>CM023096.1:9925695-11338697 GCA_013103745.1 Gardenia jasminoides
TTCGGTATTGCCATCCACAAATGAGATGATCTCATTGCCGGCTGACAAGTCTACTAGCAGATTGGCTACTGGCATCGGGTACTTATCCTTTGGGGACGCCAAGTTTAAATTTCTAAAATCCGTTCATACCCTGGTCTTGCCGTTCTTCTTGATTACTGGTACAACGTTTGATAACCATTCTGTGTAGATAGCCACCTCTATGAAGTCAACCAGAAGTAGGCGTTCCACCTCTTCCTTTACTTTGATGATCACTTCCTCCAAGAACCTCCTAGGTGGCTGTTTGTGGGGCTGATATCCGGGTTTCAGTGGAATCTTATGTTCAACCAACTTACGATCTAACCCGGGCATTTTGCTATAATCCCAGGCGAAACAGTCTCTGAACTGCCTCAGTACCTCGATTAGCTGGTTCTGGTGATAGACCGACAAGTTGGCATTGATGAAGGTAGGTTTCGTCCCCCCAACATCGTTAAGGTCGACTTCGCGTACCGGATCTTTCACCTCCAGCTTGACATCATCTATTTTGGCGGGTGCCACGGCCAGCTCGTTTAGCTCGATCACCTGAACTTTGTCCTCGGCGTCTTCTTCATATATAACGTCGGCCCAGTCGACTGATGGGCATTCGGCTGCATGGGTCCTCAGCTTCTTCATACACCCGGCCACCAGTTGCAGGATGTCCTGACATACCCCTATCCTGTCTTTACGACGGCTGATTTCCCTCTCCTACTCCGCCGCCGCAGCTTCCGCCTCACTGTCACTTATCATCATTAAACGGAACATATGCAATCCTGAGCGGCCGACTGCTTATGTTGCACAGCCTACTAATTTCTTTGTCGGCTGCCCGCCATTAGACCGCAGCCGTTGGGGTTAACGCACTGTTTAAGCTGGGTCGCCCTTTCGGTCCCCCTTCACCAAACTGATTCGGGACGATATTGTTGCAGTAGTAGATTGCCTCAGCAGCGTTCGTGCCCTTCACAAAGGGCTTCTTATCAGCCCGAATGACTTCGGCATCCGTGTCGTTCCATAATATCAGCACCTGATATAGCGATGAGGGTACACACCTGGATGAATATATCTAGTCTCTTCCCAGCAAAGTATTGTAGGTGGATGCCGCATCCATCACAAAGAAAGATGTCACCAGCATCTTGTTACCAACCGACACCTCCAAAGGGAGCACCCCCCATGTGCTGGTAGCTCCGCCGGTAAAATTGCTCACGGTCACGTTGGTAGGGACCAAGTCCTTGTGCGTCTTTCCGAACCTCTTCATTATGCCCACCGGTAGAATGTTTACGGCCGCCCCATTATCCACCAGAATTCGGGGCGTCGGCACCCTTTCGACGTAAGCCTCGATAAACAACGGCCTCAAATGTTCTGTTACCAGTCCCTGACCGACCTAGAGAGTATCCCCGTCCGGGCGCCGAGCACTTTTGATGATTTGGATCTCGCCAATCATCGGGTCTTGCTTCTCGGCTCCATCGTCATCCCCCAACTTGATCTGCGTGGGCTGGTAAGGTTCATCGATGTCCTCTTCTTCCGTCTATTCTGGCTGCCCCTCTCTGGACCTGAATTGCATCGGTAAGGCTACCACCATGTTGACCTGTACTTCAGGTAGGGAGCAAAATCTCAAGGCGTGTCTTGAGCCTGTCTCGGCGTCGGTATCCTTCTCATCCTGGTCTGCTGATCCATGATTGGCAGCTTCCTTCCCTTTGGGTCTCCAGTTAGGATTGGCTTTCTATCGCAAGGCCTACAGAGCTTTTTTTTTTGTCGTTTCAGAGTCGCCCCCGGTGGAACTTAGTACCAAACTACTTGCCACCCGCCTTAGCTTCCGTCACATTGGCTTTACCGCTGCCTCCAGAGACGCCCCCATCCAAAGCTATTCTCTTTTTGGAACAATGGTCAACTGTAGCCTCCGCCTGTCGACGCTAATCCTCAAGGCTTCATCGCCTTGATGGTTGGTCTCCTTTTCTTCCCCAACCGATCCTTCACACTCAGCTTGGGCACCGATGCTGATGGTTTCGGTTGGTCGTTGGCCTTGATCAGCAAACCGCCAATGAGCTTAACGATTTGTCTTCGATTGCTCGGGACCCATCGCCGGTTCACCATTGATCAGATCCGCTAACCTGCCAGCCCTTCAAACCCCTTGGCACAGCACCATGAGAAACCTCATTTTGACACCCCAAAATCTGGGCAACCACTTCCGCTATATGTTGGTAACGCAGAAGATATTGCGTGCACCTCCGATTTTCGGCATACTTCGAGACTACTTGGGATGGCAGTTGGGGTAAAATCAACCCACCCATGCCTCTTCCCAAGTTCGGGGCCAACCTGATGTTAACCATATTGATATCGGCAAAATGCTAAAAGGGATTCCTTTCTACCCGCTTGGCTCCAAGGGTTCAAAGAATTTGAACCGCCCGTTCTCACAGTCAACGTAATTCCCGAACACGCGTATAACCATTAGTAGAATGCATAAATGTACCGTGATACTTGCAGAACTCCTTGCCAACCAGCTCCTCTGATTTCGGCTGCTTGTAATTCTGTGGGAACTTCACCCTTCCTTCTGCCTGTAGGAAGTCAAAGATTGCTTCCGCCTACGTCACATCGAGGCTATAGCGCTTCATTGCTTCGACGGGCCTCATCCTGAAATCGGGTATTGAGTTTTGAACAGTCGGCTGTTGGGTCTTGGGTGGTACTAGAGCTTGGCAGGTGAAAATCTTGTCGCCGACAATCTCGGCGGCATCCACCTTCGGGAAGTTTCCGTATTCCATATGCCCCTCCTGAATGCATGCCACACTCAGCTCAATACCCCTGAAAGCCAACCCTCGAGATTGGCCAGCTCTCAACTCAGCCTCACGTTCTTGGATTCTTTCAAATCGGTGAACGCTATTAATGAGCTCCCCCAGGTCCCTAAAAGTCTTGCCCTCAAAATGCTTTATCGCCTCAAAATTTCTCATCCCCATCATAGTGCCTCCACGTATTCTTCTTTCGGGACCTTCGCGTTGCACCACATCCTGGCCAGCTTGAAGCGGTTTAGGAACTGGCTGGTCGTCTCTCCAACCTTTTGTTCATATTACTCACATCAGTGAACTTCAGTTCTGGCACCAGATTATGGAATCGGTTATGGAACGCTTGCTCCATCTGACTCCATTCCTCGATTGAATTAGGGCCCAACTTGGTATACCAGTCGAAGGCGACACCTATCAGCGAATAGGGAACAACCGTAATTTCAAGAAATCGTTGGTCCCTACTTCCCTACATTGGATACTGAATCGACTGATGTGCTCAAGGGTGGACTGCCCGTCTTCCCCAGAGAATTTGATGAATTTCGAGAACCGGTAGCCGCGTGGGAAGACGTAGGTGTGGTCTATCCACTCGGGGTGTGGCTTGCGGTTTGATGGGCATTCTCGGCCTTCCACAGTTTCGACAATGATCTGGCCGATCATTTCGCGAAACCCCCTTCGGTCTGCTAGGTCGACTCCGTAAACATTTTCCTTTGCGGCTACTGATCTCACAAAGTCAGTATCGGTGCGGATAGGGATCCTTCGGTTCGACTAGGCTTCATCCGACACCATTTGTGGATTGTCGGCGTGCCACCGGTAACTGCTTGCCGGGCTCTCAATGGCCTCGTGCCCCCCGGACCATTTGTTGTTGGATGGGCCGGGATCAGCACCCTTCATCGCTGGGAGCACGTACGGGGGCTGCGTCGGCCGCTGTTTGTTCGGCACGTACTGTGACTGCCGCACTGTCTCAGCATGCCTTTGGCAATCTCCTATTGGTGAAAACATGGGCATGATATCCTTGACCTGCCCCCAGGTCAGCGAATTCGTGACCTGCAGCCCCTTAGAGATCCTAATTGCACCGGGCGGTAGAGGCGATCTATCAACCGTGCGCGGCGTTTCCTCGTCCACAGCTTTGCCCTTATTGAGGATGTCGGTCTGTATGTCCGTCGACACCCCTGACACTTTGTTCTGGATGGCCTGTGACCAAGTCAGGGTAGCACGCCTGTCTGCTGGCCCAGCCGTCAGCAATTCCACTTGCCCCCTAGTTTGGGACTCGACTGAAGCGGCCAACCTCTTCATATCGGCTGCTAAGAGATCGGTCCGAACTTCGAACCTAGAACCGAGGTTATCTGCTGTTGACTCGGCCTCCAAACGCAGCTTTCGCATCCCTTCCTCTAGTATGTCTTGCAATTGCGCCGCTACCTCCTTAACCTCTGTGGCCACCTTCTCCCTGGCAACATCCATATTTCTGACCCATTCTTCCTTTTACAAGGCCGTCTCTTCCCTGTATCTCCTCTCTCGCTGGTCCAGTAATGATCCCAAGTTCTCGAACAATTTGTTCTGCCACACAAGCTATTTGGCTTCCGCATCGGCACCTGACATGCCGATCAGGACTTCGTGTGCTACCTTGATTGGTGCCGAAGTTTCATCCTCAACGCTAGAGCTGTCCCTCTGCTCGTATCTTTTCTTGCCATGTTGTCTTCCTTCTTTCGCTATGGGTCCCACCGGACGTGCCAAATTGTTCGTGCCGATTTCTGCAACCTACGAACACTTGCCGATTTGGGAGTCGGCTCTCTGTGTGTGCCACCTAATTTGTACGTGAAAAATTAGGAAACCCTGACCTGCCGGTTGGGCGGTGCCCAACTGTTCGATGCGCCGATAATCCTGACCTCTAGACGACTGCTGTTTGTTCGCCTTGAGTGGCCTCAAGGACTTAAAAGCCCGTACAAACGAAATTGAAAGGAATAAAAGTACTGAAAAGACTCTGAGGAACTAAAGAAATTTATGAACAAAGTAATTGGAAGAAACAAAAAAGGACATGTGCCGATTAAATAGTAAAGAAACTGAAATAAAGAACATTGACAAGCTGATAGCGTAAATTGCAGAATGAAAAGACCTATCTAGAACCTATTCCTACTTGCCACTTGATTCAGATTTCTGTTGTTGTGTTTTTGTGATGTTCTTTTCGTGTCCCCTTTTTCCATAATCCTCCTGGTATTTATAGATGCTGCTTTGTAACCGTTTTCTCCCAAAATCGGTGCGGGTCTTGCTCCTCACCCACTTCCCCATTTGCTGCTGATTTCGTGAATAGTAAGTATAGTGCTGTCTATCATTTCCTGGAATATAGGGGCATACTAACCGCCATATCCCTGGTCAGACTCCACCCTGTCTGCTGAACTCTAGCTCGTCCTGGGTAGTGGGGTGGTCGGCTGCCGTTGAGCGACCCTAGTTCTTTCAGTCGCCGATGTACTCGGTGACCTTGTCCAAATCGGCTCCTTGCGTACCCCATGACCAACTTCCTATCTCGACCAAAGGTGCTTCTCTCGGTTTATCAGCTGGTCGATTATTTGGACCCAACAGCTGATGGCCAGCCGACTTCCTATCTGGACTTGTGTGAGCCATAGGCTGTAAAACTGACTGGCCGATTCTATTTCTTCACCTTTCCGATGGCCGATTATTTAGGCCCAACAATAACCATATATATATATATATATCCCTTAACCAATTTCTTTTACAGATAAAGAATCGCATACACACAAACACACAGAATATAATTATTCTTTTCCCTCCTAGTTTCTAGCACTTTTCCTGGCAAAAGGACTAGCAAAAGGACTAAATCACGGTAGATTTCTTCTTCTCCCTTTCATCCTAGTGTGCGTCCTTACACTTTGCACTAGCCTCAACTAGGACAAGTATCATAGTTTTGACAAGGTTGCTATAGTCATGTGAGAGGTATGAAGGGAAGTCAGTGTAATATTTGACATTATACGGCCATTAAGTAAAATTATTCAAAACGGGAAGGGGAGGTTTCTGATACACACACACACATAGATATATATATATATATTTCTTGCAATCCATTTTACTTGAAAATAATTGCTAAGATTTTTTAAGTATATATGTTGATGTTATCTTACTTATGTCGGACCTGTAGATAGCTCAAGGAGGCCAAATTGGAATAACTCTTAGCACTCATTGGTTTGAACCATACAATGCTAACTCAGATGATGATGCAAAGGCAGCTGACCGAGCTCTTGATTTCAAGTTTGGCTGGTAAATTCAGGCTTGATTGCTTATTATGAATTTTGTGCTGTCTTCCAGGCTTTTAATCTTAGTCACATAACACCTCTTTCCAGGTTTATGGATCCAGTAACATTCGGTCAGTATCCCAAGTCAATGACTGATCGTGTTCCAGAGGACCGTCTTAAACGTTTTTTGGATGAGGAATCAGCCAAGTTAAAAGGATCATATGATTTTCTTGGGCTCAATTACTATATTGCTAATTATGCATATAATGATCCTACTGTTTATCCACAGCCTAGTTACATAACAGACTGGGGTGCCAAGAATACCGGTAAGCCCGTGCAAAATATTTTTCAATAGCTATTAATAATTTGTGTCATTTATTTGTTAGTGTAATATTATCATTTTACTACAGTCTATGCCTACTTATTTCCCTCATTCAACTTCTTGTAGCCACCAGTGCTGACGGCGAACCAATTGGTGAACCAGTAAGCGTTTACATTTTTACATACATCTAAACACATTTTCCTGAGAAAAATTTAAGTAGGGATCGATTGTACCTCCTTTCAAATGAATTAAATGCCATTCCTCCCCTTAAAATGAATACCATAGGTTTTTCAGTTATGTTTCAAAAACTGAACCCATCATGGGGCTCAATCTGTGATTCCCGGAGTTTAAAATTCAAGAATTGTGGAAATTACATTGTCAGTGACAGTGAAAGTACTATTATTATTTCAATACTCTAGCATCTTAACTTCATTGGAATCACAGTGGAGCGATTTTGAATTTTATCTTGTACAAGGAGGTAAATCAACAATGGTTTCATCTTTTAACTTTGAAAGTAAAGCTAGATTGGTGGAACCAACAAGTGATATAGCTTTATATCCTGCTAAGACAAGTGTATCATTCTTGTCAATCTAACACGTTTGATATTAATTTCAAATAGAAAAATGTTCAAAATATTCTCAACCATTGGCTTTATGTCTTCATTATGTGATTTTCAGACTTCTTGTGGTTGGATATACGTTTATCCAGAGGGACTTTACAAGCTCTTGTGTCTCATAAAGATGCGTTACAATAATCCAGCTATTTACGTCACTGAGAATGGTAATTTGCATTTTGCAGAGTTGGAATATTATTTACTTTATAAAACTACTTTCTTGATAAACCTTTTTTCTTGATATTTCAGGTGTCGCTGATGCTGGTGCTCTAGATGGTATGATTTGCCCCTCTCTATCTGACGATATTAGGATCAGGTATCACCGTGATCATCTAAAAGCACTAAAACGGGCAATTGACCAGTAAGTCCTTGTTTAATTACCTTCATTTTTGTAAAAAATATGTATTAAATCTTAGAAGTAACTTTATCCCAGCTTTAAAAACTTTAATGTGCCAAATGTAACACTATTTATGTAGGAATTCTGTCAGGGTGAAAGGTTATACAAAGTGGTCATTACTTGACAATTTTGAGTGGTCAGCGGGATATAAAGACCGTTTTGGCATTACTTATGTGGACTTCAATGATGCAAATTTGGCAAGATACCCAAAGGACTCGGCCATATGGTTTAAGAACTTACTCAAACCTAGACCTGTATGGGCACTTTCGACATCTAACAACACACAGATACCAGCTTCTGCAAAGGAACTTCCTGGTTATGAGACCCCTGCTAAGAGGGCCCGTGAATATTATTAGTCCCTTTTAATTCATGCCTGCTGATTAAAGTCAAGTAGCTTGGCTTTTCATCATAGTTTCTGTTGTAATTAGTAATGGAATAAATTAAGTTTCGTATGTACGAGACCTTTTCTGTTGTTTGGAACCTGGTGAATGCTTTGCACCAGAGTCCCTGTTGTGAGTCATGAAATAATGTTTAGCCTTTTCAGGCTGGATTTTCAAGTCTTCCGTATGTTATAAGAAATATATATGCTGTCAATGCTAATCAGGATATAAGGAGGTTGGAAGGATGCTCTCCTAGAGCTTCCGAGCTCGCTGTTTCCTGAAGCGTCGATCAGCTTGCCTCAGTGTCAATAAGAAGTCTAAAGTTTTTATTATGGATATTTTGATGAACTTCAGTTAAAAATGTTCCATCTTTAATAATTTAATTATCTGTATGTCATAAAACTCAGATTTCTGTTTGCACTTTTTTCTCCAATTTTCAGTGCAACATTACTTTCCAAAGCAATGTTGTGCTAAATTCTTTTATATATGGTCCTTGCACATCGACACACTGAGTATACTCGTGAAAAGCATTTGTCAAAAATTATATGTTGTTAAGGCGACAAGAATAGCCTATCTTTCACGCCCCAAATTTGGGGCTCATAGAATGTTGTTTAGGCAACAAGAATAGCCTATCTTTCGCGCCTCAAATTTGGGGGCTCACAGACCGATTTCAAGATGTGGCATGTTGTCCTAGCGAGATTCTCATGATGAAAACAAAACAATATCATAAACTTGCTTTCACAAAACCACTACAAATAAGATATTAACATTGAATTCAAGAATAGCACAACAAACAAGATAAAAGCAGAATCAATAGGACCTTGAATGCAATAAGTTTACGTGTTGTGGAAGCTAAATTACTGACATACAGACTCAATTTTCTAAATGTACGAACTTGAGCAGCAACGCTTACCCATAAACCAACAATTTGACAGAGTAATAGAAACCGTCCAAACTTGAACTCTGAATCCTCTATTTGTCTTCTTGTTTCTCTACTAGCTAGCAAAATTGCCGTGCCTACACATATCATACTTCTGTTACTTGCAAAAGTTTAATCAATATGACATGACTATGGCTGTGTTATTAAACTTGGAGTGGACGGGCTAGTCCAACCAAAAATCGGCCACACATCTGTGATATGATAGTGAAAGTATAGGAAGCGAAGGGGTTTCGTGGATAAGAAATGTTACACAAATAGATCTCAGCCATGAATAAAAAATTCATGAAAATGAGAGCAAACTCACAACAAGATAAAACCAAGTAAAGTTTGATAAAAGTTGATAAGACAATGACGATTACAAAATACACCAAATATGCTTATTTATAGATTACAAGCTCCAGTCTAGGTAAATACTTGATGAATAAGAGACTCCTAAAGACCTAATTAGACTTGGAAACAAACTAATACTAAAATCATAAAAAAAATACAATGAAAAATAGAAAATAAATGAAAACTAAAAACAGCCAGCGACAAAGACTAGACAAAGTCTGGCCGAATATCTGCGTAATGTTTGGTGCCGGTGCTGGATTTCATTCTATATTAGACTTCCCTATTTAAAAAGAACTTCTCATTGAGTTCCACAGAGAAGTCCGACATAAGAACTATGAGAAGACACAGCCACAATCCTTCCACGAATTTTGTAGGGTCGATGCTTATAGTGGAACTGTGTATCCAACTATGAACATAAGCAACTCCACACGATCCTGGGAAAATTATGAAACTAACTATTTCTCCATCCACTATTGCCAGCATAAATTTTATGATTTTTCTCCGATTGACATAGAATTCAATATGCTCGGTTTTCATAGGAAAACAGTTAACTTGAAAAAAAGTCACAAAATTAACTTTTTATTGTAATCAATATTTTCATTACTTATGAGGAAAGTTGCATCAATCGTGTCACCAAGCAACAAATCTAATGAGGTGGATTTGCCAGCAGATTTATCGGTAGAATTGCTAGAGATTAATCCGCAAATAATTCTTCAGTATCCAAATCCTTGAACTCGTCTAGCCCCTCGAGCTTTATGAACATAGGGTTGAACTCGACCATTTCACTATCCGATTCATAGACGGACTCATCCTCTTCACCATTGGGTTGATAGATGAATGCATCCTCCTCAAATAGGGGCTGCAGTACTTTTGTTTCAAGTTATACTATGACAGTTGTTATTGTAGTTGGATGGATCTGATGCTGCTATTGAGTGATCCAATCTTGATTCTCATAGACCTATGAACTATGAAAACTCAGGGGAGAAACTACATGAAATCACAGTTGTCAGGAGCGAATCTCTCACTTGTGCACATATGAAGTGAAGATCTCCTGTAGTGTTGCAAGACCAATCTTTGCACCATCTCTAATATCTCATGTAGGGTGATATAGCCTAAATTGTATATGTATTTGTGCTTAATTGTTACTATTTAGACCGTATATTATCAAATTTGTATGGATCAACTGCTTAAAGTGTGCTTAATTGTGCCTGTAGGAACTAAATTGAAGGGTTGATGAGAATTGAGGAGGAACTGTGCAACAATCGAAAGTTGAAGGGTCAGAGAAGCAATCGTGGAAGTTTGTTCGTTGATGACTGGCGCCGGTCATGGCCTCTGTCATCGCGCCGGTCATCCCCAGAAGCTGCATATTGAAGGAGAACATCAGAAGACCGGCGCCGGTCATGGCCTCTGTCATCACGCCGGTCTTCATCGTATTTCAGCCAACCATGAATTTCTTGTGTCATAGGAAACCTAATCCAACAAGGATTTAGTTGTACTCATTAGGAACTATAAATAGGGAGCTCTTAGGACGTTTTTAGGGGAGAAAAACATTAGTTCTCAATAGAGAAAACCTGCTTTAACATTCTTTTAGGAGAAATTAAGAGCAATTGGAGATCAGATCAAGGAGCATCCTGGAGAAGATTTGGTGCAATCAACTGAGAAGTTTCTTTGACGTTAATCTCCTCTTTGTATTGACTCTTTATTTTCTGATATTTATTCTTCCAATTATGTTGAACTAAACCTTCTCCTAGGGTTAGGGTTTATATGAAGGATTGTTGATTAATTTCCCAGTTAAATTATTGTCTTATGCTATGATTTGCCTATTTTACTCTTAATGCATGTTTGTGCTTGATCACCATAGACATGAAGTTAGGGTTAGTATCAAATTGAGAAAGGAGATACAACCATGCATTAGGTAGTCAAACATACTTAACCTAATCACGAGAGTAGATTAGGATTTGTCTGATGCAACCTAATCACCTAAGAAACCAAGGGTTTAGTTATACGCTTGTGACCTTGAGAGAGGCTTGAGATGCAATTAAACACACCTTAGATACATCGAGAGGTGGTCTAAGATAAATTTGTGTGATGCGTTCATAGCAGGGTAAGGAGATAATTAGAGGAATTAACTCAATAATTTGGATTAAAACCTGACACCCTAGATTCTTATTCAGTGATTTTCACCCTTTTTAATTTGGTTAGTTTTGGTAGATTGCAACAAAAACAAATCCTGACATTTTCTACACTTTCACCTCTTTCATTTATGGTAATTAAGGAAGGAAATTATCTTGTCCCTTGGGTTTGACCCCTGGAATACTCAAGGTGATTTATTACTACGATTGGCTCTGTGCACTTGCAAAAAGTACCGATCCAGTTTTTGGCGCCGTTGCCGGGGACTCGCTTAATTTTTCTACCTTAGTTATCATTGTTTTATTTTCTTCTATCTTTTGTTCTTCACTTTGTGTTTAACTTCTTTTGTGTAGGTGCTTGGTGCATGACCCGCTCTCAGAAAGGTGAATTGGTATACGATCTGGAGGTAGAAAAGACTACTAAATATCTACGGAGACAAGTTCGCTTGCAAAAACAAGCGGCTCAACCATCTTCACCAGGAATTAATATTGCCATTGTATTAGCGGGGTTTTATAGTTCAGACAAAGAAACGATGGCTGCAGAAAATCCAGCTAATAATAATGAGCGCCAAGTGATCTCTCCACAGGGATTTCGTCTAAGGGACATCCAACGTCTCGTCATCGCAGCTTCTCCCCATTGCATCGTGCTCAGTGATGGAGCACGAAACTACGAGCTCAAGACTGTGCACTTCAATATGCTTCCAGCTTTTCACGGTCTCACCAATGAGGATCCCCTATCATTCATCCGGGAATTTTACTCTGTGGTTCAAACTTTTCCGTTGAGTGGGATAACCGAAGATGAACTGCGGATGAGGTGCTTCCTATATTGCCTCGAGGATAGAGCTAAGTCATGGCTCTTAAATTTACCTCAGGGTACTCTAAGAACTTGGGAGGATGTTTATAACATCTTCATGACCAAGTATTATTCACCGCAGAAGACTATTGACTTGAGGAACAAGATTTGTTCATTTTCTCAATTGGAGGGGGAGCCTATTCATGAAGCATGGGAGAGGTTTAAATTTCTACTAGCTCAATGTCCTCATTATCAATACTCCTTGGCATTGCAGGTCCAATTCTTCTATGACAGGTTGACTTTTACAACCCAGAATATGCTAGATACTTTGGGGATGAAACTCCGGAAGAGATGGCCACTATCTATGAGATGCTATCTAGCAACTCGCAGTAAAAAGCAAGTCGGGCTAAAAGAGTAGGTGTGCATAAGGTGTCAACTAATAAGGACATGGGCGTTCAACTGGCTGAGTTAACCCGACAAATGCAACAAGTGCAAACTATGCTAAAGGGTGAACCTCAATCTCCAGAACTGTGTTCCTATTGCAATATGTATGGACACACTGCAGCGGGTTGCTATAATAGAGATGCGTCTACTCCGTTAGAAGAGGTAAATTATACCGGAGCTTATGGAGGACAATGGTTGCAATAAAGGAATGATCCCTTCTCCAACACATATAACCCAGGATGGCATAATCATCCTAACTTTTCATGGAGGGAGCAAGGGAACAAGCCTATAGGGCCACCAGGGTTCCAAGGACCGCAACGTCCTCAATATCTGACTCAACCTATTCAAGAAAAAAAGCCCAGTGCTGAGGATATGATGATCCAATTTATGCAAAAGTTGGAGCAAATGATGGATTAATCTGATTGATAAGTTCAATCTCACCAGGCATCCATCCAAAACTTGGAGAAGCAAATAGGGCAATTGGCCAAAGTTCTAACGGAGAGGGGGCAGGGCAAGCTGCCCAACACCACCGAAGTGAACCCTAAGGAGGCTACTATGGCAATCATACTGCGATCAAGCAGGACGTTGGATGTGCCCGTACAAAAGCCACAAGAGAAGAGTGTTGACAAAGCAAGTGAGGACAAGGGAGATGGAGTTGATACTGTAGGTGATTGTGCTACCAAAGAGACTAATCCGACAAAATCGCCTGTAGTCAAACCATACGTTCCCCCTATACCATTCCCTCAAAGGTTGAAAAAGAAGACAAATGAGGGTCGGTATCAGAAATTCTTGGAAATGTTCAAGAAGTTCCTAGTTAACATTCCGTTTACTGAAGCCATTGCAAACATGCCCACCTATGCGAAGTTCCTCAAATAGATAGTTTCTAACAAGCAAAAGTTGGAGGAATTTGCTATGGTGCCGCTATTTGAGAAATGCAGTGCAGTAGTTCAAAATCGACTTCCTATCAAAATGCGGGATCCAGGGAGTTTCACTCTGCCTTGTTCGTTTGAAGATGTTTGTACTGAAAAGTGCCTATGTGATCTTGAGTCTAACATTAACCTAATGCCTTGGTCTTTTTACAGGAAATTGAAGTTTGCTGAGTTGACGCCTACTACTGTGGTTCTTCAACTAGCGGATCGGTCTGTAAGATATCCAGTCGGTATAGTTGAAGCCATGCTTGTAAAAGTCGGTAAATTCTACTTTCCTGCTGACTTTTTAGTACTTGAAATGGAAGAGGATTTGAACATTCCTATTATCTCAGATAGAGCATTTTTGGCCACTGGTGGGGCTTTGATAGATGTGTTAGAAGGAAAGCTCACCTTAAGAGTGGGGGAGGATAAACAAGAGTTTAATGTGTTTAAATCTTTGAAATGTCCTTCTACTGATGAATCATGCTTGCGAATGGATGTTATTGAGTCCGTATTTCATGAAATTGTTAAGCATGAATACCTAAGTGATTCTTTAAAACATGTTATATCTTTGAACTTGGATGAAAAAGTAGAGGATGTACATATGTTAGACTCTATGAAATGGTTAGAAGGACAAGGGGATTTGACTTGTGTAAAATGTTTGCAATTCGAAAAGCTTGCTACTTTGAATGAGAAACCCTGTCCCAAACTAGAATTGAAACCTCTACCTACACATTTGCAATATGCTTTCCTGGTCCTAATGAATCATTCCCTGTTATTACCTCATCTTCTTTATCTGTTATTGAAACTGACAAATTGTTGAGGGTACTTCATGACCATAAAATGGCTATTTCCTGGAGTATCTCTGATATTAAGGGCATTAGTCCATCCGTGGTCATACATAGGATTTTGATGGAGGAAAATGCAAAGCCCTCTGTAGAAAATCAAAGAAAACTCAACCCTAACATGAAGGAGGTGGTCTGTGCTGAGATAATTAAATTACTTGATGTAGGGATTATCTACCCTATTTCTGATAGTTCTTGGGTGAGTCCTGTGCAGGTTGGACCAAAGAAGGGAGGTATGACTATGGTGATGAATGAGAAAAATGAATTAACCTCCACACAGACCATTACTGGGTGGCGTGTGTGCATAGACTATCGGAAGCTTAATGCGGCTACAAGGAAGGACCACTTCATGCTGCCTTTTATTGACCAAATGCTGGAAAGGTTGGCGGGATAGAAGTTTTATTGCTTCTTGGATGGTTACTCCGGGTACAATCAAATTCCAATTGCACTGGAGGATCAAGAGAAGACCACATTCACGTGTCCCTATGGAACGTTTGCTTACTGGCAGATGCCTTTTGGACTTTTCAATGCACCTGCAACCTTCCAAAAGTGTATGATGGCCATCTTTTAGGACATGGTGGAGGACATCATAGAGGTTTTTATGGATGATTTTTTTATTTTTGGTTCCTCTTTTGATATTTGTTTGAATAATTTGAAATGTGTCTTAGAAAGATGTGAAGAGTCTAACTTGGTCTTAAATTGGGAAAAGTGTCACTTCATGGTTCGTGAGGTATTGTTTTGGGTCATAAGATTTCTAAGAATGGGATAGAAGTCGACAAAGCAAAGGTTGAGGTGAGAGATTACCTCCACCTACCTCTGTTCGAACTATTAGGAGTTTTCTTGGTCATGCTAGTTTTTATCGTCGATTTATAAAAGATTTCTCCAAGATAACTAAACCCCTTTGTAACCTGCTGTCTAAAGATGTAGCTTTTGTCTTTGATGATGCCTGCCTAGATGCATTCAATAAGATAAAGAAAGAGCTTACATCTGCATCTATAATCACTACACCTGATTGGAATTTGCCATTTGAAATGATGTGTGACGCTAGTGATTATGCTGTAGGGGCTGTCTTAGGTCAAAGGAAAGATAAGAAATTACATGTGATACACTATGCTAGTAAGGTTCTCAATGATGATACTACTGAGAAAGAACTTCTAGCTATTGTGTTTGCTTTTGAGAAATTTCATTCTTAACTTATTGGCTCTAAGGTTATAGTCTACACTGACCATTCTATTATTAAGTATCTATTGTCTAAGAAAGATGCTAAGCCCAGGTTGATTCGATGGATCCTGTTGTTGCAAGAGTTTGACCTGGAGATCAAGGACAAGAAGGGATCGGAGAACTTGGTGGCTAACCACCTATCGAGATGAGAACCAGTGGAAGTGTTTGATGACACACCCATTGAGGATAAGTTCCCTGATGAACAGTTATGGGTGATCCAAAGGGTTGAGGTACCTTGGTATGCTAATTTTGTCAATTATATTGTTTCTAACATATTTCCTAGTGAATTGACATTTCAGCAAAGGAAGAAATTCTTGGCCGAGGTGAAGCATTATTTTTGGGAGGATCCTCTTTTATTCTGGCATTGTGCGGATGGGGTGATGAGAAAATATGTGCCGGAGGAGGAGATGAAGGCAATTTTAGACCGGTGCCATGCCTCTCCCTATGGTGGTCATCATGGGTCGGATAAAACTGCAACAAAGGTGCTCCAATGTGGTTGCTTTTGTCCTATGCTCTTTAAAGATGCCAGGACATTTGTGCTCACATGTGACAAGTGCCAAAGGACTGGTAACATCAGTCGTCGGCATGAGATGCCTCAAACGGGGATTTTAGAAGTAGAACCATTTGACGTTTGGGGGATGGATTTCATAGGGCCTTTTCCACCATCGTTTAGCAACCTCTACATTTTGGTTGCGGTGGACTATGTTACTAAGTGAGTGGAAACAATGGCACTACTTGATAACAAGAGCCAAAGTGTGGTCAAATTTGTGAAGAAGAACATCTTTACACGCTTTGGAGCGCCTCGGGCTATTTTGAGAGATCATGGAGTTCACTTTGACAATAGCCATTCCGGACACTATTGGCTAAATATGGGGTCAAGTTTCGCACTGGTGCCACTTATCACCTGCAAACTAGCGGGCAAGTCGAGATGTCCAATCGAGAGATCAAACAGATTCTGGAAAAAATGGTGAGTTCGTCAAGGAAGGATTGGTCACTTAAACTTGATAATGCACTATGGGCGTACCGGACCGCTTATAAGACTCCATTAGGTATGTCCCCCTACAGACTAGTTTTTGAAAAATCTTGTCACTTGCCGGTGGAGTTGGAACATTGGGCCTATTGAGCAGTGAGAATTATTAATTTCGATCTCAAAAGTGCTGGTGAGAAGCGTTCGCTTCATTTGAATGAGTTGGACAAGATTCAAATGGAATCTTATGAAAATGCTCGGATTTACAAAGAAAGGGCCAAAGTTTGGCATGATCGGCACATCTTAAGACGTAAGTTTAAGGTTGGGCAAAAAGTGCTATTGTTCAACTGATGACTTAAACTCTTTCCCGAGAAGTTGAAGTCAAGGTGGTCGGATCCGTTTGTGGTAACCAGAGTCGGTCCTCTTGGTGGGATAGAGATTCAAAAAGAAGGACAAGAACCGTTCGTTGTCAATGGCCAGCGTTTGAAACTCTATTTGGAAAGTGATTCTGTTGGAATGATGGAGATGATTAAGTTGCTTGAGTAACGGTTTGGCGAAGTTTAGCTGAAGGCGTTAAACTTAGCGCTTGCGGGAGGCAACCCGTGGTTCCTGTTTGCTTTTCTTCTTCGTTTTTAGTCTACTACATTGCATTCTTTTTATTTCTTTTTTTCATGTTTTACGAGCTTGAATTCAAGTTTTCGTTGGTTTTGCAGGCTAAAAAAAAATCATGAGAAGACCGGCGCCGGTCATTGGACCGAGGATGGCGCCGGTCATTTCCTGAAATTCAAGGGTGAAGGCACCTGTTATCCTTTTCATCATCTGGTAATGACCGGTGTGATGTCATATACCGGTCATTAATGAATAACACAAAAAAATGCAGGCTGCTTCTTCTTTCTTTCCTTCTCTTCTTTTCTTTCTTATTCATTTTCTTCTCCTTCTTTTCTCCCTCGAAACGCATGCTGGCCTCACAAGAACCCGAATTGTCCGAATCTTCACTGTCAACCAAAGGGCTTTTGCTTGGGCTATCTTTAGGAGTAAGTTCCCTTTTGAATCCCCTAATTCTCTTGCGATTTTCTGGTTCAAATTTCCGGTTGAAGTTAGTGTATGGTCTTGGTGTGTTGTGTGTGGAATTCACAAGGCTCAATTCGGGTTAAAATTATTGCATTTTTTTTGTGGCTTTACTTCTTGTTGTGGTTAGTGGTGATTACTCTCAGTGCTTCCTCTCTTGTTTCCATCGATTTCTAGCTTGGATTGGTGCAAGGGGCTAGTGTGTGTTCTTGGTGTTTGTGTGTGAAAGGCAAAGTTCTCAAGTTGGGCTGAATTTGTGCTAATTCTTGTGGGATTATTGATTGCTGTGCGTACTGGAGTGAATTCTACTGCAATTCCTGCACCTTAAACATAGTTTTGGGGCATGATTTTGTGGAAGTTGTTAGTGTGTGTTCTTGGTGTGGTGGGTGTTATTTTTGTGGGGCAAATTTCTGGGTGTTTTTGTGTGCTTTTTCTGGGTAGAACCTCGACTTTGGCTCCTTCTGTGCTTTACTTTGATGTGGTATGGACTTCATTGTGCTTGTTTTTCCACTTACTCATTTGTCGTTGCAGAAAGTTTTCGCCTTAAACAAAATTTATGGGCTTGATTCCTTGTTTGGCTTGGGTGAATTGAATTCCTTATGCCTCCCCGATCTAAAGCGGCTGCCGGCGGGTCCTCGTCTCATAAGAGGTCAAGGCCGACGCCCGGTAGTGCTAGTTCAAGTCATCCCACCGGCCAATTTGATGTTTTTCGATTTTCAATTGCTAGTTGTTATCAATGGTACTTGGATCATTTACATAACTCTGTGTTAGCTGAGGTCAATATAGATGATGATTTTGATGCCGAGTATCACTTTCGTGATCAGTTTATCGAATTGGGTTGGGATTTTATGTTAGATTTGCCTCTTGAGTATTACTCTGAACTAGTCCGACAATTTTATACTAGTTTCGATGTCAAGGACAAGTTTAGTACTAGTTTGATTAGAACTTTTGTTAAAGGGAGGCAAATCACTATTATTCGTGATTTTCTGGCCGAGTTCTTAGGTTGCAAAAATGATGGCCCACCGTTTGAGCATGGTAAAACAGATATTACTTATGATCTTGCCTGAGTCTTTGAGAGGGCTTTACGTCAGTTTTGTTATGGTAAGAAGTTTAGGGAGACAATGGGTGCCCAAGGTAGGGTTGTGAAGGGTAGGGCCTTTGTGCCGACTAAGTTCTTAACCTTGCGCCGTGCTTTGCTTGTGTATCTCTTTAATCATAATCTGGTGCTGGTGTTGAGTAGCAAGAATGTTTTTCGGGTTGCCGACTACTATTTCTTAGACAAGCTTGAGAATGGGTTGGGTGATGTTGGTGGAGTTCTCTTGGCGACTGTGATCATTAGCACCATGACTTCGGTGGCCAAATATCAAAGGAAGGACAAGGCTTTTCTGTATGCCCGATTACTGACACGTCTCTTTCAGCATTTTGAGGTTGATTTGCAGGGTGAGACTCGGGACGTGTATAACCACTGCAAGAACTTGGGCTTCGAAACTATTGGACGCATCCAGTACTTAAAAGAAGCAGAGGCAGCAGCCAGCAGGGATGAGGATATCGAGGATAATGCCGACTATGATCCCGATGCCTCCGACAAGGCCGGCGAGGGGCCTTCCCAGCAGTACCCCGATGCCGACCTTCGTGAGATGCTCCAGACTGTGCTAGTGGAGGTCCGTGGCACCTGCGACTCGGTAGAGCGGTTGGAGGGGCGAGTGACTACCATGGAGGGCCGGCTCACGCATATCGAGGAGGACTTGGCCGCTTGGGCCCTCTATGATTTCTTCATTTCCTTGGCCTTTCTCCCTATTCCTTTTCTAGTTTCGGCTTTGTTTTTTGTTGTTGGTATTTTCTTTCTTTTGGTGCTGTCGTTAATCTTTATTTTTAGTTCCTTCTGTTTTGTTACTTTGAAAGGCCCCGTGTTGGATTGTGGTTGTTGGAATTTGCGATTACTATTGGTGCACTCAAACATATGGCCTGCTTATTGGAAATTGCCTCCTCTTTGTTCAGGGAAGTCTCACTCTCACAGTTGTTTTTATTTCCTTCTTGCTTCCCCACATTAGGGACAATGTGGTCTAAGTATGGGGGGTGCTCTTTGGGTGATTTTTCTGATTTTTCCATTGGTGTTTTAAAGTTTTTTGAATTCCCTGACAGGCGATGGTTATTGTTGAGTTACTATTGTTGAGCACTATTTAAAGTTGAGTTGAGTATGAAATATGTGGTTTTGGGTTGTTTTGTCGGTGATAATGGAGTTTTTTTTTTTTAAATGGCACTTGCTGCTTTGGTTCACTGGATTGGGTATGGTAAATATGTTTCTGGCATGTTCTAATAGTGTTGATCCGATTATTAAGTTTAGTTCTCCATAATATTGGGATATGAATCAGGCTTAGTATTTTTATGCAAAATTTGTGCTAATTTTTGAGTTCTCTGTGTTAATGCTCCGCTGGTTATAGTCGCCGAGTAACCGGAGGTTTTCACCTAAAAGTGTCGACTTTTGCACCAAAAAGTGGCGATAACTATGAGTATGTGGTTCTTGAGCGGTTTAAACTAAGTAACCGGGTTTCTTCACCTAAAAGTGTCGGAATTCACGTAAAAATGCTTGACGGCTAAGAGATAGAGTATTCGATTGGTTCCCCTGGTGTGAAAAAAAAAAAAGAGTTCAGTGTGGGGGTACAGAAAAAAATTTAAAGACAAAAAAAGAGAGAAAAGAAATGAAAAAAAAACACAGAGGAAATAAAATGAACTCTTATGGTGTGCAAATGCTAGCCTGTGGATCCTTAAGCTTAAGTGTGTGTAGAGATTTTACTTAATGGTTGGACCAGTTATGGGAAATGTTAGTTGCATATTTCATAGTCTTTCTAGTTGACCAGAGAAGGGAGTGTCTAGGGTTGGAAAGTCACCGGAAAACTTCCATTATGAGCCTCACTATGATTACTTAGCGTATGTTGGAGAATGCCTTAGCAATAGTAGCTTGAATAGTGGCCATTGTTTGGTTTGGTTGAATGTGTCCGTGCTTGGGGACAAGCACCAGTTAAGTGTGGGGGAATTTGATATGGCTTAAATTGTATATGTATTTGTGCTTAATTGTTACTATTTAGACTGTATATTATCAAATTTGTATGCATCAACTACTTAAAGTGTGCTTAATTGTGCCCGTAGGGACTAAATTGAAAGGTTGACGAGAATTGAGGAGGAACTGTGCAACAATCGAAAGTTGAAGAGCCAGAGAAGCAATCGTAGTTTTAATTGGTTTTAATTGCTTTTTCCTAGGGATGGTGGTACCGCCTGACAATTCATATTTGCACTCATCATTAATATTTAGATAATAAAGTGAGCTAAAAAAGCCATAGTACTTAACCAAATCCTTGAGAGATCGACCCCTAATTATTACTATACTCAATATACGATACGTGTACTTGCCGGAAATCAGGGTATAAAAGGCTAAAATTGAATGATAATTGGGAGAATATAACTTGAAAGCCTAGACCACATCACTTGACGTTGAAATGCACCCTCTTTGGCCAAAAGATCCGCACACCTATTTCCTTCATGATAGACGTGTTGCAATTCTCCTATTAGTTCCCTACAATAATTGACAAAGGAGATAAAATGTGAGAATTAGGACAGCATTTTCAATTAACTTAAGAATAATCTGTGAGTTAGCCTCTATTATGAGATGTGTGATGTTATTTTGAATGGCTAGATTCAATCCATCTCTAATTGCCCAGGCTTTTGCAGTTGAATTAGTTGCAATTCCTATGTTTCTGCTGAACCCAACCACCCATTGTCCGAGGTGATTCCTCACGAGTCCACCAACACTTGCTTTTCCTGGATTGCCCAATTAGGCTCCATCTGTATTTAGCTTAGTGAATGGGGCAGGAAGAAGAGACCAACAGTCAAGAATTTCCATCTTCAAGGATCTAGGAAACTTGGAGGGTCCAATATAAAAGAATTCAGATGTAATGGAAAAACAAAAATTGAAGAGATCTTTAGGCCTCTTTTGAGGTTCAAAGAGAAACTTATTATGATCATACCATAAACTCCAACAAGCAAATGAAAATAAAGTCTCCCATGGAATAGGATACACACCTGCTATTGAGTTAATGGAGCAGCCTGTTCTTAACCAATCAGGAAAATGAAGGTTATGTTGGAATGTATGCCCGAAAACAATTGACTTGTTAAAATACATTCCTAATTAAAGTTTTGTATTTTATGAACTTCCAAATTTATCTGTTTAATATAGATATAACTGGTAAAAGTCCTTAGAATATTTATTAATGTGATGATAGTCACAAGGGTTGCTGACTATGAGATATCAATCACATTTATAATAAATATTCTTAAATGTCCCTAGTCATAGTATTAATGAGACAGGACATCATTAATACGGACAGACTAGTACACAGTTAGCCCCTACTTAATGTAAGTAGTGGTTGTTCTCATCAACCATGGTATAGGGATACCTAGGCTAATGTGTAGATGAATTATAGAGTAATAATTCATTGGAGTGATCCACACAGAGATCCCATTAGGATGTTTAGTGCCAATGGTTGAATCTTTTATGGGAAATTGTGTAAGTGATCCTAGACTTGAGATCACCATAGTATCTTGAGTGTGAATCACTACCTTTTGATTCTGTTTCTTGTTACTCACCAGGAGTGACTTAAAGAATAGAAATTGGGGGTAGTGTGAAGCATGGAAAGATAGTGAGTGATCAAGAGAGGATTCACCACTCCAATAGTGGGAGCTGATATCCAGTAAGGCCACTAGTTGGAATGTAACCTTAGTAGTCGACTACATTAGATTAATTGAAGAGTGTCTTCAAGTTAATCTAATCTAAGGTTAATTTCGGGAACTAGAAAATTAATTAGTCATTAAGGGAATTGGCACTTGTTCCTTATTCCCTGACTAATTGGATATCAATGGTGAAAGGATAATAATTACACGGTAATTTTCCATGGAAAGGTTAGGTCGGAATTTCCCTTGATCAATTCCGAATACCTGGGTGGTTGTGATGTGTTGCTAGACACCGCTCACAATTTATAATTATGAATAATTAATTATTGTAATTAATGATAAAATAAAAGTGTTTATTTTATCTAATTCTTTTAAGAATTATAATTCATAATTATTACCAGTGTATTTGGGACCTATTGGATCACACGCATAGAGATTGGGTTCTGGATTAAATTGTGTGTCCAAGTAGGGACTTGGAAATAAATACTTCTGGGGTTTAATTATAAAGATAAATAAATCCTGGGGTCATCTGACAAATAAGATAAATGTGTTATCCTTTATTTGTCAGATAACAGAAAGGGATAAGAGGGAGATCAGATGTTACGGTGGTTTGATTTTTGAATCAAACCACCAGACTCTATCCTTCTGTTTTCTCCTCTCATCTCTCTCTCTCTCTCTCTCCTACCAATAAGTATCAGATACTACGATAGGTGAGTTAGTCAGTTAGTCACTTCTGATAGTCAGAGAAACAGAGAGAGAAGAGTTCTCCAAAACTCACGTAGAGAGAAAAAGAGTCTGTGAGTTAGAAGAGAGAAAGGCTAGCACCTCTTCTCCATTCTCACACACACACACAGATCGTAAAGACGATCAGAGTAATCCAGGAGCACTCTCGCGTGGATTACATTAGAGGCAGGACATCTGGACTGCTGCTCAGGGGATTCTCATCACTCTCAGACGATTCAGAGGCTTCATCTGCGGATTAAGATAATCCTCAGAACCCCTTCGGTGAAGTCATACGTAGAACTAGGGTGATTCCTGGTGGGAGTTGGGGCTTAATTTTTAATTTTCCGCTGTGCCTGATGCCCCAATTCCTAACAGTGGTATCAGAGCCATCTCTAGCATTTACGTATGATTTTGTATATTATTGTTCATGGATGATATGTATTTGGATGATATATGTATATACATGTGCAGTTTCTTGAGTAAAAGTTGCAGCTTTAATATGATTAAAGTAGTTTTGAAATCTGAACAATTTTGTTTTACTGTATAGATTGCAAAATTGTTGATTCAAGAGTTTGTCCAATTGTTGATTGTCAGATGAATTTTCTGCAGGATTGTGGAGTAGTCAATTGTCGGCTACTGGAACTGGAACAGAGGATCGCGACACGGATCCGCGACGCAAATCCGCAAGGAAAACCTCGCGGATCAGGCTCGCGACTCGGATCCGCGCTGGTGATCCGTGAGGCTTGCCTCGTGGATCTAGGTCGCGTTTTAGAAATATGGTTGGATCCGTGAACTAGATTTGCGGATCGGTCCGCGGATCCGATTCGCGGATCCTCTGTTTCTGATCCGTGTGCGACAGGGATCCGCGAGATGTGTCTCGCGGATCAGGTCGCGGATCCTTCACAGAAGTTTCAGAAACTGATACGCGAAGTATGGATCCGCGAACTGGCTTCGCGGATCAACTCGCGGATCCTGTTCACAGCTTCAGTTTCTGATCCACGTGCGACAGCGATCCACGAGAAACAGCTCGCGGATCATGGTCGCGGATCCTTTGCAGTGTCTTCAGAAATTGATCCGCGGAGCATGGATTCGCGAACTAGCTTCGTGGATCTGCTCGCGGATCCTTTTGGAGGCGAAATTCTGTGAAATAAAATTTTTGAAAATTGAGTTTTAAATTTCTGAAAATTTTCTGGTACTGATCCGAATTTTAATTGTTAAAATTTTCTGTGATATTTATCATTTCATGTTTTAGTGGGTCAGGAATTAATTTGAATTTAATTTGATTAATTCAAATAATATTCCAATTATCTCCTAATTTTGTTAGGAATTAAATTGACATAATAAAATTATTTTTACCAAAGTTCTCTGCACATGTATGGTCTCAAAATTTGTTTGAGATCTTGATATATATGTATATATCTAAATAATCCATGAATGGTTGATTTTGTCCATGCTTTCATTTTATTTAAAATTGTTTAAATTTATATGAATGCATGGTGGATGGTTGTGGATAGTAACCCAATGTGATTGTGGATTGGTTGAATGGTTGTATTTTTAATAAATAGGACCTGCGTGTCCTGCCTTTCTCATTTCTCCAATTGTAATTTCTTTCCTCATCTAATTCCCCCTGAATGTAACTCAGGGTTTCTGATATTCTACTTGTAATGTACAATAGATAGGAATAGATGATAGGAAATTATGTTTCTAGTGTAGAAATTGTAAATTGGAAGATGAAGAAAGGAGCAATGCAACCAGAAGGAGGAAATTCGTTTTTACCCTAGTCAACTGTTAATTTCCCTAATGGCCGGGGAAATTAACTTAGGAATATCCACAACCATCCACGGTTTATTTATGTTATATTTATTTCTGAAATATTTATATGCATGAATGTTGATGAGACCGCCAAATGTTTTTCCAAAATTTCAAACTAAAATAGAAATGTTTTGGAAAAAGAAATAAATCCCTCAAAACTAATAATAAATCAAGACAAGCCTTCCATCATTATAGTATAAAACAAAGTGTGGTTATTCAGTGTTAGTTTGTTGGGATTCACCCAAAACTGCCTTACTTACTGCATGTTTTATACTATAAGAAATGTTCTTAAGAATGATGAGTTTGATTTAACTAAAACTATGGTTTGTTGGGATTCACTCAAGACCATGAATTTTAGAGGCAAGGGTTAGGTTAATACATAAGATGTAAAATCAAGAGTTGATACCTAACGGATCTAGAAATTACAAAGGGTTGTAATTGGTAAAGTACCTACCTGTTAAAATTATTTTGATTTGTTGAGATTCACTCAAGGTCAAAAAATAATTAAGACAGGATTCTAGCCACTATGGATTTTTTAGAAAATCTCGGATCAATTTTAGAGGGTAATTGATTTGGAAAAATAGTGGAAATAAAATCATAATTTTGGAAGTTTTATGATTTTATCAAACAAAACTTTTTCTGATAAACTCTATCTTCTTTTTGTTGTAGAATGAGTAACAATTTGAGCCTATGCACCATCCTTTCTGATTGTAAACTAAACGACACAAACTTTCTCGACTGGCATCGAAATATCCTACTCGTTCTCATCCACGAGAAAATTGAGTATGTACTTGATGGGCCCATGCCTAACGAACCCGAACCTAATGCACCGGCTACTGTTAAGAATGCTTACAAGAAACATAGGGATGATAATAGAACAGCTTCATGCATCATGATAGCCTCTATGACTCCTTAACTTCAACAGCAGCACATGAACATGGGGGCATATGAAATAGTTCAACACCTGAGAGAGTTGTTTGAACAACAATCTAGGACGGTGAGATATGACACCTCCAAAGAACTGTTCAGGTGCAAGATGGCGGAGGGAGCACCCGTTGCCCCACACGTCTTGAAGTTAATTGGGCTAATTGAGAAATTAGCTGAATTGGGCTTCAAGATGGACCCAGAGCTAAATGTTGATTTAGTTCTTCAGTCTCTGCCAGATTCTTTCTCTCAGTTCGTTATGAACTATCAGATGAACAATCTGCAGCACACACTACCTCAATTGTTGAATGTGCTGAAAACTGCTGAGAAAGAAATCAAGAAGGTGAAGGGCTCTACTGGAGTGCTTGTTGTTGCTTCATCCAGTAAAAGGAAGAGGCAAGGAAAAGGGCCCAAGAAGCCCAATAACAAGCCTGCCAAGAAGCCCAAAAAGGCTAAGGCAGACCAGTCCAAGGCAACCTGCTTCCACTGTGGACAGAATGGACATTGGAAGAGGAACTGTAAGGCCTATCTGGAGAGTCTGAAGCAGAAGAAGCTTGGGGAAGCTTCATCAGCAGGTACATACATGATTGAGATTAATGTTTCTACTTCCAAATCTGACTCTTGGGTATTAGATATCGGATGTGGTTCTCACATTTGCACATCTATGCAGGGTCTAAAGGACAGTAGAAAGCTGGGTAAAGGAGAAGTAACCCTACGTGTGGGCAATGGAGCAAAGGTTGCTGCTTTAGCTGTAGGGACTTATTACATTAGTTTACCCAGTGGGTTAATTTTAGAATTATCAAACTGTTATTATGTTCCAGCACTTACAACAAACATCATTTCTATTTCCTGTTTGGATTTAAATGGGTTTAAGATAACCCAGGAGAATAAATGTTGTTCTTTTTCAAAGAATGGTGTGTTTTATGGTTCTGGAAATTGGAATAACGGTTTATATATTCTAGATCTTGACAACCAAATTCTCAATATACATGAAAAGAGAATGAAGTTAGATAAACTGAATAAAACTTACCTCTGGCACTGTAGGCTTGGTCATGTAAATGAGAAACGCATTTTCAAATTACATAAATGTGGGTATTTGGACTCATTTGATTATGAATCATATGACGTATGCGAGGCTTGTTTACTAGGAAAAATGACCAAAATGCCCTTTACTGGTAAAGGGGAACGGGCCAGTGATTTACTTGGGCTGGAACATACTGATGTATGTGGCCCAATGACAATCACTGCAAGAGGTGGATTCTCGTACTTCATTACCTTCACAGATGACCATTCAAGATATGGTTATGTGTATTTAATGAAATACAAGTCTGAATCTTTTGAAAAGTTCAAAGAATTCAGAAATGAATTAGAGAAACAAACTGGTAAAAGTATTAAAACACTATGATCTGATCGTGGTGGTGAATACTTGAGCGATGAATTTCGGTTTTATCTAAAGGACAATGGAATAGTTCCACAATGGACTCCTCCAGAGACACCACAACTAAATGGTGTATCTGAAAGGAGAAACCGCACCCTATTAGATATGGTACGGTCCATGATAAGCCATTCGAGTGCCCCGAAATCGTTATGGGGATATGCTCTAGACACAGCCTCCCATACTCTTAATAGAATACCCAGTAAGGCTGTTACTTCCACACCATATGAGATATGGAAAGGAAAGAAACCAAAACTGTCTTACATGAAGGTTTGGGATTGCCCCGCCTATGTGAAGAAGACAGAGTCAGACAAGCTTGAAGCTAGATCTGACAAGTGTTTGTTTGTGGGGTATCCAAGAGAGTCTATTGGATACTATTTCTATAACCCAACTGAGAACAAAATGTTTGTCTCAAAACATGCCATCTTCCTAGAAAAAGAGTTTATTCTAGAAAGGGGCAGTGGGAGTAGAATAGAACTTGAAGAAGTTCAAGACACTCAAACTGACATGGAATTTGAAGAAGTTCAAGATGTCCAAACAAACATAGAACAGCCTGTTGAAAAAAGGGTTCAGCCCCATAGTGATGAGGCGCAAACGGAAACTGTGGACATTCAAGAGCCCCGTAGGTCAGTAAGAGTACGCTCCGCTCCCAAGAGATATGATTTTCTTGTGAGTCCGGGGAATGATGTACTAGTCATACAAGATGACGAACCTACTACCTACCAAGAGGTTCTGAACAGTCCAGACTCCTCCAAATGGTTAGAGGCCATGAACTCCGAAATGGATTCCATGTATGACAACAAGGTATGGACCTTGGTTGATCCACCTGAAGGGATAAAACCCGTAGGGTGCAAATGGGTCTTCAAGAAAAAGACCGACATGGATGGTAATGTGATTACCTATAAGGCTAGACGGTGGCCAAAGGCTACAAGCGTAAAGAGGGAATCGACACGATGAAACTTTCTCACCAAGAGCTATGTTTAAATCCATTCGGATATTGCTTGCAATAGCAGCACATCATGACTATGAAATTTGGCAGATGGATGTAAAGACTGCATTCCTTAATGGGAATTTGCAAGAGGATGTGTACATGACACAACCTGAAGGCTTTACATCGCCAAATTCCAGTCAGGTGTGCAGGCTGCAGAGGTCCATTTATGGACTTAAGCAAGCATCTAGGAGCTGGAACATCCGCTTTGATGAGACAATCAAAGAGTTTGATTTTCTCAAAAATCCGGATGACCCTTGTGTTTACAAGAAGGTTAGTGGGAGTTCAATCGTTTTCCTTATATTATATGTGGATGACATATTAATAATGGGAAACGATATCCCAATGTTACAATCAGTAAAGGGTTAGTTATCCAAGAATTTTTCCATGAAAGATTTGGGAGAGGCAGCCTACATACTGGGTATTAAGATCTATAGAGATAGATCCAAAAGGCTACTTGGTCTTTCACAATCTACATACGTAGATAAAGTGCTAAAGAGGTTTAGCATGAATCAGTCTGAGAAGGGCTTTTTACCTATGTCTCATGGGATAAGCCTTTCTAAGAGCATGTGTCCTAAGACACAAGTTGAGATTGACAAGATGCATAATATTCCATATGTTTCGGCAATTGGATCAATTATGTATGCTATGCTATGTACAAGACCAGATGTCTCCCATGCTCTGAGTGTCACGAGCAGATTTCAGGCTAATCCAGGTGAAGGTCACTGGACAGCTGTTAAGAACATTCTTAAGTACTTAAGAAGGACTAAAGATTTGTTCTTAGTATATGGAAATGGTGAATTGGAGGTCAAGGGCTACACAGATGCAAGCTTTCAATCTGACAAGGATGACTGTAAGTCACAGTCGGGCTTCATCTTTACTCTCAACGGAGGTGCCGTCTGCTGGAAGAGTTCCAAACAGGACACCACAGCAGATTCTACAACAGAGGCTGAGTACATTGCAGCCGCGGAAGCAGCTAAGGAAGCCGTTTGGATCAAGAAGTTCGTGTCTGAATTTAGTGTGGTTCCGAGCATTGTTAATCTAGTAACTTTGTACTGTGATAACAATGGGGCTATTGCCCAAGCAAAGGAACCTAGGTCTCATCAACAGTCCAAACATGTATTTAGAAGATTTCACCTTATTAGGGAAATCATTGCCAGGAATGATGTAAAGATAGAGAGAGTCCCCACTGAGGATAACATAGCTGATCCTCTTACTAAGGCACTATCTTAAAAGAAACATGATAGTCATGTACTTTCATTTGGATTAAGAATTATGAATGAATTGTTTTAGTGCAAGTGGGAGGTTGTTGGAATGTATGCCCGAAAACAATTGACTTGTTGAAATACATTCCTAATTAAAGTTTTGTATTTTATGAACTTCCAAATTTATCTGTTTAATATAGATATAACTGGTAAAAGTCCTTAGAATATTTATTAATGTGATGATAGTCACAAGGGTTGCTGACTATGAGATATCAATCACATTTATAATAAATATTCTTAAATGTCCCTAGTCATAGTATTAATGAAACAGGACATCATTAATACGGACAGACTAGTACACAGTTAGCCCCTACTTAATGTAAGTATTGGTTGTTCTCATCAACCATGGTATAGGGATACCTAGGCTAATGTGTAGATGAATTATAGAGTAATAATTCATTGGAGTGATCCATACAGAGATCCCATTAGGATATTTAGTGCCAATGGTTGAATCTCTTATGGGAAATTGTGTAAGTGATCCTAGACTTGAGATCACCATAGTATCTTGAGTGTGAATCACTACCTTTGATTCTGCTTTCTTGTTACTCACCGGAGTGACTTAAAGAATAGAAATTGGGGTAGTGTGAAGCATGGAAAGATAGTGAGTGATCAAGAGAGGATTCACCACTCCAATAGTGGGAGCTGATATCCAGTAAGGCCACTAGTTGGAATGTAACCTTAGTAGTCGACTACATTAGATTAATTGAAGAGTGTTTTCAAGTTAATCTAATCTAAGGTTAATTTCGAACTAGAAAATTAATTAGTCATTAAGGGGAATTGGCACTTGTTCCTTATTCCCGACTAGTGGATATCAATGGTGAAAGGATAATAATTACATGGTAATTTTCCATGGAAGGTTAGGTCGAATTCCCTTGAGCAATTCGAATACACGGTGGTTGTGATGTGTTGCTAGACACGCTCACAATTTATAATTATGAATAATTAATTATTGTAATTAATGATAAAATAAAAGTGTTTATTTTATCTAATTCTTTTAAGAATTATAATTCATAATTATTACCAGTGTATTTGGGACCTATTGGATCACACGCATAGAGATTGGGTTCTGGATTAAATTGTGTGTCCAAGTAGGGACTTGGAAATAAATACTTCTGGGGTTTAATTATAAAGATAAATAAATCTTGGGGTCATCTGACAGATAAGATAAAAGTGTTATCCTTTATCTGTCAGATAACAGAAAGATAGAGTCTCATCAGATGTTACGGTGGTTTGATTTTGAATCAAACCACCAGACTCTATCCTTCTGTTTTCTCCTCTCATCTCTCTCTCTCTCTCCCCTACCAATAAGTATCAGATACTACGATAGGTGAGTTAGTCAGTTAGTCACTTCTGATAGTCAGAGAAACAGAGAGAGAAGAGTTCTCCAAAACTCACGTAGAGAGAAAAAGAGTCTGTGAGTTAGAAGAGAGAAAGGCTAGCACCTCTTCTCCATTCTCACACACACACACAGATCGTAGAGATGATCAGAGTAATCCAGGAGCACTCTCGCGTAGATTACATTAGAGGCAGGACATCTGGACTGCTTCTCAGGGGATTCTCATCACTCTCAGACGATTCAGAGGCTTCATCTGCGGATTAAGGTAATCCTCAGAACCCCTTCTGTGAAGTCATACGTAGAACTAGGGTGATTCCTGGTGGGAGTTGGGGCTTAATTTTTAATTTTCCGCTGTGCCTGATGCCCCAATTCCTAACAGGTTAGTCATGTTAGCACTTTGAAGATTAAGTCCAAGAGAGTTCCAAAATTGAGATGATTCAGGACAAAGACGAATAACATGCTCAGAGGTTTCAACATTACCACAGAAGGGGCATGAGCTATCCGTCATAATGTGTCTCAAATGAAGCATGTACTTGGTAAATAGTTTACCAAGGCAACACAGCTAAATAAAATGTTTAACTCGAGAGGATGCTTGAATATTCTAGACCCAAGAAGTGTTAGGGGAATGGTTAGAGTCCTGGTAGGTTCTAGGCGTGGAAAGAGCAAGTCTATAAGCTTGCTTTGAACAAAATTTGCCAGTAGAATCTGTAGCCCAGATAACAGCATCTAGGGTAGTACTAGTCCTTTGCCTAGGAATTACCTTGATTTTCTGAATGATAAAGTCAGGGAGCTGGAAGGAAATAGCTTGCAAATTCTAGGTTTGATTTGGGCCAAACAATCGTTAACATAGAGGTCATCTTCTCTTTGTGTTAAAGGACCTTGGATGAGATTCCTTATAGGCCCAATGCCAATCCAGTTGTCATGCGAAAATCTGGTATTAAGACCATTTTTGACAATCCAATGGCTACCTATGTTGAAGAGGTCAACCCCTTTGGAGAGAGCCTTTTTATTTATGGAACTAAGGCCTTTTTTGAGGAAAAGTTTCCTATGTGCAGCAATTTTGCTTTGATCTACACATTTCGTCCTAAGGATAGTAGCACAGATACTACTGTCTTCATTATATAGCCTTCAATTGAGTTTAGCTAAGGCAGCCTCGTTAGAGGCCTTCATCTTCCTGATGCCAAGACCACCTTGGTCTTTAGGCTGAGTCACCGTATCCCAGTTAGTGAGACTCATTTTCCTATGAGTATCAGTACCACCCCAAAGAAAATGTTTGTGGAGTTGATCAATGCTTTCACAAACTGAGCTAGGGAGAGGAGTGCATTGAATGTAATACGAAGGAATTGCAGAGGTGACCTATTGGATAAGAGTTTTCCTTGCTGCCGGAGACAAAAGGTTTGCTTGCCATCCATGGAGTTTTTGCTGGATTTTTGACACAATGAAATTGTAATGGTTTTTGATAAAAGTTGATAAGAGAATGATGATTACAAGAGACCTTAGATATGACTATTTAAAGGTGACAAGCACTAGCCTAGGACAATACTTGATGAATAAGAAACTCCTAAACACCTAATTAGACTTGGAAATAAACTAATACTAAAATCCTAAGAAAATAAAATGAAAAATAGAAAATAAATGAAAACTAAAAACTGCTAGCGATAAAGACCAGATATAGTCTTGCCTGATATTGGCTTGATGTCCAGTGGCGATGCTAGATTTCATTTTGTATTGGACTCCTTAACTTAAAAAGAACTCCTCCTTGAGTTCCACTGTCGCGCCTCATTTTTTGATGGAAGAAAGGGAAGGATTTGATTTTTGAAGAAGAAAGGGAAAAGGGTGATGGGACTATAAAAATGCGACGGTTTGGACCCAAAAACAAAAAGTCTAGAAAAGGGTTTTTAGAAAAAGTTTGGAGTCGCCACTTGGTATGGAATTTAGGTGTACCAAGTCACCCAAGAGATTTAATTAATGAAAATAAACAAAGAAAACCCTTTTTTAGACGACTCCAGGTCTTTGAAAACTAGAGAAAAGGTTCGGGGTCACGGTTGAAAGAAGGAAGGCAAAGATTGATGTTACTGCTCTAAGGCACCCTTCTAACCTAGCAAAAGCTAGTTGCAAGATTTTAGTTGAAAATTTCCTATTTTCTAACTTTAAAATTTATCACATTTGGATGTTGTCTATATGGATGCAAAACTTAGACCTAATGTTGGATTGAGAGGGGCAAAATGTCTCCTTGAGGTGTGATTGGAATTGATCACATTAGTTGTGTCACCCAATTTTGATCCCTCGAGGAGGTCACGAAAAAAATGCAAATGATGAGACTCGAATGAACGGAAAGTAGGGTTTTCAAAAATGCAATTTTTTATAAAGTATTAAGAGAAAAGAAGTTGGGTTTTTGAAAGGATCAATTCTAAATGCAAAAAGGAACTTGAATTTCTAAAAAGATGCAATTTTAAGAAAAGTGGCTTTTTAACTTTGAATTGCTAAAACATGAAGAAGAAAGTTGATTTTTAAAGAATGGTTTTGATAGCATTTAAAATAATGCACATATATGTCCTAAAGAGGAATAATGCAACATAATGGGTGCTGGGGACTAAATTGTGACTTTGAATCTTCCTTTCATAGAAGGAAATAAAAGCTGTGCTAAGGCTAGGAAGCCATACTCGCTCTTTTCCCTAATTCAAAGGGTAATGCCTTAAATGCATTAATCTAAAAAAGAAAACTAAATGAGATGTTTCACATACGGGATGGGATAATAGTGACATGCAAAATGGGAAAGAAACTCTAAAAGTGAAATGTGTGTGAAATTTGTATCTAATGCATGAATGGCGTTTAAGGGTCTAGCATTGGACTAGCCCTCGTCAAAAGGTTCTCACTAACATTGGATTAGTGAGAAATCGAAGGGAAGGCCACAACTAGCGTTGGACTAGTGTGGTGACGTCAATATATTTACACAATAATCATGTAGACATGATAATAAAGCAAATAAACACATAAAACACATAAACACATAACACGTAGGCATAATATCTAAATGCAAGGCCCTAGGAAAGCAAATAAACACATAATCATGCAAGCATGCAAAATAAGCATATAAAAACTAATTATTACATTGGGGGAAACCTAAATACATTCTAAGGGGGAAAAATTCGGAATAATAATCTAACTATTACATTTTCTAGAATAAATACACTTTTTGCCAAATTAAACCTATCTATTACAACTTGGCATCCAAGGCCTCCAAATGATTTACTCAAAAATTAAATGACATAAATAAAGACTAGACATGAATAAAAGCAAAGGAAAACTTAATTTAAAACATGCAAAATCATGCAAAAACACATAATAAGCACATAATAGGGGAAAGAAGTTACCATCCCTTGATGTGAGGCCTTAATTGAATCCTTAGATGATGGGAATGATTATCTAAGACTCAATGTCAACCAAAGGGATCAAGGTACCAATTTAAAGGAAAAATCAATCAAAATTCAAAGAAAAGGTATCTAAACAGATTCTGCAAGCAACATAGACAAGACTAGGAAATAGAGTAAGATTCTGGAATAAAAGAGCAGGAAATATCAACGTAATACGTAAACAGAGGTTACGCTGGATCGAACGCTGATGAGCAACACACCAAGCAAAAAAATCAAAGTTCGAGAGGAAACGCGACTAGAAACGCGGACTCAGCAGAACCGTCACGTCTCTTCCCATCTTCAAAACATCAGGAAGATTGCTTCCAGTTTTTCAGACAATGACACCAAACGAAATATTCAGAGGCAAGGGGATCCATTCAAAGCATCAAACATCATCATTCAGATCAAGCTAAACCCACAAGGATCAAATCATAAGCATTAACATCATCAAATGGACAACAAGGGGGAAGGAAAAGAACTGTCAGGCTAGAAACGAGGATTGTTACGCGGACTGGCCTGCGTAACAAGCCAGCGTTTCTTCACATCTTCAAGTATTCAAACAGAAACGCGGAGTGTTACGCGAAGTAGTCCACGCAAGGGGTCCGCGTTTCTTCACAACTTCAAACATTCAAGAGGAACGCTGACCGTTAAGTCATCCGCAAGTAGTCCGCTTTTCACATCTTCAAAACGTGAAGAACATTTTTCCAGAAATTTCTCGTGAATCACAACAAAGATCATCACGTAAGCATCAAACGCGTCGATTTTAAACGTAAAACAAATCTACTAGCCTTACCAAGGCTTTATAAACACAACATGATCATATAACAGCTGATAATCATCATCAAATATCCCAAACTAAAAGAAAAACTATTCAAGACCTTGGTTCCACCAAAAGGTCCAAATCTCAGATAATTTTACGATCAAAAAACAAGAAATAGAGTAGAAGGATGTTACCCAATCGAAGCTTTGAATCTAAACAAGAGAAGAGGACAGAAATTCCAAGAATGATCTCCTCAAGTGTGAAACCCTAGCTTTTCTCTTCTTCTTTCTTTTCCTTTTTCCTCTCTAATTCCCAGCCGTTTTTCTCTGTTTTTTTCTCTCTCAAAGCTCTCCTAATTGCCTCTTTTTCTCTCAGATTTTCCCCCTCTTTGTTAAACCCTAATCTAGGCTATTTATAGCCACCCAAACCTAGAACTAAGGGTTTTGATGTTCTTGGGATGAGGTGAGCTAATTTTGAACGCGTTAGATGAGTTGTTAGGGGTTAGTGAGTTGGGGAATGTTTAAATAGGTTTCTTATCGTTCAAGCATCGGAAATTACAGCTGGAAAAGGATGATCCGAGTTCTGGAAAAATCCGCGCGTCATTTTTTTTTCGCTTCTGATCAAGTTACGCGGACTCATCCGCGTAACTGGTCCGCGTTTTTTTTTTTTAAGAAAAACCTACAAAAATGACAAAAAAGCATTAGAAAATCCAAAAATAAATAACTAAACATTAACAGATAAAAACATAGGAAAACAAATGAAATAGTCAAAATTTGGTGTCTACAGCTTGCCCCTCTTTGTCTGAGTTTCGAAGAAACTCTAGACAAAGACGTAGACACCAAATGCTTACCTGGTTTCTCTGGTTGTATCTGAACCATTGTAAACAGCAGGAATATTAGATTGCCAAATTTTCAAACTAAAATGCATAACGTGACCGAACTCGTGTAGAGTTGCCTACGTATCTCGACATGAGAATCAGGTCAAACGTAGTTCCAATGCAAATGAACTATAATGAAATGAATACTGAATCTTGTAAAATTCGAGAACAGGAGATAGAAGGGTGCTGAGGTGAGACTCACCAACGTAAATTTAAATTTTGAAGAAGGGGATAGAAGGGTGCTGAGACTCACCAACGTAAATTTAAATTTTGAAGAAGGGATAGAAGGGTGCCTGAGACTCACCAACGTAAATTTAAATATCAAGAACGGAGATAGAATGGTGCCGGAGGTCGAGACTCACCAACGTAAATTTAAATATCAAGAAGGGGATAGAACGGTGCTGGACTCACCAACGTAAATTTAAATATCAAGAACGAGATAGAAGGGTGCGGAGGTCTGAGACTCACCAAATGTAAATTTAAATATCAAGAACGGAGATAGAAGGGTGCAGGTGAGACTCACCAACGTAAATTTAAATTTTGAAGAAGGGGATAGAAGGGTGCCGTGAGACTCACCAACGTAAATTTAAATTTTGAAGAAGGGGATAGAAGGGTGAGAGACTCACCAACAGAAATTTAAATTTTGAAGAAGGGGGATAGAAGGGTGCAGCGAGGGTCAAGACAAGAAATTTAAATTGAAGCGGGGATAGAAGGGTGCTGGCGAGGAGACAACGTAAATTTAAATTCTTTCCAAATTTAGACTATTCAGTGGGATTGGACCCAAACCTGAATGACTAGATGGGAAAATGCAAATATGCTATTCAGTGGGATTGGACCCAAGCCTGAATGATTAAACATACTATTCAGTGGGATTGGACCCGAGCCTGAATGACTAAAAAAACCTATTCAGTGGGATTAGACCCGAGCCTGAATGACTAAATGAAAATATAAATGCTGGATTGCCAGACTTTGAAAAATAAAACACAAGTTGTTCAAACATGATAAATGTAAAATGCCAGTAATGATGCACTTGATGAAATGGTGCAATTCTGATTTTTGATTTTCTTGACTTGAAAAGCAAGTGATTGATAGGAACAATGATTTCTTTTTCTCTTTTTTTCTTCTTTTTTTTCTTCTTCTTCTTTTTTTTTTCTTTTTCTTTTTTTTTTCTTTCTTTCTCTTTTCTTTCTTTTTTTTTCTTTCTTTCATTCTCTCTCTTTTTTTTTTTCGAGAATTGATGGATTTTGAAAAATTGAAGAGTGTAACTGAAACCTCTCCTCTGCAGGGTTGGAACAAATTCACGTATGTTGCCATCCTCTTGATCTGCAAACCTTTTCCGGCAAAAATTAATTTTGAATGCATTATCCAAAATTGGAGATCATTTCTCTCAAAACAAAATTGCCCCAGTGTCAACTGAATCGTTAACCCTGCAGAAGTCATGAAATATTAACCAATTAGTCCATGGCAATTCAATTCCTCTCTTCTTTTTTTTTTTTTTTTAATCATAAAGTGTAAAAAACTCTTGTGATCACGGCTGTTGACCATTAAATGACTAAAACGTATGAAAATCATGCAATGAAACACATTCATCAGATATTCATGCTTGTGAAACATTGCTTGTTTTCAAGTGATAGGAAATATTCATCAAAAACAAGTTATGGGATTGAAATAAACCATGCGATTTTGGAAATCCAAATCCTCATAAACCAGGCAAAACATTATTATGCAATTATTCAATTTGCATCAAATACTCATAATGTCAAGTAAAAGAAAGACAATTATACCTCAATTTCAACAATTCAAGCTTGATTTCTCACTTTCACCAAATTTTGCAATCAAACGACTCATAGTCAATTCAAGCTTGCCTTTTCCACAGTTCTTCTCAAATTTTACTGCTAAAAAGGATTTACTGAAACACATCCTCTTATTCAAATTGCAATAATGCCTTTTGATGCGAAAATCAACACTTTTAGGTGAAGACTCCCGGTTACTCGACATATGCCTTCTTGCTCAAATAGTAAAGATGTCTTTTGACGCGAAAATCAACACTTTTAGGTGAAGATCCCCGGTTACTCAACATTTTACTTGTTCAAACTGCTTTGCATACTCGTAATTCAAGCACCGTTTTACGCGAAAGTTAACATTTGTAGATGCTAAACCTCCGGTTACTTAGTACTAGAATCATTGGAGTAGAATTTAAATTCTCACTTTGCTACTTTTCTTGCTTTTTCTTTCTTTCTTTCTTTTTCTCTTTTTTTTTTAATCAATTGAGAAAGGATCATTTGCCAACTATATCAATCATTTTCTTGTAAAATCCAATAAAAGAAGAAATCTCATTCAATAGGGAAAGAAATTGAGGCATAATTTTCCCTATTTTACAAAACATACTTTCTAAAATGCCAATGTCATAATCACATAACAATTATTTCCGAGTAAGAAGGAAAAAGGATCTTTCGCATCACATGGGCTTTTATTTCAGAAGGATGAAAGCAATTGCAACCAAAATTGGATATTTGCACCCTTTTTGAATCAAATTTTGAAGAACAAATCAATTTGTGAGGCAAATGTGCAATTTGGACAATATTTTTTTTTTCTTTTTTTTTTAACACATATAAACCATATAGGCACAAAAAAGCCAAATTTAAACAAACATATACCTCCCTATGGAGCAATTTAACTAAAAATATTTCTAACAGTTAAACCTATGTTGCAATATCAAACATAAAAAAAGTGAAATAAAACAAGAATAAGATAAACTGCAAATCAGGGGATAGGTCGGTCATCCCCCTCAAATCCACCATCACCTCCGGTGGCATCTAGGATAGGCGTCTCAGACGGAATGTCGAAGCACGCCACATTTCAGAAGAAAGGAATTTGAAAAGAACTGTGGGTTATAACACTTAGTAGTGTGCATATGAAAACCCGTTTCCCAAATTTTCCGAAAAGGCACTTGTCCTTCCTCAATTTTGCAATCAATCAATCTTCAAAATGATTTAATCATACAGTCTAGACATGACTCAAAATGAAGCTGGTTTCCTCGACTTGACCGATCAGTCACTTGTCCCTGCTTCTCTGCAAAAGAAAAGAAATGGTGAAAAAAAATGATGACGCCACCACCGTTCTCCCCTTTTATCTCAAAATAGCCCGTAAACATGAGTTCTTGGACGTCGATGAGCGGTGTCAACTGAATTCCTTTTGTTCGACCAGTGCAGATCTGTTCTGTCGTTCCGCTTGCTTCTGAATCCATATCACCCATACCTTCATGGTAATCTAAGAGCATTGTCCTTTGATGAAAATGCCCTTTTGATGAAAATATGTGCAAAAGTTTGTGCAAAGAAACAATTTTATTTTAAAATGACATTACGACCATAGAATGAATGCTAAACATGGCATTTTAAATCAATAATAGCCAAACGTCAGGAAAACCATTTAAAACAAAAGCGTCGCACTTGACCTCTTTGGATATCATCTCCTTGGAGTTTACTGACGGCAAGGGAGTGCTTGATATAAGGTAAACCCATGATAAACGTAATCACCGGCCTCCCTTGTCCCATGAACTTTTCCTTTCTGCTTGCCTTGTTGCTTTTCAAAACTTGCCTTTGTACCCTTTCAGATTTGCACTGAAGTTGACTGCTAAAGTGGTATAGTGAAATGGACAGACTTAAACCCCAATTTTGTCAACTTAAACATGTTTGTTAAAATGGTGGCATCAGTGAGACAATCCTTTCTGACAAAAATTCAGAGGGAATGTATTTGCATCATTTGCCTTTTAATTGAGAAAGTTTTTTCCAGAAATTTTTGCAAAAAGTTGGAGGTCTATAACACTAGGCTTTTGCAAGGGGTTTGAGTGTGTTGTAGAGGCAAGTTTAAACTTGAATGCAAATTTTGTAAAAATTTTGCCCCAATTTAGTTTCAATCAAGGGTCTCTCTCTCTCTCTCTCTCTCTCTCTCTCTCTCTCTCTTTTTTTTTAAATAAAGTTGCCCCAGTTTGGGGCTTGCGGTTCTCAGAGGGCTTTGCTAAATGATTAACCGTTCTTTTATAGGCTCAAATGGGAGAATTGGGGGTTTTGAAGTGTTTAAATGAAAAGGAAGAAGGTCAGCTGTTCAGACCACCCTTTTGCGGCAATTTCTAAAGAAAACTTTGCCCAATCATATGAAAAATCTTTTACACATGTCTGAATTGATTGGTTGAGGAAAAATCTGTCCATCCATCTCCATGAGAACCAACGCTCCTCCAGGTAGCACCTTTTGAATAATGAATGGCCCTTGCCAGTTCGGAGCGAATTTCCCCTTAGCCTCTTCTTGTATCGGAAGGATTCGTTTCAAAACCTTGTCCCCCACTTCGAACCTGCGAGATCTAACTTTCTTGTTATAAGCCCGAGCCATCCTCTGCTGGTAACATTGCCCATGACAGATGGCATTCAACCTTCTTTCATCGATCCAAGATAGTTGCTCGTGACGTTGTTTGGTCCATTCAGCTTCTTCCAATTGAGCTTCCATTAGAATGTGCAAAGATGGGATTTCAACTTCAGCAGGTAATATCGCTTCCATTCCATACATGAGAGAATAAGGTGTTGCCCCAGTAAAAACATGATTGCAATTCTACATGCAAAAAGGGTAGTTTCTCATGCCAATCTCAGTGTGTTTCGATCATCTTGCAAATGATGACATCCAAGTTCATGAGATATCAGAATTTTCGTCCATCAAATTCCAAAAGGATGATGTCCAAGGGTCAAAGGTTTTTATTCATGATCATCCAAGAGTAAATAAAATAAATGTGCGAAAATAAAATGAGTGGACCATAACTGAAGGACAAAAGGAGAAATTTTATTTCATTTAGCAAAGAGCAAGATGACAGATAATACCATGGAAGTATAATTAAAAGCATAATTTTAAACAAGCAAAAAGGTGAAATAACAAGTGCATTGTTTTTGAAGAAATGATTGACATCAAAGCATGATTCATTTTTCAAGGACAACCCCCTCAAATTTACCGAATCCTTTTCCAAGCAGGCAGACAATCGGTAACCCAATTTTGTGTGGCCTCTTGAGGAATCGAAGGAAACTCCACATTCTCCATGGGATTAGTGTCAAGGGTGACCCCGACAAACAGTTGAGATAACCTTGTCTCTATATCATCATCAGACCTTTCCTTAAATGATCCACCACCATCCTTCTCTTCTTCCTTAATGAACTGAGCATGGTCAACAATTTCCTCCTCCACACTGATCATTCCAACGACGTTTTTATGTTCCGGGAAAGGGTTTCTATTGACGTTCGGCCCTTGCTCATTCTTTCTTTTCAGAACTATATCTCCGGCATCCACCATGTCTTGAATTCTATGTTTCAAGGCCCAACAATTAATCGTCGAATGACCCGGGCTTCCAGAATGGTAAGCGCAGATGGCATGGGGATCATACCCAGTAGGGGGTCCTCGGGGATACAGCTTGGGAGGGACAGTGCTGATTTTCCCAAATGACCTTCAACCTGCTCATACTGGTCAATGGGCGCCCAAATCGGTGAAAGTTCGAAAGGTTTTCTGATTTTGCATTTCATTAGGCGGAAAAGAATTTTGAGCAGGATTTTGTGGAGCAGGTCTAGGAGCATAGTTTTGACGGGGGTAGGAGATAGGTTGGGAAGTTGAAAACAAAGGTTGGGGGTCCAAATGAATAGGGCGGAGCGAGGCGCAGGATAAACAGTGATGGTAGGAGTAAGGTAAGTATGAATTGAATTGGTGGGTGACTCAGCTTTGGCTGAGAGGTGGGTTCGATCCCACACAAAAGCAGCTTCTCCTTCATTCTTTTTAAATGGGAGCTTCCTCCCACTGCCATTTTGCCCTTGCAATGTTTCCAATTGCTGTTTCAGGGCTGTCACATTGACAATTTTTCCAGCTTTAACAAATTCATCATATTCCTCCAGCTTATTGACAATTGTAGCAAAAGAACTCCCAATCATTCAAAAAATCTCTTCAAAATATGGTGGGTCATGTGCCTTGATGAAAGTACAAACAATCTCTTCTTCTGTCATGGGAGGCTCAACTTTAGCAGCCAACTTTCTCCATCGCTTGGCATATGACTTGTGATCTTCCTCGAGGGTCTCCTTTGATTCCTTCCAATGTTGTTCGTGTGCCAACTCACAATTGAATTCATACCGCTTCACAAAAGTCTGTTGACAAATCCAACCAAGTTTTGATCTCTTGAGATTTCGTGTTTGAGTACCATCCAAAGCATCCCCTTCTAGGCTCTCGGGGAACAGACGCATAGGCAAGTTCTCATCATCCACTGGTTTACCAAGCTTGTTGGCAAACATTTTAAGGTGCGTCTTAGGATTCCCGGTACCATCATACTTGCTGAACTTGGGGGTCTTGAAACCCATAGGCAGCTGGACGTCAGGAAATAGGCACAGATCATTGTAATCCAATCCACCATGTCGGTTCAGACCTTGATTCTTCTTTATGAATTCATCAAATTTATCCAACCTTTTCAGCAAATCTTTGTCGACTGGCGCAACAAGGTCATCCACCGCCGGTTTTTCTTGGGAAGTCAGATCCCACACAAAAGGTTCCGTGGTATGGTATTGAGGCTCTGGAGCATGAGGAGGCATGTTTAGAGTGATCTGAGGTTGAGTATGAGGGTTTGTTCTTTTGGTTGGGCTTAGTAGGATGTGATTAGGATGGGACTGTAAAAAATTGGTATTGTGATGGGAAAAGGTAACATCATATGGGTTGGAAGTAGGCGGGACAAAAGTAGTTTGAATATTGGTTAGGAAAGGGAATTGATTATCTGTTACAGGGGGGTTGCTAACAACGGGTCCATGCTCATTCGAGACACCTCCCCTGTTGTTATTTGCCACCAACTGATCAATTACACGCCTTTGTGCAGCCATCTCGGCGCTCATCTCATTAAACCTTCCCAGTACTTCACTTAACTGAGCTCCCAAAGCAGCAAAATCTGGCGAAGTGACCAAAGCATTCCTATCTGAGCCTTCTGGTGCAGAACTCATGCTTACGGGCTGCTTTGAACTTTTGCTTTTAGATCGGGTAACGATGGGGCTTCTGTGTGAAGCTATTTTTAAAGTACCTGAGTGGGAAAGGAAACACACTTTAGGAGCTTATTCCAAAGGGGAGCTGCGGAGATTTATTTGAAAGAAAAAAGAAAAAGAACGAAGTTAGTGATTGCTTATATAATTCGGATGCATGTCCTAGAGGGGAGCCCTTTTATGCCAAGGGTAGGCCTAGCATGAAAAATGCAATCCTCTGGGGTATGCACCATACAATACCTGATGGGTCCTATCATTCTGTTGATATGTGATTAGTAATCGATCCACAGGGTTGACCAAAAGAATATGCACTGTTTGGGGCACATTATGAGGACGAAGGTCGAATGGATTCATTACTTTAATTGATATGTAAAGAGGGGTTAAAAAGGTTAATTTGGCATGAAAAGGATTATTCTCGAAGGAATTGTAGTGCCTTGACTTGTCTTTGAGGGAAATATGGATCGGACGGATTGGACGGGATCGATAGTCTACCCAAAAGTCGACTGGGTTTATTGTTTACTTGTAACTCCACATCTCCATTTTATTTGCAACACACTAGCTCATAAGCCTTCTAAAAATCAAAATTTGGCCTTGATAAAATCATTATCTCAACAATTATTTGTGAATTTTTTCGATTTAGTGTCCTTATGCATGGGATTTTACCAACTTTGATAAAATGGCCAAAAATGATTACTAGAGGTTTATACTCTAGCATGTGAAGGTCACTCCATATCTTTGGGTGTTATCATGGAAAGGATCGGACCCTACCTTACCTTGTGCACTACCCCTTTGGATGTTACTGAAACATAAACATGCAAGTCTCATTGGATTATATATCCGAGACACAAGGGTGGTTTATTCCTAACACGGGATTCCCTATGTGGCATTCCCTCTATGGCTTATGCATGATACCAGTTTATTAAAGCAAGTAAGGATGCAAAATAAAACATGGCCTATAGGAGCCCCATTTGAATGCCGGGGTAAGCCTAAAAGTGATATGCAATAAACGTAAATTCAAACGTGCAATAGCCTATCTAGAAGGATGGCTTGTCTTAAAAGAGTGTCAAGACTCTTATTTTCTAGAGTTTGTGAAATGCAAGAAAAGGGAAGACAACAAAAGGTTAGTTTAATCAACAAATATCACATAACACGTTGGAGCAACAAATTGCACAAAGATAAAGAGGGGTGGAATCCTCCTCTGTCTAATGATCCCATTAGGGTAAGGTAGACTCTCCCAGGCAATTCTAACATGTATGCATGAGGTTGAGCTCACTAATGCATCTAGACTCGATAAAGGTTACAGGCTCCCAAACCTTCAGACCAAAAGGCAAAAGGTCATCAATCCAAATGCCTCAAGTCGGTGGTTCGAGTGATCCCCTAGACATTGCTACGTGCACGTCGTGCCACGGCCACATGTCCAAGTGGATCGATCTTAATCCTAATAGGGAAGAGTGGCGTGACAAGCCACTAAAAGTAAAAAAAGTAGGGTCAAAGTAAAATACATATACACGTATGAAAGTGACTCCCTTTGAGAGGAGGGATTCAAACATCAAACATTTTCGAGACTCTAGGGTAGATGCATACCCACCCCCAAATGCAAGGCGCGGTACAAGTAAATAAATAAACAATAATTCATTCATCATGTATGCGATGTGTAGGGAGTGATTGCACGGAAAAACCCTAAAAGAGAAAAGAAAAAGGAATGCAACCTAAAACATCCAAATGTGATATATAAGAAAATTAGAAGAAAATAGTCAACTAAATCAAGTGCTCGGACCCTCTTAGGAAAATCCCCAGTGGAGTCGCCAAGCTGTCGCGCCCCATTTTTTGATGGAAGAAAGGGAAGGATTTGATTTTTGAAGAAGAAAGGGAAAAGGGTCATGGGACTATGAAAATGCGACGGTTTGGACCCAAAAACAAAAAGTCTAGAAAAGGGTTTTTAGAAAAAGTTTGGAGTCGCCACTTGGTATGGAGTTTAGGTGTACCAAGTCACCCAAGAGATTTAATTAATGAAAATAAACAAAGAAAACCCTTTTTTAGACGACTCCAGGTCTTTGAAAACTAGAGAAAAAGGTTCGGGGGTCACTGTTGAAAGAAGGGAAGGCAAAGATTCGATGTTACTCGTCTCTAAGGCACCCTTCTAACCTAGCCAAAGCTAGTTGCAAGATTTTAGTTGAAAATTTCCTATTTTCTAACTTTAAAATTTATCACATTTGGATGTTGTCTATATGGATGCAAAACTTAGACCTAATGTTGGATTGAGAGGGGCAAAATGTCTCCTTGAGGTGTGATTGGAATTGATCACATTAATTGTGTCATCCAATTTTGATCCCTCGAGGAGGTCACGAAAAAAATGCAAATGATGAGACTCGAATGAACGGAAAGTAGGGTTTTCAAAAATGCAATTTTTTATAAAGTATTAAGAGAAAAGAAGTTGGGTTTTTGAAAGGATCAATTCTAAATGCAAAAAGGAACTTGAATTTCTAAAAAGATGCAATTTTAAGAAAAGTGGCTTTTTAACTTTGAATTGCTAAAACATGAAGAAGAAAGTTGATTTTTAAAGAATGGTTTTGATAGCATTTAAAATAATGCACATGTATGTCCTAAAGAGGAATAATGCAACATAATGGGTGCTGGGACTAAATTGTGACTTTGAATCTTCCTTTCATAGAAGGAAATAAAAGCGTGCTAAGGCTAGGAAGCCATACTACGCTTTTCCCTAATTCAAAGGGTAATGCCTTAAATGCATTAATCTAAAAAAGAAAACTAAATGAGATGTTTCACATACGGGATGGGATAATAGTGACATGCAAAATGGGAAAGAAACTCTAAAAGTGAAAAGTGTGTGAAATTTGTATCTAATGCATGAATGGCGTTTAAGGGTCTAGCATTAGACTAACCCTCGTCAAAAGGTTCTCACTAACATTGGATTAGTGAGAAATCGAAGGGGAAGGCCACAACTAGCGTTGGACTAGTGTGGTGACGTCAATATATTTACACAATAATCATGTAGACATGATAATAAAGCAAATAAACACATAAAACACATAAACACATAACACGTAGGCATAATATCTAAATGCAAGGCCCTAGGAAAGCAAATAAACACATAATCATGCAAGCATGCAAAATAAGCATATAAAAACTAATTATTACATTGGGGGAAACCTAAATACATTCTAAGGGGGAAAAATTCGGAATAATAATCTAACTATTACATTTTCTAGCATAAATACACTTTTTGCCAAATTAAACCTATCTATTACAACTTGGCATCCAAGGCCTCCAAATGATTTACTCAAAAATTAAATGACATAAATAAAGACTAGACATGAATAAAAGCAAAGGAAAACTTAATTTAAAACATGCAAAATCATGCAAAAACACATAATAAGCACATAATAGGGGAAAGAAGTTACCATCCCTTGATGTGAGGCCTTAATTGAATCCTTAGATGATGGGAATGATTATCTAAGACTCAATGTCAACCAAAGGGATCAAGGTACCAATTTAAAGGAAAAATCAATCAAAATTCAAAGAAAAGGTATCTAAACAGATTCGCAAGCAACATAGACAAGACTAGGAAATAGAGTAAGATTCGGAATAAAAGAGCGGAAATATCAACGTAATACGAAACAGAGAGGTTACGCTGATCAACGCTGACAGCAAACACCAAGCATGTGCAAAATCAAAGTTCGAGAGGAAACGCGACTAGAACGCGGACTCAGCCGTCGTCTCTTCCCATCTTCAAAACATCAGGAAGATTGCTTCCAGTTTTTCAGACAATGACACCAAACGAAATATTCAGAGGCAAGGGGATCCATTCAAAGCATCAAACCTCATCATTCAGATCAAGCTAAACCCACAAGGATCAAATCATAAGCATTAACATCGTCAAATGGACAACAAGGGGGAAGGAAAAGAACTGTCAGGCTAGAAACGAGGATTGTTACGCTGGCTGCGTAACAAGCCGCTTTCACATCTTCAAGTATTCAAACAGAAACGCGGAGTGTTACGCGAAGTAGTCCACGCAAGGGGTCCGCGTTTCTTCACAACTTCAAACATTCAAGAGGAAACGCGGACCGTTACGCGAAGTCATCCGCGCAAGTAGTCCGCGTTTCTTCACATCTTCAAAACGTGAAGAACATTTTTCCAGAAATTTCTCGGAATCACAACAAAGATCATCACGTAAGCATCAAACGCGTCGATTTTAAACGTAAAAACAAATCTACTAGCCTTACCAAGGCTTTATAAACACAACATGATCATATAACAGCTGATAATCATCATCAAATATCCCAAACTAAAAGAAAAACTATTCAAGACCTTGGTTCCACCAAAAGGTCCAAATCTCAGATAATTTTACGATCAAAAAACAGTAAATAGAGTAGAAGGATGTTACCTGAATTGGAAGCTTTGAATCTAAACAAGAGAAGAGGACAGAAATTCCAAGAATGATCTCCTCAAGTGTGAAACCCTAGCTTTTCTCTTCTTCTTTCTTTTCCTTTTTCCTCTCTAATTTCCAGCCGTTTTTCTCTGCTTTTTTCTCTCTCAAAGCTCTCCTAATTGCCTCTTTTTCTCTCAGATTTTCCCCCCTCTTTGTTAAACCCTAATCTAGGCTATTTATAGCCACCCAAACCTAGAACTAAGGGTTTTGATGTTCTTGGGATGAGGTGAGCTAATTTTGAACGTTAGATGAGTTGTTAGGGGTTAGGGGTGAGTTGGGGAATGTTTAAATAGGTTTCTTATCGTTCAAGCATCGGAAATTACAGCTGGAAAAGGATGATCCGAGTTCTGGAAAAATCCGCGCGTCATTTTTTTTTCGCTTCTGATCAAGTTACGCGGACTAGTTACGCGGACTCATCCGCGTAACTGGTCCGCGTTTTATTTTTTATTTTTTTTTATTTTTATTTTTAAGAAAAACCTACAAAAATGACAAAAAAGCATTAGAAAATCCAAAAATAAATAAATAAACATTAACAGATAAAAGCATAGGAAAACAAATGAAATAGTCAAAATTTGGTGTCTACATCCACGGAGAAGTTTGACATAGGAACTATCAGAAGACGCAGCCACAATCTTTCCATGAATTTGTTAGGGCCAATGTTTGCAGTGGAGCTATTGCATCCAACTATGAACATAAGCAACTCTGCACGATCCTAAGAAAATTGTCAAACTAACTATTTTTCCATCCACTGTTGTCAACATAAATTTTGTGATTTTTCTCCGATTGATATGGAATTCAATATGATCAGTTTTCATATGAAATCTGTTAACTTGAAAAAGAAGTCACAAAATTAACTTGTTTACTGCAATCAATATTTTCCTGACTCATGAGGAAAGTTGCATTAATCGTGTCACCAGGCAACAAATCTAATGAGGATGGATTTGCCCGTGGATTTGTAGATGGAATTGCTGAGAGTAATCGGCAAATAATTCTTCAATCTCCAAATCCTGGAACTTGTCTAGCCCCTCTGGCTCTATGAACATAGGGTCGAAGTCAACCATTTCACTATCAGATTCATAGGCGAACTAATCCTCTTCACCATCGGGTTCACAGACGAACTCATCCTCCTTAAACACGGGCTTAGGTTTGTCAACGGGTCAGGTTCAGGTCGGAATTCAATATTCTGGACCCAGACCTGTTTTGTTATTGTTGTACCATACCCGACCCTTAGACCCCATGGGTCTTAGAGTTACCCTTCCAGAACCGGACCCGTTCGGGTCTTGATATTGGTCGGGTAGACCCGGCAGATTATGCCTCTTATCCAACCACAAGTTTATACTAGAATTTTCAGGTTAAAAACAAAGCAAAAAATAACTGAAAGCACGCAAACAAAACTAATGAAATCACAACAGAGAGTCTTCCAAAACTAATCAAAATATCAAATACAACATTCAAAAGTAACAGCTAATAAGAAGTGTATTCAAATTACTCAACATAGGCTTTGAAAGCCAATTACAAGTTACTCTAAAAGTCTTTCCAAAACCAATAAGAGTGGACATATAGAACAAATTACAACATCATGTTCAAGTGTCTTATAGCCTTCAACAACCTTCATGGCTCTCAAGTTTTACAACTTTCTGCACATAAAAATAAGAAAAGATATATATTGTAAACTAATTATAAACAAAAAAAAAATCATATTAGCCTTACTCAAATACATCATCCTAACTTGACAACTTTGGAAGAATCACCCCAATCTTCAAGTAACTCTAAGAAAACAAAGAGAAATAAATTAGATTGGCCATATTCAACCAAACAAACTTCTAACGGGATTTAAAAAGAAAAAACAAGAAACAAATTGTACAAACTTAAAATTTATGAACTTACTTCTTTTCTTTTTTAATGATAACCAGTCACCAGTCGTTATCAAAGCCTCAACTACATCTGGAAGTAAAGAAGCATGATTCTCATCAATTACCCTTTCTCCAACACTAAATGCTGATTCTGATGCTACAGTAGTAGCTGGAATTGCAAGAATATCATGAGCCATCTTACTAAGAATAGGAAGTTTTGGGCTATTCGCCTTCCAACAGCCTAGTATGTCAAAATCCTCTTTTCTCGAAAACACAGGTTCATCCAAGTATAGTTGCAATTCAGATTTTTGGCGAGCAAAAATAGTAGAAGAACAGGATTCCTTATACCATTTATCAAAATCAGACAACTTATCTTCATCATCTTTAGCATCCATATTCTTTTTACTAGAGGTCCCCTCTTCTATATTGTCTCTAGCATAACTTAAAGAAGGAGCAAGATCACCTCCATATTCAACAAACAAGTCAGCAATAGCACTACGGACCCTATCCACGTATCTGTGACCACTTTCTCCATAAAGAGAAGTATAGTAATACTCTACCAAAGCCAACTTAAATCTAAGATCAAGTACCACAGTAATAGCCAATACCAAACAACATTCTTCCTAATATTTTTCAAATTTAGCTCTCATAGGAATAGCCATTTCCCGAATAAAATCATGCTCACTGAGTTCCCATTGCCTTAACTTTAGACGAAGATTGCATATATCAGGAAAAAAAACATTTGCTATGGGGAAATTACCACTACTAAAATGACATGTGGCTTCATAAAATTTTTTCAAATAGCTATGAACAACACTTGCCACTTTCCAATCATTTTCTGATGGATTTAACTTATAATTTCTGTCCATTTGTTCTAGACGGCCAAAAGCTTCCTTTAAAGGCAAAGCAGTCTCAAACATCAAGAAAGTAGAATTCCATCTATTAGACACATCTATACTCACTCTTTTTTTATTTTTCAGCTTACATTGGTTGATTGCATTCTCAAACTTTTGATAAAAAGAAAGAGACCTTTTCAAGTATTTTAAAGTCCCTCAGATCTTATGAAGCAAACTACCAACAATAGCTAATCCATCTTGCACAATCAAATTAAGAATATGTGCACTACATCGAACATGAAAAAGTTCACCTCTTAAATTGAGTAATGACTTATCCAAGAGCCATGATTTTAAATGTTTAACTATTGAATCATTGGAAGATGCATTATCAACAACAATAGAGGACAACTTCTTGTCAATGTTCCATTTCAAAATAATATCCGAAATAAATCTAAAGAATGTTTCACCATCATGAGGACATGGAATAGATTTAATGTAAGAATCTTCTTTTTCAATTCCCAATGTTCATTGACATAATGAGCTGTCAAACATGCATAGGCAAAATTCTAGTGATCGGATGTCCAAATATCAGTAGCGAGACTTATTTTACCATCAAACTCATCCAAATACTTGTACAATTTTCGCTTCTCTTCTTTATAAACACGAATCGCATCTACCCCAACTGTATTTTGAGAAACCAACTTAAAATTTGGCTACAAATTATTCAGAAAAATCTCAAAATACTCATGTTCAACCATGTTAAACGGATAGTTGTGCTTTATTATAGCTCTAGCCAAATCCAACCTACTTCTCTCTTGATCAAACTTGAATGCTTCAACTTTCACTTTATCATTCAAAGCATTCTTAGCCAGTTGAAGTACTTGCTGCCCTCCATTCCTATGTTTTCTAGCAATACAATTAACTATGTGCTTTTTCAAGTGGCTTGTCCCATGTGAACTATCTCCAGCCATTTTTTATTTTGCAATGTTTACATATGGAAACAATACCATTAGTAGTCTTAACTCTATCCATATCAAGTCATACCTTAGAAGTCAATTTCTTTTCCTTAGATTTCCTACTTGAATCATCTTCATTCATGGGTTCTTCTTTCGAATCCAAAATATCAACTTCATTCTTGTCAGCCGTGCTACTTGGTGCTAGCCCTATTAAGTGACTAGGCAAATATGACATCCTACAAACAAATGGGAGTTTAATCAGTAAAAATATTAAAATAATCAGCATTATTAAAGTACATAAGTGAAAAAAAAAATATTTTGAAGTAGGTCATATCCAACTTAGATTAGAGAAGGTTTAGATACGATATATCACAGTGTTGCACAAATTTCACCAAAAAAATCATGAATGAGAAAAGGATGGACTCAATAGTTCACTACGAAGTTCTTATGCACTTTTGAATCTTAAAAAAACACAATATAAAAATGTGAGACACAATCAACTTTATTTCTAGTTAAGCATTGGTCGTATATACAATGGCATTAGATTCCCCCTTGTGGCTATAATCAACATTGGTCGTACGTCTAGTTAAGTGCTTATGGGTGTAATATACAGTTCAAATGGTTTCCCATTAGATTCCCCTTTATGGCCAAACTAATAGATTATTCACATTTTCCTTGTCAGAGGAATTCACATTTGAGTGACTAGAAAAATAGCTTGCTAGAAAACAAGATGCATACTTTATGCAATCTGGAAAGCCAAATCTCAGAACATATAGCTTATGGTTACTTAATTTTTTTTATGTCATAAGTCCATACATTTTTTTTGGCCAATTCACGTTTTTGGCACGGGACTGAAAACAGAGTACAAACACGACAAACGAACATACCATGTTCATTATCAATATGCAGGAACAAGTCCAAATTTTAATTTTAAAAAAAATACCAAAACTAAATCCCTAAATGTTCATTCACCCAATCAAAATGAGATTACAATATTCTCCCACAACAAATAGACTAAGAAAACAAAAAAGGAAGATAGAAATATCTTAGAAAATGCATCCATTGATGGATTTAACAGCTAAATCTTCCTTTTATAGGGCAAAATTTATTCTTTCATAGAAAAAATTAAAAAAAAGAAAAATAGCATTATTACAATTAGTAGATCAATTATCAAGTTCTTAATGGTGAAACTAGTAATAATAATTTCAAATTAAGTAATTAACATAATTTTCATAAAATTCATTCACACCAATAGCAGACTTGGGAAAGCAAATAGGATTCAAAAACTTACCTAGGAATTGAGAAAATAACTGCAAGGATTGGAGAGGAAGAGAGTCGCAAAAGATTGTCAGACTTGTAGATGAAGAGCCTAAGAGAGTCACGGACTTGCGGAATTGCAGGGGCTCCAATTCAAGAAAATAGCCGCCACAAAAACAAAGAGTTGAAGTCTCGAAGAGAGAAGGGTGTAGCTGTGTGGTTGTGGTGTGGATAATGGCAGAGAAAATCCGAGAGGGTGTAGGCTTGTGGTTGCGGCACAATGTCAAAGAGGGAGAGAAGAAACTAGGGTTCACAGTGTTTGTCTGAAAGGAGAAGGAGAGAGGAATGTATTGAAGAACTAAAAAATTGAGAGTATTAATATTTATTATAATTATATATTATATATTTATTAATTTATTAAACGGGTCCGAGTCGGATACGGGTCGGAATCCCATATTCCATACCCGTCCCATTTTTATTAGATAAAATGGGTCCTGGTTCGGGCAAAAGGGTTTAATCCTAGTTTCGTATCCAGGAAAAACTAACGGGTCCGGGTCGGGTCCGGGCCTAAGCCCGACCCGTTGACAGGCCTACACGGGTTGCAATACTTATGTTTCAGGTTTTACTACAACAGTTGCTATTGTAGTTGGATGGATTTTGACAGGTGTCGAGCTTGTGTAATAATAATTAATAAACCTAACTTGCCAATAAAATAACTAGAATCCAATTCAAGTACTGGAGCAGGGACTCCGAATGTGCAATGGGTTACTTGTTTCACCCTGATTCCAAGGAGTATACTTAATCCGATATACCAGAATTAGTTAACTTGTATATAGTGGCAAATAGGGTCGTCTCCACAGGGACTGGGGGAAAATTCGTTTCTTTCTCAAGCACAGGAAAATGGGGGATTTTTTGAGATAATAAGGAATTAATTAAGAATCGAATAACAAAGCCAAATAACTAAAATAAAAGAGAATGAAATATATGAGAGATGAGTTCTAGCCAAAGATCCAACTACTCAGACACAGTCCATATACCTGATCATCGATGCAAAGTTAATTCATTTAATTCATTAATAGGCTGGTTATAGCCACCGGAAACCTCTCAAATGACCAACTCTTCCTTAGATTTTAGGTAATTAAGGTACGCTCGTTAAATACCCCTAATTAAGAAACAACCCTAGGTACGCCCGTAGGATTTAATTCCTCAATTGCACTAAGAACTAGAAAAGCCCAAACCCTAACCAACAAACACACTATCAGGGTTCATTTAGATTAGATTACACGTTCCCCTAACGTGTGTTAACGTTAATTGCCACTAATATTAATCTACTAAACAATTACGGATTTAGCAAATTAAACTGGCGGTAGATTATCAAGTTAATATGAACATCAGGCGCCTTTCACATTCAACCAACAAAACAATCATACGAGCATAAAACAGAGACGCACAAATACCAAAGAATTAAATGAATAAAAGATAAATCGATTAGATCTCACAGATATTTTTGAACTGCGTCGTCGAGTTGATCTTTAACTAGACGAGAAAATTAGCCACGCATGTGTAGACACCGATTTTTGACTAGTTTTTATTTTCTTAAGAAAATGGGTAGATAGATAATTTCATTTCAAGGATTTTACTTTTATTTTCTTTGTTTTTTTCTTAGGCACCAAGTTTTGAGAGTTTCCAAGAATCTTCTTGATCTTATCCAATATCACTTAACACACACAAGCACACACATGGTACACACATTTACAACTCATTCTTATCTACTCTCACTACTAGTGCAAAATCCCACCAAGCCACGGAAAAAAGGAGGAGGAGGAGGGCTTCATCTTTTTCTGGCTTCATCTCTCGAAGTCCGGTGAAGGGAAATTCATTGACAATCAAAATTCAGCCATTATCTAAACCCATGACCATAGATTTCTTTCAAAAAAATTTCCCCTTTCATTTCTCTTAAAATAGATTTAGAAACTGCCACTGCCATTTTATTTTCAGCCAAGGAATCAAAAAAAAAAAAAGAAAAAGAGAGAAAATCAGAAAAATCAGATAAAAGAGCAGAGGAAGAACTGGAGCGGCCTTCAATTCGCCGGAGTCCACTGCCACCACCGTTTTCTTCACTGGAAAAACACTGTGAGGCTTTCCTTTTCCCTTTCATCCCATTAGTTTCTGCTAATGAACATATGGAACTGGTAAGAATTATGTGACTTGTTTGTTTCCCTTCCTTTTTCTTAGCACAATTGTTCTGTCATTCTGATGTTTATGCGTTTATTTTGACTGTATTTTTTGCCGCTGTATGATGGGTTTGGATGGGTTGCTGTAAATTTTGGACTGGCTATAAAAAGATTTTATGAAATCGGTTAAATTTATTAATGCACTTAACCTGTTTGAAGAAATGCCCAAACGAAATTTTGAAATCAAAACAGCAAAATTCACAAATCAAGTATGTCTATGCGTGTGAGGAATAGCTCCGGTCAGTCCAAAGCTTGACGGAGCTCATTAGTTTTCCGGTAAGAAAGGAGAGCCCTGAGAGATTTACATGCACGGATTGTCTCTTTTTATACTTTTTTTGTTTTTCAGTTATTATTATTTTTTTTCTTGGTATGAACTTGCGTTTTAGGGGTTATTGGGTGTGTGTGAGAGTTTGTGTGAGTTTCATTTTACTTTGGAGGTTGGCGGGGCTGAAGTTTCCGTTGTTTTCCCGGCAAAGAAGAAAGCTTGTAGCAGCAATGGAGTTCCGTCCGCTTGGAGAAGGTGACATGTTGCAAATATTGCAGCATTGGTCCCCCACTTTTCCCTCATGCTGTAATTTGACCCCGAAAATTATTTTAGGTGTTTTCAATTAGGTCCTAGAGAGTACTTAGTAACTTTTAGTTAGCTTCTTCCTTTTGCCAAGTTGTAATTTATTTTGTTTTCTTTGTCTAGAATTGATGTAACCCATAAGGGGCATAGGATTTTCAATTCTTGTAATTTCCTTATTTTCTTTCTTTTCTTTTATTTTTGCGATTATTACTCGTGCAATGTGATTGAGTGGGCCGAGAGCGCATTCTTCCTCGGCTTTTCCAACGGAAGCCTTGGAATCCAATTATTTTTGTTTATTTTACTTTTATGTACTATGCATGTTTTATGTGTTTAGATATTAATTACATGTTACGTGTTTAGCTCAAATTAACTCGTTTTTTGGCCTTAAAATTAAGAGAATAAAGTCAAACTCGCAACCGGTTTTTGTCGAGCGTTGGGGGGTGCTTGAGGTTAAAACCTTGACCTTCCCTCCTTACAAATGTAGCTCCCGAATTCATTTCTCTGATTTTCGAAAGACCTGGAGTTGTCTAGTTAAAGGGTTTGATTATATTTTTTCTTAAAAACTAAAATCTCTCTTTAGGTGACTCGGTACACCTAAATTCTATACCGAGTGACGACTCCAAATTTTTAAGAACCCTTTTTTCTAGACTTTAGTGGACCCAAATCCGTCGCCTTTGTCAAGTCCCATTCTAGGCCCTTTTTCTTTACTTTTGGAAAATCCCACAAAATCATTTCAAAAAACAAAAATTTCCTTCAATACTCATTTTCTTATCTTATAAAAAAAATGGGATGCGACAGCTGGCGACTCCACTGGGGAGTACTAGTGAGCTCGAGCATTGTTTAATTTTGCTCTCATAGTTTTAAGGCCTTTTGAGTTGATTTTTGCTATTTTATTTGCTTTGATGCTTCATTTGCATACTTGCTAATTTAAGCTTTGTATTGCCTTTTTTCCTTATATGCCTATATTGTAATTTTTGTAAATATTTTACTTTTTGTAGTATTTTAACTGTTTCACTTTTAGGAATGCACTTTCATGACATGACATGCATCTTTTGACCCTTTTGATTTTTGTGGGTGCTATCCCACCACCTTATAGGATTTAGGATCGATTTGTCCAAATATGCGGATGGTATGCTTTGCGCCCATAGCGGTATTTGGAGAATCACCCAAGCCACTGACATAGGACATTAGGAGTGATGCCCTTTTGTCTTTTAGTCTGAAGGTTTGGGAACCTTAAACCATTGAGTTTAGATGTATTAGTGAAACCTAACCACATTTGCATATAGTTCAACCTATAGGTTAGAACCTTTCACCCCTTTTAGGTACACATTTGTCACAATAGGTGGGGGATAACTTTTTGTCTAATTTTTTTTTTCTTTTCTTTTTCTTTCTTTTCCTTATTTCCTTTTGTTTTCACCTAATGGAATTTCTTTTTTGTCTTTCCTTTTACTTACAATTTCCTTTTATGAAAGAAGAAAAATGTATTAAAAAAAAGAAAAAAATTGACAAAAAAGGTTTTTCAAAAAAAAAATTTTTTTTTTCCACTCATTAGCCATAATCGAGAGAAGCTTGGTAAAAAAAAGAAAAAGAAAAAGTTATTTTGCATGTTTACTTTTTTGCATTTGCATTTAATCCCGAGTTTGGAGCTTTCATTTTTTTTCTTTCTTCCCCTACTTACTTCTTAAAGTTGATGAAAATATCCTGGGATTCCTAAAATAAATAAATAAATAAATAAATAAATAACTTTTATAATGCATCCCGTAGACTTTACTTTGTGAATTTTAGATTTTAGGATTTCCCTTTGTTCTCCTCTCGTCCGAAGTGTCAATTCAACCACTAATGGAATACCCGACAACAACTACTAGTAGTTCTCTTCAATGCTAATTTCCGTGGAGCAATCTACTAATCAACTAAGGAAACCAAATCGGCATCCAATAGGAAATTCCCTCCATTCACGCCTGCCACGGAAAATAGAAGAAAGCTCCTAATACTAATCAAATAGGAAAATTTTAAAAAGAGTCAAACTCCTAATTTCCTAATACAAATATTAAAGTAGTTTCCTAATAAAAATAAACAACTAAATAAAAAAGCAAGATAATTAATTCCAGCGTGTCTTCAAATTTGGAATTTTCAATTCTTGGAAACTGCCCATGTGGACTTGGAATCTTAACACCTCAGCCATGAACATCCGAATTAGGCGTGCCCGCGCCTAACTGTCAGGACCTCTTCTGGAATTACAACTATTTAGCACATTTTTTGTGACAGCCCCACCTCTCCCAAGAGCGAACCCAAGGGTATCAGCGGACTGTTTGCCCAACTCTCGCCAGGACTCACTACAAACCCTCAATCATAGTACAGACTTCAAATAATCACACTTCAATATCTCTAAAATAATAATACAAACATTTATTCTTATAATCCTTAATTGAGGTCCAACAATATATGATAGTTAACTTACAAAAATAAATCCTCCATAATGTCTATTAAAATTCCGATAACATCAATTTTAGGTACAATAAACCATTAACTTCACAATTTAATATTAAGCCTATACAAAATCATGAAAATCCTACCCAAGTAACTAGATCCTCGATCTACGTTCCCCACTCCAAGACCTGCTAAGGAAAACAAATTGGGGTGAGCTAACGCTCACTGAGGCCAAGGAAAGGCATGCAAACACATAATCAAGCAAGTAGGAAAGCCAGTAAATTCAGATATAAAAGCATGTAAATCAAACAATCACTTGTACTATTGCAACTTTCACCAGGAGACTATATTCCCAAGGAATCACTACTCGAGGGCTCACATTAGACAAAAGTTTTGGAGTTGGGTTCGGAGAACCCTCTTTGAGCCTCTCTATCTACAAGGAATATGCAAGCACAAAGGAGCAAGTGTTCATGCAGAAAATACACGTAAAGTGGGATACTCGTGAGCCAATTTCCACTGTTCAGTAGTTGAGTCTATTCCATCCCAAACATTGACTCTCCGTCAACTTAGCAAAGGTAAAGTCCGTAGAATCTCCACTTAGTACAACCTCCGTCCAATAGTTTACCCTCTCGGGCCCGAAACCAAACAGTTAAGTATAAAAGGTAAAGCTACGGTGAGCAATACCGAGCAAGACCTCTTCAATAGGTCAAGCTCAAAGAACAGTACCTAAGGTTCACCAAATTTCCCGACCAAACCCTTGCCGGCTCGGGTCCCAAGGATCCCCAAGAGATTTGGGCGTCCCCATTTATAACTTTTAAGTCAATGGATTATTCCAATCGACATTCAGTTCCAGTCAAGTCAAGTAGCAGTCATGTACATGCAAGTCAAGTAAAAGAGGACGATAAAGTACACTCGCCTCAACAGCTTTACTTTCAAATAAACATGTCAGGTAATTCAACAATTCTTGCACTTGACACTCACCGAAGTCAAGAGTCTAAGGCAAAAGCACGCAAGATCAATTGAGTTTTTCGGGATCTTCTCGATCATCTGAGACAAATATGAGTATTTTAATTCAAGTCACTAGAATAATATTTGATAGATGTCTTTAAAAATGTCTTAATGAGACTCAAGTCAAGTTCAATAAACTTCCATGTTGAGCTGAAATATTTGAAAAATTGTAACTCGGGTTTTACAAGTCAGAATTTTGCACAATTCATACCGTTGGAAACCTCTTGAAAATTTCTACAACTTTTTAGAAGACACCCAATTAAAATTTTGGACGAATTAGCCCAGATTTTGAGAAACAGAGGCTACAAGATCAAAACAGGGCATATCAGATTGGTCGACCAGCCCACTTTGAAAGTTCACCAAAAATTACAGAAAATGAATTGGCCTCTAAAATTCATATGGTTTAAATTACTATGCAAGAAGTTTCAAACGCCACCGACGGACTCAATTCGACGCCGAGCAAGAAATTAAAGCTGTTCAAACAGAGGGGTTCAAAATCTGAAATTTCTGTTTTCCAGTTTTGGGGCATACTTCTAGGCTATATTTGAGTGACGAATTCTACTTCAAAATCACCAAATTTGATACACTAATACTTCCATATATCAACTAGATTCATAACAAAATTCAACTTAAAAATCGATCGGTAAGGATGTTTTCTACGCGCCCAAACTAGACTGGTTCGCATTTGTTCAAACCTGCAAATTGCACCTACATCTTCTTATCACCATCATTAACACATCTAATCACTTCCGATTAGCCTCAAATTCGAACCTAAGTTGGTATTAGTCTTTCTTAACCTAATGATGATAAAAAATGATCACAAATTTCATCAAAAACTATCACAAAACAACCCCATGAAATCGGGCAGCATGCTGCCCCAATTTTCCAGAATTCTTGCTTCAACTTATCACTCATTTGTGCTAGGATTTTCAAAGGGCTTTTGTGGGGAAAATTTAACCACTTAACCTTCAACATATAAACCTCATATTAAGCCTTCAAGTTGACCAAAATCTCAGCCACAAAATTAAGGAAAAATCAGAAAATTTCAAGCCCTAATTTTCTCTCTCTCTAGCCGAATTTCCTTGAGGTTTTCTTCCAACTTTTTAGCAACCAAAATTAAATATAATGCACTTATATAACACCATTTAATCATCTAGCAAACAAATGCACACATTTAGTGGGAATTCCAAGAGCCCACAACTTCTCCATAATCATCGAATTCAACATAATAAAGCTCAACATCACAAACATCACAATCATCATCCATCAAGGTTCTAAGAACCTATCAACCACCCAAATCCTAACTTTTCATACTTGAAATTGGAAGAAAAATGGACAAGGGTGAAGGTAGTAGAATGTTACCTCTCCTTAGGTTAGCAAGACACCAAGAAAAATGCAAGCTTGAGCCCACAAAATCCTCTTCCTCAAGCTCCTTGTCCAAGCCCCAAGATTAAGCTCAACTTAGTGCTAGATTAATTGAGTTTTTAGTGAAGAAAATGGAAGAAATTTTTGATGGAAAAACTAGAGAAAGAGGAGGAGAGGAAGTCGGGTGAGAGAGGAAGAGAGGAGAGGGAGTTTTTTGGCAATTTTTGAAGAAATTAAATGGGACAAGAAAGACAAGACACAACTTGTCTTTCAATCCCCAAAAGTCAAACTTTGAATAGTAAACTTAATTAACTTTTGGAGGAAAAATTAATTGGCTCTTTCGGCTTGAGATTAAGGAGTAAATCTCGATTAGGAGAGGGAAAAGAAATGGAATAAAATGGAAGTGAATTAGGGTGAATTATGTGGAGAAAGCAATGGCTAATTAAAATTCTAATCCAAGGAGGTTAATTCAACTTAAACTATAATTTTAAACCCCTAATTATAATTACTCTTTTTAATTCACCTCTAATCACTGAATAACATTTCTAACTTACGGGTAATCATCCTTACATTCCAGTACAACTTAACTCGTTGCCTGAATTTCTATCTCGAAAAACGTGTTTTTCTCATTTTCTGTATAATTGATACAAAAAGGGCAAATTTTAAAATAAGATGAATGGAATGTTGAAAATCTACCTGAAAAATAAATATAGAGCTAAATTAAGTTTTTCTCAAAATGAAACGAATTAAACAAATAAATAAATTGAATTTTCATTTAAATTTTCCAAAAACTCGTTTAAATGTAATTTTAAAATAATTGAACGAATTAATAACAATAATAACATTATTTAATATAATAGTTATTAACATTATTAAAAATAAATTTTTGAGGCTCTCACATTCTTCCCCCCTTAAAAGAATTTCGTCCTCGAAATTCATGCATAAAATAATGCTTGGTATTTCCTCCAAATTTCTTCCTCTAACCCTCAAGCTACTTCCTCGATACCTTGGTTCATCCACAATAATTTTTAATAAAGGAATTTGCTTGTTCCTCAAAATTTTCACCTTGCTAAACAAATATTTTTGAATACTCTTGCATTTCTTCTTCCACTACCCAAGTCGCCTCCTTGACGTCATGACTTTCCAGAGAATCTTAACCAAAGAGATTTTCTTAGTTCTCAAGTCCTTTATTTTTCTGTTTTGGAATTTTCTTAGAAGTTACCTTGAGCACCTAAGGCGATTACACTCAATGACCACCAAACACGGACCATCTCCAATTAATTCCCTTAAACCATCACAGAGCTCAATTGAAAAGGGAGATCCACACTCTTAAACAACTACTGTAATGCCTAAAGAAGAGATTAAAGTTTTGAAAACCATCATTTAAAAGAGGACTTAAAACTATTAGAGACCTCGTTTTTCATCTACGAATTCAAACTCAGATCAAATCGGCATTTTCAAAGTAAAGTTAAAAGTTTTAAAAGAACACTTTTTCTTTAAACCAGAAAATTCTAACTTTTTATATCCATAAATCGAAAAATTACCAGTTGTATACCACTAGAAAATAGACTCAAAGTACTACAACTGTTCAAAAGACATTTTCTCAAAACTCAATTTGTAAATAGACAAACTTGACCTCAAGTGATAACTCTCGCAAGTAGAAAAACAGATCAAGTCTGACATTTTAGTAAATTCTAAAAACTATTGGTACTTATGGAGATTGAGAAAAATTCTAAAGTTTACAAGGTTGAAAAATTCTTGTCTAGTTTCAGATCTAACATACAAAACCCAAATTTAATTTTTTTTTTTACACCGCGATGCCAAAATTTTCTAAAATTGTGCAATGCTCCCTGAGGAGATATCTAGCAAAACGAAGTTCAAGAAATTATCCCTTTTAACTTCTAAACTCACATTTAAAAGTCAACATTGAACAAAAATTATTGAGCAATATTTTACCAAAGATTTGTAAGAAAATGGGACTAAAAGTAGTTGAAAGGATTCGGCCAGTAGGGGGTATTTCTAGAGATTCTATCAAGATTCTCGCATCAATCTCATAACTATAGTCCTTCAATCTCATGAAATAACCATAATACATAATAATCAACATATATCAGGCTATTAATCATCAAGATTCGCCAACATGTTGACATCACAAAACATGAAAAATCTTCAAGTCATCTAACCGAGTACTCGGGTTTTCAAGAGATCCTTTCAATAGCCTAAACTCATCTAGCCCTAAATCATTAGATTTAAGTCGTAAAACTTATAGGTCTACAAAGTTCAAACTCTTCCCGCTAGTATAGTCTCAACCCTAACCAAGGTAAGTCGTAAACCTCCAAGATTCGCCACAAGATTTACCTTTCTCTCGAACTTGGTCAGTGGCAAGTAAAGTTGGATGAAGTAATGGTCTTGAAGCAAAATTTATGAAAGAACAGATGAAATCTTTCTTCTCTATTTGGAGCTTGAATAACCGGCTAGAGAAGAGTAAATAGCGAAGAAAATTGCTGAAAAATCTCGCCTCTCTCATCTCTATAAGGCTGGTTACAAGGAAGAAGGAGAATAGAGTTTCGTGTTGGTGATTTTCTCGAAAGATAAAAGCATGAATAAAGATAAAATATGAAGCAAGACTCTCTTTTCTCTCTCTAGTTGTTTTCTTGCGAAATCAAAATAAAATGGTAGAATGAAGAGTAATTAAAGTTTTGTAAAGAATGAGTGGCGGAGGTGATGCCAATGGCCACCCTTCCATTGCTTGTGACTCTAATGAAATCTATCTTATTCACTAGTTCGCCTTTTCACACTTAACTCCCTTTAATTCCAATAAAAGGCAACATACACTCCACGAATTATCTTTTTACCCTCATTGACTAACCGTAGACTTCGGCTCTTGATTCTCTCCCCTGCTTTGGGGTTGCCTTGACCCACGCCCTCGTCCTCGACCTCGATCTCAGTTTCGGCCTCGCCTACTGTCCATAATCTTGATAGAAGGTAGACATAAAATAAATGCAAAAATAAAATAAAATACACTAGAGCAAGGTAAAATAGAATAAAAGGGAATGTAATGAATTAACACAAAATAGAATAATTAATTTAGCAAATTAAATTTTGGGATGAACAAGAGAATTTTCTAGAACCGACCAACTTTCATACATATATATATCGAGAGAATCAAGTACGTGATGGTGGCATATTTTATGCAAAAGAACATACTAAAAGTCGCTTGCACGGCCATATTACCACACAAAAACACAACAGAGAAAGCGGTAAATAAGCATGCACCCACCGAGACGAGAATCGCCCTGGTGGTTTCTCTTTACAAAAAGGTTACAAAATATACTACATGTAGATGCCACAAAATACAAATAGTCATGTAGTCACAAGCATAGGCCTCACAAGCCTTACCCCATCTAATCCACTTACAAAATATTCAAAAGACTAAGACCTTCATAGTCTAGTTCATAACTAGATTTTCACCCTACATCTAGGAGGATTTAAGGCCAAATGATATCAACATTTGGTTGTACTAATCATTACATCAAGTGCCAAGTTCAAAACTCCTAGCATAGATATAACTCTAGGTTTTACGATAGTTCCTTATTTGGTGTTCGAGGCTTCCACACCTTAAACATGCTCCCATCTTTCTCCAACACTCATCTGGAGGATGAGATTTTTGACAGAAATCACACTTAGCAGCTCTGAGTCGCCAAGCAAGAGGTCCACTATATTTTAGTTTCCTTCCTTTACCTTCAGCAGCGTGTTCATCTTGGTTAATCTCTTTACGCTTCCTTTTAACATTAAGAGAGCTTCCCAACTGATTTCTAACTTGAGTGTTAGGAGTATCTCGAAATTCAATTTGGGTAGTTGAGTGCACCACATCAAATTTATGTTGCATCTCCTCTAGTATGGCTTCATATTTCTTCGTCATTTCCACGTACTTGCTTATTAGCTCAGTCTTTTCCTTATATTCTTGTTCCCATCGTCCTTCCCAATATTTAGCAAGTTCCGTCTGAAATCCTAAGTCCTTTCGAAGAGCCTCTACGTCTTCGTGTGAATCCTCCAAGTTCGCCATGTCACAGATTCCTTTTACTCCCGAATTTAACCTGCTAAGGAAACCAAAATTGCCAGGTTAATATTTAATCACAATGGAGCTCTAACCATTTAGAGCTCAACTCTTTGAAATCCAATATAAGGACTCTTATGAACTCGTGAATACGAATCGTGTCTTTTGCTTATCTAACTCTATATTCGAGATCATTATCCTTAAAATATCCCAAATAGATCTTTAACCTAGGCTCTGATACCACCTGTGACAGCCCCACCTCTCCCAAGGGCGAACCCAAGGGTATCAGCGGACTGTTTGCCCAACTCTCGCCAGGACTCACTACAAACCCTCAATCATAGTACAGACTTCAACGAATCACACTTCAAGATCTCTAAAACAATAATACAAGCATTTATTCTTATAATCCTTAATTGAGGTCCAACAATATATGATAGTTAACTTACAAAAATAAATCCTCAATAATGTCTATTAAAATTCTGATAACATCAATTTTAGGTACAATAAACCATTAACTTCACAATTTAATATTAAGCCTATACAAAATTATGAAAATCCTACCCAAGTAACTAGATCCTCGATCTACGTTTCCCACTCCAAGACCTGTTAAGGAAAACAAACTGGGGTGAGCTAACGCTCAGTGAGGCCAAGGAAAGGCATGCAAACACATAATCAAGGAAGTAGGAAAGCCAGTAAATTCAGATATAAAAGTATGTAAATCAAACAATCACTTGTACTATTGCAACTTTCACCAGGAGACTGTATTCCCAAGGAATCACTACTGAGGGCTCACATTAGACAAAGTCTTGAGTTGGGTTGAGAACCCTCTTGATCCTCTCTATCTACAAGAATATGCAAGCACGGTGAGCGTGTTCATGCAGGAAAATACACAGAAACAGGTAAGGATACAGGGCTCTCAGGAGCCAATTTCCACTGTTCAGTAGTTGAGTCTATTCCATCCCAAACATTGACTCTCCGTCAACTTAGCAAAGGTAAAGTCCGTAGAATCTCCACTTAGTACAACCTCCGTCCAACAGCCCCTCTCGGCCCAAACCAAACAGGTAAGTATAAAAGGTAAAGCTACAATGAGCAATACCGAGCAAGACCTCTTCAATAGGTCAAACTCAAAGAACAGTACCTAAGGTTCACCAAGCTTCCCGACCAAGCCCTTGACGACTCAGGTCCCAAGGATCCCCAAGAGGTTTGGGCGTCCCCATTTATAACTTTTAAGTTGATGGATTATTCCAATCGACATTCAGTTCCAGTCAAGTCAAGTAGCAGTCATGTACATGCAAGTCAAGTAAAAGAGGACGAGCGCGATAAAGTACACTCTCGCCTCAACAGTTTACTTTCAAATAAACATGTCAGGTAATTCAACAATTCTTGCACTTGACACTCACCGAAGTCAAGAGTCTAAGGCAAAAGCACGCAAGATCAATTGAGTTTTCCGGGATCTTCTCGATCATCTGAGACAAATATGAGTATTTTAATTCAAGTCACTAGAATAATATTTGATAGATGTCTTTAAAAATGTCTTAATGAGACTCAAGTCAAGTTCAATAAACTTCCATGTTGAGCTGAAATATTTGAAAAATTGTAACTCGGGTTTTACAAGTCAGAATTTTGCACACTTCATACCGTTGGAAACCTCTTGAAAATTTCTACAACTTTTTAGAAGACACCCAATTAAAATTTTGGACGGAATTAGCCCAGATTTTCGAGAAACAGGAGGCTACAGTATCAAAACAGGGCATATCAGATTGGTCGACCAGCCCACTTTGAAAGTTCACCAAAAATTACAGAAAATGAATTGGCCTCTAAAATTCATATGGTTTAAATTACTATGCAAGAAGTTTCAAACGCCACCGACGGACTCAATTCCGACGCTCGAGCAAGAAATTAAAGCTGTTCAAACAGAGGGGTTCAAAAATCTGAAATTTCTGTTTTCCAGTTTTGCAGGGCATACTTCTAGGCTATATTTGAGTGACGAATTCTACTTCAAAAATCACCAAATTTGATACACTAATACTTCCATATATCAACTAGATTCATAACAAAATTCAACTTAAAAATCGATCGGTAAGGATGTTTTCTACGCGCCCAAACTAGACTGGTTCGCATTTGTTCAAACCTGCAAATTGCACCTACATCTTCTTATCACCATCATTAACACATCTAATCACTTCCGATTAGCCTCAAATTCGAACCTAAGCTGGTATTAGTCTTTCTTAACCTAATGATGATAAAAAATGATCACAAATTTCATCAAAAACTATCACAAAACAACCCCATGAAATCGGGCAGCATGCTGCCCCAATTTTCCAGAATTCTTGCCTCAACTTATCACTCATTTGTGCTAGGATTTTCAAAGGGCTTTTGTGGGGAAAATTTAACCACTTAACCTTCAACATATAAACCTCATATTAAGCCTTCAAGTTGACCAAAATCTCAGCCACAAAATTAAGGAAAAATCAGAAAATTTCAAGCCCTAATTTTCTCTCTCTCTAGCCGAATTTCCTTGAGGTTTTCTTCCAACTTTTTAGCAACCAAAATTAAATATAATGCACTTATATAACACCATTTAATCATCTAGCAAACAAATGCACACATTTAGTGGGAATTCCAAGAGCCCACAACTTCTCCATAATCATCGAATTCAACATAATAAAGCTCAACATCACAAACATCACAATCATCATCCATCAAGGTTCTAAGAACCTATCAACCAACCAAATCCTAACTTTTCATGCTTGAAATTGGAAGAAAAATGGACAAGGGTGAAGGTTGTAGAATGTTACCTCTCCTTAGGTTAGCAAGATACCAAGAAAAATGCAAGCTTGAGCCCACAAAATCCTCTTCCTCAAGCTCCTTGTCCAAGCCCCAAGATTAAGCTCAACTTAGTGCTAGATTAATTGAGTTTTTAGTGAAGAAAATGGAAGAAATTTTTGATGGAAAAACTAGAGAAAGAGGAGGAGAGGAAGTCGGGTGAGAGAGGAAGAGAGGAGAGAGAGTTTTTTGGCAATTTTTGAAGAAATTAAATGGGACAAGAAAGACAAGACACAACTTGTCTTTCAATCCCCAAAAGTCAAACTTTGAATAGTAAACTTAATTAACTTTTGGAGGGAAAATTAATTGGCTCTTTCGACTTGAGATTAAGGAGTAAATCTCGATTAGGAGAGGGAAAAGAAATGGAATAAAATGGAAGTGAATTATGGTGAATTATGTGGAGAAAGCAATGGCTAATTAAAATTCTAATCCAAGGAGGTTAATTCAACTTAAACTATAATTTCAAATCCCTAATTATAATCACTCTTTTTAATTCACCTCTAATCACTGAATAACATTTCTAACTTACGGGTAATCATCCTTACATTCCAGTACAACTTAACTCGTTGCCCGAATTTCTACCTCAAAAAACGTGTTTTTCTCATTTTCTGTATAATTGATACAAAAAGGGCAAATTTTAAAATAAGATGAATGGAATGTTGAAAATCTACCTGAAAAATAAATATAGAGCTAAATTAAGTTTTTCTCAAAATGAAATAAATTAAACAAATAAATAAATAAATAAATTGAATTTTCATTTAAATTTTCCAAAAACTCGTTTAAATGTAATTTTAAAATAATTGAACGAATTAATAACAATAATAAAATTATTTAATATAATAGTTATTAACATTATTAAAAATAAAATTTTGAGGCCCTCACATTTTTCACAATTTTCTGCATTTAACCACCAAATACACAAATTCAGGAGTATCCACCCAATAATGCAATTTTAGTCTAGATAATTAGGAAATATTAACACAATTAATCAACTAAATGCAACCTATCAATCTCCCTCACACCTAAATGATGCTTGTCCTCAAGCATATCTCAACTCAGAAAAACAACCAAGATGTAAAGCAATCATAGCAAGTCATACGAATCAGGGCATTCCACACTGCCCAACAACTTCATTAAAATCAGAATATGCCAATTTTGACAAACCTCACAAAGAAATTTAGAAAATACACTCATTCACTCCAAGATGTAAAGGATATGGCATATCACTCAATTCAACACCATGGAATGACATTACCATAAGATGCTCATATATCACATCTCCACCACTCAATCATGAATTTAATACAAAAATCAAAGGCACTTTCATAAGGTTGTAATGGGACTTGGGTGAAGGTAGGATGAAAGGTTAATTTAGGTGCAAATATGCCAAAGAAAATGCCACCATCCCAATGCATAATTTCTTTACAAATTTTAACTTCCAAGGCAAATTAACACGTCATCAGCCCAACAAATGTAGCTTGTATTGGTGCTTGCCACTTTCACAACACAAGAACTTCACACATCTTTTTTTCTTTCTTTTTTCATTTTTTCATCAATTTTTTTTTTCAATTTTCTTTTCTTCTTTTTCGGTTGCTTGCTTCTCTTTTTTTTCTTTCTCTTCTTCTTCTTTTTTTTTTCAAGACAAAGGAAACAACCAACACATAGACCACCTTAACTTGCTACATTTGCTTTTCTCTTCTTTTTTTTTTTTCACTTATTGCCTTGCAAATCAAATCATCCACCAAATTCTTGTGCAATGAATTTCAAGCATTACTTTAACATATGGGTTAAAAAAAAAGTCTAAAAACAAGTCTTAGGCTAACAAATGTGGTTTTAAACAAAGAAACAGGGTTAACGGCTCAAATTGGTTCACTAGGGGTAGATAAAATAAAGGAAGAATTTTTCTAAAGTCAAAAGTGGTTAATCCTAGGCGCCCTTGTCATTTTAATGCACCAAATTCATTTAAATGTGGCCTTGACATGCATAACTAAGCATGTTCTAGAATGCTCAACCCATGTGGAATCCCACTCAACAAATAAATATAGAGCAAATTTAGAAAAATTGCTCACAATTAAGCCCAAAAACTCACATGGGTGGCAAAGAATCACTGTCAAATCGAACATATTCCTCAATTAACTCCATCATCAAGAAAAGTAGAAGACCCCATTTGGCATGAACTTACCATTTAAACTCATATCTCAATTGCAGTCATCATTGTTTTTTTCAAAGAAACTATCAAAGAGCAGAAAGTAAAATGCAAAACACAGGACTAAAGCATAGGTACCCCTCCCCCACACCTAATTTGTACATTGTCCCTAATGTAACAAATAAAGAACAAGGAAAAGAAGCAAAAGGGACAACGAGACTTCCCTGAATCACGGAGAAGGAGTAACCACGAACTATGGCTCGGAGAGAAACGGTAGACAGAAGCCCACATGGTGGAAGTATTGTGCCAAATTCTGGGCCATACGAGACACCTGGCACTCAACCCTCTCCATCCTAGAGTCCATCTAGTGCAACTGAAAGCGTAGGTCAGAGGGGTGCTACTTCCCTGAGGCTGATGGTGGGGGCCTAGAGTTGGAAGCGCCATGAGCATCAGTGAAGGGACCACTAGGCTGAAAAGAAGCAGCCTTGGGGGCTGCTCTCTTAGGAGGACTCTGGATGGGCCCTGGAGGGATGAACTGGAAGACGCCATTGACCTGTTGAATTAAGCCCATTTTCTCCAAACAAGTGAGGTCAAGAGGTTCCATATCACAAGCTTTATGCAAATTATGATTAGTCAAATCTAAAACCCTAAGATTGACAACCAAGTGTGTGATATACAATCCCAAAATCAGTGGGTTATTTTTCTTGCTCAAGACAGAGTTGAAGTGAGATGCTAACCAACAGCCAAAGTTAACTTTAATCTCACCAATCATACACCAAAGGAAGAAGAATTCAGGCTTTGATAAAGTACCAGAACTGTCTCTCCTATCGAAAAAACTGTAAGCCATGAACCTATGCAAATAACGGAAAACAGGATTTTTTGGAAATGAAGCCTTAGATTTGCTAGGATCATAAGGGTATGTATCAATTGATAGATCCTGCCAATAGCCAGTGTTGTGGGAGTCACATGGGCTATGCATATACTCACATGGGCTATGCATATACTCCTCAATTTGGGAATAGGGTACATCAATAAATCCAAAAGCCAAGTTAAATTCATTAATAGACATCTTAAACTCCTTACCCATTAAACGAAATCTGACCAAACCAGGGGTTGTAATAGAAAACTGATCAGGAACAGTAAATTCAAAGGTGGCATAGAATTCCCAAACTAATTCAGTAAAAGCAGGTAAAGCAATAGAAGCATAGGTATTCCAGCCAATAGCATCAATTCTCTTAGCAACTTTAGCCCTAATATTCAGAGTATCAAGAGTGGGGCCGTGGATGTATTTACAAGGAATAATCTTCCTTGTGCAAACTGCTGCATATCATTCCTTGTCAGCTGCCTTGGTGAAATTTAAATGTCCGCCAAAGTGGGTGGGGGAAGAAATGTGCACCTCTTTGTGCTTCCCAAGGTGGGACCGTGGACCACTCGAAGCTGATGCCTGGGAGGGCCTACTCACAGGAACGGTAGGCTAAGGGGTGGAGGTAGATGGTTCGGTCTTTTTCTTATCTTTAGTCTTAGCTATCAGGGTAAAGGAAATAGGCAAAACCAAGCCTACCACGACAACAAAGCCAGATAGCAAATTCCTCAGTAATTATCCAAAGAACAGGACCACAGAGAAAAATGCACGTGTTAGGGGATAGGAGCCGACAACAGGGGGACAGAAGTGAATTTAACAAAGTGATTCAGCAAAAATTGTCCAAAGTTTCCAAATGTCTACCAAATTCCCGACAAACAATCACACCCAAAACTAAGATAGCGGCTAACAAAACAAGAAATTAAACCAACGCACCAAATAAAGAACCTCAGCCAAAAACTAGAAACCCATGCCAACAAGTCACCAAGCAGTAGAAAGAAAATATAGTAGAAGATGTCACCAATGCTATCAAATTGAAGAGAGGTAGTAAGGAAAGCTCACAATAGCTACCAAAATGGGCAGCAAAGAGACTCCGGTGAAAGAGGCTCGTGGTGGAGTAGATTCGGACCGGCGCAGCAGCGGTTGATGGCACGGAGTGTAGTAGAAGAGTGATGACCACGGAGGTCCTCGCGCGCTGGAGAACAGGGAGGTGGAGCAGCGGATCGGCTCGGTTGCGTGATTTGAAGTACGGGCTGCTCCAATCGATGGCGGCGCAGGTGGCTGAGGGACGCTGGTGGCAACGACAACGGCTGCGTTGGAGTGGAGTGCGGACCAGCGGCGTGGCGTGATGCCAAGTGGAGCAACGACGATTGGAGGCGGTCACGGAACTGCGGTGAAGATGGCGGCGGTGATGGTTGCGCTGGCTTGACCAAAAAAAAGAGGGATGAAAGAACAGGGGAACAAAAGAAAGAAAAGAAAAGAAAAAGAAGAGACAAAAGAAAAAGGAAGACCATCTGCTGACTTTGTGTTGTTGAACATTTTTTTTTTGATCCACCACGTTAGGCGTGGGCACGACTAACTAATGCCAACGCTTCTAACCAATGTTCAACAATTGAGTTCCTTAAGCGTGACCACTTGGCGTGGGCATGCCTAAATAGTGCCAACGCTTCTGACCATGCGAGATTGTCCTTCCTTACATGGGCACGTCTAACTGGTCGCGACCTAACACAGGAAAAATTTATCATTTCAAGCTGAACCTACTTACTCAATAAGACACAAAAAGACTAAAAATACTAAAATACGCAAATCATAAATCCTTGGGTTGCCTCTCAAACAGCGCCTTTCTTTAACATCTTTGGCCAGACGTAGCCCAAAATTCTTCAAACTATGTAGATGGGATCCTCAAGATGCATGAAATCAACTGCTTCCACTTCAAAGCCTTCATAATATGGCTTTCAACGATGGCCATTTACCACGAATCTCCTCTCTGTTGTCAGACTTTGAATTTCCACTACACCATAATGAAAGACATTAGTGACCACAAACGGACCTATCCATCTTGAATGTAGTTTACCTGGGAAAAGTTTTAGCCTGGATTGGTACAAGAGGATCTTTTGGCCTATAAGGAATGTTTTCCTAGAAACATGTTGATCATGGAAGACTTTACTCTTGTCCTTGTAGATTAGGGCATTCTCATACGCCTCATTCCAGATTTCTTCTAACTCCTGCAATTGCAGCTTCCAGTGAGCACCACCTTCGTCAAGGTCCATATTGCATTGTTTGACCGCTCAAAACGCCTTGTGCTCGAACTCGATTGGTAGATGGCATGGCTTCCCAAATACCAGTCGATACGGTGACATTTCAATGGGCATTTTGTAGGCAGTTCGATAGGCCCACAGTGCATCTTCTAAACGGGCACTCCAATCCTTTCTATTAGGCTTGACCATTTTCTCCAAAATCTACTTGATTTCTCGATTGGAGACTTCCGCTTGGCCATTTGTTTGAGGATGGTAAGATTGAGAGACCTTATGAATAACTCCATAGCTTTTGAATAATGCAGCAAGTGCCTTATTGCAGAAATATTGCCCTCTATCACTTACAATTGCTCGAGACATTCCAAAGCGGACAAAGATGTTAGACTTAATGAAATCTGCATCCACTTTGGAATCGTTAGCTCTGGTGGCTTTTGCTTCCACCTATAGACACATGGTCAACTGCAAGTAGGATGTACAAAAATATGAAATCGATACCCCAAACATCAAAGATTTCAATAAAAATCATGGGGGTTTGTGGCATTTGATCCTTTTGAGACAAATTACCTATTTTTTGGCATTTATCACAAGACTTACAAAACAGGTAGGCATCCTTAAAGAGGGTTGGCCAATAAAATCCATTATCCAGCATCTTGCGGGCCGTCCTTTTTTGTCCAAAATGACCTCCACATGCAAAGGAATGGCAATATGTTAGAATTGATTGGAATTCATTCTCACTTACACACCTCCGCAATACTTGATCGGCTCCTTGCTTCCATAGGTACGAGTCATCCCAAATGTAGTATTTGGCATCACTTCTCAATTTATCCCGTTTTGCCTTGGGCCAACCTACAGGAAATTGGTCAATTACCAAATAGTTGACAATATCAGCATACCAAGGGAGAGAGGGAGTAATTGCAAAGAGGTGTTCTTCAAGAAAGGATTCCCTTAATGGGAATTCGTCCTCAGGGACTGGTATGCGGCTCAAGTGGTCAGCTACCAAATTTTCTGCACCTCTCTTGTCTTTGATTTCCCAGTCAAATTCTTGGAACAATAAGATCCATCGAATGAGCCTTGGTTTGGCATCTTTCTTTGTCAGGAGATAGCGCAAGGCTGCATGATCAGAAAACACAGTAACTTTAGCTCCCAACAAATAAGGTCTAAACTTTTTTAAAGCAAAAATGACAGCTAAAAGTTCTTTTTCTGTGGTGGAGTAATTGAGTTGGGCTCCATTTAAAGCTCTTGATGCATAGTAGATGGCATAGACTGCTTTTCCTACTCTTTGCCCCAACACAACTCCAACTGCATAGTCATTGGCGTCACACATGATTTCAAACAGTAAGTCGCAGTTTGGAGGTTGGATGATGGGTGGGGAAATCAACACTTCCTTGAGCCTATTGAATGCTTGCTTGCACCCATCATCGAACTCAAACGCCACCTCCTTTTGTAGGAGTCTGAATAGGGGTGCCCCAATCTTGGAGAAATCCTTAATAAACCTAAGATACAAACCTGCATGGCCCAAGACAGAGCGCACCGCCTGCACACTTGTGGGGTAAGGCAAAGAAGATACAAGATCTATTTTGGCTTTATCAACCTCTATACCCTTAGATGACACGACATGCTCTAAAACTATCCCATACTCCACCATAAAATGACATTTTTCCCAATTGAGCACAAGATTAGTTTCGATGCACCGTTTTAAAATCAAAACCAAATTGTCTAGGTAGTCATCAAAACTATCCCTATACACACTAAAATCATCCATGAATACCTATATGATCTTCTCTACATAGTCGGAGAAGATACTTACCATGCATCTTTGGAAGGTGGCAGGAGCATTACATAGCCCACATGGCATTCTCCGATAGGCAAAAGTACCAAAAGGGCATGTAAAAGTTGTCTTTTCTTGATCTTTCAGTGCAATTGCTATCTGGAAGTATCCTGAAAAGCCATCTAAGAAACAGTAGTAGGCACGACAAGCCAATCTTTCCACCATTTGATCTATGAAGGGGAGAGGGAAGTGATCCTTCTTTGTTACTGTATTAAAATTGCGATAATCAATGCACTGGCACCAACCCGTAGGTTTACGGACTGGGACTAGTTCTCCTTCATGGTTTGCCTCTACAATTACGCTAGCTTTCTTGGGAACCACTTGGATTGGACTCACCCATGGGCTGTCAGAGATAGCAAAAATTATACCAACGTCTAGCAGTTTTAAGATCTCCTTTTTGACCACCTCCATCATCATTGGATTTAGTCGCCTTTGTGGCTGCCTGACGGGTTTGGCATCTTCCTCTAGCCTGATCCGATGCATGCATAAAGATGGGCTAATTCCCTTTATATCTGCTATGGTCCGTGTAATGGCTTCTTTGTGATCCCGAAGTACTACAAGCAACTTGACTTCTTGACTGGGTGATAATTTAGCTAATATTATCATACGTAGTATTTTCTTGTCACCCAGATATGTGTACTTCAAATGGGTTGGCAAAGGTTTTAACTCTACTTCAGGTGCCTGCAAAATAGAAGGTAGTATCTTTTGATGAGTTTCATGCACAAAAATAGGTGTAGGCCCATACTTTATCGAAATAGGTGGCAATGACTGTAATGCCCCGATCATGTACATCAATTCCTCATGTAACTTGACATCTAGAGTTGTTTTCCCAACTCAAGATGCTCAGTTAGGGCCACTTCCAACTCATTCTTGCCATTCAATTCAAACATTTTCTGCACTAAAGGATCAATCACACTCATAGAAAAAATAGCATTAGGCTCATGTAGGTGTTTCATAGCATCAAATATATTGAAATAAACGACTGACCCATCAAATTCTATAGTTAGTGAACCCTTATTAAGATCAATCTTTGTACTTGCAGTGCTCAAGAAGGGTCTACCTAACAAAATAGGAGAGGGATTTGGGGAACATTCATCACCCATGTCCAAAACATAAAAATCAGCAGGGAACACCAGTTCATTGACTTGCATTAACACATCCTCAATTAGCCCATCAGGATAAGCATTAGTGCAGTCAGTTAATTGAATTATTATGCCAAGTATCTTTTAATGGACCTAGACTTAGAAAGGCATATACGGATTTTGGCATTACATTAATAGATGCCCCTAAGTCTAGCATGACATTTCTAATATTGGTGTTGCCAATCTTATAAAGGATAGTGAACATACCTGGATCCCCACATTTGGGTGGGAGTTTCCTTTGTAGGACTGCAAATACATTTTCCCCCACCACAACTCTTTCATCACCCCTTAGTTTTCTTCTATTGACGCACAAATCTTTCAGAAATTTAGCATATCTTGGCACTTGTTTGATTGCATCCAATAGGGGGATATTGATTTCCACTTTTCGAAACATCTCCAAAATCTCCTTTTCCTTGTCAGGCTTCTTTGGCTTCTCCAATCTGCTAGGAAAAGGTGCAACGTTAGGCTTGCTTTGAGCAAGAGGATTGGATGTTACCTTACAACCAGAATTTCCTTCTCCTTCCTCCTCAAGCTCTTTCTCAATATGGTCCTCACTTTTATTCTTGGGAACCACCAATGGAGGTCCTTCAACCTCTCTACCACTCCTTAGAGTTATAACACTGACATTTTTCGGGTTGACTTCTGGTTGAGATGGCAATTTTCCATTTGCTTGAGACTCCAAACGATTGACGGTTGTCGCCAATTGACTTATTTGAGTCTCCAAATTGTGTAAACCAGCTCTCATCTCTTGCTGAAATTGAGTCATGCTCTGCTGGAATTGGGTTGTACTCTGCTGGAGTTGGGTAGTACTCTGTTGGAGTTGAGCGGTACTTATGGCTAAGCTTTTGACAAGATCTTGCAATAAACTTCCTCCATTAGAGGGTTAGGGTTGAGGTTTTTACTGGTATGGAAGTTGAAACCCTTGCTGTCTATTTTGCCCAAAAGTTTGCTGTCGGTTTCCTCCACAGCTAAGATTTGGATGATCTTTCCAACCTGGATTGTACGTGTTGGAGAATGGATCATATGGCCTTCTAGGCGCGGGCACGCTACCAGTCACGTTGACTTGTTCAGAATGTTCCTCTTGCAACATTGGGCATGTGTCAATAGTGTTGGTCTCAAATAATCGATCAGCTGATAAGTCAAAAGAAACAACCACAGGTCGAGATAGGAAATCGGCTGACCATGCGGTATGGAACTATGCAAGGGGCGATTTTAATAGAGTCACCGAGCGCGTCGACAACTAAGAGAAGGGTTGCTCGATGGCTGCTGACCATCCCACTATCCGGGACAAGCGGGAGTTTAGCAGACAGGATGGAGCATGACTAGGGATAAGGCAGTTGGTGTGACCCTATATTCTAGGAAGTGAGAAACAGCACTATCCCCACTATTCACGCAGTTGGCAATAAATGGGGAAGTGGGTGAGGAGCAAGGCCCGAGCTAATTCTGGGGGAAAACAGTTATAAGCGGTATCTATAAATATCGAAGGATTTCACAGAAGAATAGGGGCAAAAAAAAAACAGTAACAAAAACTAATGTCAAATGGTGAGTAGGAATAGTTCTAGATAGGCTTCTTTATTTCGTTCTCTTTACTAGTTAATCTGCTCATGTTCTTCTTATTTCTTTCATCGCAATTTCCAGTTATACTTTTATTTTAATCGAAATCTAATTCAGTATCTTCATAAGGTTCTTTAGTTCATCAGCATTAGCCCCTAGAGTCTTCCTTTTCAGTACTTCTCCCTTCGAACTTCGTCAGTACGGGTTTTAAGTCCTTGAAGTCATTCAAGGTAGACGAATGGCAATCGTTTAGAGGTCAGGGAAATCGGTGCATTAAAGGTTGGGCACCGCCCGATCGGCAGATCAGGGTTTTCCTAATTTTTCATATACAAATTAGGTGGCATGCTCGTTGATCCGATTCTCAATCGGTAAGTGTTCGTGGGTTGTAAAAATCGGCACGAACAGTTTGGCACGCCTGGTGGGACCCATAGCGAAAGAAGGAAACGACATGAAAAGAAAAGATACGAGCAGGGGTACAGGCCCTAGCACTGAGGAGGAAACCTCAGCACCGCTCGAAGTAGCACAAGAAGGGCCGATCGGCATGTCGAGCGCTGATACGGAGGCCAAGTGGTTGGTGTGGCAGAACAAATTGTTTGAGAATTTGGAGTCACGCCTGGACCAGCGAGATAGGAGATACAGAAAGGAGATGACCCTTTGGAAGGAAGAATAGGTCAGGACTATGGACACACTTCGGCGGGATACCAGGGAAAAGGTGGCCACCGAGATTAAGGAGATCAAAGAGTCAACTGCGCAGTTGCAAGGCATGTTGGAGGAAAGGATGCGAAAGCTGCGTTTGGAGACCGAATCAGCAGCAGACAACCTCGGCTCTAGGTTCGACATTCGAACCGATCTCTTAGCAGGCAATATGAGAAGGTTGGCCGCTTCGGTCGAGTCCCAGACTGGAGGGCACGTGGAGTTCCTGACGGTTGGGCCAGTCGACAGGCGCGCTACCCTAACCTTGTCAAAAACCTTGGGGGGCAAAATGCCAGGGACGTCGACGGACATACAGTCGGATGCCTTCAACAAAGGTAAAGTAATGGCCGAAGAGGTATTTCGTGCAATTAATAGATCGCCTCTACGGCCCGACGTGATCAGGATCCCTGAAGGGGCACAGGTCACGAAGTCGTCGACCGGGGGTAGGTCAAAGAGAACATGCCTATGTTTCCACCAATGGAGGATCGCCAGAGGTACACTGATACAGTACGGCAGTCGCAGTACGTGCCTAACAAACAGCGACCAATGCAACCTCCATACGTACCCCCGGCAACGAGGGGCGCCAACCCTAGTCTGTCCAGCAATAAATAGCCCGGGGGGCACGAGACCGCTGAGCACCCGACGAACGGTTGCCGGTGGAGTGTTGATGACCCGCAGACGGTGTCAGAAGAGAATTGGTCGAATCGAAGGATCCCTATTCGCACTGATCCTGACTTTATGAAGTCGGTAGCTGTGAAGAAAAACTTTTACGGGGTCGACCCAACGGACCGGTTAGGGCTCCGCGAAATGATCGGCCAGATTGTCACCAAGACTGTGGAGGACCGAGAATGCCCGACATATTGCAAACCTTACCCCAAGTGGATCTTCAACACCTACGTCTTCCCGTGCGGCTATCGATTCCCGGAGTTCACTAAATTTTTTGGGGAAGATAGGCAATCTACCCTCGAGCACATTAGCCTATTCAATATCCAGTGCGGGGAAGTTGGGACCAACGACTTTTTAAAATTGAGGTTGTTCATTTATTCATTGACAGGCTTCGCCTTCGATTGGTATACCAAGCTGGAGCCCAACTCAATCTAAGAATGGGGTCAGCTAGAACGAGCGTTCCACAGCCGATTCCACAATCCATTGCCAGAACTAAAGTTCACCGATGTAAGTCACATGGAACAGAAGGTTGGAGAAACCACCAGCCAGTTCCTAAATTGATTCAAGCTGGCCAGGATGCGATGCAGTGCAAAGGTTCCAGAAGAGGAATATGTAGAGGCCACCATGATGGAGATGAGAAACTTCGAAGCGGTAAAGCATTTCAAAGGCAAGACGTTCAGGGATCTCGGGGATCTCATCAACAGCATACACCGATTCAAAAGAATCCAAGAGCGTGAGACTGAGTTGAGAGTGGGACAGATCCGAGGGTTGGCTTTTAAGGGTGTTGAGTCAAGCGTGGCATATATCCAGGAGGGACAAATAGAGTACGAAAATTTTTCGAAGGTGGATGCTGCCGAGATCTTCGGCGACAAGGTTTTTACCTGCCAAGATCTGGTGCCACCTAAGACCCAGCAGCCGATCGTGCAGAACTTGATACCTGGTTTCAGGAAAAGGTTCGTCGAGACAATGAAACGATATAGCTTCAATGTGACACAAGTAGAGGCGATTTTTGACTTCTTGCAAGGGGAAGGAAGGGTGAAATTCCCATAAAATTACAGACAGCCGAAGCCAGAGGAGCTGGTCGGCAAGGAATTCTGTAAGTATCACGGCACGTTCTCGCATTCCACTAACAGTTGTACGATTTTTAGGAATTATGTCTAGAGAGCTATTGAAAAGGGGCTATCAAGTTCACCGATGAGCCCATCTGGCCGACCGAGGTGGAAAGAAACCCCTTTCAGCACTTTACCGATATCAATATGGTCAACATTGGGTCGGTCCAGAGCTTGGAGGAGGGCATGGGCAGGCCAACATTACCCCAACTACTATCCCAGGCAGTCTCGAAGTCTGCCGAAAATAGGAGGTGCACATAATGTTTTCAACGATACCAGCAGATTGCAGATGTGGTTGCCCAGATCTCGGAGTGTCAAAATGAGGTTTCCCACTGCTTTATCAAGGGGGCAGAAGAGACTGAGCAGATGACACTGCTAATCAACGATGAACCCCAAACATGGGTCCGGAGGGAACAACCGGAGGTCCAAATTGCTAGGCTCATCGAGCAGCTTGTCCGGGTCAAGACCAACGACCAATTGGGGTCATCGGTGCCTACACCCAGGCAGAGTGTGAAGGATCGGTTGGGGAGAAGAGAAGAGGGCCGGCTATCCAGGATAATGAAGCGTAGGATCGACATCGACGGGTGACGCCCATGTCTCGGTCGTCATTCACCTTGCAGAAAGAATGTGGCTTTGACTGGGGACGTGCGAAGGTCCAGGACGGTGAAGCCACGTCCCACGGAAGTCAGCAGGTGGCAAGCGATCAGACACCCCAAGTTTTCCCCCAGGCACGATCCATGAAAAATGACAAAAATATGAAAACGGCGCTGGCAGAGATAGAGGCAGCGTGAAAGGGCCAAGCGCAGTTGGAAACCTAGAGGGAAGGAAGTTGCTGAGCAAGAATTGGCAAGTCAGGATCAAAAAGGTACCGATGCTGAGGCAGGCTCAGGACACGCCTTGAGGTTTGGTTTCCTACCCGAAGTGCAGGTCAACATGGTGGGAGCCCTGCCGATACAATTCAGGTCCAGAGAAGAGCAACCAGAGCCGATGGAAAAGGATAGCACCGATGAATTCTGCAGCCTATGCAAATTCAATTTGGGGACAACAATGGAGCTGAGAAGCAGGACCTGATGGTTGGCGAGATCCAAATCATCAAAAGCATCGGTACCCTAGACAGGATACTTCTCCTCCAGCCTGAAGATTCGATAACCAGACATTTGAGACCGTTGTTCATCGAGGCCTATATTGAAGGGGTACCGACGCCACGGATTTTGGTGGATAATGGAGCGGCTGTCAAACCTGCAAGCTGAATGAAAAAGTTCGGAAAGATACATGAGGATTTGGTGCCCACCGACGTTACTGTGAGCAACTTCACCGGCGGAGCCACCGACACATGAGGAATGCTCCCTTTGGAGGTATCGGTCGGTAGCAAAATGTTGGTGACAACTTTCTTTGTGGTAGATGCCGCATCCACTTACAATGCTCTGTTGGGAAGGGATTGGATATATTCGTCCAGATGCGTGCCCTCATCGTTGCATCAGGTGCTGATACTATGGAATGGTAAAGATGCCGAAGTAATTCGAGTTGATGCAAAGCCTTTTGTGAACAGCGCAAACGCCGCGGAGGCCATCTACTACTGCGATAATATCGTTCCGAATCAGTTTACAGGGAAGAAACTAGAAGAACGACCTAGCCCCAGCAATGCATTGACCTTAACGGCCGCAGTCCAGTGGCGCGTAGCCGACAAGGAGATCAGTAGGCCGTGCAACGTAAGCCACCGGATGCTCAGGATTGCACATATCCTGTTTAATGATGATGAATGAAAGTGAGGCAGAAGCTGTGGCGACAGAGTTAGATCGGGAGATCAGCCGCCGAAGGAACAGGATAGAGGTATTTCAAGACATCCTACAACGGGTGGCCGAGTATATGAAGGAGCAAAGGGCCAACACGGCAAAGAGCCCATCGGTCGACTGGGCCGATGTCATATATGAAGAAGACATCGAGGACGAGATTCATGTGATCGAGCTGAACGAATTCGCCACGGCACCGACCAAAATGGATGATGTCAAGCTAGAGGTCAAAGATCCGGTACGAGAAATTGACCTTGGAGGTAAAGGTGGAGCGAGACCCACCTTCATCAGCACCAGTTTATCGCCTACTCAACAGAACCAGCTAATCGAGGTGCTGAGATGGTTCAGGGACTGTTTCGCCTGGGACTATAGTGAAATGCTTGAGTTAGATCGTAAGTTGGTGGAACACAAAATCCCATTGAAATCTGGATATCGGCCTCACAAGCAGTCGCCTAGAAGGTTCTCGGAGGAAGTGGTCGTTAAAATAAAAGAAGAGGTAGAGCGTCTACTTCTGGTTGACTTCATAGAAGTGGCTATTTATGCGGAATGGCTGTCAAACGTCCTACCGGTAATCAAAAAGAACGGTAAGACCAGGGTACATGCAGACTTCAGAAACCTAAATCTGGCATCTCCAAAGGATGAGTACCCGATACTAGTGGCCAATCCGCTGATAGACTCATCAGCTGGCAATGAGGTTATCTCATTTGTGGACGGCAATACCGGCTACAACCAGATTTATATTGCAAGAGAAGATGTGCCGAAAACAGCCTTCAGATGCCCCGGGGCCGTAGGTATATACCAATGAAAGGTGATGCCACTCGGTTTGAAAAATGCGGGTGCCACATACCAGAGGGCGATGAACTGCATGTTCCACGACTACATTGGCGATTTCATCGAGGTATACATCGATGATATAGTCATAAAATTAGCATCATTTGCCGATCACTTGTGACACCTAGAGAGGGCATTCGAAGAATGAGGAGGCATCAATTGAAATTGAATCCTCTTAAATGCACATTCAGAGTATCGGCAGGAAACTTTCTAGGTTTCCTGGTACGTAAGAAGGGGATCGAGATAGACGAAAACAAAGCCAAAGCCATCATAGACGCCCGACCCCCAAAAACAAAGAGGGAGTTGCAGCAGCTCTTGGGCAAGGTCAATTTCCTGAGGAGGTTCATCGCGAATCTAGCCGGTAAAGTAAAGGTTTTTTCACCACTGCTGAAGCTGAAACAGTACGAAGAGTTCACTTGGGAACCCGAGCACCAGGAGGCGTTCGAGAAGCTGAAGGAGTACCTCGCCAACCCACCGATAATGACCCCTCCAGACCGAGAGAAGCCATTGAAGTTGTATTTATCAGCGACTGAGAATACAATCGGCTACTTCCTAGCTCAAAACAATGAGGAAGGGAACGACAGAGCCGTATACTATCTAAGTAGGGTCTTAACATCGATCGAACAGAGATATCGACTGATCGAAAAGTTGTGTTTAGCTTTGTATTTTGCTTCTCATAAGTTAAGGCATTACATACTCCCCGTATTGGTAGATGTCATTTCCAAAATTGATCTAGTCAAATATATGCTGTATCGGCTCACACTCAGTGGCCGATTGGGGAAATGGGCGTTATATCTCATGGAGTACCAGTTCCAACATGTTCCGCAGATGGCGGTGAAGGGGCAAGCGTTGACCGATTTCTTGGCAGAACACACCCCAAGCCTAGAGAATCCGATAGTTGATTAGGGCATTAACGAGATCCATATCAAGAAATAGGCAATATAGTTCGACGGCTCAAGTATAGAGAATTCTAGCGAGGCCGGAATCTTGGTCGAAGCACCTGACCAGAAGGTGTACAGGTACGCTTTCAGACTAATATTCGACTCTTCCAATAACCAAGTCGAATACGAAGCATTGGTCATAGGACTAGAAATACTGGCAGACCGAGGCGTCGAGGAGGTAAATGTGTTCGGTGATTCGCTGCTGGTCATCAACCAGGTAACGGGAGCATACCAATACCGGGATGCCACGCTGATGAAGTACCTATGCACAGTGGAGAAGTTGCGGCAAGAATTCCGAGAGGTTTGATTCCACCACATACCCAGATGCCAGAATCGAGAAGCAAACTGGTTGGCTCAGTTGGCGTCAGCATTGTCCTGGGCCACCGACGGCGAAGATACCGATTTTAGAATCGTCAGACGGACAGTTCCCGCGTACCAGGACCAATGGGGGCCAGTGGAGGTGAACTGTATTGATATTGAAGAGGAGCAGAGTGAGGATTGGAGACGGCCAATTATAAGATACTTGGAGGATCCCAATCTGCCCGCACCGAGGAGCATGCGAATGAAAGCCGTACATTATTGGCTGTTTGATGGGCAGTTATATCGGAAGGATAAGTCGGAGCTGTACCTGAAGTGCTTGAGTACGGCGGAAGCTTACCTGTTGATGTTAGAGACCCACGAAGGCACATGTGGGGCTCACCAAGGGGGTCGTAAGATGATGTGGGTACTAAGGAGACATGGTTTCTACTGGCCGACAATGCTGAAGGATTGCATAGCATTCGCGAAAGGATGCCAAAAGTGTCAGACGTTAGGGCCGATCCAGAGGGCGCCAGCACGCGACATGGAGATCATAGTTAAACCTTGGCCTTTCAGGTGCTAGAGGATCCATATAATCGGTATGATTTTCCCACCATCGTCGTCACAACATTCGTATATAATAACTGCCACCGACTATTTTACCAAGTGGGTGGAGGCCATACTATCAAGGGAAGCCGATCAAAAGTAGGTAATACAATTCGTAAGGGAACACATTGTGCATCGGTTTGGGATACCGGAATGTGTTGTAACCGATCAGGCCCTATACTTTGCAAAGGGGGAGTTAAAGGTTTTCGCCGACAACTATAAGTTCGAGATAACTCACTTGTCTCCCTATTTCGGCCAGAGTAATGGGCAGGCCGAATCCACCAACAAAGTAATCAAGAATATCATCTCCAAAATGATAGAAGACAACTCCAGAAGATGGCATGAGCACCTGTCAGAGGCACTATGGGCATACAGAATGTCCTACAAAACCGCCATCGGCATGTCACCATTTTCACTAGTATACAGGCACGACGCCATTATCCCTGCCGAGGTGATGTTGAAATCATTGCGACTGGCTAAGCAACATGGATTGCTCACTGAGGGATACCAGGAAGTGATACTCACCGAATTGTCCATACTAAACGAGACCCGTTTGAAAGCCATCGACCGTATTACTGCTAATAAGCGTAAAGTGGCAGGGCTATATAATAGAAAGGTTCACCCGAAAGCATTTCAAGAGGGCGACAAAGTGTTAAAAGCCATCCTACCACTCGGCAAAAGGGACCCAAGCTTGAGGAAATGGAGCGCCTTGTGGGAGGGACCATTCGTGGTGTGCAAAATCCTCCCCAAAGGAACCTACATTCTACGAGACCTGGATGGTCAGGTACGTGAGAAATTGGTTAACGGCATATATTTAAAGGAATTTGTCCCTTCGGTGTGGGAAACTATGTCGCCTACAGATAAGAGTGCCGTATATAAAACGGCCGGCGTCCAAGAATTGTAATTTTTGATAAACAAATATCGGTAAATATTAAAATAATAAAAATAAGGTGGCTTGCAAAGCCAATAATCCACTACAAGCATGAAAGTTTTTGACCGAAACCAATCAGTCGCTCAAAATAGAGAGAAAATATTAAGGGTCTTGGGGGGCACCCCCAACAGGGAGAGTTGGTAAACCCGCTTCTCCACTGACTACCGCAGCACTATCTTCGCCATTAGTCTCAACGACAGCCGACGGCTCACTGATGGAAGGAAGGCTAATGGGCAACTCCGGCAGATGAGGCAGCAGGGCAGACTTCAGTTGGCCGATCACCTTCGAAATCAAGAAGTGATCGCTCTCGGCAGCCAGCTTCTTTGACTCCATTATATCGGTCTGGGAGTTTAAACACTGGAAAGTGTTAAGAACATTTCTGCTAAGCTGCATCAATTGTTGCCGATCAGCATCGAGCTTACCTTTCTGTGACCGGACATCAGCGAGCTGCTTCTCCAGTTCTTTCTCCTCCCTATCCAGGTCTTGGAGCCGAGCGTCGACCACTATCAAACCATCAATTGAGAATTTACATTCTTCCTCCTTCTGGGTGGTCTCCTGAGCCCATCGATGGTAGGCATCCAAGTCCTCTCGGGCTTTTCGAAAAGATTGCGCGCGGTGGGGTAGACTGGCCAAGAAACGGAGTTGGTGAGGGATTCGAGCGCCGATCTCAGTTCGTCGAAGTCAGCATCGAGCAGCTGATCGACAGGGTGACGAAGCAAATCTACCAAGGCACACTTGCTCTAATCGACAGGAATCATTGGCGTTGAGAGCGATGAGGTCATGGAAGTCATGGAGGTAGCCGAAGGAGTAATGCCTGTGGCCTCCTTAATCCTAGCCACCAAATCTTGAAGTGACAGGGTCGGAGGAATAGGAGGAGTTCTGGCCACAGACTAGCGAAAGAAGGGAGAGAGTCAATAGCCGACAAAGGACAGAAAATGAAAAGTAAATAAAAGTCTTACCGGCTGAACAAAAGGGCTGGCTAGAAAGGTCTCCAGAGCCCTTGCGACCTGCTGGTCATCTTGAAAATCAGAGGAATCCGAGACAGACTGCAAGGCCAAAATCTTCCCTTTTCCCCTGGCTGATTTGCTTGGGGTGGATTTCAAGGCAGGAGTCATCGACTTCGCCAACTTGGAAGCAGCCCGGGTCTGTGCAGCTGCTCCTGACCTGACTCTCTTGGCTTGGGGTTTCTCAGTGACCTCCTCCTCGATGGCTATACCCACAGTCGTACCTGAAAAGCCGATGCAGGAAAGTAAGATTAGTATCAGCAGAAGATAAGTAGAGTAAGGGAACAATAACCTACCTGCCACTACTGAAGTAGAGCCGACAACCCTAACTATGCCCTGAGAAAGCAACCGATCCTTCGCATGGGTATAGCAATGAGTAGCCGTAACAAGATTATTATCGATATGAAGAGGAACATAAGGATCGGCCACAGCAAAATGGGCAGTTGGAATTGGAGGAGGTGGGGAATGCATTGCTGATAAAATGTTTCAAATGGTGGAGTACTGGGGTCGTTGAAAGAATATCGTTTGAAATATTCTCGGAGATATTTAGTTCGACGGCTCTTATCCTTTTTACGATTAATGGTCGCTACTTCCTGGTCAATTTCGGTACGAAGGAACGGGTTCCACTTGATCTGATAATAGTTCTCAAAAGACATAATACCAGCACGAAGATTACCTTTAGAGACCGGGAACGGTTTCTTGCGCTTGGAAGACTCGTGCGCCACCAATAGGAGAAGATTCGAAAGCAAAGATTCAACGTTGTCATTTCGGGAAAGGAGGAGGAAATCTCCCCACCATACCAAAAATTCACCGATAGAGATCCCAAGTGGGGAGAAGGACGCAAAAGCAAATCGCTTCATGATTCGGCGCTCAACCTTATGGAAGCTCCTGTAATCGGTCGCATCCTCAAAGTTTGGCCGAGAGTCATGGGAGTTACGGAGATCAGAAGGAAAAGCTGGAATAGCCTGCATCAGGCCAAATTGCCGACCCACAAACTGAGGTTAGTATAGGTCGACTCCAACTTTGATCTGTTTGAAGTTGGAAACAGTGGGAACATGGTCGTAACCATAGTCTAAGTGCCGACACACCAAATAAAATTTCCAAACGGCCTCCCTTTCCGCCGTCTCCTCGACGGACAAATCGGTGCGAGAAGCAGAAAGCCCAAACCATAGAGGCGAGAATCGGCGGCTGTAAACAACATCATAGGCGGGGCCAATGGCAAGGGACTCGTCATAAAACAAGCGGACATAATCTGCAAAACGCAGAGAACTGGGAGGCTTGTTCAGAAAAGGGGTACTCAACAGATCCAGCATCTCGGGCAGAGCAACATCGGCAGGACGCACCGATGAAAAATAGCTTTGCAGCCAGACCTGAAGAAACCACATCGACCCTGGACGGTCTAGAGAGATTGAAGCTCAAACATACCACGATAGATGTGGCAAAGCACAGCAGGCACCAGGGCCAATCGGCGCCCGGCCACCAGCGCCAAGGCAATGTGGTAGAAATCCTGGGTAATTTGGAGGGTCGAGGTGCCAAAAACATACCGACACAGCCAAAACACCAAGAAATTGACATGTTCCTCACTAGAGACAAGGGGTTTGGATTTGGGTTTGAAGGCGAGATCTAAGAAATGACCATAGGACTTCGACTCTTTGTTGACAGGGCCATAGTTGCCGCGGGTTTTGGTCAAATGGAGCTCAACATCCACACTTTCCCCATGAGGGGGAAGCCTGGTGATGGTGCTGATGTTCATCACTGTCGGCGTCATTGGACCGCAGGAAAAAAGAAAAGTATTGGAGGAAGTACTCCAAAAGCATCGAGCAGTGGCCAAGAGCTCAAAGTCAGGCAGGATGGCGGATTTACACAACTCGATGGCGTCAAAGATGCCGACGGATTTCCATACGGTAGCAAATTGGGGTTTTAGCCTATCCACCCACTGACAGAAACGGGTGTTAATGTCCCGCTTATCAATGCCCCACAGCCAGGTCCGGAATTGAGGAATAGACCCCCGAAAGATATTAGAGGTATGCAGGAGGAGGACTTCCGGGTTCTCCAGCTCTTCTCCATTCGGGCCCAGCACCGAAATGGGGACATGGTTGATAACGGACTTGTCATAAACATGAAAACAAGGGGCCAGGACCGGCCGAGAATGCAAGGAGAAGATCAATGCGTGATTGTAGGGTTTGATTGCGTTGACAGGGGATGTAGGAACGCTGGAGGCATTCATGATCGACTTGGGCAGAAATGAGAAACAACAACTGAGAAAGATAAAGGAGGCAGGGAGAGCAAACAAAGATATGAGAAGTAAAAGAGGAGGAGAGCTGATAAAGTTTAAATGCCAAGTAGAAGTGGAAGTAAAATGGGAAAAGACGTTTGAAATATTGTCAATTGACAGCTTTCAGAACCGTCAACAATAATGACTCTACACGGGAATCAAGGGTTTCGGTACTTGGGAGATATGCTCCAGATTCTGGGGGAGCTGAATCTCGATCAAAACAATCATCCGTTGGGGAAATGACACATGTAAGGGTTTGGATGCAGGAAGGACGGAATGATGGTTATAGGAAAAGACAAGAATGACAAAGGCATATTAAATGCACAATCAGCGAAGGTCACCGATCGTGCATTTGAGGGGGGCAGCTGTTGGGCCCAAATAATCGGTCAGTTGATAAGCCGAGAGAAGCAGCCACAGATTGAGATAGGAAATCGGCTGACCATGGGGTATGAAACTATGCAAGGGGCAGATTTTAATAGAGTCACCGAACGTGTCGGCAACTAAGGGAACTAGGGTCGCTCGACGGCTGTTGACCATCCCACTACCCGAGACAAACGTGAGTTCAGCAAATAGGGTGGAGCATGGTTAGGGATAAGGCAGTTGGTGTGACTCTATATTCTAGGAAGTGAGAGACAACACTATCCCCACTATTCACGCAGTTGGCAGTAAATGGGGAAGTGGGTGAGGAGTAAGGCCTGAGCTAATTCCGGGGAAAAATGGTTATAAGTAGTATCTATAAATACCGAAGGATTTCACAGAAGAATAGGGGCAAAAAAAACAACAACAAAAACTGATGTCAAATGGTGAGTAGGAATAGTTCTAGATAGGCTTCTTTATTTCGTTTTCTTTACTAGTTAATCTGCTCATGTTCTTCTTATTTCTTTCATCGCAATTTCTAGTTATACTTTTACTTCAATCGAAATCTAATTCAGTATCTTCATAAGGTTCTTTAATTCATCAGTATTAGCCCCTAAAGTCTTCCTTTTCAGTACTTCTCCCTTCAAACTTCGTTAACACGGGTTTTAAGTCCTTGAAGTCACTCAATGCGGACGAACAGCAATCGTTTAAAGGTCAGGACAATCGGCGCATTAAAAGTTGGGTACAGCCCAATCGACAAATCAGGGTTTTCCTAATTTTTTACGTACAAATTAGGTGGCACGCGTGTTGAGCCGATTCTCAATCAGTAAGTGTTCGTGGATTGCAAAAATCGGCACGAACAAGTAGTATGTCCGGCCATGGTACAGATCCCACAATTGTTGCATGTTTCCAGCTGCCAATTGTCTAACAAACGATGTGAGTTCTGACAATTGTTGCTGCATAGATGATGTCTCTACCTCATTTGCTCGACGAATTGGAGAATGATCTCTAAAGCCAAATTGCTGTGAGTTCTTGGCTATTCTCTCCATGAGCTCCTAGGCCTCTTCAGGAGTTTTGTTAACAAGTGCCCCTCCACTTGCAGCATCAATTAAGTTTCTATCAGAGAAGCAGAGACCCTCATAAAATATTGGATTAGCAGTTGCTCGCTTATCTGATGTTGTGGGCACTTGGTGCAGAGCTTGTTGAATCTTTTCCAATAGTCATATAAATTCTCTCCCGATTGTTGTTTAATGCCAAAGATTTCTTTCCTCGAACTAGCAGCTCGAGAGGCAGGGAAGTATTTCTCCAAGAACTTCTTCTTCAATTGCACCCATGTAGTGATACTACTTGCTGGCAAGTAGTATAACCAGTCTTTTGCTAAGTCTTTGAGAGAAAATGGGAAAGCTCGTAACTTAATTTGCTCCTCTGTTACCCCGAGAGGCTTCATACTTGAGCATACTACATCAAACTCTTGTAAGTGTTTATGGGGCTCTTCACCTGAAAGGCCATGGAAAGAAGGTAAAAGATGAATTAGTCCAGATTTGAGCTCAAGGGGGGTATTCTCATTCAATTTGGGAACAGTAATGCAAAGTGGCTGCTGAGTTAAATCAGGAGCAGCCAACTCCCTCAATGTCCTAGTTTGAGCCATAACAATCTTCTCTTCCTCAAAGTCACTTGAAGAGTCACTCAAAGAATCTTCTGGAGATATAGCCAGTAATTGCTCTTTTTGTTCTCTAGTTTCCTTTTTCAGTTTACGTGCAGTCTTCTCTATCTCAGGAATATAGATCAGATCACCTGTACGAAAAGAACGAGGCATAAAGTAGAAAATAGAGCCAAAACAAAACCAAATAGAAATAAAACATGATAAAATAAAATAAAATAAAATAAATGTATTAAAAAAGAAACAAATAATTCAGGCACCAGTCCCCGACAACGGCGCCAAAAATTGACAGGTGTCGAACCTGTGCAATAATAATTAATAAACCTAACTTGCCAATAAAATAACTAGAATCCAATTCAGGTACTGGAGTAGGGACTCCGGATATGCAATGGGTTATTTGCTTCACCCTGATTCCAAGGAGTATACTTAATCCGATATACCAGAATTAGTTAACTTGTATATAGTGACCAATAGGGTTGTCTCCACAGGGATTGGGGGAAAATTCGTTTCTTTCTCAAGCACAGGAAAATGGGGGATTTTTAAGATAATAATGAATTAATTAAGAATCAAATAACAAAGCCAAATAACTAAAATAAAAGAGAATGAAATATATGAGAGATGAGTTCTAGTCAAATATCCAACTACTCAGACACAGTCCATATACCTGATCATCGATGCAAAATTAATTCATTAATAGGCTGGTTATAGCTGTCGGAAACCTCTCAAACGACCAACTCTTCCTTAGATTTTAGGTAATTAAGGTACGCCCGTTAAATATCCCTAATTAAGAAACAACCCTAGATATGCCCGTAGGATTTAATTCCTCAATTACACTAAGAACTAGAAAAGCCCAAACCCTAACCAACAAACACACTACCAGGGTTCATTTAGATTAAATTACACGTTCCTCTAACGTGTGTTAACGTTAGTTGCCACTAATATTAATATACTAAACAATTACGGATTTAGCAAATTAAACTGGCGGTACATTATCAAGTTAATATGAACATCAGGCGCCTTTGACATTCAACCAACAAAACAATCATACGAGCATAAAACAGAGAACGCACAAATACCAAAGAATTAAACGTACAAAAGATAAATCGATTAGATTTCACAGATTTTTTGGACTGTGTCGTCGAGTTGATCTTTGATTAGACGAGAAAATTAGCCACGCATGACGTGAGAAATTCCACAAGAGATTTCAATAGAAATTGTCAAAACCATGCGTTGTCTTGTTCAAAGTAAAAATAGCGAAAGAAGGAACCAAAGAAAAGCTATCACTTAGCTTGTTCTCCTCTCGTCCGAAGTATCAATTCAACCACTAATGGAATACCCGACAACAACTACTAGTAGTTCTCTTCAATCCTAATTTCCGTGGAGCAATCTACTAATCAACTAAGGAAATCAAACTGGCATCCAATAGGAAATTCCCTCCATTCACGCCTGTCATGGAAAATAGAAGAAAACTCCTAATACTAATCAAATAGGAAAATTCTAAAAAGAGTCAAATTCCCAATTTCCTAATACAAATATTAAAGTAGTTTCCTAATAAAAATAAACTACTAAATAAGAAAGCAAGATAACTAATTCCAGCACGTCTTCAAATTTAGAATTCTCAATTCTTGGAAACTACCCACGTGGGTTTGGAATCTTGACACCTCAGCCATGAACATCCGAATTAGGCGTGTCCGCGTCTAACTGTCAGGACCTTTTCTGGAATTACAATTATTTAGCACCTTTTTCACAATTTCCTGCATTTAACCACCAAATACACAAATTCAGTAGAATCTACCCAATAATGCAATTTTAGCCTAGATAATTAGGAAATATTAACACAATTAATCAACTAAAATGCAATCTATCAGATTTGATGCTGCTATTGAGTGATCCAATTGATTCTAGGGGTGTGCATTGAATTTGAAATCGGTAATTCGAAACTATGAATTCGAAATTTTTTTAAATTTGGACATTGAAAATTTGACCGATTTCGATTTCAAATTCATTAATTTCGATTTCGATTTCGTACTGAATTCAATACAGAATTCGGTAAACTACCAAACTCACTGAATTCGGAATGTGCTATACTTAATTAATATACAACTAATTTAATTAGCATACAACTGATTAGATTTAATTAGACTTAATATTATTATCATATAAAATAATTACTATTTAGAGGTATTATTATATAATAGAAATATTTTATATTACATACAATATTATATATATACATATATATAAAATATATGAATTTGAATTGAAATCGGAATCCGATTTTCCGATCTCGAATTGTGAAATAGAAATCAGAAGTTCCGATTTGAAAAATCCAAATCCCGAATTCAAATCGATTTCACAATTTTCGAAATCGAAAACTTTCCTTTCCGATTTCTGATTTTACCGATTTTGAATTTCTGAATTAAAATCGAATTCGATCGGTAAATTGAAAAATTTCGCATTTGCAGACCCATACTTGATTCTCATTGACTTATGAACTATGAAGACCCAGGGGAGAAACTACATGAAATCGGAGTTGTCAAGAACGAATCTCCCACTTGTGCACCTATGAATTGAAAACCTTCTGTTATATTGCAAGACCAATCTTTGCACTATCCCCACCATCTATACGAACAAAGTGATCGCGGAGATGTCACATCACCATAGAAACACCCGTGTTCATTATAGAAGAAGTTTGCTCTGATACCATTTGATATAGTAGTAAAAGTGTAAGAAATAAAGGGGATTCACGGACACTCTCCGAACAATAAATGTTATACAAACGGATCCCGAATTTTGACCATGAATTAAAGACTCATGAAAATGAGAGAACTCTCAACAATTGGAAAAAACCAACCAAAGTTTGATAAAAGTTGATAAGAGAATGATGATGACAAAAGACCCAAGATATGCCTACCTCTAGGTTACAAGCACTAGTCTAGGCAAATACTTATGAATAAGAAACTTCTAAACACCTAATTAGATTTGGAAACAAACTAATACTAAAATCCTAAGAACATAGAATAAAAAGTAAGAAATAACTGAAAACTAAAAACTACTTGCGACAAAGACCAGACAAAGTCCGGCCCGGCATTGGCGCGATGTACGGTGTTGGACTTCGATCTGTATCAATCTGGTCCAAATCCCTTTATAAAATCATGTGCCAAAAATCCGGTCAAATTCGAGTCCAATTGGAAATCGATAGAACTGGCCAGAACTTTATTTTGTTCAATTTTGACTTCTTGACGTTTTTTCGGATTTTTTAAAAAAATTTTTGACTCTTTGACCAACTGTTGTCTAAACCAAAGTGATGGGTCGTATCCTTACAAGTTCTAACAGGTTTGTTCCTCATTTCCTTTTGACTTTTCAATTTTGCGATTGTTTTCTTTTTTCTTTTTTTAAGCTTTGGATGCCCTACAATCTTTAATAATTATATTTTTAAACTTTCATTGTTTTAATAAAGTGTAAAATTAACAACGTACAATTTTCAAGTTATGTTTCTACTGTAATATTTTATACTTTTTGAGTTAGTCCTTTTGGACGAAATTTGAACTCATGAAATATGTATATTAGATTATAAACCACCAATCCAAGGGAAATTTACATACATACATTCATACATACAAACATACATATTGTAAGCCACCAATTTGAGGAAAACTTTTATACATTGCTTTAATTATATATTATTAATATATATTTAAGACATTTTTATGACATCATCCAGTTTGACCACCAATGTAATTAGTCAAATTTATTACTTATAACCCTTGAACTCCATCAGTCGTTGCCTAATCTGAGTTTCAAAATATAACTACATGGACATAGTTTTGTGCCACCACTAGATAAAGGAAAATTCTAGCTCTTAGGTATAAAACCTTTAAAAATTTTTATCCATACCTACTGATTGATAAATATTCCTCTAATAACAAAGAAGAATGTTAATTCAGGTAATGGATTTCAAAACTCTTTTATTCCAGATAAAAGAGTTTTAGCCCATGTATTAGCTAATAATGCCAGAGCAGTACAGAAGCAATAAAGTGTAATCTTTTCCGTACGCACTAATAGTTATTGCACTAGCCTAAAGAAAAGTAAAGAAACAGACTCGTCACTTTCAACTCACAATTAATTTATTTTACTATTTTTTCTTCGGTTACGTGAGCAATTAAAGGGACTTGATATAGCTGTCCACTGGGTAAAAAGATAAAAAGAAATTCTTTTTTTCCCTCTTTTATTGGTTAGCTGAGCAATTAATGGAATAAATAATCCAGCACCCTGTCCTGTCAGGAAAAAGATCCATGGCGATTTTCCTTTTTTTTTTTTAAATAAACAGTACAAATTTCATTCTAATATCCAAACTAATGGCAGGAAATACATCAAATGGCGCATACAATGGATCTAAAACAAAAAAATTGATCATAATATTAAAGCTCTAAGAATATCTTTAATTAGATGAATATCAATACAATCTAATAAATTTTTGTGCATGTCTTTCAATAGTCAGATCTGATAAAAACTACTTCAAGCCCAAAGGAAAATTTAGATATGATATTCGGTAATTTTTAAAATCTACCAAATCTCTAATATCACAAACTAAAAAAAAGAAAAAAAAAAGAAAAAAACTCTCCCAAGGATATCCTAGCAGAAAATTATTCTAGGAATAAATTGAAAATAGATAGCGTAGAAATAAATTGAAACCACTATTGGTACATCATTAACAGGATAAATTTTTCTGCTGTGTTCTTTTCCTTTGAAAACAGACTGTAGAAATACATTGAGACCAAGCTTGCCAAACACTAACCTTTGGAATCATTAACTGTGCCATGCGGTCGCAAATGAGAGGGACAGATGACTTTTATAGCAATTATTATGCATGTCCTGTTTTTGGTGGTAAACAGAGCTAATTTATTACAACTGTTATGACCTAACCAGAGTTGATATCAATTGTTATGGCCTTCGTTTGCAGTGGCTCGAGTTCGATATTGATTGAGTTCGAGCAGTTCGTTTTCATGTTTGAATCGAGTTTGAACTCGACTCTCTTAAACTCGATAACTCGCAAGCTGACTCGAATAAACTCGAATATATATATATATATATATTATTTTTTATTTTTTGTTCTAATAGTAAAATTACCCATATATCCCTAATATTTTTATTATTTATTAAGAAAAATAATAATTTTATTTATTTTTTTAAAAAATAAAATAATTATTATTTTTTTGAGCTCGATTAGGATCGAATTCAAACTCGAGCTCGAGCTCGAACTTCATTTTGAGAGATCGAGTTCGATAAAAATGAGTCGAACTCGACTCGATAGGGCCAAAACTCGACTCGATTCGACTTGTTTGTAGTCCTAACCTAAAGTCACAATATTATCATTTTAATTGGCTAGTTATAACTTTCAAACAAAATTATTTAGTAGAATTTTAAAACTAATGGAATAAAAAGTGACAATTGGCTAAAGAAAGTGATCAAAACTCAATGTGTCTGCACATTGTAAATCGCTGAAATGGTCATGCGTAAAAACTGAGGCAGATTGATGCTACAAATTTGACATCTCTCAATTATACATTTGCTGAATTATTAGCTTGAGAATGCTTATCATGCTTTAATCGAACATATTATTGCATATTTCTTTATATGCGTGCATTGCACAGGTGTGAACGATTTCCTAGCATGTCTTTTGATACCAATCTAGTAAACATCTAACAGGTGCCGAACCTGTGCAATAATAAATATTTAAACATAACTGTCCACAGGAATACTCCCGAGTTAAATCTGGTACTGGAGCAGGGACTCCGGATGTGCAATGGGTTACTAGTTTCATCCTGATTCCAAGGAGTTTACTTAATCCGATAACTGTCCACAGGAATACTCCCGAGTTAAATCTGGTACTGGAGCAGGGACTCCGGATGTGCAATGGGTTACTAGTTTCATCCTGATTCCAAGGAGTTTACTTAATCCGATATACCAGAAATTAACCAGAGAATTTAATTTATTTGTAAAAGTGGCAAGTAGGGTCGTCTCCTCAGGAAACGGTAGGAAATTGTTTCTTTCTAGGTCTCAAGAAAATTGGAGGGGGGTGGATGGGGTAGAACTAGAAATAAAACAAAATAAGAAAATGAAAAATGAAAATACCAATCAAATAATTCACCAGAGAACAAGTAGAGAATAATTTAATATGAGTAACAATTAACAAAATTCTACCCAAAGGAACAACTCCTCAGGCACAGTCCAATCAAATGCTCATTGATGCAAAGATATCTCATTCATTTGTTACTAGGTTAGTTATAGCTACCAACAAGCTCTGACAGCCAGCTTTTCCTTACTTTTTCGACAGCCAAGGTACGGCCGTTAACTGTCTCCCTAACCAGATAACAACCCTAGATATGATCATAGGAATTTAATTACCCAATTGCATTAAAAGTTAGAAAAACCTACCTAACCCTAACCAATGAACACGCTAAGAGGGTTCATTTAAACTAGATTCTACGTTTCCCCAACATAAACTCAATTATGGTGGTCGCCACTAATTATTAACCAAATGAACAATTACAGATTCAATTCAGTTAATTTGACAGTAGGCTATTAGGATAAATTAAATATCCAGCCGTTGACATTCAATTAACAAAATAACCTTCAAACAATTAATCCAGGAAACGTACGAATAGTAACAAATTAAAAGAAATAATAAAGCCTTGATTAGATCTCACAAATGATATGGACCATGCCTTCGAGTCGCCCTTTAAGTAGATTAGAGATTTAGCCGCTCCTCATGGAGAATAGCATCCAAGGGTTGTTTGAAAAATTCTCAATAATAAAACCACGAGAAGAGAAAAAGCAAAGGAACGAAAAATAATAAAGCTTCTCCAAACCAATGAGAAAAGCAAGCCAACCGCCAAGTGCTTCTTTTTTTTTTTTTTTTTTTGTTTAATCGTTCTTTGATCAATCAAGAAGCAACAAGAGGAAAAACAACTACGATGAAGTTGTAAGCTCCCTCAATTTCGTGGCGTCCCTCTTTTCTCTTTTTCTCCAAGCGACGGCTTGGCTAATAATAACGAAAGGAAACCTAAGCTTTCCTACTTAATTAGGACTTTCAAGAGTTCTAATCCTAATTGGAGTCTAACTTACTAAAAAGTAATAACAAAGTAAATAAGGAAACCAATTGCAACCTTTCCTAACTAGAAGGGTCTTTAACCAATTCTAAAAATAAAATCTTCAATCCCAAAGATGACAAATATCAGGCATAGGATTTTCTTCACAAGGTCTCCTTCACAGCCAAATGCACGTGCCCACGTCCTAACCTTGGAAGTCTTCTGGAATTTTTACCAAAATTGCACTTTTAAACTTCAAATAATTCCAATGACCTAAAATCAATGCCAAAACCAAACATAAGTAGAATCAAGAAATTAACACCATATTTAGGCCATAATTAAGGGGAAATATCCACAATTAATGTGTACAATTAAGGACTTAACAACATCTAGTGGACAGAAATGGGCATATTATTGGGTAATTGTTTTAATTATTTTACTCTGTCAGACTAGATTACTAATTTAATAGAAGTACTTTCCTAGAAAAGCCACCAGCTTATGATTATGAGAAGTATTTAATGAAGAACGTAATCGATTTAGTTTGTTAATTGTATCACTCTTTTGTCTTTTTTTGGGTGGTTTTATTAAGTTAATGCTTTCCATCCAATGAATTTGTCTTCTTACATAAGATGGTCAGCGTCCGAGGAAATCCACTGCAGATTCTGCAGTTGTAGTTGTTGTAAATTGTGTAATGGAATAGACCCCAAAAAAAAAAACAAAACAAAACTTGAAGCTTTTGACTTTTCATTTAGACAATTTTTTTTAATATTTGGAAGCCAAGGCTGCTGTTCTGTTGCAGATATAAGTTTGTAAATTATTTGTTCACGTCAAAAACAAAGAGCACCAATTAAGCTTTTCTGTTCAGGTTGCAGATATAAGTTTATAAATTATTTGTTCACGTCAAAAACAAAGAGCACCAATTGAGCTTTTGACCTTTCATTGTCTGGGAGGTAATTAGGTGCATCACCATCCAATATTTGAATTCTTTTGATTAATAAAACTCTCGGGCTAGCAAAAATGAAAAAGAAAACTAAAGATTTTTTATCGTTTTCTTGTCTAACTATCTTGTGAGTTGCAAATAAAGTGCTTTGCTGCGTTCAAAATATGAATTCTGGTACTGACCGTTAGGTCAAACCCAGTTGAATATGCCTAGGAGTCAGAGATTATTCTTATACCCAGCACATTGTACAAAAATATCCGTGTACAGTAAATTCTATTCTTATCCGGCCAGCTCATGTCCCACTCACACATCAAATGTTACCGTGTGATGATAGACAATTTTTTATATCCAGAAGTCATGGCTGCTTTTCTGGTCAGATACGAAGAGCACCAATTAACAATTTCAGATTCATCTGTGAACGGGCGTCCAATGTTCTTGAATTCCTTCTTGCAATTTTTGAAGAAGTCTTTCTTCCAATTCGACACATGCCCCAATTCATGCAAACCCCTACTCCTATATAAAGCATGTCCATCCAGGAGAGGCTTACAGCTACAACTCAATATCCAAAGTTCTAAAATCTTCAAACTTCTAAAATATTCAAAAAGTTTGTCCTCTGAAAATGGAGATTAACCGTTCTGATTTTGGCGACGATTTCATCTTTGGAGCTGCGACTTCTGCCTATCAGGTCGATTAAGTTTTACAACATGCACTCTTTGTACATGCATTTTGTTTTAGCTACAAACATTTGGATAAAGTTTTATGATTTTTTTTTTCTTGGGTTTAATTTGTAGGTCGAAGGTGCTACAAAGGAAGGTGGCAGAGCCCCTAGTGTATGGGATGCTATGTGCTACGATAAGCCAGACAAGGTTAAGAATTTTGATAATGGAAATGTGGCGACAGATTCATACCATCTGTATAAGGTACTTCCTGGGCTAATGACATTTCTTTCGATTTAGAGCCTTGTCATCCTCCACGCTTGTCTTCTTTCTAAATTGGCCCCTCGAAAATCAAGCTTAACTTATGCTATTCTTTCCATTGATTAACTATTACTATTCTTTCCATTAATTTGCCCTTCAGGAAGATGTGAAAATGGTGAAGCAACTTGGTTTTGACTTCTACAGAATTTCAATCTCATGGAGTAGAGTGTTGCCAGGTTCTAAGATGATTTTATATTACCACGTTCATTATGTGTTGATTTTATTTTAATTTTGTACAACCCGTAATGTAACCTTTCATTTCGGGGCAAGTAAAATGTATAAGTACCAAAGAATTCTTGATCTAGTAGCAAACATTGAGAACTCAAGAATTATAAATACTAGATTCAAATCCTTCCTCCCTACCTCCTCCCAAAAAAATTCGTAAATGCCACCCCTCCTTTACTGTCAATAAATAAATAAACAAAATTTCGTAGTTATGTGGTCTTACAAAGTTTATAACATCAAAATTGGTTTGTTGTCTTTTGATTTTTCAAATTGGAATATTAGGTGGAAGATTGAATGCCGGACTGAACAAAGAAGGAATCCAGTACTACAGCGACCTCATTGATGAGATGTTAGCTAATGGTAGACTTCAATTACAAATTTATTTTCCACAATATAACTGTTGCCTTGTCAAAGTTCACGGACGCTTTATTGAATATATACTATTGAATCTGTCCAGGCATTACACCTTTTGTTTCCCTTTTGCACTTTGACATTCCTCAAGCTTTGCAAGAAGAGTACGGAAGTTTCCTGGATGAAAAAATAGTGTAAGTGATATCGACCCTGTTTATACTGAAGTGCTCACTTGATATATATTTGGTGTTTGAGTGTTTCAAATAAGTTAACCAACTAGGCAAGCCATAAAATTTTTAACTGTTAGTTAAAAGCAAAATGACTAGAATGCCGTGTTTCGAAATTGTAAAAATCATGATTAGTCCAAATTTATATGAGTTTATGTGAAAAAAAATTATAGGAATAGCATCAATTGGACCGAAGTAGACAGAGTTAACTTGAGAAGATCAGTTAAAAGCCCCCTAATCCTGTCTATTGATTCTGTAGTTATTCATGTTTCTCTATATATTCAAAGTCATTCATTATGTGCATTCATATTGGACTCGGTGTCACAAAAATTGCTAGAGGCAATTGATAGCCCAGATTAAGCTAAGCACAAGTTCATGTGATCGCAAATTGGTCCGTCAACTCTGGAAACAAACAATTTTTGTTACGTTTTAAATTTGATTTAAATTTGAACCAGATGAACCACACTGGGTGAACCTAGTATGGCCTTGCAAAGTGTAGTTGCTTTAACTTGTGGCATAATATGGGAGTGTCGATATGAAAATGTTAAATGCCCATATCTTTAGAGATCCACTTTCCTCTTTATTCTTTATAATTTTAATTTCTTTGTATTTGTTAGGATATCAGGCCAACTATTTGAAACAGAAGAAACCAACAACAATTTAATAGAAATAGGAACTAGCACAAACAATGAGTCACGCACAAGAATTAACGTGGTTCGGCTTAATTACAAAGCCTACATCCACAGAGAGAAAACCTATTCTTTATTATGAGAGAAAAATACTACAAGATTACAATTTGTATCCCAAGCCCAACTCTTGTATAACTCTCTCACCTACTAAGAACTCTCTCAACCCCTTTTCTTGTGTGTCTTTGTAGAATGCCAATCTACCTATTTATAGAGAACATTATTTGGCCAAAAAACCAAATAATAGTAGGAAACAAATACTAGAATCCTAAACTCATACAAATAGGAAATTCCTTGACTACTACTCCAAGTAACTGGAACCAATTAGGAAACTAATTACTTCACACACATGACAAGAAACCTGCCTAAAAGAAATTAAGCCAATTTCCTAACAAATCTCCACCTTGGCGAATATTTCTTTTAGCAAATACAGCAAACCACCCGAAAACAACTCATTTGCCTTTTACCACCAAATACCTTGGTGTCTAACTACACACTTGAATCAATACGGTCTTGTTTTTAATTGATTCATATTGGCAAATGAACGTGTGTAGTTAACCGAGTCCAACATCTAGTTGACTCGCGAGAGGGGCCTCAATCCACCCTCTCCTATTGCAGGAATTTTCTTCTCACCACCATTTGTAATTTTGAAGCGTTCTTGGATCCTCTTCCTTGCACTACGCTCCCAACGCATTGAGGTAACCAAATGGTACAGATTTTCGTATTTCTTCCCCATCAACAAGACCGTCTCGCCATGTGTGATTTTTAAGACTCCACCTGCAGCAGAAAACTGATAACCCTGGGACTCTAATTGGCTCAAAGAAATTAGATTCCTTCGTAACTTTGGGACATAAGCCACACCACCCAAAGAACAAATCTCTCCATTCAACATTTTGATCTTTACCACTCCAATACCTTTGACTTCACAAGTGGATCCATCACCCAAAGTCATAAAACCTGCCTTTTTTCTTTGGAGGGTGTCAAAATAATCTATCCTGGAGCAAACATGCGAAACACAACCAGAATCTAAAATCCAACCATCATGGGAAGAAGTAGTATTACCTTTGGAGATTGTGAGAATATCTCCACCTGACACATATCCAGCAAAATCATCATGCTCTTTTTCATCATTCTTCTTTCGATAAGGACAATATTTTTTAATATGACCAAACTCATGACAACCAAAGCACTGGATTCCACCCTTTTTCTTGGCCTTTGAACTACCTGCCTTAGATTCACCGCCAAATTTTTGTTCTCTTTTATTCTTACCTCGAGCAATTAACGCAGTTTCTTGTATCACTTCCTGGTTTGCCTTCTTTTGTTTTTCGTGATCCAACAAAGATGACTGTACATTCTCGAACACTAAAGTGTCCTTCCCATATAATAGGGTTGTTACGACACTTTCGTAAGAATCAGAGACTGAGGTAAGAAGTAAAAGGGCTTTATCTTCTTCCTCAATTTCCACGCCAACTTTTTGGAGTTGATCCAAAATTCCGTTGAACGTATTCATGTGATCCAAGAGACTGCCACCCTCCTCCATCTTTAGCCTATATAGTTGCCGCTTCAGATGCAATTTATTGGACAAGCTCTTAGCCAAATAAAGCTTTTCCAATTTTTTCCAGAGGTCTGCTGCAGAATCTTCTTCATCTATCACATTATTTATGATGTTGTCTGCAACATAGAGTCGAATGGTGCTCGCACACCTTGCATCCAACTCTTCAAACGCATCATCCTTCATGCTCGCTGGCTTCTTGTTCTTGCCATTCAACGCTTTCACCAAGCCCTGTTGAACTAGAACATCCTTCACTCTTCTTTGCCAAAGAGTGAAACTTGAAGTTCCATTAAACGGTTGAATTGGAAATTGTATATTTCCAAACGCCATGGTATGCTACCAATACTCAATCTCAAATAGTTAACCAGAACCCCAACAGAGCTCTGATACCACTTGTTAGGATATCAGGCCAACTATTTGAAACAGAAGAAACCAACAACAATTTAATAGAAATAGGAACTAGCACAAACAATGAGTCACGCACAAGAATTAACGTGGTTCGGCTTAATTACAAAGCCTACATCCACAGAGAGAAAACCTATTCTTTATTATGAGAGAAAAATACTACAAGATTACAATTTGTATCCCAAGCCCAACTCTTGTATAACTCTCTCACCTACTAAGAACTCTCTCAACCCCTTTTCTTGTGTGTCTTTGTAGAATGCCAATCTACCTATTTATAGAGAACATTATTTGGCCAAAAAACCAAATAATAGTAGGAAACAAATACTAGAATCCTAAACTCATACAAATAGGAAATTCCTTGACTACTACTCCAAGTAACTGGAACCAATTAGGAAACTAATTACTTCACACACATGACAAGAAACCTGCCTAAAAGAAATTAAGCCAATTTCCTAACAAATCTCCACCTTGGCGAATATTTCTTTTAGCAAATACAGCAAACCACCCGAAAACAACTCATTTGCCTTTTACCACCAAATACCTTGGTGTCTAACTACACACTTGAATCAATACGGTCTTGTTTTTAATTGATTCATATTGGCAAATGAACGTGTGTAGTTAACCGAGTCCAACATCTAGTTGACTCGCGAGAGGGGCCTCAATCCACCCTCTCCTATTGCAGGAATTTTCTTCTCACCACCATTTGTAATTTTGAAGCGTTCTTGGATCCTCTTCCTTGCACTACGCTCCCAACGCATTGAGGTAACCAAATGGTACAGATTTTCGTATTTCTTCCCCATCAACAAGACCGTCTCGCCATGTGTGATTTTTAAGACTCCACCTGCAGCAGAAAACTGATAACCCTGGGACTCTAATTGGCTCAAAGAAATTAGATTCCTTCGTAACTTTGGGACATAAGCCACACCACCCAAAGAACAAATCTCTCCATTCAACATTTTGATCTTTACCACTCCAATACCTTTGACTTCACAAGTGGATCCATCACCCAAAGTCATAAAACCTGCCTTTTTTCTTTGGAGGGTGTCAAAATAATCTATCCTGGAGCAAACATGCGAAACACAACCAGAATCTAAAATCCAACCATCATGGGAAGAAGTAGTATTACCTTTGGAGATTGTGAGAATATCTCCACCTGACACATATCCAGCAAAATCATCATGCTCTTTTTCATCATTCTTCTTTCGATAAGGACAATATTTTTTAATATGACCAAACTCATGACAACCAAAGCACTGGATTCCACCCTTTTTCTTGGCCTTTGAACTACCTGCCTTAGATTCACCGCCAAATTTTTGTTCTCTTTTATTCTTACCTCGAGCAATTAATGCAGTTTCTTGTATCACTTCCTGGTTTGCCTTCTTTTGTTTTTCGTGGTCCAACAAAGATGACTGTACATTCTCGAACTCTAAAGTGTCCTTCCCATATAATAGGGTTGTTACGACACTTTCGTAGGAATCAGAGACTGAGGTAAGAAGTAAAAGGGCTTTATCTTCTTCCTCAATTTCCACGCCAACTTTTTGGAGTTGATCCAAAATTCCGTTGAACGTATTCATGTGATCCAAGAGACTGCCACCCTCCTCCATCTTTAGCCTATATAGTTGCCGCTTCAGATGCAATTTATTGGACAAGCTCTTAGCCAAATAAAGCTTTTCCAATTTTTTCCAGAGGTCTGCTGCAGAATCTTCTTCATCTATCACATTATTTATGATGTTGTCCGCAACATAGAGTCGAATGGTGCTCGCACACCTTGCATCCAACTCTTCAAACTCATCATCCTTCATGCTCGCTGGCTTCTTGTTCTTGCCATTCAACGCTTTCACCAAGCCCTGTTGAACTAGAACATCCTTCACTCTTCTTTGCCAAAGAGTGAAACTTGAAGTTCCATTAAACGGTTGAATTGGAAATTGTATATTTCCAAACGCCATGGTATGCTACCAAATACTCAATCTCAAATAGTTAACCAGAACCCCAACAGAGCTCTGATACCACTTGTTAGGATATCAGGCCAACTATTTGAAACAGAAGAAACCAACAACAATTTAATAGAAATAGGAACTAGCACAAACAATGAGTCACGCACAAGAATTAACGTGGTTCGGCTTAATTACAAAGCCTACATCCACAGAGAGAAAACCTATTCTTTATTATGAGAGAAAAATACTACAAGATTACAACTTGTATCCCAAGCCCAACTCTTGTATAACTCTCTCACCTACTAAGAACTCTCTCAACCCCTTTTCTTGTGTGTCTTTGTAGAATGCCAATCTACCTATTTATAGAGAACATTACTTGGCCAAAAAACCAAATAATAGTAGGAAACAGATACTAGAATCCTAAACTCATACAAATAGGAAATTCCTTGACTACTACTCCAAGTAACTGGAACCAATTAGGAAACTAATTACTTCACACACATGACAAGAAACCTGCCTAAAAGAAATTAAGCCAATTTCCTAACAAATCTCCACCTTGGCGAATATTTCTTTTAGCAAATACAGCAAACCACCCCGAAAACAACTCATTTGCCTTTTACCACCAAATACCTTGGTGTCTAACTACACACTTGAATCAATACGGTCTTGTTTTTAATTGATTCATATTGGCAAATGAACGTGTGTAGTTAACCGAGTCCAACATCTAGTTGACTCGCGAGAGGGGCCTCAATCCACCCTCTCCTATTGCAGGAATTTTCTTCTCACCACCATTTGTAATTTTGAAGCGTTCTTGGATCCTCTTCCTTGCACTACGCTCCCAACGCATTGAGGTAACCAAATGGTACAGATTTTCGTATTTCTTCCCCATCAACAAGACCGTCTCGCCATGTGTGATTTTTAAGACTCCACCTGCAGCAGAAAACTGATAACCCTGGGACTCTAATTGGCTCAAAGAAATTAGATTCCTTCGTAACTTTGGGACATAAGCCACACCACCCAAAGAACAAATCTCTCCATTCAACATTTTGATCTTTACCACTCCAATACCTTTGACTTCACAAGTGGATCCATCACCCAAAGTCATAAAACCTGCCTTTTTTCTTTGGAGGGTGTCAAAATAATCTATCCTGGAGCAAACATGCGAAACACAACCAGAATCTAAAATCCAACCATCACGGGAAGAAGTAGTATTACCTTTGGAGATTGTGAGAATATCTCCACCTGACACATATCCAGCAAAATCATCATGCTCTTTTTCATCATTCTTCTTTCGATAAGGACAATATTTTTTAATATGACCAAACTCATGACAACCAAAGCACTGGATTCCACCCTTTTTCTTGGCCTTTGAACTACCTGCCTTAGATTCACCGCCAAATTTTTGTTCTCTTTTATTCTTACCTCGAGCAATTAACGCAGTTTCTTGTATCACTTCCTGGTTTGCCTTCTTTTGTTTTTCGTGATCCAACAAAGATGACTGTACATTCTCGAACACTAAAGTGTCCTTCCCATATAATAGGGTTGTTACGACACTTTCGTAAGAATCAGAGACTGAGGTAAGAAGTAAAAGGGCTTTATCTTCTTCCTCAATTTCCACGCCAACTTTTTGGAGTTGATCCAAAATTCCGTTGAACGTATTCATGTGATCCAAGAGACTGCCACCCTCCTCCATCTTTAGCCTATATAGTTGCCGCTTCAGATGCAATTTATTGGACAAGCTCTTAGCCAAATAAAGCTTTTCCAATTTTTTCCAGAGGTCTGCTGCAGAATCTTCTTCATCTATCACATTATTTATGATGTTGTCCGCAACATAGAGTCGAATGGTGCTCGCACACCTTGCATCCAACTCTTCAAACTCATCATCCTTCATGCTCGCTGGCTTCTTGTTCTTGCCATTCAACGCTTTCACCAAGCCCTGTTGAACTAGAACATCCTTCACTCTTCTTTGCCAAAGAGTGAAACTTGAAGTTCCATTAAACGGTTGAATTGGAAATTGTATATTTCCAAACGCCATGGTATGCTACCAAATACTCAATCTCAAATAGTTAACCAGAACCCCAACAGAGCTCTGATACCACTTGTTAGGATATCAGGCCAACTATTTGAAACAGAAGAAACCAACAACAATTTAATAGAAATAGGAACTAGCACAAACAATGAGTCACGCACAAGAATTAACGTGGTTCGGCTTAATTACAAAGCCTACATCCACAGAGAGAAAACCTATTCTTTATTATGAGAGAAAAATACTACAAGATTACAATTTGTATCCCAAGCCCAACTCTTGTATAACTCTCTCACCTACTAAGAACTCTCTCAACCCCTTTTCTTGTGTGTCTTTGTAGAATGCCAATCTACCTATTTATAGAGAACATTATTTGGCCAAAAAACCAAATAATAGTAGGAAACAAATACTAGAATCCTAAACTCATACAAATAGGAAATTCCTTGACTACTACTCTAAGTAACTGGAACCAATTAGGAAACTAATTACTTCACACACATGACAAGAAACCTGCCTAAAAGAAATTAAGCCAATTTCCTAACAGTATTTTCCTGTTCGTTTTTCCAGGGGAAAAGAAAAAAAATCAGAGACCATAGCCTAGTGTTCTTTTAGAAAGTTCTACATCACTCATATTCGAGCCATTGATGACCCTTCTATTCTTTTATGCAGGCAAGACTTCGGTGAGTATGCAAGACTATGCTTTTGGCACTTTGGAGATCGAGTGAAACACTGGGTCACCATTAATGAGCCTTGGACTATCGCAAATTTTGGCTATGCGGTCGGGTCACATCCTCCTAATCGAGGCTCATCTTCGACGGACCATGCAAACCTCAGCATTGTTCAACATAGATGTCACGGTTCCACTCCACATATTTGTGAAAATGGAGATCCAGGCACAGAGCCGTACATTGTATCGCGCAACATGCTCCTTGCTCATGCTGAAGCTTATCGAATTTACAGACAATATTTTAAGGTTGGTATTTATTTTTCTTTTAAAAGAAGAATAAATTTATTGCAATAAATCTATATTGATGGCAAAAGAAGGAAAAAAAAAAAGAAACGAGAGAGAGACTTAGTCACTCCAATAGTTGATGAATTATCTTAATTATGTCAAATTTGTAGGATGCTCAAGGAGGCCAAATTGGAATAGTTCTTAATTCCCACTGGTTTAAACCATACACTACTTCGCCAGATGACACAAAGGCTGCTTACCGAGCTCTTGATTTCCAGTTTGGCTGGTAAACTATTGCACTATGTATCCTTGAATATTCAGGCATATTTGCTTATTATGGGCTTGGTAATCACCTCTTCATGGTTATAGTTATTGTTGCTGAGCGTCTTAATATTTCTAGGTACATGTCTCCGGTAACTTTTGGTCAGTATCCCAAGTCAATGACAGACATCGTTCCAAAAGACCGTCTTGTACCATTTACACCGGAAGAATCAGCCAAATTGAAAGGATCATACGATTTTCTTGGGCTCAATTACTATACTACTAATTATGCATACAATGATCCTACTGTTCATCATCCACCTAGTTATCTAACCGATTCGCAGGCCACAACCACGCGTAAGCTCATAGAAACTTTTATTTTATTGTTATTTTTTTCTTAGTGACTTCTGTGCCATTTCTTCCACTGTAGTGTTATTATTTGATTATCAATCTATTTTTTCTTATTTTACTTCTTTTGTAGCCACCGGTCCTGACGGCAAACTCATTGGTGAACAAGTAAGTTGTTTCCAGTTTACAAAATCAAGTTATCAATCGAACACTTCACTAAGGAAAAAAAAAAAAATTTAAGTAGGGTAAAAATGAATAAGCTTTCCTCACTTTTATAAACCTTCGTATGAATCTCGTAAGAGTGCGGGTTTAATATGTAATTCCTGAGTCTAAACTCTTCAAATACTGCTTCCATTTGCCTTTACTATCTAAGGATTTTTGTAGGACCAAGGTTTATTCCTGTGTTCCGACCTTGAGCTAAACACCCATGCCTGTCAATGTGACCTATTTGGCTTTCGCTACTTAATTAATACCAAAGAAAAAGGTGTTGAAAAATTTCCCAACCAATTTAACTGTCTCCTTTCTGTGATTTTCAGGCTTCTTGTGGGTGGATATACATTTATCCCGAGGGAGTTTACAATGTCTTGAGTTACATAAAGACACAGTACAATGATCCTGCTATTTACATCACTGAAAACGGTAATTTACATAACTCCCAATCTATTCATCTCTTTGCATCACTGAAATATTAGTTCGTTCATAGCATAACACTCATTTATTGATTGATATGTAGGTGTCTCTGATGCTGGAGCTCCAGATGGTACTATTTCCCTTGCTCTACCTGATGATATTAGGATCAGATATCACTGCGATCATCTGCGAGAAATTAAAAATGCAATCGATCAGTAAGTCATTGGGTTAATTCTGATCTGAATTTTAAAAATTCAATTTGTTACATCTTTTTACATATGTAATGTATTTTGTGTTGCAGGTGTTCAGTCAAGGTGAAAGGTTATATCATGTGGTCATTACTAGACAATTTCGAGTTTAGTGCGGGTTATGTAGACCGTTTTGGCATTAATTATACAGACTTCAAAGATCCAAAGTTACCAAGATACCCAAAAGATTCAGCCTTATGGTTTAAAAATTTCCTCACACCTAGACCTGTACCGGCGGACGACAAGCGGAAACCAGCTTCTACTGATGAAACCCCTGCTAAGAGGGCCCGACGTTAATCTCTGTTGCTTCATGTCTAATGATTAATTTCCTTTTTGTCAATCAAGGAATAAATTATTAGGTTTCGCATGATACCTAATTACAATGTTTGAATTTTTGTTAAGGTCATCGATTTATATAGAAGATTAGATTTTTAATTTGTTGACCTTTCAATAAAGTTGTGTTATTAAATGCAACGACCTCTAGCCTTTGAAGGCTGGATTGTCATGCCTCACTTGTCTTTCATTTGTTTGCTGTGAATGTAAGTTTATTTTAAATGATTTGGTGAACTTCACATAAATAATCTCCTTCCCATCTTAAGTTTTCCATGTGTAGGTAGTGCAACTTGACTTCTTTTTATAATTCTCTCTTCATTTTCGAACGCATTACTTTATAAAACAATGACGTGCTAAATACAAATGTATGTGCGAGCACACCCACCACAAATTCATAAATAGGTATTCTGGTTAAAAAAAAAAAAAACGCAATACTCCAATTTCCAGCATATATATTCAAGAATGTACCTAATCATGATAGGGATTAGAAGAAATCATATGCCAGCTTATCTTTAAGGTGTTGATACTAAAACAAAAGTAATTTAATAACATGTAGGAACAGAATAAATTGTGTCGTTCACTGAATGTTATGTGCCTCAATCAATCCCGTCCATCTTAACTCAAATTAAACTCATTTGGACCATCAATTGTGCAGTAAAATTGCTCTCACAGTCGTAGAAAATATCTTTCTGTAGTGTGTGTTATAGCTTTGTTCACTCTCTTATTAATAAGATTTACAAAAATTTGCTATTTTTTGTTCTTTAAATCCATAATTCATAAATATATATAGAGTAATTTATTCTTGCTGTACGTTTTCCTTTGTTAAATTCTTGGTTGTTATGGTTTTAATTAAAATGCTGAAGAAGACGAATTCTTCATAAGTTGCCATAACAAGCAAGCATATGTCGAATTACCCTTGGATGTTTAATATAGAGGAACCTTTTTGGTTCAATATGACGATAATTATTTTCTAAATTTTATTACTGTGGTAAGTTAATTATTCCTATGTAAAGATCAGTCTCTCTTTACCTTTCATCTTCCTATACTTCTCTCTAATTTGATAAGGTATAAAATGATATTTGAGTTCTAAGTTGAATAGAAACTATTTAATTGTGTGCTAATAGGTGGAGAGCTAAATTTGAGAGGAAATAAATTAATCTTGATGAGGTAAATTGCATGAAGGAGTAATGGAGCAAGACGAAACAAGAAAAATGAAGTCAGTCTAGATTTTATTGATGTACTTGCAAATCTACCGTGTCCAGCACCGGACATTTGTTTGCTCATTGAACCAGACTTCTTTTCAATGTTGTTGAATTTTGAGCTTCGTCTATTGTCTGGGATTAGACATTAGACCGGTCATTGGGGCAGACATTGTTGGATTTTCACTTGAAATCAATTTTCTCCAACTCCAAGAAACCCATTCCCATCATACGTGGGTTATAACTTTAGGAAACTATAAATAGTGACTATCTAAGTGCTTTTTAGAGTTAGAAACATAATAGGATAATATTAATTCACTTTTATAACTTGTTTTTGAGAAATCAAGATCAAAAGGACACAAGCAAGAATAAAGAAGCAATCAATATGGAGACTAGAACAACAAAGGTTGAAAAGTTTTTCTTGTTCTATTCTCCAATATTGCATTTGTTGCTTGAATTTTTAGGTTTACCAATGTTCTTATCTATGTCTTTGTTGAATTAATTCATTCCCAGGGTTGGGATTTTGTGAAGGAGTCTTGATTATTTATCCTAGTTAATTTCTTGACTTTTATTTTGATTTATCGATCATGTTTAATTAATGTTTGTGTTTGACCACCACAAGCATGCTGTTAACATTTGAATTGAACTAAGGAGGGGTATACAATCGTGCACTAAATAGATGAACATATTTAACCTAGACAATAGAGTAATTTAGGGTCTATATAACGTAATCAAAATCACCTAAGTTCTTTGATAGGGCATTAATTTATGTGTTATTAGGTGTGTTTATTGTGAATTATTTATGCCCTTATATGTCTAATTTAGCTGGAAACTACTTAATTTGTGTATATTTTGGATTTTGCAGGAATTAAGTGAAAGAAAAAGGCTAAAGGAGTAAAACCAGAAGAATTGGAAATTCTCAGAACTGGAACTGGTCATATCGCTGGTGTTTCTCAGCCAAAAGAATAATATTTGAAGCAATGCCAGTCTTCAAACCGGTCTTCATCAGGATTGTTTCGCGTGCAAATTTCTTTAACCAGAAGAAACCTATTTCAACTGGGATTCACTTGTAACATCTAGAAACTATAAATAGGAGTTTATTAGGACATTTTTATAGTGAGAAAATACTGATTTAGCTTAGCGAAAACATCTTTTACTATCTATCTTTTGTGAAATTAAGATCGTTCAAGAGCAAACCACGGAGCGAGTGAAAGAGAAAATTGGATCGATAACTGAGAAGTTTCTTTACTCTCTTTCTTTCCTTTGTATTGACTCTTTGAATTTATGATTTTAATTTTTTCCATTATATCGAGCTAAATTTATTCTAGGGGTAGGGTTTTTATGAAAGAGTTTTAATTAATTTTTTCAATTAATTTTTTTCTTTTGCTATGATTTATCTATCTTGATTTTACTTGCATGCTTATGCCTGATCAACGTGATTTTGATTCTTGGGTTTGTATTGAATGAGAAGGGATATGTAACCCTATATTAGATAAATAAACATACCTACTCTACTGAAGTAGATTAGGATTTGTATAATGCACTTAATCACTTAGGTTCTTAATAGGTTTAGTTAAAAACTTCTAATCTTGAAAGAGATATAAAATTTAATTAGGCACACTTTAGATATATTGAGAGGTGGTCTAAAATACAATGGTGTGATGCATTTTTAACTTGTCAAGTAAATAATTGGAGAATTAATTCAAAATTTTGGATTAAAATCTGAAACCCTAAAATCTCATTTTTTGATTTCTCAATACTTAGTTAATCTGCTTCGTCTACTTATTACTCCTAAATTAGCATTTTTACTCCCTTGAATTTTGCTTTTTCTTTTTATTAGAATAATTAAAGTAGAAAATCAATTCATCTCCATGGGTTAGGCCCCTGGATTTTTTCAAGTGATTTAGTACTACGATTGACCCTATATATGTGCATGAATTTGTCAATCAGGTTTTTGGTATCGTTGCAGCAGACAATGCTTAGTTTTTCTATTTTAATTATTGTTGTTTTATTTTGTTTCATTTATCTTATGCTTAGTTCTTCACTTTTGTTTTTAATTCTCTTACTTAGGTGCTTAGTGTGTGACTCGATCTCAAAGAGGCAACTTAGAGTTTGACCTTGAGATTGAAAAAACTACAAAATACTTGAACAAAAACAAACTCTTTTGCAGAAACAATTTGTCAACCATCGTCTCTTGGGGCTAATATTGCTATTGACTTAGCGGGATCACGTAATTAAGACGAAGAAACAATGGCAGAGGAAAATCAAGCTAATAATAATAAAATAATCAACCAGTTGTGCCACTAGCAGCTCCACCTGTCGGAATTTGTCTAAGGAATGTCCAATGCCCAATAATTACAATTTTCTCATGCTGTATCTGGTTAAGTGATGGAGCAAGGAATTATGAGTTTAAGATCGTGCATTTTAATATGCTACCTATTTTTAGTAGTCTAGCCAATGAAGACTCACTTTCTTTTATCTGAGAATTTTATTCGATTATGCAGACTTTTCCATTGAACAGAGTGTCAAAAGATGATTTGCGGATGAGATGTTTCCCTTATTACTTGAAGAATCGTGCAAACTCATGGCTTCTCAATTTACCGGAAGGATCCTTAAGAACTTGAGAGGATGTATACAATATTTTCATGAGCAAATGTTGCTCACCATAGAAAACTATTGATTTGAGAAATAAGATCTACACTTATGTTCAGATGGAGGGAGAGCCCATTCACTATACTTGGGAACGCTTTAAACTGCTATTTGCTCAATGTTCTCACCATTAGCACTCTTGGCCTTACAAATATAATTTTTCTAGGATGTGTTAACCTTAATAACCCAAAATATGATGGGTTTCACAGCTAGAAGATATATTGAGGACAAGCCTCCGGAAGAGTTAGTACAAATTGATGAGCTGCTATAAAGTAGCTCGCAACAAAAGACAATTTAGGGTAAAAGAGCAAGCATCAATGAAGTGTCTACATCAAGAGATTTGAGTGTTCAAGTGGCTAAACTGAGTTATCAGATACAACAGTTTTTAAATCGGGAAATTTAGCCTCTAGGGGGTTGTTCCTACTGTCATGTGTATGGGCACATAGCTGCTAGCCGGTATAGTAAGGAGCCTTCCGCTATGGTGGAAGATATTAATTTTGTTTAGGGGTGTGCATTCGGTTAATATTCGGTAATTCGGTTATGTGAATTCGGGTTATTCAGTTAGTTGGCTTATGAAAATCTAAACCGATTCTAATTCCGAATTCACAGTAACCGAATTCATGTGGTTCCCAAATTGAATTTGAATTCGGTTACGAATTCGGTTATAACCGAATTGGCTTAGTGAAATTTGATTTAAGAATTGGGAATTTGTCAATTTGGCCATTTGGACTCAAGTAGGGGTGGCCACGGTTCCAAAACCGCTGGTTCTGGTTTAAAAACTGACAGTTCCGGTTCTATTGAAAGGTGAAACCTGAACCGGCCCTTACAAGGACGGTTACGGTTACGGTTCTTGAACCTCCCGTTCTGGTTCAATTACGGTTTCGATTTCTTATAGTTACGTATAAATACTTGTATTATAAAATTTATTTTAAGTAAATATAACAACTAATGTTGAAAAAATTATGAATTTTATTGTACTATCATGTGGCAAGGAAAAATAAAGAATACAAATTTTATGAAAAAATACCTCAAATTATATTGAGAATTTGTCATAGTGACTAGTCAAACTCGTCATCAAATGCTAGTTTAATACTTGGATTAGTTTGACTTTAACACTCTGATTAAATTGGATTTAGACCTAAATTATTTATTATATCTGGATTTATTAATGAATTTGGATAATAGGTTGTTAGACTGAATTGAGACATTTTGATATTGGGTGTTGGTTATTGAAATTGAATTCTAAATTGAATAAAAAAAACGCAGCAACTTAGAATATAAAATGTATTTTAAACGGTTTGAACGGGTCTTGAATCGCCAGTTCCGGTTTCGGTTCAAATTTTTTGTGAACCTAAACGTAAACCTTTAGTCACAATTACGGTTCCGGTTCCAGTTTAGGTTCAATAAACCGCCGGTCCGATTCTGATTTAAATCTGAACCGTGGCCACCCCTAGGACTCAAGTACACTAAACTAATATTATTTTTTATTTTTGCATTAATTTTGAGACTTATGTTAAATGTGTAATTTGTAAATTAGGACTTTACAATAATTTAAAGAAGAAAAATATTGATTTGTCTTTTATTTCTAATAAGATAAGAAATTTCGTATAAGATAATGAGTAATGACCATTTATAATGGCTATAAGTCTATACTGCCGTTTAGACTTTAAAAAACTACTAAATGAGTACAAAAATTTAATATGCCCTTCTCACTTCTTGAAAATTCAAAAATATGTTTACATATTTGAAAAATTAATTCAAGGTCATTTGATCGTAGATACTTAGTTATATTTTGAATTCTTGATCAATGGTTTAAGGCACAAATAAAAAGTGATTATTGATTAATTCAAATCAAAATACAACTTACTCTTACTCATACAAATACAATTTACAATAACTGTAAATTAATGATAAGTGATATTGGTTATAAGTTATAACTTATAGTATCACAATTTACAAATTTATGATTTACAATGAATCAAATCAATGATTATTAATCTTGTGATATGTTATTTAATCACTTATAATTTACAAATTATGCAATGCGTAATGCATTACACAGTTGCACGTACATTTAGTCTTATTTATTATCTAGAGGTTAAATGCTTAATTTCTAAAAGAATTAATTGTTTTCAATGGTGAAAACTAATATATTAATATGCTATACTCATTATCTAATTCTAGTTATGTAGAAAAGGATAATTCTTATGGTTATGCAATATTATATATTTGTAGTTTTATAGTCATATTACAAAACTAAAATAGTATATTATTAGAGGTATATGATAATTTTATACAAGTATATTTATACTTATTATGTAATTCTGGTTATGTGTAAAATGATAAGTATTATAATTATATATTATTATATATTTGTATTATTATAATATTATAGACATATTCCAAATACTAAGATGATCATGATATATCGCTATATTGTAAATAATTATGTATTATTATTATTATAGGTACATGATAAGACTATATACTATCTATTATTCATAGCCTATTAGCCTTTATCTATATAAATATATAATATATTCATAGTATATATATTATATACCTATATAATATATAACCTTCTAAACTAATTTGGTAATTCGAATTCGGTAAATCGGTACCCTATTTCATTACTGAATTCCGAATTCGAAATCGGTTATTACCAAATTGAAAATGTCATTACCTATTTCATACCATATTCGAATTCGGTGAATTTGGTATATACCGATTATATACCAAATTACCAAATACCCGATTCCAAATTACCAAATTCAATTCAAAATCGGTTATGAATTCGGTTCACACCGAATTTGCACACCCTAATTTTGTTGGACCATATGGCAGGCAGAAAATATAGTAAAGGAATGATTTCTTGATACGAACCCGACATGATATTATCATCTGGTGATCTTGATCTCGTGTCATTTCTTCTCAAAAAAATCCTTGGTGGAGAAATCAACCCAACTTTTCATAGACGAAACAAGGGAAAAACCCATGGGATCACTTGGGTTCTAAAAATTAGCAGCATAAATCTCAATATTTGTCTCATCCTGTTCAAGAGAAAAAGACTAGTGCTGAAGATGTGATGTTTCAATACATGCAAAAGATGGATTAGATAATTCATAATTCAATCCCAACAATCATCTATTCAGAATCTTGAGAGATGGGTTGGTCAATTGGTCAAGGTATTGACTAAGAGATAGCAAAGAAAATTGATCGGTACTACTGAGATGGATCCCAAGCAAGCAACAATGGCAATAACACTTCGTTTGGGCAAAGTGTTTGATGAACTAATTTAAAAATCCAAGAATAAATCTAAGAAGCAAGAGGAGGAGGGTACTGATGAGAAAAGTGAAAGAGCTGAAAATAAGATGCAAGATTTAGGAAAAATGGACAATAAGGACACTAGTTTAGTGAAATTGCTTGATGTCGAGCCATAGATGCCACCTATTCCATTCCCTTAGCAATTAAGAAGAGGGCAATTAAGGGTCACTATCAAAAGTTCCTAGAGATGCTTAAAAAGCTTCAGGTCAATATCCTATTTGTAGAAGCTCTTGCCAATATGCCTTAATATGCAAAATTCTGCAAGGAGATCATGTGCAATAAGGAGGAATTTGCAACCGTCCCCTTTATTGAGGAATGCAATGTACTGCTTCAGAACTAGTTGCCAATCAAGATGAAAGATCTAGAAAATTTCATTCTGCCATGTCACTTTGAGAATATTTTCGTTAGTAAATGTTTGTGTGACATTAGATCCAGTGTGAATATAATGCTCTTATCATTTTTCAGGAAATTGAAGTTTGCCGAACTTACTCCTTCCATGGTGATTCTACAACTTGCTGATCACTCGATCTAATACCCAGTGGAAGGAGTGGAAGATATGCTTTTCAAAATTGGTAAATTTCATTTTCCTAGAGATTTTCTTGTCTTGGATATGGAAGAAGATATTAGTATGTCTATAATTTTAGGTAGGCCATTCATGGCCACTAGAGGTGTGGTAATTAATGTGCCACAAGGGAAATTGACTTTGAATGTAGGTAATGATACAGAAGAATTCAATATTTTTCGAGTTTTAGAGTGTCCAGCTTTTGATGAATCTTATGTCCAAGTTATGCCATTGATACTGCTAGTGGTACAGTAGTTAAAAAAGAATGTTTTAAAGATCTAGTTGATCCTAAGATTGCATTAAACTTGGATGTTAAAGAGGATAACATTGAATTTGATTAATCTTGCTATCAAACTATTATCATCTTACTCGAATCATAATATTTTTCCTATGCATCAGTCATCTTCTTTAAGTGAAACAGAATTTGAGGAAGTACTTAGGGTGGTACATGAGTGTACTTTTGATAAAGCGGATTATGATGGATTTCAAATTCGCACAATGGAATCAGTGAAATTATTTGAGATGTTTTATCTGCCATGATTCCATCTAGTTTTGTCTGGTTGAAGGTGTAAACGTAGCACTCGCAGAAGGCAACTTGATTTTCTATAAATTTTAATTTCCTTAATTTGTTTTATTTTGTTATTTTAACGCTTTATTAATATTGTTTTCTATTTGTTTTGCAGGTTGATATTTACACTCATTATTTTGAAAAAGAAATGGTGCGTTATAGCCTGCACTGGTCATCAGACCGGACATAATGCTAGCTTTTATCACATCAGGGGAAAAAAAGAAGCAGCACATTGTGTCAACATCGGATGATGTCCAGTGCAAAGGCCAAACTAATGTCTCGCCCCAGACATCTATGATATTAATGCATCACCAGAGTCACGTGTCTTCATTTTCTTTCTTTTTCTTCCTTATCATCCCTTTTCATATCCCCTTGGTCATAGATCCTCCACTTCCCCAACTACCCCCTCTTTGTTTCTTCTAAGCATTGACTCTTGACATCTCTGTCTTGCATAGCTCTATTTCACCAGTTTTCAAGGCCATTACTTGAAGTTCTTGGTAATTCAAACAAAATCCTAGGCGCTCAATTCTCTTTAATTTGGATGAATTAATGCATCAAATCAAAAGGCTTTTGCTTGCTAAGGATTGGTACTAACCCAACCAATAATTGCAAGAACTCGTATTCCACAAGTTCAGATCCAAAAAATTAGTAATCAAGTTTGGTTGGTGGAAATCCTAAGACCCCTCTATTCTCTATAGAGTGAATTTTTTGACACGATCTCAACCGAACTCTAAATGAGTTAGTGAACCCTAGATGATTGTAGTAGATACTACAATCAAGTGCGATTCTTGATTGATAAGCCAATTTGAACACTCAAGACAATTCTAAAGTATTCAAGGGTTGCTTCTAAGAAGTCAAGAGAAATCTCTCTCAAGTATTTTGGTGGAAAATTTGACTACTACTTTATTAATTGAATTGTTAGCCTTTTTATAGGCTTACAAAAGTAGAAACCTAATGAAGTTAGGAACCTAATTCATGGCCCTAACAGAACCTAAGCTACGCCGAATTTACTAGTCCTACTAACTCTAGGAATCAAACTCTAATAAACCTTAACTAACTAACCAACTAATCCAAATAACAAATGACTCCAACAATAAAGGTTAGTAGCAAATAACTATTCTGACGTGCTCACATCTTGTTGACATCAAATCTTCTGGTTACAGTATCTGTACTCAACCATAGGCATGCCTGTGGCCTACAAAAGCGAAGTCTTTCTGCCTTTCCTTGAACAAACGTCATTCTTTACTTGAATTAGGTTCATGTAGCTTGAAACTTGGTTATTAAGTCCTTCAATGGCTTTATACATTCCAACTTGCTACTTAATAGCTTGAACCAATTCTTGAAATGAATCCCTCATCTTTCTTGCATGAGCTCTTGTGATTGGACCAGTTGGAACCTTAGCTGCAAAATCACATGAACCATTGGAAGTCTAAATAGCTTGCGTGACCTCATCATTCCTCTCCCCCTTTTGAATATTGCAAATCACTAGAGACAACTAGATGAAAATAATGCACAAGATAGGTTTTTGGGACAGCTATAAAGAACCAATGAACTGAAGCTTCAAAGCAAGCTCAATCCATAGCTTATGCCTTGTTGAACATTCCAACAAATCAAGACTGCAAGTCTAATTCAAAATAAGAGTCCTAGGAGCATTTATGCACTTTTGTACTTGAGGGCACGTGTCACTAGATTGAGACATAGCACGGTCTACTCTAAAAACTCCATGAATTTCTCCATTTTCATGGAATGTATCAACCTTTGGAACCTACAAAAATTCAACAAACATGCTCGGCAAAGATGTCTGAAGTCCATTAGTAGAAAACAAAGGCTCTCTTTCAATTTTGGCTTTTGCTAACAAACCTGGTTTTCTCACTAATTTTATCTTATTTTTAGTTTCTTTTATTGCCTTTTGCCCCCTTCTTTTTCCAGGCAAACTCTATATTTTTTTTCCTCTTACATTTTTGGTCAAACTCACTTTGTAACCTCTCTTGATCACCAAACTACACATTTTGCCCTTTACATGATATCATGTATAGAAGATGTTTTCATTGCTCCTTCGTCTTTAACTTGTGTAGCCAATGCTCTCCTAAGAACTAATCCCAATCCAATGGCTTCATTAGTAGGAATCTCTTCACCCAATGCGTCCTCTTGCTTAATTAAAGGTGGCATGTCTTTATACTCATCCTCTTCATCAGTGATGGTTTCTTTACTTGGCAAAACTATCAATGCCCTAAGATTAGGACATTGACTAGATGGTCCTTTTTTTTAAAACCTAAAGGACTTTCGTCATCACGATTGAAAACTTGAGATGAGTCATTGATAGCTTTTGAAGTTGATTTCACTTCTCCCTTAAAAGCTTCTTGTCTCGACCTAGAGAAAAGAGTAGTGTTGGCCAAAGCTCTTTCCTCTCTTTTTGGTTGAGAAGTGCTCGCATCAGAAGTTGAATATAGATAGGCTTGTAATTAACCCCTCCTCTTGAGTCTTTGCTCAATTTTGATTGCCTTCTCCACCATTTCAGCATTTGAAATGTAATGCTGCAATTCCAATTGGTCAGTATTCTCAGCTCTCAAACCATTCAAAAAATGAGAAACTTGCTTCTTTGTCCTCGGCAATGTTGCCTATTAGCAATGAGATTTCCATGCCCTTATAATAATCCTCCATACTACAGTTGCCTTATGTCATGGTATGAAGCTTTTGGTACAAGTCTCGATGACAATGACTTGGTACAAATCGTTTTCATAAAATGTTTCAATTCAGCCCAAGTAGCAATGGCTACTTGCCCACTTCTTCCTCAACTTGTTATCAATTAATCCTATCAAATTATGGCGTACTCAGTGAATTCCACCACTGCCAATTTCACCTTTTGCTCATTGGAATAAGCATTGCAATCGAAGACCAATTCTATCTTCCTTTCCCATTCTAGGTAAGCATTAGGATCGGATTTATCTTGGAAAGGTGAAATCTTTATTTTGATGGCCTTTATAGCTTCACCAACTAGTCTAGTGTTCCTTCTTGGTCTCCTTTTTCTAAACTCAAATTCATCCTTTTCATTAGAACTCTCCGACTCATTCACGTGAGTTTTATCATGACTTCCTTTGGAGCCACAACAGGAGTCTTCTAATCTATCCATTCGCTCAAGTGAGGATGCAATAGTAGTGTTGATGCTCTACTAGAAATTTTCCAACATCATCTCCATCCTATGTGTAGGGTCAATACTTTGAGATTATTCACTATTCAACATGTTGAGTTGTCTAGAAGAAAGGTTAGTGGCAAAAATAGAGAATATAGTCTTACACACTCCTTTACGTGTTCACTCACGCTCATGTATCACTCAAGTGTATTTAACGCTTTAATAATCTCACCAAAATATTTTCAATAACTCTTGATTTCACCCTTGAAGAAATTACAACCTCTCAAAAGTGTCATAATGAGCCTACCAATTGTAGCACACAAGTGTAGCTTAGATTGAGGAATTGTAAAGAAGGAAGTAACAAATTTTTGAACTCAATTAAATCTAGAAAAATGACTCAAACAAGAGAAGAAATATGGCTGGACAACAAAGAATTAATGGATGGACAAAATAACACACATTTGGAAATTTTAAAGAACAAGAAAGGACTCAAACCGATTTAAACTAGGCTGGAAAATGGAAGTCAAGTCAAAAACTGCTTTGGATTTACTTAGAATGAAACTAGTTCAATAAAAATTCCCTTTTTCCAAGCAAGTTTAGGATTTGAAACTTTTGGAACCCAATTCACATGACAAATTTTGTTGATTTGGAAACAGTTTGGACAGCAAATCCTTAGTGTAATAGGATTAACTTGCGACTACTTTCCTTTCCTTACTTATGATCCATTTCCTTTTTCCTTCTTTCTTTTCACAGAACAAAGAAATCTTCTTTTTCCCTTTTTTTTTTTCAAGATTGCGCTTATTTCTTGGTTTCTTTATCAAAATTTGCAGTTTCAAGAAAACAAGATAGTTCGGACAACAGTTCAAGAACTTGAATTAGGTTTTTCAAAACTTCAAGAATTTCAGGAATGTTCAAGAACTTCAAGATTGTGATCAAGAAAGTTCAAGAACCTCAAGACAAATTCAAGAAACACGCAAACCAACCACAAGACACAAAAATTAACAACAAAAATTGAAAGGTATGAATCTTTTTTTTATAAATGACACAAGATACCAAAATAAACAACTAACAAGAATTTTGTGGGACAACAAGGCTAAACAAAGAAACCCTAGCAATCACAAGGAAACCCTAGAACTTGAAAGTGAATTTTTTTTAAAAGCCCTAAAATGAATTTGATCAAGAAAATTGACTCAAAAAGCAAAAGAAAACAAGGATATAACTTGATATCTATCAACTAATTCTGATACTAGTTGGTACAAACCCGACCAATAATTGGAAGAACTTATATCCTACAAGGTCAGATCTAGAAAATTGGTAATCAAGTTTGATTGATGGAAATGCTAAGACCTCTTTGACCCCCATAGAGCGAACTTTTTGATAGATCTCAACCTGACTCTAAATGAGTTGGTGAATCCCGGATGATTGTAGTAGGCACCACAATGAAGTGTGATTATGAATTGATAAGCCAATTTGAATATTCAAGAAAATTCTAAAGTATTCAAGAGTTGCTTCTAAGAAACCAAGAGAAATCTCTCTCAAATATTTTATTGAAAAATTTGACTACTACTCTATTAGTTGAAACATTAGCCTTGTTATAGGCTTACAAATATAGAAACCTTATGAAACTAGGAAACTAATTCATGGCCCTAACAGAACCTAAGTTAGGATGAATTTATTAGTTCTATTAACTCTAGGAATTAAACTCTAATAAACCTTAACTAACTAGCCAACTTATCCAAATAACAAATGACTCCAACAATAAAGCCTATTATCTAACAACTATTCTGATGTGCCCACGTCTTGTCGATGCCAAGTCTTCTAGTTATAGTATTTGTACTCAACCATAGGTATGCCTATGGCCTACAAAAGTGAAGTCTTCTATCTTTCCTTGAATAATTGAGTCATCCTTCACTGGTTATTAAGTCCTTCAATGGCTTTATACATTCTAACTCGCTCCTTAATAACTTGAACCAATGCTTAAAGCGAATCGCTCATCATTCTTGCACGAGCTCTTGTGATTGGACCAACTGGAACTTTAGTTGCAATATCACATGAACCATTGGATGTCTGGATAGATTGTGCGACTGTATCAAGGAGAACGGAGTAAGTTTTGTGTTGATTTTTGTCAACTAAATGCATTTTGATAGCTTAAATTCGTTGCAACAGTTAGTGCATGTTCTTGGTGCACTATGTGAAGAAATTTCTACAATTTTTGGGACAATTTTTTTGGATTTTTGGTGACTCTACCTGATTTAGAACTCTCCTTCATGGATTATTGTGACCTCTATGATTACATTGCAGTTTTGGTTATGACATGGTGTTGCAAGGTTAAGTCTTTTTCAGTGCTTTTGTGACTCAATTTTGGCCAAATTTCTTTTGATATTGTGAGTGTTTTTCTAGGGTTTTGTGGTGACATTACAAACTTACTTGGCTATATTGAGGCCAGGCTTTAGTATTTTGTTGCTATCATAACTAGTTCGTGAATTTTGTGGCCACAGGGTTGTGGTGATTCTTGTCCTATTTGCACTCTCTTTGGGTGAAGTGCTTTTGCATTGGGTTATTCTTGTCTCTTAAGTAATAATCCTTTCTAGTAGCCTTGGTGTGGTTTGAGTTTTGGATTAGAGCATGCCTCCTCGAACCAAAAATATCGGTGTTCCTCCTGCTTTTCATAAGAGAGCAAGGCTAGCATTAGGTTAGTGTAATTCTAGCTGAGCTTCACTCAAATTTGATGCTTCCCATTTTTTAAATGCTGATAATGAATAGTGGTATATGGAAAGAATTTTTAACTCTGTGTTGGTTGAAATTAATCTAGATCCTACTTTGAATAATGAATATAGCTTTCATGATCTATTTCTCGAGTTTGGTTAGGGTCGGATGTTGGACTTACTTCTTGATTACTACCCAGTTGTTGTCTATCAATTTTATGCTACTATAGAACATAAAGACAAGCTTAGCACTAGTATTGTTGAGAGTTATGTGAAAGGGAAATGGATCATTCTTACCCGTCAATTTTTATCTGATTTTCTTGGTGCTCAAGATGATGGGCCTCCATTTGAACATGGGAATATGATTATAACATATGACCCTAATCGAATATCTGAGACTATTGGTGTGTAAATTTTGTTATGGATGTATGTTTAGAGAAAAGATGACTGAGGGTGGTGGGGTGGTTAAAGATCAATCCTTTATTCCTACTAGCCTTTTGAATTTAGGACACAATTTGTTTGTCTATCTGCTTAATCACAACATTGTTCTTGCATCTAGCAGTAAGAATGTGATATGTGTTTCTGGCTGCTACTTGATGGATAAGTTGGAGAATCGGTTGGAGGCATTACTAGTATTCCGTTGGCCACCATTATTCTTGGCACTATGAATAACACCACCTACTATAATAGGAAGAACAAGACTTTTCCCTATACTTATTTGTTAACCTTACTATTTCAGCATTTTTACATTGACTTTTAGGGTAAGGCTAAGGAGAAGATTGGGTGTATTGCCTATTCCAAGGATGCAGATGGCGAGAACAGTGATGAAAAGGTTGAGTTTGCTTGATCGGAGTCATAGCAAGGAGCTGGAGCAGCTCCCTCACTCCCATACTAGGTGTTTGGACTTCATGAGTTATTGAGGACTATCTTGATAGAGATTCGTGGCACACGAGAGTCTGTGGAGAGATTGGAGGGATGTGTGACGAGTATGAAGGGTTGTCTCATGAGTATTGAGAAGGAGTTGGCATTGCGGTGACCATATCAACAGGGCCCTCCATGGCTTCTTATTCCTCTTCTTTATGTTGTTTTTCATTTTCTTGTTTTGAGGTTGGAGGTGGTTTTGATAGTTTAGGCTTTATTACTTTCTAGTTTGGGATATTGGGTGGTGTATTAACTTCTACTTGTAGTGTTCTTTTCTTTGTTTTGGAAAGGATTTCTTGGAGCTATACGATCAATGGATGATTCATGACGGTTCCTTTGCTTCTTAATATTAATTTATCAGGGGAGTTTCATTTTCACTTCTTTGGCCTATTAAGTTGTAGACACCAAATTTTGACTATTTCTTTTGTTTTCCTATGTTTTTATCTATTAATGTTTAGTTATTTATCTTTGAATTTTCTAACACATTTTTCTCTTTTTTGTAGGTTTTTCTTAAAAAAAAAAAACGCTTCTGGAGTTCTGTGGATAAGTCCGTAACTAGTCAACTTGATCGAAGCGAAAAAAATGACGCATTCTTCCGAACTTCGGATCATCCTTTTCCAACTGTAATTTCCGATACTTGAACGATAAGAAACCTATTTAAACATTCCCCAACTCGCCCCTAACCCCTAACAATTCATCTAACGTTCAAAATTAGCTCACCCCATCCCAAGAACATCAAAACCCTTAGTTCTAGGTTTGGTGGCTATAAATAGCCTAGATTAGGGTTTAACAAAGAAGTTGGAAATCTGAGAGAAAAAGAGGCAATTAGGAGAGCTTTGAGAGAGAAAAAAGCAGAAGAAAACGGCTGGGGATTGGAGAGAAAAAGAAAAGAAAAAAGAAAAGAAGAAGCTAGGGTTTCATACTTGAGAGGATCATTCTTGGAATTTCTGTCCTCTTCTCTTGTTTAAATTCAAAGCTTCCGATTCAGGTAACATCCTTTTACTTTATTTACCGTTTTTTGATCGTAAAATTACTGGAAATTTGGACCTTTTGGTGGAACCAAGGTCTTGAATAGTTTTTCTTTTAGTTTGTGATATTTGATGATGATTATCAGTTGTTATGTGAGCATGTTGTGTTTATAAAGCCTTGGTAAGGCTAGTAGATTTGTTTTTACGTTTAAAATCAGACGTTTGATGCTTCTGTGATGATGCTGTTGTGATTCCTGAGAAATTTCTGGAAAAATATTCTTCACGTTTTGAAGATGTGAAGAAACGCGGACTACTTGGGCGGATAACTTCGTGTAATGGTCCGCGTTTCCTCTTGAATGTTTGAAGTTGTGAAGAAACGCGGACCTCTTGCATGGACTACTTCGCGTAACGCTCCGCGTTTCTGTTTGAATACTTGAAGATGTGAAGAAACGCTGGCTTGTTACGCAGGCCAGTCCGCGTAACAATCCTCGTTTCTAACCCAACAGTTCTTCCCTGCCCTTTTCTTGTCTATTTGATGATGTCGATGTTTAAGATTCGGCCTTCTTCGGTTTTAGCTTGTTTTGACATGATCTGAATGCTTGTGTTTGATGTTTTAAATAGATTCCTTGCCTCTGAAGATTTTGTTTGTGATGTTGTCTGAAAAACTGGAAGCAACCTTTCTGGTATTTTGAAGATGGGAAGAGACGCGGACTGTTACGCGGCTGAGTCCGCGTTTTCGGTCCACGTTTCCCCTCTGGTCTTTGATTTTTGCCTGTAACGCGGACTGTGTTGCGCGGTTCTGTCCACGTTTCTACTCCGCGTAACCTCTCTGTTTCTGTATTCTGTTGATATTTCCTGCTCTTTTGTTCCAGAATCTTACTCTATTTCCTAGTATTATCTGTTTGCTTGCAGAATCTGTTTAGATACCCTTTCTTTGAATTTTTGATTCATTTTTCCTTTAAATTGGTACCTTGATCCCTTTTGTTGACATTGAGTCTTAGATAACCATTCCCATCATCTAAGGATTCAATTAAGGCCTCATATCAAGGGATGGTAACTTCTTTCCCCTATTATGTGCTTATTATGTGTTTTTGCATGATTTTGCATGTTTTAAATTAAGTTTTCCTTTGCTTTTTATTCATGCCTAGTCTTTATTTATGTCATTTAATTTTTGGGTAAATCATTTGGAGGCCTTGGATGCCAAGTTGTAATAGATAGGTTTAATTTGGCAAAAAGTGTATTTATTCTAGAAAAATGTAATAGTTAGATTATTATTCCGAATTTTTCCCTCTAGAATGTATTTAGGGTCCCCCGATGTAATAATTAGGTTTTTATATGCCTATTTTGCATGCTTGCATGATTATGTGTTTACTTGCTTTCCTAGGGTCTTGCATCTAGACCTTATGCCTATGTGTTACGTGTTTATGTGTTTTATGTGTTTATTTGCTTTATTATCATGTCTACATGTTTATTGTGTAAATATATTGACGTCACCACACTAGTCCAACGCTAGTTGTGGCCTTTCCTTTCGATTTCTCACTAATCCAATGTTAGTGAGAACCTTTTGACGAGGGCTAGTCCAATGCTAGACCCTTAAACGCCGTTCATGCATTAGATACAAATTTCACACACTTTCCACTTTTAGAGTTTCTTTCCCATTTTGCATGTCACTATTCTCCCATCCCATATGCGAAACATCTCATGTTAGTTTTCTTTTTATTATTAGATTAGTGCATTTCAGGCATTACCCTTTGAATTAGGGAAAAGAGCGAGTATGGCTTTTTAGCCTTAGCACGCTTTTATTACCTTCTATGAAAAGGAAGATTCAAAGTCACGAACTTAGTCCCCCGCACCCATTATGTTGCATTATCCCTCTTTAGGACATACATGTGCATTGGTTCTATCATTATTCTTCTTTAAAAAATCAAGTTTCTTTCTTCATGTTTAGCAATTCAAAGTCAAAAAACCATTTTTTTTTAAAATTTGCATCTTTTGAAAATTCAAGTTCCTCTTTGCACTTAAAATTGATCTTTTCAAAAATCCAATTTCTTTTCTCTTGATATTTTATAAAAAATTGCATTTTTGAAAACCCTACTTTCCATTTGTTCGAGTCTCATCATTTGCATTTTTCGTGACCTCCTCGAGGGATCAAAATTGGATGACACAACTAATGTGATCAATTCCAATCACACCTCAAGGAGACATTTTGCCCCTCTCGATCCAACATTAGGTTTAGGTTTTGCATCCATATAGACAACATCCAAATGTGATAAATTTTAAAGTTAGAATTAGGAAATTTTCAACTAAGTCTTGCAACTAGCTTTGGCTAGGTTAGAAGGGTGCCTTAGAGACGAGTAACATCGAATCTTTGCCTTCCCTTCTTTCAACCGCGACCCCCGAACCTTTTTCTCTAGTTTTTCAAAGACCTGGAGTCGTCTAAAAAGGGTTTTCTTTGTTTATTTTCATTAATTAAATCTTTTGGGTGACTTGGTACACCTAAACTCCATACCAAGTGGCGACTCCAAACTTTTTTTAAAAACCCTTTTCTAGACTTTTGTTTTGGGTCCAAATCGTCGCATTTTATAGTCCCATGACCCCTTTCCCTTTCTTTTTCAAAAATCAAATCTTTCCCTTTTCTACCAACAACATTTTGATCAAAAAAATAGGGCGCGACAGCTTGGCGACTCCACTGGGGATTTTCCTAAGAGGGTCCGAGCACTTGATTTAGTTGATTATTTCTTTTTCTAACTTTCTTATATATCACATTTGAATGTTTTAGGTTGCATTCCTTTTTCTTTTCTCTTTTAGAGTTTTCCCGTGCAATCACTCCTTACACGTCTCGTACATGATGAATGAATTATTGTTTATTTATTTACTTGTATCAGCATTTGGGGTGGGTATGCATCTACCCTAGAGCCTCAAAATGTTTGATGTTTGAATCCCTCCTCTCAAAGGGAATCACTTTCATAATGCATATGTATTTTACTTTGACCCTACTTTTTTTTACTTTTAGTGGCTTGTCACGCCACTCTTCCCTATTAGGATTAGGATCGATCCACTTGGACATGTGGCCGTGGCACGACGTGCACGTAGCAATGTCTAGGGGATCACTCGAACCACCGACTTGAGGCATTTGGATTGATGACCTTTTGCCTTTTGGTCTGAAGGTTTGGGAGCCTGTAACCTTTATCGAGTCTAGATGCATTAGTGAGCTCAACCTCATACATCCATGTTAGAATTGCCTAGGGGAGAGTCTACCTTACCCTATTAAGGATCACTAGACACGAGAGGAGGGATTCCACCCCTCTTTATTTTTGTGCAATTTGTTGCTCCAACGTGTTATGTGATATCTGTTGATTAAACTAACCTTTTGTTGTCTTCCCTTTTCTTGCATTTCACAAACTCTAGAAGATAAGAGTTTTGGCACTCTTTTAAGACAAGCCATCCTTCTAGATAGGCTATTGCACGTTTGAATTTATTGCATTTAAGTTGTAATGGCATATCACTTTTAGGCTTACCCCGGCATTCAAATGGGGCTCCTATAGGCCATGTTTCATTTTGCACTTTTACTTGCTTTAATAAAATGGCATCATGCATAAGCCATAGAGGGAATGCCGCATAGGGAATCCCATGTTAGGAATAAAACTACCCTTGTGTCTCGGATATATAATCCAGTGAGATTTGCATGTTTATGTTTTCAGTAACATCAAAAGGGGTAGCGCACAAGGTAAGGTAGGGTCCGATCCTTCTACGATGGCACCAAAGATATGGATTGACCTTCGTATGCTAGAATATAAGCCCCTAATAATCACTTTTTGGCCATTTTATCAAAGTTGGTAAAATCCCATGCATAAGGACACTAAATCGAAAAAAATTCACAAATAATTTCTCATTGTTGAGATAATGATTTTATCAAGGCCAAATCTTGATTTTAGGAGACTTATGAGCTAGTGTGTTGCAGATAACATTGAGATGTGGAGTTACAAGTAAGCAATAAACCCAGCTGATTTTTTTTTTTTTTTGAGTAAACCATCAATCCCGTCCGATCCATATTTCACTCAAGACTGGTCAAGGCACTACAATTCCTTCAAGAATAATCCTTTTCATGCCAAATTAACCTTTAACCTCTCTTCACATATCAATTAAAGTAATAAATCCATTCGGACTTTGTCCTCATGATGCATCAAGTATCACATATTCTTTTGGTCAATCCTCTAGATTGTTTTACTAATCACATATCAGTGAAGTGATCGGATCCATCAGGTATTGTATAGTGCATACCCCAAAGGATTGCATTTTTCATGCTAGGCCGACCCTTGGCATAAAAGGGCCCCCCTCTAGGACATGCATCCGAATTATATAAGCAATCACTAACTTTGTTCTTTTTCCCTTTTTTTTTCAAATAAATCTCCGCAACTCCCCTTTGGAATAAGCTCCTAAAGTGTGTTTCCTTTCCCACTCAGGTACTTTTAAAAATAGCTTCACGCAGAAGCCCCATCATTACCCGATCTAAAAGCAAAAGCTCAAAGCAGCCCGTAAACATGAGTTCTGAACTAGAAGGCTCAGATAGGAATGCTTTCGTCACTTCGCCCGACTTTGCTGCCTTGGGAGCTCAGTTAAGTGAAGTACTGGGAAGGTTTAATGAGATGAGCACCGAGATGGCCGCGCAAAGGCGTGTAATTGATCAGTTGGTAGCCAACAGTAGTGGAGGTGGTACTTCGAATGATCATGAACATGTTGTTAGCATTCCCCCGCTGACAAGTAATCCACCCCTTTTCTCGACCAATATTCAAACCACTCTTGTTCCACCTATTCCTAACCTTCATGGGATTGCTTTTTCTCACCACAACACTGGTTTCCCATACACTCACCCTGACTATATCTTGCTGAGCCCAACCAAAAAGGCAAACCATCATACTCAACCTCAAATCACTTTAAACATGCCTCCTCACCCTCCAGAGCCTCAATACCATACCACTGAACCATTTGTGTGGGATCTGACTTCCCAAGGAAAACCAGCGGTGGATGACCTTATTGCACCAGTTGACAAAGATTTACTGAAAAGGTTGGATAAATTCGATGAGTTCATAAGGAAGAATCAAGAACTAAACCGACACGGTGGCCTGGACTATGACGACCTTTGCCTGTTCCCTAATGTGCAGCTACCTATGGGTTTCAAAACCCCCAAGTTCAGCAAATATGATGGTACCGGGAACCCTAAGATGCACCTTAAAATGTTTGCCAACAAGCTTGGTAAACCAGTGGATGATGAGAGCTTGCCTGTGCGTCTATTCCCCGAGAGCCTGGAAGGGGATGCTTTGGATTGGTACTCGAACCTGAAATCTCAAGAGATCAAAACTTGGTTGAATTTGTCAACAGCTTTTGTGAAGCAGTATGAATTCAATTGTGAGTTGGCACCGACACGAACAACATTGGAAGGAATCAAAAAGAGACCTTCAGAAGATCACAAGTCATATGCCAAGCGTTGGAGAAAATTAGCGGCGAGGGTGGAGCCTCCTATGACTGAAGAAGAGATTGTTCGTACTTTTATCAAGGCACATGATCCGCCTTATTTTGAGGAGATTTTTCGAATGACTGGGAGTTCTTTTGCTGCAATTGTTAATAAGGTAGAAGAGTATGATGAGTTTGTTAAAGCTGGAAAAATTGTCAATGTGACCGCCCTGAAACAGCAATTGGAAGCATTACAAGGGCAAAATGGCAATGGGAGGAAACTCCCGTTTAGAAAGAATGAAGGAGAAGCTGCTTTTGTGTGGGATCAGGACCCACCTTTCAGGCCCAGAGCTCGGAGTTACCCCACCAATTCAAGCTCATACTTACCTTATCCTTACCATCAGCCTGTTTATCACACTGCCGCCCAGACGCCTCACACCCGCCCTATTCATTTGGACCCCCAACCTTTGTTTTCAACTTCCCAGCCTATCTCCCACCCCCGTCAGAACTATACTCCTAGACCTGCTCCACAAAATCCTGTCCAAAATTCTTTTGAGCATAATGAAATGCAAAATCAGAAAACCTTTCAGACTTTCACCAATCTGGGCCGCCCCATTGACCAGCTGTATGAGCAGTTGAAGGCCGCTGGAAAATCGGCACTGTCCCTCCCAAACTATATCCCCGAGGACCTCCTACTGGGTATGATCCCCATGCTATCTGCACTTACCATTCTGGAAGTCCGGGACATTCGACGATTAATTGTTGGGTTTTGAAGCATAAAATTCAAGACATGGTGGATGCCGGGGACATAGTTCTGAGAAGAAAGAATGAGTAAGGGCTGAACGTCAATAGGAACCCTCTTCCAGAACATAAAAATGTCATTGGAATGATCAGTGTGGAGGAGGAGTTTGTTGACCATGCTCAGTTCATTAAGGAAGAAGATGAGGTGATGGTGGTGAACCATTTAAGGAAGGGTCTGATGATGATATAGAGACAAGGTTATCTCAACTATTTGTCGGAGTTACCTTTGATGCCGATCCTACGGAGAACGTGGAGTTTCCTTTGATTCCTCAAGAAGCCATACAAAATTGGGATACCGATTGTCTGCCTGCTCAGATGAGGTTTCGGTAAATTTGAGGGGATTGTCCTTAAAAAAAAAAAAATGAATCATGTTTTAAAATCTATCAGTTCTTCAAAAACAATGCATTTGTTATTTTACTTTTTGCTTGTTTAAAATTATGCCTTTAATTATACTTCCATGGTATTATCTGTCATCTTGCTCTTTGTCAAATGAAATGAAATTTCTCTTTTGTCCTTCAGTTATGTTTCACTCATTTTACTTTCGCACATTTATTTTATTTGCTCTTAGATGACCACAAATAAAAACCTTTTGCCTTTGGATGTCGCCATTTTGGAATTTGGTGGACGAAAACTCTGATATCTCATGAACTTGGATGTCATCATTTGTAAGATGGTCGAAACACACCGAAATTTGCTTGAGAAACTACTTTTTGGCATGTAGAATTGCAATCAGGATTTCTACTGGGGCAACACCTTACTCTCTCATGTATGGGATGGAAGCGGCATTACCTACTGAAGTTGAAATCCCATCTTTGCGCATTCTAATGGAAGCTCAATTGGAAGAAGCTGAATGGACCAAGCAACGTCACAAGCAACTGTCTTTGATCGATGAAAGGAGATTGAATGCCATTTATCATGGGCAATGTTACCAGCAGAGGATGGCTCGGGCTTATAACAAGAAAGTTAAAGCTCGCAGGTTCGAAGTGGGGGACAATGTTTTGAAACGAATCCTTCCGATACAAGAAGAAGCTAATGGGAAATTCGTTCCGAATTGGCAAGGGCCGTTCGTTATTCAAAAGATGCTATCTGGAGGAGCATTATTTCTCATGGAGATGGATGGACAGATTTTTTCTCAACCAATCAATTCAGACATGTGTAAAAGATTTTTCATATGATTGAGTAAGGTTTCTTCAGAAATTTTTTGCAAAAAAAAGGTGGTCTGGAAAAGCCGACCTTCTTCCTTTTCATTTAAACACTTCAACCCCCAGTTTTCTTATTTGAGCCTATAAAAGAATAGTTAATTATTTAGCAAACCCCCCTTTGAGAATCACAAACCCCACACTGGGGCAATTTTTGTATTTTTGAAAAAGAAAAAAAAACAAAAAAAAAACAAAAAAACAAAAAAAAAACAAACAACAAAACATTTAAAATAAAAAAAAAAGAGGACCAAACTGGGGCAAATTTTCTATTAAAAAAAAAATTTTGCATTTAAGTTTAGACCTGCCCCTACACCACAATTAACCCCTTGCAAAAGCCTAATGTTATAGACCTCCACCTTTTTGCAAAAAAAAAATTCTGAAGAGAACTTTCTCAATCAAAAGGCAAATGATGCAAATACATTCCCTTTAAATCCTGTCAGAAGGGATTGTCTCACTGATGCCACCATTTTAACAAACATGTTTAAATTAACGAAATTGGGGTTTAAGTCTGTCCATTTCATTAGACTACCTTATCAGTCAACTTCAAGTGCAAATCTGAAAGGATACTAAAGCAAGTTTTGAAAAGCAACAGTGCAAGCAGAAAGGAAAAATTCATAGGACAAGGGAAGCCAGTGATTACATTTATCAGGGTTTATCTTATATCAAGCACTCCCTTGCCGTCCGTAAATTCCAAGGAGATGATATCCAAAGGGGTCGAGTGCGATGCTTTTGTGTTAAATAATTTTCCTAGCGTTTAGCTTTTATTGTTTTAAAATGTTATGTTTAGCATTCATTCTATGGTCATGATGTCAAAATAAATTTTCTTTCCTTTGCCCAAATTTTTGCACATATTTTCATCAAAAGGGCATTTTCATCAAAGGACAATCCTCTTAGTTTACCATGAAGGTATGGGTGATATGGGTTCAGAAGCAAGCAGAACGACAGAACAGATCTGCACCGGTAAAGCAAAAGGAATTCAGTTGACACCGCTCATCGACGTCCAAGAACTCATGTTTACGGGCTGCTTGAGATAAAAGGGTAGAACGGTGGCGGCATTATCATTATTTTTCACCATTTCTTTTCTTTTGCAGAGAAGCAGGGACGAGTGACCAATCGGTCCAATCAAGGAAGCTAGCTTTATTTTTTGAATAAATGTTCAGATTGTATGATTAAATCATTTTGAAGATTGATTAATTGCAAAATTGAGGAAGGACAAGCGCCTTTTCGAAAAAATTTGGAAGCGGGGTTTCATGCACACGCTACTAGGTGTTATAATCCACAGTTCTTTTCAAATTCTTTTCTTCTGAAACGTGGCATGCCTCGATGTTCCGCCTGAGCACCCTGTCCCAGAGGCCACCGCAGGCGATGGTGGAGCTGAGGGGGACGATGGATCCGCCCCCTGATTTGCAGTTTATTCTATTCTTGCTCTATTTCTTTTTTATGTTTGATCTTGTGTTTTGATTTTTAGACATAGGTTTAACAGTTAGAAATACTTTTGATTCATTTGCTTGCATCAGAATGTGTTTGTTTGTTTAAATTTAGCTTTTATGTGCTTATATGTGTTGATTGTGATTTGAAATTTTGGGTTGCTGGCAGGGAGTTTTCATACAGTAATAGGGGAAACTCTGCCAAAATTTTTTTCAAAAAAAAAACAAAAAAAAAATCTAAATTGCACATTTGCCTCACAAATTGATTTGTTTTTCGAATTTTGATTCAAAAAGGGTGCAAATGTCTAATTTTGGTTGCAATTGTTTTCATCCTTTTGAAATAAAAGCCCGTGTGATATGAAAAATCCTTTTCCCATCCTACTCGGAAATAATTATTATGTGATTGTGACATTGGCATTTTAGAAAGTATGTTTTGTAAAATAGGGAAAATTATGCCTCAATTTTTTTCCTATTAAATGAGATCTCTTCTTTTATTGGATTTTACAAGAAAATGATTGATATTGTTGGCAAATGATCCTTTTTCAATTGATGTGAAAATTCAAAAAAAAAAAAAGAAAAAAAAAAGAAAAAAAACAAGAAAAAGTAGCAAAGTGAGAACCAAAGTTCTACTCCAATGATTCTAGTACTAAGTAACCGGAGGTTTAGCATCTACAAATGTTAACTTTCGCGTAAAACGGTGCTTGAATTACGAGTATGCAAAGCAGTTTGAACAAGTAAAATGTTGAGTAACCGGGAATCTTCACCTAAAAGTGTTGATTTTCGCGTCAAAAGACATCTTTACTATTTGAGCAAGAAGGCATATGTCGAGTAACCGGGAGTCTTCACCTAAAAGTGTTGATTTTCGCGTCAAAAGACATTATTGCAATTTGAATAAGAAGATGTGCTTCAGTAAATCCTTTTTAGCAGTAAAATTTGAGAAAAACTGTGGAAAAGGCCAGCTTGAATTGACTATATGAGTCATTTGATTGCAAAATTTGGTGAAAGTGAGAAATCAAGCTTGAATTGTTAAAATTGAGGTATAATTGTCTTTCTTTTACTTGACATTATGAGTACTTGATGCAAATTGAATAATTGCATAGTAATGTTTTGCCTGATTTATGAGGATTTGGATTTCCCAAGATCGCATGGTTTATTTCAATCTCATAACTTGTTTTTGATGAATACTTCCTACCATTTGAAAACAAGCAATGTTTCATGAACATAAGCATCTCATGAATGCATTTTATCGCATGGTTCTGATACATTTTAGTTATTTTAATGGCCAACAGCTATGATCACAAGAGTTTTTTACATTTTATGATTAAAAAAAAAAGAGAGAAAAAGAAAAAGAAAAGAGAAGAGGAACTGAATTTCCATGGACTAATTGGTTAATATTTCATGACTTCTGCAGGGTTAACGATTCAGTTGACACTGGGGCAATTTTGTTTTGAGAGAAGTGCTCTCCAATTTTGGATAATGCATTCAAAATTAGTTTTGCCGGAAAAGGTTTGCAGATCAAGACGATGGCAACATATGTGGATTTGTTCCAACCCTGCAGAGGAAAGATTTTAGTTACACTTTTCAATTTTTCAAAATCCATCAATTCTTGAAAAAAAAAAAGGAAAAGAAAAAAAAAAGAAAAATCTTTGTTCCTATCAATCACTTACTTTTCAAGTCAAGAAAATCAAAAATCAGAATGGCACCATTTCATTGAGTGCATCATTACTTGCATTTTTACATTCATCATGTTTGAACAACTTGTGTTTTATTTTTCAAAGTCTGGCAATCCAGCATTCATATTTTCATTTTCCCATTTAGTCATTTAGGCTTGGATCCAATCCCACTGAATAGTATGTTTTAGTCATTCAGGCTCGGGTCCAATCCCACTGAATAGTATGTCTAGTCATTCAGGCTCGGGTCCAATCCCACTGAATAGTATGTCCAGTCATTCAGGCTCGGGTCCAATCCCACTGAATAGTATGTTTTAGTCATTCAGGCTCGGGTCCAATCCCACTGAATAGTATGTCTAAGTCATTCGGCTCGTCCAATCCCACCAATAGTATGTTTTAGTCATTCGTTGTTCTGTCCAATCCCACCAATAGTATTTTAGTCATTCAGGCTTGGGTCCAATCCCACTGAAGAGTATTTTTAGTCATTCAAGCTCGGGTCCAATCCCACTGAATAGTATGTTTAGTCATTCAGGCTTGGGTCCAATCCCACTGAATAGCTTTTTTACATTTTTTTGCATTTGATCATTCAGGCTTGGGTCCAATCCCACTGAATAGCATATTGCATTTTCCCATCTAGTCATTCAGGCTTGGGTACAATCCCACTGAATAGTCTACATTTGGAAAGAATTTAAATTTCTATTGGCTGCTGTCTCGACCATCGCCAGGCACCCTTCTATCCCCCTGCTTCAATTTAAATTTCTGTTGGCTCTTTCACCTCGCCAGCACCCCTTCTATCCCTCGCTTCAAATTTAAATTTACAGGTGAGTCTCACCACCCCTTTATCTCCGTTCTTCAAATTTAAATTTACGTTGGTGAGTCTCACCTGCACCCTTCTATCCCTTCTTCAATTTAAATTTCAGGTCTCTCACTGCACCGTTCTATCTCCCGTTCTTCAAATTTAAATTTCTGTTGGTGAGTCTCAGCCTCCGCCGGGCACCCTTCTATCTCCCGTTCTTGATATTCAAATTTCTGTTGGTGAGTCTCAGCCTCCTTCTATCTCCCGTTCTTGATATTTAAATTTAGGTGAGTCTCAGCCTCACCCTTCTATCTCCCGTTCAATTTTACAAGATTCAGTATTCATTTCATTATAGTTCATTTGCTTGGAACTACGTTTGACCTGATTCTCATATCGAGATACGTAGGCAACTCTATACGAGTTCGGTCACGTTATGCTTGTTTAGTTTGAAAATTGGCAATCTAATATTCCTGCTGTTTACAATGGTTCAGATACAACCAGAGACTGTAGCATTTGGTTCACGTTGTCTAGAATTTCTTCAAACTCGACAAAGAGGGCAAGTCAGACACCAAATTTTGACTATTTCTTTTGTTTTCCTATGTTTTATCTATTAATGTTTAGTTATTTATCTTTGAATTTTCTAACACATTTTTCTCTTTTTTGTAGGTTTTTCTTAAAAAAAAAAAAAAGAGAAAAGTCAAAACGCTGACCAGCGTAACTTGATCGTAAAAAAATGACGTGCAGATTCTTCCAGAACTCGGATCATCCTTTTCCAGCTGTAATTTCCGATACTTGAACGATAAGAAACCTATTTAAACATTCCCCAACTCGCCCCTAACCCCTAACAATTCATCTAACGTTCAAAATTAGCTCACCTCATCCCAAGAACATCAAAACCCTTAGTTCTAGGTTTGGTGGCTATAAATAGCCTAGATTAGGGTTTAACAAAGATGTTGGAAATCTGAGAGAAAAAGAGGCAATTAGGAGAGCTTTGAGAGAGAAAAAAGCAGAAGAAAACGGCTGGGGATTGGAGAGAAAAAGAAAAGAAAGAAGAAAAGAAGAAGCTAGGGTTTCATACTTGAGAGGATCATTCTTGGAATTTCTGTCCTCTTCTCTTGTTTAAATTCAAAGCTTCCGATTCAGGTAACATCCTTTTACTTTATTTACCGTTTTTTGATCGTAAAATTATCGGAAATTTGGACCTTTGGTGGAACCAAGGTCTTGAATAGTTTTTCTTTTAGTTTGTGATATTTGATGATGATTATCAGTTGTTATGTGAGCATGTTGTGTTTATAAAGCCTTGGTAAGGCTAGTAGATTTGTTTTACGCTTAAAATCGACGCTTGATGCTTCGTGATGATGTCATGTGATTCCCGAGAAATTTCGGAAAAATGTTCTTCACGCTTTGAAGATGTGAAGAAACGCTGACTACTTATGCTGATAACTGCAGAACGGTCCGCGTTCCTCTTGAATGTTTGAAGTTGTGAAGAAACGTGGACCTCTTATGGACTACTTTCAGAACGCCAAGCTTTCGTTTGAATACTTGAAGATGTGAAGAACGCTGGCTTGTTACGCAGCCAATCCGCTGTAACAATCCTCGCTTCTAACCCAACAGCTTCTTCCCTTTTCTTGTCTATTTGATGATGTCGATGTTTAAGATTCGGCCTTCTTCGGTTTTAGCTTGTTTTGACATGATCTGAATGCTTGTGTTTGATGTTTTAAATAGATTCCTTGCCTCTAAAGATTTTGTTTGTGATGTTGTTTGAAAAACTGGAAGCAACCTTCCTGGTATTTTGAAGATGGGAAGAGACGCTGGACTGCTGGTGAGTCCGCTGGTCCACGCTTCCTCTGGTCTTTGATTTTGCAACGCTTGTGTTGCTGCTGTCTGCGTTTCTACTCCGCGTAACCTCTCTGTTTCTGTATTCTGTTGATATTTCCTGCTCTTTTGTTCCAGAATCTTACTCTATTTCCTAGTATTATCTGTTTGCTTGCAGAATCTGTTTAGATACCCTTTCTTTGAATTTTTGATTCATTTTTCCTTTAAATTGGTACCTTGATCCCTTTTGTTGACATTGAATCTTAGATAACCATTCCCATCATCTAAGGATTCAATTAAGGCCTCATATCAAGGGATGGTAACTTCTTTCCCCTATTATGTGCTTATTATGTGTTTTTGCATGATTTTGCATGTTTTAAATTAAGTTTTCCTTTGCTTTTTATTCATGCCTAGTCTTTATTTATGTCATTTAATTTTTGGGTAAATCATTTGGAGGCCTTGGATGCCAAGTTGTAATAGATAGGTTTAATTTGGAAAAAAGTGTATTTATTCTAGAAAAATGTAATAGTTAGATTATTATTCCAAATTTTTCCCTCTAGAATGTATTTAGGGTCCCCCGACGTAATAATTAGGTTTTTATATGCCTATTTTGCATGCTTGCATGATTATGTGTTTACTTGCTTTCCTAGGGTCTTGCATCTAGACCTTATGCCTATGTGTTACGTGTTTATGTGTTTTATGTGTTTATTTGCTTTATTATCATGTCTACATGTTTATTGTGTAAATATATTGACGTCACCACACTAGTCCAACGCTAGTTGTGGCCTTTCCTTTCGATTTCTCACTAATCCAATGTTAGTGAGAACCTTTTGACGAGGGCTAGTCCAATGCTAGACCCTTAAACGCCGTTCATGCATTAGATACAAATTTCACACACTTTCCACTTTTAGAGTTTCTTTCCCATTTTGCATGTCACTATTCTCCCATCCCATATGCGAAACATCTCATGTTAGTTTTCTTTTTATTATTAGATTAGTGCATTTAAGGCATTACCCTTTGAATTAGGGAAAAGAGCGAGTATGGCTTTTTAGCCTTAGCACGCTTTTATTACCTTCTATGAAAAGGAAGATTCAAAGTCACGAACTTAGTCCCCCGCACCCATTATGTTGCATTATCCCTCTTTAGGACATACATGTGCATTGGTTCTATCATTATTCTTCTTTAAAAAATCAAGTTTCTTTCTTCATGTTTAGCAATTCAAAGTCAAAAAACCATTTTTTTTTAAAATTTGCATCTTTTGAAAATTCAAGTTCCTCTTTGCACTTAAAATTGATCTTTTCAAAAATCCAATTTCTTTTCTCTTGATATTTTATAAAAAAATTGCATTTTTGAAAACCCTATTTCCATTTGTTCGAGTCTCATCATTTGCATTTTTCGTGACCTCCTCGAGGGATCAAAATTGGATGACACAACTAATGTGATCAATTCCAATCACACCTCAAGGAGACATTTTGCCCCTCTCGATCCAACATTAGGTTTAGGTTTTGCATCCATATAGACAACATCCAAATGTGATAAATTTTAAAGTTAGAATTAGGAAATTTTCAACTAAATCTTGCAACTAGCTTTGGCTAGGTTAGAAGGGTGCCTTAGAGACGAGTAACATCGAATCTTTGCCTTCCCTTCTTTCAACCGCGACCCCCGAACCTTTTTCTCTAGTTTTTCAAAGACCTGGAGTCGTCTAAAAAGGGTTTTCTTTGTTTATTTTCATTAATTAAATCTTTTGGGTGACTTGGTACACCTAAACTCCATACCAAGTGGCGACTCCAAACTTTTTTTAAAAACCCTTTTCTAGACTTTTGTTTTGGGTCCAAATCGTCGCATTTTATAGTCCCATGACCCCTTTCCCTTTCTTTTTCAAAAATCAAATCTTTCCCTTTTCTACCAACAACATTTTGATCAAAAAAATGGGGCGCGACATAAGTCTTTCTTTGTTTCCCAACAATGGGGACAATGTTGCCTCAAGTGTGGGAGGTAGCATATAGGTGAAGTGAAGTGATATGTCTAATATTTATGGTTCAAAAATTTTCAATTTTTTGTTGATTGTTGTTGATTATCCATAATAGGCAATGGCTAATGTCTCAAGTTTGCTGTTGTTAAGGCTTTTTGTGTGTGAAGGTGTTAAGTGTGAAATAGTGATGCCTTAAGATGCCTCTCTAGTAAATATTTGAAATTTTCGGCCTTTTGTGATTTTTTGCTAAATTTTCTAGGCATTGTAAATATTTTATGGCATTTTTCTTGCAAATTTGGTCCAACTATTAATCATAGTTCTCCATGTCATGGAAAATAAAGTAGATTTTCGTATTTTTGTTTGGTATATTGGTGCTTAATTATTGGTGTTATTAGACTATACTCCACTAGTTGTCACTGCCTAGTAACTAGGGGGTTTTCACCTAAAAATGTCGATTTTCACATCAAACAATGACGATAGCTATGAGTATATAATTCTTAAGTGGTGAAAGTTGAGTAATCAGACTTCTTCGTTTAGGAGATGCCAAAACTTGCATTAAAAGACTTGAATGGCTGTGAACTAAGTATTTTACTCGAGTTAAAAATATGAGAAAAAGTTTAAGTGTGAGGGAATCAGGAAAAAAGAGAGAAAGAGAAGAGGAAAAAGAAAGAGAAGAAAAAGAGAAAAAAAATGAAAAAACTAAAAAATTCAAAATATATGTGAATTTTAATTCTAGCCTTTAGATCCATATATTGTTGTGATGAGATTTTGCTTAATAGTTAGACCATTTGCAAGAAAATGTTGGTTGAATATTTTATATCTTTTGTTTAGTTAGCCAGAATTAGAAGGGTCGTTAGGCTTAGGATACTAGTCAGAGAGGTACCTTGTGGGTTTAGTTATTAATACTTGACATTTGTTTTGATTGTGTCTTAGCAATAGTCGACGTGATCAATAGTCATTATTTGAGCTTAATTGATTGTTGTGTTAATTGGTTGTTCTCGTGCTTGAGAACAAGCATCGATTAAGTGTGGGGCATTTGATAGGGTATAAATTTATGTGTTATTAGATGTTTTTATTGTGAATTATTTATACCCTATAGTTCTAATTTGGATGAAAACTGCTTAATTTATGTATATTTTGGATTTGTAGGAATTAAGTGATAGAAAAAGAATAAAAGTGAAAAACCAGAAGAATTGGAAATTCGCAGAAGACCAGTGCCGTTTGTGGCACTAGTCTTATTGCCGGTGTTGCTCTGCTAGAAGAAAAAGATTTGAAGCGATGGAAGACTAGCACTGGACTTTGTGCTGGTCATCATGCTAGTCTTCGTTTGGATTGTTTCGCACGCAACTTTCTTTAATCAGAAGCAACCTATTCCAATCGGGATTCACTTATAACTTTTAGAAACTATAAATAGGAGTTTATTAGAATGTTTTTAGAGTGAGAAATATTAGTTTAGCTTAGCAAATACATCATTTTCCATCTATCTTTTGAGAAACCAAGATCATTCAAGAGTAAATCAAGGAGTGAATGAAGGAGGAAATTGGAGCGGATAATAGAGAAATTTCTTTATTCTCTTTCTTTCCCTTATATTGAGTCTTTGAATTTGTGATTTTAATTTTTTTCTCATTATATCAAACTAAATTTATTCTAGGGTTAGGGTTTTTATGAAAAAGTTTTGATTAATTTTTTAAATTAAATTCTTGTCTTTTGCTATGATATATTTACCTTGATTTTAATTGCATGCTTCTGCCTGATCAACATGAACACGATTCTTGGACTTGTATTGAACTGAAAAGGGATATACAATCCTGCACTAGATAGATAAACATACTTAGTATAATTATGAGAGTAGATTAGAATTTGTAGAAAGCACTTAAATCACTTAGATTCTTAATGGGTATAATTAAACACTTATGATCTCGAGAGAGACGTAAAATTTAATTAGGCACACTTTGGATGCATTGAAAGGTGATCTAAATTACAGTGGTGTGATCAATTCATAGTTTGTCAAGAAAATAATTGGGCAATTAATTTAAAATTTGGATTAAATCTTGAAATCCTAGACTCTCACTTATTGATTTCTCAACACTTAGTTAATCTAGTGTGTCTACTTATTACTCCTAAATTAGTATTTTTACTCCCTTGAATTTTACTTTTGCTTTGTTAGAATAATTAAAGTAGAGAATTAACTCATCACTGTAGGTTCGATCCCTGGATTATTTCAAGTGATTTAGTATTATGATCGACTCTATATACTTGTAGAAATTTGTTGATTAATCTGAAAGGGCTCAATTAAATACTTACGATCTCGAGAGAGATGTGAGATTTAAATTAACACAATTTAGATGTATCGAGAGATAAATCTAAAGTACCTTTGTGTGATACACTTTTGGCTTGTTAAGAAAATAATAATAAAATTAATTCAAACTCTAGCGGCAATAGATCTATAACCCTATAATCAATTCAAGCTTTTGGCTTATATACCAATAGATACATTAGATCTAAAAACAATACATTTGATCATAACATTGAGACTGTAACAGGATGTTTCATTAGATGGATATCACTACAATCTAATAAATTTGTGTGTATGACTTTCAATAGTCAGATCTAATAAAAACTATATGAAGCCCAAAGGAAAATTTAGAAATGATGTTTATTGATTTTTGAAATCTACCAAATCTCTAATCTCACATATTAAAAAATAGATAAAAAATTAAAAAACTTTCACAAGGATATCCTAGCAGAGAATAATCTAGGAATAAATTGAAAAAAAAATGTAGAAATAAATTGAAACCAATTGTGGTAAACATTAGATCTTCACCATCATTAAGACTAGAGATAGCCATGGTTCAAGTTTGAACCAAAACTGGACCGGTGGTTTATTGAACCGAAACCGGAACCCGATTTGAGAAACCGGAACCAGAACCATAACCGTAACTAAAGGTTACGGTTCAGGTTCACAAAAAGTTTGAACCGGAACCGAAACCGGCGGTTCAAAAACCGTTCAAACCGTCTAATAATAAACTTATATCTCGAGTAGTTTGATCTATTTGTCTCAATTTAAAATTCAATTTTAATAATCAGCACACCAATAGCATCTATTTTAGTCTACCAACTTATTATCCCAATTCATTAGTAAATATAGCATAACTAATTTAGATCCAAATTCAATCTAGTCAAAGTGTTAAAGTTAAATTAATCCAACTATTAAGTTAGCATTTGATGATTTTTTGAGTTTGATTAGCCATTATGACAAATTCACAAAGGTTATTTTTTTTAAAAGGATCAAGAAAATAGTCATTGCAAAATCATAAAATAGCAATTTGTTAAATCAAAAAATATATGTATTTTTTTCTTTTTCCTTGCCAAATGATAATAAAAAAAATTTCATATTTTTTTCCAATATTCATTGTCATATTTAATTAAAATTTAAAATCAATTTTATAATAACACGTATTTTAACGTAACTAGGAGAACTAGAACTGGAATCGGAGCCGCAAGAAATTGAAACTATAACTGGACCGGAACCGGAGGTTAATGAACCGTAACCGTAAACGTCCCTATAAGGCCGGTTCAAGTTCCACCTTTCAGAAGAATCGGAACCGTCGCTTTTTAAATCGGAACCGGCGGTTCTGAAACTGTGGCCACCCCTCATTTAGAGGATAAATTCTTGTGTTGTGTTCTTTTGCTTTGAAAACAGACGGTAGAAATATATTGATATCAACCTGTCAAACAATAAGCTTTGGCATCATTAACTGTGCCATACGATTGCAAATGAGAGGGACAGATGACTCTGATATCAATTGTTATGCATGTCCTGATCTATATCTGTGTGTGCGTGTGTGTGTGAGTTATGGCCTTGTGAGCGGGTATACATGCATGTCACATAATTTAATTTTAATTTTGATTCATTTTTTTGCATAGGTAGCTTATATTTACACCTGTTAGTATAAAAATCTGCTACACTGACTGTGGTTAAAAATTTGATCCCAATACACATAACAAAAATAACTTTCTAACAAAATTATTTGTTTGAAATTAAAAACTAATGTAATAAAAAGTGACAATTGGCAAAAGAAAGTGATCCAAACTCTACGTGTCTGAACATTCATAAATCGCTGAAAAAGTCTACGTCAAAAATGAAGCAGATTGATGCTAAAAAATTTGACTTCTCTCAATTACACGTTTGCTGAATTATTAGCTTGAGAATTCTTATCATGTTTTGATCGAACATATTATCGCATATTTCTTTATATGTTTGCATTGTACAGGTATGAACGATTCCATTGTATGCCGTTTGATACCAATCTGATAGACGTCCAGCGTGAAAGATCAATAATTATTTCTAAATCATTAGTTACTCTCATAATTAATCAAAGGCAAGTGATATTATCGAACAGAAATGGGCACGTTATTGAGTAATTATTTTAATTATATTACTCTGTCAGACTAGATTACTAATTAATAGAAGTACCTTCCTGGGAAAAGCCACCGACTTAGATTACGAGAAATATTTATTGAAGAACGTGATGGATTTAGTTTATTAATTCTATTACTATTTAGTTTTTTTCTTTTTTGGTTTATCAAGTTAATGCTTTCCATCCAATGAATTTGTCTTCTTACATTAGATGGTCAGCATCCGAGGGAGCTGCGTGCGTGATGAGGATATCCAGTGCAGATTCTGCAGCGATTTCGTCGACTTCTCTTTATATTTTTTATATAGTTATTGAATGTGGGCTGTAGAGAATATACAGTTTTGTCAGAGTTCTCTCTTCAAAATAATTTTTCTATTCCGACCAGCTGGCTGGTTCGTCATCTCTTATTGCTTTGCAATTTAGCTGACACGGAAATGATTTTGTTGGCATCCCTACTTTATACTTCCATTATCATCGAAATGCACATATTCAAATTTCTTTTTAGTTTCTTTGCATTTAGAGATCTCTCAATTTTTTTTTTTTGAAAAACAAAACCAAACATTGAATGCCTTGCTTGACAAGTGCAGATTTCAATATTTTTTTTTCTGACAACTTCCATTTACGTATCTGTTAAATTACATAGGACACATCTAATACCACATCTCCATATATTGATAGTACATAAAAATTTTACTTATATGTGTTCTATTACTTGATTTTTAATGTGATATTAGTTGTCATCGGATCGGAGGCCAAGATATATCTGATCTGTTCAATATATTGTCGCAATGTTTTGGATTTGACTCCGCGTGATCAGAAGAATTAAATGTAAATCTAACTAGATGAACGTGGAACAGATCATCAGATCTGATCCTAGGCCCAAACTAAAAGGTATATTGTATATACTGACACCTAACAACAGATTTGATTCTTGGCTTAATTAATTACGGATGAGTTGTAATCTTCCCTTTGAGTTTATTTTGGAGTAAATCCCTATTCACTCCTTATGATTTTATGTAATGATAAGAATGGACCACAAGCAACTTCACTTATCGTGGACGTAACATTTCAAAACATTTACATAATTTCCTTGTGATTTTATGTAATAGTAAGAATAGACGACAAGCAACTTCACTTATAATGGATCGATCCATACACGTTCTAGAAACTTGTGTATCAAAAGTATATTATACAGTAACTCCCCCGTTGTTTGGCACATATTGACCCAGTGGTTATTCCGGTCCCTAGGTTATGTTTATTACTTAAAAAATAATGATACTAACATTTCGAGTAACAATATTACAGAGGTTGATTTCCACCAAATTTCCACTCTACTTAAAATACATGGAAGTTATGTAGATATTTCAAAATATTAAGGGGTTCGTACGGGTGTGCAGTGTAAGAACAAAAACCGACCTCACCAAGCTGACCTCCCACGCGCTTCGGGTCATGAGCCGACCTAACTTGAACCTGCTAAGACGGCGGGATTGCTCCCCGGAGTAGCTCCGACAGTCAAGTTAGAAAGGCACTAGGTGGATGGAGAGAGAGAGAGAGAATGTGTTAAGTTGCACTGTTTACGATGTACCTTAAACTAGTGTTTTACCTATGCTTTTATAGGGAATAGGTGATGAGCTCCCCAGAGTTGTAGCTAATCTCAAATGCCGTCAGAGGCGGAAGTGGGACTTATCCGTTGGTTGGGAAGATAAGGATAAGCAAGGTTCCTGATTATCTAGGTGAACTGCCCGATTTCCTCGATGACCAGTTCGGCCATGGCTGTAGGTCAGCCCGGTCAGTCTGGTTTGTTAGGAAGGCAGATCGGCCGTGGCATTTGTCAGCCAGGCCAGGCAAGTGCGCTGGGGGCAGATCGGCCATGACGTTTAGTCAGCTCGGCCGGGCAACCGAGCTGTTAGCTCACGGTGCTACGTGTACGGTCACTATTTATAATTCCCTCAATAGCCCCCCATGACCAAGTTTATTTTCCCTTAGATGAATTTGGTCATGTCTGGTGTGGGACACGTGGCAGCTCGGCAATGGATGGCCTTGAGCACGTCCTTTCGATTCCATCATGTCGCTTCTGGGGGGAAGGCGGATAGAGCTCCTCATTGGTTATGGGGACACGTGGTAGGTCGGTATTAGAGGGTCGTGGACACGACCTTTCAGCTCCGTCTTTTCGTGTCTCCTCATAACCGCTCTCATTAATGCCTCAGTTCAAATTTTGAAAAAGTAACCACTCTGAACTATTGGTCTCCCGCCCACCTCTGCCTATAAATAGGGGAGAGGTTAGTCATTTTCTCACTTTCACCTTTCATTTTCACGCATCACTTTCAGAGAGACCCAGAGCCCAACTCGGTTAGCCAGTTCAGACGCACCAAGCCCTAGGAGAGCCCATCATGTAGCCTCGCCACCTTTTCCCGCTAGTAAGTCCTTCCCTCCTTAAACCTCTCGTTTCTTTCATTTAATGTCTTCATCTTCCACACACTCAGACATTACCACCTCGGGGCCTCGGCATAGAGTAGTTCCGCAGAGGTCTCCTGAAGAAATCCCCCCTAGTTCTACTTCACCTAGTTCGTCCTCGGACTCAAAATACATGCTCTCGGGCCCGAGCTCACCCATAGATATCTCTAGTTCTCCCGAGCCGATCCCCATAGCAGTAGTGCCCCCCTTTCGCGAGGAAACTCACACCGTAGGCGCCGAACAGCCTTCCAGCTTAGTTCGGGTGGTCGAAGGCATGTACATGGATTTCGGCATCGCGGGGGCTAGCCCTTCAATTTTGGATCAGGCCGAAGTAGATAGGGTAGTTCGGGTGTACTGTATTCCTGCCGAGTTCGAGCCCCGAGCTACCACCCTGAGTCAGGCGGTCTGTAGCCCTCCCCTGGGCTATGTGGCCATCTATCGGGATCAGTTCAAGGCCGGTCTGAGACTTCCCCTTCCTTCCTTCTTGTCTGACATTCTCTCCTCTTGGTCAGTTCAGGTCGGCCAATTGAATCCAAACACCATTAGGCCTATCCTGGGCTTCTTCATAGTTTGTAAATTCTTAGGCATCCCTTACTCTCTCAACCTCTTTCGAGTCTACTTTCAAATGAAAGTATCTGGCCACGTTCCAAGGTGGTTCTGTTTCACCCGCTGAAGTGGGAAGCACCCCACCAGAAACTTGTTCTTCGGTGCCCCGACCTCCATCAAGGGGTGGAAATTTAACTTCTTCTATGTGAAGAACTTAAATTTTCCCAACTTGGGTTGGAGGGAGGAGACCCAGGTCACCGACCAGTACCCAGATCCTCTTCCACAGGCCGAACTGGAACGCCTTCTCAGTTCGGACCTTAGACTAACTGTTAAGAGCTTTCCTCACGAGCTTCTGGTTGATACCCGGATTATTACTCCCTCCACCGATCAGAGGGTCCTTGGCCCGGAGGAGCTAGGTAGGCTTTCCTTTTACTTCAACTCGGATGTTATGTAAAAAGCTTTCAGAACTAACCATGTATATTATTCTCTGCAGTGAAGAAAATTTCCCGACCTGCTCAATTTGGGAGATCCCACCAGCTCAGTCCCTCCTTCGGGCGAGCCAGTTCGGCCAATGCCTGCTGCTAGTGCTTCTATCCAGCAGCCCCCCGCTCAGGCCGAGGAGCCAAAAAAGAAGAAGAAGACTAAGGCTAAAAGAAAGCCTGAGGACGAGCTGGGAGGTCCTTCCCAGAAGAAGGGCAACTCGGCTGCGGGGAAGGCCGGCTCAGGCCCTGCCAGCAACCATCCTCATTACTGGATTAATACGCCCGAGAAGCAAGTCCAGTCGGAGCCTTCTTTGGCGATGGGGGGCCTGAGGAGCACCTTCTACATTCCTGACCCGCAGCTGGCGACAGCGTACGACCCCTGCCACTTCTGCCAGGAGTGGGGGCTTTCTATTAACGATCGAGTCCAGTTCCTCAAGGCGCCTCGGGAGTTAGTTTGGGGGGCCATTCTGCCTCGTGATCAAGTGTTTATCATGGCGGCCTCTGATGGCGAGCTGTTCGAGTCTCTTTACTCCATCAAGGCCCAGGTAATCCCCAAGCCGACCTCATTTCTTTCTTTCTTCTTCTTCTCTTCTTTTTTTTTAACCTCCTATTCTTATGCAGCATGACCTGGTGGAGGTTGAGATAGGAAGGAGGTTCCAATGGCAGATCGACTCCCTCACCTCTATCACTGCCCGACGGAATGAGCTGGTCGAAGAGGTCGAAGAGCTGAAGAAAGAGTTGGGGCAGGTCCGAGCTGGCCTGGAGAGGGAACAGCAAAAAACGCCCGACCTGAAGGATATTGTTAAAGTTGAGAAAAAGGTCGTAGCCGCTCTGAGAGTTCAGGAGCCCGAAGTGTTCCAAAAGGGCAAAACTGCTGCGGTGCAGGAGTTCCTGAGGTCGAAAAGGTTCAAAACCGACCTGGCCAAGCTGAACACCCCCATGGCTCAGTTCAGCTACACCCAGGCGGTGAATGCCGCTCAGGCCTTGAACTTCCCAGGCTTAAGCCTAGGCCAGTTTCCTACCTACAACCCTCATGCCGCGGATCAGATGGAGCGGCTTATAGATAGGTACACCAAGGGGTGCAACCTGGACACCTTTATCAACAATCCCTCCTTGGATGTAGACTCCTTAGTCGGCGGAGCACAGAGGGCAGAGGGCAGAGGGCGGAGCCGAGGAGAGAGCTCAGGAAGAGTCGGCTGGAGAGAGCCAGGCCGAGCACACAGGGGCCGAACAACAGGCCCCTTAGACTAGGCTTTCTTGTACTTGACATCTTTTGTACATATTTTTGAAATGAAATGAAGTGTTCCTTGTTTCGATGCTTTCTTAGTCGAGCTGCCTCTGTGTTGCCTTCTTTTTACTTCATTTGCCTTTGCTTTATGCTGACCACCCTTACTCATCCCCCCGAAGTATACCTTGGCTGTTATGCAGCCAAATATACTTGTTTTACTTAAGCAAATGGGACTGTAGAGCCAAGCTAATATTTAAAACAAGTGCCAAATGCATAGATAATCAAAACATGTGCTAGGCAGCTCGGGCACACGAGTTGCCGAGTTGAGTACATCTGCCAATAAAACATGCTGAACTGTTTAAAAACAACTAAAAAACTTATTGATGAAAAATTTTTAAATTCGAGATGTGCCAAGTACGAGGCATTGTCTTTCCATCCAAGTGAGCCAATTCGCAGAAGCCAACTCGACTAGCATGTATGACTCTGTAAGGGCCTTCCCAGGTCGGGCTAAGTTTGTTTTGTTTGTATACTCTGCTCACGGAATTTTTACGCAGCACCAGGTCTCCAAGTTTGAAGTAGACATTCCTCACCTGAGAGTTATAGTACCGAGCTAACTGATACTTGTAGCGCCATCCTAACAGCTGCCTCCTGCCTGCGGTGTTCAAGGGCGTCCAGACTGCACCTCATTTCTTCTTCATTGGTCTGAACTATAAAGTTCTGAGTTCAAGGTGTAGGCATTCCTATCTCAACTGGTATTATTGCCTCGGCCCTGTAGGTCAAAGCAAAAAGGGTCTCCTAGGTGGCAGTTCAGGGAGTGGTCCTGTAGGCCTACAGGGCACTGGGCAACTCTTCCACCCAAGCCGACCGAGTTGATTCCACCCTGGTTTTCAGACCATGTAGGATGGTCCGATTAGCATTCTTGACCTGTCCATTAGTTTGGGGGTACCCTACCGAGGAGAAGTGCTGTTGGATGCCGAACTCTGCACACCAGTCTTTAAATGGGTTTTTCGCGAATTGCCTTCCATTGTTTGAGATAAGGCAGTGCGGGATTCCAAATCGGCAAACTATGCTTCTCCAGAAGAACTTCTGGATACCTCTTCCACTTATAGTGCTCAGCGGCTCTGCCTCAATCCATTTAGTGAAGTAGTCGATGGCCATCACAAGGAACTCTAGCCCCTTAGGTGCTTTGGGGAACGGACCGAGCAGGTCAATGCCCCACTGGGTGAAGGGCCATGGGCTCTGGATAGATATCATCTCATGAGCTGGCGCATATTGGACGGAGGTGTAAGATTGACAGGCGGTGCATTTCTTGTACAGTTCAGCTGAGTCAAGGAAGATGGTTGGCCAATAGTACCCAACGAGCATACATTTTTTGGCCATGACTCGCGGACCGATGTGGTTTCCACAAATACCCTCATGTATCTCCCTCAGGACATAATTGCCTTCTTCCGGTGTGATACACTTCAGCCAAGGGGTTAAGTAAGACCTCCTGTATAGAGTGCCTTAGTGGAGCACATACCGACCTGCTCTCAATCGCAACCTCCTTGCCTCAGTCTTCTCTGGGGGGTAACTCTCCAGTGGCCAGATATTTGATAATAGGGCTCATCTATGAGCTCTACTTGGTGATGGTCCCGACCTGCTGTTGTTCATACCCTCTGTGCTTGATGACCTCCACCAACACCTCTTTGTTAAGGTGGGCAAAAGAAGAGGAAACCAGTTTAGAGAGTGCGTCAGCCCTCTTGTTCTGAGACCGCGGTATCTGTTGAATCTCGAACGTGCCGAACTGGCTCTTTAGTTCTGCCACCTTGGCCAGATATTTCTTCATGGGCTCCTCCCTTGCCTCGTAGGTGCCCAAGACTTGGTTTATGATGAGTTGAGAATCACTGAAAACTTTTAAGGAGCTCAACCCACACCACTGAGGTAGCTTCATCCCTGTGATGAGGGTTTCGTACTCTGCCTCGTTATTAGAGGTTTGGAAGTCAAATCTCAAGGCATATGTCAGTTAATTCAATAGCGCCTCGATCAGTTAATTCAATTAATTCAATAAGAAATGGGAATTAGCTCTCCGTTTGGTTGGTACCATTCAATCGAATCCAACTCAATTGTTTCTTTATTCAAACAATGAACTTTCAAATTCAATCAATCTATTTTATTTTTAGAATTTCAAGTGGATGAATAGGAATGTTGAGAAGGTCTTTCATTTATCTATCATTATAGATAATCCCATCTCTATTATCCATTCTATGGAATTCGCTATGGAATTCGAACCTGAACTCTATTTACACTACGATTCATTATTTCTATGCCATTGGATTTCTTTTTTATTTCAGCATATCGATTTACGCCAAGCCTTTTTTTCATTTTTTCTTTTTTTATACCTATATCACGAATTCTGTGCATTTTCACATCTAGGATTTACATATACAAATTCGCGAGGAGCTCAACCCACACCACTGAGCTAGCTTCATCCCTGTGATAAGAGTTTTGTACTCTACCTCGTTATCAGAGGTTTGGAAGTCAAATCTCAGGGCATATGTCAGCTTCTCCCCTGTAGGACTTAGGAGAAGCAAACCTGCCCCGCTACCCTCTTTGCTGGATGCTCCATCAATATAGAGGGTCTAGGCCGAGTTGGGCTGCTAAGGAATCTACTCAGCTGGCACCTCAGGAATCCCCGGGACCGACAGCGACACTCCCTCGGTAATGAAGTCGGCCAGGGCTTGAGCCTTTTTTGCCGTTCGTGGTTGAAAGGTGATGTCATGTTCTGCTAATTAAATAACCCACTTGGCCATCCTTCCAAATGTCTTTGGTTTGTTTAGTATAGGGCGAAATGGCTGGTCGGTTATCACCATTATGGGGTGAGCCTAGAAGTATGGCCAAAACTTTCTGACCGCGTGTACTAAGGCGAGCACGAATTTTTTTGCCTCAGAATACCTGGTCTCAGATCCGTGTAGTGCCCGGCTCACATAGTACACCGAATTTTGGGTCCTCTGGTCGTTTCTAATCAGTACGGCGCTGATGGCCTCTTGACAGACAGAGAGATAGATGAATAAGGCCTCGCCCGACTCGGGGTAAGTGAGAGCGGGCAGCTCGACCAAATATTGTTTTAGCTCCTTGAAGGCCTCTTGGCACTCTCGAATCCACTCAAAGCGAGGACTCTTTTTAAGGGCCTTAAAGAAGGGCAGTCCCCTCACGGCCGACCTGGATAGGAATTTATTCAGAATTGCTATCCAACCTGTCAATCGCTGCATATCCTTTAGAGTTCGAGGAGGCGCCATGTCCCTGATGGCTTTAAACTTGTCTGGGTTAACTCGGATCCCTTCCTTGGAAACTATGTAACCCAAGAATTTTTTCGACCTGACCCTGAAGGTACACTTCTTGGGGTTCAACGTCATCCTGGAGCTCTTGAGTATGCTGAAAATCTTTGGCAGGTCGATCGTGAATTGGTCCAGAGTTCGACTCTTAATTAGCATGTCGTCCACGTAAACCTCCATATTTCTACCTATCTGGTGCTGGAAGAACTTATTGACTAACCTCTGATAGGTAACTCCAACGTTCTTCAACCCGAAAGGCATGGTGGTGTAGCAGTATGTGCCGAATTCGGTGATGAAGGAGGTGTTCTCCTGATCCTCCTCACTCATTAGAATCTGGTGATACCCCTTGAAGGCATCCAGGAAACAAAAGATCACGAATCCTACCGTAGAGTCCACGAACCTGTCAATCCGAGGCAACAGGTAGCAATTCTTTGGGTAAACTTTGTTCAGATCGGTAAAGTCGACGCATATCCTCCAAGCTTTTTCGTCTTTTTTCACCAAAACGGGGTTAGCTAGTCAAGTCAGGTAGTGGACCTCCCTAACTATCCGAGATTCCATGAGCTTGCCGACCTCTCCTCGAATCACCTCGTTTCGCTCAGGGGCAAAGTGCCTCTTTTTCTGCCTGATAGGCCGAGCTCGCGGGTCCACATTGAGCTTGTAGATTGCTAGTTCGGGAGGTATGTCGGGCATTTCATCAGCCGTCCACGCGAATATCTCCGCGAACTCCTGCAGAAGTGAAATCAAACTAGATTTAGTCAGGTCATCTAAAGAAGAGCTTACCTTTACTGTTTTCTCCTTACTTTCTTTGGACAAAGGTATTTCTTCCAACCATTCGCCCGTCTCAAGTTTCTTGTCCTCCTCTAATTGTTCCAGGGAATCCAAAGTAAGGGTCTGTCCGACCAATTTTTCTCTCTCCTTTAGAGTAGCGATGTAGCAGGTCCGAACTACCTCTGGATCTCCTAACACCTCGGCTACCCCGGTGGGCGTGGGAAACTTCATGCTAAGGCGAAGAGTGGAGCATACAACCTAGAGGGCATTCAAAGTGGGCTTTCCCAGAATCATATTGTAGGAAGAATTTTCTTTCACCACCGTAAATTGAACTGGAACAGTTCGATTTCGAAGTGCAACCCCCACCGTGACTGGGAGAGTTATCATTTCTTCAGGTCGAACAGGAGGTCCTGCAAAACCGATGAGGGGTGTCCAAACGCGCATGAGCTGATGGTTGTCCAACTGCAACTCTCTGAAGGTCCGGTAGTACAGCACGTTGGCAGCGCTCCCGTTGTCAATGTAAACCTTTTTCACTTTGTAATTGCAGGTAATGACCTCAATTACTTTGGTTTCGTGATTCAAGGAGACCAGCTGGACTGCAGCTCTTGGCCCATAGACGATCTCCTTGTTAACCTTGAGCCTTTTTTTTCGGAGTTCCTTGTCCTTGGGTGGCTGGCTCCTACGCCGAGGTGAATGGCTGTCTCCCCTCAGTGGGACCTCTGGCAATGGTGTTGATCACCCCCACCAGGTTGTACTCATCAGGCCCAGTTGGTAGACCCCGTGAGTTAGGGCGTCCATCTCCGCCAGGTTGGTCTTCTCAGCGGTGGGGAGGCCTGTCGTTCTGGCCACCTCGGCGGTACTCCTGTCTCTGCCCAGGACCAGTTTGGCCTATTCGGCCGATCCCAATGAACTGTCTCAAGTAGCCGCTTTGGATCAACTTCTCAATTTCCTTCTTGAGTTCTCAGAATCTCTTCGTGTCATGTTCCACATCACAATGGAAAGCGCAGTATAGGGTGCGATCACGATTGGGGTTAGCTAATTTTTTAGGAGGTCGGACCAGACTTTCCTCCTCCATAACCGTCAGGATCTGTGACCGAGAAGCGATGAGGGGAATCGGATTCTGAGCGGGTCCTGAGCTTGGCTCCCGTGAGAGCCGCTCAAAGATGCTCTGCCTCATGGGTCCTTCTCGAGATCCTTCAGTCTCTCCTCTGTGCTTTTTGTCATCCCGAGATTTTTCCTGCTCGGACTTCAGGTACCTAGCCTCGTCCGCGTTAACTCGGTCATGAGCTCTGTCCAACATCTCCCTCACTGTTTGGGGAGGCTTCTCCATGAATTCTTCAGAGCTTAGAAGCCGCTGATGATGCCATTACCACCTTATCATCCCGATCTTTCACTTGTAAGCTCTCATTGTTGAACCACAATATTTACTCCTTTAGTGTTTCCTCTGGCCGTTGTTTGATAGTCATGAGGTGCGCAATGTTTTTGGAGAAGGCCCTGGAGGAGACGAACTAGGTTACAAATTGCCGAGCTAACTGTTCGAATGAACTAACAGAGTTCAGCGGCAGATCTTGAAACCACAGTCCTACTCTTCCCTCTAGAAATAGAGGAAAGGTTCGGCACCTTATTGCATCGTCCACACGCCCTGAGCCTCATCTCGAGTCGAAAAGATGAACAGTGATCATGTGATCGCTGGTATCATCATGGTGGGGTTTTATGGTGGGGATTTTGAATTTGGCTGGTAGGTATTCTCCGCATATTTGACGTGAATGGAGTGAGCGAATGCATGTCGATTCGAAGTTAAGTATTCGCTTCTTCCCCGACCGCCATCTCTGTCCTCTCCAAACTAAATTTTCCTGGTTTTCTCGACTTGGGTTGTCCAGGTTTTCCCGAACTAGGTGGCCTTGGTCTTCCTAAGTTGGGTTGGAGAAGGCAGAAATCTGAACATGAGACTGTCGATAGGAGGATTCTAGTCCTGAGTAGGGGCGAGAGGGTGACTGGCGTACCCTCTTCCTCTTGGTGTGTCAATCCTAGCTATCCCCTGAGAAGCCACTGACCTCTATCCGAGGTCGCAGCGGGGAGATGTGCTCCCCTTAAGTCTTTCCCTTTCCTTTGAGGTGCTGAATGATGGTCTTAAAGGTAGGCTGATGAGTCGCCATCATTTGTACTAGCTGTCCGGGTTCCATCTTGGCAGACCCAATCCCTTCGCCCCTTGGTTCCTACTCAGGGTTTTCCTGAGCCTGCTCATGGTGGACGAGCTATTGGTGACTAGGCTTGTGAGGAGCGGAGGTCTCCGTGCTCTTTTTAGATCACGTTTTACCATAGTAAGGAGTGAACTGTCGATTCTCACAGATGGCGCCAATTGTAAGAACAAAAATCGACCTCACTGAGCTGACCTTCCACGCGTTTTGGGTCACGAATTGAGCTGACCTGAATCATAAGGCGGATTACCCCTAGGTAGTTCGACATCGCCAAGTTAGAAAGGCACCCTAGGTGGATGGAGAGAGAGAGAATGTGTTAAGTCGTGAACAGCTGCACCTAAACTAGTGTTTTGCCTATGTTTTTTATAGAGAATAGGTGATGAGCTCCCCAGAATTGTAACTAATCCCAAATACCATCAGAGGCGGAAGTGGGACTTATCCGTTGGTTGGGAAGATGAGGATAAGCAAGGTTCCCGATTATCTAAATGAACTACCCGACTTCCTCAATGATCAGTTCGGCCATGGCTGTAGGTCAATCCGGTCAGTCTAGTTTGTCAGGAAGGCAGCTCGGCCATGGCATTTGTTAGCCAGGCCAGGCAACTGCGCTGGGGGCCAAATCAGCCATGACGTTTAGTCAACTCGGCGGGGTAGTTGAGCTGTTAGCTCACAGTACCACGGGTACAGTCACTATTCATAATTCCCTCATGCAGCAAATTACCCTTTATTTTGCATGCAACTTGCGTCATTAGGATTGGAGTCAACTACGAAGGTTAACTTTTCAATCTACAAATACAAAATAGCAAAAAGAAAGATATTTCAAAATATTAAGGGGTTCATACGGTTGTGCAGCAAATTGCCCTTTATTTTCCATGCAACTTGTGTCATTAGAATTGGAGTCAACTACGAAGGTTAACTTTTCAATCTACAAATACAAAAATAGAAAAAAAAAGTGCTTTTAACTTTCGGCGTTAATTTTTTCTCAACAACTTACAGCGTGAATTGCATGAACTAGTTTGCTTGTTTGTCCTTTTTTCTTAACTCCATACACAGACAAACATAAATATATTTATTAAATAAAAAACATAGATTTATTTATTTTTCATTTTTCCTGACGAATATTGAAAGGACAAGATAAAAGAACGTATTGAAGTACTTTATGTTGGAAAGACAAAAATTCTAGAGAGAGAAACTATAGAAAGAGTTTGAGAGAAACTGTAGAGAGAGTTTGGAGAGAATTTTCTCTTGTATTTCTTCTTAGTAAACAATGATACAAATGCCTATTTATAGACTTACAAGAATTAATGTCCTACCACCTATTACTTACTGATTGATATCAATCACTAATTGATATCAATCACCTATCACTCATTGATTGATATCAATTATTAATTGATATCAATCACTAACAGATATCATTAATTGATATCAATCACTAATAGATATCAATCATCCACCTATCAATCACTAATTGATACACATTCAAATTTTGAATTGATATTTACACTCTTACCTACCAAATTTAACTCAATTTAACACTTCCCCTCAAGTTGGTGCATAGATGTCATGCATGCTCAACTTGCCAAGTGAGTTGTAGAAGTCTTTAGTCGGCACAACTTCTGTGAGTATATCGGCTAGTTGGTCTTCAAATCTCATGAACGGAAACCGTATCACTTTTTCTTCAAGATTCTGCTTGATAAAGTGCCGATCGACCTCAATATGTTTAGTGCGATCATGTTGAACCGGGTTATGGCTGATATCGATGGCAGTTTTATTGTCATAGAATAAGTTCATCTCTGACTTAGAAGAGAAACCGATATCAACCATTAGCCGCCTGAGCCACAGAAGCTCACACACACCTTTAGCCATGTCTCTAAATTCAGTTTCTGCGCTTGATAATGTTGCCACCTTTTGTCTTTTGCTTCTCCAAATAACTAGATTGCTACCAATGAAGGTAAAATAGTCTGAAGTTGACTTTCTATTGGTAGCATCTCCTGCCCAATCGGTATCAGTATAGCCATTAATATTGAGATGGCCATTCTTTGAGAATAAAAGACCCTTTCCAGGAGAACCCTTTAAATATCGGAGGATCCTTATCACAGCTTCCATGTGCTGATTACTTGGTGAATGCATGAATCGACTAACCACACTAACTGTATAGGCAATATCAGGTCGAGTATGTGATAGGCAGATCAACTTACCGACCAACCTCTGATATCTCTCTTTATCATTCAGCCTTTGATTTGGGTAATCTCCCAACCTGTGATTCTGGACAATCGGTGTATCGGCAGGTTTGCAGTCCAAGAGTCCAACTTCTGTCAAAAGATCAAGTGCATACTTACTTTGTGATAGGAAAATGTCTTGTGTTGATCTTGCCACTTCAATTCTTAAGAAGTATTTGAGATTCCCTAAGTTCTTCATTTCAAATTTAGCAACCAGCTGATCTTGTAACCTAGAGATCTCCTCTTCATTATTGTCTGTAATAACCATGTCATCGATATATATTATTAGAGCAGTTATTTTTCCTTGCCGATGTTTTAGGAAAAGAGTGTGGCCGGCATTACTCTGTTGAAAACCATATTTCTTCATAACAAGAGTAAATCGGCCGAACCAAGCACGTGGTGACTGTTTGAATCCATACAATGCTTTCTATAATCGGCACACCATATTTATTTCTAGTGCTATAGAAAACCCTACTGGAATATTCATGTAAATTTCTTCCTCAAGATCTCTATGTAAAAAAGCATTTTTCATATCAAACTGATGTAATGGCCAATCCAAATTTGCTGCAATAGATAGTAGTACCTTGACTATATCCAATTTAGCCACTGGTGAGAATGTTTCCTATTAATCGATTCCATAAGTTTGAGTGTACCCCTTGGCCACGAGTCGAGCTTTATATCTGTCAATTGATCCATCAGTTTTGTACTTAATTGTGAAGACCCATTTGCATCCCACTGTCTTCTTTCCATCTGGTAGTGAGACCAAAATCCACGTATTATTCTTCTGCAGTGCTAACATTTCATCCTTAATTGCTTGAGTCCAATTCGGATTCTCCAACGCAGCATGCACATCGATCAGAATTTCGGCTGATGACACATTATTCACAAAGGCTTCAAGAGATTCAGATAGCTTGTGAGTAGATATATAATTTGTAATAGAATACTTTGACCATTTTGCACAAGTTTCTGGAGAGTACCGAGCCGGTAGCTTGCCACGATTGGATCTGTCAGGTAATACATATTTTGCTGGAGTATAAAAAATAATAGTAGGGGCGATAGGAGTACTTACCTTAGGAATATTCTCAGGAGATATATGGTCAGGTACCGAGGAGGAAGGGATCATATCAGCCAATGGTAAGTCATCAATACTACCAATATCAGCACGTTTATCATGCTCATTAGTGCTTTTATCAGCATTGGCAGCATCATCAGTATTATCGGTAGGAGAATCTATAGTAACATTATCACCAATAGTCTCACCAACCTAATCGTAAGGGTCCAGATGGCCACGCTTCTAATCCTAGCCAATACCTCTTTTCTTCCGTCGTGATCCCTTATCTCCCCTTGAAGGGAAGAATTGGATGCTAATGAGAAATAAGTCTCCGACTCCAAGAATGTAACATCCATTGTCTCATATATCTTACTGGTGGTCAGGTCATAACACCGATAGCCCTTTTTGTGCACTGCATACCCCATGAAGACACACCGCATAGCACAAGGATCAAGTTTACTCCGTTGATTCTTATGTAGATGAATAAATGCCACACAGTCAAACACTCGTGCTGGAAGCACAAGGACTGATGGCAGAGTGAAATGTTGAGACAATGCTTTAGTGCGAAAGTTGATAGATTTGGAAGGTAACCTATTCAGCAAGTGGATTGCCGTTGTGACGTGGAATATCGGCAAAACATTTACCGATTAGTAGTCTGCGCTTGTATATCTCGATTCTTCCTTTCAACTATTCCATTTCTGCGTGGAATGCGCATGGCATAAAATGTTTCATGTATCGGAACCGTTGAGAACTCTTGTAGCGGCGTTGTATCGAACTCCCCACCACATTATCAGTGACCGTGAGAATCTTGGATGGTTAAAATTGTGTTAATGCGAGATCATGGAATTAAAGGTTGAAAATATCAAAACTTCGTTCTTATGTTTTACGACAAGTCACAATGAATCTATTCCTGGTCAGTGACAAACCAACGAACTTCGGAATTATATGAAGTAATGAGATGGCCCTGTTATATCGAGTGTACTAAAACAAAGGATTATGTATGTAAACTAGTAGGGTATGGGACCACATGACTCTTAGCTAATACACGTATCTACATTTCAAATTGACAAGAGATTGATACTCAAGAGAACCCCAAAAATGGATACTTCATATACAGGAGGATATCCCTGAGTATTTCACCAAAACCAGTCGGTTTCTCCCCAGCTAGTTGTTGTTACACTCCCTAGTTTGATTGGCTCTCTTGGGGCTGGTTGAAATCATCAATGTAATATAGATTCCCACTCCCATGACCTACATTATCCTCTGTGTGAAAATTTCCTGAAGAGACAAGGTTGGATATATTGGTGCTACCACAATTAAGATCAGCCGTTATTTGATTTACTAATAATATTTGTGACAAAGCGATGAGGGGTATTAAAGTATTTGGTGAATAGAGATGATAAAGCGGTCGACTCCTATAGCGGATACTAAACACCATTGGCATTAAAAATTCTTGACCGTCTTGGCTGAGTGACTAATGAGAAATCATTAGAATCATACTTCATATGATCATTGGCTCGCAAATCGACAATCCAACTACTATCACGCTGATTTGATAGCTTCGCACTTTGATGCTGATTGTCGGGAAGGCACTGGCATAGTTAAGGGCCGGTAGCGCCGTTGTATTAAAACTGCTACAATAGCCACTTTTCTGGAGCTCTCATTCTGATCAGTAGCATTCAATCAATCAGCCCGTCGATTTCGCCCTTTGCGTTCTTTCTATCATGTTGGATACTTATACAGTTTGAAACACGTATCTTGTGTATGTCTTTTCTTACTGCAATGAGTACAGCTATCTTCTTCCATTAGTGGCTCAACCCGGGGCACTATGATCAGCTCATTCTTCTTCCCCTTTGATACGCTACCATGGCGGGCAAATTGATTGTCTCCTCCTCACAAGATTACTGAATCGCTCTATCCTCTCGTCGGACATAGGTATATGCCTCTTCTACTGATCGAAATGGTTTCATCCGCAGAATATCACTGCGAATCTGGTCTAGTCGGTCATCTAACCCGTCAAGAAAAGTGTATACCCTCTCTTCTTGTATGAGAGAGTTATATCTACCGATATCGACAACACATTCCATCGGGTTCGGCCGACGAAAGTCAATTTCCCTCCACAAGCCCTGCAAGTCGTTGTAATACTTCTCAATTGACCTACCGGCTTGTCTCAGTCTAGTCACTTTTCGTCTCAGATCATATAGTTGGGATGTATCAGCCCCATCGAAATATGAGGTAGCAGCAGCATCCCATACCGCTTTTGTTATTGGATAACGAATGGAGGTACCGATCAAGGATGAGTCCATGTTATTTATCAACCATCTCTTCACGTTAGAATTTTCAGTCCGCCATTTTTGATATGCCGGATCTGCTGGTGAAAGTTGAGGAAGCTCACCATTGATGTATCCCAATCTGTCCTTAACCGAGATGTACATCTCGACTATCTAGGACCACAAGGCATACTTAGTATCATCTAACTTAATGCCAATCTGAGTTGTTGAGGAATCACTGCTCGGTGTGGGCTTCTGACACCTATTCAGGACTTCCACCATTCTTGTGGTTAAGTCTTCCAGAACTGTGTCATTCTGTCTTTTCCCACTTTCAATTAGTGCAGATGATTCGGCCATGGTTCTTGTCTATAACTAGATCAGAGTAGCGCTTCGAGTAGAGATCCTAGAATCCCGGCTCTGATACCATGTTGGAAAGACAAAAATTCTAAGGAGAGAAACTATAGTGAGAGTTTGAGAGAAACTATAGAGAGAGTTTGGAGAGAATTTTCTCTTGTATTTCTTCTTAGTAAACAATGATACAAATGGCTATTTATAGACTTACAAGAATTAATGTCCTACCACCTATTACTCACTGATTGATATCAATCACTAATTGATATCAATCACCTATCACTCATTGATTGATATCAATCACTAACAGATATCAATCTCTAACAGATATCAATCGTCCACCTATCAATCACTAATTGATACACATTCAAATTTGAATTGATATTTACACTCTCACCTACCAAATTTAACTCAATTTAACACTTTATTGACCCAGTAGTATACTTTCGGTGCTTCAAAAAAACACAAGCAGTTCACCGATTAGAATCTTCTTTGTTTGAGAAACAAAATAATTCTAATATTCGTCACATGGCAATTGATATTTGTACTTCCACAATAGCTCTCAACATCTTATCATGTGAAGGAAGTTAAATTGCCAGAGAATTTGTTTCTAGTACAAATCATTATTCGCCTTTCCACATTATCTTGTGCCAAATTTGACTAAGTAAAGATTTTTCGCAGTTATTATGCATGCGAATGCTACTCCTAATTGATGCTTTTGACTTATCATTGTAGGTTGGTGATATTGCCTGAGTAAAAATTTTCTTGTTGGAGCAATTTTTATTCAAATATCAATAATACCCTCAGTTAGTCAATCCCATATATTCTCATTGATTTTTTTTGGAATCTATTGTTCACTGATTACACTTTTTCTTTCCCTTTCTCATTAACACAACAATTTTTTTCCCTTTCATTTGCCCTTTCATTCCCACCTTCCGATCTTTCAGCAATTTTCCTATTTTACAGTTTCTTTTCATTTTCTTGAGACCTTTGCATCATGTGCTTCAAAATCTTTTACATAATAATTTTCTCTTCTTCACTCTTACTACTTCTCCATCACTATCAGTAATTTTTTGCCTTTTTTTTCTTTTTCTTTTTTTTTTCTTTTATTCCATTATGTTTTCTATCAAACAATCTTTGCTTATAACTTTTTGGAGTGATCATAAATTTTGATTAAATTTGGGATGTAATTTTGTTACAATTATGGTGAGATTCAAGTTCTCATCTTTTGAGTAAATTTTGTTGCAATTATAGCACTATTGTAGGTTTTATTGTTTTTTATTTTTTTTTGTAATTCATTCCCATGAATATTGTATTACATTCTACATCCCATGAATATTGAAGAAAAAGTTTGTCTACATATTTTTAGAATTTTTATTATTTAGATTGTTACTTATTTGAGTTAAATCACGTTGGTTTTGTAAAAATATAACTTTTAAATAAAACTTTGAAAATAAAAAATAAGAGAACTTTGAAACAAAAGAATTACAAATAAGAAAAGATTATAATAAAAAGCTCAAAACTAAATTAGTAAGATATGAAAATAATAGATAAATAAATTAAAGAAAGAGAAAAAGAAGGCCAACTAGTCAATTAATTAGATAGAGGAGAAAAAGAGTAATTAGTGGACAATGGGCATAACAAAATTAATGAGAATCTATAGATTTGACTATTTAAGGATAATGTTGGTATTCGAATAAAACTTACTTTGGCACTATCTTCAACCATCATTATATGGGATGTAAGCTACATTTTCCCCCCTCCAATTTTTGATTTCTCTTAATTAATAAAAGTCTCAGGCTAGCGAAATAGAAAAGAGTATTGTTTTTTTCTTTTTTAGTGGCTTTCTTGATTAGTAGTTGGATGTTCTATTAGGTTGTGTTTGGATCAATGGATTTAGATTTGGGAAGGGATTTGAAAGTGATGGATTTCAAATGACTTTTATACTGGATGGATTTGGAATTCTCTAAACTAACTTACTGAAATATGTCCATCTTATGGGTGGATTTGCAATTTCGTCTTTAAAATAAAATTTTCAAATAGTGAAAAATCCATCCAAATTCACCCATCCAAACATAGCATTAGTTATTTATTTTTTCTATTGATTTTAAATTATTCACCAATTCTTGAGGATTACAACTAAGGAGTTCTATTATTGTATTTAATTAAGAATATTGAAGAGTAAAGAACCTTACTGTTATCATTTCTGGTGGTATCATGCATTTTTCAGCCACTAGGCAATGATACTACAGAGCTAATTCTGTTCTCATTCTCCACATCTTGTATAACATTGTGTGTTAATAGTTTGTTGGACATATTTGAAGTTAAACTTAACCAGCTCAATATGATCATTTTTGATTCGACAAGAAGGATTTAACTAACGTATCAAGCGTGCTATAATGTCCAAGTTTTCTGTCATCAATGGCAGCCATGTGACTTTGGGCTCGCAAATCCGGACCTCTATAATTGTAGTAGTGATTAGCATGCAATTGATGATGAGCTTTAATTTAATTTGAAATTGTTGGATGAATGAAATTCACAGTAGGACATAAGTTTTACTGAGTATGAAAATTTGTGATGATTTTATACGTTGTTGTCTTAATGCCTACATCCGTCAAGGGAATTCTCATGTGTATTTTCTTCCAATTTTGCACATGTACATGTTGGAATCCATAAAAGCACCTACTCCTATACAAGCACGTCCAGGAAAGGCTTTCACTTACAACTGAATATCCAAAGTTCAAGTATCGTCAAAAAGTTTGTTCTCTGAAAATGGAGATTAACCGTTCCGGTTTTGGCAATGATTTCATCTTTGGAACTGCAACTTCTGCTTATCAGGTCCATTGAGTTTTATAACATGTGACTATGCAAACCTGTTAAGTGATTAACATGCTTATTTAGTTCGATTTGTACATGCATTTACTTTAGATACAAACATTTGGATTTTTTTTTTCTGGGATATTTCGGATAGGTTGAAGGTGCCGCAAAGAAAGGTGGTAGAGCCCCTAGTATATGGGATACTATGTGCTACCACAAACCAGACAAGGTCAAAAATTTTGATAATGGAAATGTGGCAACAGATTCATACAGCCAGTATAAGGTACTTCATGGGCATTTTCTTTTGATTTTGTGCCTTGCCATCCTTTACAGTTTTCTTCTTTCTGAATTGGCACCTGGAAAATCAAGGTTAACTTTTGCTATTCTTTCCATTAATGTAATCTTCAGGAAGATGTGAAAACGGTAAAGCAAATGGGTTTTGACTCCTACAGATTTTCAATTTCATGGAGTAGAGTCTTGCCAGGTTATAAGATGACTTTAAATTATCACATTCAGGATGATTTTACTTTCTTTTAATTTTGTAAAGTCAATAATATGAAATTTCATTTTGTGACAAGTAAAAAAAATGTAATTATGTGGTCGTACAAAGTTTATAACATCAAAATCGCTTTTTTGTTTTTTGATCTTTCAAATTGATGTATTAGGTGGAAGATTGAATGCCGGATTGAACAAAGAAGGAATCCAGTACTACAGCGACCTCATTGATGAGGTCTTGGCCAATGGTAGACTTCAAATTACATATTTCATTTCTACAATACAATTCTAGCCTTGTCAAAGTTCTCTGTCAATTTATTGATATATACACCATTGAATCTGTCCAGGCATTCAACCTTTTGTTACTCTTTCACTTTGACGTTCCTCAAGCTCTAGAAGATGAGTACGGAAGTTTCTTGAGTGAAAAAATAGTGTAAGTGATTTAAATATAGACTACAATTCAGCAAAGCTACCCTGATCAAAACTTGTCTTCTTGATAAATACTTGCTTCTTGATATGGTAGTAGTGTTTCAAATACTTTAATCAATTAGGCATACAATAATTTAATTTTTATTTTTTTTTGATAAAAAGCAAAATTCATTTACGGATTGTTGAAAGTCATCCAGGCTGCTCTAATGGCAGGTTAAATGTACATTAGGATTAACATATCAGCAATTTAATGGATGCAATAGATCTAAAAAATTTTGAACAAATACAAAAAATACAATACATTTTCAAATTTTGAACAGATCTGAAACATACAACAAATTTTCAAATTCTCTTCTAAGATAAATTACTTTAGCTTCTTTTTGTGCATGTTACAATTGTCAGATCTACTAATTAATAGCTTTAAGATCCAATAAAAATTTAAAAAGAATTCCATATTTGATAACTATATCTGAAACAAATTCGGATCTAACAACACAATAAAAGGAAAAAAAAAATTCTCACTAACAACTTTAGAAGAAACAGAAAATTTTTACTAAGAACCCCTAGAAGAATATAGAACTCTTATTAAGAAAATTTATGAGAGATTTTATTAGAAAAATAAAATAAAATGAACCTATGGGAGGGCGACAGTCGCCCCCTTGAAGAGGAGAACTTCGGAAAAGGATAAAAAAGTAGAGAGAAGCTGAGAAAAAGAAGAAGTAGGAAGAGAGAGAGTTTTTAATTTCGATGTCAGTTTCCGATTCTGATAACCTAAAAACTGATGATTGGTTTTGTTTTTATTCATGTCTCACAGTACATTCAACTCATGTCTGTATATATCATCCATATTGGACTCGGTATCTCGAAAATTACTAGAGGCGGCCCAGATTAAACTACGCTTATGTTGGAGTCCCCTCTTGAACTAAAATACACACACACAGTTGTGTGGTCTAATATTGGTCCGTCACTTCTGAAAGAAAAACAAATTTTTTTTTTTTTGAAAGTTCAATTATATGACCGGATAAAGGATACCATTCCATCTATGGCACAATATGGGAGCTTGGATGCGAAAATTTTAAATGGCCATACCTTTAGAGATTCACTTGCATTAATATCTTCAATCTTTATAAGTTCAGATTCTCAATTTTTTTAAAGGAATAAATCTTCTTTGTATCTTCCTTTTGAAAATTCAATCTCCCTCCCTTCTATTCTTTTATTCAGGGATGACTTTGGTGAATATGCAAAACTATGCTTTTGGCAATTTGGGGATCGAGTGAAAAATTGGGTCACCATCAATGAGCCTTGGACGATGTCACATTATGGCTATGCGGTTGGCACATTTCCCCCTAACCGGGGCTCTTCTTCGTTGGGTCATGCAAGCCTCAACATTGTTCAACATAGATGCAGTGTTTTCAGAACCGGACCGGACCGGCCGGTTCGACCGGTCGGACTGCGAACCGGCTATGCCACCGGTCCGGTTCTCTTCAAAAGTCGAAAATGGTCAAAAACCGTCAAGAACCGGTCGAACCGTGCGAACCGGTGAGAACCGCGAACCGGCGGTTTTTTGACTTTTTCCATTTTTTGAAAATATAAAATGTCGTGGTAGTGATATTTGATCTTGGGACCTCATATATAAGATACAAGTGTCTTAACCACCACAGCAACAAGTATTTTGAAATTAGATGAGTACAAAATTTAAAATTCAATTCTTTTCATTTATTGATATTGGTTTTCTTTTTTGTTTTCCCAATTTTCGGTTAAAATGTATCTAATATTTCAAATTTTTCAGGCTTTTTTTTTTATGGTTGAAAGAAATTACATTTCAAATTTCAGAAAATTTATGTTCAATTTTCATGGGTCCGTTTAATGAGTTTTTTGTGTTTGTAGAAATTTTATCAGAACCCATCAGAAATTTGAGAAATTTATTTTGAATGTAATTTTTAGGATAATTGAATTTTTCCTTTTCTTTTTTTTCCTTTTCCTTTTCTTTTCCTTTTCTTTTTCCTTTTCCTTTTCCTTTCTTTTCGGCTTTCTTTCTTACCTCCGGCCCATGACGGGTGATGGACGGCTGATCTCCCCTCCTCTTCTTATCCCCGACCGATGGAACTCCCATGAGGCCAGATCTGATCCTCCTCCTCTTTCCCGCACCACCTGGGAGAGTGATGGAGCGGATGGGAAGAGGGAGGGGAGGGGAGAGGGTGGGGCTGATGGCTGTATGGGAGGGAAAGGAAGAGGGAGGAAGGAAGAAGAGAGAAAGAAAAAAAAAAAAAAAAGAAGGCAGAACCCGGTGAACCGGCCTCGGACCGGTTGAGCAATGAACCGCCACCCTACCTGCTCACGCTGTCAAGTTTAAAACATTGTATAGATGTCACGGTTCTAATCCACATGCTTATGAAAATGGAGATCCAGGCATTGAGCCATACACTGTAACACGCAACATGCTCCTCGCTCATGCTGAAGCTGTCCGAATTTATAGACACTATTTTAAGGTTGGTACCCATATGTATATGCAAATCCATGTGTAATATTTTGACCTTATTTCTTGCTCATGTTGTGGCTCGAGCTTGTTATCAAACGCGAACAAGCCCTTAAGGAATTGAGTCCAAATTATATGCTAAGGTTTTGATTCGTTTACAGTCCAGGCAATGACGTCGTATGCTGATATTTAACTACTATGGATTTTAATTTGTGCTGAATTTGTAGGATGCTCAAGGAGGCCAAATTGGAATAGTTCTTATTTCCCATTGGTTTGAACCATACACTAATTCACCAGATGACATAAAGGCTGCTAACCGAGCTCTTGATTTCAAGTTTGGCTGGTAAAGTATTGCACTATGTATCCCTGAATACTCAGGCTTAGTTGCTTATTATAATCTTGGTAATTATATTTTCAAGGTTATAATTATTGCTGCTGAGCGTCTTTTTCTAGGTATATGGCTCCAGTGACTTTTGGTCAGTATCCCAAGTCAATGACAGACATTGTGTTGGAAAGTATGCCCTAAAACAATGATTTTGTTTAAATACATTCCTAATTAAGTTTTGTATTTTATGAATTTCCATTTTATCTGTTAAATATTTGATATAACTGATAAAGTCCTTAGAATATTTATTAATGTGATGGTAGTCACAAGAGTTGATGACTATGAGATATCAATCACATTTATAATAAATATTCTTAAAATTCCCTAGTCGTAGTATTAATGAGACAGGCATCATTAATACCTGAAAGACTAGTACACGCTAGTCTCTACTTAATGTAAGTAGTGATTGTTTCATCAACCAAGGTATAGTGATACCTAGGCTAATGTGTAGATGAATTGTAAGGTACCTAATTCATTGAGTGATCCGCACGAGATCCCATTAGATATCTATCGTGCCAATGGTTGAATCTCTTATGGAAAATTATGTAAATGATCCTAGACTTGAGATCACCATAGTATCTTGAGTGTGAATCAATCGCCTTTGATTCTATTATTTGTTGCTCACCAAGAGTGACTTAAAGAATAGAAATTGGGGTAGTGTGAAGCATGGAAAGATAGTGAGTGATCAAGAGAGGATTCACCACCGATAGTGGAAGTTGATATCCAGAAAGGCCACTAGTTGGAATCTAACCTAATAGTCAACTACATTAGGTTAATTGAAGAATGTCTTCAAGCTAACCCAATCTAGGGTTAATTCCGGTACTAGAAAATTAATTAGCCATTAGGAATTGGCACTTATTCCTCATTCCCCACTAATTGGATATCTATGGTGAAAGGATAATAATTACATAGTAATTTTTCATGGAAAGGTTTGGTCAAAATTATCTTGACTAATTCCAAATACCTGGGTGGTTGTGATGTGTTGCTATACACCGCTCACAATCTATAATTATGAATGAATTAATTATTGTAATTAATGATAAAATAAAGTTGTCTATTTTATCTAATTCTTCTTGAGAATTATAATTCATAATTATTGCAGTATTTGGAACCTATTGGATCACATTTAGAGATTGAATTCGATTAAAATTATGTGTCCAAATGGAGATTTGGAAATAAAACCTTATGGGTCTAATTATAAGGAATAAAGGATTCCTGGTTATTTGAGCAAATAGGATAAAATAGTTATCCTATATTTGTTTTGATATGGATCAAACAAGACCCTATCTTTCTCTACCTCTCCTATAAATAGACAAGACTATATGATACCCCATAACAATAACAACACAACCAATGGCTGATGTAATAGAGAGAGGCTAGGTTTTGAGAAAACCCATGTAGAGAGAAATTCCAAAGAAAGAGAGAATAGGCTAGCACCTTTCTACACTTTCATACACACACATCTAGGATCAGAGACGCATTCAAGAGAAGATCCGACTCTCTCTCGGTGGATTGCGAGAGGCGGACGCTTGAACTCACGAAGGGCTGATCACTCTCTACAACGCAACAAGAAGTCATTTCTAGGATTAAGGTAATCCTACAACCTCTCTCTACAAGTCATAATGTAACCTGGTGATTCCCGTGGGTTGTTGGGTTAAAATTTTGTTTTCCCATGTCACGCCCCAAAACCTAACACATTGTTCCAAAAGACCGTCTTGTACCATATACAGATGATGAATCAGCCAAATTAAGAGGATCGTATGATTTTGTTGGGCTCAATTACTATACTGCTAATTATGCATACAATGATCCTAATGTTTATGATCCACCGAGTTATTTAACCGATTGGCAGGTCACAATTACGCGTAAGCTCATGCAGCATCTCTTTTAATAACTAACATTATAATTTTGTGTCATTTCTTTTAGTGTAATATTATGTCAATAATAACTAATAATAGTTTATGTCACTCCAAATTTTGTAGCCACCGGTCCTGACGGCAAACTCATTGGTGAACAAGTAAGTTGTTTCCGTTCGCAAAATCAAGTTATCAGTCAAATACTTTACTGAATAAGTAGGGGGAATATGAGTTAAATTTCCTCACATTTATAACCCTTTGTATGAATCTCGTAAGCATGGGGGCTTAGTCTGTAATTTCCTGAGTTTAAACTCTTCAAATACTACTTCCATTTGTTTGTATTATCTAAGAATTTTTAGTAGCACCAAGGCTTGCTCCTTTGTTCTGAGCTTGAGCCAACCAACCATGCTTGCCAATGTGACCTATTTGGCTTTCGCTATTAACACCAAAGAATGAGGCATTGAAAAATGTCTCAACCAATTTAACTGTGATAAGGTGTATTTTATCGGTATATTTGTTCCTATTTCGCTTTCTATTTGTACCAAATATTGTTTTAATTGTTTGATTCTACTTATATTTGGTATTTTGTGTCAATTGTAGGAATTGGAGCAAAAATGGGCTTAATTGGTGGTTTTGAAGGATATTCAGGGTGGACACAAGGAAGTTTCCTAATCCGAGTTGAAGTCAAAGAGCTATTTGAATTAGGAAAATTCCACTTTGTAAAGAGGCTAGTAGTAGTTGGATTAGAATTGTTATCTTTGGAAATTAGAATTAATAGTATAAAGAAAAAAAAGAGGAAGCAACGAAGGAGAACATGATTAGTACTTTAGGTTTATTTTCTTTTTATCAGTAGTGGACGTCTTCTTTTCTATTGGCTATTCCTTTTCTTCTTTGTTGGTCAGCCCGGGAGCAAAAAGAAACACAGGAGACGAGAAGAGACAATCAATCAATTGTCTTCTTTTCTTTGTCCTATCGTCAATTGGAAAACAATTACAAAGCTTCCAGCGCATTCTTCATGGGTTGTTCTCCATTAGTGGAGAACTAATTTCTTATTTCTAGTCAAGGAAACAACTGAGGATTTGGTTCAACTATTACTGTGAGATCTAATCGATTTTACTTATTTCTTCTATTCATTGGTATTTGTATATTTTCTGCTTTTATTGGCTATGATTATCGTGTGTGATTAAATAGGTGTACAATATTTAATTATTCACGGATCTATTTGCTAATTAGAGTAATTGAACTGTAATTGTTGATTACTTTAATCCGGTAGCAACCGGCATAATTGGGTTTGTGTCGTGGAAATATATAATCTAATTTAAATGAACCCTCAGAAGCGTTTGTTAATTAGAACAGGGGTTTCTCTAATTTTAATGCAATTAGGAATTAAATCCTATGGTCGCACCTAGGGTTATTCACGGATTAGGGAAATAGTCAATGGTCGTAACTTGGCTATCGAAACATTAAGGAGAGACTGCTGTCAGATCGTATCGGCAGTGAAAAACATGTTTATCAATGAATGTTGGAATCATATTTGCATCAATGATCAGCTATTTGAACCATTTCTGAAGTGTATCCTTGGCTAGAGTTTTTCTCATTAATTCTCTCTCTTAATTCCTAGTTGGTTAATTAGTTAATATTTTGTTAGCATACAATTCTGAAAATTCCCCCCAATTCTTGTCACTTGAAAAAGGAGTTAAATTTTTCCAGCCCCGGGAGATCGACCCTATTTGCCATCAGATACAAAATTAACTAATTCTCGTATATCTGGATCAAGTATACCCTTGGAATCGGGAAGCCGCGAACCCATTGCACATCCGGAGTCCCTACCCAAGACTGGATTAGCTTTGGTTATTTTTATTGGCATTAGATCTATTAATTATTATTGTACAAACTCGACACTGCCAATTTTATTGGCGGGACCTGTGCAATTATTTGCTCTTTTGAGTTTATTTTACTTTATTTTATTTTATTTTTCTATTTATTATTCTTGTTTTTTTTGGTTTGTTTCGGTATTTTTGCTAGTTTATGCCTCGCTCTTCCCGCATGTGAATTGATATAATGATCCGGAGGTTGAGAAGACAGCGTAGGCTAAGAAAAAGAGACTAGACAACACAAGGAAGGGCAGTCGTCTACAACATCTCCTGGGCTTAACTTGGCAATTGGATTGGCAGAATTTTCAACTGATTCCTCTAGTGATTCAGAGCAAGAGGAGTACATTATGGCCAATACTAGGACACTCAGGGAGTTGGCTGCTCCAGATTTGACTCTACAACCCCTATGCATTACTTTTCCAAATTTAGCTGAAAATACTTCTTTTGAGCTAAAATTTGGTTTGATTCACCTCTTACCATCTTTCCATGGACTTTCAGGTGAAGAACCCCACAAGCATCTTCAGGAATTTGATGTGGTTTGTTCAAGCATGAAGCCACCAGGGGTCACAGAAGAACAGATAAAGCTCAGAGCATTCCCATTTTCACTGAAGGATGCAGCTAAAGACTGGCTATACTACCTACCGGCATGTAGTATCACAACATGGGTGCAACTGAAGAAGAAATTCCTGGAAAAATATTTCCCTGCCTCCAGAGCTGCTAGTCTACGAAAGGAGATATGAGGCATAAAACAGCACCCCGGGGAGTCATTATATGAGTACTGGGAGAGGTTCAATAAATTGTGCACTCGATGTCCACAACATCAAATTAGTGAACAATTATTGATCCAATACTTCTATGAGGGCCTTCTACCGACCGAACATTATTGATGCCGCAAATGGAGGGCCCTAGTAAATAAGACTCCTAGCTGTGCATGGGTGCTAATCAAGAAATGGCACAAAATTCACAACAATTTGGCATCCGTGGAGGCTACATCGGTCCAGAGTAAATGAGATTGAAGTGTCATCTATGCAGCAACAGCTTGTCCAACCGACAACCTTTAGTGCGACAAATAGGCCGTCAGGGAATGCCCAACAAGCCAAGGTGTGTGGAATTTGCACAAATGTGGGACACTCCACTGACTCTTGCCCAATGTTACAAGAAGAGGGAGCTGAACAAGTGAATGTGGCTGGTGGCGTGCCCGTGTCCCGAAGACCATATGACCTATATTCAAATACATACAACTCGGGGTGGAGAGATCATCCCAATTTTAGCTATGGGAACCGGCAGAGCTCAATCCCAAATCGCCTCCTGGTTCCAGAGCAATACCAACCTAGGCCTCGCCTCCCCTCATCTTCCAATACATCGCTTGAAGACATAGTCAAGAGTTTGGCCTCTAGTACCTTGCGCCCAACAGGACTCCAAAGATACAAAATTTACAGACACAAATGAGTCAGTTAGCAACTGCTGTTAACCGTCTAGAAGCCAAGATAGATGGGAGGCTACCTTCCCAACCTGAGGTGAATCCCAAAAATGTGAGCTCCATGACCCTCAGAAGTGGAAAAAATGTTGAAGGTGCAACACCAGTGATACCCAAGGACAAGAATCAAGAGCAAATTGAAAAAGAATTAGAAGAAGAAGGAATGGGCAAGACGGCTTCTGGAGTACTGTCTGACCCGGTCATAAAAGTTAAGTCTACTCCACCACCATTCCCTACTAGGTTGGAAAAGCCAAAAAGGCAAGAGAAGGAGAAGGAGATCCTGGAAGTGTTCCGCAAAGTTCAAGTAAATATACCTTTGTTGGAGGCAATCAAGCAAGTGCCCAAATACGCCAAATTCTTGAAGGACTTATGTGTCAACAAAAGTAAGTTGAGAGGAGATGAACGAGTTGTGGTAGGTGAGAACGATCAGCGAAAGGAAATTACCACCAAACATGGAGATCAGGTATGTTCTCTATCTCCGGAATAGGCACACCGACCAAAAATGCAATGCTAGATTTAGGAGCGTCGATTAATGTGATGCCAAAAAGTATTTATGCCTCCCTAAATCCAGGACCATTGAAGGAAACTAGGATAGTAATTCAGTTATCAGATCGTACTAATGCTTATCCTGATGGGTTAATTGAAGATGTCTTGGTCCAAGTAAATGATTTGGTGTTCCCTGCTGATTTCTATATACTGGACATGCATGATGAACACTCTCCTAATCCCTCCCCTCCGATATTAGGGAGACCCTTTCTCGAAAGAATCGCGAAAACAAAAATTGATGTAAAAAGGGGTACTCTCACAATGGAATTTGATGGGGAGGTGGTTCATTTTAACATCTTTGACACTATGAAATATCCACCAATCTCACTGCTTTTGCCGTAAGTGCAATTAATCCTATAGTCCGAAATCTTTGAGTTGAATGGCGTGGATGAGTTGGAGGTTGCTTTGACCAAGCATCTCGAAGTTGGAGGAAACCTATGAGGTGGAGCTAAGTGCGTAACTCATGATTGGAACATTGCATTCACGGCAGCTACTACAAGTAAGTATGAACTAGCACCCCTATTTATACCCACTCTCATCGTAAATTATTACCCTCCAGTGCAGAATTAAAGCCTCGCCAGGTCATCTCAAGTATGCATACCTTGGGGAAAACTCTTCCGGTCATAATTTCAGCTAAGTTATCAACCCTACAAGAAGAAAAGCTGATAAGAGTGCTCCAAGAACACAAGGAGGCGATAGGATGGTCCATCGCTGATATCAAAGGTATCAGTCCCTCCCTGTGTATGCATCGGATTATGCTTGAAGAAGATGCGAAACCAGTGAGACAAGCACAAGGAGGCTAAATCTATGATGACGGAGGTGGTGAAAAATGAGATACTTAAGCTCCTCGATGTAGGAATCATTTTTGCCATCTCTGATAGCCAATGGGTCAGTCCGGTGCAAGTTGTTCCAAAAAAAACTGGAATAACAGTAGAAGAAAATCATGAGGGTGAACTTGTTCCAGTTCGGAAACCTACTGGATGGCTTCAATGCATAGACTACCGCAAGCTCAACGCCGTGACAAAAAAGGACTACTATCCTCTTCCTTTCATTGATCAAATGATTGAAAGATTAGCTTGTCGAGCTTACTATTGTTTCTTGGATGGTTTTTCGTGTTATTTCCGATTGCCATAGTACCGTAAGACCAAGAAAAGACAACATTCACATGCCCGCTTTGGTACTTTTGCTTATAGAAGAATGCCCTTCTGACCGCAATGCCGCAACTTTCAACGGTGTATGGTAAGCATTTTTTCTGAATATGTAGAGAAAATAATAGAAGTATTCATGGATGACTTGGTGTCTCACGGGATAGTTTTGATGAATGTCCGATAATTTGACCCTAATTTTGAAAAGATGTATTGAGACTAACCTAGTGCTTAATTGGGAAAAATGCCATTTCATGGTTGAACATGGGATAGTTTTGGGTCAATGGTATCTTCTAAAGGCATTGAGGTAGACAAAGCTAAGATAGATCTTATCTCTTCTACCTTACCCCGCAAGTGCGGGAAGTACGCTTCTTTCTGTCACGCAGTTTCTATCAAGATTCATCAAAGATTTCTCAAAGATTGGAGCTCCGCTTGTTCAAACTTCGCAAAAGGACATGCCATTTGAATTCAATGAGGATTGCAAGCGGCATTTAACAAGTTAAAGAACTATTGACCTCACCTCCAATTATTCAACCTCCAGATTGGAGTCTCCCATTTGAGATTATGTGTGATGCAAGTGATAATGGGAGCAGCCTTGGGGCAAAAGTTGGAAAAGCCGCCATGCAATTTATTATGCTTCAAAGGCATTGAATGAAGCCCAACTGAATTATTCCACCACGTAAAAGGAGCTTCCGTGATATTTGCTTTGGAAAAATTTAGATCTTACTTATTAGGCTAAAGTGATTGTTTATTCTGACCATGCAGCTATGGGTATTTGATGACCAAGAAAGAAGCAAAGCCAAGGTTGATTCGTGGATATTACTCCCAAGAGTTTGACCTCAAATTCGAGATAAAAAAAGGGCTGAAAATTTAGTTGTCGATCATCCGTGCCGCCGACCGCATCGGGATGACTTCTCTTTAAGGGAGACTTTCCCTGATGAGCATTTATTTTCTGTGAAATCACCCCTTCCTTGGTATGCAGATATGGTAAACTATTTGGTCACTAATCAATTTCCTACAGATTGGTCCAAGGCCAAGAAAGACAAGCTAAAAAGTGATGCTAAATATTTCATCTGGGACGACCCCTACCTTTGGAAGCACTGTGCAGATCAGGTGATGCGCCGTTGTGTAAGTGACTCTGAATTTATCTCCATTCTAAGTTTTTGTCACTCTTATGCATGGGGTCATTTTGGGCCTAAAAGAACAGCCCATAAGGTGTTGGAGAGTGGTTTTTATTGGCCTACCCTGTTTAGAGATGCATACTTGTTTTGCAAATCATGTGATAAATGTCAAAGGGTAGGAAATATTTCCCGTAGAGACCAAATGCCTCAAAATCCCATATTCTTTTGTGAAATTTTTGAAGTGTGGGGTATTGACTTTATGGGGCCATTTCCTTCTTCTTATGGTTATCTGTACATTCTACTAGCTGTTGACTATGTTTCAAAGTGGGTGGAAGCAAAAGCCACCCGGACTAACGATTCTAAAGTAGTCGCAGAGTTCGTGAAATCTCTCATTTTTGTCCGCTTCGGGGTGCCTCGAGCTATGATCAGTGATAGAGGAAAGCACTTTTGCAATAGGGTGATTTCAACTTTACTCCGCAAATACGGGGTCGTTCACAAAGTGTCTACATCCTATCACCCTCAAACGAATGGGCAGGCTGAAATTTCTAATAAAGAAATTAAGTCCATTCTGGAAAACATGGTTCGTCCTGATAGGAAAGACTGGAGTTCTAGATTGGAGGATGCGCTTTGGGCCTGCCATGGACCAAGATATAAGACACCTATTGGGATGTCTCCCTATAGGTTGGTTTTGGGAAGCCGCGCACCTTCCCTGTGGAGTTGGAACACAAGGCATGCTTTTGGGCGCTAAGGAGTGTAATATGAACTTGGATGAAGCAGGAGTGCAAAGGAAGCTTCAACTACAGGAACTAGAAGAATTACGGAATGATGCATATGAGAGTGCCATGGTCTACAAAGAGAGGAATAGAGCTTTCCATGATCAACACATCTCCCGGAAGACTTTTGAGATTGGACAAAAAGTTCTTCTATACCATTCCAAGTTAAAGCTCTTCCCGTGTAAATTGCGCCTCGCTGGATAGGCCCTTTGTTATTACTTAATGTTTTCCACTATGGTGCAGTAGAAATCAGAGCTTGAAGACAAACGCAAAATTTGTGGTTAATGGCCATCGCCTCAAGCCTTACTATGAAGGTTTTCAAGTGGAAGTAGTAGAAACAATGAACTGAGGATCCTACCTACTTGATTGAAGTGAAATCTCATTTTGTCTAGCCAAAGACACTAAAGAAAGCGCTTTTGGGAGGCAACCCAACGCTTTCATTATATTGTTACCCTTTGAGTTCTTTTAGTTTAAATTTTTAAGTTTCATTACGTAATTTCTCTTGGTAACTTGGTTGCAACGTACAAAGTGTGGTCATTCTTGGTTTTGACATTGTTTTAATGGTGGGAAGACTCTTAGTCGCCGACGCGCTCCACGCCCGATGACTAGTGCAATTTCAAAGATGCAGTAGGCACAACAGAAGACTTCTCATGGTCGACGCGTCTGCCATGAGTCATATTGCCATTCAGAATTTTTTTCAAGGTGCCCACCAAGACTCTTCGTCGATCGCGTGCCGCGGACCGACTGATACGCTTTTTTTCAAGAAAAAATTGGTCGACCAGAAGACTTTCCTTGGTCAGGACGTGCCCACGTCAAGAGTCCCACAGCCATTCAGAAGTCCTACACGCCCCAACCAGAAGACTTCCATTACTCAGACGCGCCCACGCCCGCCGATCACCGCTTCTAACAAAAAAACCTCCGATTTTTTTTTTCTTTTCTTTGTTTTTTTCTTTGTATGCTTTCAGTTTCTATAAAAAAATAAATAAAAAATCCAAACCTCAAAATCCACTTCTTTCTTCTTTCTTTTCTTTTCCTTCTTTCTTTTCTTTTCTTTCCTCTCTTCTCCTGACCGGCTCATTAGCCTTGTTTAATCCACTTTCTCTTTGCACTGCCACATTGGCCATTAGTCGCTATCACCGGCGATCACGATCGGCTGCGGGTCATCGATCAGCGAGTATCTCCGAGCTTCGCAGGCTTGATCGAAGCTGTTGATGAAGCTGCCGGCTCAGCGCCATTACTCCTGCCTGACTGACTCCACCACCGCCTCACCCTTCATCCATGTTGTTTCGAGTTTGGGTCCGACCAGCATTTCTGCTGTGCTCGACGCCCGGGGTTCCTGATGCTACCGCTTGATGTTGCTGCTGTCCCGCCGTTGATGTCGCTACGCCATCCCACGCCATCCATTGAAGCCACCACGCAGGACTTCTGTGTTCTAATTTCTTCCTTCCTAGTAGTGATGCGAATTTTAAAATACATAATGAGGCCGGATTTTACTCCAAAGAGCTAATGGTAGATGTTCGGTGATTTTGGGTTTCTATGCTTGGCATTCCCATATTTGGTGTGTTGCTATTGGAATTGACTAGTTTGGGGAATTACTAGTTTGAAATTCTCTGTATATTTTGATTTGGTTCCATAATTTGGAATTATCCGTCGACTTTCGGTCTAGTTTGAATTCTAATTTGGGCGTGTGACCTTGATTTTGCTTGTTTTACTATCTTTATCACCTCATGGCGAAAAAACAGGACAAAAAGAAAGCCCAATCCAGCCTTTCTTCCCCCCAACCCACCATTCGAAAAAATGGTCCCCCCTCCACTTTCGGACAACGGTCTCGGCTTGGTAAGGATAGAGGTGTCCATATTTCTTCCCCATCAAATTTCGGTGGTCATTTAACATTTACACGGGCTGCTGATCAAAAGCGATATGAGACCCAAGCGCTCTATCATCCCGGTGTAAATTGCATCTTCCCACCCTTGATGCTTTGAAAATTACTGATTCCGTTCGTGATATGTTTGCTTGCCATTGGTTGGTCAAAGTACATTACTATTCAATGTCCAGCTTTTGTTGAGTTGACTCGAATTCTATGCTACTTTTGAGTTTGATCGCCTCATGAGTACAACTCCCAATGTGATTCGATTTCGCTTGTTGGGTAGGGAGTTTAGATCAGTCACCGAATTTTAATCTTGCCTTTGGATTTATTGATCAAGCTTTATTCTCGAGTCTAGTGGAGTATGTGGATAGCCTTTGTGATTATGTTGAACCCTTTACTCAACTAATGTTGGTCTATGGCAAGAATTGTCTGCTGATAAGCAGCAAGTATGACCCAAGTGTGTCAAGAGCTCCTTCCTTAAGGACCCCATATATTCAGCTTTTCTCGCTTATAGCTATTCAAGGTATAGCTCTGTACCTTGCCAAGCCTGAATTCTTCTTTTGTGGTGCATGCTCAATAATATAAAAGTTAATATGGGATGCTGGCTTGCTCAACAATTCCAGTTTGTGCTTTCTAGGAAAAGTAAACCTTTGATTCTTGGTTCTTATATCACTCATCTAGCTGTGAATTTGGGTGTCCTTGATCTTTCTAATCATGACTTGCACCTAGCTTGTCCTATGGAGCCATTAGATTTGCATTGTTTGAGAAAATGGGGTTGTGGGAGCGATCAATGGTGAATTTTGCTTTACACCACCGGGCGACCACACACTCCAGCTGCACGGTCTAGGGCTCCGGTGGTCCTCCCAGGCCTCTTGGATCGCTTGGTGACATCCCGAGACCCTACTCTGCACCACATCTACTTCTTGGAGGCCAACTGCAACACCTTCATCACCGACATGATGGGTACCATGGATGATCGCTCTCCCTGAGCTTCAAGTGTCCCATATGGCGAGAATTTGGCACAATACCTTCACCACGCGTGGGCTTTCCTCCGCTTTTCCCCGCCCTTAGCCTGCCATTTCCACCCTCCTGTGGATCGTGGAGTATTCCTATCCTCTTTTTTTCTCTTGTTCTTTGCTTGTTCCATTGAGGACAATGTCTTCGCTTTAGGTGTGGGGAGGGTTTTGAGTGGCTAGCATGTGTGCATATTGCTTATTTTTCGTTGTTAATTTCATTTACTATGATGAAATGTACAATCAAGATGCGAGTTTGAGTAGTAAATCCAGGCTAGTTAAATTTCTTATTCTTCTTGATGACTTATTTGGGTGATAAATGTGCTGAGTTTGCCAGATTTAAACCACATTGTGAGCTTTTGAGCTTTGTGATGAGCATTTTAATCATATCTTTATTCATATTCTGCTCTACCTTCGTTTGTTGTGTGGTTAACACTCATGGTTTGTCATTCTAGAACTTGCTCTATTATGCATGTCGAGGCCACATTTTTGTTGAATTTGATGCATTGAAATGATAAGGGCACCTAGGATTTAGCCATTTTTGACTTTCTTTGAAAAACTCGCCTTATTCAGTTTTACCCTAAAAGACCCCTTTTGAGCCTTAACCTTTTTCTTCTAAAAAAAAAAAAACAACTGCATTTATTACCTCGTTACTTTTTTTTGACTTTCTTTTGAAGCCTTATGTCAAGGCAATGTCTTAGTTTAACTATGTGAAATTCCCAAGTTTTAAGTTGAAGGAAAGAAAGAACCATAGCAAGTAATGGAATGTGAGTTGTTTTACAATGTTTGTATATGCAGAAAAGTGGAAAAAATGACATGAAGTGAAAAAAAAGAAGAAAAGTGCAAGAAAAAAAAGAGAAAAAGAAAACCAAAAAAAAAAAAGAAAGAAGAAAGAAAGAAAAAAAAAGAAAAAGGAACATGTCTTGCCATTGCTAAGTACTTGCTGAGTAAATGGAAGGAAGTTATGCCTTGTTATTGTGAATTTGGAGTTTCTTTCACGTAGTGAATTTTGGCATTTTCTTGACATATTTTCACCTTTTTACTTACTTTTGTCCTACCCTTACCTGAAGCCCCGTTACAACCTTTATAAAGTCCCTTTGATTTTTGTGTTGAATTCATCTTTAGTGGTGGAGATATGATATAGGAGCAAGCATATGGTAATGTCGCTCCATGGTGTCGTTCTGAGAGTAAAATTTTCCTTTATACTCTTGTGAGTGATGAGCGTTTTATAACTTGTGAGGACTGTTGGATTTGGCATATTTTGTCTCCACTTAAATTGTTGGGAGTATAAGTTATTTATGCTAATTTGGGTTACTGCAAAAGACTTGAATTCTTGATTGTATTTCTGAGCTTGGCTATGCTTGAGGACAAGCATGAATTAGGTGTGGGGGAGTTGATAAGGTGTATTTTATCGGTATATTTGTTCGTATTTCGCTTTCTATTTGTACCAAATATTGTTTTAATTGTTTGATTCTACTTATATTTGGTATTTTGTGTCAATTGTAGGAATTGGAGCAAAAATGGGCTTAATTGGTGGTTTTGAAGGATATTCAGGGTGGACACAAGGAAGTTTCCTAATCCGAGTTGAAGTCAAAGAGCTATTTGAATTAGGAAAATTCCACTTTGTAAAGAGGCTAGTAGTAGTTGGATTAGAATTGTTATCTTTGGAAATTAGAATTAATAGTATAAAGAAAAAAAAGAGGAAGCAACGAAGGAGAACATGCTTAGTACTTTAGGTTTATTTTCTTTTTATCAGTAGTGGACGTCTTCTTTTCTATTGGCTATTCCTTTTCTTCTTTGTTGGTCAGCCCGGGAGCAAAAAGAAACACAGGAGACGACAAGAGACAATCAATCAATTGTCTTCTTTTCTTTGTCCTGTCGTCAATTGGAAAACAATTACAAAGCTTCCAACGCATTCTTCATGGGTTGTTCTCCATTAATGGAGAACTAATTTCTTATTTCTAGTCAAGGAAACAACTGAGGATTTGGTTCAACTATTACTGTGAGATCTAATCGATTTTACTTATTTCTTCTATTCATTGGTATTTGTATATTTTCTGCTTTTATTGGCTATGATTATCGTGTGTGATTAAATAGGTGTACAATATTTAATTATTCACGTGATCTATTTGCTAATTAGAGTAATTGAATCCGTAATTGTTCGATTACTTTAATCCCGGTAGCAACTGGCATAATTGGGTTTGTGTCAGGGAAATATATAATCTAATTTAAATGAACCCTCGTAGCGTGTTTGTTAATTAGAACAGGGTTTCTCTAATTTTTAATGCAATTAGGAATTAAATCCTATGGTCGTACCTAGGGTTATTCCTGGATTAGGGAAATAGTCAATGGTCGTACCTTGGCTATCGAAACATTAAGGAGAGACTGCTGTCAGATCGTATCGGCAGTGAAAAACATGTTTATCAATGAATGTTGGAATCATATTTGCATCAATGATCAGCTATTTGAACCATTTCTGAAGTGTATTCTTGGCTAGAGTTTTTCTCATTAATTCTCTCTCTTAATTCCTAGTTGGTTAATTAGTTAATATTTTGTTAGCATACAATTCTGAAAATTCCCCCCAATTCTTGTCACTTGAAAAAGGAGTTAAATTTTCCCAATCCCTGTGGAGACGACCCTATTTGCCACTGTATACAAAATTAACTAATTCTGGTATATCGGATCAAGTATACTCCTTGGAATCAGGGTGAAGCCAGTAACCCATTGCACATCCGGAGTCCCTACTCCAGTACCTGGGATTAGCTTTTGGTTATTTTTATTGGCATTAGGTCTATTAATTATTATTGTACAGGCTCGACACCTGTCAAACTGTGTCCTTTCGGTGATTTTCAGGCTTCTTGTAAATGGATATACGTTTATCCCAAGGGAGTTTACAAGCTGTTGAGTTACATAAAGACACAGTACAGTGATCCTGCTATTTGCATCACTGAAAATGGTATTCTTTCTTCTTTTGAGGCACTGAAAATGGTAATTTTCATTACTGAAACATCAGTTGGTTTAATTATTGATAAATGAGTTGCTTGGCAACATCTATAGGTGTCTCTGATGCTGGTGCTCAAGATGGTACGATTTCCCCTGCTCTAGCTGATGATATCAGGGTTAGATATTACCGTGATCATCTGCAAGAAGTTAAAAAAGTAATTGATGAGTAAGTCCTCGGGTTATTAGCCTTCATTTGGACTAAAAATGTATTAATGCTCATCCAGATTTAAAATTTTGTGCTTTACGAGTTGCATATATATGTTACACATTTTTTATGCAGCAATTCAGTCAATGTGAAAGGTTATATCATGTGGTCATTACTAGACAATTTTGAGTGGTCAGCGGGTTATGTAGACCGTTTTGGAGTTAATTATACAGATTTCAGAGATCCACAGTTGCCAAGATACCCTAAGGAATCAGCATTATGGTTCAAAAACTTCCTCAAACCTAGACCTGTGCCGACATTTCCCTCATCGGAAGACAAACTGCCCAAACCAGCTTCTGCTAGTGAGACCCCTGTTAAGAGGGCCCGACAACGTTAGTCATAGCCCTTTCGCTTCATTTCTGATGATTAATATCCTTTGCACCAAAGTTTCTGTCAGGAGTTACGCAATGTGTTTGGTTTCATGTGAGACCTAGTAACTGTTGCTTGTATTTCTACTGTATGACAGATTCCTTAGATTATCAGTTGGTCTTTTTGAATTAAGTTATGTTATATGTAATAATGTCTAGCTTTTAAGGCTGACTCGTCTTTTAAATTTATGTCAAGTATTTTGATGCACTTCAATTAAAACTGCCATCTTAAATTATCTATAAGTAATAAAACTTGATTTTTCTTTACACTTTTATCTCCAATTTCCAACACATTGCTTTTCAAAACAAAGATATTCTAACTACAAGTTTGGGGAGTAAGACCTTAGGATCAGAATAATTCTTCAACGAATGAATTTATGATTGCAAACAAGTTTTTTGAACGCTTCGGGAAGCAAAACAAAAATTCACAACAGCAACGTCTACTACTGTTAAGCTTGGTATCGGGAAATTGACAAAAGAGTTCTTGGCAATCTCAAAAGACAAATAACAAAATAAAAATAAATGAAACAGAAAATTTACATGGCTAGGTTTGGTTCCAGGAAATTGACGAAAGGGTTTTTAACAACCTCGAAAGCCAAATAAAAATGCAAAAATAAATGAAATAAAGACACAAAATGTGATTCTGTCAAATTGACCTATGTTTATGGGTGGAGAAGAAACAGAATTTCACTATGAAGAAAAGAGTACAAAAGTTTTAGAAAAGTGTTCTTAGACCCAAAACACCAAAAACACAAGACAGCCTAAAATATTTTAACTGGAAAAGGGTTAATGACGAAAGGTCCAAATAACCTATTAAAAGCTTCTTAGTTTGTGTTTAACTCAAAAACCTCTTTTAAGTTGGGTATGGGCTCTTAAACCCTTCTTGGGCTACTGCCCTTGGTGCACTTAAAACCAACGTATGTACAACTATCCAGTAGCGAGACTTATTTGTAAAACTCCCAATGTGGAATACAAAGCCAAACTCAATAAATCTATATCTTGGCATGTATCTAACATCAACGAATAGTAAATATGCTCCACCTTCTCCACAAGAGTCCTAACGGACTCGGACAAACCAAGATCGTAAAGTGCTCAATAGATCCCAAAGGGCCAAACATCACAAGTATAGTAATTTGACTCCACCTTCTCCAGAAAAACACTCAACGTGCTCCAAGGGTCCAAATAGACTTTCTTCACAAAAACCCAACTGAATTCTAATGGGATTTTTCTCCATTCTTTGTAGGGATAAATCAACATCTCAGAATTTGCTATTGATATTCCCGTATCATCATCGTTGCCACAAAACACAGAGCCTGAAGCTTTGATGTTAGTTTGATAGGTATGGTGTTAGGAAATTGACAAAAGTGCTCTTGACAATTTTGAAAGACAAACAATGATGTAAAAATAAATGAATAGAGATACAAAATTTATGTAGTTTCATCGAGTTGACCAATGTCCGTGGACAGAGGAGGAGCAAAATTTTAATATGAAGAAGAGAATACAAAAATTTAGAAAAGTATTCCTAGATCCAAAAGCACCTATTATTAAAACATAAAAGAGACCAAAATATTTTTACTACAAAAGACCTAGGGTGCCTTTGATGAAAATGAAATCTGAAATCTAAATCTATTAAGTGATTGAATTGTTTAGTACTAAATCTAATATATTTAAATGTATATCACATTAAGTGATAAATAAATAGTTTATCACTTAATTTTGAAAGCAAGTTTTGCCTAGAAGATTCAATGCCACTTAATTAATTCAGATGTTCTATTTTTGGTTATCAAGCAGTCTGAATGTGTTAAGATCTGAATCCATTAAATTTAAGTGCTGAATTGGGTTATCAAATGGGGCCTTAATGACTCTAAGATCCAAATAGTCCACTAAAAAGCTTTCTTGGTTTAATGTGTGACGACCCACCTCTCCTTAGGGCGCACCCCAAGGTATCAGCGGCCGCCTGCCTAGCTCTCGCCAGGACTCACTCACTCTATAATCACTCCACTTATCGAGTTCAACTTGACAAGATAACACTCTTAACCCAAAATAACAGAGACAAAGCTTTACAATACAAAACATTCGAATTACAATCCAGAATATATAGGCAATTCATCCCTACAACTTTGTTTCATCATACAGGAGTTCTCAAAAGATAACATCCCAAATTCTTCAAAAACCTCAAAATAGGAATAACCCTAATCTTAAGGGTAGTCGTCCTCATCGTGGATCTCATCTCCTACTAAGGAAAACAAATGGGAGAAAGGGTGAGCTAGAAAGCTCGTGAGTTCCCAAAAACATGCAATTCACATAACAACAAGAATAATCACTTTACAGGATTTCACTTGAATGTAAAACAGATAAGAAAGCAACAATACAAGTGAGGATGTGGCTCTCGTGAGCCAAAGTCCACGCCGCTTGTCCCAACCAGTAGTTGACACTCCGTCAACTTATCACCACTACCATGTAGAACTCCACTTCCTTTACTCCTCCAAACCCCACCGGGCCCGCTCTCCAAACAAGAGTTTATAATGGTAATGACAGAGTTTCAAGTGGATACAAGTGGTTTACAAGTGGTTACAGTGGTTACAAGGTTTAGAGTACTCTTCCAATTGGGACAAGTCCATAAGCCAAGTCCGTAGTACTTTTATTTCAAGCATCGGTGTCGTTGGTCGGTTGCTCTTTGGAGACAGTGTTCGGTGCCGAACTCGCCTCGAAAGCACAAGATATAAGTGGGTTAAGTCACCGTGCTTCGTGACATTTAAATAACCCTATGGCTCTTCCCATTCTTCTCGGCTATGCCCATTCTTACCACGAGTTGAAGGGTTCACCGATAGGTCTCAGGCATTTCCTGACCTTTTCAAACACATGCAGTCACTAAACAAGATCAACATTCTATCACGCTGGCTTTACTTTTACTATCATTCAGTTTACAGATTGCATAATCATTTTACTTAGATAAGGGTCAATAAAGTACACACGCCTACCTAAGGGTTCAAAATCAGGTTTCACAAGACAATCACAACAATACACATCATTTCAGTCATTTCACATAGCACATAACAGGCATGGAAACTCACCAAAGTAATAAGGTTCAATTCTACTCTCCTCTTCGAACCCTAAACAAGTAAAAACAGTAGTTGAGAATTCTGTTCCTTCACTCATTATTCAAAACAACTCATTTACACTCTTTTCAGTTTTCAGTCAATGTTTTTCCCAAAAATTCTCTCAAGGAAACACTTTCCTTTCCAATACGATAATTCAAACGAATCTTGGAAAACTCATTATCTCATTTCAAAAACCATACTTTGCCGATGTACTCACTAAGCATTTTTCCACATTTTCTTTTAATAAATCAGTCAGGTGAAAATTATCAACCCAAAATCATCTTTAACATAAACTCAACATTTCCTTCTTGAAAATGCGTTAAGATAACTTTAAAACACTTTAAACTATAATCTTTCTTTCAAAATTCATTAAAAGACACCACGACACTACAAACCCTCAAATGACATTTTTCACCCAATTTTCATGAGAAATACTATTCGTTATCTCTTCGAAAATCATCCACTGATAAATGTACATATCAAATATTTTCTTAAACAGAAATTCATCACGACTGAATACAAAGTTTCAAAATCAAACATAGAAGTTTTCAAGTGTGGTTTTGGCCATTTTAATCATTTTTCCTTCAATTTTTCAATCAACTGAAAACCCTAATTTCTAACCATATCAAAACAAATTCACAAATAACAATCAATTCCCAATCAGGTCCTCAAGTCCGCTACCTAGAATCCACCTCAAGTCCGCTACCTAGGTTGGGAATCTAAGAGCCCAACTTCATCTTTTCAGATGATTTCATTTTTATCAATATTAACTACAGATCTACACTAATCAACATTATTAAGGCTAGATCTACGAGATTCAAGTCTGTACTCTACGGATCTACCAAGATCCAACGATATCCGGCAAAGCCCAACAAGATCACTCAACTTTTTCTCCAAGAAAAACACTCCCCAAGCTTGATAGCCTCCAAAATCCTCAAGCCCACTCAAGATCTTCAAGTTTTGTCGAAGAAATCAACCTCCAAGTGCAAGATCAAGCCCCAAGATGCTCACCCAAGCTTTTCCTTCTTTCCTTTTTCCTTCCAAAATTTCGGATCTCCCTTTCTCTCTCCTTCCTTGGTTCGGCTGAAGTGGGGGGTGAAGATCAAGCCATAAAATCATCATCAACTCATCACAACTCAAATTATTTTGTAGGAAGAAAAGAAAAAGGAAGATCAAGCCATTTACCTCTTATTTTCTCCAAGAACTTCAGCCCACAACTCCTTCTCTCTCTCCTCTCTCTCGGCTGCTAGGAGGATGAAGATGATGGTGGTTGATGATGGTTAAAAGTTCAAGAAGATTGGATGAAAGTTGGAAGAAAACTTGAAGCAAAATCTCTCTCTCTCAAGCTCTCTCCCTCTCGGCTCTTCTCTCTCTCTCTACTCCAGATTTTTGCAGCTGAAAATGAAAGCTTGGAAGCCAAGAAGTCAAGGCTTTAAAGTCTCAAAAAGTGCTTTTCCCTGTTTCAGGGAAAAAGTGCTTTTTCGGGCACTTTATGTCGCGTCGCTCGCGTCAGTCTAACTTACACTGCTCGGGTCTATTCCGACACTGTCCAAACTTATTAATATCCTCCAAGTATTGTCATTCATGCTTAATTTCAACTTAAAGTCACTAATCACGCTCCGGTAGAAAATTAAAGTCCTAATACGGCCAAAATCGCACACCGGCAAACAAATCGTATAAAATGCTATAAATTGTAAAATATTCAATTTAAACGTAATTTTACTCATAAACAAATAAATAAACATAATTTAAATAGTATTATGCATTTTTAAAAATAGTTTGAATTTTCAAGGCCCTCACATAATGCCTAACTCAAAAACCTCTCTTAATTCAGGACACAAGCCCACTTAAATCCAACCTAGTTATAACTACCAAGTAGAGAGACTTATTTGTAAAGCACCCAATGTGGGATATAAACACAAATTCAGCAACCACAAATCATAATCTCAAGTATTGTTAATTTTTCACATTATATACATATTAAGTATAATCATATTCATGATAATTCATTCTTCTCATTGCGTTATGACAGTAATTTCATTTTCCTTTATGGAAAACTATGCGTTTCGTAAGTAAGTAAAGCTCTAAGGACATCTATTATACAAACTCTTTATGCTCGTCTTCTCGTTGTTAGACAATGTATATTATCCATTTGGCTCATTTTTCAGATACTACTGATGAATATCGAAAGAAAAATTTTCGCTTCAACTCTCCCTTGAAAAATGAGGCCAATTTTAGAAGAACCGAGATTAGCTACCACGTTCCACAATATTGTCCTTGTATAGGATCCCAAGGGGGGAATCAGGTAGAACACTAGCTTAACCCTCGGAGGAACTCGTAGTACTTTAGTGAGTGCTATAATCTTCAATATTTTCACCTCAAAAGGTACATCTAACCAATCCTTTTTAGCTTCAATTCAGCTCAGATAAATTGACACATGCAAAACAAGGGAGAAATGCAGTTTTAATCATTATATTTAGCATATATGCTAAATTATATGTAGACAAAAATAAATTTGATTCTCCATATTTTTGATTTTATAGAAATTAAATGCAATTAAATGAAAATCACAATAACTAATTGTCAAAATTTTTTACTTTGTATTTTTCAACTGTAAGGATTGAAGTGTCGATCCATACAGTCCTTTAAATTTTAAATAGGCATAGTTATGATTATAAAATGAAATAGAATGTGAATCGAATCAAATATATGATAGATGTTCGTAATTCGTATAAAAATCTATAAAAGAACTTCATATCACCTCCATACTTTTTTTAGCCTAAGGAGAAATTTTTGTTAAGTTAGTTGCGATTGAATAACTATTCATAGATAATATATAAAACAAAAATTAGTGGAAGAAGAGAAGAATATTAATTTCAATTGATAACTTTGCTCTAACTTTAATACATTTTTATGTTCTCCTCTCACCACATTTTATAGGGATTTTATCTTTAAAAGCGTTATTTAGGTATGCTTTATTGTTTTAACAGGTTGAAAAGCACATTGAGAGAAAATGTTGCAAGAGTAGCTCAATTAGAAGGAAAATGTTGGGTTCAGAAAGTCAGCAACTAACGAATGCTAGGATGGAGACCATGTTGGATCCTTAATCCAATGTTGGACTTATATGTGAATAATTATGTGTTGCGGACTATCAAATAAATTTAAGTCCAATTAAAGTGATTTATTATGGTTTCGAATTTAATGTATCTAATCGGATGTGGGCCTTTAATGTGTAGATACTTTATGGTAATTTCTATTTTAATGATGGGTTGAAATGGGAATACTAAAGATAACAGGAAAGTTGTCTATAAATAAGGTTATGGTCCCCAAGTCACCGGTATGCTATTTGTCATATTTTCTAGTACCACAAAAATAACTCTTTTGATATCCCATCGTCAAGAGAGATATCAAAAAAAGTTTAGAGGGTTTTCTCAAAAGATTGGTGGATACGCGTAGACCTGGAAGGCCAATCCCAGATTAAGACAAAAAGGATTCAAGGGGTGATTATCAAATATGTATCCAGGTACGCACTCATCTTCTTAGTTGTATTCAAAAATCTGATATTGGAATCTTGGATGTTCTAACAAGTGGTATCAGAGCTCCCAATATCAGATTTTGGATCACTAAAGTTTTAAGTTTGTACTTTAGTTGGTATTATTCATAAGGGTGAAAGACATTGGCGGCCACTAAACTAATGTCTGCGTCGCCTTTTGACCACTAAACAATTTTTTGGGTTAATCAGTCACTGATCTAACTAATTAGTCAACCCGTGGCCATTTAGACGATTTTTGGTCTTAATCCAGCAAATTAGTAGAACACGCACGATTTACACTTTTAATTTATATCCTTATCTCCTTGTAACTCTTTCAAACCATTATTCAAATCACTTCTTACTTAGTTTCATATCTCCTTGTAACTTTTTCAAGAGTATGGTGGATGAATTCACCCTTACATTTTGGACATGTGAAGCGTGCGTGTTCTGCTAATTTGTTGGATTAAGACCAAAAATCATCTAAATGGCCACGAGTTGACTAATTAGTTAGATCGGTGACTGATTTAAACTAAAAAATTGTTCAGTGGTTAAAAGGCAACGCGAGCATTAGTTTAGTGGCCGCCAATATTTTTTACCCTGTTCATAACTCTTTTGTGAATCTTGTCAGGATATGGCATTGTTGTGAATAATCTTGACCATGCAATTTTATGTGATAAAATAAGGTTCAAAGTCAAATTTTGCATTCGGATATCTGCTTTAACGTTTGAGTTGCATATAATTATTATGCGATTGATTTCTCATAGTATGTTAAAGTTATTTTAAATTCCAGTGAGCGTTAACGCACAAGTACAAGGAAATTAGTATCATGCATATAAGCATTTGCATGCCATGCCACATTTAATGATTAAAGAATTTTCCTTGTCTTTGTTTTGGTCACCAAAATCAAAACTAGTCAAGGATTTATTCCATGGAACCCACAAATGACCATGATGCTTCACAGATTCCATGAATCCCATTTTTCCAATCAAGCAGAAATTGTATGGATTCGTGTTACAATTTCTGCTTCCTTTTGCATTTTAGCATGCAATTGTGACTTTATCCTCCAGTTCTTTGGCCAATATGTGAAATTGACATTGCTTATGGCTTTCTTGCTTCCGTAGATTTAAAGTTAAAGTTATGAAATTTAGCAATTTCTTTATGTTAAGAAAATTAGGATTTCCTAATTTAAGTTAATTAAGCCTTATAAAGTCCAAAAAATTGGCCCATCAAACATATGTTTTAATAAAATATTTATGGACTTTAATAAGAATTTGGGATTAAATAATCAACTATTGGGCTAAACTCAATGATATGGATCTTTGATCCAATAAGTTTTGGCCCAATTGTTAGATTTGACCAGAGTTGACCAAAGTTGACTTCATTTAAAATTTAGTATAATTTTTAAATTTGAATATTGGTACAGTTGTATATATATTTTGGGATGAATTAATTAAAAAAACATGTCACCAAAGTGACCTCTTTTGTAGAAATTAATTTATCTTAAAATATAATTAGTTGTGTATTTATAATTTTGTGAATATTAACCACCCCAAAGGGCGGTTAATATTTGACGGAATTATATGTACACTGGTAGTAATAAACATATGATGATTATTAGGATTTTACATATAAATTATAAATTGGCTCAAAGAAAAATTTATTTTTTGGCATGTGCTTATTGTCAGTGTTTATTACTACATCAAGATATCACTTAGAAGTTAATATTTTTGTCCAAAGATAAAATATTAATGGAATATTGATATCTTGAGATGGGATTACCTTATTTGAGTTTATTATTATTTTGGATTGTGTGAGTTTGTTTTAATTATATGTTGTTTTCTATTTAGTTATGAATGATCCTGCCAGTATAACTATCAGCATTAATGCTATTCCCATGCTGAATGACACAAACTTCAAGTCTTGGAAAGAAAATTTCTTGATAGTACTTGGAGTCATGGATCTTGACCTTGCATTAAGAGTTGACTCTCCTCCACCTCTTTCAGATAAGAGTACCTCTGATGAAAAGAGGGATAAGGAAATGTGAGAGAGGTCAAATCACTTGTATCTAAAGATCATGAAAAAAGTTATTCTAGAAACATTTAAAGGGACAATGTCCGAAACGACAACCACAACTAAAGCATTCCTTTAAAACATTGTAAAAAGATTTGTCAAGAACGAAAAGGCTGAATAAGTACACTCTTGACAAGTCTAATTTCAATAAGATATAGTTATAAAGGAAATATAAGTAGGTACATCCTCGAGATGTCTCATCTTGCTTCTAAATTAGATGCACTCAACTTTACAATTTCTGAGGAGTTATTAGTGCATCAAATTTTGATATCTATTCCAACATAGTTTAGTCAGTTTAAGGTGAGTTATAACTGTCAAAAAGAGATTTGGTCTCTAAATGAGCTCATTCCACACTGTGTAGAGGAAGAAAAAGGTTGAAACAAGATCAAACAGAGAGTACTCACCTAGTCTCTACCCCTAATAATAAAGTGAAGGGACATAAAAGGAAGAGGGATAAAGAAGCTGCAGGTACAGCACCTCCAAAGAAACAACAAAAGAAACCGACTGAGTCGAGAAAGAATGGTTGTTTCTTCTATGGAGTTGAAGGGCATAGAAAGAAGCATTGTACCAATTATCACGCTTGGCATGCTAAAAAAGGTATGCTTCTTAATTTAGTTTGTTTTGAGGTTAATTTAACTTCGGTAGTTGGACACATATGGTGGATGGATTATAGTGCAACAACTCATATCAGTGTGCCTATGCAAGATTGCCTAAGTTATCGAAAGTCTAATGATAGTGAAAGATATATCTATATGGGTGATGGAAAAACAGTTCAAGTTGAGGCAATTGGAGTTTTTAGATTATTGCTAAAGACCGGATTTTATTTGTATTTTAATGAAATATTTATTGTACTATCTTTTAGATGAAATTTAATTTTTGTTTCTATTTTGGATAAATCTAGTTATACTTGTTCATTTGGAAATGGAAAATTTAGATTGTTTCATGATTCAAAATTGATTGGCTCCGGTACTTTATCATATTGTGATAATCTATATTTAGTTAACACAATTGTTTCATATAATGAATCACTGCATTTAAGTACTAGAGGTGTAAAGAGAAAATTAACCAACGAGAATTCAGTTACGTTATGGCACAAGAGATTGGGTCATATCTCCCAAAGGAGAATAGAAAGACTTCTGTCAAATGAAATTCTTGACCCCTTAAATTTTATAGATTTTAGTGATTGTGTTAACTGTATAAAGTGGAAACAAACCAATAAAAGGAGATTTGAAACCAATAGGGTCTCAGATGTCTTAGAACTTTTACATACAGACATTTGTGGACCATTTCTTACATCTTTTTGGAATAGTCAACAATATTTTATAACGTTCATAGACGATTTCTCGAAATATAGTTATATATATTTCATTCATGAAAAATCACAATCCCTAGACGTGTTCAAAAACTTTAAGGCTGAAATTGAGAATCAGCTCAACAAAAGAATTAAGAGCATTAAATCTGATCGTGGTGGTGAATACTACGGTAGATACATGGCTCAGGTGAACAACGTCCAGGGCCTTTTGCTAAGTACCTAGAGGAATGTGGTATCGTCCCATAGTACACCATGCCGGGTTCACCTCCTAATGGTGTTGCTGAAAGATGAAATAGAATGCTTAAGGATATAGTGAGGAATATGATAAGTCATTCTACCTTACCAGAATCACTCTAAGCCGAAACACTTAAGACTACAACATATATTCTTGACAGAGTTCCAACTAAGACAACTTCCAAAACCCCTTATGAGTTTTGAACTGGTAAGAAACCTAGTTTGAAACATTTATGTTTTTTGGATTGTCCAACTGAGGCAAGGCCTTACAGGCCAAATGAAAAGAAGTTGGACTCAAGAATGGTTGGTTGTTATTTTATTGGATATTCTGAAAGATTTAGGAATTACAAATTTTATGATCCCATAGCTAAATCAATTTTTGAGATTGGAAATGTTCGATTCTTTGAGGATGTTGAGTTCGGGGGAGAAGATGCAGTTAGGGACCTTGTCTTTGAAGAGGAATATGTTAATATTCCCATAGGTGTTATTGGCATTGTTCAAGATCCTATTCCTAAATTTGTTAATGACACAGCAGGTCAAGACAATGTCAGAGAATCTCCTATTCCAGACTCAAAGAAGTCAAGAATCATGTTCTTCTCCTTGAACATGGTCTTATGCTAACCGTGACATCTGAGCAAAAGTCTGACTTCCTAGACACAAAGAGTCTACTGTTTCCTCCTGCCATGAATGAAGATGCTTCTCAAGCCAAGGAATCTCGACCTGATCCTACACTAGACATTTAACATGTGACTGAATCTCCAACACCTCATCGTGATCCCTCAACATCTGCAAAGGAAAAAGAACCAGTCACTGAGCAAATTGAGGATCAAGATGATGAAGAAACTGAAGAGGAAGATGACTCAGCTTATCGGCTTATCAGACGAAGACCTGGAGCAAGATCAACCTTCACTCTTTAGGCACAATAGCAGCACTTGCACTTGCACTTCACCATTAGTTTGCATAAATTCCTTTTTGTTCTCTCTTATCAATGATTGAAGTGTACTTAGTATTAAACTCTCTTGCTACTTTCCTTATTGCTCTTTTGTATCTCCATTGGAGAATCAGCACTTTCGATGTTAATTTTGCTCGTGGTACTTTTCTCAATATGGTAACTTTGGCTCTCTTAATATATGTAATGAATTTGTGCTGCAGTTGTTCTATCTGATGAACCAGATGAATATGTGATCAAATTATGTTGAACTGATTCTAATGAGCTTTTTGTTGCAATGCTGATTAAACTTATGGCTGGTTAAGACATTGATGTAGTATTGGACTGGTTAAATTATGTTGAACTGATTTGCATACAGGATTTGGTTCTCTTGTTGAGACATTAATGTGGTATTGGATGTGGTATTGAATCTGAATGATTGAAAATAGAATCACATTTGGATTGAAAATGTGTTTTTTGGAAACACATTTGGTATTGAAGATTTCAGACTATTCCTTAACTCTTTTTGAAATGACAAAAGGGGGAGAATTAAAGTTCAGCCTATTCCTTAACTTTTTTTTGATCATGACTTTAATAAATTCGTTTGTACATGGAAGTTTCTTGGTTTATATTAACTTGGATGAGTAATCAAATGAGGGGGAGTTTTTTGATATGTCCAATACTCAACTCATACTCATTATGCGAATCATGGACATTTTCAACAAACAGATGGTTATTCAAGTAAGGGGGAGCTTTTTGATAAAACCTATCATTGATTTTCATCAAATCAAATTCAATTATTTTGTTATCATCAAAAAGGGGGAGAATGTTAATCGTGATCCCATATTTTGACAATTACAAAATAATTGAAGAAGTTTATCTAACATTTTCCATTAAGGACATTTGCAGCTCAGGTAATCATTGCAACTGGTGCAATTTGAAGAACTCAATCAAAAGAAGCAAAAATCACTGATGACTGTCGGACGCTCGATAGCTTGTATTGGACATCCGATAAAACTCGAAACATCTCTATCGGACACTCAATTTGATGTACCGGACGTCTAATAGACAGGGGATCCATCGGACACTCGTATCGGACGCACAACAACCTCACCAAATCTCCGATCGTATCCAAGAAGGTTTTTTAGCTCTGTGGTCGCTGTCGGACGCAAAGCTCGTCGGACGCAAAGCTCATCGGACGCTAAAATATGCATCGGCCGTCCAATCGTATTCAAGAAGATTTTTTGAACTCACTGGTCGCTATCGGACGCAAAACTCATTGGACGCAGAAATAGACATCGGCCGTCCGATAAAGGATGAAACAGCCTGTCGGATGCTAGCATCGGACGCACAACATGGTGTCGGACGTCCGATAGCCCCAACAAATAATTGACCCTTCAGTTTCTTCTATTCGTTGACCTCAAATATCAAGGCACTTTTTGGTCCCCTATAAATACAGCCTTGTCTAACCTTCAAAAACAACTTTTTACACTTAGATTACAACTTCTTGAGAGTGATTTTAGCAAGAAAATACTCTTTGTGTAAGAATTGTAGGTCTTGAAATGTTAGTTCATATGCAAGCTTTTCAATTGTGAGTGAGTTCATCAATAGTGTAGCTTTGTGAGGGTTATCTGTGAGATTGTAAAACTTCCTAACTTGACTAAGTGTAACTTGGGCCAAGGAGGAAGTGAACCTTCTATTGTACACATGGATTGATTGAATTTCACCAAGTTGAAGTTGCTTAAATTGAAGATTATTCTTCTAGCTCGAGTGGAGCTTTGAAGAAGATTGGTTTGCTTTCTATCATCTTATTTTTCAGCTTACTTTTCGATTCATTGATTGCTATATCATCTATACTTCTCGATCTTACTTGCTCATTTGTTTGACAAATCAATTGTGTGAGAAATTGAAATTGTGATTTTGAAAAAGGGGCACTATTTGATTAATTTTTAATCAACCTAATTCACCCCCCTCTTAGGTTGTCTTTGGGTCTTACAGTCTTGTCGCTAAAGGTTTCACACAATGGAAGGCATCGACTATAAAGAGACATTCTCTCCAGTTTCTTTGAAGGACTCTTTTAGAACTATAATGGTACTAGTGGCACATTTCAATCTTGAGTTACACAATATGGATGTAAAGATGGCATTTCTCAATGGTAACATTGATGAGACGATTTATATGGTGTAACCAAAAAACTTTGCATTAGAAGATCCAAAGAATATGGTTTGCAAACTTAAAATTCTATCTATTGGCTCAAGTAAGCATCTCGATAATGGTATTTCAAATTTCATCAAGTGATCATCTCATTTGGTTTTGGAATGAATCTGGTCGATGAATGCATATACCATAAGTTCTGTGGAAGCAAATATATTTTTTTGGTATTGTATATTGATGATATTTTGCTTGCCAACAATGATATAGAACTGTTGCATGAAACCAAGAGATTTCTAACTGATAATTTTGAGATGAAGATCTTGGTGATGCATCTTTTGTGCTAGGCATATAGATGCATCGAGATTGCTCTCGGGGTATTTTTGAATTATCACAAAAGGCCTATATTGAAAAAGTTCTAAAATGATATGGCATGCAAAATTACAAATCAGGTGATACCCCTGTACTTAAAGGAGACGAGTTTAGTCTCGATCAGTATCCTAAAAATGCTTTTGAGGAAAAGGAGATGCAGAAGATTCCTTATGCGTCAGCAGTAGAGAGTTTAATGTACCTTTAGGTATGCACGCATCTGGATATTGCGTCCATGATCGGGATGCTAGGTAGGTATTTAAACAATTCGGGATTGAACCATGGGAAAGCAATCAAACGGGTCTTGCGATACTCACAAAGAACAAAAGACTACATGCTCACGTATTCGAGATCAGATAAGTTTGAGATCATTGAGTATACTGATTTTGATTATTCTGGATACCAAGATAGTATGAAATCAACAACAGGTTACATCTACTTATTGGCTGAGGGTGCCATATCTTGAAAGAGTGCTAAACAGTCTCTAATAACCTCTTCCACTATGGCTGTAGAGTTCGTAACCTATTATGAGGCATCCAACCATGAAATTTGACTGTGAAATTTTGTCACAAGATTGCGTGTGGTGGATAATATTAACAGAGCACTCAAATTATTTTTTGACAATAAATCAGCAATTCAATAGTCTAATAACAGTAGGAGCTCGACAAAGTTAAAACATATAAATATCAAGTTCCCATCTGTTAAAGAAAGAGTTCATAGTGGACAGTTGTCTATAGAGCATATTGTAACAAACTCCATGATTGTGAATCCACTTACTAAGAGATTGCCACCCAAAATATTTCACGAGCACACCGCTCATATGGTTTTCATGGCATTAGATGATGTTGAGTTTTAGTGGGAGTTTGTTACTTTACTTGCTCTGGAGACATGGATATTTTTCAGTTTTTGTTATTTAAGGATATTTTTGTATAAATAAAGTTTCGGTTTATTTCCATTCTAATTTTGGTACGGTTTGCTATCACAAAGGTTTAAAGTGGACCACTTGAAAATAGGCATGTTAAGATCACATTGCATGAAATTTCCAAACTACACATCCACATCATAATTCGTGTCATTCAATTATATTAACATACATGACCATTGATGGGTCGAGTTATGAAAATTGTAACAAAGGCTACTTTGATCCTACGTTTGTGTAATTGATGGATCGAATTGGTTAGAGATACATTTTGGTTATGACAGTAAAGTTTGAGCTCATATGGTTATTTTGCAAAACATAATTATAAAGTTACACATATAGTCCAAATGGGAGATTGTCAGATCCTTAATCCAACGTTGGACTTATATGTGAATAATTATATGTTGCAAACTGTGAAATAAATTTAAATCCAATTAAAGTGATCTATTATGGTTTGGGTTTTAATGTATCTAATAGGATGTGAGACTTTAATGTGTAGATACTTTATGGTAATTTCTATTTTAATAATGGGTTGAAATGGGAATACTAAAAGACAATAGGAAAGTAGTCTATAAATAAGGTTATGGTTCCCAGGTCACGGATATCCTATTTGTCATATTTTCTAGTACCACAAAAATAATTCTCTTGATATCCCATCGTCAAGAGAGATACCAGAGAGAGTTAAAGGGTTTTCTCAAAAGATTGGTGGATACGCATAGAACTAGAAGGCCAACCCCAAATTAAGACAAAGAGGATTCAAGCGGTGATTATCAAATATGGATCCAGGTATGCACTCATCTTTTTAGTTGTATTCAAAAATTTGATATTGGAATTCTGGATGTTCTAACAGACCAAACTTAGGACTAGTTCAAGTTTGAAGTTGAGTTTAGCCAGTTTAAAGAGTTATAGTCTCGATGTATGTAAGATCTCTAATTTTAAATGGGCTACTTGCCTCCAACTTAGAAGCCCTATCTTTGGGACTATATAAATACGTGTGGCATGAGTCATCAGGGGGGAGCCATCAGAAGAGAGGAAGTGACACAACTTTTCTTTGCATACTACTAATTCTCCAGAATTAGCGTAGAATAGTTTAGGATTATTTTCTCTATTATAAACATCTCTTTTGCTTCTACAATGATGATGTATTTCTAGTTTCTTTATTCAAGCCAATTATAAAAGTGATAACCACAATGATTGTGAAATCAGTTTGATCTTTTCAACTTTAATTGACTATTTGCCATTCTTTGATTTCCAATTTATGGTTATGCATACGTAGTAAAGTAACTGATCAAGTATTCTCTGTATGTGTGTTATTCATGCCAAAATATTAATCGTGATTTGTAATTATCATGTATTAATATTTCTAAGTGATAAATAAGATTAGCAATTAGTTGCTCCCATTTGCAAATCTTAGGAAGAATTGTGGTGTTGATTAAATGACTACGTGTATTATGAGTTGTTGTCTTCCTTGACAAACTCTTAGTTTTTAGTGCTATTATTTGATTAATTTGGGATTGCATTGTAAGGGCCGTAACTAAATTCTACCTCTTGTTTAGACCTTCTGTGAACGATTTTCGTAATTTCACTAATGCATGTGCATGATCATGAACATTTTGAAAACCCACGAACAGATTTCCAAACGATAGCTCAAGTAAGTATTTGAAATCATTTCAATAAAATTAGAGTCCAACCATACTTAAGATGAATTATTTCAAAGTCATCACCACCAAGTACACCAAAACCCTAAACGTCCCTTTTCTTCTTCCAATTTCCAACCGGTTGCACTTCCACAAAGTTTAACCAACATGATCACCATTAAACCGATTCACTTCAGCCAAAAAAAAAAAAAAAAAAGAAGACGGACCAATTCCAGCCAACTGAACCCACATGTTTCCCTCCAATTCAATTTCAAAAATTACCCTAAGAAAATTCAGCAAAAACCAGCCGCCCTTTCACCTCATTCCCATGGCTACCACTTGTCAAGCTTGAGCTGAAAATCTGGCAGCAAGCATGCTTCTCTTCTCTCTCCCCAAAACCGGCAGCATCATGGCTTGAGCATGGGATTTTCAGATGTCTTCAACCAAGGCCAATGATGCTTACCTCCTTTCATGCCCAATACATGAGAGGGATGTGCCATTTGGAAATTTTTTTCAGCCAAAGCTTGTTCACTTGAACAAGCAACTTCAGCAGAAATTCCTCTTCAAGGCTGGCCGAACTTCCTCAGCAAAATCCCTCCTCCATTTCACTTCCACACTCTCCCACTCACTCTCCTTGCACTCCAGCATTTTCTTTCCAAGCCTCACCAAAACTTCCTCTCCACTCACACTTCACTCCAAAAATTTCTCCCTCAAGCTTCAACCGAGAAGCTCTTCCTCCTTTCCCTACATCTTCTTGTCTTTTCTTGGTTAATCAACCCTTTCACCAAGAAGTAATCTTGGCCGAACACTGCTGGAAACAAGCATTAAAAATTCTGGAAGAATCAAGCTAGTCATCCTCCATCCGATTTTAGGCAAGCAGGAGGTAAATCCTAATCTCTTTTGTGAACTTCCTAGGTAGCCTGAAACTCTCTCCTTAGCTTATTTTGTGTCTTGTAGCTGGAAAACAGAATCGATTCAACACCTAGCAACTTTGTTCATCCATTTTTCTGTTCAACCAAACAAAAGGTAAGCTGTAGTTCTTACAATGGTTCCATCCGCAGCTTAGTTCCATTCTCAGCAGTACTCCTCTTCTTGTAGCTGGACCTCGGACTGCATTAGCTCAAACCACCACTTGTACATTGTTCTTGAGGCCGGTTGGAGGTAGGAAATCCATCTTACATTCCCTTTGACCTAAATAAACTGTTTTACTCTTAAAGATAACATCTTACTTCCTAAAAACTGCTATGCATATGCTAGTAAGCTTAAAATCCTACTTGCATGCATATATCATCTTATTATGTTGATGGAAATTTTGATGGACTGATAAGGGATATCATTTTGATGTCCCAAAAGCTGACCGAAGTTTAAAGCCATGGAAATGTCCTACTTACTCCATGCATTATGATTGATGATGGCCGAACCTTTTCTTGTGCTTAGTTGTGGTTCAACAACTTTGATTACTTGTCGCTCGAATGGATGTGTGCTGATGGGCTTTGCCCTACTCCATCCGAAACCCTTTTGTTATTAACATGCTGAAATCGACCCTTGCATGCATCACATTCCACTTGGTTGATGAGACTTTAATTAAAAGTTTGCATGGGTAAAGTGTTTAACAAAAAAACCAAGCTTGAGTTGTTTATTTGCTTGTTGGAAAGTTGAAAATCTATTTTCCTTGCATGAGACCTCTCGGTCAGTTCGAGAGCCGCATGCATAATGACCTGAAACCTGGTTTTGAGTAGATATTAGTCTTGCAACAAAGAAGAAAACAAAAAGGGAGAATCGGACTTGATGATTTTTTTTCAACTTGGGACAAAATTTGTCTAGTTACACGTATTGTTTAATTTTGACCGTATGCATGATTTTTGGATTGTTAGATGAATGTATCACATGCTAAGAGTCCCGCTTAGCATTCTGGAAATCAAACCGAACCTTTAATCACGCGGCTACATGGCTGAAATTTCACAAAAAGTTACCAAAACCACATTTTTCTAAGAAATCAGTGGGCGAAACCACACTGAAATAAAACGCTCATATCTCGCTGTTTATAACTCCAAATTATGCGCCGTCAGTGGCATCCGAAACTAGACCCAAAGAGCTTCGTCTCAGTACCTTACACGCCCCGTAACTCATTTTCTACACATCGTGGAGAACCAACAAACATCGCTGAAAATCAAACTTGCAAACCAGTGGTTTCAAAAATGAATGTCCAAATTTGAGTACTTTCCAAATTGACTTGGCCGTTGCTATTTTATGAGAAAATAAAGAATTATGATTCTAGTTTCAACGGTTTTGAAATTATACAATTTGCAAAAGAAAATTTCCGATTTGAAATTTGAAAGAAACCATGACGGATTAGTTTTGGCCATGAAAACATAATGACATTCCACTTTCAAAATTGTGGTTGTCGACCAAAACCCTAATTTGTACTATTTTGATTTTATCACGAAAACTTGTTTTAAGTATGAAAGACCAAAAATCAAATTGGTTTCAAATCCAAAGCCTCGAAAGATTGTTTTGTTCACTAAACAAATAAAATTAAACACCATTAGTGATTTTCCAACCAAGCAAACCGTTTCTCAAATTTTCCAACGGATAACGTTACGTTACTCAAATCTTTCTAAACCTCAACTAATAAAATTATTCCAACCCTAATTACGCAGATTCTTTTTTGAAACTCACACATTTTAACCTATCTAACCAAGACCCATATTTTCAAAATACAAACCACCGTTTTATCACACTATCGACTCGTGAGGTAAACCTAAAAATATTCTTATTTCATAAAAGAAGTGAATTGGTCAAAATTGATTTTAATAATTAATACAATAATTATGTACCTCAGGAACCGACGGTAATATAAACGAGGGCTTTGAGACCGAGGACTTCGACTCATCTACTCAACCTTGACCATCTAAGGTGAGGGTTCCTATTTGATGCTACTTGATCCTTGTTGCTAGGTATTACTTGTTATTGTATGACTGGTTTCTAAATGTGATTTATCGTTGAATGATTGAAACTAGAGTTTTATGTAAAGTAAGTTTTATTGCTAATTTGACTCAACGTGCTTAGGTGGTTAGTATGTTTTGTGTTTTAAAAACAATAAAACTTGTTTTCTTTTCGAGGCTTGAGGTGAAGAGGCTGGCCTTCAAGGCCCCCTCGCCCCTAAAGGCTGGTGCACTCTCCTAAGGGGGCTCGAGGTTGAAATTGATTGTCAGTTGTCCCTCGCCTCTAAAATATTAAACTAAACCACCGCACTGCTTGTGCATGTCAACTGCATGACCTGTTGGTCAGGGATCCCAAACCCCTGAGGCGAGTCGGCCTATTCCGAAGCCAGAGGGCTTGGTCGGTACGCCGACGGACCCCGGGTCCCGCTCAAAGGTTACCTCGAGTGTACACCGCCTCCGCTTGTTTAGTTCGGATCCGTTGAGTGAAAGGGATGGAGAAAGAAATAAAATGACCGTAGTTCAGACTGCTTTCCTCCCCGAATGTTATTGCAATTGTTAATTAATGCTCATCGCTTAAATGGCTCAATGAGCATCTTGATTGTTACCGTTTTACAACCTGTTATGAGAAAAAAAAAATTTTATAATATACTATCTCACAACTTTCCTTAAATGGAAGTTACTGTATTTGAAACTAGTCCTGTACGGACCTAAATGTTTACAAAGCTTGTTGTACTTATGTGCTTAATTGTTATGTGTTTTGGGACTCTCACTGGGTTTAGAAACTCACCCCATATATTTCCCATCCCAAGATTTCCAGGTATTGAAGAAAGTACTGAAGGAGTACAAGCCAGTTGAATCTTTTGAATGTTGGGTGTATTTGAATCTATTATGATGTCAAAGATAATGTATAAGAATTGTCTTTTGAATTATTGTGGTAAGGTGGAGAGTCGAACTCAAAATGGATGTTGGTTAGTAAGTTATGTCGATCTATTTGAAGAATATATTGGTTTGAAAAACCCTAGTCGAAGTAATTGCCTGCTTGAGTCCTGGCGAGAGTTGGGCCGGCGGCCGCGGGTCCTATGGTTCGCCTTGGGAAACGTGGGGCCGCCACATGCATTAATATCTAGATTATATGATACTAATGATACAGTTAGGGTGCATTATTCTAGTTATTGAATTTATAGAATCTACGAGTCATTACTAGTGTTTGAAATAACTTAGGTCGAATGGTTAATTAAAAATTGGACTTTTAGAAGTTAATGATCAATTGAGGTAAAACCATTCATGTTCTTGACTTGGCTTTCATTCATTAATTTTGTTACTTACTCTTGAATTTGTTCTCTTTATTTTATTAGTTAAATTTCTCCTAGTTGTTTCCATTTATTTTTAATAATTTAACATCAAAAAATAAAAGTTTTCACTATTCCCTGTGGATTTGACCTGAACTCTCACTACTATAAGTTTTGGAAATTGAATACATAATTTTTGACACTCACAACAAATGATCATTGTAGTTAGAAATTTTAACGCAATAACTAGTGATGGTAAGTAGTGGTACGAAGTACTTGCTAGGAAATTTTGAAAAATTTTTCTTCCTATTTGAAAAATTATGAATTTCATAGTCACTAAATGTATGTCAATACTAGCTCGAATTACAAAGCGTGTTCAATCGTTAAAACTATAAAACACTAATATTGGATGGTATAAATACACGGATTATCCTAATTATTCCTGTGTGACGAACGGGCATTTAACCAGTGGATTTTATATGTATGCGTCGGCCAATCTCAAAAAGTCACATTATGTGTTATTTAGATGCCAATGTAGAACAAGTGGGATGTAAAATATCAATATTTGCTCCGCAGAAATGCTCAGGTTAACGAGTAATTATTTTATTCTGATATAAAAAATTACTAATTATTAGTTATCATCCTTGGAAAGGCATTGAATTGTGAGAACTATTTATTGAAGAACGTGGTCGATATAGTTTATTGGTTTATTAAATCTATCATATATTTTGGTTTATTAAGTCTTTGCTTTCCATCCAATGAACTCTCTCTCTAATTTTTTTTTAAATTATCAGCTACAAGTTATTGAAATTGGAGGCTATGGAGAATATACATTCGCTGAGGCGTTTCATTCTCTGTTACTGATTTGTCTATTTCTTCCAACTGGCTGGTTTTTCAACTACTTTTTTGTCACTAGCTAACGCTAATATAAAAAGGTTTTGTCTAATAATTCATTTCATAGCTGTTGGCATGCTCAATATATTCAAGACACAGTTTTTTATTTTTTTAAGCTTCAAGATTTTGAGGAAAAACTTTTATATGCATAACGTTGTAAACTACCAATTTAAGTGAAATTTTTATACACTATTTTTATTATATATTATTAATATGTATTTATGACCTCATTTGATTTGGCCATTAGTCTAACCAGTCGAATGCAGCGAGCCCTAACCTTGAACTCTCTTGAGTTGGTACCTAGTTTGAGTTTAAAAATATAGCAATACGAACATAGTTCTTTGCCTCCGCTAAACAAAGGAAAATTCTAGCTTTTAGGTATAAAACTTTTTTTTTTTTTTATCATACCTACTGACTGTAAATGTTCCTCTAACAACAAAGAAAAATGTTAATTCAGGGAATGGATTTTAAAACTCTTTTATCCCAAATAAAAGAGTATTAGCCCATGTATTAGCTAACAGTGCCAGAGTAATACAGGAGAACAATAAAGTGTAATCTTTTCCGTACGTACTGATAATTCTTGCACTAAAATAAATAAACAAACTCTTCACATTCAACTCTCAAATCCTTATTTTACTATTTTTGGTTGGGTTGGGTGAGCAATTAAAGGGAAATGACGTAGCTGTCCACTTGGAGAAAGGATCAAAGGAAATTCTCCCCCTCCCACCAAACCTTTTTAGCTGAGCAATTAGCAGAATAAATAAGGGCAAAATACTAAAAAACTCCCTGTGGTATATATAATATTTAGTTTAACTTCTTGTGATTCGGAAACCTATAATTTAGCTCCCTGTAGTTTTAACTAAAATGTAATTTTGACAGAAATCATTCAAACTAACGGTAGGATGTAAAATATCAAAATTGCCCTTACGATAAAATATTGAGAAACTCCTTGTAGTTTCAATAATATTCAATTTAGGTTCCTAAGATTTGAAAACTTATATTATGACTCCTTGAGATTTTAACTAATTCAAACATTGATAGAAAATGTCTAAATTAACAGTTATATGCAAAATGTTATAATTGTCCCATTCTTCTCTGTAACCACTCACAAAAGTCATTATCTCCTTCTGACATTCTCTATATTCCAACCCCATTACCACAACCACAATCAACACCATCCCCTTCTTCTTCTTTTTTAAAATAAAAAATAAAAAATAAGGAATAGTAGAGATAGAACCTAAGATCCAAACCACTAGATGATTTTTCCAAAAATGAATCACCACTTTTTGGTAGTATCTTTATTTTAAAAAAGGACGGAAAAAGACATCCAAATGTCCTTTCAAACTTTGATTTTTTTCTTTGTCTTTAATTTTTACCTAGATTTCTTCTGTAATTTTGGAGTGCAATTGGGTTTGCAAAACTTTTATAACTTCACTCAAAATCCAAACTCAAGAACCTGAAGAGCACTCGAAAAAATACCATGATGCAAAGGATGTATCTATCATTTTGCTACTGTAGAAGAGCCAAAGAATAGGGTTTTAAAACCCTAAAAGTGAGTTTTCATTTGTCCATAGGGGTAAAATTGTCAACTAATTTGAATGCTTTCTGTCAAACTATATTTTAGTTAGAACCACAGGGAGTTAAATTGTAAATTTTCAAACCACAAGGAGTTAAACTGAACATCAATGAAGCGCTGTCTCTCAAATTCAATTAGTTTGGACGGTTTCTGTTAACTTTTCACTTTAGTTAAAATTTCAGGGAATCATAATGTAGGCTTCCAAAACTCAGGGAGTTAAATTGAATATTAGTTAAACTACAAGGAGGTTCTCTATATTTTATACAATAAATAACACAGAAGCCTGTCAGGAAAAAGATCCATGGAGAACTCTCTTTATTTATTTATCTTTTAATAAAAAGTATAAATTTCGTTCTAATATCCAAACGAATGGCAGGGAGTACATCAAATGACACGGATGCACAAATCTAAAAATCAATGGATATAACAATGTGTAAAATAATAAATTTGATCATAGCATTGAAATCCCAAGAGTATCTTTCATTATATGAATATTATTACAATCTAATAAATCTATGTGCATGTCGTTCAATAGTTAGATCTCAGGCTACACACGATTGAAACTACTTACGAACTGCTCGTGAGCAGTTTGAGTTCGAGTTCAACTCGAGTTCGAGTAAAGAGATACTCAACTCGGTGGTTCGCAAATTGGCTCAAATATGTATGTATGTATACATCTCTATCTGTGTATGTGTGTATTATGTTTATTTTAGTAGTAAAAATTACACATATGTCCCTAATATTTTTATTATTTATTAAGTAAAATAATGATTTTATTAATTTTTAAAAAAATAAAATAATTATCTTTATTTTATTTGGGGTTGAGTAGGCTCGAATTTGAGTTTGACTAGACTCAAATTGAAACTAGAGCTCAAGCTTGAGGTTTACATTGAAAGTTCATCGAGTTCGAATCTAGTCAAAATTAAATCTAACTTGGCTCATTAAAGGTAATGGTTGACTAGACTCGACTCGTTTACAACTCTAATTATATCCTGTAAAAATTACTTCAAGCCCAAGGAGAATTTAAATCTGACATCCAGTGATTTCTGAAATTTGCCAAATCTCTAATCTCACATATTGAAAAAAAAAAGATAAAAAATAAAAAACGCTTTCACAAAGATATCCTAGCAGTGAATAAATCTAGGAATAAATTGAAAACAAATAGTGTAGAAACAAATTGAAACACTCTTGTTAAACACTTGACCTTAAGCATCATTAATAGGACTTGCATTTTTTCCCTTCGAAAACAGACGATAGAAATATATTTAAACCGGTCTCGCCAAACACTAACCTTTGGCGTCATCAACTGTGCCATATGATTGCAAATGAGAGGGACGGATGACTCTGATATCAATTGTTAAGCACGTCATGGTTTATGATTTATATATGTATATGTATGTATGTATGTATGTATGTATGTTGTTAGGGAGTTAATTGTTCATTTTATTTCAATATTTTCCCTCTCAATTATGGTCAAATTGGGTGTTAAATGCTGCCTTTTATTCATTTTTGGTTTTTGGTGTTGATTTTAGGTCATTGCAATTAAATTGAAGTTAAAAGCGCAATTAAGGTGGAAATTTCAGAAGACCTTGGCTGATAAGACAGGGGCACGCTTTATTCTGTTGGGAAAGATGGACGTCAAATTGTACTGGAATGGACCCCACATGGAATCCCTGCTGACAAAACAAACTCACGTCTCTGTTGGAGATGGAAGCTGAATTTTACGAACAAATTTGATTTCCTTTTTTATTGTTAGGGTTATTTGTTAGTATTCTAATGTTAATAGGATTCTTATCTTTTTAGTTATTTTTGTTGGTATTAATAGGAAACAAAAGAAAAAAGGACGGCAGGCTTGGTTGGTAGTTTTTTGAAGGCTTTCTCGTGGGAAGCTTTTGTCCTAAGACTCTCTTTGAGAAACTTTTGGTTCTTGGCTTCGGACTTGATTTGGCCAAGAAACAAAAGTGCAGTTTTCTTGTTTTTCTTTTAGTCGACTCAAACATTAGATTAAAAACATCTCTTGGCTGCAAATCTCGATAAGGAGTGGCTAATCTTTTCCATCTAGTTGAAGGCTAATCGAGCTTTGGTTCATCGCATCCTGTGAGACTTAATTGGATTGTTTTGTGTTTCATTTGTTTACAAGTACTTGGATATTTCCTGATGTTCACGTTTATCATTATTTCTTGCAATTAAATACTTAATCACTATTTGGTTGTGTGAATAATCTACTGTCATCTAGAATGCCAAATCTGTAATTGTTTGGTAGTTCTAGTATTTGTGACGAGTGACTTAATTCAGTAGTATAAGAAACTTTTGGATTATTGTCACGGAAATATACAATCTAACTTAAATGAACCGAGCTTGTGTGTTTGTTGGTTAAAATTGGTAGCCTTTCTAATTGTTAATGCTGTCGGTAGGCTAAATCTTAAGAACTTGTTTAGGGTTGTCTATTGGTAAGAGGAATAGTCACAGAACTTGCTGTGGCTATCGACGCAGTAAGGAATGGCGGGTTGTCAAAACTTGTTGACAACCATAACCAGTTTATTTGTAAACAATTGATTCTCATTTTAGCGTCGATAATCAGTTTGATGACATCAAAGTGAGATTAGTCCTTTGACCAGAATTTTCCATTGCTTGATTTAGTTTAATTTGAATTTGGTGTTATTGTCTATTCTTATTTGAATTGTTAATTAGGAATTGATCGAATCTTCTCCCCCCACTTATTTATTTTTGATTCATGGAAAATAATTCTTCCAGTTCCCTGAGAAGACGACCCTGTTTGCCCTAAATACAAATTAATCATTTCCCGTGAGTGAATTCTAGTATATAGGGTTCAGCATACTCCTTGGAATCGGGGTGAAGCCAAAAACCCATTGCACATCCGGAGTCACTGCTCCAATACTAGAATTGACTCGGGGATATTTTTGAAGGCAGTTAGGTTTTATTTATTTTTATGTAGCCTCGAAACCTGTCATATGTATGTATGTATGTATATATATATATCTATGTATATGTGGTGTGGTATGTGTTGGATTAAACTTTTATCCATTATTAGTGTAGTAGATTTTTTATACTAACAAGTATAGATGTATACTACTTATGTCAAAAGCGAATTCCAAATTTAAAATTGAATTATGCATCATACATCTATGTCTACTCATGGTTACACTAACAATGTATAAATTTACACGTGTGTGTACAAAATTTTATACACACTCATTTTATCTTGTTTTGATCAAACATCTTTCATTTTTCTTTATATGTTTGAATTGCACAGGTATGAACGATATATTTGTATGTTGCTTGATGCCAACCAAGAACACATCCAGTGTGAAAGATCAATAATTTCTAAATCATCAGTTACTGTCACAATTAATTAGAGGCAAGTGATAATTATCTTGAACAGAAATGGGCACATTATTGAGTAATTATTTTAATTATTTTACTCTATCAGACAGGATTACTAATTAATAGAAGTAACTTCATAGGAAAACCACCGACTTATGATTATGAGAAGTATTTATTGAAGAACGTGATAGATTTAGTTTATTAATTCTATCACATTTTTTTTTTCGGTTTATTAAGTTGATGCTTTCGGTCCAATGAATTTGTCTTCTTACATAAGATGGTCAGCATCCGAGGAAGGTACGTGCGTGATGAGGAAATCCACTGTAGATTCTGCAGTTGTTTTTGTAGTTATTGTATAAATTGTGTAAGGGAATAGATCCCCCAACCTGAAGCGTTTGGCTTTTCATTGGATGGGCAATTAGGTGCATCTCAAGGCTCATATCTGCCCACACATCATACGTTACTGTGTGATGATGGATAATTTTTTATATTCAGAAGCCAAGGCTGCTGTGCGGGTTGCAGATTTTAGTTTATAAATTATTTGTTCACCTCAGAAACAAAGAGCACCAATCAACAATTTCAGATTGGGCGTCCCACGTTCTTAAATTCCCGCTATCCAATTTTTAAGAAGTCTCAGGCATCCTGCGTTTTCTTCCAATTATGAGAATATTTAGTGAAGAACGTGATGGATTTAGTTTATTAAATCAATCACCGTATTTTGGTTTATTAAGCCGTAGGGATAGGCAAAAATATCCATTGATTTGAAAACCCGCAATATTTAATACGATCCGATTTAAAAACTAGGATAATTGATTTGCATTATTTGATCAGGTCAAAACAATAGGTTTAGATACCCGCTTATATGTAGGGGGGCTTGGGTCATGGGATTGAGAATGTATGGGTATCCATCCTGCACTGCATGTATGTGTATATAAGTGTGCGTATATGTATGAATATGTGTGTGCATGTATCTATACACACACACATACACAACACAAAATATTTTTGAGCTAACCAAATAATTTCATCGAACAAAATACACTACAAATATGAGAGACTATAGTTCGTTTACAAGATTCATTTGTTGAGGTTGATCTTTTTTTTTTTTTAGAAAAGAGTTTAATTTATGTGGAATATATATTTAAAAATGGTAGTATTTATTTCAAAATTTCATAGATTTTGAATTCTTTGATTTTTTTTCCTTTTTCTTGTATTTTCTTTGTATGTTTGTTTCCTAGCAGGAGACTTTGTTTTCTTTAAAGCTCAGTTTGGGAGTTTAGAAGAGAAGAGAAAAAAAAAAGGATAAGTTATGAAAGAAAATACAAAAAGAAGAGAAATATTTATCTTCTCATGTTGATTGGGAATTTGGAAAAGAAATGAAACGATTTTAGATAAATTTGGTATTATGATTTTATTATTTGACATTTATGGATAATGTTGGCATTTTGAAAAAACTTAGAAAGGTTAAATGAATCTTTCCTTCCATTTCTTCCTATTTTTGGAGAGAAAGTTTTTTAACCAATTTATCTCTCTATTTCCTTCCACTTTCCTTTCCTTTCTTCCCACTTAACAAGAGAAAATTTTAAATTTCCCTTCTTTTCCCTTCTTTTCTCTCCAAATATCAACTCCCAAGCTTAGCCTAAGAAAAAACCTATATTGAGTTTTAGATGACTATGTAAAATATAAAATTAAATTAGTATAAATCATTTTTTTTAAAATTAAAATGATGAGCAGGTGAGTGGTTACCCGTTGACCCGAGTCTCTTTTAATGCATACTCGATAATTGAGTATTTGCTCACAAGGGTTAGAAAATGTCTTACCCGCAAAATAGGGGTCAACAAAATAATGCACGGCGAGTACCCAGGAGTTTCTTTCTGTATTATTGATTATTCTATTCCTTTAAGCTGGCTGGTTTGTCAACTACTGTTATCTAATACGAAAAGAATTTGTCCTTTTTTTTTTTTTTTGCCTGCAACGATAGATTATAAAAAAAAATTTGTCTAATAATTCATTTCGTAGCTATCGGGATGTATGAAGAAACTGCTTCATGGTTTTCCGATGGATTGTTGTACTTGAAGCTTTTGATGTAAGGTGCATCACCCATCCAATTTTGAAATCCTTTTGAATAATAAACTCTTGGGCTTTCCAAAATAAAAAAGAAATAGTAAAGAATTTTTGTCATTTTCTTGTTTAACTATCTTGTGAGCTATAAGTGAAGTGGTTTGTTAGATTTAATATGCGATTCTTAGTAGTGAAGAGGACCCAAGAAGTCTTCGCTGACTGTTGGGCAAAGCCCAGTTGAATATGCTTAAGAGTCAGACTTTTATTTTGTCATTTTAGGCCGATGCAGTCATTTGTTTGCCACCAGAGAATTTACACTACAGAGTTAATTCTATTCTTATCCTACACATATTGTACAAAAACATGCGTGCATAGTTAATTCTATTCTTATCCGCCCAGCTCATGTCTGCTCACACATCATATTTCATTGTGTGATGATGGATAATTTTTAATATTCAGAAGCAAAGCCTGGTGTTCTGGTTGCAGATTTAAGTTTGTAATTATTTGTTCACCTCAAAAACAAGGAGAATCAATTAACAATTTCAGATTCATCTGTCAAGGGGCGTCCCACGTTCATGAATTCCCCCTCGCAATTTTTTAAGAAGTCTTCGGGAGTCCCACGTTTTCTTCCAATTTGTGTATTCGACATGCAAGCCCCTACTCCTATATAATGCATGTCCATCCAGGAGAGGCTTACAACTGCAACAGCTTCTTATCATGTTGATTAAGAAGACAAATGGAACTGCTTAAACAAGGTTCTAAAATGTTCAAAAAGTTTTGCTCTGAAAATGGAGATTAACCATTCTGATTTTGGCGATGATTTCATCTTCGGGACTGCAACTGCTTCTTATCAGGTTGATTAAGTTTTACAACACACATTCTTTGTACATGCATTTTGTTTTAGCCACAAACCTTTGGATAAAGTTTTATGAATTTTATTTTTCGGTTTAATCTGTAGGTGGAAGGTGCTACAAAGGAAGGTGGCGAAGCCCCTAGTGTATGGGATGCTATGTGCGGCAATAAACCGAACAAAGTTACGAATTTTGACAATATAAATGTGGCGACAGATTCATACCATCTGAATAAGGTACCTCCTGGATAATTGATTTTTCTTTCGATTTTGAACCTCGTCATCCTTCACACTTGTCTTCTTTCTAAATTGGTTCCTGGAAAATCAAAATTGACTTTCACTATTATTTCCATTAATTTGCTCTTCAGGAAGATGTGAAAATGGTGAAGCAACTTGGTTTTGACTGCTACAGAATTTCACTTTCATGGAGTAGAGTGTTGCTAGGTTGCAAAATGATTTTTGTAAGGCCCAAAGACAACTTAAGAGGGGGGGGTGAATTAGGTTGATTAAAAATTAATCAAGTGATACCCCTTTTTCATAATGAAAGATGTAATCTCTTAATCGATTAAAATATCACACAAATAAGCAATGAAAATCGAGATCAGTAGAAAATATAGCAATGAATAAGTCGAGAAGTGAGCTGAAAATTAAGATGATAGAAAGCAAACCAATTTTCTTCAAAGCTCCTCTTGAACTTGAAGAATGATCCTCAATTAAAGCAACTTCAACTTGGTGAATTACAGTCAACCTTTGTGTATAATGGAAGGCTCACTTCCTCCTTGCCCCAAGCAGCACTTAGTCAAGCAAGGAAGTTTTACAATCTCACAGATAACCCTCACAAAGCTACACTATTGATGAACTCACTCACAATTGAAAAGCTTGCAAATGAACTAACATTTCAAGACCTACAATTCTTACACCAAGAGTATTTTCTTACTAAAATCACTCTCAAGAACTTGTATTCTAAGTGTTCAAAAGTTTTTCTATGAAGTTCAGACAAGGCTGTATTTATAGGGGACCAAAAAGTGTCTTGATATTTGTGGTCAACGGATAGAAGAAGCTGAAGAGTCAACTAGCCGTTGGAGCTATAGGACGTCCGACACAATGTTATGCGTTCGATGCTAGCGTCCAACAGATTATTTCGTTCTTTATCGGACGGCCGATGCATATTTCTGCGTCCGATGAGCTCTGCGTCCGACAGCGACCAGAGAGCTCAGAATTGTTCTTGGATACGATCGAACGGCCGATGCATATTTTTCAATCTGATACGCTTTGCGTCCGATAGCGACCAGAGAGTTCAAAATTCTTCTTGGATGTGATCGGACAACCGATGAGGTTGATGTGCGTCTGATACGAGTGTCCGATGGATCCCCTATCTATCGGACGTCCGGTACTTCAATTTGAGTGTCCGATAGAGAGTTTTCGAGTTTTATCGGACGTCCAATACAAGCTATCGAGCGTTCGACAGTTACCAGTGACATATGCTTCTTTTGAATGAATTCTTCAAAATGCACTGCTTGCATTGATAACCTGGGCTGCCAAAAAACTCAATGGAAAACGTTAAATCCATTTCTTCAATTGTTTTGTAATAATCAAAATTCGGGATCACGATTAACATTCTCCCCCTTTTTGATGATGACAAAACAATTGAGCGTGATTTGATAAAAACGTATCAAAACTCCCCCTTACTCGATTGACTATCTATTTACTGGAAAATGTTCACGGCTTGCATAATGAGTGTGATTTAGATTGAGTAACAAACTCCCCCTTACTCGATTACTTCTACTTTTTGATCAACTAGAAATAAACCAACATATAGAAGTCAGTTAGAACTTGAATTCAAATCATAGAACTTTTCTCCCCCTTTTTGTCATCACAAATGGTATCAAGCAGTAGAATAAGAGGTTGAAAAAATACCAAATGTGCTTTAAGAAATTGAAATCTTCAATACCAAATGTGTTTTTTTTTAAATGAAATCTTCAATACCAAATGTGCTGTCAAAATGAAATCTTCAATACCAAATGTGTGACATATTGGCATGATCAGAGACAATCAAATAAAAGATCACAAATATTCAAATATACCAAATCCAATGGCAACAAGGTTCCAATACCAAATCATGAGTGCCAATTTAAGACCAAGAAAAAATTCAGTGTCCCAGCAAGAGAACCAAATCCAACAGCAAGCCAACACTAGATAACATCTAAATTCAATTCAGCCAGCATCGCAACCAAAGTTCACGAGAATGAATCACCAGTTCATCACAGTTTTATCACATGTCCATCAAGTTTATCACATAGAGCTAATACAACACAAATTCATCACATATATCAAAAGGACCAAAGTCATCATATTAGGAGGAATACCAAAAGCAAAATTAACATCTAAGGTACTGATTCTCCAATGGAGATACAAAAGAGCAATAAGAAGAGTAGCAAAAGAGTTTAAAACTTAGTACACTTCAACCAATGATGGAGGGGAACAAAAGGAATTAGGCAACCTAATGGTGAAGTGCAAGTGCAAGTGCTGCTAATGTGCCTAAAGGGTGAAAGTGGATCTTGTTCCAGGTCTTCTTCTAGTAAGCCAATAAGCTGAGTCATCTTCCTCTTCGGTTTCTTCATCATCTTCATCCTCAGCTTGTTCAGTGACTTGTTCTTTTCCCTTCTCAGATGTTGAGGGATCACGATGAGGTGTTGGAGATTCAGTCACTTCTTGAATGTCTAGTATAGGGCTGCAAACGATTCGAACTGCTCGCGAGCAGCTCGAATTTGAGCTCGACTCGAGCTCGAAAATATCGAGCTCGAGTTGAGCTCGAGCGGCTCGTTTCCATGTTCGAGTCGAGTTCGAACTCGACTCTCTCAGGCTCGATAGCTCGCGAGATAGCTCGATAGGCTCGAATATATATATATATATATATATATATTATTTTTTTTATTTTTATTCTAATAGTGAAATTACATATATATCCCTAATATTTTTATTATTTATTAAGAAAAAAATTATTTTATTTATTTTTTTAAAAAAATAAAGAAATTATTTATTTTTTTTTCGAGCTTGAGCTCGGCTCGATTTAAACTCAAGCTCGAACTCAAGTTTCATTTTTTCAGCTCGTCGATCTCGAGCTCGAGCTCGAGTTCGATAAGAAATGAGTCGAGCCGAGCTCGATAAGGCCAAAACTCGGCTCGACTCAACTTGTTTGCAGCCCTAGTCTAGTATAGGATCAGGCCAAGGTTCCTTGGCTTGAGAAGCATCTTCATCCATGACAGGAGGGAATAGTAGACCCTTTTTGTCCAAAAAGTCAGACTTTTGCTCAGATGTCATGGTTAACATAAGGCCATGTTCAAGGAGGAGAACACGATCCTTGAGTTCTTTAAGCAACTCAAAAGTCTCAGATTGAAGAGAGGTTGTTTTAGAGACAGATTTCCTAGGATGAATGGATGGGCCAGGAGTGAAACGAAGAGTTTTAGTGATTCCAAGAGAAATGGGAGTGTCATGAATCATTTTGGAACGAGACTCAGGTGCGGCTTTTTTGGAGCACCAAGCACCATCAAAACACTTCAAGTTTTTTCTTTCAAAATAAGATTTTGAGAAAACAAAGGTGGATGTGTCCTTAGGACATACACCAGTGATTGGAATTTTGAAATGTTCAAAAATTGGAGTCAAAAACTTTCCATAGGATAGTTTTCTTCTAGTGTCATTACAAAGTTTCATCAAAAACTTGCACATGACAAAACCAAAGTCAATTCTGATTTTCTCAACAAAGCAGTAAAACAAATACAACTCCATTTTATTGGCATCAGTGCGATGTCCATCAGTAGGTACAAGCAGATTTGAAACAATTCAGATTTTTAGGATTTAAATCCTCCAATTTAGCATCTACAAGGGTTTGAAAAGGAGATTGGAAGTAGGACATCAATTTTTCAGCATTAAAATGATTGATGCTAGTTGGATTTTCCACATAGGAGAAAAAGTTAGCAATTTTGCTTTTGCAGCCAAATTCTATAGTTGTTTTCAAATTTTCATTGACCACATCAGAATCAAAGACTAAATCCATACCATTCACACGAGATTTCAACTCATCACGTGAGTTTCCTTTTCTAAAATTGGCAAAGAATTGGTAGAGCATATCAGGATAATACACATTTGGTATGGTAATGATATGAGACCACTTTTGGAATTCAAACAATTTAAGAACTGAATCAAGGTCTATTTTTCGAAACTTAGGAGGATCAATGGACCTTTGAATAATAAAGCTCTTTTGTGAGAATAAGGCAAACCTATCCTTAGCCTCATTATCAATGAATTTAGATAATAGAGGGGGTTGGGAGGTAACCTGAGAATCAGTTTGGGTTGTTTGGGGTTGCTGAGTAGTTGCTGAACCTCGTTTCTTCCTTGATGAAGTTTGCTTGGCAGTTGGAGTGGGAGTATCTTCATCCCTGAGCTGTCTCTTGCGTCCGGTAGCAGATGAAGCTCCACGAGTTCGCACCATTGTTGCGTGTGTGTGTTTTATGCAATGACTAAGATGCTAGATGAGAGGGTGAGTGTCTACACAACAAATTGGATGATAATGCTGTGATCAAGTTGATCGAAAAGAGAAGAAGTCTTGGTTTAGGGTTGTTGAGGTGATTTGGGGGTGAAAGATTTTGGGATATATAGTGAGAAATATGGATGACTCTCGGCTTGCAATAAGCTTGTGAGAGTGTTTGTGCTTTCAATTTTGAGAATTGGTGCAAGTCAAGATGGGAATTTGAAATTTTGAAAACGGGTGGTTAGAAAGTTGCGTCGGAAATAAATGTGTGTTTGACTGATTGAAATGTAAGAAAGTGACCTAATAAGCTGTGACCTTTGATGTGTCGAACGTCTGAACGACGTGAAGCGTCCGACACATCCGTTTGATAGGATTTTCTGGAAAATAGTCAAGAACACTGTCGGACATTCGTTCATCAGGGTCGGACATCCGATAGAATTTGACTAGAGATATTTAAGGATTCTTTTCTAAAATGCCCAATTTCGAACGTAAATATATAAATTGATCTAGGGGCAAGGCTTTTGTGAAAATATCAGCAATTTGGTCTTTTGAACAAACATAATTCACACAAATTTCACCCTTTTGAACAAGATCACGAATGAAATGATGTTTTATGTCTATATGTTTTGCTCTAGAATGTTGAATGGGATTTTTTATCAAATTTATGGCACTTGTGTTATCACAAAAAATAGGCATATTATCATATAATAATCCAAAATCATTCAAGGTATGTTTCATCCACAACAATTGAGCACAACATGCACTAGTGGCAACATATTCCGCTTCGGTTGTGGACAAGGAAATGGCATTTTGTTTCTTACTAAACTAAGAGACCAAACAATTACCAAGAAAATGACATGAACCACTACTACTTTTTCTATTAATTCTACAACCACCAAAATCAGCATCCGTCTAACCACATAAGGCAAATTCATGACATTTAGGATACCATAGACCAAAATTCAAGGTTCCCTTCAAGTATCGAAAAATTCTCTTAACGGCATTTAAATGAGATTCTTTAGGACAAGATTGGAATCGAGCACATAAACAAACGGCAAACATAATATCCGGCCTACTTGCGATTAAATAAAGAAGACTTCCGATCATACCTCTATATTTCTTCTCATCAACATTTGTACCTTGCTCACCCTTTTCGAGTTTGGTAGACGTACATATTGGTGTACCGACTTGTTTTGAATTCTCCATGCCGAACCTCTTGAGAAGCTCTTTTGTGTACTTTATTTGATTGACTTGATAGGGATTTTCTTTACTCCACAAATTTTAAAAAACCTTTATAACCCTATATCACCGCAAGTATACGGATCGTTTATTGAGTATAGGGAAATATAGGTGTCGATCCCACGAGGAACTATGGTTTTGCAAACACTAAAATTTAATCACTTGCTTCATTATCTAGATAGACAATTATAGGAAGGCGAATAAAGTAAGGAAAGCTAGATAAAAGGGAGAAGGCGGTAAACCGACCTAAGGAAGAGGGATAAAGCAATTAAAACCAACCGTTAGGTGTCAAAGACATCCAATTGGTGGAATACAAGAAATAAGAAAGCAAGTAAAGAAATTAGAGAATTAGGTTAGAGAGAGTTTTTTTAAGATCAAATTGGAGGAATTCTAGAGCTTTGGAATCCCTTATTAAGTTAAGATTAGAAGTTAGTCAAGTTTATTATGTCCTTTCTCCAATGATTCGCTAAGGTATAACTTCTTTTTTTATGCCACCACTTTCGTTAATGGTCATGTGTAGTGCAAGTTCTCACTTAAGATGAACTAGTCACTCGGAATCGCTTTCGCCAATTCCTTAACTCCTTGGAATCTTCCTTGACCTATTTTCATAGAGAAAAGAGAGAAACAAGTTAAATAAGCTCAATGAAGTTATAGTATAAAACCAAAACCAACCAACTATATTCACTACTTTCGTGAGAATATAAGCTAGTGTTTAAGAACTTAGATCTTGTTGAAGGCAAGTTTTTCATTACTCATCAACATCAAATCAATTATAGTTGGTAGCTAATCAACCATAAAGCATAAGTACAAGTCTTAAACTAACAAAATCATGGAGGACATAAATCACTTAACTACTTCATAACCCCAACTAAAACAAGTTCATCCTAACTCTAGGATTAAAGAGGCTTAGCTAGACATCATATTAAGAACATTTAAGCATAAACAAACTTGCACAAAGTCATGAAATTAAAGCACAAGAGATAAGTAAGGAAGAAGGAATCTTATTCAATTTCTTGAAGTTGAATCCATAAACTTCTTCACAAGTTGATCTCCCAAATACAAAGTACAAGATTCCTCACAACTTTCACTTTTACTCTCTTTAGAAACTACAAACTAAGAACTAGAACTAATCTAATGAACTAGAGCTATTTTCTAGTCTTTTGGAATTTTTATGGAATGGAATGTGTGATGGAATGGGATACAAAAGGCCCTATTTATAGAAGATTTCAACCATATGCATCCAAGATTATGTCATGTGAATACAAGACAAATTGGCCTTCAAAAGTCAAGGAAAATGGCTTCTTAAATCTCTTTGTCTTCATGCATTTGAATCCTTTGAATTTCAATTCCAAATGAGTTGTAATGTTGAAGCAAATTGTGTTTTGAATTAGCAATGAGTTGTTTCTTCAACTTCACACAATTCTTCACGCAGCCTTCATTGAAATTCTTCTGAAAATTGAGCTGGAAGTGAGCTGAAAAACTGGAATTCGGCTGCAACTTGCAGCAGTCACTTTCTGAGGATCCGCGATGCAGATCCGCGAGGCAGAGTGATACGAACGTCGCCAACCTGTGACGAAACCCGTATAGACTACCACGGATCTAGAAGGTTAAATCTGCGTTTGACACGACGACACGGCGGAAGAATCAAGAACCCGTTGATCACGCGGTCAACGATATGGTAGAGACGCCACAACCTAGCGCGTTCCTAGATTGATAAGTCTATCAAATATCCTAGAATGATCTAAGATATTCAAAATTGCTTCAAGAAGCAAGAGAGAGAAACTCTCAGAAGTGTTTTCTTAATCTGATGAATGAATAATCATCACTTACGGTACATGAGAATGTTTTAAGTACTAACTAACTAATTAGCTAACATATTAAAGCCTTGGCCGAAATTCCTAAGGCCTTTTGGGTCGAAATTCCTAAGGCCTTTGGGTCAGCCCAACTAACTGCATCTAGTCTAATTAATTAAAGAACTTGGGTCGAACCACAGGCCGGTCGCACCCAACCTTCCAACTAATAAAAATACTACTAATAATTAATCGGGCCACTAATTGGGCCTCCCATTTGAACCCCATCCTGGACTTGTAATAAAATAATTTCTTTTGAGCACCTGAGGCCTTCAATATCCCTGGGCTTCCCAATCAATACTTGGATTGCACATACGAGGGTTTGTAATGCCTCTTTCATCTGTTTGGCTCGAGCACGTGTCATAGGGCCCACTGGTACTTTGACGTGCTCTACGTGCATGATCATCTCACCTTCATCATCACCATCATTCCCCTCCTCTTTGAAAAGATTTGCCCCCAAATCGCTTTCGTCAGCTGCAAGGAAAGGACTCAAATCAGCAACATTGAAGGTAGCAGAAACGTTATACTCACCAGGCAGGTCGAGCTTGTAGGCATTATCATTAACACGCTGCACCACTTGGAAAGGACCGTCTCCACGAGGAAGAAGCTTGTTGCGGCGTTGGACAGGAAAACGTTCCTTACGTAAGTGTAGCCACACCCAATCTCCTGGTTCAAAAAATCATCTTGCGCCGTCCCTTGTTGGCATTCTTAAGGTATTGCTCGGTCCTGGCCTCAATGTTTGCACGGACCTGTTGATGAAGGGACTTCACGAATTCTGCCTTTTTCCTGCCATCCAGGTTAGTATGCTCCGACATAGGCAAAGGCATGAGATCAAGAGGAGTTAGTGGATTAAACCCGTAAACAACCTCAAAAGGAGAAAATTGTGAAGCACTATGCACAGTACGGTTATATGCAAATTCCACATGTGGAAAAACACTCCTCCCAAGTTTTCAAATTCTTTTTAATGATGGCTCGAAGTAATGTAGATAGTGTGCGGTTAACAACCTCAGTTTGGCCATCAGTTTGTGGGTGGCTGGATGTAGAAAATAGCAATTTAGTTCCCAACTTTCCCCACAATGTTTTCCAAAAGTAGGACAGAAATTTGACATCTCTATCGGACACTATTGTCCTAGGAATGCCATGCAGACGGACAATCTCCCTAAAGAAAAGATCAGCTACATGCACAGCGCCATCTGTTTTATGACATGGAATAAAATGGGCCATTTTGGAAAAACGATCCACAACAACATAAATGCTATCATGACCTTTTTTACTCCTAGGCAAACCAAGTACAAAATCCATTGAAATATCAACCCACGGTGCAGAAGGAATAGGTAGGGGGGTATACAAACCGAAGGGTTGAAGTCTAGACTTGGCACGCGGTGGTGCATCGCCAACTATCCGTTCAACGCGTCTCGGCATCCGACCAATAGAAATGTTCACGTAAAGCTAAGAGTCTTGGTGACACCAAAGTGTCCCATTAAACCTCCTCCATGAGCCTCACGGGTTAGTAACTCACGAATAGAACATGACGGAAGACATAACTTGTTATTGCAATAAAGAAAACCATCATGGATAAAGAACTTACCTTGACCACCGAGAGTTTGTAGATGTCGAGAAGTCATGGTCGGTGTCGCAGTTCTTTGATCATGTGGAACCAAAAGCTTGGCATCAAGTATGGCAAGTAGGGAATGGCGGCGAGAGAGTGCGTCGGCAACCACATTGGTCTTGCCAGCCTTGTACTTGATGACATATGGGAAGGTCTCCACAAACGTAACCCACCTGACATGTCTCTTGCTCAACTTTTGCTGAGACTTAAGGTGCTTCAATGCCTCATGGTCAGTGTGGATGACAAACTCCTTAGGCCGTAGGTAGTGCTGCCAGGTCTCCAACGCACGGATGAGGGCGTAGAGTTCCTTGTCATATGTGGAGTAGTTCAGGGCAGCACCGTTCAGCTTCTCACTGAAGTAAGCGATTGGCCTTCCTTCTTGGATCAAGACCGCTCCAATTCCTACACCAGATGCGTCACACTCAACCTCAAAAGTTTTATCAAAACTTGGTAAAGAGAGTATAGGTGCGTGTGTGAGTTTGTGTTTAAGGAGGTGGAACGCCTTATCCTGTGCGTCGCCCCACTCAAATTTGACATCCTTTTTGATAATGGCAGTCAAAGGGGCGGCAATTGAGCTGAAGTCTTTCACAAAGCGACGATAAAAGCTCGCCAGACCATGGAAGCTTCGGACTTCACTCATAGTTTTGGGCACGGGCCACTCATTAATGGCTTTTACCTTGCTTTCATCCACCTGTATGCCCTGTGCACTAACTTTATACCCAAGAAAGATCAACTCGTTAGTACAAAAAGTGCATTTCTTAAGATTAGCAAATAACTTCTCCTTACGTAGCACGTCAAGGACGGCTCACACGTGGTGCACGTGCTTCTCAGGGCTGCGACTGTAGATCAGGATGTCGTCAAAGTAAACAACCACAAACTTACCTAAGAATGACCTGAGAACATGATTCATTAATCGCATGAACGTACTGGGAGCGTTAGTTAAGCCAAAAGGCATGACTAACCACTGCATGTGCCATACTTGGTCTTGAATGCCGTCTTCCATTCATCACCTTCCTTCATTCGGATCTGGTGGTATCCACTCTTGAGATCGATCTTTGTGAAGATGACTGCACCATATAGTTCGTCAAGCATATCATCTAAGCATGGAATAGGGTGACGATACTTAACTGTAATGGCGTTCACGGCACGGCAGTCCACGCACATCCTCCATGTGCCCTCTTTCTTTGGTACGAGGATGACGGGAACAGCACATGGGCTCATGCTCTCTCGAGCCCATCCTTTAGCAAGCAGCTCCTCCACTTGACGTTGGATCTCCTTGGTCTCTTCGGGACCCATCTTGTAAGCTGCTTTGTTGGGTAAAGACGCTCCTGGTACAAAATCTATTTGATGCTCGATCCCTCGAATTGGTGGAAGTCCATCGGGAATCTCTTCAGGAAAGACGTCTTCAAATTCCTGCAATAAAGAAGTAATATCTGGAGGTAGTTGCCCTAAAGACTCAGTAGATAACAAGATTACTTCCTTACTGTACAAAATATAGACAACTTGCTTAGCAAGTAAAGTTTTGCGGACTTCCCTGTTTCGTGCTAGCAAGGTAGTCTTCTTTTCCACTTTGACCAACTCTTTGGAGGTCGTTGGCCTCTCAGGTGCGTTAGGTTGGACCTTGGGGTTGACCTTTTTCTTGGCCATCTCCTGTTCATGCTCCTGTTGTAACCGCACTTGATCTTCATGCACCTGTTGGGGTGTAAGGGGAACGAGTGTCACCTTTTTGCTGTTATGCATGAAGGAGTACTTGTTGGTGAAGCCGTCATGTGTGGTTCTCTTGTCATACTGCCACGGCCTTCCCAACAAAATGTGAGATGCCTGCAGAGGGACGACATCACAAAGCACCTCGTCCTCATATTTCCCTATACGGAAAGGGATTACTACCTGACGGTTGACTTTGATGTCTCCTGTTTCATTCAACCACTGCAGGCGGTAGGGATTAGGGTGTCGCATCACGGGCAATGATAAGTGCTCTACCATCACTGTGCTAGCCACGTTGGTACAACTCCCGGGATCTATAATGAGGCTGCATACTTTGTTCTTGATATGACACCTTGTGTAGAAGATGTTTTCTCATTGGGCCTCATCATCTTTCCTTATATGCGTCGCCAGTGCTCGACGCGCCACTAGTGCCACTCCCACTTGTTCGTCAGGGGCGGACACTTCTTCTTCTGATTCACCACCTTCTTCTGTCAACGGTGGCATGTCTGCAAACTCGTCTTCATCCTCAGATACAACATTTCCATCAGGAAGGACGATCATGGTTCGCTTTGTAGGACACTGGGATGCAATGTGGCCAAAACCTTGGCATTTGAAGCACTTGTCCTTACTTCGTGGCTTGGCTGGATCAAATTGTGGCCTTGGAGTAGTCTTTGGAGCCTGTTTGTGTGGTTCGGACTTAGGGGTAAATTTGGAAATTTCCCCACGTGGTCGTTCCCGCTCAAACATAGGGTTACTCCTCCACGAAGCTGATGCTGAGACGCTGGTGGTACGTGTAGTACCCTTCCTCTTAAGCCTTCGCTCAAGATAGCTTTGTCCACTAGCTCGGGCATGTCCACGTACGTCTGTAGCTCGACCAGCTCAGCAATTTCAGGCCTCAACCCATTGAGGAATCTCGCCATTGTAGCCTCACGATCCTCCTGTATATCCGCTCGAAGCATTGTGATCTCCATCTCCTTAAAGTAGTCCTCCACGCTGCGGTTTCCTTGGACTAGGGTTTGGAGCCTCTGGTGTAGCTCTCGGTAGTAGTGGCTGGGCACAAACCGTTTCCTCATCAAGGTTCGTAACTCTGCCCAGGTACTCACTGGACGCTCCATGTTGCGTTTCCTGCTGATGCGCTCCTGCTCCCACCAGACGACGGCATAGTCTGTGAATTCGAGTGTGGCCAATTTGACTTTCTGGTCCTCTGTATAATCCTGGCACTCGAACACTAACTCCATGCGTTGCTCCCATTCCAGATAGGCTTCTGGATTTGACTTACCCTGGAAGGTTGGAATCTTAATCTTGACTCCTCGGAGATTATCTAATTGACGTCCATAATCCTGCCTCGGTCGGCAGATGAAATCCTCCTCGTCACTCTGAAGGGTAAAGTTGTTATTTTGGGGAGTTCTATTTCTGCCCGAGGAAGAGGTGGCACGGCCTGATTCAAGACGTTCTAGTCTTCCATTAACAGACTCGGAGAATTCCCGGAACATCTGTTGCATTTGCCCAATCAATGCTTCATTGAACAATTTTTGATCAGATGGAGTTTTATCACCTTCACCTGCCATGAATAATTTGTACCTGCAAAGAGAGTTAGTAAAGAGAAAACAAATGGATGTTATATAGACCTCACACACACTCCCTGAAGTGTTTACTCTCAACACTCGTGTATCTCTCAATTCAACTCGATAATGAGCTCACCTTACTCTCTCAAGCACTTGAAGGTTTATCTTGAAGAAATTAGATTTTCTTAGATAAACGATCAACTTACTCAATGTAGTACACACGAGTTGATAACACTCTACAATACCAAAAGAAGGTTAACGTAAATGATGAAAGAAAGGAAGAATGATAAAGGTTAGAAAGAGAGAAAGAGAGGGTCGGCTAAGGGTGGTTGAAGTTTGTATTGGTGCGGCTAGGGTTTTTGTTGTATAGGTAGGGTTGTATTTGGTTTGTAGTGGTGGCTAGGGTTTGCTAAGTGTATTAGGTTGAATTGGGTAAGGCTTTAGGAGTTGTTGTCGGATGGTGTCTTTGGGGTAAGGCTTGGCCGGATAGAGCTTAGACCTAGTGGCTTAAGATTAGGAGTGGTTTGGGTTAGGATAAGCTAAGGTTCAAGAGACAATGTAGAAGATAAGGAAAAGATAAGATGTAAGAGATAAGATAAGAGTTTGAGATTAGGAATAAGACTAGAATTTAGGAGAGAAATTAGTGAAAATTTTCTGGACTCAATCCTAACACAACAAGAAGATGATTCGGCTAGACCAAACCAAAACAAGAAACTGACAACAAAAAGGAAATGGACTACTAGCAATGATCAATTTGATTTGGACTTGGACTAATACTACTACTAGCTTGACTTATCAATTCGGTTGGTGCTTGTAATTGGTCCGATTTTGACCTTTATTTAAAGCCAATAACTGAACACAAGTCACCAAAGAAGTGACGGACAGCAACCAATCAAGCCGAGACAAAACGCTACAAACCTAGACTAACAATTAACGACTATGGACGAATCAAGCAAGATTGAGGGCGAAGTTGTGAACCCAACTCAGGCTCCCCCCCAACGGGTTACCCAAGATGTTCCAAAGAACGACACCAAACCAAGGATGACTGCTCGAGGATACAAGAAATTTTTTACAAGACGTAGAAAACAAATTCCCCAATACCCACGAATTGAAGATGAAGTTGGAGAAGTGGTAGACCAGAATTTCTAGGCCACCAATAGTGTAGACTTTTCTTGTTTTCAATAAAGAAGACCCTTGTGGTTCTTGTTGTTTTGGATTCTCAGAATTTTCAATAAAAGACTCGATCTTGTGTTTCTTTTTTTTTTTTTTTTAATACTCGAATCTTTTCTTCTTCTTCTTCTTTTTTTTTTTAAAATCAATCCAACACAACCAGAACTTGAACAAGAACAGAACAAGAACATAACACAGCAATCAAATTTTTTTTTTTCCGGATGAACAGTAACCTCGACGCGTGAACAGTAACGCGTGAACAGTACTCGAATTTTTTTTTTTCAAACACAACTCAACCAACAAATTGTAGATGACTACTAGATTGAACAACACGAATAACGACTCAAGAAGGAAAATAACTCAAACAATAAGAAACCCTAGATGGCTAGAATTAACACAAAATTTTCAATAAACAAAAAAAACAACAAAAATGGATATAACGCAAACCTTCAACTAGCTCTGATACCAGCTGATACGAACGTCGCCAACCTGTGACGAAACCCGTATAGACTACCACGGATCTAGAAGGTTAAATCTGCGTTTGACACGGCGCGGAAGAATCAAGAACCCGTTGATCACGCGGTCAACGATCTCTTGATATGGTAGAGACGCCACAACCTAGCGCGTTCCTAGATTGATAAGTCTATCAAATATCCTAGAATGATCTAAGATATTCAAGATTGCTTCAAGAAGCAAGAGAGAGAAACTCTTAGAAGTATTTTCTTAATATGATGAATGAATAATCATCACTTACGGTACATGAGAATGTCTTAAGTACTAACTAACTAATTAGCTAACATATTAAAGCCTTGGCCGAAATTCCTAAGGCCTTTTGGGTCGAAATTCCTAAGGCCTTTGGGTCAGCCCAACTAACTGCATCTAGTCTAATTAATTAAAGAACTTGGGTCGAACCACAGGCCGGTCGCACCCAACCTTCCAACTAATAAAAATACTACTAATAATTAATCGGGCCACTAATTGGGCCTCCCATTTGAACCCCATCCTGGACTTGTAATAAAACAATTTCTTTTGAGCTGCTGAGGCCTTCAATATCCCTGGGCTTCCCAATCGATACTTGGATTGCACATACGAGGGTTTGTAATGCCTCTTTCATCTGTTTGGCTCGAGCACGTGTCATAGGGCCTACTGGTACTTTGACGTGCTCTACGTGCATGATCATCTCACCTTCATCATCACCATCACAGAGGCTCGTGGATCACATCGCGGATCAGCTACCCTGCTTCCGGTCAGAGGGATTCGCGAGCTAATCATTTCTTCCACTTGTTGGTTCGCGTTTTGCCTCGCGACTCCACTTGAAACTTGCAAATTCCGAGCTTTTTGTCGTGAAATTGGCGCGTTAATTGCTCCGAATTTTATCCCTTTGATTCCTCGTTGATTGAATTGCAATTTGCATTTTCCAATTTTTCTTTCAAGCTTCTTGGCAATTATCCACATTTTCATCTCATTTGATAACTGAACAAGCAATCCTACAAAAACATGAAGATTTCACCACATTAATCCACAAAAATGCATTTTTCTATTTAAACCACAATATGTAGAATTTCAATAGAAACCCTAGTTCATTAGCCATTAAACTGACAAAAACACACAAAAACTACATAATTAATCCTATTAAAAACATGCAAAATATTAACTTATCAATGAAAGTTCCTTCATGAGTTTGAAGGACTTGGAGTCTAAGGAAGAAATTCAATTCTCCCATCAAACTCATCTCAAATTCATTTTGCATAATGGTGGAAAAATCCTTGCATAAACGCTCATTAGTAACACCAAAAATAATATCATCAACAGAGATTTGCACAATAAGGAAATCATTTAATTTTTGTTTTGTAAAAAGAGTAGTGTCCACAATACCTCTTTTAAAACCATTTTCAATTAAAAAACCACTTAAACGTTCATACCAAGCTCTAGGAGCTTGTTTTAAACCATACAAGGCTTTTGAGAGATTAAACACGTGATTGGGAAATTTATCACTTTCAAAATCGGGAGGTTGATCCACATATGAATGAACTTCCAAGGCTCAGAAAGATCCTTTGGTGAACCATCATCCTTGTCTTCTTCTTCTTGCACTTCGTTTCCTTGAGTGTCATTTTCCTTCAAATTTTCCTCCATTTCAGCTTTGTTTTTCTCTTGGAGTGTAAGCTTCTCAAGCTCTTTTTGAATACCTACATCATCATCTACACAAATGCTTTTGGAAGAATCACCATTAGACTCATCAAATGTAATATGTATGGCTTCTTCAATCACAAGAGTTCTTCTATTATAAACTCTATATCCTCTTTTGTTTTCACAATAACCCAAGAAAATACCTTCATCGGTTTTCTTATCAAATTTTTCAAGATGTTCCTTAATATTTAAAATAAAGCATTTGTATCCAAAACTTTAAAATATCCAACTAGTGGCTTTTTATCAAACATCAACTCATAAGAGGTTTTGTTCAAAATTGGTCTTAACAAAACTCTATTCATTACATAACATGCCGTATTTACGGTCTCGGCCCAAAAATATTTTGGCAATTCATTTTCACTCAACATAGTTCTTGCGGTTTCAACAAGTGTCCTATTTTTTCTTTCAACGACACCATTTTGTTGGGGGGTTTTTATAATAGAAAACTCATGAATTATTCCATTGTGATCACAAAATTCTAGAAAATCATAATACTTAAATTCTGAACCATTATCACTTCTAATTTTAATAATGTGTAATCTAAGCAAATTTTGCACTTTTGCAAACAAGGAAACAAAATTTTTGAAAGCATCATCTTTATGAGCAAGGAAAACAGTCCAAGTATATCTAGAGTAATCATCAACAATCACAAGACAATATCTCTTTCCACCTAAGCTAGCAATTGGTGTAGGACCAAACAAATCAAGATGTAAAAGCTCCAATGGTTTAGATGTAGAAATGTTTCTTTTAGGTTTAAAAGAAGTTTTGGTTTGTTTACCAAATTGACATGCATCACAAACCTTATCTTTTTCAAACTTAACTTTAGGCAAGCCTCTAACAAGTTCCTTTTTGGAGATTTCATTTAGAACATCCATATTCAAATGACAAAGTCTTCTATGCCACAACCAAGGGTCTTCATTTGAAATTTTAAGACATTTAAAACTAGAAGAATCAATTTTCTCAAGAATCACAACATAGATGTCATTGAATCTCTTTTCTTTGAAAATGATGTTAAATTTTGAATCAAGAACTAAACATTCATGCTTTTTGAATAAAACAAACAAATCTTTATCACATACTTGACTAACACTAAGCAAATTATAGCCTAAATTATCTGCTAAGAGAACATTATGCACAAATGTTTCACCATTCTTACCAACATCACCTACTCCAATTGTTTTGGCTTTCATGTCATCCCCAAATGTCACTTTTTCACTTGATTTTGATTTAAGCTTGATAAATTGTGATGGATCACCGGTCATGTGTATTGAGCATCCACTATCTATGAACCACTTTGATTCCTTTATGACTTTCTCCATTTTTACCTACACAAAAGATAGAAAATTTGGTACCCTTTAATTTTTGGGTCCTTGATGGTTAGAAACATGTTTAACTAACCACATACACTTCATTCCTCTTTTCATGTTTTTCCTTACATAACATTCATGCTTCAAGTGACCATCTTGACAACAAAAGTCACACATAATTGTAGAATTATTCACATGAATAGGTTTAATAAACCTTACTCCACTTTTTCTATAAATTGTGAATTCATTTGCACTAAAGGTTAGTTTCCTTTCATAAGCATTAAAATGAGGCTTCAATTCATTTCTTGCAAAACCATTTTGCTTTTCATTTTGAAGAATTATGTCTAGACTATCCATTCTTCTTTTCAAGTCACTTTGTTTTTCCTTAAGTATTTCACAAAGGTTTGTTTTTCTATCAAGTTCATGTTGTAACTCAAATTGATCTTTTATCAAACAATGATTGTCATATTTCAGTTTTTTGTTATCTTGAAACAAATTTGCATTATCTTGCAAAAGAAATGTGATTTTTTGTTTTAATTCTTTATTTCTAGCGTAAGACTCTTTCAAGCTATCATGCAACCTTCCAACAAATAACTCAAAATCATCATCATCATCATCACTTTCACATTGAGGATTGCAAGATGTTACCTCATTGTCACCAATTGCCATGAAGGTAATTTGAGCCAATTCCTCTTCTTCTTCAATCTCACCTTCCGAATTGCACTCATTCCAAGTGATTTGGAAGTTGTTAAATCTTGACTTTCTTTCATTCTTCATTTCTTTCTTCTTTTTCATAGGGCAGTCAACTGCATAATGCCCAAGCTGTCCACATTTAAAACACTTATCTCCTTGTTTTTTGTTAGCATCTTGTCTTCCCTTGTATCTTGTGTTGGATTGAGTAGGGTTTTGATTGCTAGGTCCTCCCTTTCTAAATCTTCTTTTGTTGAGGATCCTCTTGAAGTTTTTAGTGATGAGAGCTAGATCACTATCATCACCATCCATGTCTTCATCATCCAATGAGCCCGAATCATCCTCATCTTGAGATGCTTTGAGAGCAATGCTCCTCTTGACCCTTGCATCTTCTTCATCTTGTACCTTGCTTTTGAGTTTCAACTCATAAGATGTTAGAGAGTTTATAAAAGACTCAATAGGCATTGAATTCAAGTCATTTGCTTCTTCAATTGCAGTCACTTTATTTTCCCACTCTTTAGGTAAAGCATTCAAAATTTTTCTGTTTTTCTCACCAAGGGTGTATTCTTTATCCAACACCTCTAAATCTTTGATAAGATCATTGAATCTGCAACACATTTTATCTATATTTTCATGAGGTTCCATTTTGAATGATTCATATCTAGTGACCAATATAGACTTCTTTTGTTCCCTAACATCTTCACTACCTTCATGGATTTCCCTTAATTTATCCTAAATTTTCTTAGCCGATTTACATCCTTTAACTCTAATGGATTCATTTGTATCCAATGCACTATATTGAACATTCATGGCTTTAGCATTTGAAGTGAGATTAGTCCTATTCTCACGAGTCAACTCATTCCTTGTTTTTAATCTAGGAACATGAGTAATGGGATCATCAATGGTAGCAGTGTAAGGACCTTCATTAACAATAAATCATAGATCAATGTCAATAGATTGCAAGAAGATAATCATAAGTTCTTTCCAACTAACATAGTTTGAACCATTGAACATGGGTGGCCTAGTGATCGATTGACCTTCTACAAACATGGCATTGTTGGTTGTCATCTATTCTCTAAGCGGTTAAGCTTGATCCTAGAGACCAAATTTTGATACCAATTGTAAGATCCAAAGACAACCTAAGAGGGGGAAGTGAATTAGGTTGATTAAAAATTAATCAAGTGATACCCCTTTTTCATAATGAAAGATGTAATCTCTTAATTGATTAAAATATCACACAAATAAGCAATAAAAATCGAGATCATTAGATAATATAGCAATGAATAAGTCGAGAAGTGAGTTGAAAATTAAGATGATAGAAAGCAAACCAATTTTCTTCAAACCTCCTCTTGAACTTGAAGAATGATCCTCAATTAAAGCAACTTCAACTTGGTGAATTACAGTCAACCTTTGTGTACAATGGAAGGCTCACTTCCTCCTTACCCCAAGCAGTACTTAGTCAAGCAAGGAAGTTTTACAATCTCACAGATAACCCTCATGAATTCACTCACAATTGAAAAGTTTGCAATTGAACTAACACTTCAAGACCTACAATTCTTACACCAAGAGTATTATCTTGCTAAAATCACTCTCAAGAACTTGTATTCTAAGTGTTCAAAAATTTTTCTATGAAGTTCAGACAAGGCTGTATTTATAGGGGACCAAAAAGTGTCTTGATATTTGTGGTCAACGGATAGAAGAAGCTGAAGAGTCAACTAGCCGTTGGAACTATCAGACGTCCGACACAATGTTGTGCATTCGATGCTAGCGTCCGACAGATTATTTCGTTCTTTATCGGATGGCCGATGCATATTTCTGCGTCCGATGAGCTTTGCGTCCGACAACGACCAGAGAGCCCAGAATTCTTCTTGGATACTATCGGACGGCTGATGCATATTTTTGTGTCCGACAACAACCAGAGAGCTCAGAATTCTTCTTGGATGCGATCGGATGGCCGATGAGGTTGATGTGCGTCTGATACGAGTGTCGAATGGATCCCCTGTCTATCGGACGATCGGATCCCCTGTCTATTGGACATCTGGTACTTCAATTTGAGTGCTCGATAGAGAGTTTTTAAGTTTTATTAGACGTCCGATACAAGCTATCTAGCGTCTGACAGTTACCAGTGACATATGCTTCTTTTGAATGAATTCTTCAAAATGCACTGCTTGCATTGATAACTTGGGCTGCCAAAAAACTCAATGGAAAACGTTAAATTCATTTCTTCAATTGTTTTGTAATAATCAAAATTCGGGATCACGATTAACAATTTTATTATCACATTCATGATGTGTTGATTTTATTTTAATTTTGTAAGACCAATAATGTAGCATTCCATTGCGGGACAAGTAAAATGTGTAAGTACCAAGGAGTCCTTAAACAAGTAGCAAAAATTCAGGCCACATCTCCTTCCCCTCGATTTTTAAGTCCCACCCCTCCTTTACTACCAATAAATTAATGAATAAAATTTGGTACTTATGTGGTCTTACAAAGTTTTTAACATCAAAAATTGATTTGTTCTCTTTTGATATTTCAAATTGGAATACTAGGTGGAAGATTCAATGCCGGACTGAATAAAGAAGGAATCCAGTACTACAGAGACCTCATTGATGAGATGTTGGCTAATGGTAGACTTCAATTACAAATTTGGTTTCCAGAATGTAACTGTTACCTTGTCAAAGCTCATGGACACTTCACTGACATACGTACTATTGAATCTGTCCAGGCATCACACCTTATGTTTCCCTTTTGCACTTTGACATTCCTCAAGCTCTAGACGAAGAGTATGGAAGTTTCTTGGATGAAAAAATAGTGTAAGTTGTAACAGCCCCACCTCTCCCAAGGGCGAACCCAAGGGTATCAGCGGACTGCTGCCCAACTCTCGCCGGGACTCACTACAAATTCCCAAATAATAAACCAAACGTTCATTCGTAAAGTCATAAACATAAGATATTAAATTTTCTAATAAACTCTTACAAAATACAAACCCCAAAAGCTCATCAAAATTACACTGATAATTACTCCAAAATACCATAAACCATCAAACTCATCCATTAATTTCAATCTTATACAAAAGAGGAAATCCTATAAAAGTACTAACTTCCTCGATTCACGTGCCTCAACTCGAAACCTGTTAAGGAAAACAAATTGGGGTGAGCTAACGCTCAGTGAGGCCAAGAGAACATGCACATGCATTTAAAAGCTGTTAACTAAATTATTAAACAGTAAAAGGGCCAACCAATAAATCTTGCAACAAAGCATTTAAACCATACAATTTAAAGGATACGGTTGCGGCTCCGGCTTCCCAAGTATCGATCTTTGGATATATGTTGACACTCAGTCAACCGCTCACTCTTACAGGTCCACGGTCACCACTTACTCCCTCTCCGTCGCTTTCAACCCCTTGCCGGGCCCGAACTCCAAATTTAGTGTATGGCAACCCACTATGAGTATGCCAAGTCGGTGGACTCATTCCAACCGGCGTGCAAGCGGTGGTAACCCACGGTTCACCTATCCCTTACCCCAGCCCTTTGCGGACAAGGTGAGCGGATCCCCTGGGGTGTGGGGCATTCCCACAGTTGTAAATAAACATTCAAATAACATTGCAAACAATCATTAATCATTCTAAACAGTAGTTCCTTAGCAACAGTTCAAAGAAGGTGAGCGCGATAAAGTACACGCTCACCGAGCACACAAGCATGCTTTCAATTTATTTACATGCACCTGGACACTCACCACAGTTGAACAAGCAAGAAATGCAGGAGCTAAGCACGTTCTTCAACGTCCGCGGGATCACCTGCGACGTGGAAGTGCGAACAATTTACTACCGAGTTCAAAAGTTCAACAATTTTGGGAAAATCCATTTCAACCGTGCATTGATGCAACGTACAAATACTCGATGCATGAACTCCCAAGAAATGCATATAAACACTTTAATATAACAAAAGAAGCACATGCACGGGCGTTAGACGAAAAACGGGCGAGTACAAAACGAGAACGGAAAACACACAGTGAAGGTGCAGAAAAACAGTTTTGGCGCTCTGTACGCCATCGCTCATAACTCGAGCTACGAGTATCGGATTAGGACGTACGAGGTGCCGTTTCGAAGCTAAGAGAACGAGCTACAACTTTCATGAAGGAAGATTTTGCCTAGATTGTCTCGTTTAAGGTCAAAAACGCAGAAAACAGTCTCAGAAGTTTCACCGTCAGAAATTCCGACAGGCTTACTTCAAACAGACATAACTCCGCGCTCACAAATCGAAATCAGGAAATTCCAAGAGCGTTGGAAAGCTAGAATGACAGGCTATAATTTTCGTGTTTTGGCCAAAAGCAAACTCACAGTAGATCAACACGAAAAACGAGGTTCAAACTGCAGGTTCGACAACCCTGTTTTGCTGTTTTATGCCCGTCTACGTCCATATGACCAAAACGCACGCAAGCGACTCGAATGCACCAACAAAGAGATAATTGCAGCGCCATGTACACTCGACACACACACACACACACTCACACACCTGCACGCACACACACACCTACACACACCCACACACACACACTCACCTAGGCGATCATTATCCACCTAATGTACTTCTTGTTCACCAAAATCGATGCCGATGCATTTCATCGAACATCTAACATTCATCCTCGAAAAGTCCAGCAATAACCAAGAAACTAACCCTAACCCTAGCCAATTCAAGACCAAGAAAGCAACACAATTCATCCATAACATCAATTGCTCTACTTCCCTTAAGCATCAACAAAGAAAATACGAGCACGATGCATCAATACAACACACAAATCACAAATTCAGCATGGAAAACTCAAAAATGAAGTATACCTCTTAGGAACCTCTTGCAACCAAGAGTTCAAATGTTCTACTTCTCAAGAAATAATTGCAAGCTTGATCAAGAAACAATTCCTCCAAGTTTTTCCCTTTTTTTTTCCTCTCTTTTCCCTCTTCTTTCTCCTTTCTTTCTCACGGTTTTATTTCCTTTCTTTCTCTCTTGTTTTCAGCCGGCCAAAAGCTCTTAAAATGAGCTAATGAGAAGCTTCAAGAATTTACTCTACTCTTGGTCAAATGGTCAACTTTCTCAAGCCACACAATAGCCCCCAACTCCACTTATTTCTATCATTGCCCCAAACAATTTCCATTCCTATCAATTTACTCCATAAACACTTAACTCATCTTAATCCATTCAAGCTTAATCACACCTAGTTAGGCCACTAATCACCTACCATTCCTAATCACCGCGCTTAAGCGTGCATTAACACGCGAAAAATCAAAGAAATCGTAAACTCGTGGTTAATCATAAAACTTCGATTTATTTTCAAAACGAAAGCATAAAAAGTCAAATGAGGGTTTTTCATACTCAAATTAGAGTTTTTATCGAAAATTAGGGTTTTCAAAATAGACCATTGAAATTAAACAAATAATTATGGTGAGAAAATAAGAAATAAAAACCTGGGTCCTCACAACCTCCCCTCCTTATGAGAATTTCGTCCTCGAAATTCATACCTTGCACTCATAACGCTTTCACTTCCAATTTGTAGGGTATTCTAATAGATTTCACCGCCACCCCACTTACAGATTTACAGGTGTCTACAGGAGTCTATGAAATCAAGATCAATGAAAACTCTACTAGGTTAGGGATCATACCCTCGATGCCCTCTGTAAGGTTAGGGGTTTGATGTCGGTCCATAGCATAGACCGGCAGGCGCTCTCGAACGGTTATCCCCTACACTCGACTGTTTAGATGCCGGCCTAGAAGATTGTTGCGATCCCTCACCTTCACGGCGTGACATCGGACAATTGATGACTTTATGATCTGTGCCCCCACATCTTAGACATTTTCCAGCTTTCTTCCAACAATCACTCTCCATATGATTGGGCTTACCACAATATCCACATCCCACTTGTGGGGTCGAGACCGTACTAGAACCGCCTTGTGAGGTATTCGAGGATTGACCACGTCCACGAGAAGCTTCCTTAGACAAAGGTTCCCTCGACGCTCCGGTAGTCCTTACTCCGCCTGTGCCCCTTCCTAGCTTAGAGGTTGGCATATCTTTATCAGCTGATCCTATTTCACTACTACTCGGAGCATTTCTCTTTTTGGCATGAAAAGCCTTCACTTGTTGCCTAGCACTCTCGACTCTCTGGGCTTTCTCTAAAGCCTCAGTAAAAGTATTAATTTGCGTTGCAGCTAGCGCTTCCTGGATCTCAACATTTAATCCTTGCACAAATCGCCTAATCCGTTTCCGATCAGTAACCACTAATTCAGGGGCAAACTTTGAGAGCTTTGTAAATTGGGTCTCGTAATCAGCCACACTCATCGATCCTTGTCTTAGTCTAATAAAATCATCCTCCCTTTTCTCCTGGATCAGCGGAGGCAAGAATTTCTCATCAAATTCTCGTTTAAAATTTGCCCAAGTCCACTGGGTCTGCTCTCTTTCCCATTTAGCCCTAATAACATTCCACCATGACCTAGCCGGGCCCTCGAATTGGAAAGTGGCGAATAGCACTCGCCTCTCTTCGGTGTAGGTCAAGACAGCAAAAATATCAGTCATCCGTTCAAACCAGTTTTCCGCCACATCAATATCTGCCCCTCCCAAGAACTTTGGCGGAGCAAACTTAAGAAAACGCTCTAAGGCTTTGTCATCTCCGTGATCAGGGCCTATGGGTTGATTTTGCTGACCAGGACCTTGATTATCAGCCAGACGCTCAAGGATTTCAGTCATCTTATTGAGGGCTGTAGCCACTTGATCCTCATTACCTCCACCCGGTCCCCTCTCAGACTCAGCCTCAGAAAAGTGAACACTCACGGAGGGTTGGGGTTGCGCACGCCCACGTCCTCGACCACGACCACGACCCCGACCTCGACCACGACCATGACCACGAGCATCCATAGCCCTAATTATAGGTCTAGATGCATAGACAACAAAATTAAATATGCATGAGCAAAGGTAAACACACATGTCAATAGTAAAACATGTAAAACAAGTAAACTGGCATATACCGTTTATTCCAGAATTCACAAGCAAATCAACAAGTCATTTCGGAATAATAACACATCATGTAGCACACAAATATCACAAAATCTAAAGGTTAGGTCTTTTAAAAGTTAGAGGCCTCACAAAGCATCACCCCAACTAATCTTTCGCAAAAACTTACAAAAGACTGGAACTTCCTGTTCTAGTTCACAACTGAACATTCATCCTACCTAGGAGGATTTGAGTTCAACAATAAAGCAGTGGATAGTGCTAGTCAATACATCAAGCACCAAGTTCAAAATCCTTAGAATAGATACCACTGTCTGCTAAAGCATTCTTCCTATTAAAATCCTCACCTACAAATATATCTCCGTTAAGCACGATAAAGAAGACTATGAGTTCTTACCTCTAAACAAGATCTTCGATAACTCCAAATATAGCAAATATTCTCAATTGTAACATATGTGTATTCAGGCGCCAAGATAAGAACAAAGTCAATCAACTTAACCAAAGATATATATCAGTAATCCTTTCACTTAACTTTTTAACTAACCCCACAGTCCGGTATCCTAAACTTGAAGCCTAGGATACACTACAGAGATCTGAAGCCTAAGCTCTGATACCACCTGTAACAGCCCCACCTCTCCCAAGGGCGAACCCAAGGGTATCACTGCTCTCAGGGACTCACTACAAATTCCCAAATAATAAACCAAACGTTCATTCGTAAAGTCATAAACATAAGATATTAAATTTTCTAATAAACTCTTACAAAATACAAACCCCAAAAGCTCATCAAAATTACACTGATAATTACTCCAAAATACCATAAACCATCAAACTCATCCATTAATTTCAATCTTATACAAAGGGAAATCCTATAAAAGTACTAACTTCCTCGATTCCGTGCCTCAACTTCGAAACCATTGGGAAAACAAATTGGGGTGAGCTAACGCTGGTGAGGCCAAGAGAACATGCACATGCATTTAAAAGCTGTTAACTAAATTATTAAGCGGTAAAGGGCCAACCAATAAATCTTGCAACAAAGCATTTAAACCATACAATTTAAAGGATACAGTTGCCGGCTCCGCTTCCCAAGTATCGATACTGGATATATGTTGACACTCCGTCAACCGCTCACTCTTACAGTCCACAGTCACCACTTACTCCCTCTCCCGCTTTCAACCCTTGCAGGGCCGAACTCCGAAATTTAGTGTATGGCAACCCACTATGAGGTATGCCAAGTCGGTGGACTCATTCCAACCGGCGTGCCAAGCGGTGGTAACCCACGGTTCACCTATCCCTTACCCCAGCCCCTGTTGCCGGACAAGGTGAACGGATCCCCAGTGGGGTGTGGGGCATTCCCACAGTTGTAAATAAACATTCAAATAACATTGCAAACAATCATTAATCATTCTAAACAGTAGTTCCTTAGCAACAGTTCAAAGAAGGTGAGCGCGATAAAGTACACGCTCACCGAGCACACAAGCATGCTTTCAATTTATTTACATGCACCTGGACACTCACCACAGTTGAACAAGCAAGAAATGCAGGAGCTAAGCACGTTCTTCAGCGTCCAGGGGATCACTGCGGCGTGGAAGTCAGCAATTTACTTTTCGACCGAGTTCAAAAGTTCAACAATTTTGGGAAAATCCATTTCAACCGTGCATTGATGCAACGTACAAATACTCGATGCATGAACTCCCAAGAAATGCATATAAACACTTTAATATAACAAAAGAAGCACATGCACGGGCGTTAGACGAAAAACGGGCGAGTACAAAACGAGAACGGAAAACACACAGTGAAGGTGCAGAAAAACAGTTTTGGCGCTCTGTACGCCATCGCTCATAACTCGAGCTACGAGTATCGGATTAGGACGTACGAGGTGCCGTTTCGAAGCTAAGAGAACGAGCTACAACTTTCATGAAGGAAGATTTTGCCCAGATTGTCTCGTTTAAGGTCAAAAACGCAGAAAACAGTCTCAGAAGTTTCACCGTCAGAAATTCCGACAGGCTTACTTCAAACAGACATAACTCCGCGCTCACAAATCGAAATCAGGAAATTCCAAGAGCGTTGGAAAGCTAGAATGACAGGCTATAATTTTCGTGTTTTGGCCAAAAGCAAACTCACAGTAGATCAACACGAAAAACGAGGTTCAAACTGCAGGTTCGACAACCCTGTTTTGCTGTTTTATGCCCGTCTACGTCCATATGACCAAAACGCACGCAGATGCACCAACAAAGAGATAATTGCAGCGCCATGTACACTCGACACACACACACACACACTCACACACCTGCACGCACACACACACCTACACACACCCACACACACACACTCACCTAGGCGATCATTATCCACCTAATGTACTTCTTGTTCACCAAAATCGATGCCGATGCATTTCATCGAACATCTAACATTCATCCTCGAAAAGTCCAGCAATAACCAAGAAACTAACCCTAACCCTAGCCAATTCAAGACCAAGAAAGCAACACAATTCATCCATAACATCAATTGCTCTACTTCCCTTAAGCATCAACAAAGAAAATACGAGCACGATGCATCAATACAACACACAAATCACAAATTCAGCATGGAAAACTCAAAAATGAAGTATACCTCTTAGGAACCTCTTGCAACCAAGAGTTCAAATGTTCTACTTCTCAAGAAATAATTGCAAGCTTGATCAAGAAACAATTCCTCCAAGTTTTTCCCCTTTTTTTTTTTCCTCTCTTTTCCCTCTTCTTTCTCCTTTCTTTCTCACGGTTTTATTTCCTTTCTTTCTCTCTTGTTTTCAGCCGGCCAAAAGCTCTTAAAATGAGCTAATGAGAAGCTTCAAGAATTTACTCTACTCTTGGTCAAATGGTCAACTTTCTCAAGCCACACAATAGCCCCCAACTCCACTTATTTCTATCATTGCCCCAAACAATTTCCATTCCTATCAATTTACTCCATAAACACTTAACTCATCTTAATCCATTCAAGCTTAATCACACCTAGTTAGGCCACTAATCACCTACCATTCCTAATCACCGCGCTTAAGCGTGCATTAACACGCGCAAAATCAAAGAAATCGTAAACTCGTGGTTAATCATAAAACTTCGATTTATTTTCGAAACGAAAGCATAAAAAGTCAAATGAGGGTTTTTCATACTCAAATTAGAGTTTTTATCGAAAATTAGGGTTTTCAAAATAGACCATTGAAATTAAACAAATAATTATGGTGAGAAAATAAGAAATAAAAACCTGGGTCCTCACATAAGTGATATCAACTCTGTTTCCACTAGAGCGCTCATTTGATAAATATTTAGTGTTTGGTATGATAACAGCATTTCAAATAAGTTAATCAACTAGGAAAGCCATAAAATGTTCAAGTGTTGGTTAAAAGCAAAATGACTAGAATGCCATGTTCCAATGTTTTAAAAATCAGGATTAGTCCAAATTTGTATGAGTTTACGCAAAAAGTTATAAGAACTGCATCAATCGGACAAAACTAGACAGAAGTTAACTTGAGAAGATTAGTTCAAAGGTCCCTGATCCTCTCAGTTGTTTCTGTGTTTATTCATGTTTCTCTGTATATTCAAAGTCTTTTGGCATGTGTATCCATATTGCACTCGGTGTCACAAAAATTACTAGGGGCAATTGATAGCCCAAATTAAGCTAAGCATATGCTTATGTGATCTAACGTTGGTTCGTTAGCTCTGAAAATAAACAATTTTTGTTACTTTTAAAATTTTAACTGGATGACCTAGATTGGGTGTGTGACAGCCCCACCTCCCCCTATGGCGAACCAAAGGATTCGACGGACCGCCTGGTTAGCTCTCGCCAGGACTCACTCATACAAACGGTCACTAATTCATCAAACTGAAATGCAATCACAAATCTAAACCAAACGACAACTCACAAATTTATTACTCAAATCTTGAAATCCCCAAAATAGATAAAGTATGTAATGATACATTCAAAGTCTCATAATACAATTCCCAAATTCAAAGTTCAAGATTTGCAACCCGGATACAAAATTTAAAACCTAGTTCTAATGGTTTGCGCCTTCCCTTGGGTTCTCAGTCCCTGCTAAGGAAAACAAATTTAAAAGAATGAGCTAAAGCCCAGTGAGTTCTAAAAGTCATGCAAATCACATAAAACATATGATATTTCACCTCAAATTCACATTTAGAATCAAGCAAATAAAGAAAGCGAATAACATCACAATGGTAGGATACGGATAGCTCTCAGGAGCTAAGGTCCTCGAAACTGGAGCACGTCCATGGATTAGAACACAAACCACATAGTTGACACTCCGTCAACTTTCACATATAAAAACAAGTAGACAACCACTGTCTCCTTACTCCACCAAAACCCCCAACCGGGCCCACCCACCTAATGGGAAACTTATATATTTGTGTATTGCTCTTCCATAAGGGACAAGTCCATACGCCAAGTCTAGAGCACACAACACATCACGTAACCCAAGGTTGTTAATCTCCTTGACCTGGGCCTTCCCATCGGCTCGATTCGATAACTTACCAAGGGGATTTAAGTATTCTCGAGAATATCACATATAAAACACGTCACGTCACATCATATAATCAAATAGGATTCATAGCAAGAAATGGAATCCAAGTTCATATCACAAGTCAAGAAATTCAAAGCATACTTGCATTTCAAGTCAAGAAACATACATGAAACTCACCAAAGTAGCAAGGTTCTAATTCCAAGTTTGGATCAGTTTCAAATTCTTCCCCACTTCCTATAGACAAGTAAAGAGAGGAAATAAATTTCGCCCCACAAATAGTGAAACTAAACTCAAATATCTTATTCATTTGTTTGATCAAATTCTTCCCAAAATTCCTCTAACTTTGCTCAAGTGAAAAAGTAGTCCCTCGAGTCGAAAATCATCATAAAAGATTCCGTTTTTAAATCGATACATCATTTAAACAAAATACTCTATCGATGTACTCCATACTCACGACTTCTCAACTTTTTAAAAACAAGGAAATCAAATGAGGTTTTTCACCTCAAAAATCACCCATTCGAATTTAAACTAAACACTAAAGTTTAATTAAGGTTTTAACACATGTTTAGAATAATTTTAACCAAGTCTCAATGTACAAAATTCATGAAAAATAGATAAAACATTTCAAAACCCTCAAATCTGTCCAAATAGCACTTTTACCCAAAAATTAGTGAAAACTCAACTTTTCACCATTAAATTCAAGATTTTAACTTAGTTTAAACATATACTCATAAATGAACATAATACATATTTATTTAGACAAAATCTAGCCAGGAAACATCATCAAATTTAGCAATCAAGTGTCATACATTCCAAGTGAGGTTCGGCCATCCTTCATGAATTTTCTTCCAAATTTTCAACAACATTCCTACATTCTAACCACAAAATGAACTCATCTCATAATAACAATCACAACCACAACCAGATCCTCAAGTCCGCTATCTAAAAGTCACCTCAAGTCAGCTACCTAAGTTGGGAATTCAAGAGCCCAACTCAAAAGTTCCAAACACTAGCATTTCTAGCAAAATAAACCACAGATCTAAAAGATCTAACACTAATAAAGATAGAACTAAGAGATTTAAGTGTTATACCTCAAGATCTAGCAAGATCTAGTAAGATCAAGTAAGATCTAATGATGCTCCCCACAAGAATGATATTCCAAGCTTTGTATTCCTTGAGATCCTTCAAATTTAACCAAGATCTAGCTTGATCTTTGGTGTTTTTCTCCACAAATGTCAAGAACAAGAAGATGACAAGCAACATGAGCTTTCTTCCCTCTTCCTTTCTCTCTCTCAATCTCGGACCTCTCTCTCTCTCTCTCTCTCTCTCTCACGACAGCCACTAGGAGGAGGAGGAACAAGAGAAATGCCTTCAATGGAGTCTTCAAGCTTCAAGGAATTGAGGAAGAAGAAGAAGAAGAAGAAAGCTTGGAAAAATCTCTCTATTCTCTCTCTCTCAAGCTTGGCTGCTCTCTCTCTCTCTATAGCTTCAAGTGTGCCTGAAAAATGAGGAAGCAAGGAAGCAAGAAACAAGGCTTTTAAGGAGACAAAAAGTGTAGTCATCCTTAAATTATGGAAAAGTGGTCAAACGACCACTTGTTGTCACGTCGACGCGCGACACTCTAACTTTTACTGGTTTTCTTATTCTGACACTGTCCAACTAGGGATGGTCACAGTTCCAAAACCACCGGTTACGGTTTAAAAACCGACAGTTTCAGTTCCATTGAAAGGTAGAACCTGAACCGGTCCTTACAAGGACGGTTACGGTTACGGTTACGGTTCTTAAACTTCCAGTTCCGGTTCAATTACGGTTTCGATTTCTTCCGATTCCGGGTTCAGTTCTTCTAGTTACGTATAAATACTTGCATTATAAAATTGATTTTAAGTAAATATAACAACTAATGTTGAAAAAATTATGAATTTTATTGTACTATCATGTGATAAGAAAATAAAGAATATAAATTTTATGAAAAATTACCTCAACTTATGAAAAAATATCTCAACTTATATTAAGAATTTGTCATAGTGATTAGTCAAACTCAAAATGTCATCAAATGTTAGTTTAATGCTTTGATTAGCTTGACTTTAACACTCTGATTAAATTGGATTTAGACCTAAATTATTTATTATATCTGGATTTATTAATGAATTTGGATAACAAGTTGTTGGACTAAAACAGAGACTTTTTTATATTGGGTGCTGGTTATTGAAATTGAATTCTAAATTGAATCAAAAAAGCCCAACAACTAAGGATATAAATGTATTTTAAACGGTTTAAACAGGTCTTGAACCGCCGGTTCCGGTTCCGGTTCAAATTTTTTGTGAGCCTGAACCTAAACCTTTAGTCACGGTTACGGTTCCGGTTCCAGTTTCTCAATTTCGGTTCCGATTTAGGTTCAATAAACCGTCGGTTCGATTCTGATCCGGTTCCGGTTCTAACCTGAACCGTGGCCACCCCTATGTCCAACCTTAAATATATCTTTGTAATATCTCTGCATATGCTTGGTTTCATCTTAAAGTCACTATTCACTTTACGGATCAAAAATCGACGCTTAAACTGGTCGAAATCAAACACTGGCAATTAATTCTTGAAAAATTCTCTAAATTAGAAAATAATAACTCAAAGTATAATTTCACTAATATTTTAGTGAATAAACATAATTTAAACATTTTTATTTAATTTTCAATAAGAACAAAATTTTGAGGCCCTCACAGGTGAAGCCGGTGTGGCCTTACAATTGCCACAAGTGTAGTTGCTAAAACTTATGGCACAATACGTGAGCGTGGATATGAAACGGTTAAATGCCCAAAGCTTCTGAGATCAACTTTCATCCATATTCTTTATAATTTAGTTTCATCTTCTTTGTATTTTCCTTTTCATTTTTAAAAAATAATAAAAAAATCACATCATAGTCTAGTGTTCCTTTAAAAAGTCATATGTCACTCATATTCGAGCCTTTGATGAGCCTTCCATTGTTTTATGCACGAAGGACTTCAGCGAATATGCAAGACTATGCTTTCGGCAGTTTGGAGATCGAGTGAAACACTGGTTTACAATTAATGAGCCTTAACATTGTTCAACATAGATGTCACGGTTCCAATCCACATATTTGCGAAAATGGAGATCCAGGCACAGAGCCATACATGGTAGCGCGCCACATGCTTCTTGCTCATGCTGAAGCTTATCGAATTTATAGACAATATTTTAAGGTTGGTATTTGATCTTTTTTTTTCAAATAAGAAGAGTAAATTTGTTGCAATAAATCCATACTAATGGGCAAAAAAAAAAAAAAAGACAGAGAGATTTGGTCACTCGAGTAGTTGATGAATTATCTTAATTGTGTCAAATTTGTAGGATGCTCAAGGAGGCCAAATTGGAATAACCCTTAATTCCCACTAGTTTGAGCATTACACTGATTCACCAGATGACATAAAGGCTACTTACAGAGCTATTGATTTCGAGTTTCGCTGGCAAACTATTGCACTCTGCATCCTTGAATATTCAGGCATTGTTGCTTATTATGAACTTCATAATTACCTCTTCATGATTATAATTATTGTTGCTGAACTGCTTAATCTTCTAGGTTTATGAATCCGGTAACTTTTGGTCAGTATCCCAAGTCAATCACAGACATTGTTCCAAAAAACCGTCTTGTACCATTTACACCTGAAGAATCAGCGAAATTAAAGGGATCATATGATTTTCTTGGGCTCAATTACTATACTTCTAATTATGCAAACAACGATCCTACTGTTTATGATCCTCCCAGTTATTTAACCGATTGGCATGTCACGACTACGCGCAAGCTTATACAAACTTTATTGTTATTTTGGCTTAGTAACTTCTGTGTCATTTCTTCCACTGTAATGTTATTATTTGATTATCAATCATTTTTTTCTTATTTTACTTCTTGAACTTTTGTAGCCATCGGTCCTGACGGCAAACTCATTGGTGAACAAGTAAGTTGTTTCCATTTTACAAAGTCAAGTGATCAATCAAACACGATACTTTACTGTGATAAAAATTAAATCGGGGAAAAATGAATAAGACGTCCTCAATTTTGTAGACCTTCATATGAATTTCGTAAGAATGCGGGTTTAATCTGTAAAATTTCCTGAGTTTAAACTCTTCAAATACTGCTTCCATTTGCATTTATTATCTAAGGACTTTTGTAGAACCAAGATTTATTCCCTTGCTCCGAACTTGAGCCAACCAACCATGCCTGTCAATGTAAATACCCAATTCTGAATGCCATAGATTATAAGACTTAATTAAATAGTCAATCAAAAAATTGTTTTGGCCTAAACTATAATTATTATGAGTTAGGTATTGGGTAAGAATTAGAGGGACTTGGAAGCAAATTATTCAAAGTTTAATAGTAATAACTGCACCCCTAAATTGCTAAACATCGATGCCTTCATTTAAACTTACTAGCTCTTCTTTCTTCTCTTCTACTTCCACTCGTTTGATCAACTAGTTTTTGACAAGAGAGAAAAATTAGGGGAAAATTCTGAAGAAGGAACTATCAGTGGGGAGTGTACTAGTTTGACAAATTTACAAGGTATTATGTGACCCTTCTCCTTATTACTATGTTGGCTTGAGAACTTGTTGTAGTTAGGGTTTTAGAATCAATTATAATAGGGTAAATTACATTTAACCCCCCCTGTGGTTTTGACTATTGCCACACAACCCCCCTAATGTTTGAAAATATCCACTTCACCCCCCTATGGTTTTATGTAAAGTGGATTTACCACTTTATATAAAAGTATAGGGGAATTATGTGGATGATTGCAAAAACCATAGGGGGGTAAAGTGGATATTTATATGAATCATAAGGGGGTTGTATGGATATAAAATTTTATCACACGCGCTTTTTGGAGCGCGTTTGGTACAAAATTGTACATTCCGTCCACTTTCCACTTTACATAAAACCATAGGGGGGTGAAGTGGATATTTTCAAACATTAGGGGGGTTGTGTGGCAACAATCAAAACCACAGGGGGGTTAAATGTTATTTACCCATTATAATAGTATAAGCGGGTTATTGAATGGCTATGGAAAATTTGACTGACTATTAATTCTTATTGGGCATGTCTCGTTGTTTGCGACCTTCGATTTTGGATATCATGTATGCAAACTGATATATTTTTGGAACTAGTGTGTCATGCCTATTCTATTCGTTAGAATGACAATTCATAAGCCATAACTTAAGTATCAATATGTTGGATACTAGTTCTCATGCAAACGTTTTTATGTGGAGTTTTGATGTTTGGGATTTGTAATCATCCATTGTTTAGTTTTGTGGGGTAGGTTTCAATGGTACAGCAATGCTTCGGGAATGAAAAAGAAATTTGTAGTGGACCAAGAATGAATAGAATTGCGTAGTCATGCTATTGGGAAAAAAAAATCGAAAAACCTGATCGTAGAGAAGGATTGTTGCCTTAGCATTTAACAAGTCTAACATGCATGCAATCAATTTAAGTGGAATCAAAAGTATAAATTATTTGACAGGGTTGCGTAGCCTAAGGTTCTAGAATTTGTTTTTATAATTTCTATTAGTATGTATTGTACAATAAAACTTGAGGTGTTTTGATATAGGACAAGACTATGACGTTATGGGTAATTTAAGCTAGTCTCAAGTATATCAAATTGCTTGACAGGGAAGTGGTTCTTGTTCTCCTCCATTTTTTTCAAAAGTATAATATTCGACTTGTAATTTTTACTAAATTAGTACTTTGATATAAAAATTCACTTTGAGCATGTGTATGTGTGTATTCTTAAGTGTATAAATAATAGATAGTAAATAACTTTGCTTATGCGCGTGATATGCTTATTTTGAAGTTTTCGAATGGTCGATTGAATTGGCTCTTTGTTTGGCTTAGTTTTCATCCACCAGGGGAGAGTACCTGGGAATTATTGGACCCACCAAGGGAGAGTTCCTGGAAACATTGGACCCTCCAGGGGAAGTACCTGGAACTATTGGATCCACCAGGAGGGGAGTACCTAGAAATATTGGATCCTCCAGGAGGAGTATCTGGAACCATTGTATCTTCCTAACAGGTTAATGTTAGGTTGGATATCTTGAATTGTCGACATAGTTTGGTCGCCCTAGAGCCATGTGATTGATTGCTTTGATTCATAAGCAGTTTCTTTGTGTACTTAGAGTGGTTGCAAGAATTGTAATTTAAATTGTTATCTATTCATGGATGCAATGTCAATGTTTGGTATTAAACTATGTAATTGCATGCTAGCTTGTGGATGTGTGTGAATTATTTATTATAGGTAACATACCCAAATTGGTGGTTGAGAACTTGAACTACTTACTGAGCTTTGTGGTTGCTCATTCTACATTAAATATTTTTTTTACAAAGGAGTTTAGTAGCCCTGAAGAAGAGCCAGAGTCAGGTCCATGGGGTTGGTAGATATAATGCACTATTAGTTTTATTTCCAATTTCATAGATTGCTATTCTTGGCCTGCATGCCAAAGTTAGACTACTATCCAATATATTTGCTGGCACATTTATGGGTACTCTAGAATTTTACTTGAATGGTGGTTGGAGTTAATTCATTTGGAGTTTTGTAATTGACATAATGGATAATTAATAAAGCTCTTGAGCCTTACATATTGGTGTAATACCTAATATGTGGCATGTCATATCCCGGACTCGGACTGTGACATTTAGTGGTTTCAGAGCCTAGGTTTAGGATGTTGTAGCTAGTTCTAAGATTGAATTTTATGTGCCTAGGTATTTAAGGGTTAATTAGTTTGGGAAGTTAGACAATTTGTAATTTACTTTATTTTATTTATTATTGTGATTATTATTTTGTGTCAGATAGGAAATGCCACCAAAAAGGCAAAAGGAGGTTGTCCTCATTCAGCAAGATGAGGACACCATTGAGGAGGAGTTTGAAAATACTGATGGAGGAAATGAGGATCTAGATCAACCATTAGGTGGATTTATGGAGGATGCTCGACGTGAGCGTAGGGCTCACAAACAGCCAAGGGCTTAGGCACCTCCAGAATTCGACTATACAGCCATGGCTCAAGCTTTTCAAGGAGTTTTGCAATAGCAAAATATGAAGGCTCCATAACAGCAAGAACAGCCGAGGAATTCAGCAGCATTTCGATACTACATGAATATGAAAAAGGCTGATGTTCCTACATTTGATGGTGACTCCGATCCTCTTAAAGCTGAGAAATGGCTTGGAGAGGTAAAACAAAACTTTGAACTATTAGAGATACCAGATGATATTAAGCCTCGTATTATTGTGCCATTTTTGGTTGGTGCTGCAGCGAATTGGTGGATTGGCACCAAGCCAGCTCTTACTGAAGGGGGTGAGCAAATAACTTGGGAAAAGTTTAAAGATGTATTTCTAGACCACTTTTTCCCCAAGTCACTGAGACTGTAAAAGATAAAGGGGTTCAACAATTTTAAGCAAACTAGTGGAATGTCAGTAGCAGAGTATGCTCACAACTTCATTGAATTGGGACGATTTGTGCCCTCTGCTATGAAGGATGACACAATAAAGATGCTTCATTTCTAGGATGGGCTACTTAATGATATTCATACAGGGACAGTTCAAGCTGGGGCCCAAACTTATAAAGACATGTATAATGCAGCTTTAGCTGCTGAAGATGATAAGCGCCGTAGAGAAGGGTTAGAGAAAAATAAGAAGATGAGGTTCACGTCTACATAGGGACAGAGCTCAAAGTCAAGTCAAAATTTTAGGCTAAGGTCATCAACAAAGCAGGCAGGTTCATCTCATCCAAGCTATCAGAAACGAGGACCACCACCCCCTCGAGACCCTAACGCAATCAGGGAATATGAGTATTGTCATAGACAGCATGCTAGTGAGTGTCGATAGAAATCCGAGGCCTATTTTGAGTGCTCCTCTAAAGATCATCTTTTGAGGGACTGTCCACACAAAAAGGTAGACAAGACTCAAAATGATGAAAACAAGACTCAAAATAATGAACAAGAGGAAAACCAGGCAAACAGAAAGGAAAAACTAATGCCCGGGTGTTTGCTATGACTCAATAGGAGGTAGAGGGTGCTGATGATGTTGTTCAAGGTACTATTTCATTGAATTCTATGCTTTATTTGATTGTGGTACATCCCACTCTTTTATCTCAAATAGATTTGATAAGCAACTTTCAGTGAAACCTCAATGGCTAGAAAAGTCCTATAGAGTTGGAACTCCAGGAGATAAAATTATAGGATCTAGATTTCTCTATAGAGATTGCTGTATAGATTTGAACAATGAAAAGTTTAGCACAAATCTAATACAAAAAACTATGTCGGACTTTGATATCATTTTGGGTATGGATTGCTTATCTCGTGATCATGCCCATATAAATTGTAGAGAAAAGAAAGTTCATTTTTGTTTTCCCGAGAATGAAGAAATTTTTTTTCAGGTTGTTTGGAAGGTAGAACAAAAAGAGTGACTCCAATATTATCGGCTATGCAAGCAATGAGAGCTCTTAGAAAAGGTTGTAAAGGTTACCTTGCCTATGTCGTAGACACGAAAAAAGAAGGAATCAAATTGGAGGACTTACCCGCGGTAAGGGATTATCTTGATGTTTTTCCTGAAGACCTACCAGGGCTACCTCCCGAATGTGAGATCGAATTTGAGATCAATTTGGCACCTGGTTCAACACCTATTTTGAAAGCTCCATACAAAATGGCTCCAGTAGAACTAAAGGAGTTAAAGGTGGAATTGCAGGAGCTATTGGATAAGAAATTTGTTCGACCAAGTATATCACCATGGGGGGCTCTAGTTTTATTTGTCAAGAAAAAATATGGCAGCATGTGACTATGCATTGACTACCGAGAGCTGAATAAAATTATAGCCAAGAACAAGTATCCATTACCGAGAATTGATGACCTATTTGATTAACTGAATGGTGCAAGAGTTTTCTCAAAAATTGACTTGAGGTCGGGATATCATCAGTTGAGAATAAAAGCCGAAGATATTTCAAAAAGTGCATTTCGAACCAGGTATGGCCATTATGAATTTTTGGTTATGCCATTTGGTTTGAGTAATGCTCCGGCTGCTTTTATAGATTTAATGAACAGGGTCTTTAAATCTCATTTAGATAAATTTGTGATTTTTTTCATCGACGACATTTTGGTATATTCTTCAAGTGATAAGGAGCATGAAAAACACCTTAAGGTTGTGCTTGAAACTCTTAGACAAGAGAAATTATATGCCAAATTTAATATATGTGAATTTTGGCTCTGGAGCGTCTCATTTTTGGGGCATGTGGTTTCTGAAAATGGAGCAGCTGTTGATCCTAAGAAAATTGAAGCTATAGTGGATTGGCTTCAATCGAAAAATGTGACAGAGGTGCGTAGTTTCTTAGGTCTGGCCGGGTACTACTAGAAATTTGTAGATGGATTTTCTTCACTTGCTGTCCCTTTGACACTACCTTCAGATATAGGAGATTTTACTGTTTACAGTGATGCCTCGAAGGATGGATTGGGTTGTGTTCTAATACAAAATGACAGGGTAATTGCATATGCGTCTAGACAGTTGAAACCATATGAACAAAATTACCCAACACACGACTTGGAATTGGCAGCTATGGTATTTGCCTTAAAATTTTGGAGGCTATTTATACAGGAAACAGTATGAGATTTTTACTGATCACAAAAGTCTCAAATACTTGTTCACACAAAAAGAGCTAAACATGAGGCAAAGGAGATGGTTGGAATTACTAAAAGACTATGATCTTAAGATTAGTTATCACCCAGGAAAGGCAAACAAGGTTGCTGATGCTCTGAGCAAGAGAGTTTCTAGAACAATGCCAGCTATGTTAACTAGGCAATTTGAAGAGTTGGATTTGGAGATTGTTGACTCTATAGAAGGTGTATTAACAACTTTGATAGACCGTACAAAGGCAACTCAAGGTGATGATGAAGAATTGGTCAGAATACTAGATAAGATGAAGAATGGAGAGCAATCTGATTGTCAAGTGCATGAAGATGGTAGCTTAAGATTTCGGGGCCATCTATGTATGCCAAATGATCCCGAGTTAAAGAGAGAGATATTGCAAGAAGCATATAGTTCCACATAATCCACACATCCAGGAAGTACGAAGATGTACCTTGATTTAAAGCAACATTTTTGGTGGAGTGGTATGAAGAGGTCGGTACGAGAGTTCATGTCTAGGTGTATGGTTTGTCAACAAGTTAAAGCTAAACACCAAAAACCAAGTGGGCTATTAAAACCATTAGAATTCTCATTTGGAAATGGGAACATATAACTATGGACTTTGTGATTGGGCTACCAAAGTCTAATCATGGAAACGATTGCATATGAGTGATTGTTGATCGACTCACGAAATCTACACACTTTCTTCCCATGCGGACCACTACTTCTATGGAGAAATTGGCAAAAGCTGTATATTGATAACATTGTTCGATTGTACAGGGTTCCAATTAGTATAGTGTCCGACAGGAATCCGAGGTACGTGTCTAGATTTTGGGAGACGTATCAACAAGCTATAAGGACGATGATAAAGTTAAGTACAGCTTTTCACCTACAAACAGATGGTCAGACAGAGAGGACTTTTCAAACCCTTAAGGATATGTTAATAGCTTGTGCAATTGATTTAAGGGTAGCTGGGAGGACCATTTGACACTAATGGAATTTTCTTATAATAACAGTCATCACAGTAGTATTGGGATGGCACCTTTTGAGACACTTTATGGTAGAAAATGTCGATCTCCATTATATTGGGATGAGGTAAGTGAGAAAAGAATCATTTGTCCGGAATTTTTGCAAGCAACTATCGACAAAATTGCTATAGTTTGAGAAAGATTGAAAGCAATCCAGGATCGTCAAAAAAGTTGGGCTGATATGAAAAGAAGACCACTTGAGTTTCAAGTTGGTTAAAAGGTATATCTAAAGGTGTCACCAACTAAGGAGTGATGCATTTTGGTAAGACCGGAAAGTTGAGCACTAGGTATGTAGGGCCATTTGAAATACTGAAAAGAATTGGTGATGTGGCGTATCAACTTGCCTTACCACCAGAATTGTCTCGAGTGCACAACACGTTTCATGTTTCACAGCTTAGGAGGTATGTGTCAGACCCAAACCACGTGTTGAACTATGAGCCTTTGTAAGACAATGAAGAGCTATCCTATGAACAAGTACCAGTGTTTATTGTTGATAGGAAGGAGCAGGTGCTGCGTCGAAGGACCATACCCTATGTTAAGGTGCAATGGTCAAACCACTTAGTTCGAGAAGCAACTTGGGAGCTTGAAGAAAACATGCACTAGAAATATCCATATTTATTTGAGAAGCAAGGTACATAAGTTTTGAGGACGAAACTTTTCTCAAGGGGGTAGAATGTAAATACCCAATTCCAAATGCCATAGAATATAATAATTAATGAAATAGTCAATCAAAAAAAAAATTTGGCCTAAACTATAATTATTATGAGTTAGGTATTGGGTAAGTAAGTAGAGGGACTTGGAAGCAAATTATTCAAAATTTAATAGTAATAACTGCACCCCTAAATTGCTAAACATCAATACCTTCATTTAAACTTACTAGCTCTTTTTTCTTCTCTTCTACTTCCACCCGTTTGATCAACTAGTTTTTGACAAGAGAGAAAAATTAGGGCAAAATTCTGAAGAAGGAACTATCAGTGGGGAGTGTACTAGTTCAACAAATTTACAAGGTATTATGTGACCCTTCTCCTTATTACTATGTTGGCTTGAGAACTTGTTGTAGTTAGGGTTTTTAGAATCAATTATAATAGTATAAGCGGGTTATTGAATGGCTATGGAAAATTTGACGGACTATTAATTCTCATTGGGCATGTCTCGTTGTTTGCGACCTTCGATTTTGGATATCACTTATGCATACTGATGTATTTTTGGGACTAGTGTCTCATGCCTATTCTATTCGTTAGAATGACAATTCACAAGCCATAGCTTAAGTACCAATATGTTGGACACTAGTTCTCATGCAAATGTTTTTATGTGGAGTTTTGATGTTTGGGATTTGTAATCATCCATTGTTTGGTTTTGTGGGGTAGGTTTAAATGGTATAGCAATGCTTTAGGAATGAAAAAGAAATTTGCAGTGGACCAAGAATGAATAGAATTGCGTAGTCATGCTATTGGGAAAAAAATTGAAAAACCTGATCATAGGGAAGGATTTTTGCCTTAACACTTAACAAGTCTGACATGCATGCAATCAATCTATGTGGAATCAGAAGTATAAATTATTTGACAGGGTTGCGTAGTCTAAGGTTCTAAAATTTGTTTTTATAGTTTCTATTAGTATGTATTGTACAATAAAACTTGCGGTGTTTTGATTATGTATAGGCCAAGACTCGGAGGTTATGGATTATTTAATCTAGTCTCAAGTATGTCAAATTGCTTGACAGGTAAGTGGTTCTTGTTCTCCTCCATTTTTTTTAAAAGTATAATACTTGACTTGTAATTTTTACTAAATTAGTACTTTGATATAAAAAATCAATTTGAGCATGTGTATGTATGTATTCTTAAGTGTATAAATAGTAGATAGCAAATAACTTTGCTTAGGCGCGTGATATACTTATTCTGAAGTTTTCGAATGGTCGATTGAATTGGCTCTTGGTTTGGCTTAGTTTCCATCCACCAGGGGAGAGTACCTGGGAATTATTGGACCCACCAGGATGGGAGTACGTGGAAACATTGGACCCTTCAGGGGGAGTACCTAGAACTATTGGACCCGCCAGGAGAAGAGTATCTGGAAATATTGGACCCTCCAGGTGGAGTACCTGGAGCCATTGTACCTTGCTCCTTTCTGTGATTTTCAAGCGTCTTGTGGATGGATATACATTTATCCTAAGGGAGTTTGCAATGTCTTGAATTACATGAAGACACAGTACAACAATCCTCCTATTTACATCACTGAAAATGGTAGCCTACGTAATTCCCAATCTATTCATCTCTCTGCATCACTGAAATATTAGTTACTTCATATATAACACTACTTATTTATTGATTGATATATAGGTGTGTCTGATGTTGGAGCTCCGGATGGCACTATTTCCCTTGCTCTAGCTGATGATATTAGGACCAGATATCACCACGATCATCTGCAAGAAATTAAAAATGCGATCCATCAGTAAGTCGTCCTTGGATTAATTCATAATTGGACTTATAATAGGAAGTGTTAGTTTTGACCTAGATTTAGAAAATTCAATTTCTTATGACTTTTTACGCATGTTGTGTATTTTATGCTGCAAGAATTCAGTTAAGGTGAAAGGTTATACCATGTGGTCATTGCTGGACAATTTCGAGTGGACTACGGGTTATCTAGACGGTTTTGGCATTAATTATACAAACTTCAAAGATCCAAAGTTCCCAAGACACACAAAAGACTCAGCATTATGGTTTAAAAATTTCCTCACACCTGTACCGGCGGACGACAAGCGCAAACCAGCTTCTACAGATGAAACCCCAGCTAAGAGGGCCCGACGTTAATCTCTTTTGCTGCATGTCTAATGATTAATTTCCTTTGCTACCTTTGTCAGTTAGTTAGTCAAGGAACCAATTATTAGGTTTCGAAAGATACCTAATTACATTTGTTTGAATCTTGTTAAGGTAGTCACTTTGTTATCAAAGATTAGATTTTTAATTTGTTGACTGACCTTTCAATTGAGATGTGTTATTAAATGTAACAATGCCTAGCCTCTTACGGCTGGATTGTCATGTTCCACTTGTCTTTCTTTTGTATGCTGTGATTGTAAATTTATTTTAAATGTCTTGATGCACTCAGTTAGATAATCTCCCACCTTAATTTATCCATATATATAGGTAATACAACTTGATTTCCCTTTTAGATTTTTCTGTTCAATTTCCAACACATTACTTTACCAAAAAATGACGCACTAAACACATGTACGGTACTTGCACACCAACCGCAAATTGACAAACAGGTATTTTGGCACAAAACAACTAAAAACTCAATACCCGCTACCTGGCACATATAATGAAGAATGTACCTAATCGTGATCGGGAGTTAGAAGAAATAATATACCAATTTATCTTATAAGATGTTAATACTAAAACAAAACTAACTTGATAACATATAGGAGCAGAACAAATTGAGTCATTCATTGAATGTTATGTGCCACAATCAATTCCATCCATCTAAACTCAAATTAAACTTTTTTGGAACATCAATTTCGTAGTGCAATTGCTCTGACAGTCAAAGAGAATATCTTCCGTGGTATGTCTCTTAGCTTTTTCCATCTAAACTCAAACTTGTTCTTGCTGTATGTTTTCCTTTTTCAAATTCTTGGTTGTTATGGTTTTAATTATAGTGTAGAAAAAGGTGAATTCTTTATAAGTGCCTATAGCAAGTAAGCACATGTCAAATCACCATTGGATGTTTAATGTCGAGGAACTTTTGCTTGGTTCATTATGACGATAATCTTTTTAACTTTCTTACTATGAATAGCTAATTAGTTCTATGTAAACATCACTCTCTCTATACTTCTTCTCTTCTCCAACTTCTTTGTACATTTTTTTTCTCTTTTTAGAAGGTCTTCCTCTTCAGGAGGGAGAATTCCCATAGATTTCATTTTGTGCCTCCCTCCAATAGATTTCATTTTATTTTGTTATGTAATAAATTCTCTTCTAAAATTTCTTAATGAGAGTTCATTTCTCTTGGAGGTTTCTAATGAGAATTTTCTATTTCTTCTTATCTTAATAGTATAAAAGTGGGAGTTGGTCTTATGAACAGTGACTTTGTCCCTTATCAGCACATTAAGTAGGTGTCCAAATTTGTAATTTCATACTTTTTTTATTTGACTTTTTGTGCTTGAGTAAGTTGCGTGGGATGCTTTAACTCTTGTATAGTGTGTACAATCTTACCCTCTTAATTGCCTATTATACCCTCATTGCCTAACATGGTACATATTGTGGATTAGGTTTTTGTGTCCTTTCTCGTTTACCTTGTTTTGTTCTTTAAATGTGATTATGACGCACTCAATTACTTAGCGGAGCAGTTTTTGAGGAGTTGTTAGTCGTATAGTCCACACTAGATTTTTGTGTCCTTTCTCGCTTACCTTGTTTTATGCTTTAAATGTGATTATGACGCACTCAATTACTTAGCGGAGCAGTTTTTGAGGAGTTGTTAGTCTTATAGTTCACACTATTATTGCCTTCAAGCACAACACCCCGTAGTAGCGGTATCAGAGTCTTGGTTCTACCAGGGACTCAACAAGTGAAATCTATGATGCTCCAAAGAGAACGGCTTGACACATTGGAGCTAGGTGTGACCTGTCTCGACACGACATGTTTTTGTGAAACAGATATGATTTTCTTGCGCTCAACTACTATACTGCTAATTATGCATACAATGTTCCTACTGTTTATAAACCACCTAGTTATTTAACGATTGGCAGGTCACGACTACACGTAAGCTCATGCAACATCTCTTCTAATAACTAACATTACAATTTTGTGCCATTTCTTTTAGTGCAATATTTTGTTAATAATAACTAATACTATTTTATGTCACTCCTACTTTTGTAGCCATCGGTCGTGACGGCAAACTCATTGGTGAACAAGTAAGCTGTTTCCAGTTCACAAAGTCAGGTGATCAATCAAATACTTTACTTTCCTAAGATAAAAATTAAGTAGGGGAAAAATGAATAGGATTTCCTCACTTTTATGAACCTTCTCATGAGTCTCGTAAGAATGCAAGAATGCAGATTTAATCTGTAAAATTTCCTGAGTTTAAACTCTTCAAAATACTGCTTCCATTTGCATTTATTATCTAAGGATTTTGGTAGGACCAAGGTTTGTTCCTTTGTTCTAAACTTGAGCTAACCAACCATGCCTCTCAATGTGACCTGTTTGGCTTTCGCTATTTGATTTATATCAAAGAAAAAGGTGTTTAAAAATGTCTCAACCAATCTAACTATCTCCTTTATTTGATTTTCAGGTTGCTTGTGGGTGGATACACATTTATCCCAGGCGAAATTACAAGCTTCTGTTACTTAAAAACACAGTACAATAATCCTACTATTTACATAACTGAAAATGGTAATTTACATAATTCCCAATCTATTCATCTCTTTACATCACTAAAATATTAGTTCACTCATATATAACACTCATTTATTGATTGATATATAGGTGTGTCCGATGCTGGAGCTCCGGATGGTACTATTTTCCATGCTCTAACTAATGATATTAGGACCAGATATCACCGCAGTCATTTGCGAGAAATTAAAAATGTGATCGATTGGTAAGTCCTTGGTTTAATTTATAATAACCTTCATGTGGACTAATAATACAACGTGTTAGTTTTGACCTTGATTTAGAAAATTCAATTTGTTATGATTTTTTACACATGTTATGTATTTTATGCTGTAGGAATTCAGTCAAGGTGAAAGGTTATACCATGTGGTCATTACTAGACAATTTTGAGTGGACTACGGGTTATGTAGACCGTTTTGGGATTAATTAAACAGACTTCAAAGATCCAAAGTTGCCAAGATACCCAAAAGACTCAGCCTTATGGTTCATGTACCTGCGGACGACAAACGCAAACCCGCTTCTACTGATGAAACCCCTACTAAGAGGGCCCGACGTTAATCTCTTTTGCTTCATGTCTAATGATTAATTTCCTTTGCCACGTTTGTCAGTCAGTGAGTCAAGGAATAAATTAGGTTTCACATCATACATAATTATATTTGTTTCAACCTTGCTATTGTCGCCGCTTTGTTATAAAAGATCATTGGATGTTTAATTTGTTGACCTTTCAATTAAGTTGTTATTAAGTGTAACAATGTCTAGCCTTTTAAGGCTGGATTGTCATGTCTCACTTGTCTTTCTTTCATTTGCTGTGACTGTAAAATTATTTTAAATGATTTGACGCAGTTCAGCTAAATAATCTCCCACCTTAATTTATCTATAGGTAATACGACTTGATTCCTCTTTGGACTTTTCTCATCTATTTCCAACACATTACTTTACAAAACAATGATGTGGATATATGTGTCGTAGTAGCACATCCATCGCATATTGACAAATAGGTGTTGTGGCGAAAAAAAACACCTGAAAACTCTGTTAAGTGTGGCATTATATCCCATATCGGATATTTTATAAAGAAATCTCTCATTTTGGTGGTTATAAATATGTTGGTCTTTAATGAGTTTAGACGTGCCAAGGGTACCGGCCCACGTGCTAAGGCTGTCAGCCCTAATTCCAATTTTTGATGTTTACAAAATAATTAGATAATTCAATCGAATGTTTTTCAATTGAGAAAAATGTCAGCTCAGATCCTTAGGTGCAAATGGAGACAACGAAAGATTCAATCAAAATGAGCAAAAGAAACTCAACTCTGTCGGACACTTGAAAGTTAGTACCAGACGTCCGATAAAGATTGAGAACTCTCAGAAGAACTAATGTTTGATGCTCAAACTGAAGTACTGGACGTCCGATAGATAGGGGAAGTATCGGACACTCCTGTCGTATCATCATCACCAGACATCCAATCGAATTAAAGAGGAAATCCAAACTCGTTGACCAACTTCGGATGTAGACTCTATCAGACGCAGAAAACTCATCGGCCATCCGATAGATGTTGAGAAGAACCTTACAGACGATAGCACCGAACGCAGAAGAATGTATCGAATGTCCGATACTCCAATGACTATTTTTCTAACAACGATATTTTTGACCGTTTGAGAGTTTCTTGAGACCATTTCTCACACTCTATAAATACCCACAAGTTCAAGAAGATAAGGGACTTTTGCCTACATGAAATACAAGATTACAAGTAAAATATTTGGATAGAAATATTCTTTGTTTGTTGTATAGGTGCGGGAAAAGTGGATATTGTGAGGTTACTCAATTGGAGGAGTAAAGCCTCGGTAAAGGTTGCCTCACTTGTGATAGTGATTCTTAATTGGTTGAGTGAGCTTTCAATTGTAACTTGTTGAGGGTTAACTAGGATAGTTGTAAAACTTCTTGGCTCAACTAAAGACTTTTAGGGTAAGGAAGGAGTGAACTTTCACTTGTACAAGTTGGTTAGCTTCACCAACAATTGAAGAAGCTACTAGTGGATTTTATCCAAGTTTGGTGCAATTTGAAAATTTGATTTGCAATTCTTTCTATATCTCTTTTCTTTATTGCTCAATTGTGATATTTTTATTATGCTTAAATTGACATACTTTTATGCATACTTGAGAAATAGTTTGTACTTGTTTTATTGGGTGAATTCTTGCTATATTTGATTGTCTTGTTAAACAATCTAATTCACCCCCTTTGGTTGCATTTAGGACCAACAATTGGTATCAGAACTTGGTCTCCTTGAGATTAAACTCAATCAGCTTAGGAGTACAGATGGCAACCAATAATGCATTATTTTTAGAGGGACAATCCATCATTAGACCTCCCATGTTTAATGGTATAAATTATGTTAGTTGCAGGGATAGAATGGAAATATTTTTGCAATCTATAGATATAGAGTTGTGGTTTATTGTTAGTGAAGGACCTTATGAGGCCACCATTATAGATGAAACAACCGGTAGAAATAGAATCAAAATTAGAAGTAAACTAAGTGCTCAAGATAGAATCAATCTCTCTTTGAATGCTAAGGCCATGAATGTATTATACAATGCTGTAAATGCAAATGAATCTACTAGAGTAAAAGGATGCAAATCGGCCAAGGAGGTATAGGATAAGTTGAGAGAAATTTATGAAAGGAGTTCTAGAGGAGGAAGAGCAAGTAATGAGAGAAGACAAAAATTCAAGAATTTCAAAATTACTTGGGATGAATGCAATTTGGATGAAGAAATGGAAGAAGAAGAAGAATTGACTCAAATGGCACTTATGGCTTTTGGAGATGATGAGGTAAATTCTAATCACTTTCTTAGTGATGAAGATGATGATGATGATGATATGCAAGTTCTTATTATCAAAATGCATAAAAGTTTGAAAGAATCTTATGCCAAAAACAAGGATTTGAAAATAAAAATAAATGTTTTATTGGAAGAAAATTCTAGACTTTTTCAAGAAAATAAGAATTTGAGAAAAGACAATGATGACTTGAAAAAGTACAAAATTGATTTTGATTGCAAAAATGATTTGAAACAGAAGTTGGAAAATAAAACAAAGTTTTATGAAAAAATGTTGAAGGAACAAAATCTTTTAAAGAAAAGAATTAATGATTTGAATGCTTCTCTCCAAAAGGAGAAATAAAATGTTTTACAAAGAAAAGAAAAACACATTTTACATGACCAAAATAATTTTATTATTTCTAAAAAAGAGGAACTAGATTTATTAAACCAACTTTTGTGAATGATTCTAGTATTATGTGTCATTTTTGTTGCCAATTTGGACATATGCAAAATGATTGCTATGTGAAGAAATATATAAGAAAAGGCATGAAATCCATGTGGATTATTAGATCATGTTGTACTAACTCTCATCATAATGTTCTCTTAGTAGAAAACTAAGGCTATAATTCATTAAGTACTTTGCTACTTTGGTGTTTTGTTCATATTGATGTTGGACATTGGTGTTTGTTAAATGTCAAATGTTGGGTATTGGTTTTTGTTCCTTTGATTTCGGTATTTTGATATTGATATATTTGTATTGTAATATTGGTATTTTGATATTGATGATATTGGTATTGTGATATTGGTATTTGTTGGATATTGATTTCGGTATGTTGGATATTGGTATTCAAACTACTATTGCTCCTTTGATTTTTTTTTTTTTTTTGTGATGACAAAAAGGGGGAGAAATTGGTTGGTTTGAAGTTTAAATGTGGTTGAATTGTTGGTTGATTTGAATGGTTTGAATGCTCGAATTAATATGGTTGGTTCGGATGTTACCAAGTAAGGGGGAGTTATGTTCAATTTTTTATTACATCCACTGCTTTTGATTATTGATGGTTTGTGAAAGGGGGAGCTATGTATGTTTATACTCAAATTATCAAAATGGCATAAATTGTTTTGTCATAATCAAAAAGGGGGAGATTGTCAATTTTGATCCCAGTTTTTGATGTTTACAAAACAATTGGATAATTCAATCTAATGTTTTTCAATTGAGAAAAATATCAGCTCAGATCCTTAGGTGCAAATGGAGACAACGAAAGATTCAATCAAAAAGAGCAAAAGAAACTCAACTTTGTCGGACGCTTGAAAGCTAGTACCGGATGTTCGATAAAGATTGAGAACTCTCAGAAGAACTACTGTTGGATGCTCAAACTAAAGTACCGGACGTCCGATAGACAGGAGAAGTATCGGACACTCTTGTCGGATGCATATCATCATCACCGGACGTCCGATCGAATTAAAGAGGAAATCCAAACTCTCTGACCAGTTTCGGACGCAGACTCTATCAAACGCAGAAAACTCATTGGCCGTCCGATAGATATTGAGAAGAACCTTTAGGACGATAGCACCGGACGCAGAAGAATGTATCGGACTTTCGACACTCCAATGGCTATTTTTCTAATAGCCATATTTTTTACCGTTGGAGAGTTTCTTGAGGCCATTTCTCACACTCTATAAATATCCACAAGTTCAAGAACATATGGGACTTTTGCCTATATGAAATACAAGCTTACAAGTAAAATATTTGGATAGAAAAATTCTTTGTTTGTTGTATAGGTGTGGGAAAAGTGGATATTGTGAGGTTACTCAATTGGAGGAGTAAAACCTTGGTAAAGGTTGCCTCACTTGTAATAGTGGTTATTAATTGGTTGAGTGAGTTTTCAATTGTAACTTGTTGAGGGTTAACTAGGATAGTTGTAAAACTTCTTGGCTCAACTAAAGGCTTTTAGGTTGAGGAAGGAGTGAACCTTCACTTATACAAGTTGGTTGGCTTTACCAACAATTGAAGAAGTTACTAGTGGATTTTATCCAAGTTTGGTGCAACTTGAAAATTTAGTTTGCAATTCTTTCTATATCTCTTTTCTTTATTGCTCAATTGTGATATCTTTATTGTGCTTAAATTGACGTACTTTTATGCATACTTGAGAAATAGTTTGTACTTGTTTTATTGGGTGAATTCTTACTATATTTGAATGTCTTGTTAAGCAATCTAATTCACCTCCTTTGATTGCATTTGGGACCAATAGGCACTAGTTTTTGGTGGGACCTATGACCCAATGTTAAGAGAGGTTTTGGTTAGACATCATACCAAAAGAGCAAATTTGTGGGCCTTTGACCCGTTAAACCTTTTGGGCTATTTTGGCTCTTTTGTATTTTCAGTTTGAGTACTTTTGGGTTTAGAAATTATTTCCTAACTTTTTTTATCCTTTCTTTTGTACTCTTTTTTGTCATAATAAATTTGCTACCCCTTCGCCCCTGAACGTAGGTCGTTTGACCGAACCACGTAAATTTGGTGTCTTTCTGTTTAATTTAATTTTGCTTTGTTATTTATCTTTTGCAATTGTCAAGAACCATTTCATCAATTTCTGGGGACCAGTTCTAACAAACTGGTATCAGACCTGAGTTCTATGGCAATGATGGCACTACAAAGGGTAAAGATGGCACTACAGAGAGTAAAGAAAAAGGTCCTATTGAAGCTAAACTTTCTTAGGCCCGTTGGAGCTCAGAAGGGTTTCGTGGAGGAGGTGGAGCAAGATTGTTACGTTTGCAATTTTAGCCTATTGGGATCTATTGAGAATTTTGTGAATTTTAACCCGTTGGGACCGGTTGAATCTTTGGCATCTCAGTTTATTGGTGACTTGTTAGGATCCGTTGGGAATTTGGTGATTCATTGAGATCTGTCGGAATTTTTGTGAAGAAGGTGGAGCATATTTGCTATTTGTCGATGTTGGATATACGCCAATGTGGAAATTTGTTAAATGTGGCGGTGTATCCCACATCGGATATTTTATAAAGAAATCTCCCATTTAGTGGTTATAAATATGTTGGTTTTTAATGAGTTTAGACGTGCCAAGAATACCGGTCCACGTGCCAAGGCTGCCAACCCACGTGCCTTAGGCACCAGTCAAGAGAGTTTTAGTGGACTTATGCCCCAATATTAAGAGAGGTTTTGGTTAGGCATCAAACCAAAAGAGCAAGTTTGTGGACCTTTGACCCGTTAAGCCTTTTGTGCTATTTTGGCTCTTTTGTATTTTCAGTTTGGGTACTTTTGGGTTTAGGAATTATTTCCTAACATTTTGTATCCTCTCTTTTGTACTCTCTTTTTTTATAATAAATCTACTACCCCCTTCACCCATGGACGTAGGTCATTTGACCAAACCACATAAATTTGGTATCTCTCTGTTTGATTTAATTTTGCTTTTTTATTTTTTTTTTTACAATTGTCAAGAACCTTTTGTCAATTTCTTGGAACCAGTTCTAACAAACTCAATACTCAGTACCTAGCATATATAATGAAGAATGTACCTAATCATGATCGAGAGTTAGAAGAAATAATATACTCGATCAAAACTAAATCGAGTTTTTATAAATTAATATTTTATATAATTTTAAAGGGAGATAATCAACATTTCACACTAAGATAAAAAAAACTTGAAAAATAAAATACATTGATTATTAATTAAAAATATATAGCACTAATTCAAAGGCCTTGTTGAGCCTACAAGAATCACTTGTTCATACTCGAACTCGATTCAAGTTACCTATCAAGTATCATCAATTCAACTGGAACTCAGTCAATGTGGAATCAAAGTCGAGTAATTGATCAAGCTGCTTGCAAGTCCGAATTTAGAAGCTCACTTTGCTTGCAGCCCCATATGTATGTAAGTGTTTATAAATAGGGGAGGAGGGATGGGTTGGAGATAAGTGAGAGATCCTGAGTTTAAAACTTCCCACAAAAAAAAAGTGTTTTATCAATATTTTCTTTGGGCCAAATATTGCTTTGCAAAGTCCAATATGCACTAATATATTGAGTTTAGATTTTTTTAATTTCAACTATTTAACTATATAGGTGTAATAACAAATTTAACTATGTAGGTGTATTAACATGTGATTGATGTGTTTATATAGTATTTTCAAAATGTTTATGAATATTTCTAAAGACAGTCCAAAATTTAAGTAGTGAATTCCCCTGGAACTCTCACTATTAACCCTTCCCCTGCCCCTTCACCACATCTCCCCTACTACTACCTTATTAGTATCTCCTTGTAAGGGTTTAATAGAGTCAAGTTGAACTCAAGTGCCGCCCTGCTTGAGTACCACTTAATTAAGAAAAAGAGGTACTTAAAATCAAACTTGAGCTCATTGAGTATCTTCTTCCAAACTTGAGCTCGTCAAGTATCTTCTTCGTCTTCGTCTTCGTCTTCATCTTCATCTTCTTATTCTTCTTCTTCTGCTCTAGCTTATGGGAGTGGGGAAGAAAGGGTAAAGGAGGAGAAAAGGAAGGGGAGAAAAAAAGGGGGAAGAAGAGGAGGAAAGATCTGGTGCTTGGGCAAAGAGGAGAAGGGGAGTGGCAAGTGACGGCGTTAGTGATGTAGAAGGAGAGAAGGGAAAGAGGAAAGGGATAATCATTAAAAATTTTAAAATGCCTCAATAAGTTTACAGTAAATTTTTTTGAAAAACACCCAAAAAAACATCTAATCCATGCTAGCCGAAGATATAGATCGCTTAACTGGTCCGGTTTAAATCCAAGTAAACAGGTTTATACATAGACCAACATCTAGAGATGTGCCTATTTTATTAGTTCAAACTCAATCCACTACCTCCTCGTTTGGTACATTAGAGAGGTCTAAAATGGAAAAACCATTCCACCCCAAATTCTTTTCCCACAGAATGGACAAGAAAATATTTATCATTCAGTGTTTAGTAATCAAGTTAGAATGGAATGTTAATTTTTTTTCATGTCTAGTATAATCATATCGAGATGTCAGAATGAAATGAAAAAAAAAACTACTATATTAACTTAATTGCCCCTAGATATAACATTCTATACACATCTTGATTTAGAGACAAATGAATTACTAATGAACAAGGAACTTTTTAATAGCATAAAATCACAATAACTTATTAAGTAAGGACATAACTTTTTAATAGCGTACAATTATAATAGGTGAATACTAACTGTAGTACAATTGCAATAGGTGAATACCAGTTGTAACTAAATTAAATTTTTAAATTGCATGCATGTTGAATTCCATGTATTTTTCATACGTGTTAAATCCGTCATTCTTGTATGTTAAATTCTCTACCCATGATTTGCTTCTGAAGGATTTTAAGAATTATTTGTAGATAGGAAAATGTAATTGTGCCTTAGCAAATGACCTAGTGGGTTTACTGTGAGGGCCTCAAAAATTTATTTTTAAATATTGTTAGTATTTATTATTTTAAATATTGTTATTATTGTCGTTAGTTTATTTGATTATTTTAATGTCGTTCTCAAACATATTTTTCAGAAAATCTAAATGAAAATTTATTTTATTTTGGGGAAAACCTAATTTAATTTACACATATTTTTCCTCGCATATTTTTAATATTCCGTTCATCTTATTTTGAAATTCAACCTTTTGTATCAAATAAAGAGAAAATGAGAAAAGCACATTTTACGAGGAAAATTTGGGCATTAAGTGAAATATTGATGGAGTGTAAGGATGATCACTCGTAGGATAAGAATACAATTAAGGGATTAGAAGTGAGTTAATAAGAGCGAAAATGATTAGGGTTTCGAAACCTTAGTTTAAGTTGGATTAAACTCCTTGAAACTAGAATTTTATTTAACCATGGTTTCTTCCTCGTAATTCACCCTAATTTATTTCCACTTTAATCTTTTTTCCTCTCTTTCTCCTAACCAAGATTAACCCCTTAATCTCTAGCTAAGTGAGATAATTATTTTCTCTCCAAAATTGTTAGCCAAAGATCACTATTCATTAGTTGACTTTTATGTTATAAGACAAGCTTTATGTCTTGTCTTTCTCTTCTCATTTAATTCATTCCAAAAATTGCACCAAAACCTCTCTCTTCTTCATCCCTCTTGGCCGAACTCCCCTCCCCCTCTTCCCTTGAAAATTCATCAAATTTCCTCCATCAAATTCCCTTCTAAAACCACCTACAACTTCCATTAATCTTGGCTTGAGTTTGGACTTCTTGGAGGAGCTTTGAGGAGTAGCATTTGGAAGCTTTAGTCTAGCATTGCTTGGGTGAATTTTTGCTCACTTCTTGGAGGAGGTAAGAAACTAAAGCTTGCATCTTTGTCTATTAATTCCATTGTTAAGCATGATATTAGGCTTGGGAGCTTGAGAGGTTGATAGAACCTTGACATTTGTTGATGAAGTTGATTCTTGTGTTGGTTTGCAATTTTAGATGATAAATTTCATTAAATTGTCTTTCGTGATTTTGGTTTGAATGAGTGGGCTCTTGGACTCCCACACTTGAGATAATATGATTTCTAGCATGATTAATGAAGCAATGTAAGTATATATGTTGTAAATGGTGGCTGAAAATTTGAGGAAAAATCTCAAGGAAAAACCGGTTGGGAAAGGAAGAAAATGAGGAAGAAAAATTGCTGTTTTTCTTTTTATATTTTGGCTGTGATTTTGGCAAGCTTAAAGGTTAATGGTGAGGCTTAAATGTGAGGGTTAAGTTGTTAATTTACCCCACACAAAATCCTTTCAAGGGTTAAGCAAAATTGGTGTTTTAGTGGAACAACGAAAACTGGAAATTGGGCAGGCATGCTGTCCGATTTTTGAGGCTGTTTTAGTGCTAAGTTTTGAGCTAAATTTGTATCAATTTTGACCATTATTGGCTTAAGGAAGGTTAATATTAGCTTAGGTTCGAAAATGGGGTCAATCGATAGTGATTTGGATGTGTTAAAGGTAATGATAAGAAAGGGAGTGAAATTTGCAGGAATGATCAAGTGTTGTCCAGATCACTTTGGGCAAGCAGAAAACTGTCTTTCCATTCGAATTTTTAGTTGAATTTTTGTATAAACCTAGCTTATATATGGAAGTATTAGTGTACCAAATTTGGTAACTTTTGAGTAAGAATTCGTCACTCATTCGAAGCTTCAGACATTGCCCTGTAAAACTGGATTTCAGAAAATGCAGGTTTTTGAACCAGCCATGTTTGAACAGTTATAATTTCTTGGTCGAGAGTCAGAATTGAGTACCGTTAGCGGATTTTGAAACTTCTTACATAGGAATTTAAACTTGGAAAATTTCATAGGCCAATTCGTTTTCTACAAGTTTTGGTGAATTTTCAAAGTTGGCTGAAAAACCAACCTGTTATACCCTGTTTTGTACTGTAGCAGTTTCTTAATCGAAAATCTGGGCAATTTCTGTTCAGAATTTTATCATGGTGTCTTTTGCAAAGTTTTAGAGTGTTAAATGAGGTTTCCAACGGTACCAAGGTTGCAAAAATTGGACTTGTACAACCCAAGTTACGATTTTTCAAAGATTACCGCTCAAATAGGAGATTTTGAATTTGACTTTTCTTGAATGAGATTCGATCGATTAACTAGAAAACTCATCTTCGTTCTCTTCTAATTATTTTAGGGTGAAGTGATGATTTGTCATTTGATCAAAACTTGGATTCCGACCCCTACTTTGTCGGTGAGTTTTCAATGTGTGTTACTTGCTTTGACTGTATGCATTGATTGAACGTGTTTCGTGCTTGAAAATTTGAAACTGTTAAGCCTCTCGCTTAAAGGAGAGTATACTTTATTGCTCCCTTCTAAGTAGAGTTGGTAAATTAAATGTTTTGCGTGTATTACAAGTTGGAGAAGAAAAGTGTTATATAACCACTCTTGGCCGCGTCCCTTGAGTGGTTAACTGCTGAAATGTTTAAGTGTTTGGCGTGCGGGCCCGGTAGGGGGAGTTTGGTGGTTGGTGGTTGGCGTGAAGAGTTGTCTACTTGGATTGAAAGTCGACGGAGTGTCGACTACTCTAAATGTTCGTGATTTGTGGATTTGAGTTCCTGAGAGCCAACGTATCCTCCTTGTGTGTTAAATTTGATTTTCCTACGTGTTTCATTTATTGCTTATTATATTACTATTTTAAATGCATGTGTATGTCTTTTGGAAACTCACGAGCTTTTTAACTCACCCCCGTTCCCGTTTGTTTTTCCTTAACAGACGACGAGAATCCAGGGATCTAACTAGGTTTAGCTTTGTATTGTTGGCTTTTGATCCTGAGCTTAGAAGTATGATTTGTATTTCCTTTTGTAATGTGGATTCTTGACTCATGGAATGTAATAGACTGTGGATGAGAATTTTAGATATTTGTAAGCCATCATTTATGTTTTAAGATTAATTGTATTTATGGTTTCCTTATTTTCGTTTAAGTTGAATTTTAGGTTTAATCTTTAGCGTTAGTAATTTTCAAATGCTCGAGTCCTGGCGAAAGTTAGGCAGGCAGCCCGCCAACCCTTTGGTACGTCTTAGGGGAAAGTGGGGCTGTCATATTTACTCTTTTCTTTTTTTGTAATTTTTTTAATCATATGAATGTATTTTGGCATGTTTTTTTTTTTTGTTTGACTTAACAAATGTTATCATTTAATCCAATATTGTGAATAAAATTATATTAAATGTGTCAACTAAATATTTTTTTCAAAGTAAAAAGAAAGAAAAGTCATTAAATAGAATTAGAATTATTCCTAAGTAAAAAAGTAATAGACTTATTAACCAAAATCACAAAATGGACCTAATATTTGATAAAGTAAATGACAAACTAACATATATATATATAGATATATATATATATATATAAAAGATACATACGTATATAGAAAATAGAGATATAGAATATAGAAGGGTAACTTTGACTCCTATAATTTAAGTATTTCCTGGATAGAGTGGGAATGGATTTTTCCTAAATTTTTGTGAGGAATGAAATTTCATGAAAAAGTTGGAATAACTATTCTCGAGGGAAAGGGATTTCCAACCAAAAATATCCATATCAAACACTAGAATGAAATGAAAAGGTTGGAAAAACCTTTCCATTCTAGACCTTTTAAACGTATCAGACGAGAGGTACGAGTCGTCTTCGCATTTCTTTGCTTGTTTGCAGTGTTGTCTTTCGCATTTTCTAAGATCTTTAACCATCAAAACATTTTGGCTACATTCATAATTGTAAAAATATAATTGTAGACATATAAGTGCAATTGAATATCTACTTATTTCCAAATGTTATTTTACTAATATCATAAATACATTTTTTTAATCATTCTTTTTAATTTTTTTCAGCTTTCAGTTATTCTTTTGTCGCGCATATGTCACACTACAAAAAATACTATAATAATTGTTGCAAATAATATTTCAAATAATATTTTATCCAAATGCATAATTTGTCTGCTACTTGTGTGAAGATGTGGCTGTTGGAGCAGGGTGGCAAAACTTTGCAGCATACACGAACATCGTCTGCTATATCCTAGTTGCTGCTCCTTTCGGATTTGAGATGGGCTACAAATTTGACCTTTAGCCTCAAGGTGAACTAATTAAACTATTCTACTCTGACAAAATTGCCCCTAAATTTAATAAGCAAGGAAATGGAAGGACTAAGCTAACTTGAATATCTTACTAAAATTTTAGTAAACATTATGAAATCTGGATTAATTGTTTGAACGAATATACTAAGATATTTATTGCCCGCTTGAATTTTGGTTGTTTTTAGGGCCTTACATACAGAATGCTCCTTGCGGTTTGTCATCAAACTCTGAGAATATTGTTGGTAGTTTGCCCAGCAAACTGGAAAAAGCGGGTGCGAATTCCCTTTACAAACCTCTTTTATCAACCCATTTTGATTGAAGCCCAAGTGAAGAAAACCTAAGAATTATTAGCAACATCATTCCTTAAGAATTAGGGATAATTTTAGAAACCTTCCCTGAGGTTTCTAACAATTACAGGAGCCTCCCTTGAGTTTTTAAATATTTCACTTACCTCTCTTACAACGTAAATTTACATTAGTAACCCTCACATACTAGTTAGAACCATTTACAGGGGAAAAAAACCCAAATGGGAGTAGAACATCAACTGTAACTATTGGTCTCTCTTTCTAACTTATTTAAAAGTTTAACTCCTATACGAAAAAACTTCATTTTGGTCCTAATTTATACAACTTTTATCATTATTCACCAACTGCAATTTCATGATCTTTTTTCCTACTTGGATGAATTCTAAACTTTCTACCTTTTTCTTGTACCTTGACAAAGTAGCTTTCTCTAATACCTAATTCATATCCAAACACTTCCCCTTCCTTTTTCTATTGGCCAAAAAAAAAAAACAGAGAGAGAGGTAAAATGTTGTATAATAGCTATGGGAAAAATTTTTTTAAAAATGATCATACAAATATCAAGTACTTCACCCATATTGATTTTGATATTAAGACCATTAATCACATAAATGAAGTTGCTTGACAAGGAACATATATTTGGCACTTGACAACTTTAGAACAACTTTTAGAGTAACATATTTGTTTTTAAAGATTAAAAGAAGGGCATTATGGATATTCAAAGGTATATTTGACTTGCATTAGCATTTTGAGACTATTTTGTTACCTAAACGATTAAAAGAAGGGAGATTTGTGTAATTTTTAGAACTTTAAGGGAGCTTTCTGCAACTGTCAGAAACCTCAGGGGAGGTTTGTGAAGTGAATTATTCCCAGTATCATTCAATACCTTTTATAAGTTTGTTTACATAAATTGCAGCTTTATGCAGCTCAACAAAGACTAAAACAAATGAGAGGAAAAAACGCAAGGTCAAAATGATGACATAGGTGAAATATGGAGACAGAAATTGTAGATACTATGAAATAAACCAAAAAGAGGGGAAGAAATAGTGGTTTTTTGGTGCCTCCAGGGGGGGAAGGGGAAGGGTTGGGTTGGGATAGTAAGATGAAAAGAATTGTAAGTATAAGATTGTGGATTCAAAACCCCCCATCTAGTAAAAAAAAAAAAAAAAGAAAGAAAGAAAGGAATGGACAACAAGGGTAAAACTATTTTTTAACCTACTTTTGTACCATTTCTGGCTCCATTTCATGTTTTGTCACTTTTTTTGGTACAGTTATTATGTATCTATAATGGGCTTTTGATTTTATTATATTCAACAAGCAATTTCTGTTGTTGATACTTGTGGTGGAAACAGGAGCACCAATAAATTGTTAGTTAATTGTTTGAATAGGGCTGTCAACAGGGTCGGGCTCTATTCAATCCGTAAAAAGGTCCAACGAGCCTTTTATTTAGTAGAGTGGGTTAGAATTTGGGCCTAAAATAACATGCTCAAATTAAATGCAAACTGAATTTGGGCTTGTAGGCTTAAACCTTACTAAAGCCCAGCCCATTCATATATATATATATACATATATATATATGACATTAAAATATTAATAATTATATACAAATTTATAATAATTTATAAATATTAATATATTATGTATAATAATAATGAGGGTGTTTGGATATGCATTATTTTAGTTATTTTGGTAGATATTATTTGACAAACTTTATGAGACATCAGATAACGGGATAACTGTTTGGATAATAGATAGTTACTTGGGAAAACCGTTTGGATACCAAAAAACAAATTTCCACGTAAGCAATCAAATTGAAGTTTATTTTATTCAATTGGATAATACCAATCCTTCATCCTACACAGAAATATGCATTTTATTCAGTTGTGTTGCCTCCTGGACGACCAACCTCAGTTTATTTTTGCAAATTATTAGACGGTATCACCCAACTCGAGTCCAATTTACTACTAAAATAAACTACTAATTTATTTTCTTCCCCGAGGCTGAACTCAGTCCGTGTAATTATTGTCTCCGTCGATGTGAAGCGGCATGCATTTGAGTCGCAATTTCTTCTCGCACTGCCTTCCATGAGTCTATCTCCTGCTGCGACACAGCTAATGGTTGGATTTGTGGGTATGGGCCAATCCCACCCTCACCCTCGACTTGCATGTTCTCTTCTTCATAGAGCATGAAGTGTTCATCAGATGGTTGGTTTTCCCTAAGGAAATTGTGTATGGCACAACATGCGATAACCACATTTATCTGATTTTGCATATACGAATACGGAACCGGCCCCCTCAAATAGGCGAATCGTTGCTTTAGCACACCAAATGTCCGTTCAATAACGTTTCTCAGTTGAGAGTGCCGTGTATTGAATAGCTCTTTCGGCCCTTGTCCTCGTTCACGGCCGCGCCCCCCTTGTGTAGCACGTGCACCCTTGAAAGGCGGTAAGAATCCAGGCATCATCTTATAGGCAGCATCAACAAGGTAATACTTACCTATACACGTACAAGGAACAAGTTAAATCAAATAACTTACATCTCCCCTTTGGTATGAAACTAAAAAAAAGCCCATGTAATTGTCAAGTACGAGGTATATTTGAATTATAAACCTGGTGGCGGAATAGGGAAATCAGCGTGCATTCTTAATGCACCTTCCAAAACTCGAGCATCATGGGCGCTACCCTCCCATCCGGCATACACGTAAATGAAACGCATATCAAGGTCACAGACAGCAAGAACGTTCTGTGATTGTGTACCGTGCCTATTGGTATATGCTAGTTGCTCATTTGTAGGAACCGTAGCAGGAATATGAGTGCCATCGATAGCACCAATAGCATCCTACAGAAGAAACAGAGCGAGAACATGCAAAACATTTAACAACAATTAGTTACACAATATTTTGGGATTACTACAAAAACACTAGGTTACAGGATCCTCCACTTATAGATAGTTGTAAGTATCCTACTATGTGGCTCCAGGAGTAAAAAGAGTAGCGGTTAATTTAATTCCGCCAAAGCCTGGATAAGCTTGGGCTTCAGCTTTAATGAAATGACTCTCACTTGATATGCAATAGATACTAAAACTACATCGAAGAAAATAACCTACAAGCTTGATACTATTCAGAAGCAAGTAAATTCATATGTGTGTATTAGACATTCCTTGTATTAACTAAATACAACAGATCATACAATCGAATACATCAAAGGTACATGTAGAGACGGAGTTCTCTTACCTTGAACCACGGATAATATTTTGTACTGTATCTAATTCGTGGATGAACCCCATTTCCATTCTTTGGACGAATGATCCTTTGTGCGAATCTACACAGCCCTATAAGCACTTCCTGAACATTTCGATGGATGGTTTCGGTTGAATGTTGAAATCTCTCAGCCACCACACGAGTACGGGTGCTATGGCTTAACATAACTAGAGTCATTGCCAATGACTCCTCAACTGTGACATGCTTGTGGGGATTCTGTGGTACGTAATTATTTTGGACAAGGATTTCACATAGCCGCAAAAAATTGTCAACTGTGATTCGACAATTCTCCAAAATACGCAGGGGATGCCCTTCAATTAACGATTTCACCCACTTCCTACCCGTCATATCCCCATTACGACACGGTATTTTTATAAGGGGTCCATCATATTGTTCTGCTTCTGGTGCAAAAAGAATAATTGCTGCACCATTGAGAATCACCTCCGCGTCATCCTCAGAGGTTGAAGCGTGCCTGCCATCAAAGTAGGAGTTGTACATAGCCATCTTATTCGATAACGATAATGGGCACTAGCTATCTCTTCAAGCACGAGCAGCTTGTACAATGCAATATGGGTATGTGACTGTTGAGAGGATGGAAGAAGTGTGGAATGGATGGCTCAATGTATGGATAGCAAACTGATACGTAAAAGTGTGCTACTACTTATAGAAATTGCACGTTGCTGTGGGCACACATTACTAGGAGACTTTAGTGTGAAGATAACCCAAATTCAATTCCCTGCAGCTGCACCTAGCCATCTTCCATTTGCTCTGCATACATTTGGCCTGTAGGAGCTGTTAAATGTACATGTGAGGATGGCGCAGTGTGTGGATGGCAAACGGATACAAAAACGCTTCCATTTCGATACCAATTGGACGTTGCTATGGGCACACATTACTAGGAGACTTAAGTGTCAAGACAACCCAAATTCAATTCCCTGCAACTCCTCCTAGCCATCTTCCATTTGCTCTGGGGATTCCTATAGCCTGTAGAAGCAATTAAATGTATATCTGATTTAGTCCGAGTACATGTTGATATACATATATATATACATATATACATACATATATACATATATATATATATACATACATACATATATATATTTATGTATGTACACATATACATATATACACACACACACACACACACACACATATATATATATATGCATGTTGATATACATATATACATATATCTATATATATATACTGAGAAATTTTCCCATGACTAAAGGGTTTTCCTTGTTTACTGATGCAACTATAAAGGATAATCTACTGAGAAATTTCTCATAGATGCTTTAACCCCTACTTAATATTTTTGCTCTGGAAATGTGTCATACAAATCAATTGGGCGGACATCCTATGCTAATTGGTCCGTAATAAGCCAACAAAAATCAACCGTCAAATCTTATAACATATAGATAATCATCAATAACAGAGAAGATGAGCCGTACAAATCAATACATTAATGCACTAGTACAACCAAGAAAAAAACAGGGAGGGTTGTCCGCGCATGCCTTCACGCTAGTTGAAAATTGTGAAGGTTTGGGAAGGAACAACACGCTTCACATTTCCCGTTGTCAATCCAAGGGGAAAGTGAAGCTGAAAGAAACCCATCCTACATTACACACGTCCTATTCCACTAAACCCATGTCCGTGAGCAGCTACATGCACAACACAAAGAATACATGTGTTTGAACACAACCATGGCAGAAAAGAAAGAAATAGATATCCGTAGAAACACCAACTAAAGCAGAACAGTTGTTGGACTTCTCAAGTCTCACTTGCCTTCCATCTTTGGGATGATAAACATTTCTATCCATGTCCGTTGCTCACTCTCACTGAAACTGAGGAACAAAGCACGAAATTCTTCATCAAGCAACTCCTTCAACAGAAACATGTGTAGACGCGTCTCCAACTTCAAACCTTCAACAACTGCCTTTGCCATGTCTATTGCATACTTTGCCTTTGCCTCCCTTTCATTTGAAGCAATGCAAGAGAATTTGTTGAAATTGCTAAGTGCCTCTTGGTAGTTTTCCGAACCAGACCGCTGTGACTTCGTGCCTCTTGATCCCTCCTTTTCCGAGCTATATGCATTGCTCGACATTGGTCTCTTGCTAGGATTTCTTGGCACAGGGCTGCCATCATCGTCAGAGGAAAACAAGTGATTGGGTGGGTCAATGACCAAGCTTGATGCCACGCCTTTCCCCGTACCAGTAGACTCACCCCTACGTCTACGAGCTCGAGGAGGCACGAATTGGGGTGGGGGTTGGCCTGAAGATTGCGCCCGACTACCTGTGGCTGTTTTGCCGTCCATAACCTCATCCCACTTGATGAACAAATCAACACTATTGGGATATTGGAAGTCCAGGTACTGCTTATTCATCTGCTTTGACAAACAAATTGTATGAAACAATAAATTATTTTGGGATATTGGAAGTCACTGTATGCACAGATTGGCCACATATTTACAATCCAAGAGATAAGGAAAACACTTCAGCTACAAGCCGGAAACAAAAGAAAATTGACTAATAACAAATAAGTCACAGTCAACATGAAAGGTAGTGCATGAGGATCAATCGCCAGGTAACTGAATATTTTTTAGGAAAGTCATACAGCACTCCAACTATCCACAGGAGCCATACTCATTTCGGGGCCATACAAGAGAAAAGCTTATTAGATTTTAACTTCACAACAGTAACATGCAAACAATACTCATGATTCAGTTAGATAAGCAAACCAGATTCTTCCAAGTATAGATAATCAGCCCGGACAAACTTTTCACGCAATTGTCTTCCAAGTATACAACCAGATTCTTCCCAAGGTCAAAGAAATTTAGCACAAATTAAATCACCCAACTGAATGCAGCCAAAAATATTCTTCAAAACCAAAGCACAATACCCTGCAACCTTCAAATTGGATTAACTAGTAATTCAGCCCAAAGCCAAACGACACAAAGGAATAAAGCAAATTCAATTCCGCCAAGCAAATCTCATTACAGATCAAGTTTGCTAGCTCAAGTGGCTGCACTAAAATTTGATGCAACACAAGTACAACAGTTTAGGTGCAGCCAGCCACATGTATTCTTAGAATTCAACAAATTCTGCTAAATTCAATGTGCGTACCTGGTACAGATTTCCCCACTGCTCAGGTGAAGCCGAAAAACACTTATGCTGCGCATCCCACCCAATCCCTGTCTCAGGTTTTGAAGAATCTCCTCGAAGATGAGTGAACAGCCGCCACTTCTCCACCATCCGGTAGTATTTTGACTAACATTGTGGTCCAGTAACTATGATGCCGTAGTCCTGTCTCATGATATTGGCCATTGCAGCGAAATTGGCTAGTGTAGTACGCTGTGGATCCCATTTTTTTGTTTTTTGCCAGTCTATGTAAGTATCAACGAACAGGTTCTCCTCCCAAGCCTCCCAAATTTTCTTCTCGGACATCTGTGCGGAAGCAAAAACCAAATTTGAATTATGTTTCACAACTTCAGATTAGAAATTAAGCACAGTAGACAATCCTATCCAAACACACAAAATCCTCACCTCAAAATAGTTAAGCAGGCAGTCTTCAAAGTCGTTCAAGTCGCAGACGAAATGGACACTATTTGGAGAGGATGGGGTGGACAATATTTCTGTTTACAAAGATGAAAAGTGAGCCAAAACCTGAATCGATTGATATAATGGACGTCAGGAGAGTACTTGTGAAATAGCATAAGCTCCAAACCTGAACTCGCACTTTGTTTCGTCCTTTTCTTGGGGGGCATATACACGACCTAAAAGCATCGCAAATATAATAGTTTAGCAAATCTGTCACATATTAGCAGGGCAGACGAGGGCTGGCACAAAAGAACCACGAGAACAGAGGATTCAGCTGACAAAATTAAGCATATTAGACACAATACAAGAGGCAAGGAAATTGCGTCTTACCCAAGGTAAGGCAACTTCACACATTTACAAGGGATCCGTCATAACGCAAAGGAAAAAGAAAACATAATCTAAGCCTACAGATTCCACCTGATAAACAGAATCACAAAAACAAAAATATACACCAACATGTTAAGCCTACACTCCTTATTATTGCACCTTGTGAAAAAAAAATGCAAACAAGAAAAGAGAACTCGTGTCTTGGAGCCAAGTACCCACTTTTGTCCAAAAAACAGAGTAGTAAGTTGCAGTTAAGACATAACAAATATATTATGATCATTAGTCGCCTTCTAACTTGGTAGTAAAAATTTCTTTCTCACGTAAATTTCTTAAACCTCTGTTTAGGATTTCAGTACTAACATTTGTCCATCACTGGTGGAAACATCCTTCCTGGTGACTAAAGTAAAGCAAATCAATCACTGAAGTTGGGGATTGATCCTGTGAGACGAAGCTGATGCTAAAGTACTAACATGCAATGGACAGAGAAAATAGGCACGAAGGCATGAATGGGAGAAAACTGTAGACGAGTATGCTAATTGCCTTGTTCGGATGAGCAAGTTATACACACTTATGGGTGGCATATATAACCTTAACATGAAAATACATTCTGCTGTGATAACTGCTCAGAACTACTGTACAAGTACAACTGCAAATGCCAAGAAAATTCCAAAGGACCAAAAGGCATTGCCAACTGCCATAGGCCAAAAAGTACTACTGTGTCATCTGTACACGACCTAAACGAACTTGGAACCAAATGCAACAAGTACGATGGATACTATTCCAATACAGTAATAAGAATTCAGAGGAGAATGGAAAATGGTAAATGTTAAAAATAAAAAAAAAAGGACAATGGAAAATAAATTGCGACATGAAACTTTTCTTCCTAAAGGCTAAAGCTTCGACGCGGAATTGCAGTAGATTCTTGTTAAGAATTCAACAGACAACCGCGAATCTTTAGCTTTACATGTTCTGATAAAAGCTTTGTGAAAGAAGTCAGACTCCGTTTCGCTCTTCTTCTGCTCTAACTCAAGCACTTTTGGAAGAAATTCCATTAAACATGAGTCTTCAAGAAATAAATCACAGAGACGGAGAATCCCAAAAAGCCCAAAACACCAAAAAAAAAAACTAAACAAAACAAAAACAAAAACAAAAAAACAACCGGAGCACAGACAAAAAACCCACCTTCAACCAATTATCAAATTAAGAAATTTTCAAAATTGCAGATGGCCCATATGCTGATTGCACACAACAATTCATCACACAAAATCCAAGCAACAGAAAAAAACTTCACGGCAAAATACATCTCTGAATCAGATATAGAGATAAGGGCTAGGCAGAATTACCTTTAACACTTCAATGACCGAAGGCACTCCTGGAGACTGAACTACTGCTATTGGACTCAATCGACTGCTATCGTACACACCAACCGGAGAACCACAAGCAGACACTCCAAATTGAAGCGCACGAAGAGAGCGTCAACTTCAAACAATCCTATCCCGATTTGCCATGTCAAGCAAGCAGATCTTGTGGAGAATGCATTTCCAGATCTAAACCATCCGCTGCATTTATAGGCGAGAGTCCGTGGTTGAATCACGGGTAGTAATTTCCGCTGCCAGGGGAATCCGACGGCAGCTTTACTTTCACTCCGGTCACAGCTTTTTCAGAGCGTGATTTGTGAAGGAACTGGATGAAAGCTGGAAGACGGAAGCCAGAGGAATCGATTCTCTTTGCCGGTGGGTGCGCAGCTTTACTCCTTCACAAATGAAGCTTCAACGGTCACAACATCAAGGCCGTTCATTTTTTGAAGATTGCAGAAGGTTTTTGGGGTCAATTACGTTTTCATTTTGGTTTTACACATGCTGCAACGTGGCCCCAGCTGAATTGTATTTTATTGTGCCTCTTGCCAGCCTGGACATTTTGGGGCATTTTTGTTATTTGGTTAATTGAGTTTACTATCCAAACAATTTTCTACACTGTTTTTTGGGAAAATGCAAATATTACATAACCAAACACCCTCAATGATTCTAAAACTTGACTTTTCATATCTCAAAATATTTTGAAAAAATTAACTGCATTAAATAAAATAGGTAATACTAAACAACAACTTTCATTAATTAAGGGCATTTTAGAGAAATTACATATTAACTATATTTTACAATTGGAAAGTAGACTACAATTTGGGACATACGAAAAAGGAAAACAGGTCTAACAAAGTGGGACGGAGGGAGTACTATCAACTCAACCAACTAGCCTTAGACAAGTACTTCTCTCTCTGTAGGGGCCCTTTCTCTCTCTTGAGGTGAGAGTCTTTTCTCTTATAAAGTGAGAGCTCAAACTTTTAAAATTTTAAACTTTTAAACATACTGGAACCCGCGAAAACAAGTAGCAACAACAAAGGCTAGATTTTGCATTCATGCTGTCTGGTTTCTTCTACTAGTAAGGGATGAAGACGGATATCCGAGCTAAACAGAGGGAGAGAAGCTAGGATGGTCAAAGCTAAGAAGTGAAAAAACACTAAAGCTTACATCAAAAGAAATAAAGAACAAGGAGATTAATAAAGGACAATGAAGAACAGAGGCGAGAAAGTGCAGAAAGGAAAGGAAAACTCTAAATGGGCTATAGCAGGTGTTTTATACTGTTAAACTCAAACCTTGCATTTTAGTTTTTTAACTCTGTGTGGTTGCATTCTTGTTTTATTTACTGCCTATAGGAGTGGTTCTTACCTAGAAAATATTGTCTGCTGTCTCTGTTTTTCTTCTGCTTTTCTAAAGTAGCTGATTGGTGGTGGTTGATTCTCGAATAGAAGCTTTAATCTACAGAGCTAATATGGCAGAGGAATTGGCAGATATTTTAAAAAAATTTGCTTTAACCCAAAAATAAATAGGAGGTCTTCAGCTGAAGGAGGGAGATGTGGATGAAGGGGTGTTAGAATGCCAGGAAAGTTTGATTGGAAAAATCAGAGGTGAGAAAATAGTGAACTATGTAGGGGTGAACGGCTTTGTGACAATAGCCTGGAATTATCTGAAAGGATTAAAAGTGAGTGAACTAGGACCAAACCTGTTTCAATTCTACATACCGGATAGTAAAGAAAGGGAACGAGTACTGAGGGGAGGGCCATGGATCATGGATAATCAGATACTGGCAATTAGCAAATGGTTCGAAGGAATTGAAGAAAATGATGAAGCTCTTCAGCTTGTGCCCCTATGGGTGTAGGTTTGGAACCTCCCTATACATTAGATATCGAAGACAGTAGGAAGAAAGATAGGAGCAGTGTTTGAGAAAGTCAGAGAAGTCATTTGGCCACAAAGTGGAGGAAAGGAAGGGAAACATGTGAAGCTACTAGTGACAGTTGATCTAAGACAACCATTGTTGAGAGGGACTACGGTGCAGGTGCAAGGCATAAAGAAATGGGTGAATTTTAAATACGAGAGGCGCCCTGATTTCTGTTACAAGTGTGGGTTAATTGGTCATAGTGAAAGGACCTGCAAGATCCAAATAGATTTGATTAAAGGACAAACTCAGAATCAATACGGGCCATGGTTGAGAGTTCAAAATAGCAGGAAGGTCTTACAAGAGGAGAAAGCCAAACAAAATGGGAGGTCATTTAGCCAGCAGGTGGAAAATAAGAAAGAATGAGGTGAAAGGGAGGTAACTGAAAAAGAGAGGAGCCTAATTGAGTTAGGTGAGAAAGAGATAGAAAAAGGAGAAAATAGTACTCTAGGCAAACAGGGAGGTAAAGCAACAATGCATAATCAGAACATGAGAACAACAAAAGAGTATGGGGGAATGAGTGTTAGAAGACAGATAATAACCAAGCAAATGTCAACCAGGACCCCAAGGATGGAAATTAGAAAAGAAAAAGAGGAAGAAGGAAGTAATATGGTGAGAAAGTAGATGAAGAATGAGAGGAAAAAATCAGAAAGTGAGAAAGAGGAATATAAGGAAATTGTGGGGAATAAAGAAAACATAGGCATGGTAGTGAAGATGGGAAGAACTAATGAGAATGTTGAAATGAATGTAGAACATGTGGAAATGGATGGTGTTGAAACTGAACAAGGGAATGCAAGTAAAAAATGGAAAAGATTCAGAAAGTTGCCAAATTCTCTAAGGAAAGAAAGACAACCCCTACAAGAGATACAAGAAAACATTTTTGAAAGTCTTGGGAAAAGAAGCTGTCAACTGAGAGATGAAGAGATGGGGGAGTATGATATAGGGGAGGACGATATGGAAAAGAGGAAAAAGCAGAAGGTTGGAAATCAGATTTTGACCATCTATGAAAGGGAGGAGGCCCACCCTTTGAGGGTCTCAAACCTTCAATGAAGGCCTTGGTGTGGAATTGTCAAGAAGTGGGGAGCCCCTTGACAATTTCCCACTTGAGGGAGGTTAATAGCCTTCTCTCTCCAAATTTGATTTTCCTAAGTGAAACAAAGAATCAGCAAAAATATATGGAAAAGGTGAAAAAAATTTTGAATTTTGATGAGAGCTGGGTGGTGGAAGCTATTAATAAGGCGGAAGGTATGGTTATGATGTGGAAAAAGGAGACAGTAGTGAAGTCTATTCTTCAAACAGCTTTCACTATTGAGATTCTAATTGAGGATGCAGAGACCAGAACTGAATGGTGGTTTATTGGGATTTATGCAAGTTGTGATTATCAGGTTAGGAAAAGGCAATGGGAAGTTTTGAACAGAAGGAAAAACCTGTGGGGAAGTAGATGGATAGTGATGGGTGATTTCAATGATGTACTTTCAAATTAGGAAAAGTGGGGAGGGAGAGAGAGGGAAGATTAGAGTTTCAGGGATTTCAGAAAGCTTATTGAGGATAATGAAATGGTTGATATTGGATTCGAAGGGAAACCTTGGACTTGGAGGAATAACTGGGGAAAGAATGAGATAAAACAAAGACTGGATAGAGGTTTGTGTAGTAAAGAATGGGAAGCTTTGTTTGAGAAAGTCAAATGCACACACCTAGATAGTCTAGCATCTGATCATAGTATGCTGCTCTTGGACACAAAACCTGATCAGAGGAAGAGGAAGAGTAGCTTTTTCTTTGATAAAAGATGGATTTTCAAAAAGAAGGAACGAAAAAAGTGATTGAGGATGCCTGGAAGCAAAGGGTGGAAGGATCAAGAATGTTCACAGTCTCCAAAAAAAGCAGAGCCTATAGAATTGCATTGCTGAAATGGAAGAAGAAGGAGAGTACTAATTCCATACAGAAGATTAACCAAATCAAGCAGGAAATTGAATTGATCAGAGAAAGGGTGGAGGAGAAGGATAGAGCTCAACTCACAACACTTAAAGGGCAATTGAAGGAGGCATACAGAGAGGAGGAAGTGTTCTGGAGTCAGAAATATTGAGTGATGTGGTTGAGAGAAAGAGATAAGAACACACAATATTTTCATTCAGTGGTTAAAGCGAAGGAAGAGAAATAAAATACAGAATCTGCGAAGAAAAGATGGCTCATGGACAATTAATGAGGAGGAGATTGGTGTAGAGGTTGCTAAGTATTACAAGAATTTATTCACCGCTTCATGTCATAATAGCCTTGATGAGATTTTAGCAGAAATTCCATAATCAATCACTGAGCAAATGAATGAGACTATAGTGAAACCAGTTGAGGAAACAGAAATTAAAGAGGCCATATTTTCTATGAATCCTAACAAAGCCCCAGGTCCAGATGGAATGACTTCTTTGTTTTTCCAAAAGTACTGGGATATTGTTAAACAGGATGTGGTAATTGCTATAAAAAGTTTTTTCCACTCTAGTTTCATGCTAAAAGCTTTGAATCATACTATTATATCTCTGATTCCTAAGGTTCTCAATCCTAGTGAGTTACTATCAGTCTAACAAATGTGATTTACAAAGCTATTTCTAAGATTCTGGCCAATAGATTGAAAGAATTGCTTAATTGGTGCATTAGCAAAAATCAATCAGCTTTCGTTCCTAACAGGCAGATTCTGGATAACATTATAATCTCTCATGAGTGTATGCATTTTCTGAAAAATAAAAGGCAAGGGAAAACAGGTTTTATGGCAGTGAAATTGGACATGGCTAAAACCTATGATAGGGTTGAATGGGACTTCTTGAAGGGAATGATGGAAAAAATGGGGTTCAATGACAGATGGGTTGGATGGATAATGAGCTGCCTAACTATAGCTTCTTATTCGTTCAATATTAATGGGGACAGCAAGGAGTATATTATTCCTTCTAGAGACATTAGACAGGGTGATCCCCTATCACCCTATCTATTCCTAATTTGTTCTGAAGGTTTCTCAAGCTTATTGGCTAAGGCAGCAAGTAGGAAAGAGTTAACAGGCCTGAAAATTTGCAGACAAGGTCCAGAAATTACACATCTGTTCTTTGTAGATGATACACTAATTTTCTGTCGAGCAGATAAGGAAAATGCCCAGAAACTTAAGGAAATCTTGAAGGTATATGAGGAAGGTTCAGGCCAGCTAGTGAATTTGGAAAAGTTCTCAGTGTTCTTCAGCAAAAACACAGAGCAAAGTCATAGGGAAGAGGTCTGTCAAATCCTATCAGAAATCCAACAAGCTTCACAAGGGAAATACTTAGGATTGCCTATGATAATTTCAAGGGATAAAGGTCAAGTGTTTGGTTTCATTAAAGAGCAGGTTGCAAAGCTGGAAGAACAAGCAGTTGAGCTCAGCAAGAAAAGAAGTCATGTTAAAAGCTGTTATTATGGCTCTGCCAACTTATGTTATGCCTGCTTTCAAATTGCCATTAAAACTCTGTAAAGCAATCATAGCATGGATGGCAAATTTCTGGTGGGGAGAAGAAGAAGGAAGGAAAAAGATGCACTGGTGTTCATGGACCAAATTAACACAGGAAAAGAGAAGACGAGGATTGGGATTTAAAGATTTCCAATACTTTAACAAGGCAATGCTTGGCAAACAGGTGTGGGGGATAATTAATAATCCAAATCTACTGGTCAGTAAAGTTATGAAAGCCAAGTATTTTCCCAAAGATTCGAATTTCACATGCAAAGTGCATAGTAATTCTTCCTGGATATGGCAGAGTTTAATGACAGTAAGGGAGGAAGTGAAGAAAGGAACATGGAAGCTGATAGGAAATGGTAGAACTACTAGAATTTGGGAAGATAGGTGGATCTTAGAATCACCTCTGGGAAGGCCTACAACTGAGAAGCCTGCAAACTGTGAGTACTTGAGAGTTGAGGACCTGATAGTTAACTTTAGGTGGGATAGAGAAGCAGTACTCAGTACCTTCAACAAAGAAGATGCAGGGAAGATTCTGAAAATGCCAATTAGTGTATCAGGAAGAGAAGACAGGCTTATATGGATCCATAGTCGACAAGGTTAGTACACTGTTTGATCTAATTATCAGAAAGCGATGAAGAAAGCAAGAAAAGTTGGAAAAAATCCAGACTAGTCAGGAGAACCAAGTGTAGGTAATTCTTGCACTCAGATATGGAGAGAACTTTGGAAGATGAATATAAAGCACAAGCTAAAGATGTTTATCTAGAGATGTATCAATAATACGCTACCAGGCAAGGAGAATATCTTCAAGAGAACTCAAATGGGTAGTCCAGTATGCTGTGAGTGTGGAGAAGGGATTGAGACTGTAGAGCATATTTTGTTTCAATGCAGAAAAGCTCAGATCATCTAGAAATTAGCACCAATTCATTGGGATGGGCTACAAGATTTAACTGTATGATTCAAGAATTGGTGGGTAGAAGTCATTCAAGCAAAGAGCAGGCAAGAGGGTAGAGATCACATTGCTCTAACCGTCAATATTTTGTGGCAAATTTGGAAAGTCAGGAACAAAAGAGAATTTGAAGGGAAGGTTACGGAGGAGCTGAAAGTGGTTGACAAAACAAGCAGAGAATGGAAGGAGTATGATGCAGCTCAAAGACATTGCTCATGCAGGAGTACAGAAGAAACAGATGAAGCTGACGAAACACAGAGAAGGGAGGGAAGGGATGAAAACTACATTGTGCTAAAGGTTGCAGTAGCTCGAGACTCAAATTCTAACCATGTTGGGATTGGAGTTGTTGCTAGTTGGGGTGATCAAGTGCAGGTAGAATGGGCCATTACAGAACAAAGCTCAGAATCATGAATCCAAGATGAAGTTCAGGCAATTAGACTAGTTCTGAGCAAAGCAATTGAAAAAGGTTGGAGGAGAGTCAAAGTGGAAATGAGAAGGAAGGAGTTAGTTGCTGTGATCCAAGCAAAATGTCCAACAAGTATTAAATTCACTCGGCTGATTGAAGATGTAAGACAACTAGTTAATGTGTTTCAAATGTGCTCTTTTTGTTTAGATAATACCAAGGTTAAGGATTTAAGCTATAATCTTAGCATTTATGCGCTAAGAATTGTATGTGATGAGGAGCAGGTCTATCCCCTTCTCGGTGCCGAGATGCACTAGTTTAGCTAATGAGGGTCCTTTGATCAACTAAGTGTAAAGTTTTACAAGTTTTCAATAAAAACTTTTATCGTTTCGGAAAAAAAAATAGCTTTAGACCAGTTGGGCACCAGAGCCTTTGCTCTGGGTATAGATTGGGAGATTAAATTCCCCCTCCTACATTCAAAAATGCCTTAAGTGCACTAATTCTCTTCTTAAATCCAACGGGTGTTATAGGATACCTGTTTGGTTCGATAGCAGTTTAGTCCCCCCTGTTCCCGTGGACCTGTTCAGATCTGCTCTCCTCCCCCTATACATACTAGGAGTAGGTTAGATTAGAATCTATTAGAATCTATCAAAAAAAAAAAAAAAACACTATCAACTCATACTCTCGTGAGCTTGGTAAATTTATGGATTCCAGGAGTCCGTGATCCTTCTCAATAAAGTTTGGCAAAAAGCAACTTATACTCTCGTGAGCTATAATCCTCTCTGTGGTGACCAAACTATATGATTCATCATTTATAACGCAATTAAACTTGGATTTAGAAGATAAAGGAGCTGATACGCAGTAAGAAGAGTAGCTACCATTGGCTCAGCAAAATTTATCCAATGTAACACTCAAAAGGTCATGTAGGGCTAAGCTGCCAAGATGATATTCCTGAATATCACCTTTGGTCAATAAAGCCCAATAATTCAGACAATTCGAAAACCATGGTTTCCATGCATTTAACAACAAAATAAAAAAGTTAACATCATTGACACAGCAGCCAATGCTGCAATATTCTCATTTTATGCTCGCTCCTGAGTCAGCTTCAAATTCCTGAATCTTAATATGACCTGCAGAACACAAGCAGAGAAAATATCTGCACCAAAAAACAGAACTTCAGACCGACAAAGAAAGAGGGCGTATAAGCAGCTTATGTTAGCCAAAGGCATTGCTAATTGAAAGATCATTGCATACTGCACAGAGGATAATTCAATGCCTTTGATGCCAGCTCCGAGTGCACATCAAGGCATTCATTAAATCACTCCTGGATGACAAAAGGCGCTTGTCAATAAGCCTTTGCTCAGTGTAGTATGCGTCATATGAAGTAAGCACCGAAAATGGAATTGACAAAAGGTCACGAGCCATCTTTGAGAGTGTAGGATATTTTGGTCTCTCAGTCTTCCACCACTTGAGTATGTTGAAATCTTGGTCCCAAGGACGGACAGGTTCTTCCAAGTACCAATCCAGTTCTGATCGCGGGGCATGACTATTTGCATTAACAAACTGTTGGTAGTCTTCCAAGTGACTTGTTATGTTCGTAGGATTGCAACTTCCTTCTGAGTTGGAACATCCAATTTCACAGTCAGAAGGACACGAGTCACATTCAGATGTCTCTCGCTGGAGAGAACTGTTTATGTAATCATCATAAAGGCTGCGAACAGTCTCCAAAACAGCAGAATGTTGAGATTTACCATTGGCACCCTCAGTCTTTGAACATAAGTATTCTATGTACACCATCTTACAGCGGGGATCCATTACTGCAGCAACAGCCATCACCAAAAACGTGTCCTCCCAATACCTATCAAATTTCCGCAGCAGCTTCTCAATGACAGCATTAAGAAAGCTACATGAATTTGAAAATTCCAGCTCTAAGCTTACACGAAGATCATAAAGATTCTTGAGAAAAGTTGTAGCAATGGGATATTTAGCATGAAACAGCAATTCTGCTACACTATGTAGCTTGTCTACTGATTTGGAAATTCCTTCAATCCTGCTCCAATCTTCAGCAGAGAGCAAACAACTGTTATCAACAAATTCTGTATCAAGTTGCCCCTTTGACTGCAAGTCTAGAGCCTCCTTTAAGTTGGAATTTGTGATGGACCACACCGGTTCTGATTTTCCCCAATATACAAGATCCCGAACCTTGTTAATGATCGTTGATATCTCTTCAAATGCATCCTGTGCCATTGAGCTCAAGAATCCTGCACAGCATTGTACACGAAATAACTTACCGTTAAACTGAGCCTCACTCTTTTTTTGAATATGATCTTTAAGCCACTCCCACGATTCAGCATCAAAGATGTTGCTCTTAGAAGTAATGGTGAAAACTTTGTCCATGATCCCCCAGTACTCAAGCGATCTCAAGATAGCTCCAGAATATGATTCCCAGTTAAGAATTTGAAATCTGAGAACCCATTTTTTGGGTTTCCAAGTATCATCAACAAAATGCGCTGTAAGGCACAAAATGTCATCAAAAGCATCATTTTTCAACATCTCAATGGACAGATTTATCTTACCATCCATATTTCTTAATATATGCTTAATCTTTTTCATCTCTGTCTCATAATACTTCACGCAGTCATCTTTGAGGGACTCAAAATCCCCCAATTCAACAAAGGGATTCACCGAGGACATAAAATCCCTAAAGACTGGGCTTTCTATCATCTTGGGAGGGACTTCCTGGACACAAACCATCTCTATCAAGGCTTTTCGGATTTGTTCCAATTCTGGCGCAGAAGAAGGAAGATAGGCATCATCGGCATCAGAAACATTTTCATCTGATTCTTCGAGAAAAGAGCCATTACAATCATTGGATTCGTCAGCAGAAGCTTGGGAACTCATCTGGAGAACAGAAAACTAATGGGACATAACCACTTCTTCTTTTCCCTTTTCTTGGTATATAGCACTATCATAAACATCAAAAACATAACCCAAAATATTTTTGAAGGCTTTAATCACTACAGCAACATATTACAAACAGATGAGGGTAACATGTGGCCAAAATTTCCCACGTCCAGCAAGATAACAGTTGCACATTTCTGATTGTGACCATTTTCCTATTCTAAACTAAAATCCCATATGGACGAATAGCATACCATACACATGAAAACATCCCCAAAAGTAATTCCAAAGCTTCAACAACTACAGCAACAAAGATCATAAACGTTAAAGTGTAAACTGGGGCCAAAATTTTTGATTTCCTGTAAGATAAACACTTGCTTGTTTCCTAAACCCATATGAACTAATCGATGTCGGCACGGCCAGGAAAAAAAAAAAGCACTTTCACATGTTCTAATCCCAAGAGATAGCAAAATAAAATCCCTCCATTTTCGTTTCATCCCCTTCCAAGACAGCTACTAATCGGAGAAGAATCAAGCTACTAATATTAAATCATCAGTTTCCCTTCCATTTTTGTTTCATTCACTTCCAAGACAGTGCACCTTTCGTGAATACAAGCAAGAAATGGACACACAACACTATTTTTTTTTTTAATTTCAACACGGTGTAGAATAAGCAAATTGGATACCAGTACCACAAATTAACAAGGGCCTTTTTTAGTTTTTAATGTTCTCTTATCTTTTTTTAATTCTTTAAGTCCAAAATCCCTTTTTTTCCCCCAAGAACTATCAGTTCCATCAGAGATTCAGTAAAATATTAGTAATATATAAATGAAATGAATCCAAAGAAAAGATTAGAGGCCAAAAAGGGTTACAAAATCAGAAACCTGGGCTGCAGAGGACAGGGCAGTACTGCAGGGAGAAGACTTTTTGGCTTTCAAGAAATTATTCGAGGATGGTTAATGGAAGATCTGTAGATTTCCAGACTATGCTACAGGAACGCCAGTTATGGTAACACTAAGGGAGACAACCTGTAATAGCGAATTTTTACCATCTTCAGTTGACAAATTAGATCTTTTAATGGTTTTTCTAATATTGTAATGGTACGTTTACGAAGAAAGTTAGTAAGCACATCTCTTAAAATGGTAATAATTATCAATGAAAATTTATATTTTCAGTAACAAATTTACTTACTTTTTAATAAAATTTATCTTTTTTTGAATTTAACTTACTAGTAAATTTACTAAGAAATTTAGTAAATATATCTCCTAAAATAGTAAATTATAGTCATTAATGAAAATTTATATTTTCAATAAACAAACTTACTTACTTTTTAATAAAATTTACCTTTTTTGAATTCAACTTACTAGTAAGTTTACTGAGAAATTTAGTAAGTATATCTTCTAAAACATTAAGTTATTTAGATTGCTAGGTTCCTCATATCTAGAATTCGAAACCATTTCAAATTTTAATAAAGAATTCTATTACAAGTTTATCAAAAAACAAGTTTATCTAATCATTATTATTATTTATAATTTTTTGTTAAAAGCACCAAACATTCTACTATTGGGTGTCATTTACAATTTCCTGTACTTTTTTGTAATTTCCTCTTTTAATTAATAATGAACACTAGCGTTTTAATACACTTACATTAATGACCTCATAAGTACAAAATAGAGTTAAAGTACTTTAAATGAAGATCTACATTTTTCTCTTGGGGGAATGGTCAAAAATGAAACAAATCACATGAGCATATATAATCTGTTGTGTAGTTTTACTTAAATTCATTTCATATACAAAATAATTCTAAAATAATTAGCATGCTATAACAACTTGTTATTTTAACAATAGAAAAAAATTCCTATCAAAATTTTCAAATATCCATGATGTATGTACGAAAGATATTTTACCATATTGTATCCTGCATCTACTCATTGATGTTAATTTGAGGAGTAATAGTTTTGGTAATAAAATCATTTTGTATTTAATTAACAAGTTGATATTTTTTACAAAATAAAAATGAACCTTTTTGGGAATTTATATTGTGATTTTTCCAAAATAAAAAAGCTATATTTTAGCAATTGTTGTCATTGACACTTCATTGTATTCACCAAGTTCTACCAACATAATATTAATGTCATTACTAATAATTGAACTCCAATTAGCATTACTCTATCCAAATTAAAATAATTAACCAAAGTAACAAAATAAATGATAGCTAAAAAAGAAGGAAAAAATATGCTCAATTGGATGTGTTTACTTTATACTACAAATTCTGTTAATGGATAATTAGTGTATGTTAAATTGTATTTCAATTTGTCTGAAATTTATATACATTGTATATCGACCAAGGATTACATTGCACATTACTTAAACAAATCATACCAAAATGCATTATATGATGCATACTGTATTTGCGTATCTTTATACTCATGTCATTATCACTAATTCCTATTTTTTTTTAATATTGCAGAATTCTTTGGATTATATTACTGAAAAAAAGCATAAAATATTTTACAAATTATTAAAATTGAATTACAAAATGCTACTACTTTTAGGAGAAATTATGTATTGTAAAAATAGTTTAACAGTTTTATAATAAACATAGCTACTACATCAAAATGGAAAAAAGGAATTTGATTATATATGGGTAAATTTATTATAATTTTCAAAGATTATGCTACATTAATATAACATTAACTTTTATACTTATGACATTGACAATAAATTTATTAAAATTTTATCATTTTATTGTAATCATATGGATTAATTTATAGAATTCTGATGATAGACGACTACTATTATATTTATAACTTGACTTGGATGATTTGTTATTATCATAAACCAAACTTTCAATCTTTTGAAAAATTGAAAATAATTCAAAATTTCTAATATGACAAATTTTTGTTACATATTTTATAAGTCAAGTGAATAGTAAAAATAGTTTTTATATATTTTTAAAATGCATGAAATACACAAGATTTATAAATGATATGTACAATCGTATATCATACATGTATATTACAAGTACTTTTTACAGAATATAATGTTAAATTTCAATCATTAATAAAAAAATTTTAGCATTATCTAAGTTATTTAAGTAAAGTAGTACGTTTTGATCATTAATCAAATTTACTATATTATCAGAAAAATTACTATTATTCTATAAAAATTTATTATTAGTTGAATTAAACCTACTCTCTAAAAAGTAACTTTGGGATATAAAGTACTAGTTCATTCATTCCAAAAAAAAACTTTTACATTTATTCTGATTTAATATTTTAGACATAAAAGTTACTAATTTATTAAATTAAATTTCAATCATTAATAAAAAATTCTAGCATTATTTCAAGTAAACTTCCTAATAGTAGTTTCATACAAGTTTTTAAAGTAAAATCATAAATTTTTATCACAAACTAGTAAGTTTTGATCATTAATCAAATTTACTATAGTATTATAAAATTTACTACTATTCTATAAAAATTTACTATTATTTGAACTAAACTTATGCTTATAAGTTTTCAAAGTAATATCGTAAATTTATACTACAAACTAGTAAATTTTGATCATTAATCAAATGTACTCTGTTATCATAAAATTTACTACTATTTTATAAAAATTTACTATTATTTGAACTAAACTTACTCTTTAAAAGTATGTTTGAGATATAAAATAGTAATTTATTTTTTTAAAATAATTTTCATATTATTTTTTATTTATCTTTTGAGACATAAAAGTTACTAATTTATTAAATTAACTTACTGTTTTTGATGCAAAACTTACATCCAAATTTTAGATTAATTTTTAGGCATTATCTTATCTAGATAACTGGTCTAATGGGTAATTAAATGGTTACTAAAAATGTTTTTATCTGTAATATCAGGTAAAAATTATTTTATTACTATAACTATCGTTACTAGAGTATTTTCCTTCCTGATTATTAGTACTAATCTTCATTAATATCGTCGAATAGAGTATCACAGGTTTTTCTTTTTCTTTTTTGTTTGGGATAATTTCAGAAACTTCCCTTGACATTTCTAACAATTTCACTCACCTCCCCTGAGGTTTATAAAATTACACAAACCTCACCTAAAGTTAAAGTTTTGTAACAAAATCAGTCCAAGTCAAAAAAGTAACATTAAAAAGGTATTTTGAGGAGAGAGATGAAACTTTTATTTCACAAATGCCCTTTATGGTTGTGTAAAGTTGTATTGTAAAGGAATGACAAATATATTAATAAAAGTAAGGGAAGGTGAGTGAAATAGTAAAGACATAAAAATAAGTAACAACTGATTTTTTCTATAAAGTTAGATCAATGGCTTGTTTTTTGCAGGTCTTTGCCATTTTGTATAAAGGCAATAAGAAGCATTAAGATGGATCATATTTTCACCTGAAACAACAAAATTTAATGTCCAAAAATAGTGGTTTTATGTTGAACTCCCAAACTGAAGGTGAAATATAGGTGCAGAAATTATGACCTTGTCAAGCCACTATTTAGTGTATTGATTTCTAAGAGCAAACAAATATTTGCTAGATCAATTAGTACTATTTTGTAACTACAAGTTACTGTTCATCATTAGAAAAATCCTCAATAACTAATTTTGTTAATTAATTATTAATAATTAATTAGTGTCCTAACTACTTAATTACCTATATTAATTTCCAATAGGGATAATTTTAGAAACCTCTCCTTAAATGCCCTAACCACTATTTTTCCACTTTAAATTTTGTTGTTTCAAATGGAGATGAGATCTATCTTAATACTTCTTATAACATTATATGCAAAATGGTAAAGATCTGCAAAAATAGCCATTGTAATTCAGTGCACTAGTTATTGATCTAACTTTATCAAAAAAGTCAATTCTTACTTATTTTTAGTTCTTTATTATTTGCACTCATTCACTTCCTTCACTCATATTAATATATTTTTCATTCATTTACAATACAACTTTACACAAGCATAAAGGGCATTTGTAGAATAAAGGTTTTATCTCTCTCCTCAAAATACTTTTTTAATGTTACCTTTTATTTTGAACTGATTTTGTTATAAAACTTTAATTTCAGGGGAGGTTTGTGCAATTTTATAAATTTCAGGAGAGGTGAGTGAAATTGTCAGAAAACTCAATGCAGGTTTCTAAAATTATTTCTTTTTTTTTTGTTGCCCTTCTCCAAGGAGAGGAAAGGAGTCCTGGTGGGATTGGGAGTCAATCAGGCTAATTTATGGTGGTAATTTTGGGGACCAACTTCTCTTTGCGCGGAAAAAAAAGAAGAAAATTTATTACCAATATTGATACTATCAAAATTATTATTATTATTACAAGTTGCGAATTTGTACAAGAAAAACTTTGCATGGTCATTAATAGTCATATTAAGAAATTAATCTATTTTGTGTGATAAGCTTATCATAACAATTTTTTAAAAATTCTTTACATATATTTATGATAATGCAATAATATTTAGACTTGTGAGATTGTGTTAATTAGACGGGCTAAAAAATAAAAATTAAAGGAGTATTGTTTAATGATTTTACATACAAGTATAGATACATTATGAGTTGGAGGAACCAAACTATTCATTTGGATAGAAAAATATTCTTAAAAAAATTATTTAATTGTATCATAAACATATTTTTTTAATCATTTTTATCTTCTCAACTGTCATTTTATCTCACATAAATCACATTATAAAAAGTGCTTATAACATTACTCCAAATTTTTTTTCTAAATAACCTCTATCCAAACACACTTTTTTTTTTTTGGTGAAAACCAAAATAATATTAGCTGCTTGTACCATGCCTCCAGAAAAAGAGGCATGATAAGATCAATAGATGAAATAGTCAATTCAATACAAAGAATTTTGTTGACTTTCAGGCAATTAAAGTATTTTTTTTTTCTTTTTGCGATGTATTGTCTACTCTGATCAGAAATCCGCAATAAGGACAGAGTTTTATAGCATATCATTGTTGATTGTATTTCGATTGAATGCATCAAATTTAAGTCATATTTGAATTCTTATTCTGCTCTTATGCAAATGTTATATGGTTATGCAAATTTCTGTATCCCACAGCTTAGTAACACAAATGTTGGGAAAGTAGCGAACAAATGCCAGCCAATATAAGTTAACTCAATTGATAAGGATGGATTGCTTCCTCGTAAAGTGTTGTGTACTCAAATCCTGTTGCTAATATGAAAACTACATTGGTGGGAGATCTATAAGAATTCCTACAAATGACTTATAAATCTAAGAGCTTTGCCCTCAACTGTGGTGCTAATTGAAGTCGAATTCACCTAAACTTTTGTTGCTATCAAAAAAGAAAAAAAAGAAAAAAGCAAATGCCACAAAAGGTTAAGAGTCCCTCAGCAGTCAATATGGATTTAGAATTTGGGGCAGGGACTTGAGCTATTAATGGGACTGGCCAAAACAAATTGTAAGATCCAAATTACATCTTATATCTAGTTTTTAATACGTGGGGATCAAAAAAATTATTTTATTATTACACGCTATGAAAAGTGAGTTACTTTTTTTTTTTTTTTTTTGTCAATCGGCAACTATATAATCTACACCTATTCAATGGGGGAGGGGGAGACTAAAGAGGCTTGTATAGGGGTTGGGGGGTTAACCACCAGACCAAACAAGTGCACTACTGCACTCTCTGAATTTTTTAAGGACAAGAAGGCGGGGTTTGAACCCCCGACCTAGTGTACGGGAGAGCCTTCCCCCAGCCTTAGGCTCCCCTGGCCATTAAAAGTGAGTTACTTACTAAACAAATAAAATTACATTCTATTCATTTTGCACAAATCATTCCGGACAGTTGGTCTGACGACTGTTCTGGCCCATACCCGTGGATTTAAGCCATGGCAGGAATGCGTTTACTTTTGCAGGCGGACAGTAATGATGCCAAGGATCTATTGCCCTTTTCCCATATACACCACAAAAGACTCCCAGTCCAACTCTCACCAGTCAGGCAGTCACCACCATTAAAGATATCAACCAAACGCTTGTATTGACTCATCCCACGCGTCTTTGAACTTTGAAGCACCCCATCTGCTAACCGCCTAACTCCCATACTTAATTCTGTTCCTCTTTATGCCTCGTAGCTACCCCAAAACCACAGTCACACTATAAAAACACACACTCATTATAGCTTTTGCTACACAGTGCATAAACTTCTGTTACTCTCTGTTGTCCTTTTTATTTTATTTTTTTGTAAACACATAAAAGTTCACATATGTGATCATGAACGAAGTTACCTCATTCCAAGACCAACATCGCTGAGGATTCCGTCCCAGTGAGAGCTAATAGTAATATGTGCATTGCTCGTAGATTACTAACAAGAGATTGCATAGTTTGATTGCATCATGAACCCCTTTTTTGATTATTCTTTTATTTTTTCAATCACATTTTTATCTCAATACATTATAGCATAAAAAGTACTATATGTAGTGTTATTCAAATTTTTTTTATCTCAATACATTATAGCATAAAAAGTACTATATGTAGTGTTATTCAAATTTTTTTTTCAAATAATCTGCTATTCAGGCAACTTAAAATTAGAGTTCTCTCAGGCAAAGTGTCCCAACCTTCTCAAGTTTTGTACCCTTAAATCCATTTTAAAAAAAAAAATCTGCAAAAGGGTCAAATTTTCTGAGCCTTCTAATAGTGTGTCTGTGTGTTTTGACAATGGCAGAAGTGAAAAGTGGCTGTGTGAAAGGGCATTCACTGTTAACAGTAGTGCCAAGCAAGCCAACAGGTCCAGGCCAAGTTCACAAGTTTACAGCACTGGACCATGCAATGGGCTTTCATACGGGCCACATTGTTTTCTTCTACCTGAAAAATCCATTTAGAGATGGGGCCTCAATGGAAAATGACTTGAACAACCTTCAGACCTCTTTGTCGGAGCTCCTATGCTTGTACCCGTCTGTTACGGGTCGATTGGCCCGTGGAGCAGATGGCAATTGGGAAGTAAAGTGCAATGATGCTGGGGTGAGGATGTTGAGGGCTAATGTGTGTAATACGCTTGATGAATGGCTGAGATTTGACAATGCAGCTGAGGAGCGAGATCTAACAGTTTGGGAAGATTTGCCAGATGATCCCCGTATTTGGTCACCCTTCCGGATCCAGGTATTTCTTGTTTTGTGGGCCTTGAAGTTGAGAATATTTGGGTTTGTTGGAAGTATATGATACGTACTTTTGTTTTGCCGAAAGGCAATATGTTTTTGTATACTAGAGCTCTTATATGATGTTTATATGATGAGAAAAATAAGTAATATATTTTCTAAAATGATACTAAGGATTTCGCTAAATTTTGATGGTTATGATTGTATTTAGCTAGGTGAATTTTCCCAATTTCCAATCTTGACAACTAGATTAATATTTGTCACACCTTGGGGTTGTCGTTCTTGTAATTTCTCTAAGTTTCGTGTAATGTTGACTCGGTACAATTTGTTTGTATTGATACATTCATATTCGTGTATCATTGTGTGTAGGTTTGATCGTAATTTTATACTCTTGTACTCAGTATAAATATGTACATTTTGATTTGTATTAGGCTGAAAGATGAATCAAGTTAGTTGATTCTCAAATCAAGTTTTTAACTTGATCGAATTTCATTTGGCAGCTAGTTAGACCAAGATTGAACAACAATTTGTGTTTGATAAACTTGCATATTCAAATCAAGCTCAACTTAATTAGCATATAAGTGAAATCTACTGATGAAAAATTCAAGCTGCTTGAGCTCAACTCAAGTTTGGCTCGACAAAAATTTGTTTGAACTCGACTCGAGAAATAAACAAGCTAAAGTTGAACAAAAATTCAAATTCATCAAAATAATTGAACAAATTTGAACGGCAAGGTGTTTGGTTTATTTTTTTTGTTTAAACTTGTTTACACCCCTAATTTGCATGAAAAAATTTGAGACAATGGGAACAACTTAACTGGTTCCTTTTATAAAAGCCGTTTTAGGAAAATCAATAAGTTATGTAGACATGCAACTATGTAAGGATGCTACTAGCCATCTAGAATGAATTTTCCAGCAGGTCCATCAATTATAGATAAATTGTTTACCTTTTAACTAGTTGCAGTACTTGAATTTATTTCAATTTCTTTATGGCATTTGAATGGTTCTCTTTGCAATTTGCAGAACTAATGATTGTAAATGCTCCTGCAGATAAATGATTTTAATTGTGGCGGTCTAGCCATAGCCATAAGCTTTACCCATATGCATGCAGATTTTACTTCAGTAACGCTACTCATCAAGTCCTGGGCTGAAATTCATCGCCAAGCACCTGTTGCTCACCCCCCAATTTTCATTCTGCCTTCAGTTAGCAATCAATCTGCTGCACATGAAAGATCGTCAAGTATGTTCTCTGCAACAAAGTCTGAAGTTGAAATTCCCTCAGTGAGAATGGGAAGAGCAACATTCAAGTTTTCTGAAGCAAAGATCAGGCAATGTCTTTCGGAAGTGCACGAGAGTTGCCCTGAAGCCAGTCCATTTGATGTTCTAGCAGCATTATTTTGGTCTCGAATTGCACAATTAAAATCTCCAGCACGCAATAATGACAAGAAGTGCTCTCTTTCAGTATGTATGGACTTGAGGAAACGCGAGCAAGACTCAATTCCTTACGGATATTTCGGAAATCCTCTACATTTCTCACAGCTATCCATACATGCAGAAGAACTACAGAGCGGTAGACTAGCTTATATAGCAGGGCTTGTGCATCAGCATGTAGTAAGCATGCAGGAGGAAGAATTCTGGGCTAATGCAGCTTGGCTTGAATCGCATAAGAAGGAAAGTGGGCAGTATCCACCACCTTTTCAGTTGTTTGGCCGCGAATTAACTTGTTTGAACATGGAAAATACAATCAGTTCAGAGGAATCATTTACTTATGCAGCAATGTTTAAAGAAAATGAGAAGCCTATCCATGTGAGTTATCACATAGGGAAAGCGGGAGGCGAAGGGTTGATTTTGGTGATGCCTTCACCTGAGGAAGGATTAGCAAGAATTGTGATGATTACATTACCAGAAGAGCAGATTGTCAAGCTCTGTGAAGATCAGACTATTTTAGGATTGCAGCCCTCGATGCTCTTAAATGGAAAACAATGAAGGATGCATTTTAAATGGTAAGTGATAATGAATTACCTGATGGATTGTTAATCTTTCTGGTAACGAGTGATTAACATTATCTGACAATGCAGAATGTTTTGCCTCTTCGCAAATAATATCGGAGCCCGTAGAAGTGCACCTATAGATGTAACTACTGCAAAACCATGGAGCTGACACCCAGGACATATGACGTTTACCAAATGTTTACATGTAATTGTGCATTTACTCTAATTGCCAATAACTTCTTTAACTGATTAACTTCAGTTCGTAGATAACTCTTGAATCATCTAGATATACACAAAATGTCAAAAACTGGAATCAAGTCTATATGTCACTAGGGAAAAATGTTGATATAAATGGAGAAATACTTCAGAAAGCATGCACATACTTCATGTGTTCATCGGTCAAGCCTGAAACAAGGTTCATCTGACGCTTATTTTGTAAATGCTATCTAGACCCATACTCAGCTAATTGCCAAAAGCACAAAGATAATCTTAACAGAAAAAGAAACCCTGCCAAAAGCAAAACATGTCCTAAAAGGAACACAAACTGGTAATTATTTTGGACTTCAGAAAGAAATTGAAATTATGATACGAGCATTGGGTCAAGGTCCCACTTATTCACTGCAATTTTAATTTAGATTAAAAGTGGAAAGAGAATCTACTACATCATTTGCATATTGCTCCAGTGTAATAGGGCATGAAGAACACTTAACAGGAAGTTCCAGAAATGACACAGCCAAGAACAAGCTTCAAAAATTCCCGTGAGGAAAGCCAATTCCACGGAAATGCTAAATTGTTGTCCAAAACAAGCTGCTCCGTGTTTCTTTTTCATTCCTGTCTACCTGCTAATCATGCCTGATTTTCAGAAAAATGAGACAGATGCCATCTTAAACAGGAAAGATCCAGACTCAAATTACCTCCACAATATAATGCTACTAAGGTCCCCTGCTCTCTATGCAATTTTATTTGGATTACACATGCAAGAGATGAATGCTAAATCATACTCATGAAATCACAGTAGCAGAGCTTGAGCCAAACTTAGCATTAAAGTTCCCGGAATGACACAGCCAATAACAAGCTTCAAAGAAAGAACTCCAGCCAGGAAATTCATACAGATTGCTCTGTTGGAACCTTTGGTAGTGGTGTATTAGAAAACCTCCATTCAGTACGAAGGAAAGCCTCATTGATGCTCAGCCCTGCCACCTCACTGGGGGGTACTGCATCAGAAATCTCCTTCAGATCTTCTTTTGCGAGCTTCACTCTCAGTGAACAAATGTTATCATGAAGATTCTTTATCTTAGAAGTACCTGCGAAGACAATTATGAAGACCAAAATTGATTTGTCATAAAAGCAACAGATTGGCACTTTGGCACAAATTAAAACTAAAATACCTCAAACAAGAATCTGCAATTGCATTAGGATAAGGTGCTTGCAGGCTCAAGCTGAACTCTGATGGTTTACCAGCTTATTATATATTTGTTACTTGGCTATGTAAGATAATTTTAAGGTCTTATCTATAGGACAGCATTTATTCTTCCAGAAGGGATAGAGAGATATTGATGTTGATTTACAATATAAGGTAACCAAACTCCAAATCCAGGGAACTATGAGCTGTTCATCTTACTTTCAACAATAGAAAAGCTTGGCCTAGGAGAATAGTTAGTTTATCTCACAGTCTACTCGAATCAAATTGGATTCGTCTAGTTAAATATAGAAATTTGGAAGGTTGAAACACATAAATAATGCGAGAACTGATTCGCTTTGTCAATGAATTTATCGAAAGTGCCTTCGACAGGTGCCATCCAAGGTATCTTTACTGACTTCAGCAGAATGGATTGAAACATATTTACACTATACCTCTAGGAAATTGATAGCTATAATTGCTCAGCAGATTCGTTTAACATAGCTCAACTTTGGCCTGTGAATCTTTAGATCTCAGTTCACCTTTATTATAAGAAAAAAGGAACTCTCACTATCCCATGAACATGGGGAAGGAAAGAACATATAGAAGGAACTGACACAACCAGATATGGATGAAAGCCAAATAGTCATAGAGGCCAGATAATTGGTATCACAGAAAGCAAAATATGCTATCTGCTTCTAGGCTGAATTACTGGAATTCTGTGGTTTGTATTGCTTCTGTTGGAACATCAGTTCTATAAAAGACCAAGGCTTTCATTTCCGATTCATTTCTTTTAGTTTGTCTAATGAGGATATTCTTCTGTTCCTTTTATTACAAGTCCAAGATCCAAGATTCTTGAGTATAAAAAGAATCTTTCATGAGCAAAGGTCATCGTACATTTGATCCTTCGCTCCTAAAATCCATCTGAAGACAAAATCAATTAATTCCACTTAGTTATGATCTCAAATACATATTATGGTCCCCATATAGTGCAAACCAAATATGTAGTTTGGTTTTTTATACGTGCACATGACACTTGCATTCTACTAGCAAAAGAAACAATTCAATTCACAGTTACTTACCAGGAATTGGTACAATATCATCATCCTGATGAAGAACCCAAGCAAGAGCAAGTTGAGCAGCAGTACATTTGTGCTTCTGTGCCAATGCTTGTAAACGGAAATAAATGTTCTTGTTCTTTTCGAGGTTTTCCCCTAAAAACCTAGGATGTGCTCCCTGATCAAAATGTTAGTAATTTCTGAAGGCAACTTGTTCTAGAAAAGGACATGAGTAACAATAAACCAAGTTTAGATCATGAAACTCAAGAGTGTGATCTAAAGAAAGCCAACTTTAAAATCTATCCCTACCAAGAAACTACTTTGAGGCAAGCTCTCAACAACTGCTTTGCCAGCCAAAAAGCCGCGACCAATAGGACTGTATGGAACAATCCCAATTCCGAGCTCCCTAATTATCCACTATGAAACAGAGTTACTAAAGTGGGAGCAACATACAAGTCATGAGAAGACACACCTAAGAGGACGATAAGGAGAAATATAAACATGAAATACATCGACCAGGAAATCATTAAACAGAGTATTAAATTGGTAATGTAACATATACAGAACAAGGAATCATCATGTCCAAAGTAAATATGATGGACAATCAGACATAACCCTAATTAAATTCTGTAAAGCTTGAATTATGGAAAAGAATAGCTTAAGTCAAGCTTCTAGTCGCCTACCCCGGGTATTTCTAATCTAATTCACCTAAGAAGGATTCTGGTTTATGGCTTGCATCAAAGGCAGGGAAATTTTTGCTGAAAGACACTGTGGATTGGTCTGTTTGTGCAGGTAAACACTAGTCTAGATTGCTTTTCTATCATGGTGACTTCTTTTAGGAAGGCTAATCACTAAGTCCGAGCTATGTGCTTGAGGAGTCATCATTCATGAAGATCATTGTGAATTTTGTCATGCAGATGCAGAAACAAGTCATCACCAGTTTTTCTACTGTCCTTCTGATGTTTGGAAATGGATTCAAGCTATGCAAGCCATATGTAGAGGGAGCTATAGGTGGTGCTCTGAACAAGCTTGGCTTTGTGATCATTGTGATCACCTCAAGTACTTTAAGTGGTTGTTCTACATAAGCATTGCAGCTATTGTATACCATAATTTGCTAGCTTGAATTAGAGAATCTTCAAAAAGTTAGCATAGCCTACTGATGTCCTAGTTAAAAGAATTGTCACTGATGTCTAGGCTGCTGTATCAAGTTGGAAAGGTGAGAAAAGAAACACAGAGAACTGGGAATTTAGACCAAAACATGGGTGTAAATATAGATAAATTGCTGTGTTTAGCTGATGAACTGTAGTTGGTTTTCAGCTTGTATATACTTGCATGCAAATATAAATGAAGATCAACTAAAAAATGAAAAACAATAAGATTCTAGCAGGCTCATGCATGGATCTTTGACAAATAAACAAACCTGCATAGAGGAATTATCTCTTCCTCAATATCACGTGTCCATAGAGAATACTCAATCTGTAAAGCAGTGATTGGATGAACTGCATGAGCCCTTCTTATTGTGTCTGGGCTAGCTTCAGATAGTCCAATGTACTTTACTTTTCCTTGTTCAACGAGTTTCTTCAGTTCACCCATCTGCAACATCCAGAGCATCAAAACTTTCTTCAATGCAGCATTCAATTTTAACACCACTTAGTCTATGTTATGGAAATTATTTCTTTATCAATACTTCTATGGAAATGAGTTTTGTCACACATTTTCACTAATCTAGGTTAATGTGTCTAAATTTGGACCTACGAGTGAACCAGATGAGCTTTTGGTTCACAGTTCCAACTCTGGATCAACACGTAACTTTTTTTAATTATAGGTGTATATGTGTGTATGTAGCTATACTTGAACATACAAAAAGTGACAACTGGTTTTTATCCGTTTTGATTAGCTCAACTGGTCTTTGACCAAGCTTGACTTACCTTTTTCTGGGTTAAACATACACTGGACCTATTTCATGGTGAGTTCACGGTTTAACCAGTTAAACCATGCTGTCCAATCTGGTTTTCAAAAACCAGATTTTACAAATTGATCTTGGTAGCTTCTCAAAAAGAATGAATACCATTTTGATCCATTGTATTGCCTCGTTTAGTTAAGAGTCTGAGTGCAAATTGTGCGCATATAGTTTGTTTTCTAATGTGCAATCCGTATTTGATTTTGGAAAATGCGAATTTGACCATTTCACCACCTAATAAATTAATCAGTTCAGTAATTGATTAGTTAGATAAATTTTGGTGTTTCATCACCTAACTTGTGAGTTATGATCTCTTATTACTCCCCCCACCCCAAAAAAAAAAAAAGGCAATTTCAAGATGTCTTCTATGTTACACAAAAGAAAGGGTACTGGCAAGAAAACAAAAGTATCATGACTTACAGTTTCTTCAATAGGCACTGTTGTGTCAATTCGATGGATGAAATAAAGATCAATGTAGTCCACATCTAAGCGTTTGAGGCTGCCTTCACAACATGAGCGGGCATATTCTGGAGTACCTTTGACTATAACATGATCATGACTATAGTCGACTATACCGAACTTGGTTGCTAATTGAATCTTCTCTCGGGGTAACTGCTTCAATGCCTGCAATATAATCGTTGTTTGACTATCATAGAAGTAAATGGAAACCAATCATTTTCTGTAATATTTCTATGCATTGAAGCAGAATTTAAACCCAAGCTTTTCCTTACTAGTGGAGCAAACCTTGACTCCTAATTCATCACCTATTAACAAATATGCAAAATTAGGATACTTATAATTACCTTTCCAATCAAATATTCATTAGCATTTTCAACGCCATAACTATCTGAGGTATCCCAAAATGTAACTCCCTTATTGAAGGCTTCTTTGAGAATTGCAATTCCGTCCTCTTCAGGGATTGGATCATTGAGAATTCCAGAAAGCCCCATGCATCCAAAGCCTAATTTTGAAACCTAAGATAGAGAAAGAAAATTAACATAATTTAGAAAATGGGATAACTACCGACGAATTCAATACGCCTGTTCAAGTTTTAGCCAGCTACACAAGGACAAAATGGATCAATTTCCACACTCTAAGATATCCACCACCAATTGACTAGTATTATTGTCTGATAACTCTTCTTGATTGAAAACAATGGTCCAAAAACACCAACTGGATATACACTGGAGCATTATTTTCTGAGCATACTAGCCCCAAATAAACTGAATTACACCTTTAGAGTATTATGTAATTGAAATTGATAAGCAATTACGTAATACCAGCTGAGGGGCCGCCTTAATCAAATTGCATATGCAATTACAGAGTGCAATTCATTGTATGAATTGAGTTGTTTTTAACCTCAATTCTTGTAATCCAATTAAAACAGAATTTCTACAAATTGTTTCACATTTGTTGTATAAGGGTGTACATTTGTTATAGTAGTAAATACACTTGTTGTGTTATCCATATACTAGTAATTTAGAAGCTCCTAATCCCAAATGTGGTTGATTGTTGAAGGAAATTTACTCTTCCAAAACAGAGAACATTTGGATTGGTTTTAATTAGGTTGTTTTCAAAATCATGGCCCAAAAACTCACACCCAAACCCCCCATGCCATAAAATCAAAAGAGGCAACTTTCTAATTGCTCTTCAAGAAAACACAACCCCGGATCATTTCCTCACTTTCATAATCTTAAAAGAGAACAGAGGGGGGGGGGGGGGGCCACGAATAGAAACATACGAAAAAAGTGAGAGAAAACTCGAATACAGCTCAAAAGGAAATAAACAAACAAGCATGGCAGTGTAAATAGCTCAACTCAATTCTGCTAAAAGGTGGTCCCAGGGAACATAGATTAATTCAAATAACCAAAGAGATATTCAAAAAGTAGAGAGATTTCAACACGTTTTCAATTGTTTTCGTGAATCCTCACAAAAATTACCTCAAGTCCTTGGGTGCCCAGCTTCACTCTTGGAACTTCTGCTTGCTCATCCATTGCTGGCAGCTACAGTAGCAGTCGGTGAATTAGCAAGAGGAAGAGTGTAGATTCTCTCTCTCTAAAGCTTGGAAGAGAGTTAAAGAAATGATTGCTACACAGAAGTTCCTACGACTAAATGAGCTTTAGCTCCTTCTCACCAACCAACTTGAGCACTTAATGACTTACAGTACAACTAGAATTCTGAACGTGCTATATCACAGGTTTATATTTAAAATAATAATAATAATAATTAATGAACTATTTGTAATAGTTATACGAAAAATAAGTTAAAAATAAAAAAATTTATTATTGTAGTCTCTAATTTATATTATATTTATGTATTTTATCTAAAACCTTAAAATAAACAAAAATATATAAAGAAATGATTATAAAAACATTGACAGAAATACCAAAAGTACATTGAATATAGTACTATATCCCCACCATCTCTTCAAGTCATTTCTCCAGTTTCACAACTCCGCTCTTCTCGCTATCCCCTTTTTTCTCATCTCCTCAACTCAACATTTCTATAATCCTGCAATCCTTTCCCCTACCCCTAAATCCTATATTCTCTTTAACCTATATTATTCTTACCTAATTGTCCTTCCTTTAATCTAATTTTATAGCGTATTTACCTCCTATTCTACTATACTATCCAACTATTATAATTGTAAATGATAACCTATTTACTTTGATTGCTTCATCAACAAAAATGAGTCTGGATATGTAATTTAATTGGATTCAAATGTGTTTATAATTCAACATCCAAATTAAAAAGTTAATATTTGAAGAAAAAGAAAAAAAACTCTCATAACTTCCAGTTTAGCTTTAAACTGTTATAATATACTTATTTTTGTATTTTCAAAATAAAAGGACACGATATAGTTATTTATATTATAAATTTGGATTGAATGGTAACAAATTTTCTTTTGAAACTGTTTTTAGTTGATTTCGTATTTATCCTTCAAATTGAAAGATATCACTGGAAGTAAAAGGGAAAGAAAAATTGATGAATAGTAATTTTTAGAATATATTTAATTTGACCTCTCATAATATGAAACTATATAAAACCAAGAATTAATCACAATAGTTGTAATAATTGGCATCTGGAAATGCAAATAAAAAATTGACAATATCTTGTAATACGTTCAACAATTTCAAACAAAAAAAAAAGATTTAGTCATTTTTCTAAAAATGACATAGTAGTGTTACATATTTGCATTGAAGAAAATAACAAAAATATACAAAATAATCAATAATGCCTAAGATTATTCTTAGTGATTGGGTTTTACACGCTTATTTAAATCCCATTAGAGTAAAATTTAGATTAGATATATATAAATTGAGTAGATATAATTTACGGATAACTGCATTATATCTTTCTATTAAACTATGTTGTTATTTTTTTAAATTTTTGGTAGGACTGATGTTGTTATTATTATTATTATTATTATTATTATTATTTATCAAAAATAAATATTTTAAATAATAATTTTCATTTTCAAGTGCCAGTAGAACTTTGTTGTTAATTTAGTGATTTCGTAGTTTAATTTTTAGGATTAGTACAACTATTGATTTTTTTAAATCCATGACCATTGAATATTATTTTTTTAAATATAATTTATACTTTCAGATAGGATTATTGCATTAAACAGTAAAATATTATTATTTGCTCTTTTAACTTTTAGTAGGAGATGTGATGTTTTATTTTAATTTACCTTCCTATAAATAAACTTTATCCAAATTCCTACATTTATGGTGCCACTTCTTACATTTCAAATTTAAAAGATATGAATGGATATTTGATAATTAAAAAAATACAAAACTGTATAAACAAAAGAATAGGAAGTTAGAAACTTTATAATTTAACCATTCTAAAAATCTAATTTGCAATACATATATGATAGATAATAGTTAGTTGTATGTGAGTAAGAGTGGAGATAATACTGATAAGATAATTGCATGTGAGTAGGAGTGGAGATAGTGCTAATAAGGAGTTACTACTTTCTAACGTTTTTATCATGACTCATGAGATATTTAATGCATTAAATTAAGTACAAATTCCTACAAAATTGGATTGGGATTTTCTTGACTGCCGGAGGCCTTTGACAGAAAACCCTACCTGCAATACATATATGATAGATAGACAAGAGCTTTTCTTCTGATATAAAACTAATACTAGTATGTGGTGGTGTTACGAAATAATTAAATATTATGAATGTTTATCACTTTTATCTTATTTCAAATAAGAACAGAATTATCATGTTCTACGAAGTAATAAAGTTATCACAACTTTTGAGAAGCACGACTTTTGAGGGCACGACTTTCAAGAAAATATTATCACTATTTTATCACTTCTCAATTTATGAGAAAATGTCGTTTCTATCTTAATAAAACTTACGGATGTACTTTGAACTTTTCATATATTCCCTTATAAATAGGGGTTGTCCCCTCTTGCACCAGTGATGAAATATAGAAGTGAAGTTCATTTGAATGAATGAAAGTTTAGTTTCTTTTCTACTTTTCTCTTTTCCTAACTTACTTTATTAGTATAGCACCCATTATACAAACACAACAAATCCACCACCATATTTTATATTTGTTTCATGACACGTTATAAGCATGAATCTTTACCATTGAGCATATATGAATTTCAAATTTCTATCACTGAGTAAATGTGAAATACGAGCTACTACTATTATGTAAGTGTGACGTATGAGATTCTGTAATATCCCTAATTTTTTTCACTTACCATTTTAAAAGATAATTAATTAACAAAATGAAATCCTAAATTACTCCTTACCATTATAATTAGTTCAATGAATCCAGACACAATACTAGATAAGTCATTCTTATTTCCTTTAATTTACATGGTAAGATTTTAATCACATTTAATGTCATTAATGGTTGATTACCGATCAAATGCCAATCAAAACTCATCATTATCAATTAGGATATTTTCTATGGTAAGATTTTAATTACATTTAATGTCATTAATGGTTGATTACCAATCAAATGCCAATCAAGCCCAAATTACGTGACATTATTAACTAGAAATTAGGATGTTGCCTTTTCTATGAAACCTTGCGTTTCTTTGATACAAGACAACTAGGTATCGGATATATATATATATATACCCAGGGCTGAACTAAAACGTATCTCTTTTCTTTCTCTAACAATTGCCAAAATATAAAGGTGAGAATTGAGAATGTGAGCGAGAAAGCACCGGCGTCAAGAGGTTGACAAGGAGAGAAAGAGAAGGTCAGGCTACAACATTAGTTTGTCAACAAGTTTAGAGGACGAGGATCAAGAATCGTAGTACAGCTTCATACTAAACAAGTTAAAGTGAGTGGGATTTACCCCTTTGGCTTTTTTTCTAAATCACGTTTTTACTACAATTTTTGACAATTATTATTTCTATATGAAAATGGACCTTGTATGATAATATTTGTTGCATCTAAGTGCCTTTTACTATGAAAGCTAAATGCATATGAGATGTAAATGCTAGTACTATGCTACCTGATTTATTTGATCCAATGTGAAAGTTAATGTAACAGCTCTAATGGTCACGGCATAATTGGTAGGCGCTATAGTCTTGCCAATGTCAATGTAAAGTAAAGTAAAGTAAAGTACAATGTAGGTCAAAGGGTACTCCGGAGGTTCCTTTGACTGCCCATTCACTAAACTGAGTACTCAGCGCCAATGAAGGTGTGTAACTATGAAGAGCCGTGAAATGTTTACTAAATGTTTATATGTTATCTCAATGTGTAAAGGATAGTTCCTCTTGATGTAATTAGTGTGTTTACATGAACATCTAAATGTGATTATGCGACTATATATGTATATATGTAACATACTTGGTCCAACAAGTGCGGTATGTTTTACTCACTGGGCAAGTTGATACTCACCCTAATATCTAACCATTTTCTACAGAGAATGAGTATGTTTACGAGTTGGTTGAGACTGATGGTGATTGGAATTGATAGAGCTGGATTTACTATTAGAATAAGCAATTAGGGCAGAATAAATGCTATGTTTAGCATGTATAAATTATAGACTGATTATTTAGTTATTTTGTTTTACATTTACTATGTTACTAGAAATAAGTTCCGCACTTGATTTACGTATTGCTTCAAAAAAGTAATGTAATGGATGTGAGGACCTCAAAATTTATTATTTTAAATATTGTTATTATTATCGTTAATCCGTTTGATTATTTTTATTGTTGTACTAATTCATATTTTTTTAAAAATTTAAATAAAAATCCATTTTATTTTTATGTAACTCAATTTTATTTCACACATATTCCCTTGTTCATTTTCAACATCACGTTTACCTTTTAAATTCGCCCTTTAGTATCAATTAGTGAGAAAATGGGAGAACACATTTTTCGAGACAGACATTCGAGCCGAAAGTGAGATAGTGAGGGTGAGTAAGGATGATTACTCATAGGTTTAGAATTCAATCAAGGGACTAGAAGTGAATCATTAAAAGTGAAATCAAGTAGGGTTTTGAAACCCTAAACCTAGTTAGACAAGTTTTTCCAAAAACAAGGGTTTTAATCTTGCCATTGTTCCGTCCATTTAATTTCTTCCAATTCACTTCAATTACTCTTCCTTTCCTCCCCTTAATAGCCGAGTATCTCCCCTTCATCTTCTAGCCAAATTAATCATTTCCATTCCCTCCAAATTAAGCTTCAAGATAAGGTTTTCAAATAGAGACAACATCTCTTAAATTAAGACTTTTAGTCTTCTCATTGCTTTATGTCAAATACACCCAAAGCTTCTCTCTTTCCTCTCCCATTTCAGCCGGCCATTTCTCTCTCTTTTTCCTTAGCAAAATTTCTCTTCATCTCCTCTCCAAATCCCTCAAGAACAGCCGGCCACCCCTCCTCTCTTCCTCTCAAAGAAAATTCTCTCATTCCTTGCAAAACTCTAGCCTAGAAGACTTGAAGCTTTGGGGGTCTTGTGGGTGTGAGCTGGCCGAACTCTTGGTGGTGGAAAGGAGAGCTCTTGGTGGTGGATCTTGGACATCCTAGGCTTGCTTAACCAACTAGAACAAGAGGTAATTTTTTTTAAACCCTAAAGATTAGAGCTTTGTGTTGGTTCTTGAAGATTTAAGTTGATAAGTTTCTTTGAGTTGCACTTGTTGGATTTGGATGATGTGTGGGCTCTTGGAACTCCCACAAATATGTGTACTTGTTTACTAGCATGATAATAGATGAAATATGTGTGAATATATGAGATTTGTTGGCTTGAACTTGGAAGAAAGTTCTAAGGAGAAACCGAGAGAGAGAGAGAGAGAGAGAGGTGAGGGCCGAAGAGCTTGCTGTTTTCTCTGTTTGGCTGCATTTTTTTTGCAGGTTTAAAGACAGATTTTGATGCTTAAATGTTGAGTTTTAAGTTGTTATTTTTCCCCACAAAAATCCCTTCAAAAGTTGTTGCAAAAATGGTTGCTAAGCTGGAGCAAAAATCTGGAATCTTGGAGAGGCTTGCTGTCCGAATTTTTGGACTATTCTAGTGCTAGATTTTGATAAAAATTTCCACCATATTTGACCATCACTAGGTCTAGGGAGGTTAATACTATCTTGGTTCCAAAATTAAGGCAATTGGTGGTGATTTGGGTATGTTAGAAGCTCTTGGATAAAGAAAACAATAAAACCAGTCTGTTTTGTCCTGTCTTCATTGAAGCAGTAATCTTGCACGAAAATCTGGGCTATTTCTGTTTAGAATCTCACTAAGGCATCTTCTACAAAGTTTTAGCCCTTTTAATAAGGTTTCCAAGAGTACCAACCTTGTAAATTTTGGACTTATGCAACTCAAGTTACAATTTTTACAAGAATTCTGTTCAAATCAAAAGTTTAATGAACATTTTCTTTCTTGAACTAGATTTGACAAATGAACTAGAGAGCTTATTTCCGCTATTCTTTTAATTTGCTTAGGGAGTGGAGCTGATTTGGACTTTGATCAAAATTTGGACACCAAGCCCTCTTTTATCGGTGAGTTTCCAATGCATGTTAATTGCTTTAATTGAATGCTTTGCGTGAATATGTTATGTACTTGTTTATTTGGAAATGAGATTGTTGAACCACTCACTTAGAGAGAGTATACTTTATTGCTTTCTTTCAATTAGAGTTGGTGACATAATTGTTCATACATGTGTTAATACTTGTGGAGAAAGTATTTATAAAACTACTCTTGGTGGTGTCTCTTGAGTAGTTAAGTGTTTTGGATTACGGCCCGGTAGGGGGAGTTTGGTGGAAAGAGATTGTTGTAAAGAGTCGTCTACTTGGATTGAAAAGTCGACGGAGTGTCGGGTACTTGAAACAATCGTGCATTGTGGACCTGTGCTCCTGAGAGCCACTGTATCTTACTTGTGTGTTATGTGTTTTCTTTACTTGGTTTATAGTGTCATTTATCCTGCTTTATGCCTGTGCATGTTCTTTTGGAAATTCACGAGTTTCTAACTCACTCCCGTTCCCAATTTGTTTTTCCTTAACAGGTGACGAGAATCCAGGGGGCTGGTTAGGTCTAGTTCTTGCTTTTGGCTTTTGTCCCGAATTTGGAAGTATGAATTGTATTTTCTTTTGGTTTTGTAAATTTCGACTCGTGGGAATGGAATAGGCTTTGGATTGGAGCTTTAGGTGCTTGTAAGCTAACGTTTGTACTCGAAGTTTAAATGTTATTTTACTGCTTCCATTCTCTCTTTTGATTTGGAATTTTTAGATTTATCCTTTAGTGTTAGTATTTTCGAATGCTTGAGTCCTGGCGAGAACTAGGCAAGCAGCCCGCCAACCCTTTGGTTCGCCTTAGGGGGAAGTGGGGCTGTCACAATGGATAATGATGCCCGGTATGTTGGAGTGCTATGTTCTTTGAGATATGGCGATTGTTGCATTTTCGGGCAAAATGCGGGTTCGGGGCATGACAGATTCTGCCAAAAGTCTACCAGTATTAGATCAACCATTGGGCACTTCCTTGGACAATATTTGGCAAACCTTTGAGGTAATATTTCTGACTTTTAATTCATTTCACTTTTCTTATAATTAATCTTTGAGTACAAGTGTTTACCATGGAACAATCATTCAACACAAGCATATACCTTCGGGACAATTTTTGAGGTAACATTTATTCTATTTAATTCTATTTATTTATCTTTATTATCAAAAAGTTATTTATTATGAATATTAGATGGTGAAATTCATCTTAATGGAAATGGATTTTGAAGGCACCATTAATGAAAATAATGATGTATAAGGATCCGCTTGTCCTTTAAAAGAAACAGCTTTGACCGCCTGAAAATGGTCGTTCTTATAAAAACCCAACATTATTAAGTTATCTAAAGCTACAAGCTTTTGAATGAATTAATGAATATATTATGTAATGTTTAGAGTTACTTCTCAATCAAAATTATATGGAGAAAATATCATTGATATAGATATGTTAAAAATATATTTTCCGTGTTTCAGTTCTCGAATATGCTCCTGAAGTAGTAATATCAAGAGAAGAAATTTGAGAAGTATTCTGAACTTAATACATGCCTTTGCCTAAAATCCGATTTAATGACTCTAATCTATTCCCTGAAGTGAATGTGATTAAATTTTGATCATAATCGTGATTGTGGATGTAGTGAAGATAGATATATATACCACCTGAAATGGGATAATGTTAAAAAAAATGCAAAAAGAAGGATCCTAAAATAAATACTATTTCTATAACATTAAAGATCATTAGTCACACACATATTGGATGGCTAAATATTTTATTAACTTTTATTACGCATCATAAACAAACACCTTAAATGTGTAAATCAATGGTGCGATTAGTACCTATATTTTTTTCTGAAGAAGAAATTGATGCCAAATATCTAATATATATTTAGGATTTGGTTATTTGTTATTTTCACATATTTTATAAATTATGTTATTTATGGATTTTATTAATATTCATATTTATTTGTAAGTTTATTTATTTATTCTTTCTAAAGAAGAATAGTCTCTTCATTAATTCTTCTTGAAGAAGAATAGTCTCTTTATTATTTCTTCCTAAAGAAGAAATGAATATGAAATATTTGGGATTAAAAATTATGGTGATGATAATATATGTCTCATTGATAGTGCTACAATGCACACTATATTATTGTTTGAAAATATGAGAAATAAACACAATTAGTGATGGTGGTAAAATAATCAAAAACTCCAAAAAAGGCACCACTATATTTCTCCCTAAAAGAGTAAAGTTTGTTATAAATTATGTATTACCCTCTCCCAAACTCTCAAAGAAATATATTGAATTTAAAAATATTCATTGAAATAGATATCATATTGAGGCATTAAATGAGACAATAATAGATATCATCAAGTGAGATAAAGGTTGATTATATTGCAAAACCATTGGAAAGAGAAATGGTTATTGATTTAATTATCTTCATTCTCATTTGGTTTGTAATGAATACCATTATTTACAGTAAATCAGAAGTTTACTAATCCCAATATATTGACGATTTGTCAAAAGTAAGAGTCGATAATTATTCATACATATCTCCTTGTGCTATTTGTGACTCCAATAAAAATTAAGGCCGGAGGTAAATCATCCTTCCTAACATTAGGGGGAGGAAATGATCAATCGAAAGAAAATCATTTGAAAAATATTATTGGATTTTCTTGATTTTCAGAATATGAATTAGAAGTCCAAAAGATTATTCATTTGCAGAAAAATTACAAATCAATCATCAGATATATTTATCAACTCCAGAAAAGTTATTGAATTGAATAATCTTGCAGAAAATATTATAGTTAAAATTCATGTCCTGAAGGATGCGTACAAATGTTACGAATGAATTTAAAACTGACTTACCAAAATAAGACATTTTGATTTTAAATATCTCTGGAGATAAAATAAATGTCATAACAAAATTCAACTTCCTGAAAATGTCACTTTTGAAGAGTCAACTCCTAAAGAGTTTACTCCTGAAGAGAATAAAATCATTGAAAATTTGAAATTGGAGCCTAAATGAAAAGAAGTTATATATTATGTAACACATGATATTATGAAAGAAAATGAGAATCATAAAAAGATGTCAGTCGATGAATATTGGAAAAGAAATGATTGGGCAAAATAGAAAATAGAAAAATAAAAAATTGCAGTCCAATATGAATTAGATTCACTAGCGAAAAGAAAAGTTTTTGGACCTATAGTCCAGACATCTGAAGGTGTAAAGCCAGTGGGATATAAATGGTTATTTGCATGAATAATAAATGAGAAGAATGAAATTGTGAGATAAAAAGTAAGATTTGTTCACAAAGATTTGGATTTGATTATGATTAAATTTATTCACCTACAGTGGATGTGATCACATTTAGATATTTTGTGAGTTTAGCAGTGTATGAAATGTTGGATATGGGTCTTATGGACATGATTACTGCTTATTTATATGGAAATCTTGAAAATGATATATATATGAGAATCCTTGAAGGATTCAGCATGCCTGAAACATGTAAATCAAATTCTAAAGTATTTATTTTATTAAATTACGAAGGTTGTTGTATTGGCTTAAACAGTTTGGACGTATGTGGTATAACCGTCACAGTGAATGCTTGACTAAAGAAGGTTATATTAATAACCCAATATGTCCATGTATTTTCATAAAGAAAAATGGGTCAAATCTTGTGATAATTGTTATATATGTTGACCATCTAAATATACTTGGAACTCTTGAAAAACTCCAAAAAGCAGTTGAATTTGAGATCAAAATTTTTGAAAAGATCATACTTTAGTTTGGTTTACAAATTGAACATTTGGAAAATGGAATCTTTATTCACCAAATTGCTTATACTCAGAATGTATTAAAATAGTTTTATATGGATAGAACACATCCATGAATACTCTAATAGTCGTTTGGTCATTTGATCCTATTAAGGATTCCTTTAAATCATGAGAGGAAGATGAAAAATACTTGATCCTAAAATATCATATCTTAATACTATTGGTGCACTAATATATCTTACTAATTGTACAATATTAGATATATCATTTGATATGAATTTATTGGCAAGATTTAGCTCATCTCATATAAGACGACATTGGAATGGTATTAAACATATTTTTTGCTATCTCCAATGAATAGTTGATTTTGGCCCATTTTATTTGAATAAATCTCGACATGAATTGCTTGATTATACTAATGTTGGGTATTTATCTAACCCATATAAAGTAAGATGCCAAATTAGCTATTTATTTACATGTGGTGGTACAACCGTTTTATGGCAATCTATAGTTACCACATCTTCAATCATGCTGAAATGTTAGCAATTCACGAGACCAATCGAGAATGTTTTTTTTATTAAAATTAATGACCCATTATATCCGGAAGAACTATGGGTTATCATTTGAAAAAGAAAATCTTCCAATTATAGTTTCCTTCACTAGGATTTTTTCCTAGTAAGGTTTTAACGAGGTATATTCTTTGTGTAATAGACATCCAAGGGGGAGTATTATGAAATAATTAAATATTATGGATGTCTATCACTTTTATCTTATCTCACAAATAAGAATAGATTGTGAGGCCCCGATTTTTCCCAATTTCTGGAAAATATTAAATAATGTTAATTATAGTTATTTTGGTTTGCCAAGGTGTTTATATGGTTTGTTTTACTTTTCAAAGTGTTGGTTTTAACTACCTTGTTTGACAAAGTTTGAAAACCCTAATTTGATTAAAATCCTAGTTTGCTTTGAAAACCCTAAATTGGGATAAAACCCTAATATGTATATGCAAAACCCTAGTTTGGATTTGTAAAACCCTCGTTTTGAAAATACATTTAAGTTTTATGTCCAACGACAAGTTTGTTATTTCTTGATTTTACGTGTGTTAATGCATGATTAAGAAGGATGATTAAGACGATCGATGTCGATTCCTAGGTGATTTGTGGCTTTAGTAGGTGTAATTCAATTTGATGGACTAAGTTGATAGGAAAGAAAATTACTTGGGCAAGGGTGGAAGTTAACCTAAGTTGGTAGGTTAATTAGCATTACATTTTTGACCAATTTTGACTAACACTAAAATATCTAATTGGACTTATCTATTAGTCATCTTATGGCTTGTGAGAACTGGCCAAAGCAAGAAAAAAAAGGGGAAGGAAAAACCGTGAGAAAAAGGGAAGAAAGAAAGGAAAGAAAAGAGAAAAAAAAAAGAGAGGAAAAAGAAGAAAAACTTGGGAACTCTTGCAAGGTTTAATCATTCAATCTTGATTTGGAGCTAGGAGGTGAAGCTTGCACTTGAAAAGTTGATGTTGCACCAAGAACACAAGCTAGCAAGGTTTTCTTCTATCTTTTCTTCTATTTTTACAAGCTGGAATTTCGACTAAGTTGATGAAGTTGTTGGATTTTGTTATTGTTTTGACTTGATTGAGGATCATGTTTAGCTTCTTAGATGAATTTATGGGTTAGATTGTTGAATTTTCTTGTGGAAAGCTCCAGTCAAGAAGAAATCATTAGGGTTGAATTTCTGTCCATTTTTCTGTCCGAATTTGCTTGATATTTTCGAAGATGATGGGGACAGAATTAGCTTTAGCACAAAGCATGAAAGTTGTAGAGAGTTGAGTGAGGATTCTACCTGTAAATTTTCAGGTGAATCAGAGCACTGTAACTTGTGAAATGACTAAAATACCCCTGATGCCCTGTTTCTGTCCGAACCGTTATTTTTGCTACTGTAATGGGCCATTTTGACCGGGAAGATGACTGTTTTTGTTTTTGAGGTCTTCTTAAGTATTGTAGATTTATGTGTTAGCTTTCTAATGGCTTTGGAATCGCTTGATTTGGAGCTGTGAGTGTCGAGTTATGGCCATTTGAAGCCGTCCTGCTTAAATCTCTGCGATAGGGTAGAAAGCCATTGTTTTGATTATTTTCGACCTAGTTCGGGATGGAATTGGATTTCAACTTCTTCATGAAACTGTAGAGGGTAATGTGGAACGTGTAAGGGTTGCATTTGCATTATTGTTATTGCATTCCAGTCATTGGATTTGCATATGCGTGTTTTGGTTGGAACGTGATGCATTTGGGCAGAAACAGAAAATCAGGATTGACGGGACAGCCTCTTTGACACCATTTTACGTGTTGATCCTTTGTGATTTGGCTTTTGGCCAAAACATGAAAGTTATAGCCTTTCATTCTAGCTTTCCAACGCATCTGGAATTTCTTAATTTTGATTTGTGAGCGCTGAGTTATGATCGATTGAATCTAGCCCGTCGGCAATTCTGACATTAAAATTTCTGGGATTGTTTCCGCATTTTTGACCTAGAAAGAGTGAATCTGGGCAGACGTTGTCTTCATGAAAGTTGTATCTTGTTCTCTTAGCTTCAAAACGGCACCTCGTTCACTTCAATTCGACACTTGTACCATTAGTTATGATTAAAATGGCAAAAGGTGTCAAATCTGCCTTTCACACCTTTTAGTGTGTGTTTCCGCCTTCGCTCGTTCCCGTCCGTTTTTGGTCTAACGCCCATGCATGTGCTCCTATTGCTATTTTAAGTGTTTATAAGTATTTTTCAAGAGTTTTAGTTCTTTGAGTAATGCACGCCACGCCATTTCACATGTGCAAATGGATTTTCTTAACTCGGTGATTCGTGGACAATCGGGACGTGTTTGATCTTCTAAATTTTCCTCGCTTGTTCTCAATTGTTGGTGAGTGTTCCTTGCATGTTTGTGAATAAATTGCTCTGTTGACGTGTTTAAATGCTTTTAATAATTATGTGAAGGGCGAGTGTGTACTTTATCGCACTCGGCCTACTTTTATTCTATTGTTCAACTGTGTGCTTTTCCATTGTTTGTATATTATTTGCGCATGACTGTAGGCCATGTGTACTAACACATAGGCTGAACAAGGCCTTTTCCCCTTCGTTATCGACCTATTCGAGCCAGAAGCGGACTCGGTCGGGTAGGTTGATAACCTAGGGCACTGCACGGTATACTCGAGTATTACCACTAGGAGTTATAAGGAGGAGTAGGGGGTTGAGTATTGAACAAGACGGATCAGAACTGCTTCCGGTGGAACCTGTATCCTTTCACTGGGTATTTTCCCAGTTTATGTGTTTATACATTTTATGCTTCTAAACTGAATTATATTAACCTACTGAGTGCTTAACTGATATATTTTTTGCTTCACCGCTGTGATTTGTGTGATGTTAGGATCGCCACCGGGCTTTTAGCTCATCCCTTTCAACTTTGTTTTCCTTAGCGATTTGAGATCGAGAGCTTCCAAGGGTTACACTAGGTCGATTGGTTTGGAGACCTAATCTTGTATTTTGATGTAGCCCTTGTATTTTGAATTGTACTAATGGAATGTTGGATGGATAAACTTTTGTATCTGTAATTGTAGTTCGGGACGTTTGTGGTTCGTTAAGGAAACTTTGGGGTTTAAATGTTACAGTTGATTTGAGGACATCGATGTATTTTGTTATTTGCATTTGAACTAAGGATCTGTAGTGAGTCCCGGCGAGAGCTGGGTAGGCGGCTCGCTGATACCTTAGGGTTCGCCCCAGGGAGAGGTGGGGCTGTCACAATAGAACTATCACATTCTACGAAATGATAAAGTTATTACGACCTTTAAGGAGCATGACTTTTGAGGAGCACGACTTTCAAAAAGATGTTGTACTTTCTTATCACCTCATGCTCTACGAGAAGATGTGATCTCTATCTTAATAAAATCGACAGTTAACAGATGTACTTTGAACTCTTCACGTATTGCCCTATAAATAGGGACTGCCCGCTCTTGTATCAGTGATGAAAAATAGAAGTGAAGTTCATTTGAATGAATAAAAGTTACTTTCCTTTCTACTTTTGTCTTTTCTTCAGTTAATTAGTTTTCTCAACTTTATTAATATGGCACCCACTATACAAACACAATAAATCTACCATCATATTTTACATTTGTTTCATAACAGATGGTAGGTTTGTATTTGTTTTTGTAGTAGGCGCCATGCTAATAAAATTTAAGAAACTAAAGAACTGAGGAAAAGGAAGGTGTACAAACAAAACAAAACTCTCATTCATTCAAAAGAATTTATTCCCGTAAGTCGTCCTTCTCAAAAGCCGTGCTTCTCAAGAAATCGAGATAACTTTATCATTTCGTAGAACGTAATAATTCTGTTATTATCTAGAGAATAAGATATAAGTGATAGACATCTACAATATTTAATTGTTTCACAACACTTCCTCTTGGATGTCTATTACATAAAAAATATGTCTCATTAAAACCTTATCAGGAAAAAACTCTATGGGGTAAAAAATCCTAATGAAGCAAAAAGAGTACACTATTATTGTATATTGATTTCTCCCACTGATCCAAACATCATTTGAGATCTTTTAATAGACGCATTCCAATATTTTCACTAATTTTTCAAACTGCATTATCTTCATACAATATAATTGGAGATTGGAGGAAATTTTTTCCAAATGATAACCCACAATTCTTTCGGATACAATTGTCATTGATTTTAGCTAAATACATTCTCGACTTGTCTCACGAATTGCTAACACTTCAGCATTATTCAAAGAAGTGGCGGTTATTGATTGTTTTGTAGTTCTCCATGAATGTGCTGCACCACCACATGTAAATATAGAATGAATTTGAGATCTTTCTTTATGTGGGTCAAATAGATACCCAATAAATATAACAAACAATTCATGTTGAGATTTATTAGAATAAAATAGACCAAAATCAACTATTTCTTAGAGATAGCAGAAAATGTGTTTAATATCATTCTAATGTCGTCTTGTAGAAGATGAGTCAAATTTTGCTAATAGATTTACAGCAAATGATATATATGGTCTTGTACAACGAATAAGATACATTATTGCACCAAAAGCACTAAGATATAGTACTTCAGGATCAAGTATTTTTTCATCTACTTCTCTTGATCTAAAAGGATCTTTAGCAGGATCATGTAACTGAACGACTATTGGAGTACTTAATACATGTGTTTTATCCATATAGAACCGCTTTAATACTTTTTGTGTATAAGTAGTTTGGTGAATAAAAATTTTATTTTTCAAATGCTCAATTTGTAAATCAAGGCAAAATTTGGTTTTTCCAAAATTTTTGATCTCAAATTCTCATTTCAAATATTCAACTGCCTTTTGGAAATTTTTAGGAGTTTCAATCAAATTAAAATCATCAACATATATAACAATAATTATAAAATTGGACCCAACTTTCTTTATGAAAACACATGGACGTATTGGGTCATTGGTGTAAATCTTGATTCTGGATTTTGACAATTACAAAATAATTGGATAAATTAATCTAATGTCTTCCATTGAGAAATATGGCAGCTTAGTTTATTGGTGCAAATGGTGCAAATGGAAAACTCAATCAAGAAGGAACAAAGGATACTCAACTCTGTCAAACGCTTAATAGCATGTATCGGATGTTCGATAAAGGTTGAAAGCTCTCAACAGAACCTCCATCAGACACTTAACTTGAAGCACTAGACGTCCGATACATAGGGAGAGTATCAGACACTCGTATCGGATGCATATCATCAGCACTGGACGTCCGATTGAATTCAAGAAATATTTCAAACTCTCTGACCAATGTCGGACGCAGATAACACTGAACGCAGAAAACTTATCGGCCGTTCGATAAACATTGAGACAACCTTTCAGACGATGGGATCGGATGTAGAATATTGTATCGGACGTCCAATACCTCCAATAGCCAGTTGACTCTTCAGTTTCCTTCTATCTGTTGATAGCCTTTATTATGCTTTTTTTGTCCTCTTTAAATAGTCCTTTGTCTGAACAATATAAACAACTTTTGTACACTTAGAATACAAGGTCTTAAGAGTGATTTTGGCTAGAAAATACTCTCCTTCTAAGATTTGTAGTTCTTGAAGTATGAGTTGGTGTGACAGCCCCACCTTCCCCTAAGGCAAACCAGAGGGGTTAGTGAGCCGCCTGCCCAACTCTCGCCAGGACTCACTATAGTTTTCAATTAATTACAAATTAAAAACTCCAATAAATAACAATTACAATTCTAAAACTCCAAAAGTACAAAAATACTAAAATCCACAAGTACGTCCCACTAGTAAATACAACCCAAGTTCTCCAAAATATAAATTACAACTCAACCAAAATTACAATTGTACAAGAAGTACTCCAAAATACCATAAACCATCAAATTCATCCATTAATTTCAATCTTATACAAAATTTTGAAATCCTACAAAAGTACTAACTTCCTCGATCCATGTGTCTCACCTCAAATCCTGTTAAGGAAAACAAATTGGGGTGAGCTAACTCTCAGTGGGGCCAAGAAAAGGCATGCAAGCACGTATTCAAGCAAGTAGGAAAGCCAGTAAATTCAGATATAAAAGCGTGTAAATCAATCATTCACTTGTACTATTGCAATTTTCACCAGGAGACCGTATTCCCGAGAAATCACTACTCGAGGGCTCACATTAGACAAGAGTCTTAGAGCTGGGTTCGGAGAACCCTCTTCGAGCCTCTCTATCTACAGTGAATATGCGCAAGAATAGTGAGCAGTACTCATACAGGAAAAATACACAGAAGCAAATAAGGATACGGGGCTCTCAGGAGCCAATTTCCACGGTTAAGCAGTTTAGTCCATTCCATTCCAAAAGTTGACTCTCCGTCAACTTAGCAAAGGTAAAGTCCGTAAAATCTCCACTTGGTACAACCTCCGACCAACAGTTCACCCTCTCGGGCCCGAAACCAAACAAGCAGGTAAAAAGGGTAAAGCTACAATGAGCAATACCGAGCAAGACCTCTGTAATAGATCAAGCTCAAGGAACACTACCTAAGGTTCACCAAGCTTCCCGACCAAGCCCTTGCCGGCTCGGGTCCCAAGGATCCCCAAGAGGTTTGGGCGTCCCCGGATATAACTTTTAAGTCGACGAATCACTCCAATCGACATTCAGTTCAAGTCAAGTCAAGTAACAATTCATGTTCATGCAAGTCAAGTGAAGGAGGACGAGTGCGATAAAGTACGCTCTCGCCTCAACAGTTCACATTCAAGCAAACATGTCAGATAGTTCAACAATTCATGCACTTGGCACTCACCAAGTCAAAAGAGCAAGTAATTGATCACACGGGCGGATTACACTTCCGAAAGTCCTTCCTCGAGGAAACTTTGATCACTTGAGGACAAATTTTAATCACTAACCAGGCCAAGCGAGTCGGTATGCCAAGCAGTGCATTTGAAGTTTAGATAACTAGTTCCACTATTTGGCACTTTCAAAGAAAGTTCATAACTAAAGTTTTACACATCGGAGTTGGGCGAGGCTTGAGTTGTTGGAAACTAGATTCAACCCTCTAAAAGTCGTGAGAAAACATCAAACGCAAATTAATAAAGCAGGGAAGTAAATTTTGGAGATTAAGTGGCTGCTGAGACAAAAATCCAGGAAAACAGGCAGAATTTTCAGTCATCTTTCAAGAATCACTGTAGCTCGTAGGAATGGATTTAGTGTGCAAGGGTTATACCATTAGAAATATCTTCGAGTCTATTTTCAAATGCCATTGACGGCACTTAATTTTGACTCTTGAGCGCGAAATGATAGTCGTTAGAACAGAACAGGACAGGCTGCCTGACGAAGTAGGTTTCCAGATTCACAGGGCCGAATTTGGTAAATCATTTGGAGGTCGAATACACATTGGATTGACACAAAATTTGGTATACATACTCTTCTATATATGGAATATAATACTACCAAATTTCAGTCAAAGACTCCCACGGAAAAGTCACTTTCCAAATGCACAAAGTTTGGTCATCAACAAGTTATCAAATCTGAAAATTTCTTCAACTTTCCTTCTGAGTTCAAAAATCATGTCTAGCCACCTCCAATTGATCTAAATTTTGGTACCAAGCTAGTATCACGCTTCCTTAACCTGTATATGGCCCAAATGGATTAAGTTTTTATCAAAATTTCCCATGAAAACAGCACAACTTTTCGGGCAGCAGGGTTCCAAAATTTTCCAGATTTCAAAACAGAAACTTTGGTATCCATTTGACCTTCAAACCCTAATTTTCTTGCTCCAATCCATCACACACTTGTAAATTAAAGTCCCAAGAGTTGTCTTTAAGCAAAATGTAGCTTGAGTTTAACAAGAAAAATTTGAAATTGAGGCTGCAAAAGGGGCTGCCCTGTTCGAGTAAAATTTCCAGATTTCATCCAAGTTTTACAAACTTTAATCCAACAAAAATCACTCCAATTGGGGCGAGGATTTTCTTCCATTCTTAAACCAACTAAAGTACATACAAACACCATCATATAACAATCATTAGAGCACCATTAGTTCACCAAAAATTTGAAAATTCAAGGAACACTTCAAGCAGAAATTTTCGCCCAGCATGAATCTTCTTCCTCTCTTGTTTTTCTACAACTTTCCAACTAATCTAAACCATATCTCTTCTAGATAAACAACAATCAAGCAAGAATCATTCAAGTCCTCAAGTCATATACCTAGAATCCACCTCAAGTCCACTACCCAGAGTCAAGGTTCTTTGAGAACCCATCAACAACCATCAATTATATCATCTAAGCTAATCTTACTACTAGGAGATGAAATAAGATGAGAGGGAAGAGGGGTGAGGGTTTGTAGTTCTTGCCTTGGCTTCCAAGATGAAGATCACCACTAGATGAGAGTCCTCAAGCCACCAAAGTTCTTCCTAGATCAAGTCCCTTCCAAGCTTAGTTGATGATCCAAGATGAGATGCAAGTTTGAGTTGAATCTTGAAGCTTCAATGGAGGAGTTGTGGCTGAAATTTTGGGAAGAAAATGGAGGGGTGTGGCCGGCCAAGAGGAGAGAAGAAGATGGGGTTGGAGTGTTGAGTTGGTGAAACAAAATGTGACAAGAGAGAGATGATATAAAGTGATCTTTTGCCTCAAAAGTCAAAGGTCATTTAATGAGCCATTAGTGCTCCTAATTGAGCTTAACTTATCTCAAACACATGTAATCCCTCAATTAGGTTTTCTTAATCTAATAATGATCATTCTTATTCCCCAAACTTACGTCATTCTCAGTTCAAATATTTACCTCGAAAAATGTGCCTTTCCCGTTTTTCACAATTGAGTGACAGAAAAATTAATTTAATGGCTAAACATGGTTTTTTTTAAAATAAATGAGGTACTGTATGGTGTAATTGTAATTAAAATAATTGAAGTCAATTATTCAGAGAAAATAAATAAATAATTAAATAAATAGGTCAAATAAAAATAAAATTTTCGGGTCCTCACAGTTGGTGCGTAAGCTTTTCACTTGTGATTGAATTCTTCAATAGTGTAGCTTTGAGAGGGTTATCCGGAGTGATTGTAAAACTTCATAACTTGACCGAGTGCTGCTTGGGGCAAGGAGGAAGTGAGCCTTCCATTGTACATGAGATTGGTTGTAATTCATCAATTTGAAGTAGCTTTTGTTAAAGAATTTGTCTTCAAGCTCAAGAGGAGTTTGGTGGACAATTGGTTTGCAAACTCTCATATCTTTTACAGTTTACTTTACAATTCTTATAGTGCTTATATCTTCTATCATTCTTGAATTCTAATGTTCCTTCCTTGATAAATTTATTGTGTAAGAGAGTAAATTTCTTATTATGAAAAGGGATATCATAACTTGATTAATTTTAATCAACCTAATTCACCCCCCTCTTAGGTTGTCTTTGGGCCTTACAATTGGTATCAGAGTTTGGTCTTTAGGATCAAGTTTAACCGCTTAGAGTAAAGATGACAACCAACAATGCTATGTTTGTAGAAGGACAATCCGTAACTAGACCACCTATGTTTAGTGGATCAAATTATGTGTGTTGGAAGGAATGTATGATTATTTTCTTGCAATCAATTGATATTGATTTGTGGTTCATTGCTAATGAAGGTCATATACTGCCATTATTGAATACCCTATTACTCATGTTCCTTGACTGAAAACCAGAAATGAATTAACTCGTGAAGATAGAGCTAATCTCACTTCAAATGCTAAAGTTATGAATGTCTTGTATAGTGCATTGGATACAAATGAATCTATTAGAGTTAAAGGTTGTAAGTTAGCCAAGTAAATTTGGGATAAGTTGAGGGAAATCTATGAAGGGAGTGAAGATGTTAGGGAACAAAAGAAATCCATCTTAGTCACTAAGTATGAATCATTTAAAATGGAGCCTCATGAAAACATTGATAAAATGTATTATAAATTTAATGATCTCATTAAGAATTTAGAGGTGTTGGACAAGGAATATACACTAGGAGAGAAAACAGAAAAGTTTTGAATGCTTTACCTAAAGAATGGGAGAGTAAAGTGACTGCCATTGAAGAGGCAAAAGACTTGAATTCAATGTCTATTGAATCTCTTATAAACTCTCTAACATCTTATGAATTGAAACTTAAAAGTAAGATGCAAGATGAAGAAGATGCAAGGGCAAAAAGAAGCATTGCTCTAAAGGCATCTCAAGATGAGGATGATTCGGCCTCATTGGATAGCCTGGATGAAATTCTTAAACACAAGAAACAAAACTGCTTTCCAAAAACTGAGTTTAAGCCTCATTTTGATGCCTATGAAAGAAAGTTAACTTTTAGTGTAAATGAATTCACAATTTATAGAAAAAGAGGAATACGATTTATTAAACCAATTCATGTAAACAACCCCTCTATTATGTGCAGTTTTTGTTGTCAAGAAGGTCACATGAAGCATGATTGTTATATGAGGAAAAACATGAAAAGAGGAATGAAAAGTATGTGATTAGTTAGACATGACACTAACTATCAAGGACCCAAAAATTAAAGGGTACCAAATTGACAAGGTTTTACCATACACCAAATTTTAATTATAAAACATAAACACCCCATTTACTGCAAGTATACAGATCGTTTATTGAGCATAGGGTATATTAGGTGTCGATCCCACAGGGAAGATTGTTAAGTATTGATGGTTTTCGAACTCCTTTATTATTTAGACTATCACAAGCAAGTAAGTAAATTTAAACTACAAACATGAAATAAAATAAGTAAGAATAGCAATTCAAAGCTCATCGAGTTATGGAATTCCATATTACTCTTGCAAATGAAACTATCCGTTGAATGAATGTTATTACCTTGGTTAAGCATGGCGTAATCTCCTAATGCATGTGAAACATACTTTCGTAGTGAATCAACTATACTTATAACTAAACCATACCTGTGAGGCCTCGTACCGTAAATTTAAATTATAAAAAAAAATCCCATATTTTCATAAAATTATTTTATAAATTTAGTTTGAAATATTTGATTTTCATATATTAATTTTATCTGCACAAAATTTTTGAAAATGCATTTCGCATGCTTAAATTATGTTATTAATTGTATTACTTGAATGTTTAAATTTCGTACTCGGGTCCAGGGTCGACCATTAGACATAAGTTTTGAATGTTAGAATATGTATTTCAGGTATATAAGTGAGTGAAATTGGAATCGTAGCGTCGCGTCGCGTGAGTTAATTTCGACGCGACAAAGGAAAGCTTTATGTTAAGTCAAGAGACCAACTTCCTTTTCTTCCATTTTTCCAACCACACAAAAGCAACAAAAGTCAACCAAACTACCAAAACCTCTCATTTTCTTCCTCCCTGGCCGACTTTCCCCTCTCCCTTTCCTCTTCATTTTTGTCATCAAAACTCGATTTAACCCTTCACCAAAATCAACTCCAAAGCTTCATCAATCAACCAAGGGAGCTTGAGTAATCTTCCATCCTCTTCACTTGGAGCTTGAGGATCATCAATGGGAGAGATTGAACCAGCTAGGAGCTTGGAAAGGGAGGAATTTAGACACCACAATCTTGAATTTTTCCTTGAGCTACAAGAGGTATAATGGCTCCAACAAAACCCTAATTCCTTTGCTTTCATTGTTTAGTTTTGGAGCTTGTAGTTCTTGATGGTGATTTTGTTAGTTTTGAGTGAATTGGTGGGCTCTATGAACTCCCACCAATCTTGATGATTGGTTTATGAGATATACAAATGTAATGTGTGTGGTTATATGGAAAATGGTTGGCTTGAATGTTGGTAGAAAACCTCAAGGAAGAACCGAGTGGAAGAGGTGCAAAATGAGGGTTGAATTTGCTGTTTTCTTTTAAAATTTCGTGGCTGTATTTTGGCTAGTTTGAGGGCTGAATCTAATGCTTAAATGTTGAGTGTCAAGATGTTAAATTTTTTCCCACAAAAAGCCCTTCAAGAGTTATAGCAAGAATGGGTGCTAAGTTGAGACCAAAATCTGGGAAATTTGGGAATAGCAGGCTGTCCAAATTTTGGGCTGCTTTAATGTTAAAAAATGATATAAGCTTCCATCATTTTTGACCATCATTAGTCCTAGGACATTTAATGATAGCTTGGTTATGAAAATTAGGTCAATTGGTGGTGAATTGAGGCATGATAGAGGTACTAGAACTAAGGAAATAACACTTCACAGTTTTGAATGGAAAAGTTGGGCTCACTTTGGACGTTTAGAAAGCTATCTTCCCAAGGGATTTTTTGGTTGAATTTTGGTTTGAACCTAGACTTTATATAGTATAATTGGTGTACCAAATCTGGTAATTTTTGGATGAGAAACCGTCACTCAAATGAGGCTTAGAAACTTACCCTGAAAATCTAGAAATCAGAAATCACAGGATTTCAAACCTGCCCTGTTTGAACTGCTATAATTTCTTGCTCGAGTGTCGGAATTGAGTGCTGTTGGTGGAATTTGAAACTTCTTACATATTAATTTAAATTGTATAAATTTCTGAGGCCAATTCTTTTGCCCTCATTTTTGGTGAATTTTCAAAGTGGGCTGGTTGACCAACCTGTCATGTCCTGTTTCGATACTGTAGCAGTTTCTTAATTGAAAATCTGGACAATTTCTGTCCAGAATTTTAACTGGGTGTCTTCTACAAATTTTTAGAACTTTGAAAGAGGTTTCCAACGGTACTAAATTTGTGCCATTTGGACTTGTGCAACTCAAGTTACGATTTTTTAAAGATTTCAGCTCAAATTAGAAAGTTATCGAACTTACTTTTCCTTGATGTTTCTTGAGTCTAGCGCGCACATATCATTCCAAAAATTATACTTGACTTGTGAATCTAGTAAACCTTCAACATCTCCTCATTTTTTGATCTTGAGCCTTCCTAGAACTTCCTAGTTTAGAAGCGTGAACTAATTGCACTTATTAAGTTGCTTTCCCTTACTTGGTTAAGTTAATGGTTGCATGCATTGTTTGTGCTTAGGCATTAAAGGCGATATCGAAGGTGATCTAGACACGAACGTTTGAGATACTTAACTTTATTTGGTGAGTGTTCCATTGCATGTTTATTTGCATTAATTGCTATTGCATGAATGTGATAAGTAAATATTTTTCCTCTTTTAGTGTGTTTTATTTATCTATTTTTATGTACTTATTTTATGAAAAATGATGAAATTAAGCTCTTTATTTATTAATATGCATTCAAATGTGAAATTCAATTAGAAAATGCTTTTTGAGCAAATTAATGCCCAATTGAATCATTATTTGAAGGTAATGAAGTTTGGAAGAAAAGTTGAAAAATGGAAGTATCAAAAGTCGATGAAATTCCAAATTGGAATAAACAAAATGCAATTCAGTTATCGAGGAATCAAAGGGTCAAAATTCGGAGGAGTTAACGCGCCAATTTCACGACGAAAATTCAGATTTTTCACATTTTGGACCAGATTCGCGAGTCGAAACGCGATGTGACAAGTGGAAAAACGAATTAGCTCGCGACTCCCTCTCATTGGAAGCAGGGGAGGTGATCCGCGATGGGATCCGCGAGCCTCTACCTCGCGGATCCACATCATGAATCTTCAGAAAACGATAGCTGCAACTTGCAGCCGAATTCCAGCTCATTTCCAACTCAATTCTGATAGAATTTCGACTGATGGCTGCACAATGTGGACTTATGGCATCAAAATTCAACTTTAGATCTTTTTTGTAATCTTTTCCATCCTCAATCCTCTATAAATACCCCATGCATTCCAACAAGAAAAATAGATAGAGGAAGAGAGGAAAATAGCAAGAAAAAGAAGAGAATAGAATAGAGAGAGAAACTAGCTAGTTCTTGACAAGAATTAGTTTAGAATCAAAGTGAGAGGTCTATTGAACAAGGAGAAATCCTTTGTGAGCTTGTAAGTGAATTTTAGAATTGCAAAAGTGAAGAATAAGAGCTTATTTTATCAATTGGAGGAGTTCCTTTATCCTTTGCATTTCATTTCTTAAAGTTCATTCATGACTTCTTATGCAAGTTTTATGTGCTTAATTAATATGAATAGCTAAACTCCACTATCCTAGGGGTAAGATGAACTTGTAAGGGATTGGATGTTGTTCACTTAAGTAAAGAAAGGTTAACTTGTGATTATTAGTTCATTTATTTGTACTCAATATTCATGGTTGCTTGATCATCAATTATGAATTATTCAAGCATGTGTTAGTACATGAAATATGTCTTGCATATGTAGTTCAAAATATATGAACCCTAGGTTGTATGTTCACGTTAGTAGGAGATGCATTTAGGAGGAATTATATTTGTAACTCATTGAGTTTCATGAACTTATGTTAAGCTAATTCATCATGTTAATAGGTGAAGGTTTAATATGAGTATGTTTGTTCATTGTGAAAACAATCTACAAATGAAATTGGAGGTTACTTCCTTGACAAGTCATAAGTTTAAAATCTAACTTAACTAAGTGAACACATCCTTAACCTAACAAGGGATTCAAATCCCTAGGAATCTCTTACTCTATTCTAACTTCTCTAACTTGTTATTTTATACCACCAATTGGAGGATTACCCCGTCGGATGGTTTTGTTTATTTTCTTGTTTACCGCCAAGTGGATGTCTTCGACACCTAGTGGTCGGTTCTAATTGCTTAATCTTCTCTCCTTAGGTCGGCTTAGTCCGCCTTCTCCCATTTTTAATTTGCTTTACTTTTAATTTACCACTAATTAGGGTTGGTTCTACAACCTTAACCGGTTGGTTTTAATTGCTTTCAATAGGGACAGTGGTACCGCCCGACTTTTTATATTTCGCACTTATCTGTCATTTTCTATTTAGATAATAAAGCAAGCTAAAAAGCCCTAGTAATTAACCAAGTCTCTGTGGGATCGACCCTTAATTATCACTATACTCAATCCACGATCCGTATACTTGCGGGAAATCGGGGTAAAGAGGCCATAATTGATTGATAATTGGGAGAATTTAACTTGAAAACCTAGACCACGTCAAGTTTTTGGCGCCGTTACCGGGGACTTCGGTTAATATTAGGGAAAAAGCAAGCTTTATTAGTCTAAATTTATATAAAGGTTTCTTGTGTTTATTTTAATTTTCATTTGATTTTTTTTAAATCTAGTGCATGCGCCGATCCTTGAAAGTTACTACACCTTTGGACCCCGAGATTGAAAGAACGTTGAGGAGATTAAGGTGACTTGCACAACAAGAAGGCAAAAGAATTGAGGAAAATATTGGTGGAATTTTCATTGAATTACCTCCTTTAGAAACAATGGCGGAAGAATGACCAAATCAATATGCCTTGAGAGATTTTGCATTGCCAAAAATGGATGGATCACAAACTAGCATTGCTAGGCCGGCAATTCAAGCAAATAACTTTGAAATTCAACCATCATTGATTAGTATGCTCCAAAGAGAACAATTCGGAGGAAATGCAACGGAATATCCAAATTCACACTTAGCCAATTTCTTGGAAATAAGCGACACAATCAAGCATAATGGAGTAAGTGAAGATGCTATAAAGTTTTGGTTGTTTCCTTTCTCTTTAAGAGATAAGGCTAAGGTATGGCTTAATTCATATGCACCAAACACCTTCACAACTTGGGCCGATCTAGCCAAAACTTTCTTGAATAAATATTTTCCACCTGGAAAAATGGCCAAATTGCGAATGGATATAACAAGTTTTGCTCAACATGAAGGTGAATCATTATATGAGGCATGGGAAAGATTCAAAGAGTTGCAAAGGAAATGTCCTCATCATGGACTTCCCGATTGGCTAATCGTACACACCTTCTATAATGGTTTAACCTATCCTGTTAAAACACATATTGATGCAGCTACAGGTGGAGCACTTATGGGAAAATTGGCCGAAGAAGCTCAACGCTTAATAGAAGAAATGGCGGCCAATAATTATCAATGGGCCAATGAAAGAGGTAACGCACAACGACATGCCGGTATGTATGAACTAGATGCTATTAGCATGTTAAATGCAAAAATGGACAACATGGTCAAAATGCTAAATAAGCAAGGTGTGAGAACCCAGAAAAAAAAATGAAATGATGATGAAAATGAAAATGGCTTGATTGCACCCTGAAAGCCTTAAGTGCATTATTCTCCTTTAAGTACTTTATTTTGTATGGATAGCATGACATTAATTTGGAATTGCATTTTAGTGTTTTATGTAGCCAAAAGCATAAAATTTATGTGGCATTAGGTAGGTTACATTTTAATTGAGGGATTAGAAGCTAATTTCCTAGAACATTAACCCAATTCTTGGCCAAGATCAAGCCACATGTCAACCATCCCATAACCCCCTTGACTTAAGACTTCTATTTAAACCTTTCAATTCAAAAATTTGAACAAAATTCCCTCTTCTTTTCTCTCTCTCTTGGCCGGCCACTTCAAGGAGAAAAACACTAAACCCTAAGTTAGAATCTAGCAATTTTAGTGAAGAAAATCATCTCCAAGTGAAACCCTAGGTTGGATTGCTACTTGATCATCAAGCTTTGTTGGAAAACTTGGAGTTCTTGGGTGGATTTTCTCACTCTTCTAGCAAGGTAAATCCTCACTTATTTATGCTTTAATAATCTTTAAATTCAAAGAGGATGTTAGTTAGACATAATTAATGTGCTTATGGTTGTTTGGAAGGAAGGATTATGGAAGGAAATCTTGAGTTTTTGATAAGTAGACTTTGGGTTTTTATTGTAGGCCACCAAGTGTTTGATGAATTGCTTGATGTCTTGTGATGCTTTAATGATGGAATTAATTGCTGTTTTAGCTGGTTTAACACCTTGGCAAGTGAGGGAAATGGTTCTAAAAGGTTGATAGAAGAAAAACAACTAACCAGAAATTTTCTCAGAAAGCAGGAATGCAAAACAGCCCACTTCCCGAGGTTACTGTTACCTGTAGAAAATGAACTAGCATCCGAGCCTTATACCGTTAGAAAGCCCTATGAACCTAGTTTTAAACGCCACTGACGGAGCTCAATTTTGATTTTTCTACGTCGAGTTATGACTGTTCTCCCGAGACTGTTCGTCCAGTCTGAATTTTTCCCGACAGATTTCCTGCTTCTCTGATATCTGCCGTTTTGACTGTGATAAAGCATGAATTGATATCTGACCTCTTCATGAAAGTTGTAGAGCTATGTCTTAGCTTCGAAACTCCATAAAGTACGCCCCAATCTGATAAGTGTGGACATAGTTATGATCCAATTTCTGAAGGGCGGCAAAGCTGTAACCCTTAAATCATCACTTGTGAACTTTCATTCTTCACTTTCCACTTTTCTTGGTTTATTATGCCTTTTCCCCGCGCCATAGCCTACTTGACTCATTGTTCTCCTGTGAATATGACATTTTTTTTCCTTGTTATACACCCTTGATTTGAACTTGATACATTGTCACGGTTTGGATTAGCAATTTAAGTGACGATTAGCATGTGCATTTTAGTTGATCTAAATTTGGGATAGCCAAACCTAAATGCCTCTTATTTGCTTGTTATTAGACCTTGACGGTGGATGAAGGGAATCTCGGAGTAGATACTTAAGGTTGTTTTGAGTACAAAGGTGAGTGTTCCAATGCTTGTCTACTTGTTAAATGTGACTAGTTGGATTATCTGATCTTGACTTACTTGATGATGTGAACTACTTGAAATCTGTTAGCATGAACACTCTCTTATGTTATTATGATCGAGACGAGTGTGTACTTTATCACACTCGATCTCCTTTGCTTGAACTATATATCCTTGATATCATGATACTTGTGAATTTGGTCCTTGTCTATATTTGATCTGTGAGTCGTTTGGGTGATGTCCCATCGACTAATCTGTTTAGAAGCTTGTTTACCTGTGCTTGTTACCTGTGCCTGTGAAATGGCCACTTGTGTGATATCACAAGGGCTAATCTTGTTATTAGTTCTTGGGACTCGTGATCGGAGTCCACTCCATCGGCTCATTGGTCGAATCGAGCCAGTTAGGGCTTGGTCGAGTAGACTAATGATGCCTTTGGATCCTGTTTCTTGTTTTTGGTATACTCGAGTATTACCTCCTGTGTTGGTGTTCGGGCCCGGTAAGGTGGGAGAATGGGTGAACGGGTATGGCTGACGAGTGGGGTTCTACTGGATATTAATTCTTGCATTTCCTTGGTTGACGGAGTGTCAACGGACTTGGATCAAGTTGCTGCTGTGGAACTTGGCTCCTGAGAGCCATCTGTATCCTTTCATATTTAAATTGTTATTTAAGTGATCCTTGTGCACTGATCTTCCAGTAAGAGAAGCTTGAGTGCTGAACTCCTCGTGAGCACTAATCTCCGAGTCGAGCGGCTTGAGTAGTGCGTAGGCACCATCTCCTGGTTGACAGTGCTACTGTGATCATCTCTGTACTTATACTTGAAATTCCAAATTTTATTGCGAATGTGCTAGTGTGATTGTTTATCAAAATCTTTGTGGTGCAAATGTGCTAATTGCTATTTTGCATGCCTGTCTTTTGGAACATCACTGGGCTTTTAGCTCACCCTATTTTCCTTTTGTTTTCCTTAGCAGGGGGATTTGCTTGAGCTTAGGATTGGAAGTACGTGCAAGTAGTTTAAGTTTTTGTTGTACTTTTGTTTAAGGGTGAATGTACTAGCACACCCTATCATGGATAAGTTTAGAGGTTGATTTTGTATCCTTAAATACCCTGTTATGTTTTAAGTTGGAATGGTGGTGTGAAACTTATGTATATATGTTGGTTGACTTTTGAATTTGGAAGTTTTAGTTTGTAAGTTGTGAGTTGTTGGTTATATTAGCTATCGAGTCCTGGCGAGAGCTGGGCAGGCAGTCCGCCGATACCCTAGGGTTCGCCCTAGGGAGAAGTGGGGCTGTCACACAAGGTGAGAATTGCTCAAGTTTAAATTCCAATGCTCATATTGCATCTTGTACAAATTGTGGAGGAAATCATGATGATAATAATTGTGTGAATTTTGAACAGATACAATTTGTCAACAACTTCACTCGACCAACCCAAAATAACCCTTATTCCAATACCTATAACCAAGGGTGGAAGAATCATCCTAATTTTGGATGGAAAGATCAAAATAATCAACAAAAGTCCACAAATCCACCGGGATTTCAACCAAGGCAACAACCCATGGAAACTAAACCAGGATGGGAGATTGTGGTGGAAAAATTAGCCAAAGGAACTTCGGAAAGGTTTGAGCAGCTAGAGGGGAGAATGGACCAATTAACTACCATGTATAGGAATATAGAAGCCCAACTTGGTCAAATTGCTAATGCTATAAACCCTAGGAATCAAGGGGAGCTACCTAGCAAAATAGAAGTCAATCCTAGGGAACATTGCAAGGCAATTACCCTCTGAAGTGGTAGGCAACTAGAAGAACCTTCTAGTAGTGAGCTTGAAAGAAAAGAAAAGAGTGAAGAAAATGAGACTTTGAGAGAAGAGCAAAGGGTAAGTATGGGGGAAAAAGGAAAGGAAAAAATTGTGGAAAAATATGAAATATCCTCTAAAAATAAAATTTGCATTCCTCCCATTCCATTTCCTCAAAGGCTCAAGCAAAGTAAAATTGATAAGGAGTTTGAAAAGTTTGTTAAAATGTTTAAACAATTATTAACATTCCTTTTGCAGATGCTATCACTTAAATTCCATCCTATGCCAAGTTCCTAAAGGAAATTATGTCCAAGAAGAGGCGATTGGAGGATTGTGAAACCATAGCTTTGACGGAGGAATGTAGTGCATTGATTCAAAACAAACCCCCTCCAAAATTGAAGCATCCGGGCAGTTTTTCAGTTCCTTGCACTATCGGTGATCTTAATTTTTCAAATGCATTGTGTGATTTAGGTGCAAGTGTTTCATTAATTCCTTTATGTGTTGCTAGGAAATTAGGGTTAAATGAACTAAAAAGAACTAATATTTCCTTGCAATTAGAGGATAGGTCTGTTAAATATCCTCTTGGTGTGCTTGAAAATGTGCTCATTAAAGTCAAAAGTTTCATAATTCCTGTTGACTTTGTTGTTCTTGACATGGAAGAGGATGTTCATATGCCAATTATACTTGGTAGACCTTTCTTAGGTACGGCCGGTGCAATAATTGATGTGAAAGAAGGAAAGCTTAAGTTTCAAGTAGGTAAAGATGAAATTGAGTTTAATTTGCATGAACTTGAAAATTTTCCTTCATTTACTAATCATATTTATGCCATTGATGTGATTGAGAATTTAACTCAAAATGTGAGTAGGATGAAACAAGAATCCGATCCTCTTGAAGTATGTTTATTTGATGGCATTTTTCATGAAGATGATGATTTGGAAATTTTACAAATGGCTAATTTCTTGAACTCTCAAGTACCTTACAAAAGAGGAAATTATTATGAAAGTTTAGGAAAAAGCCAAGGTTTACCACCACCTTCAAGCGAACAAGCTCCTACTCTTGATCTTAAACCATTGCCGGATCAATTAAGGTATGCATTTCTTGGAGAAAATGATACATTACCAGTTATAGTAAGTGCGTTTCTTGATGATGTGCAGTTGGAAAAATTACTACGCGTTTTAAGGAGGCACAAACCGGCAATTGGATGGACCATTTCCGATCTCGAAGGAATAAGCCCAACACTTTGCATGCATAAGATTTTTTTGGAAGAAAATGCCAAACCGGTGATTGAAACTCAAAGGCGTTTAAATCCAAATATGAAGGAAGTGGTAAGAAAGGAGATTTTAAAATGGCTCGACTCAGGTATTATCTTTCCTATCTCCGATAGTAGTTGGATTAGTCCAATTCATGTGGTGCCAAAGAAAGGTGGGATGACTATTATTGTGAATGAAAAAGATGAAATTATACCCACTAGAATTATAGCCGGATGGAGAGTGTGTATAGATTATAGAAAATTAAATGCGGCCACACGTAAAGACCACTTTCCATTACCTTTCCTTGATCAAATTTTGGAAAGGCTTGCCGGTTATGAATTTTATTGTTTTCTTGATGGTTATTCAGGGTATAATCAAATTGCCATAGCTCCGGAGGATCAAGAGAAGACCACATTCACTTGTCCTTATGGTACTTTCGCATTTAGGCGAATGCCATTTGGCTTGTGTAATGCACCGGCGACATTCCAAAGATGCATGATGGCAATTTTTTCCGATTATGCTGAGAAGATCATGGAGATTTTTATGGATGATTTTTCAGTTTTTGGATCTTCTTATGATAATTGCTTAAATAATCTAATCTTGAGAAGATTTTGCAAAGATGTGAAGAAACTAACCTTGTTTTGAATTGGGAAAAATGTCATTTTATGGTTAGAGAAGGCATTGTGTTAGGCCACAAAATTTCTTCTCAAGGAATTGAGGTGGATAAAGCCAAAATTGACTTAATTGAGAAAATGCCACCTCTAACTAATGTGAAAGGAATTAGAGGTTTCTTGGCCATGTAGGGTTTTATCGACGGTTTATTAAAGATTTTTCTAAAATCGCTAAACCCTTGTGTGATTTATTAAGTAAAGATGTTCCTTTTGACTTTGATGATAATTGTTTGAATGCTTTTACTAGGTTGAAAAGGGCATTGACGACAACTCCAATCATAACATCACCGGATTGGTCATTGCCATTTGAGTTAATGTGTGATGCAAGCGACTATACTGTTGGAGCTATCCTTGGTCAACGAAAAGAAGGGAGATTGCATGTTATTTATTATGCTAGCAGGATTTTGAATGATGCTCAAGTTAATTATGCCACAACCGAGAAAGAGTTGTTGGCGGTGATATTTGCACTTGACAAATTTATATCCTATCTAGTTGGCTCTAAAGTTATTGTTTATACGGACCATGCAGCCCTTAAATATTTATTGAGTAAAAAGGATGCAAAACCTAGACTAATTCGTTGGATTCTTCTTTTGCAGGAATTTGATATTGAGATTAGAGATAAAAAGGGATCCAAGAATGTGGTCGCCGATCATCTTTCTCGCTTGGAAAATATCCCTTCAAAAGAAGAAGTTCCTATCAATGAGAATTTTCCGGATGAACAATTGCTAACTATCAAAGATTCACCATGGTATGCCGATTATGTTAATTATATTGTAAGTGGTATAATCCCTCAAGAGATGAACTATCATCAAAGGAAAAAATTCCTTTATGATGTGAAAAATTACTTTTGGGAGGAGCCCTTACTTTATAAACATTGTGCCGATGGAATGATTAGAAGATGTGTGCCAGAAGATGAGGTACACAGTATCCTTTTTCATTGTCATAACCGTGAAGCCGGTGGTCATTTTAGTACTACTAAAACAATGGCAAATGTATGGCAATCCGGTTTTTATTGGCCTACTATGTACAAAGATGCTAGAAATTATGTTAAAAGTTGTAATGAATGCCAACGGACTGGTAATATCTCTCGAACACATGAAATGCCTTTAAATGTGTTTCTTGAAGTTGAATTATTTGATGTATGGGGCATTGATTTCATGTGACCATTTCCTAGTTCATTTAATAATAAGTACATACTTGTTGCTGTTGATTATGTGTCAAAATTGGTAGAGGCAATTGCCACTCCTACTAATGATGCAAAAGTAGTACTTAAATTCATTAAAAAGAACATTTTCACAAGGTTTGGTATCCCTAGAGCAATAGTAAGTGATGAAGGAAAACATTTTTGTAATAAATGGTTTGACTCACTTTTGCTTAAATATGGTTGTAGGCACAAGACATCCCTTGCATATCATCCACAAGCTAATGGCCAAGTTGAGTTAGCTAATAGAGAACTCAAATTAATCCTAGAAAAAATGGTGAATAAGTCTAGGAAAGATTGGGCTAGAAAGTTAGATGACACACTTTGGGCATATAGGACTGCGTTTAAAACTCCATTAGGAATGTCTCCTTATCACCTTGTGTATGGAAAAGCATGTCATTTACCTGTGGAAATTGAATATCGAGCTTATTGGGCAATTAAAGAACTTAACATGGATTTTTCTCTTGCAGGTAATAAAAGATTGCTTCAACTGAGTGAATTGGAGGAATTTCGCTTGATGTCATATGAAAATACAAAAATATATAAAGAAAAAATGAAATTTTGGCATGATAAGCACATTGTTAAAAAACAATTTGAGATAGGTCAAAAAGTTCTTTTATTTAACTCACGTCTCAAGTTGTTTCCAGGAAAATTAAGATCAAGGTGGTCCGGCCCATTTACAGTTACAAGGGTATATCCATATGGTGCCGTGGAGGTGACTACCGAGCAAGGTCCACCATTTAAAGTCAATGGACAACGTTTAAAGCCCTATCTTGGTGGTGAATGGGTTCCTAAAGGAGTAACTTACTCCTTAAAGGATCCTTGTTATGATTGAAAAAAAAAAAGAACAACAAAGAGTCGAGCCAACGACTTTAAACAAAGACGCTAGTTGGGAGGCAACCCATCGATTTGTGTTAATTTGGTGTGATTTTATGTTTAGGCATGTTTGTTTTATGTTTTTAAGTGTGTTTGTTTTGTTTGTTTTGTAGGAAAATCAAGAATGGCAAGATCTACCTTTTTGGTGCACGATGCATAGTAAAAATGCAAACATCTTCATACCTCAATTTGTGTTTTAGTTATTTTTGATTCAAGAAATGAGGTTAATTATGTTGTTTTGATCATATTACATGTGTTAGAGAGGGTGCATTGCTTAATTAACAAATAGGATTTTTATTCTGGAAATAGTAGAAAATGAGAAACCAATGAAACAGTTGAAGAAAAATTACAGAAACTGATTTCCAGAAGGATCCGCGCACTGATATGCGAGATATACATCGCGGATCCAAGAATCACGGATCAGGATCAGAGGAGTTTTCTGTACATCCGCGGACCGATACGCGATTTACGCGTCGCGGATCCATGGGTCGCGGATCAACTTCTGAGAGCTACCCAGCCAAATTCGTGAACTGATACGCGACTTTGCTTCGCGGATCAGTGAAATTACCCTTTTCCTGCAGTTTCTTGTTCAATTTTTTAGGTATTAAAGGTTATTCAATGGCAAATGGAAAAGTGGACCAATTCATTCACATTAATAGGGGAGTATTACTTTCTTATCTATCTTATCTTATTATTCCTTCTTACACATTAAGGACAATGTGCATTTTAAGTGTGGGGGGAGGAATTATGTGATTGTGATTTGATGAAAATTTACCATAATTTTTCAAATATCCTGTCCAAAATGTTTCAATTTCTCAAATAACTTGGAGATGACTATTTTGTGATTAAAATTTTTTGTGATTTAAGGAAAGTATATCTTGTAAAATGGAAGAAATTATGCCTAATTTTGCGTGTTTAACGAGATTTCTTTTCTTTATTTGATTTTACATAGTAGAGTGATAAATGTGGTTGATAAATGTAGTACTTTTCTCATGATTATTCTTTTGAGGGAGTATTTATTTATGCTTCTATAAAAAAAAAACTAAAAGAAAAACAAAAGTGAAAGCTCTACTTCAATGTGCTTAGTAACCGGGAGTCTTCATCTAAAAATGTCGACTTTCGCGTAAAACAGTGCTTGAATAAAAAGTAGACAAATAAGTGAAATGTTGAGTAACAGGGGATCTTTATCTAAAAATGTCAATCTTCTCGTCAAAAGGCACTTTCACAATTTAAATATATGTTTGCAATGATATATGAATAAATCCCTCTCTTGAAAATAATTATGGGTTTAGGAAGTATTTTATTGACTATATGATTCACTTTGCATGTGAAATTGGGTGAGGAATGAGAAATTGAATTGAGCTAGTTGAAATTATGGAATGATTACTCTCTTTTACTTGATATTATAAGTACTTGTGGTTTAATGGATGATTGCAAAAATGGTTATCTACCTTGTTTAGAGAAATTGAAAATAAAAGTGCACAAACACTTAAATCATTGTTGGTTTATATTTCTAATTGCTTGAGGACAAGCAATGATTCAAGTGTGGGGGAATTTGATAAGTAAATATTTTTCCTCTTTTAGTGTGTTTTATTTATCTATTTTTATGTACTTATTTTATGAAAAATGATGAAATTAAGCTCTTTATTTATTAATATGCATTCAAATGTGAAATTCAATTAGAAAATGCTTTTTGAGCAAATTAATGCCCAATTGAATCATTATTTGAAGGTAATGAAGTTTGGAAGAAAAGTTGAAAAATAGAAGTATCAAAAGTCGATGAAATTCCAAATTGGAATAAACAAAATGCAATTCAGTTATCGAGGAATCAAAGGGTCAAAAGTCAGAGGAGTTAACGCGCCAATTTCACGACGAAAATTCAGATTTTTCACATTTTGGACCAGATTCGCAGTCGAAACGCGATGTGACAAGTGGAAAAACGAATTATCTCGCGACTCCCTCTCATTGGAAGCAGGGGAGGTGATCCGCGATGGGATCCGCGAGCCTCTACCTCGCGGATCCACATCGCGGATCTTCAGAAAACGACAGCTACAACTTGCAGCCGAATTCCAGCTCATTTCCAACTCAATTCTGATAGAATTTCGACTGATGGCTGCACAATGTGGACTTGTGGCATCAAAATTCAACTTTAGATCTTTTTATTTGTAATCTTTTCCATCCTCAATTCTCTATAAATACCCCATGCATTCCAACAAGAAAAATAGATAGAGGAAGAGAGGAAAATAGCAAGAAAAAGAAGAGAATAGAATAGAGAGAGAAACTAGCTGGTTCTTGACAAGAATTAGTTTAGAATCAAAGTGAGAGGTCTATTGAACAAGGAGAAATCCTTTGTCAGCTTGTAAGTGAATTTTAGGATTGCAAAAGTGAAGAATAAGAGCTTATTTTATCAATTGGAGGAGTTCCTTTATCCTTTGCATTTCATTTCTTAAAGTTCATTCATGACTTCTTATGCAAGTTTTATGTGCTTAATTAATATGAATAGCTAAACTCCACTATCCTAGGGGTAAGATGAACTTATAAGGGATTGGATGTTGTTCACTTAAGTAAAGAAACGTTAACTTGTGATTATTAGTTCATTTATTTGTACTCAATATTCTTGGTTGCTTGATCATCAATTATGAATTATTCAAGCATGTGTTAGTACATGAAATATGTCTTGCATATGTAGTTCAAAATATATGAACCCTAGGTTGTATGTTCACGTTAGTAGGAGATGCATTTAGGAGGAATTATATTTGTAACTCATTGAGTTTCATGAACTTATGTTAAACTAATTCATCATGTTAATAGGTGAAGGTTTAATATGAGTATGTTTGTTCATTGTGAAAACAATCTACAAATGAAATTGGAGGTTACTTCCTTGACAAGTCATAAGTTTAAAATCTAACTTAACTAAGTGAACACATCCTTAACCTAACAAGGGATTCAAATCCCTAGAAATCTCTTACTCTATTCTAACTTCTCTAACTTGTTATTTTATACCGCCAATTGGAGGATTACGCCGTTAGATGGTTTTGTTTATTTTCTTGTTTACTGCCAAGTGGATGTCTTCGACACCTAGTGGTCGGTTCTAATTGCTTAATCCTCTCTCCTTAGGTCAGCTTAGTCCGCCTTCTCCTATTTTTAATTTTCTTTACTTTTAATTTACCACCAATTGGGGTTGGTTCTACCACCTTAACCGGTTGGTTTTAATTGCTTTCAATAGGGATGGTGGTACCGCCCGACTTTTTATATTTCCCACTCATCTGTCAATTTCTATTTAAATAATAAAGCAAGCTAAAAAACCCTAGTAATTAACCAAGTCTCTGTGGGATCGACCCTTAATTATCATTATACTCAATCCACAATCCGTATACTTGCGGGAAATCGGGGTAAAGAGGCCATAATTGATTGATAATTGGGAGAATTTAACTTGAAAGCCTAGGCCACGTCAGAATGAACTGTCACTACTTGATTATAATGTTATGTGCTATATATTTGGTTGATCTCATGATTGTTTACTTTTTGTATACCAAGGACCATTTTACTATTTGAATGCCCTAATTTTTTTTTAAAATGAAAACTCCTTGGTCTTATATGATATTTTACTTGTGCATGACTGTAAGCAATGTGTTCTTTAACACATTGGCTAAACTGGGCCCTTGCCCATCGTTACTAGCCTATTCGAGCTAGAAGCAGACTCGGTCGGGTAGGTTAGGAACCCTGGGCCACTGTTACGGTATACTCGAGTATTACCATCGGGAGTTATAAGGAGGAGTAGGGGGTTGACTGATGGACCAGACGGACTGCAACTGCCTCCACTGAATATTGTATCCTTTTACTGAGTGTTTCCTCAGTTTATGTGTTTATACATCTTATGCTTCCAAACTGAATTACATTGTTATACTAAGTGCTCAATTGATATTTATATTGTTCCACCCCTATTATGAGACTGCATGTTATTTGGATCGCTCACTTGGCTTTTAGCTCATACCTTCCAATTTTGTTTTCCTTAGCAGGGTTTGAGAATGAGAGCCTCCAAGGTTTGCACTAGATTGTTTGGTTTGGAGACTATAAGCTGTATTTTGATGTAATCACTGTATTGTGGATTGTACTTATGAAATTCTAAAGGTATAATTTTTGGTATTTGTAATTTTAGTTTGAGACGGTTATGAGCATCTAATGAAGATTTATGGTTTAAATGTTTTCTGGGACTGATGGACTAAAGTTATCTTATTTTTCGAGGTATTTGATTATTATTGAATTGAGGATTGTACCGAGTCCCGACGAGAGTTGGGCAGGCAGCCCACCGAACCCTTTGATTCGCCTTAGGGGGAGGTGGGGTTGTCACAATACCTACACTTGTGGTTATGAAAATAACTACAAGCTAATTTGCTCAATGAAATTGCATGAAATAAATCACTAAAACCACAAAGGTGCCACCCTACACTTGTTAGTGACTTCCTAGGTTTAGCATTTCATGAACTAGTGTCAAATTCCAATTTTTATGGCAAACTTAACACCTTAAGATGATCACAATTTAATGGCCGGTTAATCATGATTATAAAAGCCAAAGTACTAAATAACTTGCTCAAAATAATAGCAGCAAATAACTAAGTAAACATCACAAATAAAATATAGAAAGTTCATCCATAACTCAAGGCAATAACTTTAGCTAAACATGATAAAGAAAGAAAAGATCATACTTGTATTATAGCTAAACATGAACTCAAATACAAAAGAGAAAGTAATAGGAAAGAAGTCACCCATGTCACTAGAGTTTCAACACTCCATCTTCACTTTTCAATTCTTCATCCAAGTCTAACTACAAATTGTGGGGGCCTCAAAATTCAAATTTTGTTTTAAAATGTATAATAATATTTATATTATGTTTATTCACTAAAATATTAGTGAATTTATGCTTTGAGTGATTATTTTCTAATTTAGAGGATTTTACGAGAATTATTTCCCGGTGTGTGGTTTCGGCCAGTTTAAGCGCTAATTATTGTTCCAAAGTGTGATTAGTGACTTTAAGAGGAAATCGGGCATATATAGTGATATTACTAATATATACTTAAGGTTGGACAGTGTCGGAACGCGATTAAACAGTTAGAGTTAGACTGTCGCGCGCGACGCGACATAAAGTGGCCATTTGACCACTTTTTCCATAAATCAAGGAAAGCCACATGTTTTGTCCCTTAAAGTCTTATCCCTTGCTTCTTGTGGTTTCAATTTTTCAGCCACACTTTACAGCCAAAGAGAGGGAGAGGGCCGTGAGTCTTGAGAGAGAAAAGAGAGAGATTTTGCAACTTTGTTCCTTCTATTTCTTCTTCCTCAAAGTTCTTGAAGCTTCAAGACATCATTGGAGGGTGTCAATCTTGTTTCATCTCTATCCTTTGGCAGCCGTGAGAGAGAGAGTGTGTGTGTGTGTGGTCCGAATTGGTAGAGAGAGAAAAAAAGAGAGAAAGCTTGAGAGATTTTCTTCCAACTTTATCTTCTTTCTCAAACTTGAAGACCCATTGAAGACTTGGCTTGTTTCTCCTCCATTTCTTGGCTGCCGTGTGAGGGTGAGAGAGAGAGGGAGGGGTCTGAACCTTGAGGGAAGAGAAAAGAGAAGAAATAAAGCTTGTTTGAGTTGTGTGTTTCTTGATCTTGAGTTCTTGGCGGAAATCATCATCAAATCAAGCGGATCTTGGGTTAAGGTCGGAGCTTTTGGAGTTTCTAAGCTTGGGAGTGTCATTCTTGTTAGATCTAGAAAGATCTAAAGGTATAAGACTCGAATCTCTTAGACTCAGCTTGATTAGTGTTAAATGTAGCAGATCTACGGTTTATTTTGTTAGAAATATGTATATCTGGAATTGTGAGTTGGGCTCTTGAATTCCCAACTTAGGTAGCGGACTTGAGGTGACTTTTAGGTAGTGGACTTGAGGACCTGACTGTGGCTTGGTTAATATTTGTGAAATTAGTTTATTTTATGGTCAGAAAATATATTTTGTTGTTGAAAATTTTGAAGGAAGAGCACGTGAGATGGCCGAACCTATGCTGGGCAAATTTTGATGTTTGATTTCGAAATCTTGTGATATTTCTTGAAGAGATTTTGCTTAAGTATATATGTAATATGCTCATTTGTGAGTATGTGTTTTTATGAATTAAAAACGTGGATTTTAAATAAAGAAAAGTAAAGCTCTTCATGAACTTTGGAATAAAAAGTGTCGATTGGTTAGATTTGGAAGTTTTGAAATACTTTAGTTAATTTTCATGAATTTTGTATCTATAAAGATTTGGTGGGATTTGTTTTAAAGTTTGAGTTAGACCTGGAAGAGTAATTTTGATATGACAAGTCTCATATAAGTTTTACAGTAAAGTGAATTTGGAGGTAGTGTCTAGGAAGTATATCGCTGGAACACTTTATATTAATTAATATGACACTTTTTGAAAAGAATCATGTATGATGTGTTATCATTTGAGATGAATATTGTTTTCAATGGGATTTTGGAAAAACCTTGAGTACATGAAGGAATAAGTGTATTTAAACTTGATTTTCAAATGAGAAAGTGAAACTTATCAATTCCCCTTATTCGTTTTAGGAAGTGCTGAAGGCTTTGGAACTAAGCTAGCTTTAGAGTCCGAGCCTTGATATTTTGGTGAGTTTCCATGCCTGTTATGTGCTCATGTGAATTTAATTCGATCTATGTGTAGTTAAGTGATTTGATGTGGAAATACGATTCTTTTTATCCATCAAATGGAGTGATGTGTACTTTACCAAACTTACTCCTATTTTAGTGGAAAATTTTAAGATTTCTATGATGTGACTTAAGAGTGTTGATGTGAATTGTATGTGCATGAAAAGTTTGGGAATTCCCAAGACCTATCGGCATGTCGTTCGGCTCGTGCTGTAGGCTAGGCCTAGGCCGAGGAGAATAGTACTAGCCATAGGGAATACTATGTAATGTGATGTGTACTCTGGACTTGACGAAAGGGCTTGTCCATTTTGGAGAGCAAAACACAAGTTATGTGATAAACTATGTGATCACTTATGTGAACAAATTATGTGTGGAGTCGGGCCCGAAAGGGGTTTGGTGGAGAAAGGAGAAGTGGAGTTCTACATGGACTATGTGAAAGTTGATGGAGCGTCAACTACGAAGATCGTGATCAGGCGTCGTGGACCCTGGCTCCTGAGAGCCCCCGTATCCTACTCTTGTGATGTTAAATGCTTTCCTTATCTGTTTATTTCCATGTTTGTATTTCAAGTGAAATGCTATACGTGCTAGTTGTTCTGCATGCTCTTTTGGGGACTCACTAAGCTTTTAGCTCACCCTTTCCATTTTGTTTTCCTTAACAGGGACTGGGAACCCAAGTGGAGGTGTCAATCCTTAGAAGTAGGGTTTTCTTTTGTATATGTTTTGTGGAAATGGAAATTATGTGACTTTGGATTGTTTTTCTAAGAAACTAGAACGTATGTGGGAAGTTCTTTATGTACTTTGGGTTTGTAATTTGAAGTGTGAGATTGTAAGTTTGGATGATGTACTTATGAATTATCTTTTGAGGTTTGGATTAAAAATGATGTTTTAGCTTGAAGTATTAATGATTGTTACGGAGTCAGTCCTGGCGAGAGTTGGGCAGGCGGCCCACAGATACCTTGCGGTGCGCCCCTGGGAGAGGTGGGGTCGTCACAGGTGGTATCAGAGTTTAGGTTTGAGATCTCTGTAGTGTATCCTAGGCTTAAAGTTTAGGATACCGGCCTGTGGTGCTAGAGTGTTTCTTGATTGAAAAGATGAGCTTGGTTCTCGATGACTGGATGAGAGAAATGGAAAGACTGATAGGAATTGACATGGAGGGATTAAAACTTTAATTCTGGATGTATGCTAGTAGGAGATCTTCTTAAGAGTGTGAATAACTATAACCCCTTCCTAATTGTGGTTGGTGTTGAATCGAGAGCTCTCTATTGTGGCTAGTACTTAAGGAATCTTAGACCGGGAAGATATTAAATTTCTAGTGAACCGATTGATGGATGATGAAGAGATGCCCTTCCTAAGCTTTATTTGCTATCATGTGAGGTGCGATTTTGAGATCTAATGAGAGTTAGCAAGGAAGTGTTTTGATCGAGGTTTCCTTGTTTGTTTTCCAAGAAGTTTTAAATTTCATATCTTCGGTCTATTTAAAACATTCTTTCATTTAACCTCATCACGCATGTTGAGTTTTCATGATTTGGACAAGAAACTAGGGTGGTTTTGGAAGACAAGAAGTGTTTTAATTTTGAAAATTTTGGCAACTTTACACTTGAGGTGTGAAGAGAGATTTACTAACTTTTAAACTCAACGTTTGACAGAATCACAAAACATCTCACACCTTATTCTTGTAAAACAACAATTTGAGTATGCACGAGGCATATTACTCGATTTACTCGAAGAAAGTTTAATGAGTTTGAATGAAATTGAAGGTTTTAACCTTGAAAGTTTTCACTGTGACAGCCCCACTTCCCCTAAGGCGAACCAGAGGGGTAAGCGGACCACCTGCCCAGCTCTCGCCAGGACTCAAACATTCATTTATGGAACCATCATTAAAAGTATTTAAAAACGCCGACAAATTCACACAAAATACAAACCCCCAACATTCCATCTAGGAGACCTTGATAACAACTCCAAAATACTATAAACCGTCAAAATCATTCATTAACTTCAATCTTATATAAACGAGGAAATCCTACAAAAGTACTAAGAGGAAATCCAGCAAGGATACTAGGTTCCTCAATTCTCGTGCCCCACTTCCAAACCTGTTAAGGAAAACAAAGCTTATGGGGTGAGCAAAGCCCAGTGAGGTCAAGAATGCATGCACAAGCAGGTGAAAGCGATAACAATTCTTGACAACCAATAACAGTAGAAAACTTGGAAATCATATAAGATAATATAAAATAATCACGATAAAAGGATACAGTGCCGTTCCATCTTTCTGCCATTTTCCACATCTAGCTTCGGTTCGGTCCCAAGCTGTAGTTTCAGCAGGAATGTTGACACTCCGTCAACCACTATCTCACCGACCGTAGAAATCACTTTACTCTCACCCGTCTACTTACACCCCCTGTACCGGGCCCGCTTGTCAAAATAGTATTAACATCAAACCAAGTCGGGATGAGCGGTACCTCCCGCTCCATAGAGCGTGGTACATACTACCGCTTGGTAATTAACATCAAACCAAGTCGGGATGAGCGGTACCTCCCTCTCCATAGAGCGTGGTACATACTACCGCTTGGTAAATGAGTCGACGAGACTACGCTCCAATCGACTTAACTAGAACCCGACCAAAACGGGATGATAGGCACCTCCCACTCACTCGAGTGTGGTACATGCAACCGTTTGGTCTTATCAAGTCAAGAACAAGCACAAGTACAAGCACTTAACGACTTCAAATCAAACAAATTCAAGTAAGGGTGAGCGCGATAAAGTACACGCTCACCAAGTCAAACAAGCATGCTTTTCAAACGAAGTTCACCAAACCAAGTATTCAGTAACAAGCACTTGAACACTCACCAACAGTTGAGAGCAAGTGAGAAAATTTAGAGGACCAAACATGTTCTTTGAGGTCCACGGAATCCCCTGAGATATGCAAATTCAAACAATTAACCTTTCGATTTCCAATTAAAAGGAATCTCGTAAGATTTGGAAAAATCCATTTTCAAATGTGAAATGACGTGTCGTGCATATACTCAATGAACTAAACTCTCGAGAAATGCTTATAAACACTTAAAATAGCAAAGGGAGCACAAGCATGGGCGTTAGACGGAAAACGGACAAGAACGGAACGAAAACGGAAAACACACACTAAAAGGTGTGAAAGGCAGATTTGACACCTCTTGCCATTTTGACCATAACTCATGGTACGAGTGTCGGATTGAAGTGAACGAGGTGCTGTTTCGAAGCTAAGAGAACAAGATATAACTTTCATGAAGGTCATTTTTACCCATATTCACTATTTCTTGGTCAAAAGTACGGAAACATGTCTAGGAATTTCAGTATCAGGATTTCCGACAGGTTTGATTCAAACGATTATAACTCAGCGCTCACAAATCCAAATCAAGAAATTCCAAAGGAGTTGGAAAGCTAACATACAAGGCTACAATTATTAAGAGACGTCAAAAGCAAAAACATTCATCTTCCTGGTCAAAATGACCCATTATAGTAGCAAAAAACATTTCTGACAGAAACAGGGCATCAGGGGAATTTTAGTCATTTCACATGATACAGTGCTCCGATTCATCTGAAAATTTACAGGTAGAATCCTCACTCAATTCTCTACAACTTTCATGTTTTGTACTAAAGCTAATATAGCCTCCATCATAGTCGAATATTCAAACCAAATTCGGACAGAAAATCTAAACAAAAAGTAAAACTTGGAGTTCATCCATACCAACCAATTTCCAGCCATCCAATTCAGTTCCTAGCTAACTAAATTCAACTTCCAATCATCAATTCCCAACATTAAGTCTTGCAACTAATGAAACCCTAACCCTAGCTCTTGGCCAAGGTTCAAGACAAGCAAAACAATAAAAGCAATCCATGGAATCATCTTAGAAGTTAAGAATGAGCACTAATCAAGGCTAAACATCAACCAAATCCATCAATTACACCATGTACAAGAAATTCCAACTTTCAAAGTAAAGCTAGTTACCTCCTAACTTGATGTTCTAGGCAAGAACTCCAAGCTCCCAAGCTTCAATCACTTCCTCCTAGCTCAAGCTTCAAGATTGGATGATTGGAACACAAGACTTTCTCTTGTTTTTCTCTCTCTTTTTTTTTTCCTTTCTTTCTTCCCTTGCTCACGGTTTTCTCCCTTTTCTTTTCAGCCTTCACCCGACTCTCCTCTCCCTTATTCCTCTTAATTGGTCTCAAATTGGGTTATAAGATAAAGCCTAGGAGATATTTAAGGCATGGGTCAAAGGGTTGGTCAAAACTATCAAGCCAACCCTAGCATTTCAATGACCTTCCACCTTGGCCCCAAGTGATTTCATTTCCTAGCAATTGAGTCCATAAGTTGTAAATCCCACTTAGTCCACTAATACTTAATTACACCTAACTAGGTCACTAATCACCCAATTACCGTAATTAACTCCCGTGAGCATGCAAGTTCACACCGAAAATTCATGAAATAACAAACGTTTGATTTGTACATATAATTAGGGTTTTGAGAAAATATATTAGGGTTAGTACATTTAAGGTTTAGTGTGCAAACAAATTAGGGTTTTGTCGAAATTTAGGGTTTTCAAAGCAAACTAGGGTTTAAATTTCAAATTAGGGTTTTTAGACTTGTAAAACAAAATAGCTAAAACAAAACATTTTGTGAAGTAAAACAAACCATATAAACACTTTGGTAAACAATAATGATTATAATTAACATTATGTTGTGTTAAAGTCGATGTTAAAATTTAAACAAAAATATTAAATAAGTAGGTCAAATAAAATAAATTTTCGGGTCCTCACATTCACCACTTGTAACTACACTAATTTCCATCAAACCTTTATATACATTGTTGCTTTACGTATGTTTTGGCTCGACAAGGGTCTTGGTTTGAGAATGAGAGTGCGAACCCGTAAGTTGGAACTCGTATCTAAGCATGAATATTTTTGTGAAATCAAGGTTGACTTTTAGAGTTGAAACCTCTTGGAACATTGAAGTCAATATGTGACTGAGGGATTATGGAAGGAAAGATTGATAGATAGTCTTGTGTAATCCAATGGGATCCTAATACTTGATCTGAGCCGAAACTGAACTAGGAGATTAGATCTACTAGTGTTATGATTGATTGACCTAGTTGCGTACCTAGTAAGGTTCTCCCTTAAGAACTTAATGATTGCTTTATATATATCTTGTGATTAGTCCTATGGACATGTTCTAACATTTTTGCAAATACTTGAACTCCCAAGTTTTGTGTTCATTATTTGTGATGTGACTTGGATTCATTACCTATTTGTTGTAATTGAATGAAAGTACGTTCAATTTTTGCTTAACCATTACTGTGTACATATCTAATTACTTGTTGTCCCTTTTTACAAAAATATTTATATATATGTGTATATATTTTCAACTCGCGCAAAAATCAAAAATTAGGTAGAGTTTAGGTTTGGACATTTTTCTTAGAAATAAGAATGAATATTGGTTGTGAATTGGAGAGTAAATAGTTAAGTTTTATGTGGCATAAAAGCTAATTCTCAGATTAGATGTAAAGAATAGAGACGTTGGGTCGAAATTTATGCATTTACGAACCTGCATGTTTACTTATTTTTCTTAAAAGCATTTTATTCTCAAAAGTGATTTGTGGGGATTAGAATGAGTGTTAAGCGCATGGTGATGTTATCACCTGACGAATAGTTGGGAATTAGAGTCATTGAGCATTTGAGGGTTTAGTAGGTTTGAAAGAAATGTAAGAGGTACCTGCTATCTATGTTTAAAATTCTAATGATGCTTAAGTTTGAATAAGTTCTAATGGAATTTATTTTGTAGGTTATGGAGTTTGGCGGTGATGGTAACGGGCCTGGACGTAGACAGCCTACCGTTTCATATTGACTGGGCTTGGGGGGTGCCCGCATGGCCTATAACCCTAGAACCAGGACTAGGCGTGATTGTGAGTGTTGGAAGGACTATGCCTATCCTGATGAGGTAGTCATGGCGATCAATCGTGAGAGGAGGACCCTGACTAGGGTTCGTGAGGAGTTACAAGAGGAGGTGGATAGGCTGTTGACCGAGAGGCAGGATCAGGCAGATAGGATCCGTGCTCTTGAGGAGGAGGCCCGTTCGGCTAACGAACGAGTGGCTAGAGTTATGAGTCGAGAGCGAGCTGATGGTATTGTGGCTGAGTGTGAGGCCTTGGTAGAGGGAGTGCTTAAGGCTAATCGAGCTGAGGAGACTACTGTTGATCAGCCCCCTTCTGATGCAGATATGGGAGAAGATCGTCGGAGCGAGTCGGTGGGGGAGGCCGTTATGGCTGAGCCAGATCCCCAGCATTTGGAGTCTGATCCGTCGGAGAGCCCTACTTCTAAGACATTTGCTAGTATGTCTGGATAGGCTAGCTAAGTGTGAAGATAAGATTTGGAGTACCTTTGGTGAGAAGACCATTAGAGTGGTTCTTAGTCCTTGTAATTGCAAGCCTGCTGACTTTTAAAATCCTACATTTTTGTTTGATCGCAATTGTGAATGTGATATGACTTTTGTATGACTTTTGTTAAAGCATGCTCATCTGATGTACTCCTAGCACTGCTATTATTATGAACTATGTATATAAAGTGTTTTGGTTTCCCTTTCAAATTGGCTTTCTAGTAGTGTATATTATTTTTATGTTTATATTAAATTATCGGCCCTCTAATGAACAATGGAGGGTGGAAGAGGTCGAGGTCGAGAGTGAGAAATTAAACCACTCTAAGATTGGAGGGTAATGTTCATAGGTTAAGTACATGGTATAAAGGTTTGGGGTAAATGCTCTTTACTTTTTGAGAACCCTCATCATTGATGATGAGACGTTGAATTTGAGAACAAAAAAAGGTGGGGGGGACTTGATAGGAGGAATCTTGTGATTTCTTGATTAAGTTATTAATTTGAATTGCTCAAGATGACAAGTTAAATTAGGGTAGCTCATGTGCAAATTTTCATGGTTATATTTGTTAAGGATCTTGACTAGATGGCTCTTGATATGTTAATGAAAGAATCTTCTGGAGTTGCTGGGATAAGTTGGAAGAATTGTGGATTAAATGATAAAAGATTATTGATGAAAATTCTGTTTAGTGACGACCAAAACAAGGGAAATAAATCAACTTTAATTTCTACATTCCCTTGATAATTTTGGGCAAGTTATTGTTCAGTGAACTTATCACACCATCAACTTTCACTTGTATGTTGAAAATGAACCAAAACTATGCATTTTCTACCTTGAATTCTTCCGGGATCAATTTCAGTCCACTTCGTAGATTTTCTGATATTAATTGGTAAAGACTTAGAGCTTGAGTTTTATATCATTGAAAGCTTTATGAATCTAGTTTCAAATGCCACTGACGGCATTCGATTCCAACTTTCCTACTTGGAACTATGGTCATTTGCTCAAGTGACCCAATTCAAATCGACAGCTTTCTACACTTCTGTGATTGCTATTTTGATCATAGAAATGTATGAATTTGATTCCAAAGTCATCATATGTAATGTGACACTGTGTTCTAGCTTCAAAATGGCACAAAACACCTCTCAATTCGATAAGTGAAGTTCCAGATAAACCAAAAAGGTAGCAAAGCTGTTAACTTTGCTCCTTCCCTTTTGCATTCTTGCCTTTATTTTCCTTGGTTCCATTCACTTTCCTTTGGTTCTAAATAACGTTCTCTTTCTATTCTTATATTTCGACGGTTTGCCCTAAAATATTTGTAAATTTTCCCTTGATTCGCATCCAAGGCCTTGTGAGATCAGAATTAAGATTGGAGAATTAAAGTTGGCAATGTTAAACGAGATACAAAAGTGAAAATTCTTGTTTCTTGCGGATTAGGGATCAGTGAAAGTCTTGTTATATGATGTCTCATCTCAGGACTTGATTGAGTCCAGAAGATGGATTTGTGACTGTTGTGTTAAGGTGAAAATGAGTTTAATTAGTGAATGACCCCTTGTTACTCTGGATTGATCTATTAATGAGATATGTAGATTTGTCAATGTAATGAGTATTAGTGTGGATATGAGAGGATATAGAAGTTGATGAGATGTTACCATACAAAGAGTATCATATACAAATTCTTGGTAAGAATGTAAAGGATTAGAGAGATAAGGAGATTCCTGTGGGTTAAAATCCTATGAAGAAATCATAGAATCAAGAAAGTAACTTGAGGAAAAGAAGAGGCGATTTGAGAGAAATACCCAGAGTGATTTGTGCACTAAGGTATGAATTTCGAGGACGAAATTCTTTTACGGAGGGAAGGTTGTGAGGGCCTCAAAATTCAAATTTTGTTTTAAAATGTATAATAACATTTATATTATGTTTATTCACTAAAATATTAGTGAATTCATGCTTTGAGTAATTATTTTCTAATTTAGAGGATTTTACAAGAATTATTTGTCGGTGTGTGGTTTCGGCCAGTTTAAGCGCTAATTATTGTTCCGAAGTGTGATTAGTGACTTTAAGAGGAAATCGGGCATATATTGTGATATTACTGATATATACTTAAGGTTGGACAGTGTCGGAACAGGATTAAACAGTTAGAGTTAGACTGTCGCGCGCGACGAGATATAAAGTGGCCATTTGACCACTTTTTCCATAAATCAAGGAAAGCCACATGTTTTGTCCCTTAAAGTCTTATCCCTTGCTTCTTGTGGTTTCAATTTTTCAGCCACACTTTACAGCCAAAGAGAGGGAGAGGGCCGTGAGTCTTGAGAGAGAAAAGAGAGAGATTTTGCAACTTTGTTCCTTCTATTTCTTCTTCCTCAAAGTTCTTGAAGCTTCAAGACATCATTGGAGGGTGTCAATCTTGTTTCATCTCTATCCTTTGGCAGCCGTGAGAGAGAGAGTGTGTGTGTGTGTGGTCCGAATTGGTAGAGAGAGAAAAAAAGAGAGAAAGCTTGAGAGATTTTCTTCCAACTTTATCTTCTTTCTCAAACTTGAAGACCCATTGAAGACTTGGCTTGTTTCTCCTCCATTTCTTGGCTGCCGTGTGAGGGTGAGAGAGAGAGGGAGGGGTCCGAACCTTGAGGGAAGAGAAAAGAGAAGAAATAAAGCTTGTTTGAGTTGTGTGTTTCTTGATCTTGAGTTCTTGGCGGAAATCATCATCAAATCAAGCGGATCTTGGGTTAAGGTCGGAGCTTTTGGAGTTTCTAAGCTTGGGAGTGTCATTCTTGAAAGGAACTCGCAAGATCTTGTTAGATCTAGAAAGATCTAAAGGTATAAGACTCGAATCTCTTAGACTCAGCTTGATTAGTGTTAAATGTAGCAGATCTACGGTTTATTTTGTTAGAAATATGTATATCTGGAATTGTGAGTTGGGCTCTTGAATTCCCAACTTAGGTAGCGGACTTGAGGTGACTTTTAGGTAGTGGACTTGAGGACCTGACTGTGGCTTGGTTAATATTTGTGAAATTAGTTTATTTTATGGTCAGAAAATATATTTTGTTGTTGAAAATTTTGAAGGAAGAGCACGTGAGATGGCCGAACCTATGCTGGGCAAATTTTGATGCTTGATTTCGAAATCTTGTGATATTTCTTGAAGACATTTTGCTTAAGTATATATGTAATATGCTCATTTGTGAGTATGTGTTTTTATGAATTAAAAACGTGGATTTTAAATAAAGAAAAGTAAAGCTCTTCATGAACTTTGGAATAAAAAGTGTCGATTGGTTAGATTTGGAAGTTTTGAAATACTTTAGTTAATTTTCATGAATTTTGTATCTATAAAGATTTGGTGGGATTTGTTTTAAAGTTTGAGTTAGACCTGGGAGAGTAATTTTGATATGACAAGTCTCATATAAGTTTTACAGTAAAGTGAATTTGGAGGTAGTGTCTAGGAAGTATATCGCTGGAACACTTTATATTAATTAATATGACACTTTTTGAAAAGAATCATGTATGATGTGTTATCATTTGAGATGAATATTGTTTTCAAGGGGATTTTGGAAAAACCTTGATTACATGAAGGAATAAGTGTATTTAAACTTGATTTTCAAATGAGAAAGTGAAACTTATCAATTCCCCTTATTCGTTTTAGGAAGTGCTGAAGACTTTGGAACTAAGCCATCTTTAGAGTCCGAGCCTTGATATTTTAGTGAGTTTCCATGCCTGTTATGTGCTCATGTGAATTTAATTCGATCTATGTGTAGTTAAGTGATTTGATGTGGAAATATGATTCTTTTTATCCATCAAATGGAGTGGTGTGTACTTTACCGCACTTACTCCTATTTGAGTGGAAAATTTTAAGATTTCTATGATGTTACTTAAGAGTGTTGATGTGAATTGTATGTGCATGAAAAGTTTGGGAATTCCCAAGACCTAGAATTGTATGTGCATGAAAAGTTTGGGAATTCCCAAGACCTATGGCAAGTCGTTCGACTCGTGCTGTAGGCTAGGTCTAGGCCGAGGAGAATAGTACTAGCCATAGGGAATACTATGTGATGTGATGTGTGCTCTGGACTTGACGAAAGGGCTTGTCCATTATGGAGAGCAAAACACAAGTTATGTGATAAACTATGTGATCACTTATGTGAACAAATTATGTGACAAATTATGTGTGGAGTCGGGCCCGAAGGGGATTTGGTGGAGAAAGGAGAAGTGGTGTTCTACATGGACTATGTGAAAGTTGACGGAGTGTCAACTACGAAGATCGTGATCAAGCGTCGTGGACCCTGGCTCCTGAGAGTCCCCGTATCCTACTCTTGTGATGTTAAATGCTTTCCTTATCTGTTTATTTCCAAGTTTGTATTTCAAGTGAAATGCTATACGTGCTAGTTGTTTTGCATGCTCTTTTGGGGACTCACTAAGCTTTTAGCTCACCGTTTCCATTTTGTTTTCCTTAACGGGGACTGGGAACCCAAGTGGAGGTGTCAACCCTTAGAAGTAGGGTTTTCTTTTGTATATGTTTTGTGGAAATGGAAATTATGTGACTTTGGATTGTTGTTCTAAGAAACTAGAACGTATGTGGGAAGTTCTTTATGTACTTTGGGTTTGTAATTTGAAGTGTGAGATTGTAAGTTTGGATGATGTACTTATGAATTATCTTTTGAGGTTTGGATTAAAAATGGTGTTTTAGCTTGAAGTCTTAATGATTGTTGCGGAGTGAGTCCTGGCGAGAGTTGGGCAGGCAGCCCACGGATACCTTGGGGTGCGCCCCAGGGAGAGGTTGGGTCGTCACACAAATACAAGATGAAAAACTACTATAACTACACTACTAACTATACTAGACTAATGAACTAAGAAAACTAGTGAAGACTACATTTTTGGTAGTGATTCTAGCCTTTCATAGTTATCTTTTCTCTTGTCTACCAAAGACTCTATTTATAGAAAACATCCTTCATAAGCTTCCAAAACTTCAGTGAAAACAAGAAAAGTTTAAGTTTCAAAAGTCAAGAAAAATGTCTTCAATGAATCTTCCTTCCTTGAAATGTCTTCATCATCTTAATCAATCTTCATGCATTGAATTCAATTCTCAAATGAGTTGTAAAGTTGATGCAAATTGTGTTTTGGATTTGCCACTAGTTGTTTCTTCAACTTTCTAAGATTCTTCATGTAATTTCCAACAGAAATTCGTTCAAGATTGAGCTGGAAGTGAGTTGGAAAAATTCTAGAATTTGGCTGCAAGTTGAAAGGTCATTTTCATGGATCCGTGCAGCATTACCTCTTGGATCGCCTCGCGGATCCGATTCCCCTACTTCTGCTGAGATAGAATCGTGAGCTATTTATTTCTTTCAACTGTCACTTCGCGTTTTAGGTCCCGGATCAATTTCAAAATCACAAAATTTGAATCTTTCATCGTGAAATTGAAGTGCTAAATCCTCCAAGTTTTGACCCTTTAGTTCCTTGATAATTGAATTGCATTATGATTATTTCAATTTGAAACTTTATCAATTTTGGATACTTCAATTTTTCAACTTTCCCTCCAAGCTTTATTGCCTTCATTTTTCTTCAAATCATCAATAATCATGCAAATATCTTTTCATTTCACTCCATGTGATGATTGAACCATTAATCCTACAAAAACATGAAGTTTTCATTGCATTAATCCATAGAAATGCACTTTTTCTACTTAAACCATAAAATGTAAAATTTCACTAGAAACCCTAGTTAATTAGCCATCAAAATAAATAAAACACAAAAAAACTAAATAAAAAAGCATATTTCAAGCATATAAAATAGACATTTATCACAAATCTTTTTATCTCTTGTGTAGGTGAACATGGAGAAAATCATGAAGGAATCAAAATGGTTCATAGATAGTGGATGTTCAAGACACATGACCGGTGATCCATCTCAATTTGTGAAACTCAAGTCAAAATCAAGTGGAAAAGTGACATTTGGAGATGATATGAAAGCCAAAACAATTGGAGTAGGAGATGTCGGTAAAAATGGTGAAACATTTGTTCATAATGTGTTTTTAGTTGATAATCTAGGCTATAATTTGCTAAGTGTTAGTCAACTATATGATAGAGATTTGTTTGTGTTATGCAAAAAACATGAATTCTTAGTTCTTGATTTAAACTTTAATATCATTTTCAAAGGAAAAAGATTCAATAACATCTATGTTGTTATTCTTGAAAAAATCAACTCATCTAACTTTTAATTTCTTAAAATTTCAAATGAAGATCCTTGGATGTGGCATAGAAGACTTTATCATTTCAATATGGATACGTTGAATGAAATTTTCAAAAAGGAACTTATTAGAGATTTACCAAAAATTAAATTTAAAAAAGACAGTGTGTGATGCTTATCAATTTGGTAAACAAACCAAAGTTTCCTTCAAACTCAAAAAGTGTGTATCTATATCTAGACCATTGGGGTTTTTACATCTTGATTTGTTTGGTCCTACACAAATTGCTAACTTGGGTGGTAACAGATATTGTCTTGTGATTGTTGATGATTATTCTAGATACACTTGGACAGTTTTTCTTGCTCACAAAGATGATGCTTTCAAAAATTTTGTTTCCTTGTTTGCAAAACTTCAAAATTTGCTTGGTTTAAACATTGTTAAAATTAGAAGTGATAATGGCTCGGAATTTAAGTATTGTAGATTTCCGGAATTTTGTGGTCACAATGGAATAACTCAGGAGTTTTCAATTGTAAAAACCCCCCCAACAAAATGGTATTGTTGAAAGAAAAAATAGGACTCTTGTTGAAGCCGCAAGGACTATGTTAAGTGAAAATGATTTGCCAAGATACTTTTGGGCGAGGCCGTGAATACGGCATGCTATGTAATGAATAGAGTTCTTTTAATACCAATTTTGAATAAAACCTCTTATGAATTATTGTTTGTTAAAAAACCAATTGTTGACTACTTCAAAGTTTTTGGTTGCAAATGCTTTATTTTAAATATCAAGGAACATCTTGAAAAATTTGATAAGAAAACCGATGAATGTATTTTCTTGAGCTATTGTGAAAACAAAAGAGGATATAGAGTCTATAATAGAAGAACTCTTGTTATTGAAGAAGCTATACATATTACATTTGATGAATCTAATGATGATTCTTCCAAGAGTACTTGTAAAGATGATGATGTAGGTGTTCAAGAAGGACTTGAGAAGCTCACACTCCAAGAAGAAAATAATGTTGGAATGGAGGAAAACTCAAAAGAAAATGGCTTTCAAGAAAATCGAGCACTAGAAGAAGAAGACAAGGATGATGATCTATCCAGGGACTTTCCTAAAGTTTGGAAATTCATTCAAAATCATCCCAAGGAACTAATTATTGGTGATCCGTCCGAAAAGATTAGAACTCGTTCCACATCTAAACCACTAGTTGATAATTTGCACTAGTCTCACATGTTGAACCCAAAAATGTTAATGATGCCTTGAAAGATGATAATTGGATTCTAGCTATGTAAGAGGAATTAAATCAATTTGAAAGGAATAACGTTTGGACTCTAGTTGAAAGACCTCAAAATCATCCTATTATAGGTACAAAATGGGTATTTAGAAATAAGTTAAATGATAAAGGTGAAATTGTGCGAAATAAGACTAGATTAGTGGTTAAGGGATATGCTCAAGAAGAAGGTATAGACTTTGATGAAACATTTGCTCCCGTAGCTAGATTAGAATCTATTAAAATGTTTCTTGCATTTGCTTGTTTCAAAGGTTTTAAATTATATCAAATGGATGTTAAAAGTGCTTTCTTGAATGGTTTTATTGATCAAGAAGTTTATGTAGAACAATCTCCCGATTTTGAAAGTGAAAAATTTCCAAATTATGTGTTTAAACTTTCAAAAGCCTTGTATGATTTAAAGCAAACTCCAAGAGCTTGGTATGAGCGTTTGAGTGGTTTCTTGATTGAAAATGACTTTAAAAGGGGTATTGTAGACACCGCCCTTTTCACAAAACAAAAATTGAATGATCTTCTTATTGTGCAAATATATGTAGATGATATTATTTTTGGTGCCACTAATGAACGTTTGTGCAAGGATTTCTCCACTATTATGCAAAATGAATTCAAGATGAGTTTGATGGGAGAATTAAATTTCTTCATCACACTTCAAGTTCTTCAAACTCGAGAAGGGACATTTATCAATCAAATAAAATACACGAAGGAACTCCTCAAAAGATTTGGAATGGAGGATTCTGTGAGGGTCTTAAAATTCTATTTTTATTGAAAAATAAATAAAAATATTTATATTATGTTTATTCACTAAAATATTAGTGAATTTATACTTTGAGTTATTATTTTCTAATTTAGATAATTTTTCATGAATTGATTGCTGGTGTTTGGTTTTGGCCAGTTTAACCGTCGATTTTTGAGCCGTGGCATTAATAGTAACTCTAAGTTAAAATCGAGCATATGCAGAGATATTACAGAGATATATTTAAGGAAAGACAGTGTCAGAAGGAGAAAAACCAGTAAAAGTTAGAGTGTCGCGTGTCGATGCGATAAAAAGTGGAGTTTGACCACTTTTCCCCAATTTAAGGATCACTACACTTTATGTCTCCTTAAAGCCTTGTTTCTTGCTTCCATGCCTCTTTATTTTTCAGCCACTCTTGGAGCTTGAAGAGAGAGAGAGAGAGCTGACTTGTGAGAGAGAGAGATAGAGAGAGAAAACCAAATTGCTTCCAACTTCATCTTCTTCCTCAATTCCTTGAAGCTTGATGACTCCATTGAAGGCATTTCTCTTGTTCCTCCTCCTCCTAGTGGCTGCCGTGAGAGAGAGAGAGAGAGAGAGAGAGAGAGGTCCGAGATTGAGAGAGAGAAAGGAAGAAGGAAGAAAGCTCATCTTGTTGTTCATCTTGTTTGGCATCTTCTTGTTCTTGAAATTTGAGGAGGAAATCATCATCAAGCAAGGGAATCCTTGGTTAAACTTGAAGGTTCTCGAGATTACAAAGTTTGGAAGATCATTCTTGAGTAAAGCTACACTAGATCTTACTTGATCTTACTAGATCTAACTAGATCTTGAGGTACGATACTTAGATCTTTTAGTTTTAATCTTGATAATGTTAGATCTGTTGGATCCATAGATTACTTTTGCTAGAAATGATAATGTTTGGTACTTTTGAGTTGGGCTCTTGAATTTCCAACTTAGGTAGTTGTCTCGAGGTGACTTTTTAAGTAGCAGATTTGAGGATTTTGTTGTGGTTGTGATTGTTGATGTTAGATGAGTTTACTTTATGGATAGGGAGTAAAAATGTTGGCTTGTTTTGGGTGAGAAAGTTTTGGAAAAAAATATGGAGAGAAGAGAGAAGCATGCTGCCCGAAATTTCTGCTGCATTTCCCCTGTTTTATTTATGAAGTTTTGATGACTCTTGATGCTAAAATGCTTGCCATATGTTGGGAAATGTGTGTAAAATATCTTTCAAAAATCACTTCATTTGGTTGAGCAAAAGTTGAGTTAAATGAAGAACAAGAAAGCTGGAAAAATTTCTGCTTTAAAGCTGCCAAATTTGCTTCTTCATCTTGGCTTGATTTTTGTCAAAAATTTTGGGGTGTTTTGGTCTCCAACTACTCAAGAAAGCTTTGCTAGATATTTGGGTTCAAATGTGGATAAAATGAGTGAAAAATACCTTCTCAACCAAGTTTAAAAATAAAGCAATTTTCGTGTGCACTCCTGCTGGGTAGTGAACCAGCAGGGTAGTGAATCAACCTTTAGAAAACAGACCATAACTGAATATACAGGAGTCAGAATTGAGTGCTATTTATTGCATTTGAAACTAGACTCCAACGGCTTTCTAACGGTATAAAGCTTTCACCCTAGTTCATTTTCTACCAGTCGCATCAAATCCGTGAAGTTGACTGATTTTCAGGACTGTTTTGACTATGATTCTGAAACTGCTGTAGCTTGTTGCTCAATTTAAACCCATTTTGTGAAATGAATTTGCGACTGATGCTTTCTAGTGATTTCTAGTGTTTTGAATCTAGTTTTCAATAGTATAAACTATGTTAATTTTTGACTTGTGCGGCCTTAGTTATGAACTTTGTTAGAAACTGCGTCGGATGAGTTAATACTTGAAAGTTGGATTTGTGAGAGTAGAAGCTTAGCTACTCACACATAAATTAGTATGGATAGTTTTGATAAAGGCAATCTTGAAAGTGATCCTAACTTGGATTGTCATCTGTGATTAATTGGTGAGTGTTCCAACTCCTTTTCAAATGAAAAATCTTGCTATTGTTTGCCAAGGAATGATTTGCTGAAATGATTTACTGTTATTTTCAAGTAAAATGCTTTTACAAGTGAAATAATTTATGAAGAGTTTGTGAGTTTCCATGCATAATACTTGTCTTGATTTGCAAATACTAAATGAGATGGTGATTTATTTATGTGATCTTGAACTAGTGACTAGAGATGAATTATATGTTGAATACGTGTCATGTCTTGTAATCTTGACTTGTGTGTTAAGCGGTAGTATGTACCACACTTTAATGCATGGGAGGTACCTCTCATCCAGTCTTAATTTTAAATCTTGAATACGTCGATTAGAGCGTTGTCTCGTTAACCATATGTGTTAAGCGGTAGCATGTACCACACTCAATGAGTAGGAGGTACCTCTCATTTCGCCCTAATCTTGAATCTTGAATAAGTCGATTGGAGCGTTGTCTCGTCGACCATACGTGTTGAGCAATAGTATGTACAACACTCTAATGAGTGGGAGGTACCTCTCATTCCATCTCAGAACCTTTTTCTTGATTAAATCTGAACGGTAGTATGTGTCATGCTCAATCAGAGTGGGAGGTACCTCTCATCCTGTCTTAGTATTTTTTTTCTTGATTAAAGTGAATTGTTTATTTAACTATTTAACTATTGTTCGAATGCTCGAATTCTTGTATATTTTAATAAATGTATTCAAATGTATTATTGAGTTTTCTCGTTATGGTACCTCTTAATGAACCATACTCTTATAAGTGATCTTTAACGACTCAACTATTTTAAAAAATGCTTTTGATTCAAGTGTTATGATTTCGATCAAATGTGAATTTGCTTATTTTTCAGAACCTCAGCTGCTAGCTCACCCCAAAAATATTTATTTCCCCTCCACAGGGCTCGAGGCAAAAGAAGCACTTGTAGAGACTTACTAGTATGACTGGTTGGATTAACTCTTGTTCTATTTGGGTGTATTATTTCTGATGTCTTGTGGAATGTACTTATTGTATTGAAATACTTGGGAAATAACATCTTATGGTTATGATATTATTTGGAAGTACTTGGATGTAATTGTTGGAGTTTTATTGTAATCATTAAATGCTAGCACTGAGATTTGATTGAGGACTGTAGTGAGTCCTGACAAGAGTTGGACAGGCGGTCCGCCAAACCCCTTTTGGTTCACCTTAAGGGTAGGTGGGGTCATCACATATTCAAAGCAAGTTGACACACCTATGTGTACATCTACCAAACTTGACAAAGATGAAGAAGGTATAAGTCTTGTTGAAAAGAAATATAGAGGTATGATAAAAAACTTACTTTATTTAACCGCAAGTAGACCTGATATTATGTTTGCCATTTGCTTGTGTGCTCGTTTACAATCTTATCCTAAGGAATCTCATTTGAATGCCGTTAAGAGAATTTTTCGATACTTGAAAGGAACTTTGAATTTTGGTCTTTGGTATCCTAAATGTCAAGAATTTGCTTTATGTGGATATGCGGATGCTGATTTTGGTGGATGTAGAATAGATAGAAAAAGTATTAGTGGTTCATGTCATTTTCTTGGTAATTACTTGGTATCTTGGTTTAGCAAAAGACAAAATGCTATTTCTTTGTCTACAACCGAAGCGAAATACATTGCTGCTAGTGCATGTTGTGCTCAATTATTATGGATGAAACATACCTTGAATGATTTTGGCTTGTTGTATGATAATATGCATGTTTATTGTGATAATACAAGTGCCATCAATTTGACAAAAAATCCCGTTCAACATTCTAGGACAAAGCACATGGACATAAAGCATCATTTCATCCATGATCTTGTTCAAAATGGTGCGATTTGTGTAAATTATGTTTGTTCAAAAGATTAAATTGCTGATATTTTCACAAAAACTTTGCTTTTAGATCAATTTATATATCTGAGATCGAAATTGAGTATTTTAGAAAAGAACTCTTAAAAAATTTTTCAATCAAACTTTATCGGATATCAGATAACAGATGAACGGACATCCGACAGTGTTCTAAGCTGTTTTCCAAAAAAACTTATTGGATGGATGTGTCAGATGTTTCACTTCGTTCGAACGTCCAACACACCAATAGTCGCATCTTATAAAGGCTAGTTCCTTTCATTTCTATCAGTCAAACTTCTCATTTTCGGACACACTTCCCCACTCCTCTGCTTTATTAAAATTCAAATTCGCACCTTCTCAAGAAAAAGTTTCCAAAATTGATAGCACAAACCATTTTGTAAGTCCTTTGCAAACAGTGCTGCATCAATATCTTATCTTAACAGCAACAATTCTTTCCGATCCCAAATTTCTGCTAAAACCCAAAAACTAATCTCACCTCCCTTTTTGAGCAAATTGGTCACGTCATTTTCAACTAAATAGTAGAATTAGTCTTTAGTATTCCATTTCTCATCATTCTCATTACTTAAAACATCCGAATTTTAAAATGGTAAGAATTAGAGGAGGGTCTTCTGCTACCGGATGCAAACGCACCTTCAGGGATGAAGAAGTGGAGTTTCCTACTGCTAGACGGACCTCCAAAAGGACTAAAAAGGGATCTGCCAGTACTCAGGAACATCAGACAACTCAGACCATCCCACCACCTCCTCCATTGCCTCAATTTATTGATGATGAAGCCAAAGAAAAGTTTGCATTTATTTCACAAAAGGGCTTTATCATTCAAAGATCAATCAACCACTCTAAATTTCGTAAGATTGATCTTGATTCTGTTCTTCACCTTTTTGAATTTCAGAAATGGTCTCACATCATCACAATGCCTAATATCTTCTATCCTGAAATACTTTATTAGTTCTTTGCAAATCTTAGGAAAGGCACTACTCATAATGAACTGAAATCACGTGTTAATGGGATAGATCTTGTTTTTGATCCTAAAATTGTAAATGGAATTTTGAAAACTACTATTGAACATGGTTGTCGTAGTAAGATTGCTAACTTTTTCTCTTATGAAGAAAATCCGACAACCATTCATCATTTTAATGCTGAAAAACTGATGACTTATTTTCAATCTCCATTTCAAGTCCCAACTGATGCCAAATTGGAAGACCTTTCACCAAAAAATCTAATCATTTTCTCTATTATTTCAAATTTGTTAGTCCCTACTGATGGTCATCGAACTGATGCCGACAAGATAGAACTATATCTGTTCTACTGTTTTGTTGAGAAAATACGTATTGACTTTGGATTTCTCATGTGCAAATTTCTGCTAAAACTGAGCACTGATACTCTTAGAAAGCTTTCCTATGAAAAATTTTTAACTCCTATTTTTGAACATTTCAAAATCCCTATTATTGGAGTATGTCCTAAGGACACTTTTTCCCCTGTTTTCACTAAATTCTACTTTGAAAGGAAAAATTTAAGATTTTTTGATGGTAAATGGTGCACTAAAGAAGCTGCTTTTGAATCTCGATCCAAACGTGGTCATGATACACCTATTACTCCTAACACCACACAATCACTGCGTTTCACTCCTGATTCCTCCATTTATCCTAGAAAATCTTCTTCTAAAACTGCTTCATCTCATTCCGAAGTGGTTGACTTGTTAAAAGAACTTACAGATCATGTTCTTCTTCTCGAACACAGTCTCATGATCACCATGTCCTCTGAGCAAAAATCTGAGTTCTTGGACAAGAAAAATCTTTTGATACCCACTGCTATGGTTGAGGATGCTTCATATGCAAAGGAACCACGTCCTAATCCTGCTTTCGGTACTCAAGCTGCTACAAATGCTCAGACTCCTCATGATCCTTCCACTTCTGAGAAGGGCAAAGAGCCAATTTTTGCTGAACCTGAAGAAGATGATGAAGATACTGAAGAGGAAGACCATTCTGCATTTTGTATTAGCAGAAGAAGACCTGGATCTGCCAAATTCACTTTTTAGGCACACTAGATTCATATGCACTTCATCCTTAGGCTACATTTTTCCTGTTTTGTTCCCTTTTGATAGTGAATGAAGTGTATAATCTATTAAGTACTTTGCTACTTTCATTGTTATTCCTGTTGGATATTTTGTTCAATGTTGGATATTAAGTACTTTGCTAATTTCAATATTCTGTTATTGCTGTATGTGTATGGTAATTGTGGTATTGATATAGTGATATTTTGATAGTTATTGTGATACTGATGCTTGTATGGTGCTGATATTGTATTGATACTAGTATTGGAATTATAAAATATTTGGTATTGAAGATTTCTGATATTGGAATTGTGAAACATTTGGTATTGAAGATTTCTGATATTGGAATTGTGAAACATTTTGTATTGAAGATTTCTGATTGGTATGTTGGTTTTTGATATTGGTACTGTTGCTCCTTTGGTTCTTTTTGAGATGACAAAAAGGGTGGCTTATAATTAACTGGTTTGGGTATGGTTGAAGAGTGTAAATGCACGATTTATATAAGTTATGCTCATATTATAGGTTGTGTACATTCACCAGGTGAGGGGGAGTTATATAATTTTTTCTTTGTCAAAAGTTTTCATTTTATAAAAAATAGATTCAATTGTTTTGTCATCATCAAAAAGATGGAGAATGTAAATCTTGATCTCGAATTTTGACAATTACAAAATAATTGGATAAATTAATCTAATGTCTTCTATTGAGAAATATGGCAACTTAGTTCATTGGTACAAATGGTGCAAATGGAAGATTCAATCAAGAAGGGGCAAGGATACTCAACTTTGTTGGACGCTCAATAGCATGTATCGGACGTCTGATAAAGGTTGAAAACTCTCAGCAGAGCCTCCATTGAACACTCAACTTGAAGCACTAGACGTTCGATACACAGGGGGAGTATCGGACACATATCATCAACATCGGACGTTCGATCGAATTCAAGAAATATTTCGATCTCTCTGAATAATGTCGGACGCAGACTACACCGGACGCAGAAAACTCATCGGCCATCCAATAAACATTGAGACAACCTTTCGGATGATGGGACCGAACGTCCGATACTTCCAACGACTAGTTGACTCTTCAACTTCCTTCTATCCGTTGACAGCCTTTATTATGCTCTTTTTTTTCCCCTTTAAATAGTCCTTTGTCTGAACAATATAAACAATTTTGGTACACATAGAATACAAGTTCTTAAGAGTAATTTTGGCTAGAAAATACTCTCCTTGTAAGATTTGTAGTTCTTGAAGTGTGGGTTGGTGTGTAAGCTTTTCACTGGTGATTGAATTTTTCAATAGTGTAGCTTTGAGAGGGTTATCCGGAGTGATTGTAAAAGTTCCTAACTTGAACGAGTGTTGCTTGGAGCAAGGAGGAAGTGAGCCTTCCATTGTACACGAAATTGGTTGTAATTCATCAATTTGAAGTAGCTTTTGTCAAAGAATTTGTCTTCAAACTCAAGAGGAGCTTGGTAGACAATTGGTTTGTAAACTCTCATCTCTTTTATAGTTTACTTTATAATTCTTATAGTGCTTATATCTTCTATCATTCTTGAATTCTATTGTTCCTTCCTTGATAAATTTATTGTGTAAGAGGGTAAATTTCTTATTGTGAAAAGGGATATCATAACTTGATTAATTTTAATCAACCTAATTCACCCCCCTCTTAGGTTGTCTTTGGACCTTACAATTGGCATAACCTTCTTTAAGTAAATATTTACTAAGACAATTCTATTACATACGTCTAGATTGTTTGAATGCATATAAAGATCTTTATAATTTGATCGAATAAGTTTATCGAAGATTTGATTTATATGTTTTAGGCATGCTAAATCATTTAGGGATTTTCATGTATATATCATTATCCAATATTCCATACAAATAAGTAGTGACCACATCCATTAGACACATATCAAATTTTTCATGCACTGCTAGACTTACAAGATATTTAAATGTAATTTCATCCATTACTGAAAAATATGTCTCATTATAATCAATTCTAGATTTTTGTGAAAAATCTTGAGTTACAAATCTTGCTTTATATCTTATAATTTCATTCTTCTCATTACTTTTTCTTATAAATACCATTTATAACCGATTGACTTAACACCTTTAGATGTTTGAACTATAGGTGCAAATATTTTTCTTTTAACCAGTTAATCCAATTTACGTTGGATCACATCTTTCCATTTTGGTCAATTATTTTTTCGCTGACATTCATCAATCGATCTAGATTCATGATTGTCATCTTCTTCCATAATATTAAATGCTACATTATATGCAAAAGTACTATTGATAATTATTTCTTTTCGATTTGAACTTTTTCTTGTAGTGACAAAATTTATTGAATTTTCAATAGTTTCATTCTCTTCAAAATTAGGCTCTTTGGGAGTGGACTCTTCAGGAGTGACCTCTTCCGAAAGTTAAATTTTGTCACTATTAATATTTGAGATTCTAGACTAATTCTTAAGTTCTGAATTTTATTATCATCATCCAATCCTCTTTTCTTTCAAAAATCTTTATGTTTGGAACCCAGGTGTGCTTCAGTTAAATTCATTAGCACTTGTTATTTGTTCTTCCAGAATATCAATTTTAATCTGTGCATTTTCTGCAGGAATATGTGATTTTATAACTCCTCTGGAGTCATTGAATGCATTCGATAATTAATTTGTAATTTTTTACAAATGGATAATTCTTTGAACTTCCAGTTCACATTATTTTGTACGAGAATCAAGGAAATTCAATGATATTTTTCAAATGATTTTCTTTCTCAGTTGATCCTTTCCTCCTCCTAATGGCGGCAAATATGATTCATCAAAATGACAATCTACAAATCTTACAGTAAATAGATTACCCATTAGTTGTTTAAGATATTTAATTATAGAATGTGATTCATACCCGACATAGATTCCCAATCTTTTTTGGTGGCCTATTTTAGTACATTATGACAGAGCAATTGGAACATAAACCACACACCCAAAAATTCTCAAATGAGAGATATTGGTCTCATGGCCAAAAGCTAATTGTAGTAAAGAATAAGTATGATAGTTTGTCAGTCTGATTCTTACAAGTGTTGCTGCATGTAAGATAGCATATCCCTAAACAGATAATGGGACCTTTGACCTCATTAATAATTATTTAGAAATTAATTGCAGTCGCTTAATAAATGAACATACGTTTGACCATCTTGTTGATATATCAATTAGTACTATAAAATATCTAAATAGTTCACATGATGGATCTATAGGTCCACATATATTACCTTGAATTCGTTCTAGAAATGCAGGAGATTCAATTTCTACCATAGTTAGAGATGGTCTAACAATTAATTTTCCTTGAGAGCAAGCAACGCATGAGAATTCATTTGAATTTAACATATTTTGGCCTTTCAATGAATGGCTATGTGAATTCTCAATTATTCGTCTCATCATTCTGTAATTAGGATGCCTAAGACGATCATGTCAAAATCATAAAATCATTGGAATTAGAAGACGTCTGGTCTTTTAAATGATTAATTTCAATATAATATAAGCCAGAAGAGAGAGAAAACACCTTTTTCAATATGCATTTCTTGCCAGAAATGGTATTTGTAATTAATAAATATTCACAATTTGTCTCATTCATAGTCTCGACATGATATTTATTTCAACAGATACCCTTAAAACTCAACAAATTTCTTCAAAACTTAGTAGATAATAGTGCGTTATCTATCACAATTTTAGTTCCCTCAAGAAGAAATATAGTGGCTTTTTTGGAGTTTTCAATCAATTTAGCACTACCAATTATAGTATTAACCTTCGTTCTCCCATATTCAGATGAGAAAAATACCTTTTATATTTAAGTATGGTATGTGTAGTTGCACTATCAATAAGACAAATTTTGTCATCACCATTATTTAATCCCAAATATTTGCTATCTATTTTTTTTAGGAAGAAATGATAAGAAAATTATAAATAAATGTAACTATTAAAAAAGTGCACAAATTACATAACTCAAAAGGAAATTACATAAAGGATGCGAAAATAATAAAAGAACAAAATGCTAAATAAATTGGGTATTTGACATCGAATCATTTTGCACTTTCAGGATGTTCAAAGAATTTGACCACGTCAAGATGTGCTATATCAATATCAGCAAATTCATCACCATAGATATTCTTTTAGTCAATAAAGTTTGTCTCAGTGCCTTTGTTTTTCTTTTTCAATGATCCTTGATAAAACTAACAAGATGCTACGCCGTATGATATGTACAGGACCAATGCCCTTTCATGCCACATCTATAGCATTTATCTTCATAATTTTGCTTTACTTCACCTTTTTTTATCATTTTCCCTCTTCTACGGGTCAATTTGTTTCTTGCCACGATTATAATCATTGTGATATGGCATATATCTGCTACAACTGCACCCACGACCATGGCCACATCCATGATCTCTTCTACGACTATGACCACGACCACGTACAAAAGTTTGGAGATTGAGTCACATTCACTTTAGGGAATGGACTAGTATCAGTTGGTTGGAACTCATGATTTTTTAGTAATAATTCATTATTTTGTCCAGTTAGTAAAAAAACATGCAATGAGTTTAGAATATTTTCTAAAACCTTTCTCTCGATATTACTGCTGTAGGAGCACATTCAAGACATGAAAAATGGAAAATATTTTTTCCAACATATCCTTATTAGTCACATTTTCACCACATAATTTTTATTGAGAGATAATTCTAAACATGGTCGAGTTATATTCACCAACAGTTTTAAAATCTTGTAGTCGTAGATGAAACCAATCATACCTGACTTTGGAAGAACAACCAACTCCAGGTTCTTTCAAACTATTCTAAAGATCAAGTGGATTCTTGACTGTAAGATACTCCAATTTCAATCCTTCGTCAAGATGATGATGGAGGAATATCATGGCTTTAGTTTGGTATTGACTTGTTGCATCATTATCTTTAACAATAGTTTTTCCATGGATTCGAGATGTATTTCAATATCCTTTGCCCACGATAGGTAGTTCTTTCCAGAGATATCAAGAGGCATAAATTCTGTTTTATGAGGTTAGCCATAACAAAAGTTCAATGAGTTAAATGTGAGAAATATTACCTCCAAAAGTTCATCAAAAATCATCCAAGAAAGTACCTAACGATTGATCTAACACCAGTAGAAGGTTTGGCAGAGTCTCGTGCTAATAACGTATTATAAACTAATACTAATATGGTGGCAAGTTTGTATTTGTTTGTGTAGTAGGCACTATGCTAATAAGGTAGGAAAATGAAGGCATAGAAAGAAAACTAAACTTTCATTCATTAGAATGTATTTTTTCTCGTAAGTCGTGCTCCTCAAAAGTCATGCTTCTTAAAAGTTAAGATAACTTTATCACCTCGTAGAATATGATAGTTCTATTATTATTTAAGAGATAAGATAGAAGTAATAAACATCTACAATATTTAATTGTTTCACAATACTTCCACTGTTATTTCTAATTTTGGGCAAGCATATAAGTACAAGGATATTTAAATAATAAGCAATATAACCAACTCATAAATGATAGGATGCATGCTAAGCATAACCATTCAACAAATATGGTATATAGTTGAGGCGACGATCGTTAAGTAGTGCTTCTAATGGTGCAAACAAAGTCGTATATTCGACTCGTTTAAATTTAAAAAAAAAAGAAACATAATTGTATAATAAATAAATCAAATTTGAATACAGTAAATGCCTTTGTACATTCTCAAACTTATCTCTAAAAGCATATATGTGACACCCCCACCTCTCCCGAAGGTGAAACCTAAGATCTCAACAGGACGCCTGCCCAACTCTCATCAGGACTCACAACTCATTCTAACTTAAGAGACAATCATGAATGAAACTTAAATGTTAGATTCAAGAATACTTCAAATATACAAACCATAATCCATTGAGGCTACCATTGCTATTACAATCCAAATCCAATGGATAAATAATAAAGTTTACACTCCATTTATCACAAAACCATACAAGGGATAACTTCTAGTACCACACAAAACCACTAGTCTAAAGCCTCCAAATTTCACTTTCCAAAACCTGTTAAGGAAAACAACTTGGGGTGAGCCAACGCTCAGTGAGGCCAAGAAAACAAGAAAGCAGGCAAAAAGCAATTAACAACATAATAGCACACTTGATAAAATTATCACATAAGCGAGCAAGTTGGAATTAAAACACAAGTAGAAGGATACAGGAGCTCTCAGGAGCTATTTCCACACCGCAGCCGGTTCAAGTCATCCTTGGTCGACCCTCCGTCAACTCAAGTAGTAATAAGTCTGTAGAACTCCATTTACTTCCTCCAACCACCATGTCACCCTCTCGGATCTGGAACCAAACAAGCATGAAGTGATAATACTATTCGAGTATACCAAGCAAGACCTCAAAAGATCAAGCTATAATATTTTTCCATGGTTTTTCAAGTTTCTCGACCAAGCCCTTGCTGGCTCGAGTTACAAGGATTGCCAATGGGTTGGGGTGTCCCCACAAGCATGATTGGTCGATGAGACAATGTTCCAATCGACTTTAGATTCGATCATAGCACTGAGTCGGTATGAGAGGCACCTCCCACCGTTTAAGGTGTGGTACATACTGCCACCTAGAGCTCCCGAATTACAAGCATATTCAAGAATAAGAACATGTCATACCAATTCATATCACAAGTATCAAATAACCAAGCAAGAGAAAGAGAGAGAGAATGAGGGTGATAAAGTACATCATCACCTTGGCAATTTACAAATCACGAAATCACATAACATTCATTCAAGTAACACCTCATTCATTTAACATGAAACATGCACTTGACACTTACCAAAGTCAAGAGCGAGTGAGAGCAAATCGGGAGGTTAATCAAGCTCCTTGATGTCCACGTTTTCACCTGAGAGATGCATAATTAAAATTACCTAAGTATGCATTCAAGATCGACTCCCAAAAAAAAATCAAGTTTTTCCCCATTTCACGTCAAAAGAAAGTTCATGTGGTTGGAAAAATCCATTTCCCAAGTATGGAATGGTGTACAAATAATCAAAAAGTTAGGTCTAAAAATTAGGAAATGTTTCCAAGGCATTTCTAAGTTCCCAACACTTCCTTAGAAGAATTTTCAGTTTTGCGCAGTATTCTTTGAAAAATTATAACTTAAGTCCTATAAATCCAAAAATTATGAATCTTATACTGTTGGAAAATAGACTTGAGAAGATACTGTACCAGATTCAGATTAGAAGTCAATCGAATTTTAGTTCAAAGCAACTGCTATAGCAAAAATAGGGCATGTTAGTCTTGGTTTTCAGTCAACTTTGAAAATTCACATAAATCGAACTGGCCCTTGAAATTTATACCACTGAAAAAACTCCAAGTCTAGTTCCAAACGCAATAAATAGAACTCAATTTGGATTTTTCTACACCAAAATATAATAGTTTTTTGAAAGCTGGTTTTGAATTCCTGCTATATGAAATTCTTAGCTCTACACTTGTGGAAGCTTTCTCCATTCCTTTCTTTCAAAATCAACTTTGTTGCTTCAATTAAAGAGCAGCTAAGGGCCATTATTTTGACAAACTTTTAACTCAAGATGAGACTCTAAAATTTAAATTTTCAGCTCAAACTTTCGGCCATGAATGTAGTTTCAAAACAGAAATTTTTGAGCTTCCAGTTGGAGCTAAATTGGAGTTTCTAAAACTAAAAGTTTTAGCTCATGATTAGAGTAAAAATGAAACTCTAAAATTTGAAAATCTTTGCTCCAATTCTCGGCCCGAAGGTAAGATTTGAAAGGTGAAATTTACCCCAAAATTCAAGCACAAAATCTCACTTTACATGCTACCCAAACAACCAACAATATTGTAAGCTTGTAGACTAGTTAAAGAAGTAAAACTCAAACCACACAGCAAGCAAAAAATCCAACCCACAATACATAATCATCTTACCATTTTAATCACATAATACATCAAGGCCTCTACCTAGAAGCAAATCAAGAAAGCAAGTAAAATATCCTCAAGGCCTCTACCTAAGTTGGGAATTCAAGAGCCCAACTCCAATATGTCAAGATATCAACTTTTCTAACAAAAGAAACCATAGATCTTCTTAGATCCGCGAGAAATGGTGTAAGAATGGTTAGATGCACGAGTTACCTTCCTTCCTAGCAAGATTTGGCAAGAAAAATTGAAGCTTTAGGTCTTCTTCTCCTTCTTCTCCTATTCGGCCAAGAGAGACAAGAGAGAGAGAGAGAGAGAGAGAGAGAGAGAGAGAAATGGCTCAAGATCTTCTTTCATATATCAAAATCCATAAAACCCATCAACAACCCAAGCTTCTATGGTTAATATCAAGCCAAGAAATGGAAGAAAGGTTGAAACTTTAGAGGGTTTTACCTTTCTTTAAGATGCCAACAAGAACTCAAGATTCAAGCACTAAAACCTTCAATCTTCCTTCCCTCAAACTTTCTTACCAAGTTTGATGATGGTCCAAGGTTGGAGCAAGATTTGAAGCAAGATTTAAGCAAGTTTTAGTGGATTAAAATGAAGCTCAAAGCAAGGGAATTTGGGGGAGGGGAGTTGGCCACAAGGAGGAGAGAGAGAGAGAGAGAGAGTTTGGTTGCTTTGTGGTTGAGGTGAAGTGGTTAAAGGATAAGATGACATGAAACTACTTTAAAAGGTGCAAAAGGTCAACTCTTGAATAGTGACCAATTAAAGTTCCTAATTAAGTTTAACGCTAATCATTCACTTCTAATCCCTTAAGTAACTTTTCTTAATCTACTAATGACCATTCTTATTCTCCAAGATTTCATCATTTTCGGACCAAAAGTTTGCCTCGAAAAATGTGCTTTCACCAAATTTTCATTAAAGTGCGATAGAAAAATTAAATTGAAGCATAAATATATTTTACAAATAAAAGAGATAATGTATAGTGTAACCATAATTAAAAAAATAATTTAATAAATTATTCAAGTCAAATAAATAAATAATTAAATAAATAGGTCAGATAAAAATAAATTTTTGGGTCCTCACAATATAAAAAAGGGACAGTGCACTATTAGTGTATAGACACACACACATATATACAAGTGTATACCATGTAATCTAATTTTAAATTTAAAATTGACTTTTTGTATAAGTGACATACATTTATACCTGTAAATGTACAAAATCCTCTACACAACAATGTACAAAAATTTATCCCTTATTTGGATTACAATTTTTCTTCAAAAAAATTTTATATTTTTCGTGAATACATTTTTCAATCATTTTTTTTACCATAGGCATATTTAATTACCGTGGTATTAGTATATATTTTTATAAAAACTTTAGAAAATAATAATCTAAGCGGGATCTTAATCCATAAAATAAGGGACCCATAAATGAGGTCTTGAGAAGGATTTAGAATCATTTGTTTGAACCCATGAAAGAAGTTCCTAACCTACAATGTGGTGGAGGAGATGTCGCGCCCCATTTTTCGTGAAAAAAGGAAGGAGAGGGGGAATGAGACCTACCTCGTCGCTTCGGGTTTTTTAGTTGAAAAAGGCTTTTAGTTAAAAATCGATTTTTTGAAAAAGAAAGGGGTCATGGGACTACAAAAATGCGACGATTTGGACCCAAAAACAAAAGTCTAGAAAAGGGTTTTTAGAAAAAGTTTGGAGTCGCCACTTGGTATGGAGTTTAGGTGTACCAAGTCACCCAAAAGTTTTAATTAATGAAAATAAACAAAGAAAACCCTTTTTTAGACGACTCCAAGTCTTTGAAAAACTAGAGAAAAAGGTTCGGGGGTCACGGTTGAAAGAAGGGAAGGCAAAGATTCGATGTTACTCGTCTCTAAGGCACCCTTCTAACCTAACCAAAGCTAGTTGCAAGATTTAGTTAAAAATTTCCTAATTCTAACTTTAAAATTTATCACATTTGGATGTTGTCTATATGGATGTAAAACCTAAACCTAATGTTGGATCGAGAGGGGCAAAATGTCTCCTTGAGGTGTGATTGGAATTGATCACATTAGTTGTGTCATCCAATTTTGATCCCTCGAGGAGGTCATGAAGAATGCAAATGATGAGACTCGAACAAACGGAAAAATAGGGTTTTCAAAAAATGCAATTTTTATAAAATATCTAGAGAAAAGAAATTGGATTTTTGAAAAGATCAATTTTAAGTGCAAAGAGGAACTTGAATTTCCAAAAGAATGCAATTTTTAAGAAAATGGTTTTTTGACTTTGAATTGCTAATCATGAAGAAAGAAACTTGATTTTTAAAGAATGGTTTTGATAGCATTTAAAATAATGCACATGTATGTCCTAAAGAGGGATAATGCAACATAATGGGTGCGGGGGACTAAACTCGTGACTTTAAATCTTCCTTTTCATAGAAGGAAATAAAAGCGTGCTAAGGCTAGGAAGCCATACTCGCTCTTTTCCCTAATTCAAAGGGTAATGCCTTAAATGCACTAATCCAATAAAAAGAAAACTAAATGAGATGTTTCGCATACGGGATGGGAGAATAGTAACATGCAAAATGGGAAAGAAACTCTAAAAGTGAAAAGTGTGTGAAATTTGTATCTAATGCATGAACGGCATTTTAGGGTCTAGCACTGGACTAGCCCTCGTCAAGAAAGTTCTCACTAACATTGGATTAGTGAGAAATCGAAAGGAAATGCCACAACTAGCGTTGGACTAGTGTGGTGACGTCAATACATTTACACAATAAGTATGTAGACATGATAATAAAGCAAGTAAACACATAAAACACATAAACACACAACACATAGGCATAATATCTAGATGCAAGACCCTAGAAAAGCAAGTAAACACATAATCATGCAAGCATGCAAAATAAGCATATAAAACCTAATTATTACATTGGGGAAACCTAAATACATTCTAAGGGGAAGAAATTCGGAATAATAATCTAACTATTACATTTTCTAGAATAAATACACTTTTTGCAAAATTAAACCTATCTATTACAACTTGGCATCCAAGGCCTCCAAATGATTTACCCAAAAATTAAATGACATAAATAAAGACTAGGCATGAATAAAAGCAAGGAAAACTTAATCTAAAACATGCAAAATCATGCAAAACACATAAAGAGCACATAATAGGGAAAAGAAGTTACCATCCCTTGATGTGATGCCTTAATTGAATCCTTAAATGATGGGAATGGTTATCTAAGACTCAATGTCAACAAAAGGGATCAAGGTACCAATTTAAAGGAAAATCAATAAAAAATTCAAAGAAAAGGTATCTAAACAGATTCTGCACGCAACATAGACAAGACTAGGAAATAGAGTAAGATTCTGGAACAAAAGAGCAGGAAATATCAACAGAATACAGAATCATAGAGGTTACGCGGAGTAGAAATGTGGACTAAGCCGCGCAACAAGGTCCGCGTTACAAGCAAAAATCAAAGTTCAGAGAGGAAACGCGGACTGGAAACGCGGACTCAGCTGTGTAACCCTCCGCGTCTCTTCCCATCTTCAAAATACCAGGAAGATTGCTTCCAGTTTTTCAGACAATATCACAAACAAAATCCTCAGAGGCAAGGGGATCTATTTAAAACATCAAACACCAGCATTCAGATCATGTCAAAACAAGCTAAAATCGAAGAAAGCTAAATCCTAAGCATTAACATCATCAAATAGACAAAAAGGGGAAGGGAAGAACTGTCAGGGTAGAAACGTGGGAGGTTACGCGGACTGGCCTGCGTAACAACCCAGCGTTTCTTCACATCTTCAAATATTCAAGAAGAAACGCGGATCGTTACGCGAAGTAGTCCACGCAAAAAGTCCGCGTTTCTTCACATCTTCAAACATTCAAGAGGAAACGCGGACGGTTACGCGGAGTCACCCGCGCAAGTAGTCCGCGTTTCTTCACATCTTCAAAACGTGAAGAACATTTTTCCAGAAATTTTTCAGAAAACCCAACAGAATCATCACAGAAGCATCAAACGTCTGATTTTAAACGTAAAAACAAATCTACTAGCCTTACCAAGGCTATATAAACGTAACATACTCATATAACAACAAATAAACATCATCAACTATCATAAAACATCAAAAACATAGTCAAGACCTTGGTTCCACCAAAAGGTCACATTTTCCAGTAATTTTACGATCAAAAAACGGTAAATAAAGTAGAAGGATGTTACCTGAATCGGAAGCTTGAATCTAAACAAAAGAGGAGGGCAAAAATTCCAAGAATAATCTTCTCAAGTATGAAACCCTAGCTTTTCCCTTTCTTCTTTCTTTTCTTTTTTCTCTTTTTTTTTCTTTTGATTTTCAATCGTTTTTCTCCTTTTCTTTTCTCTCAGCCTCCCTCTTCTCTCTTTTTCTCTCAGATTTCCCCACCTTTTTCAGAAAACCCTAACATGGGTGATTTATAGGCATTAAAACCTACAACCAAGGGCTTGGATACTTTGAGGGTTTTCTTGGGTTAATCTTGATCATTGGATGCGTTTTATTTGTGTCTTAAGGATCAAGGGTGATTTGGGCATTAACTAAACGATTACTTGATGCCAAAGACACAAAAAATACAGCTGGAAATGAGGAAGGAAAGGCTGGGAAAAATGCGCGTGTAATTTTTTTTTCGCTTCTGATCAGGTTACGCGGACTAGTTACGCGGACCCATCCGCGTAACTGGTCCTCGTTTTTGACTTTCTTTTTCTTTTTTTTTTAAAGAAAAACCTACAAAAATAAGAAAAATGTGTTAGAATATTCAAAATAAATAACTAAACATTAATAGATAAAAACATAATAAAACAATTGAAATAGTCAAAATTTGGTGTCTACAGGAGAGAAACAAGAACCTACAATGTGGTGGAGGAGAGAAACAATTGAACACTTGGAGCACATTCTTGCGCTTGATTTCAACCACCAAAAAAAAAAAGAAAAATATTTGGTGTTTCCTTCTGCCAACATTTGAAATTCTACCCGCATAGCAAGACACGGTCCCATGGAAATTACTTGGTCATGACATTTTTAGATATGATATGAGGGCAAAATTGAAAAATTATTCTGACTATAAATACTTCTAGCTCCATTTAGATTAGCAGTTTTTGGAGAATATTTTTTTAAAAATTTTACTGAAGCATTGTGTATGAAAAAATGCTACTATAGTTGTTTTTGGATGTGTTATTAGAGATTTTTTTGAAAATTTTTTAAGGATAATTTTTATACATTATTAGTGTATAATTTTTTTTATACTAGAAAATTTGGATTATGCCATATAACACAAATTTAAATTTAGAATTCAAATCATGCACATGTGGCATGCATCCAAAGTTGCTAGTGTAAAAAAAATTACTACACTGTCAATATATAAAAAGTTAATCCTTTTTTTAAATATATCTTAGGGTGTCTTTAGAATTTCTAACTTTTTTGAGGTATTTTTTTAAAAATTTACCCGTACCACCACCACCCTATTCTTCTCTCCTCTCTTCTCTCTCTCTCTCTCTCTCTTTTCCTTCTCCTCCTCCTCTTTCCTTCTCGTTCCTTTCTCCCTTTCCCTCTCCCTCCTCACTTCCCCTTCCACGCCAACCCCTCGCCTTTTCCCCCGTCTCTGTTCATGACCTAGGCCGCAGCCTCTAGACTGCAACTAGAGGTCACAGCTCAAGGCCTTGACCATCGCGGGTTGTGACCAAATCTGGTTGCGGCCTCTTCATCATGACTAGATCTAGTTGCGACTAAGGGAAGAGAGAGGAGTTTTGGGGGTGGGGTGGGGAGGGAAGGGGTTGGCAAGGGGAGAAGGAGGAAGGAGAGAAGGAGAGAAGAAGGAGATGGAGGAATGGGGAAGAATGAGAGGGAGGAATGGAGTAAGGAGGAGGGAGGAAGGGGGAGGTTGGTAGCGGTGGCGGCAGGTAGTGTATGGAGGAAAGGTGGTGACAATAAAGGTGTATGGAAGAAGAAGATAGATTTTTTTTTTAAATTTTTTATGTGTATTTGAGACAATATGTTTTTGGATTGTGTTACTGTAAATTCGAAGATAAAAAACAAGTTTTTCAAAAATAGATAAATCCAAATGATGTTTCATATTTTATATATTTTTATGTTCTCTTATCATTATATTTTATAGAGATTTTATCTTCTGAAATGTCACTTAAGTGTGTTTTATTGTTTTGGCAGGTTAAATGACACTTTGAGAGAGAATGTTGCAATAGGAGTTTAATTAGGAGAAGAATATTAAATTTGAGAAACTAGAGCTAATGGGTGCTATGATGGAATCCCAATTTAGGGTCAATTTGAGTCGAAACTAATTTCAACTGTATTGAAGAATTAAGCGATGATGGGCACCCATCTTGTGAACTGTTTGAGGACCCTATATTCCCTAGTCGTAAGAACTTTAACTTGGTGTGGACCACTCAACTCTAGTCTACAAATCCTATCTTGGGAGTTCTATTAATATGTATGTTATGAGTCCTATCTTGGGAGTTCTATTAATATGTATGTTATGAGTCAGTAGAGGGAAAATGGAGGAAAGAACAGTCATAAGCTGCTATTTTCTTTTATTCAATATCTATAGGAGTAGATTAGACTAGAATTGGAACTAGGATTTGATTATGTCTAACACCCCTGACCAATATTGTCCAACAGTTAACCACCCTGAAGGTCGTGGGTTTTATTTCTGGAGGTGGGGTTATAACCCACAACAAGTGCAGAGCCCAATCCCGCAGGTCAACAAGCCAGCACCCTTCCAAAAGGTCTCGGTCAGGTGGGGAGTTACCCACAACAGGTTATAAAGTGACCAGGATCCCTCCTCCCAACCTATGTGGGATCGTTACAATCCACTCCCCTAGGGGATCTAGCATCCACGCTGGCACACCAGAGTCGGGAGTCGGCTCTGATACCAACTCTAACACCCCTGACCAATATTGTCCCACAGTTAGCTACCCTGAAGGTCGTGGGTTTTGTTCCTGGAGGTGGGGTTATAACCCACAACAAGTGCAGAGCTCAAGCCCACAGGTCAAGAAATCTAGCACCCCTCCAAAAGGTCTCGGTCAGGTGGGGAGTTACCCACAACAAGTTATAAAGTGACTAGGATCCCTCCTCCCAACCGATGTGGGATCATTACAGCTTGTACGGATTTTGTTTAAATAATGGACACATGTTCATTGAATGTGCCAATGAATAAAATCCACAAACTATTATCGCTTCCTCTATAATTGGTGAACCAACAAGGTCAAATCAAGAAGTATCCTTTTTAGACCAAAAGCATCGGCCTTTGCTCTTTTCAACTACTTTTTAGGAAAGATCGAATACACCTAAAATTCTTGGACAATAAAAATAATAAATCAAAAATAAAAATATGCAAAAATTAATAATGAAAAGTAGAAGTTAACACCGTTCTCCGGCAATGGCACCAAAATTTTGATCATTCGTCGCAAGTGTCAAAAATTAATTACTGAATTTTTAAAACTATAGTAATGGGAGTCTAGATGGAACCCATAAGGAACAGTGAAACCTTCAATTTCCTTTGTCAAAATAATAAAAAGTAAACTGAAATAACCAAAGCTACAACTAAATTACAGAAATAATAACAGAAGACAAAAATAATAATCAACAAACCAAATCAACGACATGAAGTTCTTTATTTCGATTGATCATCAACACCTAAATATTCAAACTTTAATAAACTATTTGGCCTAAATTACCCTGACGCAGCAGTAACTTACAGGGTTCTCTGATATCAACAATAAGAATGACACACTCAAATAAGAATTTAACTAAATACTTCTCTCAGTAGAGAAACAAATAAGTTCATAATGTGAGGCCCCGTACCCTCAATTTAAATATTAAATTACAAAAAAAAATCCCATATTTTTATAAAATTATTTTATTATTTTAGTTTGAATTATTTGATTTTCGTATATCAATTGTATCGGCACGAAAAGTTTCAAAATGCCTTGTGCACGTTTAAATTATGTCATTGATTAAATTATTTGAATGTTTAAATTTTGCATTTGGATCTAGGATCAACCACTAGACATAAGTTTTGAATATTAGAATATGTATTCGGGATATATAAATGAGAGAAATCGGGGTCCTAGTGTCGCGTCGTGTGAATCGACCCCGACGCGACAAAAGGTGACTTTATATCAAATCAAACAACTTTCTTTCATTTCTTCCATATTCCCAATAAAAGCCCCAAAAGTCAAACCAAACCCTCATTCTCTTCTTCCTCTTCTTTCCCTTGGCCGCACCTCTCTCTCTCTCTCTTCCCCCTCCATTTCATCTTCAAGAATCAACCACAAAACCTCCATTGTTGCAACCAAAAAGCTTGAGAATCTTACTAGTTTCTCTTGGAGATTTTCGGACCAGCTTGGAGGAGTGGAGAAACGGGTTGTTGAGCTTGAGAATTGAGGGCTTTTGTGAGCTATTTCATCCACTAGTAACTAAGTTTCTTGTTGGAGTTGAGGTAAGCTTGCAAGACATCAAAAACCTTACTCTTTTGTTTCATTTTCTTGGCTAAGAGAGCTTGTAGCTCTTTGTGTTAGATTTTGTTGTTGTTGGATGAAAGTGGGCTCTATGAAATCCCACCATATATGAACTTGGGGCTGTTGATGATCTAATGTGTGTGTGTGTGTGGTGTTTTATGTGGTGATTTGTTGCTAAAAATGAGAGAGGGAAGAGAAAGAGAGGAGCCAAGAGAGGGTTGTGTGTGCCGGTTTCTTTGCAGCTTTATTTCCTCAAATTTAGCTCAATAATTCCATGTCCCACTTGTTGATTTTGATGTTCACTTGATGGTCTAAGTATGGGAAAAATTTCATGAGAAAATAACTTTGTTTGATGTTGCAAAATGAATGAGAAAGAAAGCTTGAAAACCTGGAATTTGAATGCTCAAAACTGCCGGTTGTCTTTTGGGGTCATTTTGCCCTGTTTTAGCTCCATCATTTTCTTGGTTTTTCTTGTGGTTATTTACTACTAAAATGCCTAGATGAGGGCTAGACCCCTTGCAAAAATGAGCATTTTTGGTGTATAAAAAGGTTTGGCTAAAACTTGTGAAAATTGAAGAAACAAATCTGGAAATTTTGCTGTGGTGCTGCCGGTTCACTTTGCTATTTTACAAGCTCAGTTTGGACTTCATTTTTGTGGATTCCTTGGTGGTTTTGGAAGCCTAAATGTTGCACTATATGTGTGGTAAAATGTTTTGCAAATATGAGTCCATTTGGTGTGTCAAAAGCTCTTGGAAGTTGGGTTAAAAATCTGGAAATTTTCCTTTTCGCACTTTGCCAAATTGTTGTCCTATTTTTGATTCAAAGTTTTGCAACCATTTCACTTCCATTTGTTAAAGGAATGATTATAGAGTTTTTGTAGTAAAATTTGGGTGATTTGGGACTGATTTGGTTGAACAAAACATTTACAAATCAAAGAAGGAAAAACCTGGCAGTTTAGTTCCAAGATTTTTCACAAACTTTGGCCATCTAAAAAGTTTCCTTCCCGTGCGAGTTTCTGGCTCAATTTTACACACTTAGTTCACCTAGTGAGGTTTCAGTGTAGAAAATTTGGTAATTTTCTAGTGGCATTTCGATGCCCAAATGTTGTCTCAAAATTAGCTCTTCAAATCTGGAAATTGTGCCGTCAGTCCTTGCGAACCCCAGTCCTTCTAATGGCTATAATTCCTTGCTCTCGGGAGTTAAAATCAAGCACTGTCAGTGGTGTTTGAAACTAGACTTCACAAGCTTTCTAGCGATATAAGACTCTCACACTATTTCTTTTCCTATCAACACCAGAAAAGTTGCAAAGATGGTTGATTTCACAGCCTGATTTCCTGTTTTGTCCTCTGCTGGATTTTCCAACTTACTTTATCCCATCATGCTCAATGAATCTTTGAGCGAAGTCTTCTAGTGATTTTTAGTATGTTGAATCTAGTTTCCGTAGCTTTAAGCCTTGTCCAATTCTGATGTATATTGAGTGAGTTATGGCCTGAGAAAGAAGTAGTAGTTGAGCGACTTAGGTGAATTTGGATAGTTAGGGCAAGTTTAGAGTTTTAGTCGCTTGGATTGAAAGTAATAATTCCTTTTTGACTCAGGTGACCAAGAGGTTGTTGAAGTTGACTTGACTGCCGAAGCCTAACCATATTGCTTACGTGCTTGATTAAATTCCTAGGTGAGTGTTCAAGTGCACGTTAATTAAGGCTTTATTTAAGGTAAATGATTTGAGAAGCATGCTTGAGTGCCTCGGTAAGCGTGTACTTTATTGCACTCACCTTATTTGTTTTGCCTCTAAATGAGTTCGACTGTTTGAATTGTCAATTGTTTGACCACTTGAATGATTGTTACTTGAATTATGGTTACTTGAATGATTGTTATTGCTATTGAAATTGTAGGAACACCCAAACCCCATCGGGAAACCTTTCATTTCGACCCGAAAATAGGGGCTTGGTCGAGAAATTGGTGAACCATGGGTCTTAATATTGTTTATGTCTGTTGGAGTGCATTCATCGACCAAGGTATACTCGAGTATTACCAACTATAAATTATTTGACGAGTGGGCGCGGTACAGGGGGTGTAAGTAGACGGGTGAGGGTTTCAAGTGGTGTCTACTGGTTGTGAGAGTATGGTTGACGGAGTGTCAACATTTTTAATTGGAGGTCGGAGTTCGTCAAGCGGACCAGACATGACTGTGGTAAATGCAGAAATTTGGATCGGGGGTACGTGCTATGTCCCACAGGACGGTAGTCACCTCTACCTCCCGTGTCCACCTGTATCCTTTTATATTATGTTGTCTACTTGCTCTACGTGAAATATTGTTGGGTTTACTTTCTTAATTGTTTTAACTTATTGCTTTAACTTGCTTGCGTGCATGCTTTCTTAGCCTCACTGAGCATTAGCTCACCCCAATATATTTGTTTTCCTTAACAGGTCTTGAAGTGGAGATCGTAAATCGAGGAATTAGTTTCTTTTGTAGGATTTCTGTACTTGTATAAGATTGAAATTATTCGCAAACTTGATGGATTATTGTATTTGAAATTAATATTATTATAATTTTGATAGAATTATTGGGCGTGTACTCTAGAAAGTTGATCTAGTGATTTTGATAGACTTTAATTACGGTTTTTAAGAATGAATACTTGTATTTATATTTGGTTTTAGTGAGTGAGTCCTGACGAGAATTGGGCAGGGCAGGCGGCCTGCCGATACCCTAGGGTTCGCTCTAAGGAAAAGTGAGGTTGTCACACAAGCATGTTTAATTTAGTGAAGGTATGCATGATCCACCTCAAATGAATTTGACCAGTATTCATATACATATGGTTAGGGTTGGGAAGAGTATCCAAACTATAGCTATGGTGGTCAACCAGCTCAAGCTCCCTACCGGTATCATGCTTTTTGACATCAACAATCAATTCATCCATAATTATCAGATTATTCAATTTTTGATACAAGTTTATGTTTGAAGGACATGGTGATGTCAATGGTCTGTTTAGCTACACAATTTTACAATGAATGATACAATCTCTATGAGAGATGATAGAATTTTGGCATGAAACAATATAGTTTCAATGATCAACTGTGGCCAGCATTGAAAATTTGGAGGCTTGTGTTGGCCAACTAGCCATATCTATAACTGACTTACAAGCTCAGAATTCAGAACATTTGCTGTCTCTACCTATAATAGACTCTCATGAGAGTATCAGTGCAATGATTTTCAAAAGTGAGATGGACTTGGAGCAAACCACTCAAGAAGAGCAGGAGTCAAAGTCTCAGCACTCCTTGTCAATAAAGGGTGTGGAAGATTTACCAATGGAAGATGCAAGTCAAATTTTATTTCTAAAACTAATGTTGTTAATCCTCCACCCTTCCTTACCAGATTGGTAGAGTCTAAGAAGGATGAGGAAGAGCGAGATATCATTGATGTCTTCCGCAAGTTGAAAATCAACATTCCATTACTTGAGACAATTAAGCAAGTTCCAAAGTATACAAGATTCCTTAAGAAGTTGTATATTGCGAAGAGAAATCTCAAGGAGTATGGAAAGGTGACTATTAACAAGAATGTCTCTGCCATAATTCAAAAGAAGTTGTCTCCGGAATACAAGGGTACCGGTATATTCACTATTCCTTATGTTATTGGTAATGCTCGAATTAAACAAGTTATGTGAGACCTAGGAGCATCTATCAACATCATGCCCATGTTGATGTATTCTTCTTTGAATTCGGGTTGTCTAAAGACAACTAGAGTTATTATTCAATTAGTGGATGACTCTAATGTTTACCCTGAAGGGGTATTGGAAGATGTTCTTGTGCAAGTTGAAAGATTAAATTTTCCAGTTGACTTCTATGTTCTAAAATTGGAAGATGATAAGTCTTCTAATCCAACTCCAATTTTACTTGGAAGACCCTTCATGAAGACTGGTAAAACTAGAGTTGATATGTCTAATAATACATTGTCCATGGAATGTAATGGTGAGATCGTTAATTTTACTATTCTTGATACTATCAAATATCCAATTGATGTCAATACTATGCTCTCTAGTGATGTAGTTGATAATATGTTAAGAAGAGTTTTTAATTTTGTGAGTGATAATAAATCGGATAAACTTGATGATTTGTCTCAATAGATTTTCAGTTTTAATGTGGTTATTAATGATAGTTTAAAAGAAAGAAATGCATGTGCACATCTTGATGTTAGGGCACTATCGTCAGAATTTTAACATTTACCAAATTATTGCCAAAATATCTTTTGAGCTATATAGAAGCAAAATTTGGATATTGAGGAATCCAGTGAAGATTGGAGATTTCATGTCACACCTAAAAATGATCACTACATTTACGAGGGATATCAGGAACATATAGTGAAAGCAGTGAAAAGAGTTGAAAGATTCTATCCTTCTTGAACAAATTTGACTGTGTCGAGCCAGCGACGTTAACTAAAAGTGCTCATTGGGAGGCAACCCAACATTTTAAGATTTTAATTGTTTCATTCTATAGTTGGATATGTCGAATATTGATAATTTTTCTTGGTTATTTTGTAAGTAATAATATGAAAGTGACGATGACAAATATACAGAACATATTGGGCTCAATATCGGGTCCTATGTGTGGCACCAGACATAGTGGTTACCAAAAAGATAGAAGTCTCCATATGCTTTCCACACTCTGCACTATTAATTTCTTTATTTCTTCCCAATGTTTTAAAACTCCACTCTCATGAATTTCACGTTATCCCAATTTCTTTTAATTTTCTTTTGATTTGTTTTGCTTTGGAATTTTTGGTAATGTATCTTTTCTAACATTAGTTTGTATGTTGCTTTTGTTTCTTTTTTTTAGGTCACCAATTTGTGTGTTTCCCTCACTAGAAGTTCTCATAGCAATACCTACTTACTGTTTCTCAGGGGATTATTCTCTCTTTTTTTTAATTTCTTTACATCATTGAGGACAATGTTGAATTTAGGTGTGAGGGGATGTTCAGTGATAGTTTTCTATGTTCCTTTATTTGTGTTTTTTTGTCATTGTTAATAGTTGTATTTTTGGTAGTGTAACAATTGTGTCCAATAAGTTGTACAATATTGTAGTCATATATTTGTAATCTCGAGTTAATTGATGCAATAGATATGTTCAGTGTGGAACTGGCCTAGTGTGATAGACAATTATCTTGTGAGATTTTGGGCTTGAAGATTGATCTTTCATTGTCAATCTATTCTTTGTTATATGTAATATCATTTATAAATTTGTCACTCTAGAACTTGTTTAGTGTCTTTCTTGATTTATCTTGGAATTTGTATGCATGAAAGTGATTAAGACCATATTCATTTATCCAATTTTGGCTTTAGTAAATGAACCAACCCATTGTATTGGACCTTTCTACTATGCTTATTGAGCCAAATGACCCTTTTTCTTGCTTTTCTGATTGTTCTCATCTTTACCATTTTTAGCTCTTGATTTGAATCTTTGTTTATCTTTAGTGACTAGTAGAGCATGGTTATGTTATAGAAATGAATTATTTCTAATGAATTAGGGTTATTTTGAATCCATGTTGGGTAGATATATTGAGCAAGTTCTTAGTGTTTAAACAAAAGAGAGTTATGTTCAATGTTTGATGAGAATGTCAAAAAAAAAAGGAAAAAAGAAAAAAATGGAAGAGAAAAAAAAAAGAAAAATACAAAAATATAGAAGTATCCTTTGTCATTATTAGTGTTCTCTTGGTGCTTTATGGGTTTGTAATGAGCTATATTGTGAAATGGGTAGCTAATAATTGAAGATGAGTTCTTGTTCATAAGAATATAATTGGTGTTTCAAAATACGATCTATAGAAAAGAAGTCTTGGGAGTTGCTTTCTGTGGAGAATTGCTGGGCCGCTCTACTAACTCTAAGGATTGTTGGCCTTGCATTCTCCATTATCTTACCATTATCCTAGCATTCATTTTGACCTATTGTAACCAAAATCAAAGTCCTTATAGTTCATGTTATGCATGTTTTGGGGTGATGAAAGATTAGATCCTTTGCAAGCTTATGGTAGTGCATTTTTATAGAACACATTTGAGTGAATTTTGCTCTTTTTGTGTGAGTATTGCACATGCTTGAGAGAAGTGAGATTAACCAGTGAAGTCTATCACTTAGGTTGGTTTTGCACTTTGATACACTTGTTGTGTTAAGACATTCTTGGTTGTTTAATATTTCACTCGATATTGTACTTTGGTTCTTTGTACTATGAATGTTTTGTTGGGGGGAGGGGTGTAGTTGCACGTCAATATTTTGAGTAAGAGTTGAATTAGTTTATTGGGTATTATTCTTATGTTCTCACGTTTGATTTGCTTGAGGATGTGTAAAGATTTGGTGTAGGCAATTTGATGTGTAACATTTTATATATTTTATGTTTTCCTATCATTATATTTTATAACGATTTTATCCTTTGAAGTGCTACTTAAGTGTGTTTTATTGTTTTGGTAGATTAAATAGTACTTTGAAAGAGAATGTTGGAAAAGGAGTTCAATTAGAAGAAGAATATTAAATTTGAGAAATTAGCAGCTAATGGTTGCTACAATGAGGGCCCAATTTAGGGCCCATTTGAGCAGAATCTAATTTCAATTGTATTAAAGAATTAAGTGATGATGGGTGCCCATCTTGCAAACCGTCTGAGGACCCGACATTCCCTGGTCATATGAATTTTAACTTGTTGTGGGCCATTCAATTCTAACCTACAAATCCTACCTTGGGAGTTCTATAAATATGTATGTTATGAGCCAGTAGAAGGGAGTCAGAGGAGAGAGCAGCCATAGGCCACTATTTTCTCTTATTCAACATCTGTAGGAGTAGATTAGACTAAAATTAAAACTAGGATTTGATTATGAACATATTTGTTTCTCTATTGAGAGAAGTATTTAGTTAATTCTATATTCAAACCAAGGAGTGTAGTGCTTATTCCAATGATTGTGAAATTGAGTTTGATATTTTCAATCTTTAATTTGCTATCTATGATTTCTTGATTTCTATTATATATTGATGCATATATAGTAGAGTAAGTGGCCAATTATTCTCTTTACATGTATTCTTCCTACCAAAAAACTAATCTTGATATGTGATTGTCTTGTATTGGTATTTCTATATGGCAATTGGCAAATAAGACTAATGATTAGTTCTTCCCTTTTGCAAACCCTTAGAGGGAGTCATGGTGTTGATTAAATGACTGCGTGCGTCACGGGTTGTTGTCATCTTTACCTAATTCTTGGTTCTAAAGGTGTTATTAGATTAATCAGGATTGCATCAATACTTAGATTGTCTAGTACCAAGAATACAATATGAATGCATCATTCTTATTGTTGATATCAGAGAATCTTACGAGTTACTATTGGATCATGGTAATTTAGGCCAAATAGTTTATTAAATTTTGAATATTTAGGTGTTGATGATCAATCGGAATAAAGAATAGAATTTCCTGGTTTTGTCTCGTTGCTTATTGTTTTTATCTTCTATTATTATTGTCTTAATTTAGTTGTAGTTTTGATTATTTCAATTTATTTTTATTATTTTGACAAAAAAATTGAAGGTTTCACCGTTCCCTATGAATTCGACTAGATTCTCACTAATACAGTTTTGAAAATTCAGTAATTAATTTTTGACACTCGCGACAAGTGATCACCAAACAGAGCCTCAGTTTTAAGAGTCACGTGCTCGACTATCATTTGCCTTTTTGCCCTTCTTTAATTTTGTTGTATTAAAAACTTTGTAAATTCTTTAAATTGTTTTTTTTGCATTATAAATATGGTTTTTCAATAATATTTTTATATCACATATATCATACCACAAAAAGTGCCACGAGTATTATTCTAACAAATTTCTCTAACTAATCACCTATCCAATCAAACCTTGACATATTGTTAGAAAGGAAGAAAAGTTTTTCAAGACAGTAGACATGAGTTGGATTAAAATAAGCAAAGGAAATACAAATTTCGCATTAGGAAAAGTCAACCGGTGATCATAATAGACTCTACGAGATCCCAAAAATCCCTGTTTAATCTAGACAAATGTAGCCAATACAGCAAAATTAGCATTCTCGCCTTATTTTAGAAAGGATTTGAAACCTCAACTTCAATGCTATGTTTAAGAATAACTCAACAAAAATATATAATGAATGCGTTGGTATAAGTTCATATACTTCATGAGTCATGAGAATGGAGATAACCAAATAGCATATACTTCCATTGAAGAGAGATTTTCGTGAGGATTTATTTAATAAAACCAAAGTTTGAAAAATGAAACCCGAAATTTGAATCTATTGAGTGATTGAATCATTAAGTATTAAATCTAATACATTTGAATGTATATCAAGTGATAAGTGAGTGGCTTATCACTTATTTTTGAGAGCAAGTTTTAATTAGAAAATTTAGTACCATTTAATTTATTTACATGTTCTATTTTTTATTATCAAATGCATTTGAACGCATTAAAATTTGAACCCATTAAATTTAAATATTAAATTGAGTTATCAAATGGGACCCTTTAGTTGAGGAATTTGGTCTGAGGGACAAATAGCATATATTTTACATGCCAACAAAAATAAGATAATTTATGATGGTTTTCTTTTAGGTTAGTTCTCCCTTGGGTTCTCCAACAATATTAGATTTTCACTTTGGTTCCTCAAGATGACACTTTAATTCCTAAAATATAATACTTGTATCATTCAAATAAAATCTGTGACATCCCACATCGAAAGAATGATGAGTAAATGAAAGGTATATAAGTTTGGAACAAGGCTTATCAAAGTAACTTGGGCTAGCCATTTTGGGCCAAGTGATTTCGGCCCAAAAGTTGCTTGGGTTAGGCCTTGAGTCTGGACTATTATAGGTGGTATCAGAGCGAACCTCACGTGGTCTCTGCACGAGGTGAGCCTGGGCCAGTGCGTTATGATTCCAACTACGCAAGTAAGTGCAAGGAACTAAGTGCCACGCCGGACGGGGGCCACCTCTAGAGTCCAAGCACGACCAAGTGGACAAGTTTGGATTATGAACGGGCTTTGTGAGGACGCAAAGTCCTAAAGTAGGGGAAAATGTGACATCTCACATCGGAAGAATGATGAGAAAATGAAAGGTATATAATCTTGGAACAAAGCCTATCAAAGTAACTTGGGCTAGCCGTTTTGGATCAGTGATTTTGGCCCAAAAGTTGCTTGGGCCAGGCCTTGAGTTTGGGCTGTTACAAAATCATTTTGATAGAAATGAGATAAATCTTGTACTTAGGGAGAAATGTAGTTTTGGCTCCCCCCAATATTTGATACTTGTGTGGTTTTAGTCTCTAAATTTTGTGTTAAATAAATCTGCTTCTAATGTTTAGCATTGGTGTTATTTTAGTACTTAAAGTGACGTAAGCATGGATGCCAACGTATGCTTACAAATTCATGATAAGTGCAAATGCCTTAAGTTGATTCATTCCAAGTTGCTTCATTCCGCAAGTCGTCCTAAGATGGTCAATAAACTTGGAAAATGTTGGTCAAATGCCAGGAAGAAGAAACGCGAGGAATGCCGTCTAATCTAGTTATGCTACTTAGTCGTTTGCTTAGATTCTTAAGGAAGGGCATTACTGTGAGGACCCGAAATTTCCTGATTTATACACCCAAATTTTCTTAAATTATTTGTTTATATTTCTTGTGAAAACCCAAAATTTTTCATGAATTACCTGTCATTTTATCTATTTAAGTGCATATCATTCTCTTTAAACATTGGTAGCATACAATTTTCATTAAGTGCATTATTTTCCTTAAGTGCTCTATTTTGTATGTATTGTATGAAATTAATTTGGAATTGTATTTTACATATTTCATGTAGCCAAATACATAAACTTATATGGTATTAAGTAGATCACATTTTACATTAAGGGATTTGATGGCAATTTGCAAAGATATTATCCTATTTTTGGCCAAGAAGATGACACTTGTCAACAATCCAACAAAGCCTTGACTTAAGACTTTCTGTGAGAACCCGGAAAAAAAAATGAAAATGAAAAAAAGAAAATGGCTTAATTGCACCATGAAAGCATTAAGTGCAATATTTTATTTTAAGTACTCTATTTTGTATGCATAGCATGACATAAATTTGGAATTTCATTTTACATGTTTCATGTAGCTAAATGCATAAAATTTATGTGGCATTAAGTAGGTTACATTCTAATTGAAGGATTAGAAGCTAATTGTCTAGAATTTTAACCCAATTCATGGCCAAGATTTAGCCAATTGTCAACCCATCATTAACCCCTTGACTTGAGTCTTCTATTTAAACCTTTCATTTCAAAAATTTAAACAAAATTTCCCTCTTCTCTCTCCCTCCTTGGCCGGCCACTCTAAGCAAGAAAACACCAAAATCCTAAGCTAGAAATTTGTGATTTTAGTGAAGGAAAAACAGCTTTAGGTGAAACCCTAGATTAGATTACTGCTTTAACTTCAAGATTGGTTGCAAGGAGTGAAGTTCTTGGGTGGTTTTCTCACTTTTCTAGCAAGGTAAAACCTCTCTTAATCATGCTTTAATGGGCTTTAAATCTTAAGGGGATGTTGATTAGGTGTAAATGAAGCACTTTTGGTTGATTAGAAGGAAAGATTATGGAAGGAAATCTTGTGTTTGGAAACTAGAACTTAGGTTTTCATTTTTGGTTACCATGTGTTTGATGAAATGCTTAATGACTTGTGATGCTTTGATGATGGAATTAATTGCTGTTTTAGCATGTTAAACACCATGTTAAGTGATGGATTAACTTTAAAGAGTTAATAGATGAAGTTTGCACCAAGGCTGAATTTTTGCAGGAAATCAGAAATGGAAATCAGTCCACTTCCCGAGGTTACTGTTCACTGTATAAAATGAATTAGCATCTGAGCCTTGTACCGTTAGAAATCCCTATGAACCTAGTTTTAAACGCCGCTGACGGAGCTCGATTTCGATTTTTCTACGTCGAGTTATGACTGTTTTCCGGAGACTGTTCGACCAGCCTGAACTTGTTCCGACAGATTTCTTGCTTCTCTGAGATTTGCCATTTTGACTATGATAAAGCATGATTTCGTATTAGACCTCTTCATGAAAGTTATAGGCCTATGTCTTAGCTTCGAAAAAACATAAAGTACACCCCAATCCGATAAGTGTGGCCACAGTTATGAGTAAATTACCGCAGCATGGCAAATCAGTCAAATGCCGTTTTCACTACACAAATGCTTTTCTCATTTCTTTTGACTCTTGTGCAACTTTGCCCTGTCCTAACCCACTCATTTATGATTCTAACATGTGGATAAGCTTTTCATTTGATCATCTTTATAATTGGGATTGGTCATTTTATAATTGTACATTCAAGTGTGATTTTATCAAGTACAAGAATAATGAGCACATGCATTAGGTTTTCTTGTTTGGTTAGCCGAACTTAAATGTCTTCATTTCATTTGCCATTAGACTTGGAAGGAGGAAATAAAGGAGATTTGGGGGGCGAACGCCTGAGGTTATTTTGCTAACTTGGTAAGTGTTCCAATGCATGTTTCCTTGACGATGCATGATACTTGAGTAAATGCTATTATTGTTTTAAAAGCCTCTTTGATTAGCATACTAATGAGTGTCATGTTATGGTGATCCCCTTGATTTGTTAATTTAATTGATTTTCAATAATTGCTTGTTCACAATGCATAGTTGAATGTTAAATGTGTATAAATGTAGGCCGATGTGTACTTTATCGCATCGACTGAACTACTCTTTACTTTGGAACCCTATCCTTGATCCACCATCGTGAGGTCCGGTAACCCAAAAGCTTATCCGGACCCGCCATTGTGAGATCGGATCAGCTGGACAGTTTGGGTAATAACTACGAATGTTAAGTGCAAAGCTCAAAACTCTTCACGAAAGGCTTTGAGTGTAATATCGAATGTTAAATTTTGGGGATTGTTTATCGTTTTGGAGGTGATAAGGCGAAAGTAAATTTCGGGATTGTTTATCGTTTTGGAGGTCATAAGGTGGAAGTTGGAGGTTATAAGGTGGGAAAATGTAGGGGATTGTTTATTGGAAGTTATAAGGTGGAATATGGCTCCTAATGAATTCCGTATCCTTTTGAGATCGTATTTAGTACTTATTATTTGATCTACTTGAATGAGTAAATGTTTATTTGAATAATGATATCGTTATCGCTCACTATATACCGGACCTTACTTCTTGATTCTTAAATTGGTTATAGTTATACCTGGTGTTATGTTTCTTGAATTACATGATAACATGTTGAATTTGGAATTGCTCATGTTTTGCTTGATTTCTTGGAATACTTACTGGGCGTAAGCTCATACCACGTATTTGTTTTCCTTAACAGGATTCGAGGCAAAAAGGGCTCAAGGATAACATTAGATCATTTTGGGATTTTAGGTTTTGTTTGTCTGGTATATCTACCTGTAATCCTCTTTACTTTTGGGAGAGGCGAATGTACTTAAGTTGAACTCTGAACGCTTGACCTTTTGGTCCATGAGTTTATGTAATTACTTTTGGAGATGTATAAATGTTATTCTGAAGTACCTTCAAGGTTATGTTATCTCGAATGGACTTTTGAGTATTTGTATCTGTGAAGAAATTGTGGAATGTAGTGAGTCCCGGCGAGAGCTGGGTAGGCGGTCCGCCGATCCCTTTGGTTCGCCTTAGGGGAAGGTGGGGCTGTCACAGTTGGTATCAGAGCTTAGGCTTTAGATCTCTGTAGTGTATCCTAGGCTTAAAGTTTAGGATGCTGGACTGTGGGACTGGTGGAATGTTAAGCAAATGCTTGTAGGGTTGAATACTTGTGATAGTTCGGGGATTTATTTGGTATGTCAGGCAGGAATGGGGATTGAGTTAATTTACACTTTAGGGCGGCCGACCTTGGTGTGGATTGACTTTATTCTTATTCTGGTGCTTGAATATAAATATGTTATGGAGATGGGAACTCGAGACTAGTATATTAAAAGAGTAGGAATGGATTGAAAGAGTAAAAGGTGAGCTGCTCGTACAATGATGATGGTTGACCTCTAAGGACTTAATCTTGACTTGAAAACTGATCAAAACATCTTTGAGTTTGAGGTATTCAAAATTCAAATGTATTAGGTTGGAATTGGAAGTGACTCTTGGAGTGATTTACTATACATAACATTTCCCTAACTTTTAGTGTCGAAATTGCTATGGAGAGATAGAATTGTCTAGATATGCCTTAACTGGACCTAGTGACAAGTGATATTGCCTCTTAAAAAGGGATAATGGGTTTGGGAGTAAGAATTGCCTAACTTGATTATTAGTATATTTGGTTCACTAATATTGACTTGAATATGTACGAAACATGATTTGCTCTTGTATATGATTAACTAGCTATCATTGAGTGAAAATGGTAACTGAGGTTGATTTTGACAACGTTACTTGTGAAATGATATAGTCTCATTTGATGTTTCCTTTTGTTGATTATATGTGCTTGTAATTGGTATGTATGCCACATACATTTTGTGTGTGTATTTTCCTAGTTCATATTGAATTAATGCATGCCCATATAGACTAGTTAAAACAAAAATGGAAGCCAGAAGACCACGACGGGGACGTCCACGCAGACAACCCCAAAATCAAGACCAAGAGAGTGAGTCTGTGGCTAACCAAAATACTGGGCCCAGGGTTGAGGCAAACGACCAAGTGGCACTAGCTTTAAATCGAATGACAGATCTGTTAGAGCGTCTAGTACCTCAACAGGGCCAGGGGGCCGGACAAGCGAACCAACCTGGAGACCAAGAGATGGGGGAGGATAAGGCTTTAGAGAGATTCCAAAAGTTCTTTCCACCTAAATTTTCTGGGAGTCCAGACCCCGACATAGCTGAAACTTGGTTAGAAAAATGATCAACATTTTTGCAGCTTTAAGGTATCTGAGGAAAGGCAAGTGACATTCGATTCAGTTTGAGGGAGCAGCTTCGATCATGGTGGAATGTTATAAGGGCAAAGTGGGAAAGGGAACAAGTACCCTGGACATGGCTGAACTTTACTCGAGAATTTAATGAGAAATATATTCCTCCTCTTGTTCAAGAAAGGAGAGAGGACAATTTATAAGACTTCAAGGAACAATGGCGTTCTTGAGTAAGCCCAATTTACCAAGCTGTCAAAATTTGCCCCAGAATTGGTTACCACTGAACAAAAGAGAAAAAGGCGGTTCATCAGGGCTTAAATCTAGAACTTGAATCCTTGGCGGTTCAAATACCTACATTTAGTGACGCCCTTGAGAGAGCTCAAAGAGTGGAAAGTACAAAATCCCAACTGAGAGCCTTTCAGGTACGGAAAAGAGATGCATCTAGTGGTCGTAACTTGGAGGTGCCTAGAGAGGATAAACAGCCTTCCAAAGTTGGGAAAGGAGTTGGAGGAACGAGACTTCCATTACTGTCACCACCTACGATGGGAGACCGGAGGAGATATAACTAGAGGGAAGCAAGTTCAAATGGGGCATCAAAAGAAATTACATGGGGAAGTCAGGAAATCACACCTCATTTGACCTGTGGATCTTGTGGGAAAACTAATCACCTGAGAGGAAAATTGTTGGAAAAGGGACGAAAATGCTTGATATGTGGAAGTCTGAGCATCAACTTACCAATTGCCCGAGGAACCAATGAAAGGGAATTTTCCTAAACAAGCAGATAAACGAATTGTCCCTAAACAAGCAACTGAAGGAGGGAACAGACCCCGCGCACCGGCTAGGACCTATGCTATTTTCGGACAACAGCCTTCAGGGTCATCTGATGTAATGGAAGGTGAGAATTTCGAGGACGAAATTCTTTTAAGGGGGAGAGAGTGTGAGAACCCGGAAAAAAAAATGAAAATGAAAAAAAGAAAATGGCTTAATTGCACCATGAAAGCATTAAGTGCAATATTTTATTTTAAGTACTCTATTTTGTATGCATAGCATGACATAAATTTGGAATTTCATTTTACATGTTTCATGTAGCTAAATGCATAAAATTTATGTGGCATTAAGTAGGTTACATTCTAATTGAAGGATTAGAAGCTAATTGTCTAGAATTTTAACCCAATTCATGGCCAAGATTTAGCCAATTGTCAACCCATCATTAACCCCTTGACTTGAGTCTTCTATTTAAACCTTTCATTTCAAAAATTTAAACAAAATTTCCCTCTTCTCTCTCCCTCCTTGGCCGGCCACTCTAAGCAAGAAAACACCAAAATCCTAAGCTAGAAATTTGTGATTTTAGTGAAGGAAAAACAGCTTTAGGTGAAACCCTAGATTAGATTACTGCTTTAACTTCAAGATTGGTTGCAAGGAGTGAAGTTCTTGGGTGGTTTTCTCACTTTTCTAGCAAGGTAAAACCTCTCTTAATCATGCTTTAATGGGCTTTAAATCTTAAGGGGATGTTGATTAGGTGTAAATGAAGCACTTTTGGTTGATTAGAAGGAAAGATTATGGAAGGAAATCTTGTGTTTGGAAACTAGAACTTAGGTTTTCATTTTTGGTTACCATGTGTTTGATGAAATGCTTAATGACTTGTGATGCTTTGATGATGGAATTAATTGCTGTTTTAGCATGTTAAACACCATGTTAAGTGATAGATTAACTTTAAAGAGTTAATAGATGAAGTTTGCACCAAGGCTGAATTTTTGTAGGAAATCAGAAATGGAAATCAGTCCACTTCCCGAGGTTACTGTTCACTGTATAAAATGAATTAGCATCTGAGCCTTGTACCGTTAGAAATCCCTATGAACCTAGTTTTAAACGCCGCTGACGGAGCTCGATTTCGATTTTTCTACGTCGAGTTATGACTGTTTTCCGGAGACTGTTCGACCAGCCTGAACTTGTTCCGACAGATTTCTTGCTTCTCTGAGATTTGCCATTTTGACTATGATAAAGCATGATTTCGTATTAGACCTCTTCATGAAAGTTATAGGCCTATGTCTTAGCTTCGAAACAACATAAAGTACACCCCAATCCGATAAGTGTGGCCACAGTTATGAGTAAATTACCGCAGCATGGCAAATCAGTCAAATGCCATTTTCACTACACAAATGCTTTTCTCATTTCTTTTGACTCTTGTGCAACTTTGTCGTGTCCTAACCCACTCATTTATGATTCTAACATGTGGATAAGCTTTTCATTTGATCATCTATATAATTGGGATTGGTCATTTTATAATTGTACATTCAAGTGTGATTTTATCAAGTACAAGAATAATGAGCACATGCATTAGGTTTTCTTGTTTGGTTAGCCGAACTTAAATGTCTTCATTTCATTTGCCATTAGACTTGGAAGGAGGAAATAAAGGAGATTTGGGGGCGAACGCCTGAGGTTATTTTGCTAACTTGGTAAGTGTTCCAATGCATGTTTCCTTGACGATGCATGATACTTGAGTAAATGCTATTATTGTTTTAAAAGCCTCTTTGATTAGCATACTAATGAGTGTCATGTTATGGTGATCCCCTTGATTTGTTAATTTAATTGATTTTCAATAATTTCTTGTTCACAATGCATAGTTGAATGTTAAATGTGTATAAATGTAGGCCGATGTGTACTTTATCGCATCGACTGAACTGAGCTTACTCTTTACTGGAACCCTATCCTTGATCCACCATCGTGAGGTCCGGTAAGCCAAAAGCTTATCCTGGACCCGCCATTGTGAGATCGGATCAGTTGGACAGTTTTGGGTAATAACTTACGAATGTTAAGTGCAAAGCTCAAAACTCTTCACCAAAAGGCTTTGAGTGTAATATCGAATGTTAAATTTTGGGAATTGTTTATCGTTTTGGAGGTGATAAGGCGAAAGTAAATTTCGGGGATTGTTTATCGTTTTGGAGGTCATAAGGTGGAAGTTCGGAGGTTATAAGGTGGGAAAATGTAGGGGATTGTTTATTGGAAGTTATAAGGTGGAATATGGCTCCTAATGAATTCCGTATCCTTTTGAGATCGTATTTAGTACTTATTATTTGATCTACTTGAATGAGTAAATGTTTATTTGAATAATGATATCGTTATCGCTCACTATATACCGGACCTTACTTCTTGATTCTTAAATTGGTTATAGTTATACCTGGTGTTATGTTTCTTGAATTACATGATAACATGTTGAATTTGGAATTGCTCATGTTTTGCTTGATTTCTTGGAATACTTACTGGGCGTAAGCTCATACCACGTATTTGTTTTCCTTAACAGGATTCGAGGCAAAAAGGGCTCAAGGATAACATTAGATCATTTTGGGATTTTAGGTTTTGTTTGTTTGGTATATCTACCTGTAATCCTCTTTACTTTTGGGAGAGGCGAATGTACTTAAGTTGAACTCTGAACGCTTGACCTTTTGGTCCATGAGTTTATGTAATTACTTTTGGAGATGTATAAATGTTATTCTGAAGTACCTTCAAGGTTATATTATCTCAAATGGACTTCTGAGTATTTGTATCTGTGAAGAAATTGTGGAATGTAATGAGTCCCGGCGAGAGTTGGGCAGGCGGTCCGCCGATCCCTTTGGTTCGCCTTAGGGGAAGGTGGGGCTGTCACACTTTCTATTTAATCTCTCATCTTCAAAAAATTTGAACTAATTTTCCCTCCACTCTTCTCTCTCTTGGCCGGCCATATGAAGGAGAAAATCACTAAAACCCTAAGCTTGGTTTAGCCATTTTAAGTGAGGAAAAAACATCTTCAAGTGAAACCCTAACTTAGATTACTACTTGGGCATCAAGCTTGGTTGCAAGGAGTGAAGCTCTTGGGTGAAATTTCTCTCTCTACTTGCAAGGTAACCCCTCACTTATCTATGCTTTAATGAGCTTCAAATTCAAAGGGGATGCTAGTTAGATGAGATTAAAGTGCTTGTGGTTGTTTGGAAGGAAAATCATGGAAGGGTTTCTTGTGTTTGATAACTAGAACTTAGGTTTTCATTGTAGGCTACCAAGTGTTTGATGAAATGTTTGTTGATTTTTGATGCTTGGATGATGGAACTAATTGCTGTTTAGCATGTTAAACACCTTGTTAAGTGATGGAATTAACTTTGAAGAGTTAATAGAAGAAGTTGCACCAAAGGTGAAAAATTTATCGGCAAATCAGGAATGGAAAATAGTGAACTTCCCGAGGTTACTGTTGACTGTAGAAAATGAATTAGAGCTCGATTCTTATACCGTTGGAAAACTCTATGAATCTAGTTTTAAACACCATTGATGGAGCTTAATTTTGATTTTTCTAAAAGGAGTTATGGCCATTTTTCCAAGGCTTACTGACCAGCCTGATCATAGCCGACAGTTTTCTTTGTGTCTCTGGGATTAGCTATTTTGACCCTGATTAAGCCTGATTCGATGTCTTACTTCTTCATAAAAGTTTTAGGGTTATGTCTTAGCTTCGAAACTCTATAAAGTACACTCCAATCCGATAAGTGTATCCACAGTTATGATCAAATTACCGAAGCTCGACGAACCTGTCCATTGTTGGTTTCACTTTCACAATTGCTTTTCTCATTCCTTTTGACTCTTGTGCATTTCTGCCATGTCCCGACCCACTCAGTTATGATTCTAATATGTTGATAAGATTTCCATTTGATCACCTTTATAATTTGGAATGGTTATTTTGTGGTTTTTGCATCCAAGTTGTATTTCTATCAAGCAAAGAGAACAACTAGCATATGCATTTGGTTTTCATGTCTGAGGTAACCGAATCTGAATGCTTTTCATTTCATTCGCAATTAGATTTGGAAGGAGAAAATAAAGGATATTTGGGTGCGAGCATTTGAAGATACTTTGCTTGATTCGGTGAGTGTTCCAACTCCTTTTCAGATGAAAAATCTTGCTATTGTTTGCAAATGAATGATTTGTTGAAATGATTTACTAGTATTTACAAGGAAATGATTTATCATTATTTCCAAGTAAAATTTGCTCTTGCAAGTGGAATAATTTTGAAGGATTTGTGAGTGTTCCATGCCTGTTTACTTGACTAACTTGATTAGTTGAAATACTTGAATACTTGAATTATGTGATGATCCGCTCTCTTATGATTTGCGAGCCACTTAATGTGATCGAGACGAGTGCGTACTTTATCACACTCGATCTCTTCTATTGAAATTTTGTACTTTGATGTTTGAATCCGTGTGAACTGGCCTTTGGCCTATATTCGATTTGTGAAAGGTCGTTCGGGTGATATCCCGTCGACTAATTTGATTCATTTGTGACTTTGTATACGTTGATGTGAAAAGTCGTTCGGGCGATATCCCGTCGACTAATTTGACTCGTTTGGGGCTCCGAAAACCCCAAAACCCTATTGGTGAGCCGGTTGTATCGAGCCAGCATGGGCTTGGTCGAGAAGATCGGTGAACCGTAGGTTATTCGATTTGGTTCTTTGGAACACGGTATACTCGAGTATTACCCACATTTGATTTGTTGAGGTGTTCGGGCCCGGTAAGGGGGTGAAACGGCGGATGGTGCTTGGTGATAAGTGGTGATCTATGGATTTCGGTTCTTGACTTAAAAGTTGACGGAGAGTCAACGGGCTATCTTATGATCAAGCTCTTGTGGAATTGGCTTTTGGAAGCCACCCGTATCCTTTTAAATGTATTTGTTATTACATTTGTCTTATGACTTCTTGCTAACTCGAGCAGTGTTCTCCTCGAGAATACCAACTCCTAGTCGAGAGGCCCGAGTAGTGTTCTTTAACACCATCTCCTAGTTGAGAGACTCGAGCAGTGTTCTCCTCATGAACACCATCTCCTAGTTGAGAGGCTCAATGTATTTTGTACTTGGTTGTGATATTTGTTTCTTTGATTTACATTTTAAATGTGATATTTGACTACTTGTGATATTCGTTGGCTCATGTTTCGATCAAGCTTTTGTGATTTGAGTGTATTGTTTTATTTTACATTAAGTGTGAGTTTTGACGATTTGTTTTGCCTATTTATTGTATCATCTTAAATAAAAGATTTTAAAATATCTTCAAGATAAAAGTGTGACCATGTTCTCGACTTACACGTACTCAGAGTCTTACAAAAGATATCTAATTCAAATGTCCACGAATCTGATAAAACGTGAAATTTCTTGTTTTCACTGAACATTCACTGAGCTTTTAGCATGGATGCCAACGTATGCTTACAAATTCATAATAAGTGCAAATGCCTTAAGTTGATTCATTCCAAGTTGCTTCATTCCGAAATTCGTCCTAAGATGGTCAATAAACTTGGAAAACGTTGGTCAAGTGCCAGGAGGAAGAAACGCGAGGAATGCCGTCTAATCTAGTTATGCTACTCGGTCATTTGCTTAGATTCTTAAGGAAGGGCATTACTGTCCATTTTCCTTACTTTCCTTAGTCGTGTGTTAGGTCAAATAAAGCATCGGTTAGGTAGTTTCCAAAATTTGAGTTACCTTAACCGAATGCCTATTTTAGTTGTTTCTTAATTGTTTAGTAGTTAGGTTATTAGTAGTTACCTAAAAGGTTGATTTCCTTATTGTTTATTTTAGGTTTCCTAAAGCTTTTAGAGCCAGCCAAACTTATGTTTCTTTTTTAGTCTTGGTTTTTGAGTCTTGTAGGCTATAAATAGCCAACACTTTTTCATTATTCGATATGAAGACAATTTTGATGAAATAAAGTTGAGAGTTCTCTCTTTTCTTGTTCCTTGGGATCGACCCTTGATACAAAGTGAATGAGTTCCTTTGTTCAAGTTTAGGCTTATCAATTCAAGATCGCGTTGAGTTGTGGCGCCAATCTACCAAATTCCTTGGTTCACTAATTCTCTAGATTGTGGGTTGAGATTCAATTCGTAGGTTCACTATCTCAAGGGTTAAAGGGGTCGTAGGATTTTCATCCTTTTGTACCCTTAACCTGTTCAAGGTAGATCATTCCGCTGCGTCGCCAACTCGTGTCTTCATGAGCGGGAGCTTGGAGATTCGGGTTCGCATCTGTTGGTATCAGAGTTTCGGCTCTTGAACCAGGTTTATATCCTTTTATTTTCTTGTTTTCATCTTTGTTGTTCTACAAAGCCTTAACCTTAAAAAAAATCCCATCTTTAGGGTTTGAACTACCGCATTCGTGTTTGTCGTTTCTAGTTGTCTCTGTGGTTCCTGTTATGTCGTTTCATGATTGAGTCCATGCTCTTATTCCTTGTCTGTTTTCTGTTCTGGTTTTGAAAAAAAAAATTCGGAGTACTATTCATCAAGTACTGTAGAGACGCAATGTTCATAGATACTGTAGCAGAAGTACTGTTCATCCAGAAAAAAAATATTTGTCTACCTTGTGTTCTTGTTGTTGTCGAGTCTTGGGTTGGAATCCATAATATCTTGAAGTTTTTGGAATTGTTGGTTGTAACCCTAAGTTCTTGTTCTTGAAATCTTGTTGGGTTGTTTTTTATTCAAAACTGCCAAAGAAAAAACAGAAGAAAAAAAAAGAGAGAAAAAAAGAAAGAATGCAACTTGTGTTTCCAAAGGAAAAAAAAAAGGAAAAGGAAACAACCTAACAAACCAATTCCATTATCGACAAGGATTACTTTCCTAATTTGTTCAAATCTGAAAATTAATTCCTTATGTGAATTGGGACGCTTAGGAAATATTCCAAATCCCAACTTTACTTGGAAAAAGGGGTTAAATCAGATTTTCGATATTTACCATTGAATTCCAAGGTCAATTGGATTAGATTTCCAAATTTTCAGATTTGTCCCTTGGGTAGAGTTCTAGGTTTCCAAATTTCTACCGTGTCTTTATTTCCTTAATGTCAGCTACTTGTGCCTTCTTTTCTAGTCTTATTTGTCCATTTTGTGAGTCATTAGTCTTACCTTTCTTGAGTCAAGTGTCCTCAAGAGTCTCTCCCGACTCAAAGTTTCATTTGTGCCTTCAAATTCTCATACATTGTCACATGCCAGCCGGATTGAATTGATTAGTATTCTTGAGCAATCGTGAGCCAATTCATATTGTCTCAAGGATTGTGAACAAGGACTTGAAAGAGTTGGTGAGATTACTAGAGTGGAACTTGAGTGCGTACATGAGAGTTGAGTGGATACACTAAGGGAGTGTGTGAGTCTATTATTTTGTGTTTTCCTAACCTTTCTTTGCAGATTTTATCACCATGAGGCACAATCCTCTAAAGGAGTTATTGAAGAAATTCTATGCTCTTTGTCAAGGCACCAAATCAGTGAAAGCATACTGCAAAGAGAGGAGGTCCATTATCAATTAAGCTAAAATTGTGGAAGATTCATTTGTCATTGATCACTTTTTGGAGGGATTAAATGATCAAATATCTAGACGTCTTGAAGTGACTAACCGCAAGGAATTGTATGAAGTTGCACTTGCAGCTATGGACATTGAAGAGAAGCTTAAGTGGAGGCATCAAAGGAGACTCGCCTTGATCAAACGTGTTTCACTTAAGAGGCATGAGCAAGAGATTAAAGAGTCACGTCAAGTGTTCAAAAAAGATCCCTTTATCGGACGACTTGAGTAACTATTGCACACCTATGTAAAGTCGTACCTTGAACATGAAAAGAATAAGCTTGAACTGCACACTACACTAACCACTAGTCAACAGCTAGTTGGAAAGGAACTATGTGAGGAGTGTGACAATGTAAAATCCAAGTATAGTGTGAATCAAAGAGAGAGTGAGTTGAGTGAGGAAGTAGAAGAAAAGAGTGCACGTGAGTTGATTGTGAGTGGAAAAATAAATGAGCGTGAAAGGACTTATTATTTTCCTAATGATCTCAACATTACTTTGTTTAGTGTTAATGGTCTTTTGCATGTACAACACGGTGAAGTAAAGATGGTTTTGATGTGCACCATTGCAAAGTCTTTCAATGGAATGCTGTTCTTTCGAGTCATTGCAAATTTCTACATTCACTCCAAAGAATTGAGAACCATTTTCACCAACCGACCTTTGAGTTTAAAAGGGAGTCTTCAATCTTATCCTGTGATTCATTCTTTTACATTTGAAAGCCGTGCTATTTGTTTGGATTGTGTAGATGGTTGTGGTAGTCCTTTGAGTCATTTTGAGTGTTGTGATTGTTTTACGTGTCCGAGTTTAATGTTGAATCCTTATGAGTTATTTGTTTTCTTTAAGTCAAGTGATTATTGTGTTAAGAATACATGTTTGTCTAGTGATTTTTGTTTGTTTTTAGGGTGTGTTAAAGGTGTTGGAATACTACATGGTGTTCACATATTTCCTACTTGTTATCAATTAGGTGAATTGGGTGAATCCATGTGTTTTGTTGCTACTCATTCCTCATCTTTCATTTTTGATTGAAGTATCGATTCGAGGACGAATCGCTTTTACGGGGGAGGGAATGACGTAAGCATGGATGCCAACGTATGCTTACAAATTCATAATAAGTGCAAATGCCTTAAGTTGATTCATTCCAAGTTGCTTCATTCCGAATTTCATCCTAAGATGGTCAATAAAGTTGGAAAGCATTGGTCAAGTGCCAGGAGGAAGAAACGCGAGGAATGCCGTCTAATCTAGTTATGCTACTCAGTCATTTGCTTAGATTCTTAAGGAAGGGCATTACTGTCCATTTTCCTTACTTTCCTTAGTCGTGTGTTAGGTCAAATAAAGCATCGGTTAGGTAGTTTCCAAAATTTGAGTTACCTTAACCGAATGCCTATTTTAGTTGTTTCTTAATTGTTTAGTAGTTAGGTTATTAGTAGTTACCGAAAAGGTTGATTTCCTTATTGTTTATTTTAGGTTTCCTAAAGCTTTTAGAGCCAGCCAAACTTATGTTTCTTTTTTAGTCTTGGTTTTTGAGTCTTGTAGGCTATAAATAGCCAACACTTTTTCATCATTCGATATGAAGACAATTTTGATGAAATAAAGTTGAGAGTTCTCTCTTTTCTTGTTCCTTGGGATCGACCCTTGATACAAAGTGAATGAGTTCCTTTGTTCAAGTTCAGGCTTATCAATTCAAGATCGCGTTGAGTTGTGGCGCCAATCTACCAAATTCCTTGGTTCACTAATTCTCTAGATTGTGGGTTGAGATTCAATTCGTAGGTTCACTATCTCAAGGGTTAAAGGGGTCAGGGATTTTCATCCTTTGTACCCTTAACCTGCTCAAGGTAGATCATTCCACAAGGCCGCCAACTCGTGTCTTCATGAGCGGGAGCTTGGAGATTCGGGTTCGCATCTGTTGGTATCAGAACTTCGGCTCTTGAACCAGGTTTATATCCTTTTATTTTCTTGTTTTCATCTTTGTTGTTCTACAAAGCCTTAACCTTAAAAAAAATCCCATCTTTAGGGTTTGAACTACTGCATTCGTGTTTGTCGTTTCTAGTTGTCTCTGTGGTTCCTGTTATGTCGTTTCATGATTGAGTCCATGCTCTTATTCCTTGTCTGTTTTCTGTTCTGGTTTTGAAAAAAAAAATTCGGAGTACTATTCATCAAGTACTGTAGCAGTAGACGCAATGTTCATAGATACTGTAGCAGAAGTACTGTTCATCCAGAAAAAAAATATTTGTCTACCTTGTGTTCTTGTTGTTGTCGAGTCTTGGGTTGGAATCCATAATATCTTGAAGTTTTTGGAATTGTTGGTTGTAACCCTAAGTTCTTGTTCTTGAAATCTTGTTGGGTTGTTTTTTATTCAAAACTGCCAAAGAAAAAACAGAAGAAAAAAAAAAGAGAGAAAAAAAAAGAAAGAATGCAACTTGTGTTTCCAAAGGAAAAAAAAAAGGAAAAGGAAACAACCTAACAAACCAATTCCATTATCGACAAGGATTACTTTCCTAATTTGTTCAAATCTGAAAATTAATTCCTTATGTGAATTGGGACGCTTAGGAAATATTCCAAATCCCAACTTTACTTGGAAAAAGGGGTTAAATCAGATTTTCGATATTTACCATTGAATTCCAAGGTCAATTGGATTAGATTTCCAAATTTTCAGATTTGTCCCTTGGGTAGAGTTCTAGGTTTCCAAATTTCTACCGTGTCTTTATTTCCTTAATGTCAGCTACTTGTGCCTTCTTTTCTAGTCTTATTTGTCCATTTTGTGAGTCATTAGTCTTACCTTTCTTGAGTCAAGTGTCCTCAAGAGTCTCTCCCGACTCAAAGTTTCATTTGTGCCTTCAAATTCTCATACATTGTCACATGCCAGCCGGATTGAATTGATTAGTATTCTTGAGCAATCGTGAGCCAATTCATATTGTCTCAAGGATTGTGAACAAGGACTTGAAAGAGTTGGTGAGATTACTAGAGTGGAACTTGAGTGCATACATGAGAGTTGAGTGGATACACTAAGGGAGTGTGTGAGTCTATTATTTTGTGTTTTCCTAACCTTTCTTTGCAGATTTTATCACCATGAGGCACAATCCTCTAAAGGAGTTATTGAAGAAATTCTATGCTCTTTGTCAAGGCACCAAATCAGTGAAAGCATACTGCAAAGAGAGGAGGTCCATTATCAATTAAGCTAAAATTCTGGAAGATTCATTTGTCATTGATCACTTTTTGGAGGGATTAAATGATCAAATATCTAGACGTCTTGAAGTGACTAACCGCATGGAATTGTATGAAGTTGCACATGCAGCTATGGACATTGAAGAGAAGCTTGAGTGGAGGCATCAAAGGAGACTCGCCTTGATCAAACGTGTTTCACTTAAGAGGCATGAGCAGGAGATTAAAGAGTCACGTCAAGTGTTCAAAAAAGATCCCTTTATCGGACGACTTGAGTAACTATTGCACACCTATGTAAAGTCGTACCCTTGAACATGAAAAGAATAAGCTTGAACTGCACACTACACTAACCACTAGTCAACAGCTAGTTGGAAAGGAACTATGTGAGGAGTGTGACAATGTAAAATCCAAGTATAGTGTGAATCAAAGAGAGAGTGAGTTGAGTGAGGAAGTAGAAGAAAAGAGTGCACGTGTGTTGATTGTGAGTGGAAAAATAAATGAGCGTGAAAGGACTTATTATTTTCCTAATGATCTCAACATTACTTTGTTTAGTGTTAATGGTCTTTTGCATGTACAACAAGGTGAAGTAAAGATGGTTTTGATGTGCACCATTGCAAAGTCTTTCAATGGAATGCTATTCTTTCGAGGCATTGCAAATTTCTACATTCACTCCAAAGAATTGAGAACCATTTTCACCAACCGACCTTTGAGTTTAAAAGGGAGTCTTCAATCTTATCCTGTGATTCATTCTTTTGCATTTGAAAGCCGTGATATTTGTTTGGATTGTGTAGATGGTTGTGGTAGTCCTTTGAGTCATTTTGAGTGTTGTGATTGTTTTACGTGTCCGAGTTTAATGTTGAGTCCTCATGAGTTATTTGTTTTCTTTAAGTCAAGTGATTATTGTGTTAAGAATACATGTTTGTCTAGTGATTTTTGTATGTTTTTAGGGTGTGTTAAAGGTGTTGGAATACTACATGGTGTTCACATATTTCCTACATGTTATCAATTAGGTGAATTGGGTGAATCCATGTGTTTTGTTGCTACTCATTCCTCGTCTTTCGTTTTTGATCCAGGTATCGATTCGAGGACGAATCACTTTTACGGGGGAGGGAATGACGTAAGCATGGATGCCAACGTATGCTTACAAATTCATAATAAGTGCAAATGCCTTAAGTTGATTCATTCCAAGTTGCTTCATTCTGAATTTCATCCGAAGATGGTCAATAAACTTGGAAAGCGTTGGTCAAGTGCCAGGAGGAAGAAACGCGAGGAATGCCGTCTCATCTTGTTATGCTACTTAGTCGTTTGCTTAGATTCTTAAGGAAGGGCATTACTGTCCATTTTCCTTACTTTTCTTAGTCGTGTGTTAGGTCAAATAAAGCATCGGTTAGGTAGTTTCCAAAATTTGAGTTACCTTAACCGAATGCCTATTTAAGTTGTTTCTTAATTGTTTAGTAGTTAGGTTATTAGTAGCTACCTAAAAGGCTGATTTCCTTATTGTTTATTTTAGATTTCCTAAAGCTTTTAGAGCTGGCCAAACTTATGTTTCTTTTTTAGTCTTGGTTTTTAAGTCTTGTAGGCTATAAATAGCCAACACTTTTTCATTATTCGATATGAAGACAATTTTGATGAAATAAAGTTGAGAGTTCTCTCTTTTCTTGTTCCTTGGGAACGACCCTTGATACAAAGTGAATGAGTTCCTTTGTTCAAGTTTAGGCTTATCAATTCAAGATCGCGTTGAGTTGTGGCGCCAATCTACCAAATTCCTTGGTTCACTAATTCGCTAGATTGTGGGTTGAGATTCAATTCGTAGGTTCGCAATCTCGAGGGTTAGAGGGGTCGTAGGATTTCCATCCTTTTGTACCCATAACCTGTTCAAGGTAGATCATTCCGCTGCGTCGCCAACTCGTGTCTTCAAGAGCGGGAGCTTGGAGATTCGGGTTCGCATCAGTTGGTATCAGAGTTTCGGCTCTTGAACCAGGTTAAATTCCTTTTATTTTCTTGTTTTCATCTTTGTTGTTCTACCAAGCCGTAACCTTAAAAAAAATCCCATCTTTAGGGTTTGAACTACCGCATTCGTGTTTGTCGTTTCTAGTTGTCTCTGTGGTTCCTGTTATGTCGTTTCATGATTGAGTCCATGCTCTTATTCCTTGTCTGTTTTCTGTTCTGGTTTTGAAAAAAAAAATTCGGAGTACTATTCATCAGTACTGTAGCAGCACTGTAGACGCAATGTTCATAGATACTGTAGCAGAAGTACTGTTCATCCAGAAAAAAAATATTTGTCTACCTTGTGTTCTTGTTGTTGTCGAGTCTTGGGTTGGAATCCATAATATCTTGAAGTTTTTGGAATTGTTGGTTGTAACCCTAAGTTCTTGTTCTTGAAATCTTGTTGGGTTGTTTTTTATTCAAAACTGCCAAAGAAAAAACAGAAGAAAAAAAAAAGAGAGAAAAAAAAAGAAAGAATGCAACTTGTGTTTCCAAAGGAAAAAAAAAAGGAAAAGGAAACAACCTAACAAACCAATTCCATTATCGACAAGGATTACTTTCCTAATTTGTTCAAATCTGAAAATTAATTCCTTATGTGAATTGGGACGCTTAGGAAATATTCCAAATCCCAACTTTACTTGGAAAAAGGGGTTAAATCAGATTTTCGATATTTACCATTGAATTCCAAGGTCAATTGGATTAGATTTCCAAATTTTCAGATTTGTCCCTTGGGTAGAGTTCTAGGTTTCCAAATTTCTACCGTGTCTTTATTTCCTTAATGTCAGCTACTTGTGCCTTCTTTTCTAGTCTTATTTGTCCATTTTGTGAGTCATTAGTCTTACCTTTCTTGAGTCAAGTGTCCTCAAGAGTCTCTCCCGACTCAAAGTTTCATTTGTGCCTTCAAATTCTCATACATTGTCACATGCCAGCCGGATTGAATTGATTAGTATTCTTGAGCAATCGTGAGCCAATTCATATTGTCTCAAGGATTGTGAACAAGGACTTGAAAGAGTTGGTGAGATTACTAGAGTGGAACTTGAGTGCATACATGAGAGTTGAGTGGATACACTAAGGGAGTGTGTGAGTCTATTATTTTGTGTTTTCCTAACCTTTCTTTGCAGATTTTATCACCATGAGGCACAATCCTCTAAAGGAGTTATTGAAGAAATTCTATGCTCTTTGTCAAGGCACCAAATCAGTGAAAGCATACTGCAAAGAGAGGAGGTCCATTATCAATTAAGCTAAAATTCTGGAAGATTCATTTGTCATTGATCACTTTTTGGAGGGATTAAATGATCAAATATCTAGACGTCTTGAAGTGACTAACCGCATGGAATTGTATGAAGTTGCACATGCAGCTATGGACATTGAAGAGAAGCTTGAGTGGAGGCATCAAAGGAGACTCGCCTTGATCAAACGTGTTTCACTTAAGAGGCATGAGCAGGAGATTAAAGAGTCACGTCAAGTGTTCAAAAAAGATCCCTTTATCGGACGACTTGAGTAACTATTGCACACCTATGTAAAGTCGTACCTTGAACATGAAAAGAATAAGCTTGAACTGCACACTACACTAACCACTAGTCAACAGCTAGTTGGAAAGGAACTATGTGAGGAGTGTGACAATGTAAAATCCAAGTATAGTGTGAATCAAAGAGAGAGTGAGTTGAGTGAGGAAGTAGAAGAAAAGAGTGCACGTGTGTTGATTGTGAGTGGAAAAATAAATGAGCGTGAAAGGACTTATTATTTTCCTAATGATCTCAACATTACTTTGTTTAGTGTTAATGGTCTTTTTGCATGTACAACAAGGTGAAGTAAAGATGGTTTTGATGTGCACCATTGCAAAGTCTTTCAATGGAATGCTATTCTTTCGAGGCATTGCAAATTTCTACATTCACTCCAAAGAATTGAGAACCATTTTCACCAACCGACCTTTGAGTTTAAAAGGGAGTCTTCAATCTTATCCTGTGATTCATTCTTTTGCATTTGAAAGCCGTGATATTTGTTTGGATTGTGTAGATGGTTGTGGTAGTCCTTTGAGTCATTTTGAGTGTTGTGATTGTTTTACGTGTCCGAGTTTAATGTTGAGTCCTCATGAGTTATTTGTTTTCTTTAAGTCAAGTGATTATTGTGTTAAGAATACATGTTTGTCTAGTGATTTTTGTATGTTTTTAGGGTGTGTTAAAGGTGTTGGAATACTACATGGTGTTCACATATTTCCTACATGTTATCAATTAGGTGAATTGGGTGAATCCATGTGTTTTGTTGCTACTCATTCCTCGTCTTTCGTTTTTGATCCAGGTATCGATTCGAGGACGAATCACTTTTACGGGGGAGGGAATGACGTAAGCATGGATGCCAACGTATGCTTACAAATTCATAATAAGTGCAAATGCCTTAAGTTGATTCATTCCAAGTTGCTTCATTCTGAATTTCATCCGAAGATGGTCAATAAACTTGGAAAGCGTTGGTCAAGTGCCAGGAGGAAGAAACGCGAGGAATGCCGTCTCATCTTGTTATGCTACTTAGTCGTTTGCTTAGATTCTTAAGGAAGGGCATTACTGTCCATTTTCCTTACTTTTCTTAGTCGTGTGTTAGGTCAAATAAAGCATCGGTTAGGTAGTTTCCAAAATTTGAGTTACCTTAACCGAATGCCTATTTAAGTTGTTTCTTAATTGTTTAGTAGTTAGGTTATTAGTAGCTACCTAAAAGGCTGATTTCCTTATTGTTTATTTTAGATTTCCTAAAGCTTTTAGAGCTGGCCAAACTTATGTTTCTTTTTTAGTCTTGGTTTTTAAGTCTTGTAGGCTATAAATAGCCAACACTTTTTCATTATTCGATATGAAGACAATTTTGATGAAATAAAGTTGAGAGTTCTCTCTTTTCTTGTTCCTTGGGAACGACCCTTGATACAAAGTGAATGAGTTCCTTTGTTCAAGTTTAGGCTTATCAATTCAAGATCGCGTTGAGTTGTGGCGCCAATCTACCAAATTCCTTGGTTCACTAATTCGCTAGATTGTGGGTTGAGATTCAATTCGTAGGTTCGCAATCTCGAGGGTTAGAGGGGTCGTAGGATTTCCATCCTTTTGTACCCATAACCTGTTCAAGGTAGATCATTCCGCTGCGTCGCCAACTCGTGTCTTCAAGAGCGGGAGCTTGGAGATTCGGGTTCGCATCAGTTGGTATCAGAGTTTCGGCTCTTGAACCAGGTTAAATTCCTTTTATTTTCTTGTTTTCATCTTTGTTGTTCTACCAAGCCGTAACCTTAAAAAATAATCCCATCTTTGGGGTTTGAACTACCGCATTCGTGTTTGTCGTTTCTAGTTGTCTCTGTGTTTCCTGTTATGTCGTTTCATGATTGAGTCCATGCTCTTATTCCTTGTCTGTTTTCTGTTCTGATTTTGTAAAAAAAAATTCAGAATTACTGTTCATCAGTAATGTAGAAGTACTGTAGACGCACTGTTTATCAATATTGTAGCAGAAGTACTGTTCTTCCAAAAAAAAAATTTGTTTACCTCGTGTTCTTGTTATTGTCGAGTCTTGGGTTGGAATCCATAATATCTTGAAATTCTTGGAATTGTTGGTTGTAACCCTAAGTTCTTGTTCTTGAATTCTTGTTGGGTTGTTTTTGATTCAAAGCTGCCAAAGAAAAAAGAGAAGAAAAAAAAAGGAGAAAAAAAAAGAAAGAATGCAACTTGTGTTTCCAAAGGAAAAAAAAAAGGAAAAGGAAACAACCTAACAAACCAATTCCATTCTTGACAAGGATTACTTTCCTAATTTGTTCAAATCTGAAAATTAATTCCTTATGTGAATTGGGACGCTTAGGAAATATTCCAAATCCCAACATTACTTGGAAAAAGGGGTTAAATCAGATTTTCTATATTTACCATTGAATTCCAAGGTCAATTGGATTAGATTTCCAAATTTTCAGATTTGTAGAGTTCTAGGTTTCCAAATTTCTACCGTGTCTTTATTTCCATAATTTCAGCTACTTGTGCCTTCTTTTCTAGTCTTATTTGTCCATTTTGTGAGTCATTAGTCTTACCTTTCTTGAGTCAAGTGTCCTCAAGAGTCTCTCCCGACTCAAAGTTTCATTTGTGCCTTCAAATTCTCATACATTGTCACATGCCAACCGGATTGAATTGATTAGTCTTCTTGAGCAATCGTGAGCCAATTCATATTGTCTCAAGGAATGTGAACAAGACTTGAAAGAGTTGGTGAGATTACTAGAGTGGAACTTGAGTGCATACATGAGAGTTGAGTGGATACACTAAGGGAGTGTGTGAGTCTATTATTTTGTGTTTTCCTAACCTTTCTTTGTAGATTTTATCACCATGATGCACAATCCTCTAATGGAGTTATTGAAGAAATTCTATGCTCTTCGTCAAGGCACCAAACCGGTGAAAGCATACTGCAAAGAGATGAGGTCCATTATCAATCAAGCTGAAATTGTGGAAGATTCATTTGTCATTGATCACTTTTTGGAGGGATTAAATGATCAAATATCTAGACGTCTTGAAGTGACTAACCGCATGGAATTGTATGAAGTTGCACATGCCGCTATGGACGTTGAAGAGAAGCTTGAGTGGAGGCATCAAAGGAGACTCGCCTCGATCAAACGTGTTTCACTTAAGAAGCATGAGCAAGAGATTAAAGAGTCACGTCAAGTGTCCAAAAAAGAGCCCTTTATCGGACGACTTGAGTACCTATTGGACAACTATGTAAAGTCGTACCTTGAACATGTAAAGAATAAGCTTGAACTGCACACTACACTAACCACTAGTCAACAGCTAGTTGGAAAGGAACTATGTGAGGAATGTGAAAATGTAAAATCCAAGTGTAGTGTGAATCAAAGAGAGAGTGAGTTGAGTGAGGAAGTAGAAGAAAAGAGTGCACGTGAGTTGATTGTGAGTGGAAAAATAAATGAGCGTAAAAGGACTTATTATTTTCCTAATGATCTTAACATTACTTTGTCTAGTGTTAATGGTCTTTTGCATCTACAACAAGGTGAAGTAAAGGTGGTTTTGATGTGCACCATTGCAAAGTCTTTCAATGGAATGCTGTTCTTTCGATGCATTGCAAATTTCTACATTCACTCCAAAGAATTGAGGACAATTTTCACCAACCGACCTTTGAGTTTAAAAGGGAGTCTTCAATCTTATCCTGTGATTCATTCTTTTTGCATTTAAAAGCCGTGCTATTTGTTTGGATTGTGTAGATGGTTGTGGTAGTCCTTTGAGTCATTTTGAGTGTTGTGATTGTTTTATGTGTCCGAGTTTAATCTTGAGTCCTTATGAGTTATTTGTTTTCTTTAAGTCAAGTGATTATTGTGTTAAGAATACATGTTTGTCTAGTGATTTTTGTATATTTTTAGGGTGTGTTAAAGGTGTTGGAACACTACATGGTGTTCACATATTTCCTACTTGTTATCAATTAGGTGAATTGGGCGAATCCATGTGTTTTGTTGCTACTTATTCCTCGTCTTTCATTTTTGATCCAGGTTTCGATTCGAGGACGAATCATTTTTACAAGGGAGGGAATGACGTAAGCATGGATGCCAACGTATGCTTACAAATTCATAATAAGTGCAAATGCCTTAAGTTGATTCATTCCAAGTTGCTTCATTCCGAATTTCATCCTAAGATGGTCAATAAAGTTGGAAAGCATTGGTCAAGTGCCAGGAGGAAGAAACGCGAGGAATGCCGTCTAATCTAGTTATGCTACTCAGTCATTTGCTTAGATTCTTAAGGAAGGGCATTACTGTCCATTTTCCTTACTTTCCTTAGTCGTGTGTTAGGTCAAATAAAGCATCGGTTAGGTAGTTTCCAAAATTTGAGTTACCTTAACCGAATGCCTATTTAAGTTGTTTCTTAATTGTTTAGTAGTTAGGTTATTAGTAGTTACCTAAAAGGCTGATTTCCTTATTGTTTATTTTTAGGTTTCCTAAAGCTTTTAGAGCTGGCCAAACTTATGTTTCTTTTTTAGTCTTGGTTTTTAAGTCTTGTAGGCTATAAATAGCCAACGCTTTTTCATTATTCGATATGAAGACAATTTTGATGAAATAAAGTTGAGAGTTTTCTCTTTTCTTGTTCCTTGGGAACGACCCTTGATACAAAGTGAATGAGTTCCTTTGTTCAAGTTTAGGCTTATCAATCAAGATCGCGTTGAGTTGTGGCGCCAATCTACCAAATTCCTTGGTTCACTAATTCGCTAGATTGTGGGTTGAGATTCAATTCGTAGGTTCGGAATCTCGAGGGTTAGAGGGGTCGTAGGATTTCCATCCTTTTGTACCCATAACCTGTTCAAGGTAGATCATTCCGCTGCGTCGCCAACTCGTGTCTTCAAGAGCGGGAGCTTGGAGATTCGGGTTCGCATCAGTTGGTATCAGAGTTTCGACTTTTGAACCAGGTTAATATCCTTTTATTTTCTTGTTTTCATCTTTGTTGTTCTACCAAGCCGTAACCTTAAAAAATAATCCCATCTTTGGGGTTTGAACTACCGCATTCGTGTTTGTCGTTTCTAGTTGTCTCTGTGGTTCCTGTTATGTCGTTTCATGATTGAGCCCATGTTCTTATTTCTTGTTTGTTTTCTGTTCTGGTTTTGAAAAAAAAAAAATTCGGAGTACTGTTCATCCAGAAAAAAAATATTTGTTTACCTTGTGTTCTTGTTGTTGTCGAGTCTTGGTTTGGAATCCATCATATGTTGAAGTTCTTGGAATTGTTGGTTGTAACCCTAAGTTCTTGTTCTTGAATTCTTGTTGGGTTGTTTTTGATTCAAAGCTGCCAAAGAAAAAAGAGAAGAAAAAAAAAGGAGAAAAAAAAAAGAAAGAATGCAACTTGTGTTTCCAAAGGAAAAAAAAAGGAAAAGGAAACAACCTAACAAACCAATTCCATTCTTGACAAGGATTACTTTCCTAATTTGTTCAAATCTGAAAATTAATTCCTTATGTGAATTGGGACGCTTAGGAAATATTCCAAATCCCAACTTTACTTGGAAAAAGGGGTTAAATCAGATTTTCTATATTTACCATTGAACTCCAAGGTCAATTGGATTAGATTTCCAAATTTTCAGATTTGTCCTTTGGGTAGAGTTCTAGGTTTCCAAATTTCTACCGTGTCTTTATTTCCCTAATTTCAGCTACTTGTGCCTTCTTTTCTAGTCTTATTTGTCCATTTTGTGAGTCATTAGTCTTACCTTTCTTGAGTCAAGTGTCCTCAAGAGTACTAAACATTGGGACCAGACTTTAAGAAGTAAAGCTACACAAGTGCTAAATATTAAAGACGAAAACTGTATTTTTGCCTTGTAGGGACTTGAGTGGGACAACATGTATATTTTAAAGACTAAAGTGGGACAGAACTTATATTTTGTTGATTAAAATGAGGTTGATTTTATACCACAGGGACTAAGGGTGTCCCTTTCTGAAGTTTTTGACTAAAGCGGAAGTCGGGCATAATTGAAGGTGCAAAGTGGAATTAACTCCTTTATTTTCTTTTCTTTCTAAAGGCTATTGTAGGCCACAAATCTAAACTAACAGATAATGAATACAAACCTTACCATGTATGCCAATTCTACATTTAAAATTAGAACAGTTCTAGTTAATTATTCACATATATGTCCAATGTTGGATTAAAGATGCAACAATCTTTCACTTGGACAATATTTGTAAATTTACAATCATATTTTGTAAAATAACCGTATGAGCTCAAGTAATTTATGGCTATTACTAAAATGCATCTACAACTAAATCAATCTATCAATTACACCAACATAAAATCAAAGTGGATTTTGTTATAATTTCGTAACTCGACTCATCAATGGTCGTGTATGTTGATACAATTGAATAATATAAATCATGATGTGATTTCAATGTGCCTATTTTCAATTGGTCCACTTCAAACTTTTTTGAGATTAAACTATACCAAAAATCAGAATGTGAATAAATTGAAACTTCATATATGCAGAAAATATCCTTAAAGTATTAATTACTGAAAAATATCAATGTCGTACGAGCATTTAGAACAATAAACTCCCACTAAAACTGAATAGATAACTTTTTTGTACATTGTCAGTGTATAATTTTTTTTACATTCACAGATTTAGATTATGCCACATAATACAAATTTAAATTGAAATTGAATTATACATATATGGTGTGTATCCAAAGCTGTTAGTGTAAAAAAATCACTACACTATCAGTGTATAAAAAGTTATTCCAAACTGAATACCACTTAATGATATGACACCTATACGAATAGTGTGCTCATGAAATACTTTGGATGACAATCTCTTAGTCAATATATCCGCAATCGTGGAGTTTGTTTCGATATATTCTATAGACAACTATTCACTTTGAACTCTTTTTCAACAGTTAGGAACTTGATTTCTATATGTTTCGATTTTGTCAAGATCTTATTATTATTGAAATATTGAACTATTAACTTATTGTCACAAAATAATTTGAGTGGCCTTTCAATATCATCCACTATACGCAACCCTATAATAGAATTTCACAGTCAAGTTTCATGATTGAGTGCCTCGTAGCAAGCTATGAACTTTGCAGCCATAGTAGAAGAGGGTATAAAATACCGTTTAGCACTTTTCCAGGATATAGCATCCTTACTTAGCAAATAGATATAGAATAATGTTGATTTCATGCTATTTTGATATCCAGCATAATCGGAATTAGTATATCCAATAATCTCAAACTTATCTAAAATCCAATGTATGAGCATGTAGTCTTTTATTCTTTGTAAATCTGCATACGTGATTGGTTGTTTTCCAGTGGTCTAGTCTTAAATTACTTAAATATCTATTTACAATCATAGTAATGCATGCAATATCCAGATGTGTACACACCTGAACATGCTTTAGACTTCCTATTACTGATGCAAAAGGAATCTTCTGCATTTCCTTTTCCTCAAAAACATTCTTAGAACATTGATTGAAACTAAACTTGTATCCTTTAGCCACAAGAATGTCACCTACTCTGTAATTTTGCATGCCATATCTTTTCAAAATGTTTTCGATATAGCACTTTTGTGATAGTTCAAGAATACCCCGAGGATGACCTGGATGTATTTGTATGCCTTTCACCAAGATCTTTCATCTCAAAATTCTTAATTAGAAATCTCTTAGTTTCATGCAACAAGTTTATATTGTTGCTAGCAAACAAATGTCACCAACATATAATACCGAAAAAAATATACTTGCTCTTGCAGAACTTATGATATATGCAAACATCGACCAAATTCATTTCAAAACCAAATGAAATTGATCACTTGATGAAATTTGAAATACAATTGTCAAGATGCTTGCTTGAACCCATAGATGGATTTCTTAAATTTGCAAATAATATTTTTTGGATCTCCAAATACGAAGTTTTTTGACTGCATCATATATATCATCTCATCATGTTACCATTCAAAAACATTGTCTTTATATCCATCTAGTATAACTCAAGATTGAAATGTGCCACCAATGTCATCATAATTCTAAAAGAGTCAGAGAAAGTTTCTGTATCATTGATGCCTTCTTTCTGTGTAAAGCCTTTAGTGACAAGACTAGTTTGCATTTCTACAAAATTTGGGTGTGATCATACCATCACTAATGCACCGGATCCCATCAAAACTCAGAAGTCGAGCATGGTTGGACGAGAATAGTACTAGGATGGGTGATCACCAGGGAAGTCCATGTGCTACAACCCTCCTTTTAAACCAATGGATATTGGTGCAAGTGGAAGGGCCTTGCATCCCTTAATCATGAAATTTCGGGTTTGAAACCCATGGGAATGGGAAAACACTGTTGGGAGAGCTTTCCCCTGTAAAGGGGCCTGACACGGTTAGAATAGGATTAGTCATAGATCATAAAATGGATGAGGACACATGTGGTTTATACCTAAAAAAAAGACGAGTTTTGTACCTTTCCACATTTTGTATCCCTGTTGATACTAAATATTTAGTTACAACCAACGGGTTTCATTCCTTCTGACAAGATTCTAGATGTCGCTGTCTTTCATGGTTTTAATCTTTTCATATATGGTATTGATCCACTTTTAAGAGTTTAAACATGCCCTGGCTTGACGAAAGTTGATTGGATTATCTTTCTTCATTTTAGTTTTATCCTTATGTTTTTGGAGAAAAACAATGTAATCATCTGGTACCGCACTTCTTCTTTATCTAATGGATATTTTTAATCGCACTTGCTCTTGAAAGTGGTAGAGTTTGCTTTCGTAAAACAATTTCTTGAATGAGAAGTTCTTCGACATTGTTTTGATCTGCTGTATCATGAATAAGATCAAGGCTAGGATCCCAAACAAGATCAATAACGCTAGTGGGAATATTAATATATTCCTCTTCAAAGACAAGGCCTCTAACTATATCGCTTCCTTAAACTTGACATCCTCAAAGAATTAGATGTTGGCCATCTTGAAAATTGATTTACTTGTGGTATCATAAAATTTATAACCCCTAGATCTTTCAGAATATTCAATAAAGCAATAACTGATAGTTTGTTTCCATTTGATATATAAGGCTTTACCTCAGTTGGACATTCCTAAATACGTAAATGTTCCAAACTAGGTTTCTTTCCAATCCAAAACTCTTGAAGGATTTTGATAGTTGCCTTAGTTGAAACTCTGATAAGGATATGTGTTACAATCTTAAGTGCTTCTTCTCAGAGTGATTCTGGCAAGGCAGAATGACAAATCATACTCCATTCCATGTCTTTAATTGTTTTGTTTTATCTTTCACCAATATTATTCATAGTGGGTGAATTCAGCATAGTGTATTATAAGATGATACCACATTCCTTTGCTATTTAGCGAATGGCCTTAGTTACTGTAATACTCACCACGACGATCAAATCCGAGTAATGTATTGTGGAATGATACTGCATTTCTCTACTATTTAGCAAATGGACTTAGTTATAGTAGTTGCTTTAGTTATTCATTTCAATTATCATATCTACCATAGTACTCACCATGATGATCATATCTGATACTTTTGAATCTTTTATTGAGTTGGTTCTCAATTTCAGCCTTAAATTTTTTGAACACCTCTAGTGACTATGACTTTTCATAAATGAGATGGATGTAACCATATATTGACAAACTATATATGAACATTATAAGATATTGTTGACCACTTCCAATAGACATAGGGAATGACCCACATATGTTTGTATATACAAGTTCTAAAACATGCAAGGTCCTATTGGTTCAAATCTCCTTTTAATGATTTTTTTCCCTTTTATACAGTTAATACAATTATCAAAATCTATAAAATTCAAGGAGTCGAGAATTTCACTTGACATAAGTTTTTCTATCCTTTGTTTGGGGTCATAATATAATAAAGCACTAGAACCAACCAATTTTGAATCATGAAATAATTTAAATTTTCATTTCCAAAGAATAAGAATAACTGAATTTGTCCAAAGCAGAAATAGAAATTAAATTCCATTGGAAGGAGGGTACGACAAATGTCTCATAAGGTCCAAAAAAAATTGGATCTTTAGCAATAATTTAAAAACTCCTATTGCCTCAACTTGAATTGTCTTGCCATCTCCCACGTATATGTATCTTTCACCATCATTAAGTTTTTGGCAACTTAGGCAACCCTACATAGATACACTAATGTTAGTTGTTGCACCAAAATCCATCCACTATATCTACCTAGGCACCAAAGTTAAATTAGTCTTAGAGTAAAATCAAATTAAGAAACATACCTTTTTTAGCATGGTAAATGTGATAGTTGTGGCAATGCTTCTTCTTATGCCCCTTAATTCCACAGAAAAATAGTAATTCTACAGAAAAATAGCCATTTTCCTCAGTTCAACCTGTTTCTTTTGAAATGCTGTATTTACAGCTTCCTTATTATTTTTCCTTTTACGTCTCTTGTCTTTGTTATTAGCAGTTGGGATCAGACCATCAGGTGAGAGCTCTCTGTTTGTTCTTACTTTTAACCTTCCGTTTTCCTCCACATAGTGTGAGACAAGTTCATTTAGAGACCAAGTCTCTTTTTGACAGTTGTAACTCAAATTAAACTAGTTCAACAGTATAGGGAGGGATATCAAAACCAAATGCACTAGTAATTCCTCAAAAAGTATTAGGTTAAGTGCATTCAACTTAGAAGCAAGATGAGGCATCTCCATAATGTACTCCCCCATATTATATTTATTACTATATATCATTGAAATTATACTTGTCAAGAGTGTACTTGCTTCAATGTCGAGATTCATGAGTCCATGAACTATCAAGAGGTTCTCTTTACAAGACTTGAAGTTTGTGCCATTTAGCATAGGAATAACATTGATAGTGGTAGTTATACTTAGGATCATTCATATAAAAAACATCGAACAACTAAAACAAGCTTACATAGACCAAAATGATAATAAATTCAAATAAAGGTAACCCATCTCAAGATACCGATGTTCTATTAGTATTTTATCATTGGACAAAAATATTAACTTTTAAGTGATATCTTAGCGTAATAATAAACAGGGATAATAAGAACATGTCAAAAAATAAATTTTCCTTTGACCCAATCTATAATTCACGTGTAAAATTTGAATAATCATCACGTGTTTATTACTATAAGTACACATTAACCTCCTTATGCATCAATCAATATTCACAAATTTACAAGTACACCATTAGTTATATTCTGAAACAAATTAATTTTCATAAAAAGGTCACTTTGATGATATATTGTTTCAATTAATTTATTACAAAATATATATAATCATATGGATATTCAAATTTAAAATTACAAAAAATTCTAGATCAACATCGCTTCTGGTCAATTTCGGTCAAATATGATCAAAATCTAGTCAGGCCAGTCAATTCTGATAAAAAACAATCAATTCTGGTCAAACCAGTAAATTGAGTTAATATCTATTGGATCAAGGATTCATATCCATAACTTGACCCAAAAGTTTATCATTTAAGCCTATAAATGCCTTATGAAATTATATACTTAGTGGGCCAACTTTTTGGATTTTGTAAGGCTTAAATGTCTTATTTAACTTTATTAGAGTTCATTAATTAGAGAAATTCTATTTTCTTTAATATAAATTTCTGCATTTTGACTCTTAAACAAGGAAACAAATCAAGGAATCCAAGTATTAATCAAACTAATATTCCTTCATCTAAAATCTAGAAAATGTTAGATCCAATGGATCCAATACAAACGGAGATGCTAGTAAAGCAAACATAATTGCAAACCTTATAATTACTTTAAAGATTAGAAATTACAAAATCCAAATTATTTCTGAATAATCAACTATAACCAACTCTGATGCAACTTGTCAGTTGATTAAGAATAACCTTTGGTGAAAATCACTACCTATTAAACCTAGAATAATTCATGGTGATCACTGAGAAATAAGTCAGCAACAAAATTGTAGAAACTCACCTGGATTCATATTAACTAACCTTTACTTGAATCCTTGAAGTCTTGGGTGGCCTTCTAGATCAGCACATATTTGCTCGTCCCTTGAGAGAGCTCTTTAGTTTCTCTCTTTTATCTATTTTTGGGATATCAAGGAATAACTATTATGCGATATCAAAGTATATGGGAAAAAATACATGTGATTCGAGCACCATAATCTTACTTATAGATAACTTTCTTGTGATGTTTTCCTAACCTATCTTTTTTTTTTTAACGGCTAACCCCGTACACGGGGATAGGCGCCACTCCAAGTTTTATTAAAGCATACCGAAAATTATATGAGGGGGATCAGACCAAACCTCACCTAGTACATGAAAAGATGAAATAAGAAAAGGATCAATGTTTCATTTGTCTAACAGAAGGTATTCCTATCCTATCCAGATTGAGCTCACCACGAGCTAATTGAGGGATGCTACCATGTTGATTATAAACAATCGTAGATTCTGGTGGATGAGAGCAACCAATATTGCACAAAATGTCCACCACTTTGTTGGCTTCCTGAAAGCAATGAAAGAAACTTGATCCATGAGGAAGGAATTCCTAAATCTGTAAAACCCACATTTTAATAGTCCAGGGACACGTGAATTAGTGCTGCAAAATGGATATTAAAACCTGAGAATCAGATTGCACCAAAACTGGCATACAGCCTCCCTGACTACAAAGCTGCACTCCTATCAAAATTGCTAAAACTTCAGCTTGCAAACTAGTCATTTCCCCTAAATAACTTGAGAAAGCAAACCGCAAATTTCCAGCAGAATCGCGCAAGAACCCTCCCCTTCCAGAGACTCCCAGATTCCCTTTAGAGCCACCATCTTTATTGAGTAACAAGCTGCCAGCCAATGGATGTTGCCACCGAATTAATTAACACCGAAGTCGAGAGGACGAATGACCCAGGGAATCGTAAAAGATATGCATTGAACAAGCATTCGGAACATCCCTAAACTTGAGTTTGAACATGGCCTTGAGATCCATGAAAATAGAATGACAAATGAGTTGAAGATCAAAATTCTCACCTTCGAACACCACCTTGTTTCTTACCTTCCAGATAGCCCAGCAAACAAAAATTGGAATAAGCTGGAAAACAAACTTTGCTTTGGCAGACTTGGCCAATCCTTATACCATTAACATGCAATTCGCGCTCTCAAGTCATTAGCAAGATAAGTAATACCACAAGCAGCACCAAAAAATTCCCAAATGAAAGAAGCCAGTTGGCCCGTGGAGAAGACATGTTCAAACAATTCAATGGTAGGAGAAGTGCAACAAAAACACTTGGAGGTGATATGCAAACCAAATCATCTAGTCAAAACATCATCGATAGGAAGGCAACCCAACAAAACTCTCATCATAAAAAATTAAAGCTTTAAAGGAATGCTGGAATGCCAAGCATGTGAACACACATATGAGGTCCCTCGAGAATTACAAATTTCTTGGAAAGTAGAAGACAAAGTGAACAAGCCTGACTGGGTCGGAACCCAAACAGCCTCAGCCATCCCTTCACCCACTGGAAGTGCCACTTGAAGCACTTGAGAAACCAACTCCCTAGGGAGCACCTGCCTTAAGAGTCGGGCATCCCACTTACCATCCACAATGAATGTAGCAAAAGAGTAGGAAGGAAGCGGTGTCACTCGTAATGAAAGAGCACCACTGCCCACCAATTATCATACCAGAAATCACAAAGGCCGTCATACATCAACCATCGAATAGATAACTCAGTAAACCAGCTCACATTAAGCATCCTTCTCCAGGTGGCTGAACTAGAAGTGCCAGACAAGGGTGAATCCCTGTACAATATTTGGCATGTAAAAATTGTACCCACAAAGAACCTCCCCTCCAAAATTGCCACCAAAGCTTGCACGAAAAAGCCTGATAAACATCTTCCAATGCCCGGAAACCTGCTCCACCTTCTTCAACAGGATAGCATAACTCCGCCCAATGAATCCAATGAAAATGCTGCCCTTCTTGATCCGAACCCCATAAGAAATTAACACAGACCTTTTCTACCACTCTGAAGACAGATTTAGGTTTTCCTAACCTATCATAGAAATAGAAATTATTCTTAAAACTCTGCACATTAAATGTCTATATCCTATTAGATACATTAAAGTCCAAAACACAATTGATCGCTTTAACTGGATTTAATCTTATTTGATAGTCTACAATGCATAATTATCCACATATACGTTCAATGTTAGATTAAGGATCCTGTGAGGCCCTGTACCACCAATTTAAAGTATAAATTGCAAAATCCCATATTTGCACAAAATTATTTTATAAATTGAGTTTGAAATATTTGAAGTTCGTATATCAATTGTGAGACCCCGATTTTTCCCAATTTCTGGAAAACCTTAAGTAATGCTAATTATAGTCATGATGGTTCACCAAAGTGTTTATATGGTTTATTTTACTTCACAAAGTGTTTTGTTTTGACTATTTTGTTTTACACGTCTAGAAACCCTAATTTGGAACTTAAACCCTAGTTTGGATTCGTAAAACCCTAGTTTTGAAAATGAATATAAGTTTTATGTCCAACTACGAGTTTGTTACCCCTTGGATTTTATGTGTGTTAATGCATGATTAAGAGGAGTGATTAAGGTTCCTAGGTGATTAGTGGCCTAAATAAGTGTGATTAAGCTTTGATAAACTAAGTCGAATTAAGCATCTATGGAGTGATTTGATAGAAAAGGAAATTTCTTGGGCAAGGGTGAAAATAACCTAAGTTGTGAGGTTTAATTGGTATGACAATTTTGACCAACTTTGACCAAAGCTTAAATATCTAAGTGATGATAACCTTTAGCCATTTTATGGCTTCAAAGAGCCGGCCAAACCAAGGAAAACAAGAGGAGAAAAAACCGTGGAAAGGAGAGGAGAAAAGAAAGGAAAGAAAAGAGAGGAAAAAGGGAGAAAAACAAGAGGAAATCTTGTGTTCCAACCACCCAATCTTGAAGTTGAGCTAGGAGGAAGTGGACTAACTTGGGAGCTTGCAATTTCATCAAGAACATAAGCCAAGAAGGTATATTTTCCCTTTTCTATATAAGCTGGAATTTGGTTGAATTTCTGTCCATTTCTGTCCGAATTTGCTTGATATTTTCGAAGATGATGGGGACAGAATTAGCTTTAGCACAAAGCATGAAAGTTGTATAGAGTTGAGTGAGAATTCTACCTGTAAATTTTCAGGTGAATCGGAGCACTGTAGCATGTGAAAAGACTAAAATGCCCCTGATGCCTTGTTTCTGTCCGAATCGTTATTTTTGCTGCTGTAATGGGCCATTTTGACCAGGAAGATGACTGTTTTTGTTTTTGAGGTCTTCCTAAGTATTGTAGCCTTATATGTTAGCTTTCTAATGGCTTTGGAATTACTTGATTTGGAGCTGTGTGTGTCAAGTTATGGTTATTTGAAACTGTCCTACTTAAATCTCTGCGATAGGGTAGAAAGCCATTGTTTTGATTATTTTCGACCTAGTTCGGGATGTAATTGGATTTCAACTTCTTCATGAAATTGTAGAAGGTAATGTGGAACGTGCAAGGGTTGCATTTGCATGATTGTTATTGCATTCGAGTCGTTGGATTTGCATGTGCGTGTTTTGGTTGGAATGCAATGCATTTGGGCAGAAACAGAAAATTAGGATTGACTGGATAGCCTCTTTGACACCATTTTTCGTGTTGATCCTTTGTGATTTGGCTTTTGGCCAAAACACAAAAGTTATAGCCCTTCATTCTAGTTTTCCAACGCATCTGCAATTTCTTAATTTCGATTTATGAGCACTGAGTTATGATCGTTTGAAGCTAGCCTGTCGGAAATTCTGACATTAAAATTTCTGGGATTGTTTCCACATTTTTGACCTAGAAAGAGTGAATCTAGGCAGAATTTGTCTCATGAAAGTTGTAGCTTGTTGTCTTAGCTTCGAAATGGCACCTCGTGCACTTCAATCCAACACTCGTACCATGAGTTATGATCAAAATGGCAAAAGGTGTCAAATCTGCCTTTCACACCTTCTAGTGTGTGTTTTCCGTTTGAATCTAGTGTCGTCCGTTTTGGTTCGAGCGCCCCTACATGTGCTCTCTTTGCTGTTTTGAGTGATTTTAAGTGTTGTTTTGGTTTGAGTTGATGGTTATATACATTGGTTGTACGTAGGACTCGAAGATGATCGAGGGTGACCAAGGCACGTTGGTGAGTGTCCCAACCTCTTTTAAAATGGAAAATCTTATTATTGTTTACAAATGAATGTTTCGATGAAATGATTTGCTAGTAATTATAAGGAAGTGATTTACCACTCTTTCCAAGTAAAACGCTTTTACAAGTGAAACCATTTATGAAAAGTTTATGAATGTTCAAACCCGTTTTAAGTTAAATATTTCACTATTATGTGAAAATGACTTGTGAAATGATTTACTCGACTTATATTTGCAAAGAAATGAGTTTGTGAGTGTTCCTTGTATGTTGTGTGAATTACATGCCTACGTGATGAATACTTGATGTTAATTGATTTCATAAGTGTGAAATACTTGTTTCTAGGCGAGTGTGTGCCTTATCGCACTCGACCTAACTGGTATTAGCTGTTCAACTGTTTACTTTCCATGTTTATATTACTTGCGCATGATGTAGGCCATGTGTACTTTACCACATTAGTTGAATAAGGCCTTTCCCTCTTCGTTATCGGCCTATTCGAGCCAGAAGCGGACTCGGTCGGGTAGGTTGGTACTTAGGGCACGGTATGGTATACTCGAGTATTACCTCTGGAGGGATAAGGCGATGGCCAGATGAACTAAGGGGATTGCTCAGGAGTTATAAGGTGAAGTGGACCAGTGAAATAGCTCCAAGTGAGCACTGTATCCTTTTATAATTGATTTAATGTTTATTAAGCACTGATCACCTAGTTGAGAGAATCCGAGCAAGTCTCCTCGTGAGCACTGATCTCCGAGTCGAAGCGGCCCGAGTATTGTTATCTCCTAGTTGAAAAGTGAACTGTGAGTGTGCTTGATTATTTGTCAAAGAGCTTGTGTGATGAAGGGAATTATTTCGTGAATTGTTTTCGTCTTGCAAATTTCTAGTGAAAAATACTCTTCCTGTGATTTCAAAGATTTGAATGTTCCAATGTTTTGTACTCTGATAAAATAGTGAAATTCTAAAATATTTGTTTTCTCGGAACCTCACTGAGCTTTAGCTCACCCCAAAAACATTTTATTTTCCCCCCCTACAGGACTCGAGATGAAGGAATGCTGGAAGTGATCTTTCTTAGTATGACTGGCAGGAATATCTCTTGTACTATTTGTAATCTTGGACAGTTGGACATTTGGTGTATTTGGATTAGATGGAAATGTAATTATTATTTGGAGATCTTGCGGTGTAATTATTGGAGAACTGTAATATGATTGAGGATCTGTAGTGATACCCTAGGGTTCGCCCAAGGGAGAAGTGGGGCTGTCACAGATCCAACATAAACGAGCTATAAATTTGGGAGACGGACAAGTACCTTGTAAACATGCAACATTTGCGTTTTCACCTTCATTGATTCCTGGAAATTAGCCAATTTGTTAAAATTAGAAAGATAAATTTTTTTACACATGAAAAGTAAAAAGATTGAGATCATACTGAAATTCACAAAGATAATAGTTTACCACTTTTTTACTTGTATTTTCATTTTTTACTTTTTAAATCTTTTTTTGTGTCTGCCTAGAGCAAACTATTCTTACTTCCACTATAAGGACAAAAAAGTCCAGCTGAACTTGTATGTGGGATAGATAGAGTCCAAAATTGGGTACACCTCAACACCCTCTAAATTTGTTTGAAGAAGGGACGTATTATGCTTCCCTTCTATGCATGAGGTGAGATTTGAACTCCCAAACTCATGTTGGATTTATCCTTGACCACTTACAGTATTGTAAAAAAAAATTCAAAACATTTAGCCAAAAAAAAAAGAAACAAAAACTCTAATTGCAATATCAAATATTCTTTTTTGTATAGAACCACTCTAGTTTGAAGGACAAAGAAGGAAAAATAGAAAAAGGAGGAGATAAATTCACACCATTCATCCTAAATTTATACGTATTGTGAATTATACTTATCACTTGTATTATTGAAAATAAGAAAAAGGAAAAAGTTAATTTAGACTTTCACAAAGTAAAAACAAAGTCTAGCTTTAATGATGACAAAGACAAGGATCGAGACAAACAGGTTTGGTGTCGTTTGGGTAAAGGCATCCCACGAATTGGGTCCACGACATCCTTCCAATACAGCACCTTCAAACTATGGAACACAAAGCAAATCTAATGGTTAGCAGAAGAAAGATAGGCTAAAAAAATTTACCCAAAAACATATAAAGATCAAAGTATGAGTTTGGGAAAAATTAAAAGGTGCAAATTAGAATTAACCAAAAACATAGAGGGACCAAGTAGCCAATTTACACAAGTTGCTTATATTCCATTTCATTAGTCGTATACTTTAAGATGGTCAAGTATTCTTTGTTTAGGGTCAAAAATTGAGGGATATGGTTCACCAGTAGAAAAACAAAAGACGAATAGTGCTTAATCTTAGACCCTATGACAGGCACATTGGATAGCTCATCTAGAATGGAAAAATGATTTGAAACCACAATTAGATCATCTCCATTAGATTCCACATCAATGGACATCCTCAATCAAACTTTTATTCGGATCAATATCAGGAACATTCACCGTTTTCCCCTGATCCTCAATCACAGCAACAGGAAGCCGTTGCTGCTGCTGAGTCGGGACTTGTAGAAGACTATGCAATGGTGCACTAGGAGCTAGTTGATGAAACCTCGACTGATCTTTTAGAGCCTTTCCAGTAGTAGAACAAGCAGAATTACTGATCGCAACCAATTGCAATTGATTATGTGATAAATAACTGACATCCTTAGCTTTCACTGAATCCTATGAAGGAGCTATTATTTTAGTAGAATCATTTAGTATTTTGCGATCATTTTCCCCAACTTTTGCTTTTCCCTTATCCAATTGAGCCCTTGGCACATAAACTTGAGAAGTCTTTGCCATTTCCTTCCCAGATTTAACAGGTTTCAGTAAGGATCTTTTTTAAAATAGTCCTCCTCCTTATAACCAATTTGACCATAAAAACCATGGAAAGAAGGCCAGTTCTCATATTCTACTTTCGGCCAATACCCAAATGTATCATCTCCCACCCATTTCCGCTTAATTGATTATTTAGAAACATCCAATTCAACAAGGAAGCGAGCAACAGATTGCCGTTTTAACTCCAAAGTGGTAGAATCCACCTAGAAAGGATGCCCTAATAATGACACAAACTTAAGGAGATATTTCTTATGAAAAATGGCAAAGATAATTCTAGAAGATTCACCCAAATAGGAGCAATAGCGATTCTTGATTGGGTTTAAAGTTGATAGTCCACTTCAACACCACCATCGGTGAACTCTAGATACTAGGCTTGACGAACAAACAAACAAGTATAATCCTCTTCCTGCATAGGACGAAGAAGAATGTGATTCGTATCAAGCAATCCCACTGAGCAATGCCCCTTCAACACTAAAGGAGCCAAAAATCTTCGAATAACATCCACTGGTGGGCGACTGAATGCAAAATGTGTTGGAATATATGCCCTAAAATAATTATATTGTTTAAATACATTCCTAATTAAAGTTTTGTATTTTATAAACTTCCAATTTTATCTGTTTAATATATGATATAACTGGTAAAAGTCCTTAGAATATTTATTAATGTGATGATAGTCACAAGAGTTGCTGACTATGAGATATCAATCACATTTGTAATAAATATTCTTAAATGCCCCTAGTCATAGTATTAATGAGACAGGACATCATTAATACGGATAGACTAGTACACAGTTAGCTCCTACTTAATGTAAGTAGTGGTTGTTCTCATCAACCATGGTATAGGGATACCTAGGCTAATGTGTAGATGAACTGTAGAGTACTAATTCATTGGAGTGATCCACACAGAGATCCCATTAGGATATTTAGTGCCAATGGTTGAATCTCTTATGGAAAATTGTGTAAGTGATCCTAGAATTGAGATCACCATAGTATCTTGAGTGTGAATCACTACCTTTTGATTCTGTTTCATGTTACTCACCAAGAGTAACTTAAAGAATAGAAATTGGGGGTAGTGTGAAGCATGGAAAGATAGTGAGTGATCAAGAGAGGATTCACCACTCCGATAGTGGGAGCTGATAGCTAGTAAGGCCACTAGTTGGAATGTAACTTTAGTAGTCGACTACATTAGGTTAATTGAAGAGTGTCTTCAAGTTAACCTAATCTAAGGTTAATTCCGGGAACTAGAAAATTAATTAGTCATTAGGGAATTGGCACTTGTTCCTTATTCCCTGACTAATTGGATATCGATGGTGAAAGGATAATAATTACACGGTAATTTTCCATGAAAAGGTTAGGTCGGAATTCCCCTTGATCAATTCCGACTACCTGGGTGGTTGTGATGTGTTGCTAGACACCGCTCACAATTTATAATTATGAATAATTAATTATTGTAATTAATGATAAAATAAAGGTGTTTATTTTATCTAATTCTTTTAAGAATTATAATTCATAATTATTATCAGTGTATTTGGGACCTATTGGATCACACGCATAGAGATTGGGTTCTGGATTAAATTGTGTGTCCAAGTAGGGACTTGGAAATAAATACTTCTGGGGTTTAATTATAAAGATAAATAAAATCTGGGGTCATCTGACAGATAAGATAAAATGGTTACCTCTTATCTGTCAGATAACAGAAAGGGATGAGAGATAAGATGTTACGGTGGTTTGATTTTGAATCAAACCACCTGACTCTATCCTTCCCCATTTCTCTTTTATCTCTTATCTCTCTCTCTCTCCTATTAATAACATCAGATGTTACGATAGGGAGTTAGTTGAACTTCTGATAGTCAGAATACAGAGAGAGAAAAAGCTCTCCAGAGAAAACTTACGTAGAGAGAGCTTGAGTGAAAAAGAAAAGGCTAGCACCTGTTCTTGACTCACACACACACACAGAGATCGTTGAGACGATCAGGAGTAATCCAGAAGCACTCTCGCGTGGAATGCAGTAGAGGTAGAACATTTGGGCTGCTCCGGGGAACCTCTGCCTACTCCTACGTATCAGAAGCACCTTCTGCAGGATTAAGGTAATCCTTTTGACCCCCTCTGTAAGTCTTACGTAGAACTAGAGTGATGCCTGGTGGGAGTTGGGGTTTAAATTTTTATTTTTTCGCTGTGCCTGATGCCCCAATTCCTAACAGTGGTATCAGAACCATCTCTAGAATTTACGTATGATTTTATATATGATTGCACATGGATTAATTTCTGTTTGGATGAAGTATGTATACATGTGCAGATTTTTGGTTGAAAAGTGCTGCTTTAATGAGATTAAACTAGTTTTACCATCTGGAAATTTTATTTGATGCCACGATTGATATATGAAGTTGATTCTGTGGCATATTTTTCCACTTGAATGGTCAGTACAATGGTTGTTGGATGGTTTTTCTGCAGGATTCTGTAGTGGCCAATCGTTGGCTACTGATCAGCGAGTCATGACACGGATCCACGACGCGGATCCGCGTGGCTGATCCGCGAGGTTCGTCTCACGGATGCTGCTCACGTTTCAGAAACATGGTGAGATCCGCGAACTAGCTTCACGGATCCGATTCGCGGCCCTCAGTTTTTGATCCGCGCGCGACAAGAATCTACGAGCTGTTCCTCGCGGATCAGGGTCGCGGATCCTTTACAGAAGCGTCAGAAACTGATACGCGCAGTTCGCGGATCAGCTCGCGGATCCTTCTGGAGGCGAAATTCTGCTAAATAAAATTTTTAAAAAATTGAGTTTTCACTTTTTGAAAATTTTCTGATACTGATCTGAATTTAATTGTTAAAATTTTCTGTGAAATTTTATATTCCATATTTTAGTAGGTCAGAAATTAATTTGAATTTAATTTGATTAATTCAAATAATATTCTAATTATTTCTAATTTTGTTGGAAATTAAAATGACCTAATAAAGTTATTTTACCAAAGTTCTCTGCACATGTATGGTCTCAAAATTTGTTTGGGATCTTGATATATATAAAATCCAAATAATCCATGAATGATTATTTTTCCATGCTTTCATTTTATTTAAAATTGTTTAAATTCGTATGGATGCATGGTGGATGGTTGTGGATATAAGCCCAATGTGATTGTGGATTGGTTGAATGGTTGTATTTTTATAAATAGGGCCTGCGTGTCCTGCCTTTCTCGTTTTTCTAATTGTAATTTCTCTTCTCATCTAAACTCCCTCCGAATGTAACTTGGGGTTTCTTATATTCTATTTGTAATGTACAATAGATAGGAGTAGATGATAGGAAATTGTTCTTTAGCATAGAAATTGTAAATTGAAAGATGGAGAAAGAAGTAGTGCAACCAGGAGGAAATTTGATTTAACCCTAGTCAACCATTAATTTCCCTAATGGCCGGGAAAATTAATTTAGGAATATCCACAACCATCTACAATTTACTTTTATGCTATATTTATTTCTGAAATATTTATATGTATGAGTGTTGATGAGATCGTCAAATATTTTTCCAAAATTTCAAATTAAATTAGAAATGTTTTGGAAAAGGAAATAAATCCCTTAAATTTAAATATTAAATCAAGACTGCCTTCCATCATTATATTATTAAACAAAATGTGGTTATTAAGTGCTAGTTTGTTGGGATTCACCCAAAACTGCCTTACTTATTACATGTTTTATACTATAAGAAATGTTCTTACGAATGATGGGTTTGATTTAACTAAAATTATGGTTTGTTGGGATTCACTCAAAACCATGAATTTTAGAGGCAAGAGTTAGATTAATACATAAGATGTAAAATCAAGAGTTGATACCTAACGGATCTAGAAATTACAAAGGGTTGTAATTGGTAAAGTACCTACCTGTTAAAGTTATTTTGATTTGTTGGGATTCACTGAAGGCCAAAAATAATTAAGACAGGATTCTAGCCACTATGAATTTTTTGAAAATCTCGAATCAATTTTAGAGGGTAATTGATTTGGAAAAATAGTGGAAATAAAATCATAATTTTGGAAGTTATATGATTTTTATTAAACAAAACTTTTTTTTAATAAACTCTATCTTCATTTTTGTTGTAGAATGAGTAACAATCTGAGCTTACGCACCATCCTTACTGATTGTAAACTAAATGACACAAATTTGCTCCACCGGCATCGCAATGTCCTACTCGTTCTCACCCACGAGAAAATCAAGTATGTACTTGATGGGCCCATGCCTAATGAACCTGAACTTAATGCACCTGCTACTATTAAGAATGCTTACAAGAAGCATAGGGATGATAATAGAACGGCTTCATGTATCATGATAGCCTCTATGACTCCCCAATTTCAACAGCAGCACATGAACATGGGGATATATGAAATAGTTCAGCACCTGAGAGAGTTGTTTGAACAACAATTTTGGACGGTGAGATATGACATCTCCAAAGAACTGTTCAGGTGCAAGATGGCGGAGGGAGTACCCGTTGCTCCACACGTCTTGAAGATGATTGGGCTAATTGAGAAATTAGCTGAATTGGGCTTCAAGATGGACCAAGAGCTAAATGTTGATTTAGTTCTTCAATCTCTGCCAGACTCTTTCTCTCAGTTCATTATGAACTATCAGATGAACAATCTGCAGCACACATTACCTCAATTATTGAATGTGCTGAAAACTGCTGAGAAAGAGATCAAAAAGATGAAGGGTTCTACTGGAGTGCTTGTTGTTACTTCATCCAGTAAAAGGAAGAGGCAAGGAAAAGGGCCCAAAAAACCCAATAACAAGTCTGCCAAGAAGCCCAAAAAGGCTAAGGCAGACCAGTCCAAGGCAACCTGCTTCCATTGTGGACAAACTGGACATTGGAAGAGGAACTGTAAGGCCTATCTGGAGAGTCTGAAGCAGAAGAAGTTTGGGGAAGCTTCATCAGCAGATACAAACATGATTGAGATTAATGTTTCTACTTCCAAATCTGACTCTTGGGTATTAGATACCGGATGTGACTCTCATATTTGCACATCTATGCAGGGTCTAAAGGACAGTAGAAAGTTGGGTAAAGGAGAAGTAACCCTACGTGTGGGCAATGGAGCAAAGGTTGCTACTTTAGCTGTACGGACTTACTATATTAGTTTACCTAGTGGGTTAATTTTAGAATTATTAAACTGTTATTATGTTCCATCACTTACAACAAACATCATCTCTATTTCCTGTTTGGATTTAAATGGGTTTAAGATAACCCAGGAGAATAAATGTTGTTCTTTCTCAAAGAATGGTGTGTTTTATGGTTCTGGAAATTGGAATAACGGTTTATACATTCTAGATCTTGATAACCAAATTCTCAATATACAAGAAAAGAGAATGAAGTTAGATAAACTGAATAAAACCTACCTCTGGCACTGTAGACTTGGTCATGTAAATGAGAAATGCATTTCCAAATTACACAAAGGTGGGTACTTGGACTCATTTGATTATGAATCATATGACGTATGCGAGGCTTGTTTACTTGAAAAAATAACCAAAACGCCCTTTACTGGTAAAGGGGAACGGGCCAGTGATTTATTTGGGCTGGTACATACTGATGTATGTGGCCCAATGACAATCACAGCTAGAGGTGGATTTTCATACTTCATTACCTTCACTGATGACCATTCAAGATATTGTTATGTGTATTTAATGAAATACAAATCTGAATCTTTTGAAAAGTTCAAAGAATTCAGAAATGAAGTAGAGAAACAAACCGGTAAAAGTATTAAAACGTTACGATCTGATCGTGGTGGAGAATACTTAAGCGATGAGTTTCGGTTTTATCTAAAGGACAATGGAATAGTTCCACAATGGACTCCTCCAGGGACACCACAACTAAATGGTGTATCTGAAAGGAGAAACCGCACCCTATTAGATATGGTACGGTCCATGATGAGCCACTCGAGTGCCGCAAAATTGTTATGGGGATATGCTCTAGACACAACCTCCCATACTCTTAATAGAGTACCCAGTAAGGCTGTTGCTTCCACACTATATGAGATATGGAAAGGAAAGAAACCAAAACTGTCTTACATGAAGGTTTGGGGTTGCCCCGCCTGTGTGAAGAAGACAGAGTCAGATAAGTTTGAAACTAGATCTGATAAGTGTTTGTTTGTGGGGTATCCAAGAGAGTCTATTGGATACTATTTCTACAACCCAACTGAGAACAAAGTGTTTGTCTCAAAGCATGCCATCTTTCTAGAAAAAGAATTTATGCTAGAAAGGGGCAATGGGAGTAGAATAGAACTTGAAGAAGTTCAAGACACTCAAACTGACATAGAACGTGAAGATGTTCAAAATGCTCAAACAAACACAGAACAGACTGTTGGAGAAAAGGTTCAGCCATACAGTGATGAGGCACAAACGGAAGCTGTGGACGTTCAATAGCCCCGTAGGTCAGTAAGAGTACGCTCCACTCCCAAGAGATATGAATTTCTTGTGAGTCAGGGGAATGATGTACTAGTCATTCAAGATGACGAACCCACTACCTATCAAGAGGTTCTAAACAGTCCAGACTCCTCCAAATGGTTAGAGGCCATGAACTCCGAAATGGATTCCATGTATGACAACAAGGTATGGACCTTGGTTGATCCACCTGAAGGGGTAAAACCTGTAGGGTGAAAATGGGTTTTCAAGAAGAAAATCGACATGGATGGTAATGTGATTACCTAAAAGGTTAGACTGGTGGCCAAAGGCTACAAGCAGAAAGAGGGAATCGATTACGATGAAACTTTCTCACCAGTGGCTATGCTTAAATTCATTCGGATAGTGCTTGCAATAGCAACATATCTTGATTACGAAATTTGGCAGATGGATGTAAAGACTGCATTCCTTAATGGGAATCTGCAAGAGGATGTGTACATGACACAACCTGAAGGCTTTACATCGCCAAATTCTAGTCAGGTATGCAAGCTACAGAGGTCCATTTATGGACTTAAGCAAGCATCCAGGAGCTGGAACATTCTCTTTGATGAGACAATCAAAGAGTTTGATTTTCTCAAAAATTCGGATGAGCCTTGTGTATACAAGAAGGTTAGTGGGAGTTCAATCGTTTTCCTTATATTATATGTGGATGACATATTAATATTGGGAAACGATATCCCAATGTTACAATCAGTGAATGGTTGATTATCTAAGAACTTTTCCATGAAAGATTTGGGAGAGGCAGCCTATATACTGGGTATTAAGATCTATAGAGATAGATCTAAAAGGCTGATTGGTCTTTCACAATCTACATACATAGATAAAGTGCTAAAGATGTTTAGCATGGATTAGTCTAAGAAGGGCTTCTTACCTATGTCTCATGGGATAAGCCTTTCTAAGAGCATGTGTCCTAAGACACAAGCTGAGATTGATAAGATGCATAATATTCCATATGTTTCGGCAGTTGGATCAATTATGTATGCTATGCTATGTATAAGACCAGATGTCTCCCATGCTCTGAGTGTCACGAGCAGATTTCAGGCTAATCCAAGTGAAGGTCACTGGACAGCCGTTAAGAACATTCTTAAGTACTTAAGAAGGACTAAAGATTTGTTCTTAGTATATGGAAATGGTGAATTGGAGGTCAAGGGCTACACAGATGCAAGCTTTCAATCTGACAAGGATGACTGTAAGTCACAGTCGGGCTTCATCTTTACTCTCAACGGAGGTGCCGTCTGCTGGAAGAGTTCCAAACAGGACACCACAGCGGATTCTACAACAGAGGCTGAGTACATTGCAGCCGCGGAGGCAGCTAAGAAAGCCATTTGGATCAAGAAGTTTGTGTCTGAACTTGGTGTGGTTCCGAGCATTGTTAATCCAGTAACTCTGTACTGTGATAACAATGGGGCTATTGCCCAAGCAAAGGAACCTAGGTCTTATCAACGGTCCAAACATGTACTTAGAAGATTTCACCTTATTAGGGAAATCATTGCCAGGAATGATGTAAAGATAGAGAGAGTCACCACTGAGGATAACATAGCTGATCCTCTTACTAAGACACTATTTCAAAAGAAACATGATAGTCATGTACTTTCATTTAGGTTGAGAATTATGAATGAATTGTTTTAGTGCAAGTGGGAGTTTGTTGGAATGTATGCCCTAAAACAATTATATTGTTTAAATACATTCCTAATTAAAGTTTTGTATTTTATGAATTTCCAATTTTATCTGTTTAATATATGATATAACTGGTAAAAGTCCTTAGAATATTTATTAATGTGATAATAGTCACAAGAGTTGCTGACTATGAGATATCAATCAGATTTGTAATAAATATTCTTAAATGTCTCTAGTCATAGTATTAATGAGACAGGACATCATTAATACGGACAGACTAGTACACAGTTAGCTCCTACTTAATGTAAGTAGTGGTTGTTCTCATCAACCATGGTATAGGGATACCTAGGCTAATGTGTGGATAAATTGTAAAGTACTAATTCATTGGAGTGATCCACACAGAGATCCCATTAGGATATCTAGTGCCAATGGTTGAATCTCTTATGGAAAAATTGTGTAAGTGATCCTAGACTTGAGATCACCATAGTATCTTGAGTGTGAATCACTACCTTTTGATTCTGTTTCTTGTTACTCACCAGGAGTGACTTAAAGAATAGAAATTGGGGGTAGTGTGAAGCATGGAAAGATAGTGAGTGATCAAGAGAGGATTCACCACTCCAATAGTGGGAGCTGATTTCCAGTAAGGCCACTAGTTGGAATGTAACCTTAGTAGTCGACTACATTAGGTTAATTGAAGAGTGTCTTCAAGTTAACCTAATCTAAGGTTAATTCCGGGAACTAGAAAATTAATTAGTCATTAGGGAATTGGCACTTGTTCCTTATTCCCTGACTAATTGGATATCGATGGTGAAAGGATAATAATTACACGGTAATTTTCCATGAAAAGGTTAGGTCGGAATTCCCTTGATCAATTCCGAATACCTGGGTGGTTGTGATGTGTTGCTAGACACCGCTCACAATTTATAATTATGAATAATTAATTATTGTAATTAATGATGAAATAAATGTGCTTATTTTATCTAATTCTTTTAAGAATCATAATTCATAATTATTACCAGTGTATTTGGGACCTATTGGATCACACACATAGAGATTGGGTTCTGGATTAAATTGTGTGTCCAAGTAGGGACTTGGAAATAAATACTCCTGGGGTTTAATTATAAAGATAAATAAAACTTGGGGTCATCTGACAGATAAGATAAAATGGTTATCTCTTATCTGTCAGATAACAGAAAGGGATGAGAGATAAGATGTTACGGTGGTTTGATTTTGAATCAAACCACCTGACTCTATCCTTCCCCCTTTCTCTCTTATCTCTTATCTCTCTCTCTCTCCTATTAATAACATCAGATGTTACGATAGGGAGTTAGTTGAACTTCTGATAGTCAGAATACAGAGAGAGAAAAAGCTCTCCAGAGAAAACTTACGTAGAGAGAGCTTCAGATAGTCTGAGAGCTTGAGTGAAAAAGAAAAGGCTAGCACCTGTTCTTGACTCACACACACACACAGAGATCGTTGAGACGATCAGGAGTAATCCAGAAGCACTCTCGCGTGGATTGCAGTAGAGGCAGAACATTTGGGCTGCTCCGGGAAACCTCTGCCTACTCCTACGTATCAGAAGCACCTTCTGCAGGATTAAGGTAATCCTTTTGACCCCCTCTGTAAGTCTTACGTAGAACTAGAGTGATTCCTGATGGGAGTTGGGGTTTAAATTTTTATTTTTCCGCTGTGCCTGATGCCCCAATTCCTAACAAAATGACCCACCAAACAATTATGATAAGGCCGTGTTAGTGAATCCATAACCTTCCGAGAAATCCATAACGCTGGTTCGCCATGATAAGAGCCAATATTGCCTAAATTAGGAATGGTATCTGCTAAAACAAAACGACCACCCACTACATTAGCAAAAGATTTAGACCTAATCGGTCTAATAGTACCACAAGCTTGATCATGGCCAAATGAATGTCAAAATAAACTAGAAACCCTAGTGAATGCTAGAGAGGGGAAAATTTTTCCTGTTTTTGTCTTGTTCACGCTACTACTCACAAAATAGGATTTCAGTGTAAAAATTATAAAAAATTTCACGTGTATAAATGACTAATTACCTCTTTTTCTGCAAGTATATGGGTCAATGAATATAGGGCATTAGAAGTAAGCAAGCACTTAAGTTAATCACTTACTTTATTGTCTAGACAATAATTAATGAAAAGCACGTAAAAGACAGGCAGTTCAACTATCCATGTAAAAGTAAAGAAAATTAAAAGAAGGGGGATTAAGGGAAATGGAAGTAGGTAGAAAATCCAACCGTAGTAAAGCAAATAAAACCGTTCTTTAAGATGGTAGAATCTACCCTTATAGTAGTAATAAGAAAGTGAATAAAATTGACCGATAGGGTGGTAGAACCGACACTTGTGATGGGGAACTCAAATGAGAAAAATAAAAGAAAATGAACAAATTAGAAGAGTTAGTTTAGAAATCAAGTAAGAGTTTCTCCTAGGGATTAGAATCCCTTGTTAAGGTTAGAAGTTAGTCAAATTAATTATGCTTGTTGGTCCAATGATTTACTAAGGAATAACTTCCAAAAGTATTCCATTGTCTTGACTAATGAACATGAAGAATTGCTTTCACAAATTCTTTATTTCTTGGAATCCTTCCTTCACCTATTTTCATAGAGAAAAGATTAAACCAATTTAAATAAACTCAATGACGTTATGAGCATCTAACCAACCAGATTCACTACTTTCATGAGAATATGTAAGTGTTTAAGAACATAGATATCATGAAGGCAACTTTCATTGCTCAACAAGTATAAAATGATTCATAGTTGTTAGCTAATCAACCATAAATAATAAGCACGAGTTCTTAAACTAATAAAATCATGGATAGCATAATCAAACTTAACTATTTCATATCAAAAACTATCACAAGTTCATCGTCACCCTAGGAGATGAAAAGCTTAGCTAAATATAATGTTAAGCATGCCTAAACATAGAGTTAGTTTGCAACAATGCATGAAAATTAAGCACAAGAGACAAAGAGTTAAGGAAGAAGAATTCTCATTGAATTTCTTGAAATTGAACTCTTGAAATCCTTCACAGGTTGATCTCCCAAATATGAAAAGTACAAGAGTTTCCTCTTACTTTTACTAATAAGCTATCTTTGAAACTAAACTACTTACAATGAGAAACTAGAGTTAAAACTAAGAAACTTGAACTAAACTCAAACTTCTCTACAACTTCTACTTGTTCTATGATCTACATGTTGATGCTTAAAATATTGAGCATCAAGGGGGTTTATAGATGTTTGGAAAAAGAAAATGTTGACATAAAGTGATTCTACACATTTTCAACCCCATCTTGTATAGCTACAGCTATCATTCTTAGTTGGAAATAGTTCGAATTGAGTTGGAAATGATATGAAAGTTACAAAACAGATGAAATGTGTCATTATCAGAGATCTGTGAAGGTGCATCTATGACCTAAGCTTTGAGGTTTACCTCACGGATCCCTCTGGTGCAGATTTCCTTCATTTTCCTTCAAACTTCAAATTGCTCTATTTTTGTGTCAATTTGATCTGCAATTTTCTCTATAATAAAGACTAAATTAGCTATTGCTCAAACATGAAAGTTGTAACCTTTGAGTTAGCTTTCCAACGCAAAAAGAATCACCTCAATCAGAGGTCTGTAGGTTGAGAAATGTCCAAAATACCCTTGACTGGTCAAATCCCATGTTTCAACATTCACAGCTTTTATGTGCTTTTGAGATTGGGATTGTTGGCCATGAAAACATGATAATTGGATCTTTATGTCTTCATAACAATCATAGAGTAATGTCTTAGTTTCGAAACGTTCTACAAGAATCATCTTAATCCAATGCATATATCTCAAGTTATGGTCAAAATACGAAAATGTGTCAAAACTGGAAATTTCACTTGAATTGCACTTGCTTGCAATTAACTCCCAAACTTGCTCTTAATCTCAATTAAGCCTCCAAATCTACAAATGTATATCAAATTAACACATTAAACCACACTATTGCATATTTTGGTTAATAAAACACTCTTGCATGAAAAATTATTTGTAAAGGAGTTCAATTCTTTTATTTTCTATTAAAAACACACTAAAAATATACTAAATGTGACAGCCCCACTTCTCCCTAGGGCGAACCCTAGGGTATCAGCAGGCCGCCTGCCCAGCTCTCGCCGGGACTCACTACAGATCCTCATTCATATTACAACTCTCAAACAATTACAATGCAAGATCTTCCAAAAATAATTACATTTCCATCTAGTCCAAATACATCAAAAGTCCAACCATCCAACATTACAAGTAGTACAAGGGATAATCCGACCAATCGCGCTAAAAGATCACTATCCTGCCTTCCTTCGTCTCGAGCCCTGGGGGGAAAAAAAATATTTTTGGGGTGAGCTAAAGCTCAGTGAGGTTCCGAGAAAATGAATATTTTAGAATTTCACTATTTTATCAGAGTACAAAAACATTGGAACATTCAAATCTTTGAAATCACGGGGAGAGTATTTTTCACTAGAAATTTGCAAGACGAAAACAATTCACGAAATAATTCACTTCATCACACAAGCTCTTTGACAAATAATCAAGCACACACACAGTACACTTTTCAACTAGGAGATAACAATACTCGGGCCGCTTCGACTCGGAGATCAGTGCTCACGAGGAGACTTGCTCGGATTGTCTCAACTAGGTGATCAGTGCTTAATAAACATTAAATCAATTATAAAAGGATACAACGCTCACTTGGAGCTATTTTACTGGTCCACATCACCTTATAACTCCTGAGCAATCCCCTTAGTTCATCTGGCCATCGCCTTATCCCTCCAGAGGTAATACTCGAGTATACCATACCGTGCCCTAAGTACCAACCTACCTGACCGAGTCCGCTTCTGGCTCGAATAGGTCGATAACGAAGGGGGAAAGGCCTTATTCAGCCAATGTGGTAAAGTACACATGGCCTACATCATGCGCAAGTAATATAAAAATGATGGAAAGTAAAGAGTTGAACAGCTAATACCAGTTAGGTCGAGTGCGATAAGGTACACACTCGCCTAGAAACAAGTATTTCACACTTATGAAATCAAGTAACATCAAGTATTCATCACGTAGGCATGTAATTCACACAACAAACAAGGCACACTCACAAACTCATTTCTTTGCAAATATAAGTCGAGTAAATCATTTCACAAGTCATTTTCACATAATAGTGAAATATTTAACTTAAAACGGGTTTGAACATTCATAAACTTTTCATAAATGGTTTCACTTGTAAAAGCGTTTTGCTTGGAAATAGTGGTAAATCACTTCCTTATAATTACTAGCAAATCATTTCATCAAAACACTCATTTGTAAACAATAATAAGATTTTCCATTTTAAAAGAGGTTGGGACACTCACCACATGTCTTGGTCACCCTCGATCACCTTCGAGTCCTTTTGCCATTTTGATCATAACTCATGGTACGAGTGTCGGATTGAAGTGTACGAGGTGCCGTTTCGAAGCTAAGAGAACAAGATATAACTTTAATGAAGACAAATTCTGCCCAGATTTTCTCTTTCTAGGTGAAAAATATCGAAACAGTTTCAGGAATTTTCCCCGTCAGAATTGCCGACAGGCTACATTCAAACGATCATAACTTGGTGCTCACAAATCCGAATCCAGAAATTCCAAAGCCGTTATAAAGCTAACATACATGGATACAATTCTTAAGAAGACATCAAAAGCAAAAACATTCATATTCCTGGTCAAAATGACCCATTACAATAGCAAAAAACCATTTCTGCTAGAAACAGGGAATCAGGGGTATTTTGGACATTTCTCAGGATACAGTACTCCGATTGATCTGAAATTTTACAGGTAGAATCCTCACTAAACTCTCTACAACTTTCATGCTTTGTGATAAAGCTAATTCTGTCCCCATCATCTTCGAAAATATCAAGCAAATTCGGACAGAAAAAATGGACAGAAATTCAACCCTAATGATTTCTTCTTGGGGTTCATGTTTCCATTTCGATCAACAATCACAAGCATTAATTTCTAACATTAGAGCTTGAAATCAAAACCCTAACCCTAACTCAAAATCATGGCTAGGCACAAATACATCAAAATCAACCATTCTAATCCATAAAATCATTCCATAAGCTGAAAAATAAGCATGAACCAAGCCATGGGAATCACAAAACCCCACAATTCATAAATTTCATCCAAATTCAAGCTTGTAGGAAAATAGAAGAAACCTTTCTAGATGATGTTCTTGGTGAAACCCCAAGTTCCCAAGTCCAAGCTCCACCTACTAGCTCCACAACAAAATCAAATGGTTGAAAGTCGCAAAATCTCCAAGTTTTTCCTTTTTTTTCCTCTCTTTTTTTTTCTTCTTTTCTTCTCTTCACTCACGGTTTTCCTCTTGTTTTTTTTTCTTTGCTTGGCCGGCAGCTTCAAGCTTCTAAATAGTCCAAAAGATAAGCTCAATTGGATATTTTTAACTAGTCAAAATTTGGTCAAAAATTGCATGCCAATAAAACCACCAACTTAGATTATTTCCACTCTTACCCACATAATTTCTTTTCCTATCAAATTAGTCCATAGGTACTCAATTTAACCTAGCCTATTAAAGCTTAATCACACCTACTTAGGCTACTAAACACCTAGGAATCGTAATCAACTCCCGTGAGCATGCAAGTTCACACTGAAAATTCTTGAAATAACAAACGTTTTATTTGTACATATAATTAGGGTTTCGAGAAAATATAGTAGGGTTGGCACATTTAGGGTTTAGTGTGTAAACAAATTAGGGTTTTGTCAAAATTTAGGGTTTTCAAAGCAAACTAGGGTTTAAATTCAAATTAGGGTTTTTAGACTTGTAAAACAAAATAGTTAAAACAAAACACTTTAAGAAATAAAACAAACTATAGAAACACTTTGGCAAACAATAATTACTATAATTAACATTATTTAATATTTTTCAAAACTTGGGAAAAATCGGGGCCTCACACTAAAATAGGTAAATTAATGCTTATCAATTATCCTTATTGAAAAAGAAAATGAACAATACTCAATTCACATTTTCTGATTTGTTCAGTTAAAATGATTTCATTGCTTCAGTAATGGTATGTGTCAAATGATTTGTCTCAAAATTTCGAATTGAGCAATTTGAATCCATCATTATCTTTTACTAATCTACTAGACTCCGTCGAATAATCCTACGGCATCCTGGTTGATAATAGAACAAACCAGGTTTAGAGGGCATATATCTGAGATGGGGCATCAAGGTAGGGACCTTAGAAAAGAAGAAACTCGATTAAACACATCAAAGAGCAAAATGAACTTTCCAACCTTTTACAGGTTATTGCCTTTGTCAATGGTTTATCCGTTTATTAGGGACCTGGCATCTTCCAATCCTAGTGAATTCCAAAGCTACGGATGGATAAGGAAAGCAACAAGTGGTTCAGCTAAAATAAATGGTGTCTCATCCTTATCCAATTCTTATTCTACTTTTGCAAGTTTTCACATATGAAAAACAAGGAATGAGTTGATAACATTCCGAAATTCAAGTTGATCATGGAAAACATGGCCAATTTATTAAAAAGTTGATAGTGAATGATAATAATATCACCACGTTTATCCTTGTCCAAGTTGCTAGAGTACTTTTCCATCATCGTATTAATTGATTGCCAAGAAAATTAAAAAAAAAATTCTATTGTAGATAATTCTTTTGTCAACCAAAACAAAAAAAGGTTAAAACACTACTTTAGATTTTTTGTGCCTGAGATTGGAATGCAAGGAGTTGTTAAATTTTTATGGACTTTTCTTATATTTTCCTAATTTCGTTTCCTACAAAATTTGCAGGATTTTAAAGAGAAAATAAAAAAATTGGTTGGATACAACAATTCGTAGTTGGCCACTTTTTCACAAACATATTTACATTATCGAACCCAAGACTATAGTAATTGTATCTCATCTGATTTTCTAAAGGAGAAATACAATTTTGATTCTCAATATTTGGCCTATACGCCAAATTGAACCTTAATATTTTAACTAAAAGAATTGTAATGTTGAAAGTTTCTAATTTTGAGCAGATTTAGTATAATTTATGGAAATTCAACCAATCTTTCAAGTCAAAATCAAATTTCGTCAGTCAACTATTTTGATTTTATATTTGTTGTCCCAAACTTTTGGAGTTTGAATCATTACAATTCCTTGAATTCTAAATAGTGATGCTGAGAATTTTAGGATGAAATTACATATGAATTAGGCTGAAATTGTGTTAGGTGTACTAGAAATTTTAATATGGAAAAGCCAAAGAAACTTTTCTTCTTCTTTTTCTATTTCTTTAGTCGTACTACTGATTTCTAATATTTTTTGCTTTTGTATAGTTGGTCTCAAATTTGGCACCATACATTTCATATATCAACAATTAATTGAAAATCAGTGTTATCATTTTTTTCACGTGTAATGACAATTCAACACTCAGTTGAATATCCTTTTAAAATTAATGTAAACAACGACATATACATTAAGTTGATTTAATTATATTCCAAAACAACTTAAGAGAAGGGGATGAATTAGGTTTATTAAAAACCTAATCAAAATAGGGGGCAATTTTTACACAAATTAAATTTACCAAGTTTTCTAAATGATCTATCAAATTGATTAACAATGATCTTGGCAATTCAAGATAAAAATAGAGCAAATTAAACACTAAATTAAGTATGAGAATTGAAAATAAAATAGACAAGGAATTACTGTAACGACCCCACTTCTCCCTAGGGTATCGGTGGGCCGCCTGCCCAACTCTCGCTGGGACTCACTACAATTCTCAATTCAAAAGCAAGCAAATACTTTGAATAACAAGATAACTTAATATCCATTAGTCCAACAAAATGTTTAAACCTTAAAATTTCATTAGATACTCGTAACCTTCCAAACTAAAATTACAAATACAAAAGATTATTCCTTTAGAATCTCATAAGTACAGTCCAAAATACAGTGATTACATCAAAATACAAGATTTCAATCTCCAAACCAGACAACCTAGTGCAAACCTTGGAGGCTTTCGTTCTCAAACCCTACTAAGGAAAATAAAGTTGGAAGGAATGAGTTAAAAGCCCAGTGAGCGATCCTAATAACATGCAATCTCATAGTAGCAGTGTAACAATATATATATCAGTTAAGCACTCAATAGATCAATATAATTCAGTTTGGAAGCATAAAATGTATAGAACACATAAACTGAGAAAACACTCAGTGAAAGGATATAGTTTTCACTGGAAGTAGTTGCAATCCATCTGGCCCATCATTCAACCCCTTACTCCTCCTTATAACTCCCAGTGGTAATACTCGAGTATACCATATAGTGCCCTAAGTTACCAACCTACCTAACCGAGTCCGCTTCTAGCTCGAATAGGTCGATAACGAAGGGGGAAAGGCCTTATTCAGCCAATGTGTTAAAGTACATATGGCCTACAGTCATGCACAAATAATACGCAAACAGTGAAAAAATAAACAGTGTAATGAAAGTTAGGTCGAGTGTGATAAAGTACACACTCGCCTTTCACATAATCATTGAAAAGCATTGAAAGGCATCTAACATGTCAAATAAGCAATTCATCATAAAGTATTTCACACTTAAGCAATTCATTCACAAACATGCAAGGAACACTCACCGTGATTTAATTTAACGAGTGAGCAAGCAAGAAGGTTAAACTTCGATAGTCGGGTCACCCTCGGTGAAATCTTGGTCACCTGAGCCAAAATTCAACTATCAATCACTAGCCAAAATAACTAAAACTCAAACCTTAACTCAGCTACTTAGAATCACTAAAACCTCTCTACCACAATTTCTTGTTCGGACCATATCTATGGTTACACTTATCGAAATTAGGCAAGGCTTAAGGCTATAGAAACTAGATTCAACATACTAAAAATCACTAGAAGACATCGCTTGAAGATTCATTGAGCAAGATGGACTAAAATGAGCTGGAAAATCCAGCAAAAGCAACAACAGGAAATCAGGTTGGAAAATCAGCCATTTTTGTGGCTTCGCTGGTATTGATAGGGAAAGAACTAGCATGCGAGCCTTATACCGTTAGTAATTTTGTGAAGTCTAGTTTCAAACGCCACTGATGGCATTCAATTTTGACTCCTGAGCAAGGAATTACAGTTGTTAAAAGGACAGGGGTTCACCAAGACTGACGGCCAAATTTCCAAGTTTGAAGAGCTGTTTTTGAAACAACATTTGGGCATCGAAATGCACTAAAAATTTACCAAATTTTCTACACTCAAACCCCACTAGGTGAGCTATGTGTGTGCCAAATTTGAGCCAACAAATCGAACAGGAAGATAACTTTTTAGATGGTCAAAATTTACAAAAAATCTTGGAACTACGTTGCCAGATTTTCCTTCTTTGATTTGCAAACATTTTGTTCAACAAAAATAGCCCCAAATCACTCAAATTTTGATAGAAAAGCTCCATCAACATTCCCTTATCAAATGCAAGCAAAATGGTAGAAAAATTTGAATCAAAATATTTCCAAAAGTAGAGCAACCATTCGACAAACTGCAAGAAGGAAAATTTCTAGCTTTTAAACTGTCATTCATGAGTTTTTGCCAAACTTTTGATGTACCAAAAATGCTCATTTTAGCAAGGGGTCTAGCCCTCATCTAGACCATCATCTTAGCAGTGAATAACCATGAGAAAACCAAGAAATAATGGGGTTAAAACAGGGCAAAATGACCTCAACAACAACCGGCAGTCTTGAGCATTCAAATTTCCAGATTTTAAACTTTCTTAGAAGAGGTTTCGGTTTTGAGCAGTATTCTTTGAAAAATCATAACTTGAGTTCTATAATTCCAAAATTTACGAATCTTATACCGTTGGAAAATAGACTCGATGAACTAAAACTTTGAGAAGATACTTATACATTATTCAAATCAAAAACCAATCAAATTTCATTTTAAGGCTGCGGTTGTAGTGAAAACAGAACATAACAGTTTTGATTTTCAGTCAACTTTCAAAATTCGACAAAATTCACAGAAATCGATTTAGCCCTTGAAATTTATACTTCTAAAATAATTCGAATTCTAGTTTCAAATTCAACAAATAGAACTCGATTTGTACCTTCCTACCCCAAGTTACAACAGTTGTAAGTAGGCTGATTCATCAACCCTGATTTCTGAAAATTCCAGATTTTCAAACTTTCTTTCTCAACCATTTTGCAACATCAAACAAAACTATTTTTACATGAAATTTCTGCCAACCTTAGGCCATCATATAAGTATCAAGAATCAACAAGAAAATCAAGAAATCATTGAGCTATAATTGGAGGAAATAAGCTGCAACAAAACCTACACACCCAATCCCTCTCTCAGCTCTTCTCTTTCTCCTTCCTTTTTCATTTTTGGCAACAAATCACCACATAAAACACCTCACACACACATAGGATCATCAACGGCCCCAAGTTCATATATGGTGGGATTTCATTAGAGCTCACATTCATCAATTAACAACAAAATCTAACACAAAGAGCTATGAGCTCTCTTAACCTAGGAAATGAAACAAATGAGCAAGATTTTGGTGTCTAGAAAGCTTACCCCAATTCCAAAAAGAAGCTTGATTAATGGTGGATGAAATTAGCTCACAAAACTCTAAATCTCCAAGATCCCCAACTGGCTGCCATCTCTCTCCAAGAAGGTCCGAAGCTTCACCAAGAAAACTAGCAAATCCTCAAGCTTTTGATTGCAACCATGGAGGTTTTGTGTTGGTGATTTTTACAGAACAAGAAGGGGAAGAAGATGAAGAGGGGGGGCGGCTGTTTGGAGGGAGAAATGAAGGAGAGAGAGTGGTGAGTTTCTTTAAGTTTCAAGACAAATGAGTGGTGGTGTAACGATCCCACATCGGCTAGGGAGGAGGATCCTGGTCGCTTTATAACTTGTTGTGGGTAACTCCCCACCTGACCGAGGCCTTTTGGAGGGGTGCTGGGCTTCTTGACCTGTGCGCTTGGGCTCTGCATTTGTTGTGGGCTATAACCCCACCTCCAGGAACAAAACCCACGACCTTCAGGGTGGCTAACTGTGGGACAATATTGGTCAGGGGTGTTAGAGTTGGTATCAGAGCCGACTCCCGACTCTGGTGTGCCAGCGAGGACGCTGGGTCCCCTAAGGGGGGTGGATTGTAACGATCCCACATCGGCTAGGGAGGAGGATCCTGGTCGCTTTATAACCTGTTGTGGGTAACTCCCCACCTGACCGAGGCCTTTTGGAGGGGTGCTGGCCTTCTTGACCTGTGCGCTTGGGCTCTGCATTTGTTGTGGGCTATAACCCCATATCCAGGAACAAAACCCACGACCTTCAGGGTGGCTAACTGTGGGACAATATTGGTTAGGGGTGTTAGAGTTGGTATCAGACCCGACTCCCTACTCTGGTGTGCCAGCGAGGACGCTGGGTCCCCTAAGGGGGTTGGATTGTAACGATCCCACATCGGCTAGGGAGGATGATCCTGGTCGCTTTATAACCTGTTGTACTCCCGACCTGACCGAGGCCTTTTGGAGGGGTGCTGGGCTTCTTGACCTGCGGGCTTGGGCTCTGCACTTGTTGTGGGTGATAACACCACCTCCAGGAACAAAACCCACGACCTTCAGGGTGGCTAACTGTGGGACAATATTGGTCGGGGGTGTTAGAATTGGTATCAGAGCCGACTCCCGACTCTGGTGTGCCAGCGAGTACGCTTTATAACCTGTTATGGGTAACTCCCCACCTGACCGAGACCTTTTGGAGGGGTGCTGGGCTTCTTGACCTGTGGGTTTGGGCTCTGCATTTGTTGTGGGCTATAACCCCACCTCCAGGAACAAAACCCACTACCTTCAGGGTGGATAACTGTGGGACAATATTGGTCAGGGGTGTTAGAGGTGGAAATGAGGTGAGTCTCAAAAGTCATCTTTGGTAGCTTTTTGTCGCGTCGATGTCGAATTCGCACGATGCGACACCCGATCCCGGTTTTTCTCATTTATATACCTCAAATACATATTCTAACATTTAAAACTTATGTCTAGTGGTCGACCCTAGACCTGAGTACGAAATTTAAACATTCAAGTGATGCAATTAACAACATAATTTAAACGTGCGAAATGCATTTTGAAAAATTTTGTACCGATACAATTGATATGCGAAAATCAAATATTTCAAACTAAATTTATAGAATAATTTTATGAAAATATGGGATTTTTGTAATTATAATTTAAATTGGTGGTACGGGGCCTCATAATTACAAACCAAGATGGACTCCCAAGTTCTTCTTCAACTTGAAGTCTGAAAAATCATTAATCAACTTTCTTAATTTGGTAAAGTAATACAAAAGTTGTACAAAGGAAGAACGCCTTCTTACTCACCCCAACCTCTTCCTTGGTCAAGTTAAGATGGTTTTACAACTCTACAAGTAAATCCTCTCAAAACAACACTTTGAATTCTTCACTTACAATTGAAAAGTTATAAAGTCATTCACTTGCACAAAGAATACAATTAATGCCAGGAGAGTATTTTTGTTCAAAAATAACCCTTGAACGCTTGTATTATGTGTATACAATTACTTCTTACAATTTCCAACTTTATTGAATTTATAAGATTTCACAAATGCCTTCATAAATTGTTCCAATGGTCAAGCATTAAATACAGAGGAAACTAGCCATTAGGAGTATTGGATGTTCGATGCTGAATATTTGCGTCTGATAGTTTGAAATGGTTCTTCCCTTACAAAGTGTGTCGGATGGCCAATGGTGATCTTTTGTATATCCGACACAGGCAGAGCGGTTGAGTCATTTTCCTCAAATTTATTGGAAGGTACATGATTGTATTTTGTGCATTTGACACCATCAGTAAACTTGACTTAATTTTCATAATTATATTGGACGGCTAATAGATTGACTTAGTATCTGATAGCTTGTGCTTACTAACTATCGAATGTCCAATGAACACAGAATCTACGTCCGATAGCAATCAATCATCTTTTCCTTGTTTGGTTTAATTTGTGCCCTTATTCTTTTGAGTTTGCAACCTGTTCTTGTTCATTGCTCGCACAAAACCAATAGTATAAATCACCATTTTCTTGTAGTTATCTGTAGATGATGGAATTTTAATTAATTTCCTAAAATTCCATTGGTCTATAAATTATATTCATGGCATATTTTTATCCAATCAAATATTGCCATATGTCATGTGTGAGGGCCTCAAAATTTAGATATTATTTTAAAAATACATAATATTATTTATATTGTGTTTATTCATTGAAAAATGAGTGAAAATATATTTAAAGTGATTATTTCTCAATTTAGAGAATTTTATACGAATTGTTTGCCGGTGTGCGGTTTTGGCCAAAATTTAGCGTTAAAAATTGTTCCGACGCGTGAATAGTGACTTGGACTTGAAATCGAGCATATGTACTGATATTTTGGAAATAATATTATGGCAAGACAGTGTCGGGATGAAAGAAACCAGTGTAAGTTAGACTGTCGCGTGTGACGCGACATAAAGTGCTAAAAAGCACTTTTTCCCTTAAAATAGGGAAAAGCACTTTTAGGCATTTAAAAGCCTTGACTTCTTGGCTTCCTTAAGCTTCATTTTCAGCTGCAAAAATCTGGAGTAGAGAGAGAGAGAGGAGAGCCGAGAGAGAGCTTGAGAGAAAGAGAGAAAATTGTCTTCAAAATTTCCTTCCATTCTTGATCCAATCTTCTTGAAGCTTCAAACACCATCCACCACCATCATCTTCTTCCTTCCTAGCAGCCGAGAAAGAGGAGAGAGAGAAGAAGCTTTGGGCCGAGATTCTTAGAAGAAAACAAGAGGTAAGTTGAGGTTGATCTTCCATTTTCTTTTCTTCCCACAAGAACTTGACTCTATGAAACTTGATTGATGGATTGTGGGCTTGGTTTCTTCCTTCCCATTCCAGCCGAACCAAGGAGAGAGGAGAGAGAGAGAGATCCGAACCTTTGAGAGGAAAAAGGAAGGAAAGAAAAGCTTGGGTGATCATCTTGGGCTCGAGGTTGAACTTGGTGGCGGATATCTTCGACGAATCTTGAAGATCTTGGGCTAGGATCGAGGGTTTTGGAAGTCATCAAGCTTGGAGGCTACTTTCTTGAAGGAAAGCTCAAGGGATTTCATTAGATCTTGCCGGATCTCGTTGGATCTTGATAGATCCGGAGGTATAAACCTCGAATCTTGTAGATATAGCTTTATTAATGTTGATTAGTGTAGATCTGTGGTTTATATTGATAAAAATGATCTCATCTGAAAAGGTGATGTTGGGCTCTTGAAATCCCAACTTAGGTAGCGGACTTGAGGTGGCCTCTAGGTAGCGGACTTGAGGACCTGATTGGGAATTGATTGTTAATTGTGAAGTTGTCTTGATATGGTTAGAAATTAGGGTTTTTGGTTATGAAAAATTGAAGGAAAATGTATGTTATGGCCAGAACCCATGCCTGGTGTTTTCAATGTTTGATTTTGGAATGTCGTGAATGTTCTCGAAGGGTTTTACTTTTTGAGAAAAAAATGTGTATATTGCTCGAATGTTGATGTGAGTGTGTGAGTGAGTGTTTGGATTTTTAAAAGGGTAAAAAGTGTAGTTTTCATGAAATTTGAGTGAAAAAGTGCTATTTGATTGAATTTGGGGTTTTACTATATTTTGGCCAAATTCTGGGGATTTTGAATGAAATGGCTTGGTATGAAGTGTTTTGCGTTAATATGAAAGTTTTAATTAAAAGTGAGTGTCGAACGTGTGGTGAAAAGTGATTTTGGGGTATAAGACCTCACTCAAATGTTTTGTGAAAGAGATTGTGCTTGTAGTGCCAATGGGTATATCGGTGAGATGTTTTCTTTTGAAATGATAAAGTGATTTTCCAAAGGAATCTATTTGGAACATTGAGTTATGTGAAATGAAAGCTCTTCCTCGAGAAAGTTTTGGAAAAATTGCCGTTTGAAACAAAAAAATGAAAGTGAACTGTGTTAGTGAATGAAAATGAATGAATTGAATCTCATTGACTGTTTTAAATTATTTTAGGGAATGTGCAAGGCGGTGATTGTGAACCATACGTAGAGGCTGAGCCTTATTACTTTGGTGAGTTTCCATATTTGTTAGATGATTATGTGAAAATGATCGCAATGGTGTTTAGTGAAGTGGTTTTGAAATGAAACCTAGTTCTCGAACCCTCTGATGGGGTAGTGTATTTTATCACACTTACCCTTATCGAAAATAAAAGAAATTGTCAAAGGGTTTTTGCAATGTCTCACATGTGTGAGTGTTCTAGCCTGTTTTCAAACTAGTTCTAACTTGTTTTCAAAGGAAATGTTTTACTACTATTCTTTACCAATGAAATGTTTTCCTACTTTTGTGAGTATTTCAGACTATGTTTCAAACTATTTACAAATGAACGGCTTTACTAGCGATTTCAAAGGAAATAATTTGCTCGTGCTTGCTAAATGATTTATTAGTGTTTATAAGTGAAATAATTTACTATTGAAATAATTTCTAAGTGAAGACACTTTCAAGTGCGTGACTTGCTTGACTTGAAATGTGTATTTAACTTGAAATGTGAATTAATGTGAAAAATAGGTTTTGATCCATCAAATGGAGTAGTGTGTACTTTATCGCATTTACTCCCATTTGAATGGTACTACTTGCAAAAGTGTTTTCCTGATATTATGAGTATACTTGAATCTCTTGTCTTGTGCCATAAATCCTGTTTTGAATTGCATGAAGTGATGTGATGTGTCCTGTATTCCCTGCTCTTGAGGAATTAATCCCCTTGGTATGACAACCTTGGGCTACGTGATGAATTAATCCCCTTGGTATGACAACCTTGGGCTACGTGATGAAATTAATCCCCTTGGTATGACAACCTTGGGCTACGTGATGAATTAATCCCCTTGGTATGACAACCTTGGGCTACGTGATGAAATTAATCCCCTTGGTATGACAACCTTGGGCTACGTGATGAATTAATCCCCTTGGTATGACAACCTTGGGCTATGTGATGAAATTAATCCCCTTGGTATGACAACCTTGGGCTATGTGATGAACTTAATCCTACTCTTATGTGATTACTGGCTTTCCTTATTTGTTTACATCCGAGTATGAATTTTGAAGTGAAAAATCATATGTGACATGTGCTTTGCATGTTTTTGGGAACTCACGGGCTTTTTAGCTCATCCTTTTAAATTTGTTTTCCTTAACAGGTAATGAGTACCCGAGTGGAGAAGCCAACCCTTAGAAGTAGGGTTTATTATGTTAAACAGGTTGAGAACTTTGGAGTGTGATTGTTACAAGTTTTTGTAATTTGAATTTTGAATGTAAGGTTGGAAGACTTATGGATCCAAAGTTTGTAATTTGATGTTGTGGATTGCAAACTATCATTCCATTTGTATTGTACTCAGAGTTTTAGTTTAGTAAGTTGTTTGATGGTTGAGGACTGTAGTGAGTCCCATCGAGAGCTAGGCAGGCGGTCACTGATACCCTAGGGTACGCCCTTGGGAGAGGTGGGTCGTCACATCATGCACACGTGGAGATTTGGTTATTTGATAGCCAATTATATTTCTTCAAGTGTCGAGTTGAGGTGCTCTGGCCAATGAAAATATTGGAGTGTCTCGGCCAATCAAATGGCGCCATGTCACATGCTTCATGACTAAGCAAGTTTGGATAAATGTCTAAATATTTATTTCTTATTAAAGAGATAATATTTATAGTTATTTAGTCCTTATATATGTCTTATATACTGCAAGGACTCCGCCAATTAAATCTCACCATGTCATATGTCTCTACAAATGGGCCAATCAAGAAAATACATGTGAGCATTATCTCCTTATAAAATAAAGGGATAATATTCAGGTGGTACAATCCTTATATGATTGTATGTCTTGCAAGACAAGTAAGGTGGTGCATAAGCTCTCAACCTCTACCATATCCTACAAGTATAAATAGGGGATCTCTCTACCAAAGTAGAGATCACATCAAGGGAGATCAAGTATCAAGTGTCACACGTCTCAAGTCTTCTTTAAGCTTCAAAGCCACGAAAGCTTCTTCAAGTCTTCTTCATATCGAGACTTGAATCTTCAAGGGTCTTCAAATCTTCATCATATTAAGATTTGAAGCGTTCTTCGTGTTCATCAAATTCTTCAAATCTTCCATATCAAGATTTGAAGAAGTCAACGGTTGATCCAAGATCAAGCTACGAAGCCCTTGGATTAACGTTCGAAGAGAAGAATTGAAGGAGACTCTCTACAATTTTCAGAAAATCTCGGAGATTGTACTCGCTACTCCTTTCAATTTATATTTCATATTTGTCGTATATTTTTCTTGTCTTTTTTGCAGACTTGAAATTTTATTGCGTACAAATTTCTGGCACGCCCGGTGGGACCATCTCTGCCTTCCATCTCTTCTCTTTGCATATTGAACTACACATCTCGATCAATGGCACCAAAGAACAACAAGACTGTGACTGCTAGCTTCAAGGCTGTTGATGCCAAAGCTGCTCATGAAACTGCATATGCTGCTGCAAGTACCCTTACTGTTGGCCCCGTGACAAGGAGCATGACAAGAGCTTCCACCCAAGATAGCATGGAGGTTCCATTTGCATCAACTCCCGTCTTCGGTTCGACGTCACCAATGTTTTCTTCTCCTATATTGAAGCTTGATGATGTTCCAGCTTCAATTGAGAAGACTCTTCAAATGCTTGAATTTGGATCTGCATCCAAACTTTCTAAGCATGATGATGATCTGTCAAGCACTGGATCAGCCTCCTCTCATGAAAATCTTCAATCGAAGTGTCTCATTCAGGATTCTGCTACTTCTTCTGTCACAATGCCTGGCATGATGACAAACACTTCAAGCCTTGAAGAGCAAGTCTCGAACATGTCCAAGATAATGGAAAAAATGATGAAACACATCAAGGATCAAGATGCTCTTATCGCCCAACTACTTAACCAAAACGATGACGCTCCTGAAGGAAGCCGCATGAACTCCAAGGAGCACCAAGATTGTGAGGGCTCCTCATCTAGAGGCAAAGAGAAGGTGAAAGAGGTGTTTGTAACTGCCGAAGGAAAACGGCCCGAAGTCAAGCTTCACTTACTCCAAACCGTACACTGCTAGGATTGACAACCTAGTGATGCCTGCTGGATATCAACCACCTAAGCTCCAGCAGTTCGATGGAAAAAGCAATCTGAAGCAACATGTAGCCCATTTCATCGAAATCTACAACAATGCTGGAACATATGGTGACTTACTAGTCAAACAATTTGTTCGATCTTTAAAAGGCAATGCGTTTGATTGGTACACTGATATTGAATCTGGATCCATTGATAGTTGGGAACAACTTGAACAAGAGTTCCTAAACCGCTTTTATAGCACTCGAAGAACTGTCAGTATACTAGAATTGACCAACACTCGCCAATGGAAGAATGAACCTGTGGTCAACTACATTGATAGGTGGAGAAGTTTGAGTCTCAACTACAAGGATAGACTCTTTGAAGCTTCTGCCGTCAAAAAGTGCATCCGAGGAATGCATTGGAGCCTAAGCTACATTTTGCAAGGCATTCGTCCAAGCACGTTCGAGGAGTTAGCTACTCGAGCTCATGATATGGAGTTAAGTATTGCAGCCAATGCAACTGATGGCCTGCCCATTCAAGCTCCACGTGCTCAACCTCCTCGACAAAACAATGAAAGGCAAGAAAATAAGAAAGGGGGCAAGCCTCTTTCAAAACTCAACAATAGAGAGTCCATGGCAATAAATACGGCTCCCGTGAAGATTGCCACGAAGGTAAGCCAAAAAGTCACCGAGAAATTGGATTCCTCCCAAAGTAGAGTAACAAGAAGGCCTACTTTAAAAGAAATGCAAGAGAAGGAATATCCCTTCCTTGATTCTGATCTGCAAGGAATGTTTGATGATCTTCTCAAAGCGAAACTCATTGAACTTCCTGAAATGAAGCGCCCTGATGAAGCTGGTCAAGTCAGTGATCCCAATTATTGCTGCTTCTATCGCTTGATCGGTCATCCTCTTACTAAGTGCTTTGTCTTTAAAGACAAAGTCATGGAATTAGGCCGTCAAGGAAAAATTCTCCTTGAGGAAGATAAAGTGTCTGCGAACCAAACCACCATAATGTTTGGTTCTTTGTGCTGTTCGATAGAAGTCCCCTCCAATCAATCTGCATCAAGTGATATTCTGTCTATGAAGAAGAAAATTGAATAAGCTTCACATGAAAATGCTATCGGGGATGATGACGAAGGGTGGACTCTTGTCATTCGAAGAAAAACTCGCAAGCCAAGGATGAAGAAGAGCACTTCTTCGGAAGGCACTCGTCCAACAAAACCTAAAGTGACAAAGAAGCGACGAGGTGCGACAAGAAAAGCGAGAAGAGCGACCATAACCCTAGCCTCGTCAAATGACCCGCCTCTTCAAAAGGTTCGACAGCCTGTGACATTGAAAGAATACATGCCAAAGGGTTACCTCAGCAATGATGATTATGACTACACCTCCTGTAATGTCATCAAAACTGGAGATACTCAAATCACGTAAATTGGTGCTGAGTTTGAGGAAAAACTCAAAGTTGATAATGAAATACCTATGGATTGTGCAGCAACTATCACTTTCGATAGTGATGATCTAACAATTGATTCCAAGACCCATAATCAACCCTTGTTCGTAAGTAGGTATGTGCGAGAGCAAAAGATGAATCGAATACTCATTGATGAAGGATCTGCTGTTAACATCATGTCTATGTGTGCTATGAAAGAACTTGGGATTTCAATTGACGAATTGTCCCAAAGCCGCCTCATGATCCAAGGACTTAATCAAGGGGGGCAAAGAGCAATTAGCCTCATAAGGCTTGAATTGCTTATTGGCAATTTGTCTTCAAGCGCACTTTTTCACATCATTGATGCCAAGACCTCCTATAACATGCTTTTAGGAAGGCCGTGGATACATGAAAACGAGTTTATACCATCCACTTTTCATCAATGCTTTAAGTATTGTCGTGATGGTATAGTCAAGAAAGTTGTTGCTGATGACAAATCCTTTACCCGAATCACACTTTGCTGATGCCAAATTTTATTTGCAAGGAGTAGCAAAAAGAAAAGAATCGGTAAAGGAAGAAAATCAAGATTCTAAAGCACCTATTTTGTGCTACGTTCCAAGATCAAGGAGAAATGAAGAACAATCTCCTTTTGTCGGATGCGCCGTATTGAATGTCCCGCTCACCAAAATTGAAGCTGTCAAGAGCGAGAAAGTCATTTTAAAAGGACTTGTCCATCTAAAGAAAGAACCCGCAGTGGAACACATTTCATTACCCACGACTCGGACACAAGAGGGTTTCGATCCAAATGCATATAAACTTCTTCTTAAGGCCGGTTATAGCCAAAACGAGAAGAATGCGTTGGGCAAGCTACTCCCTGTGATGACCGGAGAGAAAGTCTATGGATTGACCTCTACTCAAAGAATGCTAAAAGAAAAGAGTTATAGCATTGAAAACCCATCGGTGGGTCTTGGCTATCAACCGCCTTCTCCCATTCGCATAGCAATCAAAAGAGCAAACTGTAATTACGTGAATATGGATGGAGAGGTCATGAGTCAAAAAAGATCCATTTTTGATAGATTGGGAAACAAGTCGAAACAGTTTCTGTGTTCGACCGACTTGACTCACAACCAAAGATGTGAAAGCGACCTGTCCATGAGAGATTAGGCACGTCCAAACAAGAGCAACAAATTTTGAAAAGAGGAGAGAATCCTGTTCCAATAAAAAAGAATAGTTCGAGCAAATGAGTCGCCAATTTTTTCATACACTACGGTGATTTGTTCAATGTAAGAATTGAAACGGTCATTGATGAACAGGATCAAGAAAGCACTGCTTCCTGCCATCATATCACAATCAACGACCCTGAAGAAGAAGAGGATGTGGGTGATGCCCCCTCCGAATTTGAAGTAAGAGCAAAAAATACAGCTGATGTGCTAAAAGAAATTAATCTTGGCACAAGTAAAGATCCCCACCCAGTCTACATAAATTCATGGTGACTCCCGAAGAAGAAAAGGAGTATGTTGATTTGCTACTTGAATTCAATGATGTTTTCGCTTGGAATTACTCAGAAATGCCTGGTTTAGATCCAAGAGTTGCCGTCCACGATTTATCCATCAGACGAGATGCAAGACCTGTTAAACAAGCTCAGAGACGCTTTCGACCTGAATTGATTTCTCTGATAGAGAAGGAAGTGGACAAATTGATCGAGGCTGGATTTATAAGAAAGGTGAAATATCCAACATGGATTTCAAGTATCGTTCCCGTCAAAAAGAAGAATGGACAAATTCGAGTATGTGTAGCCTTTCGAGATCTAAATGAAGCTTGTTCGAAGGATGATTTTCCACTCCCCATCACAGAATTCACAGTTGATGCCACAACGGGTCATGAAGCACTTTCGTTGTTGGATGGATCTTCTGGGTATAATCAAATAAACATGACGGCAAAAGATGAGGAGTTCACCGCCTTCCGCACCCCCAAGGGCATTTATTGCTATAAAGTGATGCCATTTGGATTAAAAAATGCCGAAGCAACATATCAAAGGGCAATGCAAAAGATCTTCAATGACATGCTACATCAAAATATAGAATGCTATGTTGATGATCTTGTGGTAAAATCAAAGAAGCGAGAGGACCACATCCAAGATCTTCGAAGAGTTTTTCAACGCCTTCGAAGATATCAATTAAAAATGAATCAATTAAAGTGCGCATTTGGGGTGGCTTCTAGTAAATTTTTGGGTTTCATTGTCCATCAACGGGGAATAGAGGTTGATCAGTCTAAAATTGATGCTATCATGAAAATGCCCGAACCTCGTAATATCCATGAGTTGAAAAGTCTTCAAGGAAAGCTGGCACACATTCGAAGGTTTATCTCTAATTTGGCCGGATGATGTCAACCCTTTAGTCGCTTGATGAAAAAAGGAGTACCTTTCGAGTGGGATGAAGCATGTAAAAATGCCTTTGCAAGCATTAAGACTTACCTTATCAATCCTCTTGTGTTGGCCGCACTAGTTCCTGGAAAGCCATTGATCCTTTATATTTCTGCGCAAGAACAGTCAATCGGGACTTTACTTGCTTAAGAAAATGATAAAGGCAAGGAGAATGCACTCTACTATTTGAGTCAAATGATTACTGCAAATGAATTGAAATATTCACCTATCGAGAAGTTGTGCTTGGCACTCATATTTGCTATCCAAAAATTGAAGCATTACTTCCAAGCACATACCATTCGACTCATATCTAAAGCCAATCCCATCAAGTATGTTATGACAAGGCCTGTATTGTCGGATCGACTGGTGAGGTGGTACCTTCAATTTCAACAATTTGACATCATTTATGTACCAGCCAAAACTGTCAAAGGACAAGTATTAGCCGACTTCTTACCTGATCATCCTATACTGCTGAGTGGGATTTGACTGATGAACTTCCCGATGAAGAAGTATTTATGGTCGAATCACCATGGTCAATGTATTTCGATGGGGTTTCTCATTGTCGCGGGGCCGACGCCGGGGTTGTCTTTTACACTTCACAAGCAGACGTCTTACCATATTCTTTTACTTTGACACGTCGATGCTCAAACAATGTGGCCGAATATCGAGCATTAATTCTTGGTCTCGAGATGGCTATAGATATGAAACAATTGCATCTTAAGATCTATGGCGACTCCAAATTAGTAGTGAATCAACTTCTAGGTATTTACGAGGTAAGAAAGCCTGAATTGGTCCCATATTATAACTATGCAAGGCCATTCATGGGATATTTGGGTAATGCTACTATAGAGAATATTCCAAGAAAGTTCAACCAACAAGCTGATTCTTTGGCCAAATTAGCTTCTATGCTCACTTTACCTTCCCGTCGAAATCAAATTTCAATATGCCAAAATTAAGTCGTACCTCCAATGTTTGATGAAGAAGACCATGATGAGGTGGAAAACGTTCACCATGTTTGTGTCTACGAAGTTGAAAAGGAAGATTGGCGTCATCCCATAATTGACTATCTCAAGCATGGGAAGCTGCCAGATGATCCCAAGAGTAGAGTTGATATACGTTGTCGAGCACCCCGTTTCATCTACTACAAGGAAACGCTTTATCGAAGATCATTTGATGGAGTGTGTCTGTGATGTCTTGGAGAAGATGAATCTACGCAAGCAATGAAGGAAGCTCACTCTGGGATATGTGGCACTCATCAATCCGGTCCCAAATTACATTTTCGTATTAAGAGAATGGGATACTACTGGCCAACGATGGTGAAACATTGCATTGACTTTGCAAGGAGATGTCAAGCATGCCAATTTCATGGCAACTTTATCTATCAACCTCCTGAACCGTTGCATCCAACTGTAGCTTCTTGGCCATTTGACGCTTGGGGATTGGATATAGTTGGGCCACTTCCAAAATCTTCTTGTGGACATATCTTTATTTTGGCTGCAACAGATTACTTCTCAAAGTGGGCTGAAGCGGTTTCCCTAAAGGAAGTGAAAAAGGAAAACGTAGTGGACTTCATCCGCCTTAACATCATTTATTGATATGGAGTCCCGCATTATATTATCACCGACAATGGCAAGCCTTTTTGCAATGCCGCAATGAACAACCTTTATGGAAAATTCAATTTCAAGCAGTACAATTCTTCTATGTACTATGCGGCTTCAAATGGACTTGCCGAGGCATTCAATAAAACCTTGTGTAACTTACTGAAGAAGATTGTTGACAAGTCAAAAAGAGACTGGCATCTTCGAATTGGGGAAGCTCTTTGGGCGTATAGAACAACTTTGTGAACTCCTACGCAAGCGACTCCATACGCACTTGTCTACGGTGTTAAAGCCGTCCTCCCGCTTGAATGTCAAATACCTTCCTTAAGAATTGCAATTCAAGAAAGAGGACAATGTTCGCCTTCGCCTTGAGGAGTTAGAAGCACTTGGCGAAAAGAGATTGGAAGCTCAACAGCGAATTGAGTGCTATCAAGCTCGACTTTCAAAAGCTTTCAACAAGTGTGTCCGCCCGCGCTCTTTTCAAGTTGGAGACTTGGTGCTTACTATTCGAAGACCAATCATCCTTACTTATGGTGGACAAAGAAAATTTGCCTCCAAGTTGGATGGTCCATATGTTGTTCAAGAAACATATTCAAATGGCTCGCACAAATTGATTGCCAACGATGGACTAAGGATTGGCCCCATCAATGGCAAATACTTGAAGAAATACTACGCTTGACTTGAAGACTCCATGACGCATGAGTCAAAACTACATGTTGTTCCTGACCCGCATGAACTAAAACTGTGAATGGCAACCACCAATAGTGTAGCATGTGGTTAAACTGCTGAAACACTCCACCAAGTCTAAGGTGGTAAACAAATAGACACTCCTGACCCACATAAGATTAAACTGTGTACGGCAGGAACTACATGTGACTTGATTCCCTTTTTAGGATACGTAAGCAGCTTAGGGGGCAACCTTTAAGTTCAGTTACACCCCTCCCCCCCAAAATCAAATCTTTTTTCCTCGTAAAAAAAAATTCTTTTGATAAAGAACTTGAAGTTTAAGCTTTTTTTATTTTTATTTTTATTTTTATTTTATTTCTTCTTAAAAAAAAGAAAAAAAAAGAGAAAAAGAAATCATCTAAAAAAAAGGGTCTTATTGCTTAAAAGAAAAGTTTTACTACATGAAAAAAGATGTGGTCCCAACTCTAAAATTCTTAAAAAGAAGTTAAGACTAAATGTCAAATTTGTGATCTATTACAGCAGCTTTGCATGACTCAAGAAAATATTTCATAACTTCTAATTCCTTTGCCGCATCTTCAGTCAGGATATTGGCATTCTCAATAGAAGAAATGTCATCATGGACTTGAGCTACTTTGGCATGAATTTGCTTAAGACTTTCTTGCTTCTGGTCAATGGTCGAACAAATCTCCACACTTTGCACTTCCAAGTCAGCAAGTTCCTTTTGAAGAAGTATCTTTTTGTTTTCGACGGACTGTAACTTTTTTTCAAGACATTGGATCGTAGAAGTCAATTTCTTCTCTGCTCCCTTAACTTCCTTACGTTGAGAGGTCACTTTAGAAAGAAGCTCTGCATGTGTTTCTTTGCTCATCCTGTCCCATGATGATGATATGAAAGAATCATATGCTTCAACTTTCACAAATAATTCTGTCAATAAGTCCTTCAAAGGAAGACCATATGTTAGGTCCGCTTTGGTGATCTCTCCAATAATTTCTTCTGCACACTCCTTCAATGAAGAAATTTGCTCTATAGGAGTGTTGAGAATTTGCCCGTGAAGATCCATCCAAAAACTTTGCAAATACTTCCTTCGGTGTGTTTAAATCAATTTTTGCCCATGAAATTCCGACACCAATGCCACTCTAGGCTTCTTTCGAATTTCATGAGAATTGGCCAACTCTCGCTTATATATGGACGAGGTAGACCCACTGGTGGTAAGTTGCTTTGGACCATTGACGACGGCGTCATGATTTCTCTTATTTGAAGTCATGCTAGTAACTTCAATAGGTGAGTCATTCTCGGTTCCTTCTTGGCGAAATTCAACAAAAGTAGGCTGAAATGAAGAAGACCTAAACATCAAGAAATAAGGAAAGGAAGATAAAGAGGTACTATAAGTTTATATATATTATCTTAAGCGGCGATACCTTGGCCAATGATGATGCAAAAGAAGTGTCCTCCATAACGGAAGACCTTGACCTTTTCTTTGGCCTGTTCCAATGTTGATCCTGGCTGCTACTACCACTTGTCACTGAACGGATCCCTTCTTGAGTAGATCCAGCACGCTTATCCTGAGTTACTTTCTTTCCAGTGGACTGGACAAAATCAGGATTGTCTAACACCTCGATTTCAACATCCTCTTCCATAGGAGCTGCTGTCAAGGGGTTTGGACAAAATCAGCTGTCGTTCTCTGTTTCATGCCTTTTATGGTTTGTTGAGAATCTCTAGAAGAATTGCTTTTCATGACAATGTTTTTCAAACGAGCGTTAGGAGTTTTACCCTTCGGTAAGGAAGATGTCGTAAGGTCCGTGGCAATCTCCGTAGCTTCACTGTGATGCGTTGGCTTGTCAATAGATGTAGTCATACGCTTCTTGGATGACTGTGAAGGAATCTTGACTGTGATCTTAAGAGAATCGGAAGGAACACTATTTGATCGTGTTGACCACCAGCTATCATAGTCCTTCATGACCAAGGGGTGCTTTCTCTGCCTGGGGATGATCATCTTGGAGCCTGTTTGCACACGAACCAAGGAATCCCACAGTTGAATAGCCTCGCCCAAGGTATAGGTGTGAGTGATCTCCTTCAAATTGTTTGGAATATCCTGACAAAATCCAAATTGCCTGCTAAATCTACAAGGATTGTATCTTTCAATGATGAAAGTATTATCCTTACGTAGAGTTAAGAAGCAGGATCGTTGGCTAATGAAGAAACTCGTAAGCCTTGGTGATAAGGATCCATCATCGGTCAACAGTTTTTCTTCATTCTCGGTCCAGCATAGCTTGGAGAGTGTCAATGGACTTACTCCTTTGAAGATTTCCTCAGCCTTTTGTCTATCATAGAAGATTGCCATCCTCTCACCACTAAATCTTGTCATGCGTGCATAGTGACTGCTCACCTGATTGTTTTCTTGATATACGTTGATATTGACCAATCCAAGCATAGACATAATGGATTGGGAAGGCAACATCACATTCTCTTAGGTTAGGGGCGTGGACGATCTCCCTCAACCCATGATATATACTTGCAAGGACCGGGATTGCAAGGCAAAACTTTGTCCCTGTCGCCATTAAGCACTCAACTTTGAAGGCACTTGGACGAATACGATCAACTTTCTTGCTCGACAAGAGGAATTTTCAAATCCAACATGCTATGAATGCCGCTATGTAGGTCTCTTTTCTCAACGACCCTAGAATATTTAAGGTGTCGAAAGGAATGTTAAAGTCCTTCGTGTCAGCAAGATGGTTTGGCTCCACACTTCCAGAAGGGTTAAACGTTGTTTTTGGTTTAGACGCAGTCTTTCTCGTGCTTGCCCTGTCAGGAGGAACCCTATATCTAGCCTTTCCTTTGAACCAAAAGCGAATCCAATCTTTCATCCACACGCATTGGTCATTGGTGCAAAGATGAAAGTAAGCTGAGAAGAGATTTTTGCAACTTGCAGGGAGAAGTGGTTTTCCTTCTTTGTCTATGGAAAGAAGTTCCACTGCCGAAGGGACAACTTCATCGAAGAATGTGCCATCACCTGATAGGCCACCCAGTCGATAAAGATCCCAAAGTGTGATGGACATCTCTCCTATAGGTGTATGAAGTGTGTTTGTAAAAGAACACCAATATTTGAAGAAGGCTCGTAAGATGTTCTCGCAACGATCATAGGAGAATCTCAATGCATAGACGGCTTCAAATATACCGGCACGTGTGAGCACTTCCTTATGTCTTCCAAGGATGTCCTCAGTCCATTCCCAATAATGGGAAGTGTAGCACGCCTCACCAAAGAAAGATGAAGGAATTCTCCATGTAGATTTGTCAATATTGAAACTCACAAACGGAAGCGTGAATTTCGCTATCCCTGGATCTCCACTATGAAGTGACAAGTTTAGCACAACGACTTCTTCTCTCTTTGGTGTTGCAGAATAAGTCGACGGTGCTATAACCTCTTTAGTCCACTTGCTAGTCCAGTCCTCAAGATACATGGATGCATCAAGAGGGATGAAAGACTCAGCAAGGCTGCCGAATGCCGGTTTATTGACATACAACGATAAGCTTTTCGATTGAGAGCCTCCACAGTCGTCCGTCAAGGTGATATGTGGCAACGGCGTGGCGTAGCCCTTGATTTGCATGGTCACTGGAATTTTGTCGAAAAAAAAATTTCTAAGTCAATGCAAAGAGATTTTTGCAAAATTTTGCTAATTGCGTTACCTCACTAGTCGTGAGTTCCTTATCAAGCCCCTGATGTTGTACTCTATACTTATGAGAAAACAGAAAAGGAAATCATTAAAATCAAGGACATGTAAATTGCGAAAGTAGCAAAGGATTTCTCATGCATGAAGCTTAAAAGTCGATGGAGTAAATGTTGAGTTTTCCTACAAAGTGTGTGCTTACTAGTCAAGTAGGCTTCTTGGCAATGCTATTTCAACATTAAATCATATAGCATTGGTCGTGGTAGCAACACAAACGTAAAGACTCCAAGAAGTAAGACCACATGAAGAAGATTATTCCAGGAATTCGGAATTCCTTCATGAAGAAAAGAAAAGAAAAATAAATTTCAGGAATTCGGAATTCGGAATTCGGAATTTCAAAAACTTGGTTAGTAGTAGGTGATGGTACACGTGGCCGGATTTGTTATGATCCTCAAGTTGTCATGAAGTGCGCGCACAGGAGTTATTTGACGAAATTAGCAATGCTAGCAAGCCATGCAAAGAATTGGTCCGATGATAGGACGCGATGGTCAATCAATGGCAGCAATTAGTTACGTGGAGATATCATAAACAACTCTAAAGCACTAAGATATTCAACAAATTTGCAAGGGTCACATGCGGGTGCTTACGAGATTATAGCTTAGGATGCAAGTTCAGGATGTAATGTGGAGCGGCAATTGAAGCTCTTATGCGATCGCGAGCCACAGTAGTAAAGGATGAAAGTATATGTATAACAGAGCTCTGCTCTAGCTTTTGATCATAAGATTCATGCTCTGATTCTTTGCTATTTATAAGCATGAGCATTGCTTCAGGTCCGAAGTAAGCCATGTGAAAGTGGAGTCCTTTTCCATGTGGGTTTAATTGGTCTTATTTGGATGGATCTCAACACGGCTTCGGGAAGCATGCACGCCTAAGGACTAGAGTTTGAGTATGTTTCGTTGTTCTCTTCTGCTATCCTTGTGAATTTGATTGGTGGCATTCATGTTATAAAGGGATCGGGAAGCTCATCATGATGATGATTCTAAAGTTGAACTCAACCTGGAATGGAATTTGGGTCGTCATATGAAATAGGAGTTTGAAAGAAACCCGAATATGATTTGGATTCAAAGTACTCTTATTTCCGAATTGTGATCGAATCCTACAATATCTACTGTTGTACGAGCTTGACATCTCGAATCCTTGAATGTTCAAGTTCCAAAAGCTTAATGGACTTCGGTTGATCATAGCAATCCCATATTCACACAATACCAATTTAAATATGCATAAAGTCCTTGGCGGTGATGGAGGTCCCAAGTCACTCAATCACATGAAGCTTCAAGACTTGATCCATTTGTGGACTTGGCTCGGGAATTGAAATTTTGATGATATTCAAATTGGAAAAAAAAAATATATGTCGAAACTTATTCGTTCAAATCTTGTTTTCACAAACAAGTTTTAAAGGGGCATTTGTAGACGATGGAATTTTAATTAATTTCCTAAAATTCCATTGGTCTATAAATTATATTCATGGCATATTTTTATCCAATCAAATATTGCCATATGTCATGCTCACATGGAGATTTGGTTATTTGATGGCCAATTATATTTCTCCAAGTGTCGAGTTGAGGTGCTCTGGCCAATGAAAATATTGGAGTGCCTCAGCCAATCAAATGGCACCATGTCACATGCTTCATGACTAAGCAAGTTTGGATAAATGTCTAAATATTTATTTCTTATTAAAGAGATAATATTTAGAGTTATTTAGTCCTTATATATGTCTTATATACTGCAAGGACTCAGCCAATTAAATCTCGCCATGTCATATGTCTCTACAAATGGGCCAATTAAGAAAATACATATGAGCATTATGTCCTTATAAAATAAAGGGATAATATTTAGGTGGTACAATCCTTGTATGATTGTATGTCTTGCAAGACAAGTAAGGTGGTGCATAAGCTCTCAACCTCTACCATATCCTACAAGTATAAATTGGGGGTCTCTCCACCAAAATAGAGATCACATCAAGAGAGATCAAGTATCAAGCGTCACACGTCTCAAGTCTTCTTCAAGCTTCAAAGCCACCAAAGCTTCTTCAAGTCTTCTTCATATCGAGACTTGAATCTTCAAGGGTCTTCAAATCTTCATCATATTAAGATTTGAAGCGTTCTTCGTGTTCATCAAATTCTTCAGATCTTCCATATCAAGATTTGAAGAAGTCAACGGTTGATCCAAGATCAAGCTACGAAGCCCTTGGATTAACGTTCGAAGAGAAGAATCGAAGGAGACTCTCTACAATTTTGAGAAAATCTCGGAGATTGTACTCGCTACTCTTTTCAATTTATATTTCATATTTGTCGTATATTTTTCTTGTCTTTTTTGCAGACTTGAAATTTTGTTGCGTACATTATCATCAAAATCAAAGATCAACTTCAACAATTTCCCCCTTTTTGATGATGACAAAACAAAATATGATTTTAACCAAAAGAAAAAAAAACATAAATATACAATTGCTTCAAATATGAATTTGTGTACTCCCCTTCAAGATAAACCAAAATCAACCAATCTACAATATTACCAAATCTATAACTAAAATCATCCTGCAATATGACCAAATCTATAACCAAAATCATCAACTAAGTCAGTCACGCAATCTCTCCCCTTTTTTGTCATTCATCAAAAATATAAGAAACCAAATATAATAAATAAGATTGGCAATAAATAAAATAAGGATATAAATATACAACCATCCAATCAAAAAAAGTTAAAGTATCCAAAAGAATTAACGTCCAAAAGAGTTTAATAATTAGCATTGCAATGGATCAACAAAAGACAAAAATACAATATGAACAATAGTGCCAAGAGATAATCCTAAATGAGTACTTGCTAACTGAATCTAAGATGCAATGATTCTAAACGCTCTATGGGCTCTATGCATGTCTCCTTCACAGCTCATAGTCATCATCCTCCATTTCTTCATCAGATTCTTGTCCTTGTAACTCTCTCTTTTGAGGTAGTAGTAGGTTGAGGTGTTTGTGAAGTTCCTACCACCTCTTGATGTTCATGCTGAGTCTCTATGTTGGAGCATTCATGGATGGACCCTCCGGCTGAGGAGCATTGGCGAGTGGGTCTCTCATTTTCACGAAATTTGCTTGCTGCTTAGGGGTCACAATCATGTGAAGGCCATGCTCCAAAAAGCAACACATGTTGCTTGATTTTTAGAAGTAAGGAATCAGAAACACTTGAGGTGGACTGAGATGGTGGAAAATGTTTGGTTCTTTGAATGGTGGAGAGGTAGATAAAAGAGTAGAGAAGGGATCATGGACATACTTGGTTCAAGTCTCTGTAATTGATTCTTTCCAGATCCATTCACCATCAAAAAATTTAATGTTTTACTTCTTAAAATAAGATTTTGTGATAAAGTAGGACATAGTTTCTTTAGGAGAGACACCAGTGAGTGAAACCTTAAAGTGTTTAAAGATTGGTATAAGAAACTTTGCTTAGGACAAGGATCTACGAGGGTGAGTGCTCAATTTGAGTAAAAATCGATACATGATAAATCCAAAATTAATATGAGTGTTTTCCATAAAACAATAAAACATATAGAATTTTATTCGGTTGGGGTTTGTCCTATGACAATTAGTTGGAACTAAAAGATTGGGAACACAGTAAACAAAATAAATTCCAAAGGTTTTAGAATATCTAATTTTGCTTCGGATGGAACAGAAAACTCAGATTTAAAATAAGTTCTCAATTTTTCAACCGAGAAATGATTGTAAGATGTTGGAATTTCCTCACAACTAAAAAGGTTAGTAATTTTTCTTTGATAATCTCATTCAATTTCAGTTTTTCAAATAGCATCACTACGGTAGGATCAAAACAAATGTCTGCATAATTTAGATGAGATATAACTTCAGATGGTGGACTTTCCTTTCTAAAATTAGTAAAGAATTGAACCACCATATCGGGATAGTATGTAGTTAGGTAGATGATGAGGTGAGTCCACTTTTGGAATGCAAACTTCTCAAGAATCCAAAATAAATTATATTGAAGAAAATTAGAAGTAACAATTGAACGTTGAGTAATTAGGCCTTTTTGAGTTACCAATTGGTACCAAACTTCTGCCTCTTGATCAAGGAATTTCGGAATGCACTGTAGAGGTTAAGGCTCCAGTTGTCTTTCAGATCGATGTGGAGGAGATGGACTTGGTTGCTACCTTGTGCGAGCTGATCAACGTCCCGTGGAACCTCCATCGACAGAGTTTCTTCCTCTTAGAGTGTGTCCGATCAAGGACGAACCACCGCGAACTCGAGGCTTTGTCAAATGTATGATATGAATGTGCAGGAAATGCAAAACGCAAGTGCAAAATGTAGAAATTCCTTGGAAATTAGATTCTAGAGATGATTTGTGAAATTTGGGGGTTTTAGGGCTTGTACGGATTTCATGAAAACAAGCTTGTTTTCGATTGATTTAAATGTTATAGAGCATTTTAGAGGATGTGAAATCACTTGGTTGGATCAATTTTTGATTCAAAAACACTGGTTTTGGATGAATTTGAGAAGAGAATGAAGGTATGTGAGGAGTTTCATCAGAAAGGATTCATGTGAAATGAAAAAAATGAAAGAGTGGACCCTTTAAAAATGTTGTTTTTAGCATATTGAATGGCTGAATGCTCATGTTAAGAACTAGAAATATTCTTAAGAGTATTGTCTGACATCTGTTCTTTAGTATCAAACATCCAATCTTCAGTATCAGACATCTGATACTGGTTGACACAGATAATTTTTCAAAATTCATAATTTTGTTCTCAAATACAAAAATCGATCCAAGAGTAAACCTTTTGTAATAATATCAGCCACTTGATCTTTTGAACAACTATAATTTATATAAATTTCAACTATTTGAACTAAATCAAGAATGAAATGATGCTTGACATCTATGTGCTTTGTCCTAGAATGTTGTATGGGGTTTCTAAGCAAATTTATGATACTAGTATTATCACAAAACATAGGAACACAATCAAATTTCAAATAAAAATCAAGTAAGGTGTGTTTCATCCACAAAAGTTGAGCACAACAATCACCCGTGGTAATGTATTCGACTTCCGCCGTAGACAAAGAAATGGCACCTCGTTTTTTACAAAACCAATGTACTAAGCAATCACCTAAAAAATGGCAACTGCCACTTGTGGTTTTTATCAATCCTACATCTGACAAAATTGGCCTCTGAAAAACCAAGGCAATATTATTAGACTTAGAATACCACAAGCTATCATTTAAGATTCCTTTCAAATAACTAAAAATACGTTTAACAGCTAACAAATGAAATTCTTTGGGGGCATGATTGAAATCTAGCACACAAGCAAACTACAAACATAATATAAGGTCTACTTGCAGTTAAATAAAGTAAACTACCAATCATACCTCTATAATGCTTTCCATCCACTTTTGTACCTTCGTTATCATTATCAAATTTGGTTGATGTGCACATGGGAGTACTAGCCTAGATTCTTCAATTTCAAATTTCTTGAGTAGCGCCTTGGTATACTTGGTTTGATTGATGAAAGTTCCATATTGTGTTTGGTGAATTTATGGTCCAAGGAAGAAATTCATTTCTCCTATTATGCTCATCTCAAATTCTTTTCGCATTATATTTAAAAATTTCTTGCACAAGTACTCGTTAGTATCACCAAATATAATATAATCGACATATATTTGAACAATTAAAAGATCATTCATACAAAATTTTGTAAAAAGAGTGGTGTCCATATCACCTCTTTTTAAACCATTTTCAACCAAAAAACCACTCAATATTTCATACGAAGCTCTTAGAGGTTGTTTTAAACCCTATAAAGCTTTTGACAGTTTAAAGACATGATTTGAAAATTGTTTATTTTCAAAATCAGGGGTTTGTTTAGCATATAGTTCTTGATCAATAAATCCATTCAAAAATGCACTTTTGACATCCATTTGAAATAATTTGAAATTTTTTGAGCAAGTATAAGCAATAAACATTCTAATAGACTCTAATCTAGTTACGAGGGCAAAAGTTTGATCAAAATCAATTCCTTCTTGCGCATACCCCTTGACCACTAGTCTAGCATTGTTTCTAACTATCTCACCCTTGCCATTTAATTTATTTCTAAAAACCCATTTTATTCCAACAATCAGGTGATCTAAAGGTTTTTCAACTAAAGTCTATACACTATTTCTCTCAAATTGATTAAGTTCTTCTTGCATAGTCATGATCCAGCTATTATCCTTTAATAACTCATTGACATTCTTAGGATCAAATTTAGGGGTGGCAATCGGGTCGGGTTCGGGTTGGCGGGTCGGGTTGAGAGTTTTGTATAACACAAAACCCACTAACCCGAACCCGACCCGCCAACCCAAACACGACCTGACACGGGTTGGCGGGTCGACACAAAATGACCCGAAAATGACCCGAAGTGACCCGAACTGACCCAAATTTTTTGACCTTTAACAGGTCAATCGGGTCAAACGGGTCAACCCGTTAATGACCCGACCTGACCTGCTTTTTTTTTCGGGTCAGTCGGGTTCGACCCGATTCTGACCCGAACCCACCAAACCTTGGCCCAAACCCATTATTTTCGTGTTAGATTCGTGTTGGGTTTTCAGGTCGTGTCGGAAATTGCCACCCCTAATCAAATTGTAAGAGTAAAGCAAAATTATCTACAAGATGTTTAGTAGAAGAACGAGTTTTTACCCTTTTCAATGGCTCACCTATGATCAACTCCTTTGGATGATTTTGAGTGAATTTCCATATTTTGGAAAGCTCTTTTGGTGTTTCATCATCTTTCTTCTCCTCCTCTTCTTTCTCATTTTGCAAATTGCTTTCCTTTGTGATAGTTTCTTGGTTTTGGATAGTTAACTTTTCAAACCTTTCTTGTAAACCTACATCATCATCTTCACTAATACTCTAGGTAGCAATATAATTAGATTCATCAAACGTAACATGAATAACTTCCTCAATAACAAGAGTTCTCCTATTATAAACTCTATAGGCATGTTTGTTATCACAAATCCTAAGAAACTACCTTCATCCATTTTCTTATCAAAGTTTTCAAGATGCTCTTTGATATTTAAAATAAAACATTTGCATCCAAAAATTCTAAAGTAATCAACAATAGACTTTTTGTCAAAAGAAGTTCATAGGAAGTTTTATTCAAAATAGATTTTAACAGAATCCTATTCATTACATAACAAGCCGTGTTAACTGTTTTAGCCCAAAAATATTTTGATAAATCACATCCACTAATCATGATTCTAGCAGTTTCTTGAAGAACGCTATTTTTTCTTTCAACAATGCCATTTTATTGGGGGATTTTAGCGTCCGAAAACTCATGCGAAATACTATTATGATCAAAAAATTCTAAAAAAATCAAAACATTTAAATTTAGTTCCATTGCCAATTCTAAATTTCACAATAGATAAATTTAACAAATCTTGAACTTTAGCAAATAAAGTGATGGTTTTGAAAACTTCATCCTTTTGAGCAAGAAACAACACCCAAGAGTATTTTGAATAATCATCAACTATCACAAAGGCATATATTTTTTCTTCCAAACTAACTATTGATCTAAATGCAAAAGTTCCAAAGGTCCAGTAATTGAAACACAATTTTTGTATTTGAAAGAGATTCTTGTTTGTTTTCCAAATTGGCATGCATCATAAATTTTATCTTTTTCAAATTTGACTTTGGTAAATCTCTAATAAGATCCTTTTTGAAAATTTCATTTAGTAAATTCATATTAAAGCGACATAGCCTTCCATGTCATACCCAAGGATCATCATTTGAATCTTTAAGACATTTGATTTTAGGATCATCAATCTTTTCAAGAAAAACAATATAAATATCATTGAACCTCTTTCCTTTGAAAACTACATTGAATTTTGTATCTAGAATCAAACACTCATGTATTGAAAAACACATATAAGTTTGCATCATATAATTGGCGACACTTAGCAAGTTATATCCTAAATGATTAACAACAAGAACATTTTGAATAGAAGTTTTATCATTTTTACCAATATCACCTATTCCAATGGTTTGGTTTTCATGTCATCTCCAAATGTGACTTTTCCACTACTCTTTGTTTTGAGCCTGATGAATTGAGATGCATCTCTGGTCATATATCTTGAACATCCACTAACAATGTACCACTCTGATTCTTTGGTGGTGCTCTTTGTGAGGACCCGAAAATTTATTTTATTCGACTTAATTAATTAATTAATTAATTATTTTCTTTGACTAATTGATTAGATCCTTTAATTGCAAATACACCATACGCTACTTCCTTTTATTTTAAAAACCTTGTTTAACATCAAATTAATTTTTAAATTTCAAAATTCCATATTTTCATAAAATTACTTTATTAATTAGTTTGAAGTATTCGATTGTCGTAGTTCAATTGTAACAGCACGAAAAGTTTCAAAATGCATTGTACACGTTTAATTTACGTCCTTGATTAAACTATTTGAATGTTTAAATTTCGTATTCAGTCCTAGGGTCGACCACTAGACGTAAGTTTCCAATGTTAGGACATGTATTCGGGATATATACATGAGAGAAATCGAAATCGTAGTGTCGTGTCGCGTGAATTGATCCGACACAACAAAAGTGGCTTTACATCAAATCACCCAACTTCCTCTCATTTCTTCCATTTTTTACAAAAGACCAAAAGTCAAAAAACAACCCCAACCACTTATTTCCTTTCTTTCTTCTCCTTATAGCCAGTTCTTCCCTCTCTTTTTTCTCCTCCAATTCCTCTCCAAAAACAACTGGCTACCTTCATCATCTTCCTCTCCTTGATTCTTCAAAAAAAAAAAAAAAAACCACCAACACAAAACCACCATTGAAGCCCTCAATAGCTTGGGGATTTTGTTAGAGCTCTTGGAGGACCTTCGGACCAGCTTTAAAGAGGGCAGAACCCGGTTTTGGAGCTTGGGAGTTGAGGGGTTTTGTGAGTTAGATGATCCTCCACCATAAGCCAAGCTTCTTGTTGGAGGAGAGGTAGGGTTTCTCAACACCATAAACCTTGCTCATTTGTTTCATTCTTTAGCTAAGAAAACTTATAGTTCTTTGTATTGGATTTTATTGTTGATTGGTTGAATGTGGGCTCTATGAAATCTCACCACATGTGAATTTAGGGCTGTTGATTATGTATTGTATGTGTGTGAGGTGTTTATGTGGTGAATTGTTGTCAAAAATGAAAGAGGGAAAAGAAGAGAGAAACCGTGAGAGAAGAGGCTTGAGGCCGGTTTGTTGCAGCTTATTTTCCTCCAATTTTAGCTCAATGATTCCATGATTTTCTTGTTGATTCTTGATGCTTATATGATGGCCTACGTTTGGGAGAAATTTCATGTAAAAATAGTTTTGTTTGATGTTGCAAAATGATTGAGAAAGGAAGTTTGCAAATCTGGAATTTTCAGAAATCAGGGTTGGTCATGCAGCCTACTTGTAACTGTTGTAACTTGGTGTAGGAAGGTTCGAATCGAGTTCCGTTTGTTGTGTTTGAAACTAGAATCTAAGTTATTTTAGAAATATAAATTTCAAGGGCTAGTTCGAATTTTGTGAATTTTGGTGAATTTTCAAATTTGACTAAAAATCAAGACTGTTATTTCTTATTTTCACTATAACAGTAGCTTTAAACTGAAATTTGATTGGTTTTCGATTCGAATCTTGCATAAGTGTCTTCCTGAGAGTTTTAGTTCATTTAGCCTATTTTCCAATGGTATAATATTCATAAATTTTGAACTTATAGAACTCAAGTTATGATTTTTCAAAAAATACTGCTCAAAACTGAAACCTTTTCCAAGAAAGTTTGAAATCTGGATTTTGAGTGTTTAAGCCTACCAGTTGTTATTGAGGTTATTTTGCCCTGTTTTCACACGATTATTTCATGATTATTCACTGCTAAGATGATGGTCTAGATGATGGCTAGACTTTTGCAAAATGAGCATTTTTGGTTCATAAAAACGTTTAACAAAAGTATGTGAAAATTGATAAACTAAAGATGGAATTTGCTGTGGTCACTGCCGGTTTACCTTGCTGTTTTTCAAGCCTTGTTTTGGACCTCTTATCATGGATTTCTTGGTTGTTTTGAAAGCTTAAATGTCACACCATGTGTTGGTAAAATGTTTTGCAAATGTAAGTTCAATTGGTGTGTTAAAAGTTTTTGAAAGTTGGGTTAAAAGCTGGAAATTTTCTTCTTGCGCTTTGTTGGATGATTGCCTACTTTTGGAAACATTTTGATCCAAATTTTGCTACCATTTTTTCTTCCATTTGATAAAGGAATGCTGCTAGAGCTTTTGTGTCAATGTTTGAGTGATTTGGGGCTGTTTTAGTTGAGCAAAATGTTTGAAAATCAAAAGGAAGAAAATCTGGCAGTTTAAGTTCCAAGATTTTCACAAACTTTGGCCATCTAAAACGTTATCTTACCATTCAATTTTTCAGCTCAAATTTGGTACACACATAGTCCACCTAGTGAGGATTGAGTGTACAAAATTTGGTGATTTTCCAGTGGCATTTCGATGCCCAAATGCTGTCTCAAAGTTAGCTTCTCAAATCTGGAAATCTTCCTGCCAGTATTGGTAACCTCCTGTACTTCTGACGGTTATAACTCTTTGCTCAGGAGTCAAAATTGAGTGCCGTCAGTGGAGTTTGAAACTAGACTTCACAAGCTTTCTAACAGTATAAGGATTGCACGCCAATTATTTTCCTATCAATATCAGAAAAATCGTAAAGATGACTGATCCTCCAGCCTGATTTTCCTATTTTGTTGTTGTGCTAGATTTTTTGATTCGTTTCAGCTCATCCTACTTCAGGAATCTTCGAGCGAAGTCTCCTAGTGATTTTAGTATGTTGAATCTAGTTTCCATAGCTTTAAGTCTTGTCCAATTCCAACGTATATTGAGTGAGTTATGGCCTGAGAAGGAAGCTTTAGTTGAGTGATTTTTGGTGAATTTGGAGAGTTAGGATAAATCTTAAGTTTTAACTGTTTGGATTGAAAATGATAGTTCCGTTTTGGCTCAGGTGACTGAAAGGTTGCAGAAGTTGGCCCGACTACCGAAGTTTAACTTTCTTGCTCGTTCACTTGTTTTACTAAATTTCGGTGAGTGTCTAAGTGCATGTTAATTATATTTGATCTGTTGTAAATGAACTTGCTTGGACTTGTTATGCCATTGAGAAGGCAACCGTGTACTTTATCGCGCTTGCACTCCTTGGAGAAAGTAAATGGTCATTGAATATGATTGATTGAAATTGCTTGAACTTGCGAACTTAAGCTTGCATTGTGTTGGCTGGAGCATTGACTCGCCAACTTAAACTGAAATTGTCATGACTTGATTGATTGATTGCTATTGAATGAGGGCTGCCGGAGCTAAGTGCTATGTCCGTTAGGGCGGGAACCACCTCTAGAGTCCGCGCAGTACCTAAATTGTGGGGACGCCTAAACTCATTGGTAAGCCACTTAACTCGGGCCGGCAAGGGCTTGGCTGAGGGACTTGACGAGCTGTGAGACTGATTGTTTGTCGGTTGGAGCGTGTCTCGCCGACTCGGTATACTCCAGTATTACCAACTTTACATGGTTTGACGTGCGGGCTCGGTACAGGGGATGTAAGTAGGTGGGTGAGGGTTTCAAGTGGTGTCTACAGGATGTGAGAGTGTGGTTGACGGAGTGTCAACATTTTTGATTTGAATGTCGGAGCTCATGAAATGGACCAGATGATTGTGGAAAATGCATAAATTTGGATCGGGGGTACGTGTTACGTCCCTAAGGACGGTAGACACCTCTACCACCCGTGTCCACCTGTATCTTTTATATGGTATTATCAAATTGCCTTAGGTGATATATTGCTTGTTTTACTTTAAATTGTTTTGATTGTTAAAGTATTGCTCTATCTTGCTTGCGTGCATGCTTTCTTGGCCTCACTGAGCGTTAGCTCACCCCAATATCTTTGTTTTCCTTAACAGGTTTTGAAGTGGGGATCGTAGATCCAGGATTTAGCTTCTTCTATAGGGTTTCTACACTATTGTATAGAATTGATATTTACTTTGAAATTGATGGTTTGTTTTATTTGAAGTTTATATAGTTGTAATGTTGATGAAATTTATTGAGGATTTACTCTTGTAAGTTAGCTAGTAATTTTATTGGACCTCAATTAGGGTTTTAAGAATGAATGTTAGTATTATTATTTCGGATTTTGTAGTGAGCCCTGGCGAGAGTTGGGTAGGCGTCCCGCTGATACCCTTGGGTTTGCCCTTGGGAGAGGTGGGGGCGTCATGCTCTTGAGGCAAACCTACACAAGAGATTAGAAAATAATGTTTGAAACCCTTTCATTTTTGGGTTCATTAGAGTTAGCACAATATCTAACTATCCAAAATGTTTTCACACACTTTCTTTCATTTTTTCTTGCATAACATTCATTTTTCATATGTCCATATTAACAATAATAATTACAAATCACACTAGTATTCTTTATACAAGTGGATTAATAAAACTAATCCCTCTTCTTCTAAGTATAGTAAATTCATTTACACCAAGAAGATTTCGGTTTCCTTTCTTTTGTGACAAATTTTGTTTTTCATTTTTAAGAAAGTCATGTAAATCATCCATTCTTTTTCTCAATATGTTTTGCTCCTTTTTGAAAGTTTCATAAAACTTTGCTTTTTCTTCTAACTTCCTTTTCAAATCACTTTGACTACCAAAAATATCAACCTTGAGCTTTTTTAAAAAATCATTTTCCTTTTTCAACTTTTTGTTTTCTTGCAAAAGTTTTAAATTCTCATTGTGCAAAGTATTAATTTTGATTTTCAAATCCTTACTTCTTGCATAAAATTCCTTTAAACTATCATATAATTTTTTAACAAAGAATTCAAGATCATCGTTATAACAATCATTTTCAAGATAAGAGTGATTAATTGATACCTCATCATCACCTATGGCCATGAAAACCATTTGAGCCGACTTTTCATCCTCTTCCACTTTTCTATCGGAATCGCATTCATTTTAAGTAATTTGGAAGCTGTTGAATTTTTGTCTTCTTTGTCCTTTTTCTTCATTCTTTTTCTTCATGGGACATTCATTCATGTGGTGCTCCATTTGGCCATACCCATAGAATTTTTTATTTTGCTTCTTGTTGGCCTCGTGCTTCCTTTTTCTTCTTGAATTGTTGAGTTGGTTAGAGTTGTTATTGCTTGGTCTGCCACTTTTTCTAAATCTTCTTTTGTTGGAGAGAAAATTCTTGAAACTTTTGGTGAGAACAGGTAAATCATTGTCCTACATTTCTACATCCTCATCATTAACAGAGAATGAATCATCTTCCTCTTGAGAAGTCTTGAGTTCTATACTCCTCTTCAACCTTGCATCTTTCTCTTTCTGCACCTTTGATTTGAATTTCAGTTTATAAGAGGTTAGAGAGATTGTAAGTGATTCAATAGACATGGAACTCAAATTGTTAGTTTCCTCTATAGCGATGACTTTGCTTTCTCATTCCTTGGATAGAGCATTCAATATTTTCCTATTCTTCTCTCCTAAGGTATACTCCTTAATAAACACCTCAAGATCTTTAATAATACCATTAAACCTACAATATATATTGTCAATATTCTCATGGGGCTCCATCTTAAAGCACCCATACTTGATGACTAGAAGGGATTTCTTTTGCTCTCTTACACTATCATTACCCTCATGGATTTCCCTTTACTTATTCCAAATCTCTTTGGTTGTTTTACACCTTTTGGCTCTAGTAAATTCATTGACATTTAAGGCACTATACAAAACATTTACGGTTTCAGCATTCAAGGTAAGATTGGCCTTATCTTAGGCAGTTAGTTCTTGCCTAGTTTTGGATCTTCTTCTACCGGTTTCATCATCTACTATGGTGGCTTCATAAGAACCCTCATTTGTGAGGGCCTCAAAAATTTATTTTAACAATGTTAAAATTTATTATTTTAAATAATGTTATAAAGTTTTTAATTCGTTTGATTATTTTAATAGCGTACTTAAACAAAATTTTCAGAAAATTTAAATGGAAATTCAATTTATTTATGTGAGAGCCCAAAAAGAAAAATATATATATATATATAATAATAATAAAATTCATGCATACATTACCCTTTAATTTATTCAAGTGCATATAAATTTCTTTAGTACATTTGTGGCATGTTTCACTAAGTGCATTCTTCATTGGTTGATTAAATGAATTTCCAAAATTCCATTTTTAGAATTAGTAAGCATTTTCTTGCATGGCTTAATTGCTAAGAAAATAGGGTATGTTGGTGTTAATTAGAGACCAAAGCAAATTAGAGGAGTTAGAAAGCAATTAAGTGAGACTTTGTTAGTTAATGGCTAAGGAATTGCCACTTGTCACCCTAAGATTTAAACATTGACTTGATGACTTATTTTCCCTCCAAACTTATCCCTTTAAAACACATCTTCTTCAGTTTTTTTTCCTTGTTATAGCCGAACCAAAAGGGAGGAAAAGAGGGGGAGAAAATCCATCATAAAACCTAGCCAACCTCTTGCTTAGCTTAATTGGAATCAAAGGGAGGAAGTTAGTAGCTCTTAACCATCAATCCTCAAGCTTGATAGGGAAGGATTTTGGTGGCTTGAAAAGTTTCTTCTTGGGCTTGAAGAGGTATTTTCCTATCCAAACCCTAACTCTATGATCCTAGAAAATGGTCTAATGAAGGTTGTTGGTGATGTTTGTAGTAGGGTAGTGCTTGGAAGCTAGGTTTTGGGGCTTGGATTCTTGGGGTTGTAACATAGGAGTTGGTTTGATTTCATGCCTATTATGTGTTTGATGTTTGGACTAGTACTAAATACTAGGCTAAGATGATTATTTCTTTGAGAAAGTTGCTTGATTACCTTTCATATGCATGCTATGGAAGTTATAGGAGTTGCTTTGACCTTTAAAGAAAATGGAAGAAGTTGTGGTTCTTTTCTCTTATCTTGTGATTTCTTCTTGTTCAATCTTCACTAATCCTTGTTGAAAAACCTTGTTGGGACATTTGTGTGTCATATTGGAGTGAAATCATTCTAGTTTGATGGGTGAAAACCTCTTGGAATGCACCAACTTGTAAACAGAAATTTTGTCCTGCACCTCGTCAGAAATGAAAAAACAGCCAACTTCCCAGGTTTTCTGGTATTGATAGGAAACGAACTAAGAGCTGAGCCATATACCGTTGGAAAGCCCTATGAGTCTAGTTTCTAACGCCACTGACGGCACTCAATTTCGATTTTTCTACACCAAGATATGTCCATTTTCCCAAGACTGTGCAGTGGCCACTGATACACCCGAATTCCAGTTTTATCACAAACTTGCTCTTGGTTGAACCTTGAAGTTCTTGAATCCTTGCGCGTTTATTTCATTCTAAATATCTACTTGACTTGTGAATCCACTAAACCTTCAATGTTTTATCATTTCATGACTTGAATCGCCCTAGAATTTCCTAGTGAGATGCATTAGTTAGTAGTGTTTATTCTTGCACTTGATTAGGTTGCATTTGTTTTGTTTTGCTTGAAGTTGATGATGGTACGTTGAATATACATAGGACTCGAAGGAGCTAACGAGGGTGATCAAGGCGTGAGCGTTTGAGTTGCTTGACTTGCTTGGTGAGTGTTTCCTTGCTTGTTTCGTGAATCTATGAGTTTTCTCAAACTACGTAAATGACTTGTTTGCTTGAACTACGTGGTTGTGTGAATTACCTGAGATGTGGTTATTGAATTGGCTTATATATCAAATATGATTGGACACCTGAGGGTGAGCCGAGGGCGTACTTTATCGCACTCGGACTCTTCCGTTTGACTTTTCTTGGAATTTGACTTTCTTTGACTGTGATTTGACTTTGTGTATGTTGATATGAAAAGTCGTTCGGGTGATATCCGTCGACTAATTTGATTTGTTTGGGGCTCGAAACCCAAAACCCTATTGGTGAACCGCTCGTATCGAGCGGCATGGGCTTGGTCGAGAAGATCGGTGAACCATAGGTTATTTGTTTTGGTTCCTTGGAACATGGTATACTCGAGTATTACCCAAATTTGATTAGTTGAGGTGTTCGGGCCCGGTAGGGGGTGATTGGTGGACGGTTGTGGTGTAAGTGGTGTCTACGGAACTGGTTCTTGACCTCAAACGTTGACGGAGAGTCAACGGCTCGTGTTTGATCAAGCTTTGTGGATTTGGCTTTTGGAAGCCACCCGTATCCTTTACTTGAGTGCTATGTTTTAATTTACCTTAAATATATGATTGACTATCTGTTTTGCTTAATTGTTAATGTGGTTGCATGTTTTATTTTGGGGACCTCATTAAGCTTCTGCTTACCCCTTTTCCCTTTTGTTTTTCCTTAACAGGAATTTGTAAGAGGTCGGAGAGTTTGATTGTGGCTAAAGTCAAGTGTTTATCTTTTGTTAGGAACCGATGTATTTGTATTTTGGCTCCGTTTTGTAAGTTTGAAGTCGGTTGTAAGTTTTGGGATTTAAACGTTGTAAACTTTATGTTCTTGTAATTTTGGAGTTATTTTAGTTTAAGTATATGTTAAGATAAATGTTTTGATGATTTTGGGTATTCGAGTCCTGACGAGAGTTGGGCAGGCAGTTCACTAATCCTTAGGGTACGCCCTAGGGAAAGGTGGGCTGTCACAATTTATCTATTTATTTTTATCTCGAGGTGACTCAATTTTATTTCACCTTTAATTCCTTGTAGATTTTCAATAAATTGTTTATCTTTTTAAAATTCGCTCTTTTAGTGAAAAATGGACAGAAAATGAGAAAACACATTTTTCGAGGTAAAAATTTGGGCAGTGAGTGAAGTAGCGATGGAGTGTAAGGATGATTATTCATGGGTTAAGAATGTAATCAGGTGACTAGAGGTGAATTAAAAAGAGTGATTATAATTAGGGTTTTGAAACCTTAGCTTAAGTTGGATTAATCTCCTTGAAACTAGAATTTTAATTAGCCATTGTTTCTTCCTCTTAATTCACCCTAATTCACTTCCACTTTATTCTTTTTCCTCTCTTCCTCCTAACCGAGTTTAACCCTTTAATCTTTAACTAAGAGAGATAATTATTTCCCTCCAAAAATTGCTAGCAAAAGAGCTACTATTCTTAAGTTGACTTTTGTGCCAACAAACAAGCTTTATGTCTTGTCTTTCTTTCCTTCAAATTAATTCACCAAATTAACACAAAAACCCACCTCTCTCTTCTCTCTCTCAGCCGAACCACCTCTCCCCTCATCCCCTTGTAGTTTCATCAATTTCTTCTTCCATTCTTCCCTAAAAATCATCCACAAACTTGCCTTAATCTTGGCTAAAGCTTGGAAATTGGGTGAGGAGCATTAAGGAGGAGCCCTTGGGAGGTTGAGGCTAGCATTCTTGGGTGTATTTGCTAACTTCTTAGAAGAGGTAAAGTCCTAAAGCTTTCATCTTTGTCTATTGATTACATTTCTAAGCATGACATTAGGTTTGGGAGGTTGAGAGTTTACTAGAACCTTGATGTTTGTTGATGAAATTGAGTTTTGTGTTGGTTTGCAATTTTAAGATGCTAACCTTCTTTAGCTTGTATTTCTTGATTATGGTTGATTGAGTGGGCACTTGGACTCCCACAAGTATGAGAATTTAATTTCTAGCATGATTAATGATGTAATGTATGTATATATGTTGGAATTGTGGATGAAAATTTGAGGGAAAAACTTCAAGGAAAAACCGAGGAGGAGGAGAAAGAAAAATGAGGAAAAATTGCTGTTTCTCTTTTAGTCTTGTGGCTGCATTTTTGGCAAGCTTGAAAGCTAAATGTGACGCTTAAATGTTGAGGGTTAGGTCGTTATTTTGTCTCACACAAATCCCTTCAAAGGTTAAGCAAAATTGGTGGCTTAGTTGGGACAAGAAAAGCTGGAAATTGAGCAAGCTTGCTGCCCAAATTTGTGTGCCTGTTTTGTGCTAAAATTTGATAAAAGCCACTATCATTTCTGATCACCATTGGGTTTAGGAAGGTTAAAAATATCTTGGTTTCGAAAATGGGATCAATTGGTGGTGGTTTAGGTATGTTAGTGGCGATTAGAAGAAGAAGATCAAAACTTCACTGGTTTGAGGCAAATCGCTGAGTGAACTTTGGGTGATTAGAAAGCTGTCTTTCTGAGGGATTTTTTGGTTGAATTTTGGTATGAACCTAACCTATATATGGTAGAATTTATGTACCAAATTTGGTAATTTTTGGGTAAGAAACCGACACTCAAATGAGGCCTTGAATCATGCCCTGTAAATCTGGAAATCAGAAAACTCAGAATTTTGAACCAGCCTTGTTTGAACTGCTATAATTTCTTGTTCAAGTGTCAGAATCAAGTGACGTTGGTGGTGTTTGAAACTTCATACATAGGAATTTAAACTGTATAAATTTCAGAGGCCAATTCATTTCCTACAATTTTTGGTGAATTTTCAAAGTTGGCTGGCAAACCAACCTGTTATGTTCTGTTTTGTACTGTAGCTGTTTCTTAATTGAAATTCTGGGCAGTTTTTGTCCAGAATTTTATCTTAGTACCTTCTACAAAGTTTTAGAAATTTAAATGAGGTTTCCAACGGTACCAAGTTTTCAAAATTCAGACTTATATAACTCAAGTTACTATTTTTCAAAGATTTCTGCTCAAGTAGGAAGTTATTGAACTTGATTTTCTTGAACGAAATTTGGTTGATAAACTAGAAATTTATTTTCATTGTTTTTTAAATATTTTAGGAGGTGGTGCTGAATTGCAAAGTGATCCAAACTTGAACTCCGAGACCTACTTCGCCGGTGAGTTTCCAATGCATGTTACTCGCTTTAATTGAATGTTCTTACGTGATGCGTGAAATACTTGAATTTGAAAGTGTTATACCACTCACTTAAGGAGGGTATACTTTATTGCCCTCTTTTAAGTAGAGTAGGTGATTTAGTTATTTTGCATGAATATATACACACTAGTGGGGAAAGTGTGTATAAAAGTGTTTATAAACTACTATTGGCTGTGTCCCTTGAGTAGTTAGTGTTTAAGTGTTAGGATTGTGGGCCCGGTAAAGGAGGATGTTTGGTGGAAGGAAATGGTAGTAAAGAGTCGTCTACATGGATTGGAAAGTTGACGGAGTGTCGACTACGTGAATAGAACGTGCGAGGTGGACTTGAGCTCCTAAGAGCTCCCGTATCCTGCTTGTGTGTTTCTGTGTTTCATTTAATTGTTTTAAATATGTTATTTATCCCGGTTTATGCCTGTGCATGATCTTTTGGAAATTCACGAGCTTTTAGCTCACCCCTGTTCCCATTTGTTTTTCCTTAACAGGTGATGAGAATCCGGAGACCTAGGTAGGTCTAGCACTTGATTTTTGGTCTTTGTTCCGAGTGTGGAAAAATGAATTGTATATTCTCTTGGTTTTGAATATTTCAAATTTATGGGAATGTATTAAACTATGGCGCGAGGTTTTAAGTGCTTTGCAGTTTGTGATTGTACTTTAAGTTTAAATATTTCTTTATAGTTTTCAATATCCTTATTGATATGAATTTTGGTTTTACCCTCTTAAGTTAGTATTTTTCGAATGCTCGAGTCCTGGCGAGAGTTGGGCAGACAGCCCACCAATCCTTTGGTTAGCCTTAAGGGGAAGTGGGGCTGTCACATCATTGACTATACACCATAACTCAATATCTATAGATTGCAATAATATCTCCATCCTATCCTTCCAATTGACATAGTTCATCCTATTGAATATAAGAGGCCTAATAATTGACCCTCTAAAAACAACACATTGATAGTTGACATGATCTACCCCAAACCCATTGAGTTTAGCCTAAAGATGCAGTTGTACAAGCTACTCAGGTTTGGGATGAGGATCGGTATGTGATCACGTAGTCATTTCAACTGGACCTATCACTTGAGTTAGGGCTAAGAAGTTGCAAACTTCATTTCAAACTTTGGTGATGTCTATCCAAGTTTCAATTGGAGAGCCACCTGTCTTTGAAGGCGTGGATTAGGTTCAAAGATGTGTTAATATTCTTCAAGTGTTGAATGGTTAAGAGGAAGCTCAAGCTTAGTTTACTTTGTCAGGAGATACTTTATTTTGTTTCTTGCTTTCGATTGAAAATAAGCGACCGGCTTTGTGTTGCATTAGTTGAGTCTTTTAGTCATTTTATTTCATAGTCCTAGTCTAATATGGAGTCAAAATTCGGCCAGCTTTAGCTTTAGCAAGGCTGATTGGTCAGTTTTGAGTCTTGTAAAACCTATAAAAGGCTTCTATCAACTTTCATTTGAATATAGGCAAATTTTTCAATAAATTGTTGAGAGCAACCCTCTTGGCTTCTTCGAAAGCTTCCTTGAATGACTTAGAAAGTTTTAAGTGTTCATTCTTGGCTTATCAATCAAGAATCACACTTGATTGTGATGCCTTCTATCTAAAACTTGGTTCACTAACTCATTAAGTAGCGGTTGATGACAGTAGAAAAAAATTTCGACCCAATCTATCCCCCGAAGTAGCTAACACGTATTTTCTCGTAGCAACGTATTAGCTAGCATCAGAACTGGCTGATGGTTTGTTAGATTATATCCCTTAATTTCAGTTCTTGAGTCTTATTTTCATTGTTCTTGTTGTGTTTTTCTTGTTCCATAGTCAGTTCAATTTAGCAAAACAAAATTCAAATTGTTCTAAGGTCTTTGTATCTATCGCTAGGGTTTTGGGTTTCATCGCTAAATATTTTTTGTTTTGTCCTTACTGCCGAATTGAATTCTACTATTTTAGGATTGTTTAGCCTTCATTTGAATCTTGTTTTCCTGCTTGGTTTTTGTTGGTTTCTATCGATTCAAAAAAAAAAATCAACTACTAGGGTTTTTTCCTATCATTAGTGTTTTCTTGGTCGTTAGGGTTTTTCTTGCTTCAATTATGTCTGAATCTATTTTTTCTTGTTTGTATTATATTTTCATCTTATTTTGTTCTATAATTCGTGTTCAAGTCTTGCTAATTGGTTGAGTTAAAAAAAAATTTGTTTTTGTGTCGAAGTTGTCGTACCTTTCCTAAGTCAAGTCATGACAACATTCTTGTTCAAGTTGGTCCTTGCATTTGGAACATTCTCCTTGATATTTCTTGGCCGGAATCTTGAATTCTTGAGTTTCTTGAGTAGTGTCCTGTCGTTTCTTGAGTTTTTTGCTCTAAAATCACTCTTGAAGGTTTGTATTGAATGTGTACATTTTCTTCTTATAATTTTAGACTTTATTGTATTTATAGCGCTCCATAATGCCTTCATAAAGTGTTCCAATGGTCAAGCATTAAATGTAGAGGAAACTAGCCATTAGGAGTACCACATGTCCAATGTTGAAGGTTTGTGTCCAATAGTTTGAAATGGTTCTTCCCTTGCAGAGTCTGTCAGACGCACGATGGTGATCTTTTGCGCATCTGACACAAGTAGAAATGTTGAGTCATTTTCCTCAAATTTATCGGCCGGCTGATGATGGTGTTTTGTGTGTTCGACACGACTGGTAAATTTGACTTAATTTTCATAACTCTATCAAACGGGTGATAGATTGAGTTAGTGTCCGATAGCTTATGCTTGCTAACTATTGGACATCCGATGAACATAGAATCTGCATCCGATAGCAATCAATAATCTTTTCCTTACATGGTTCAATTCGTGTCCTTATTCTTTTAAGTTTGCAACCTGTTCTTAATCATTACTCACATGAAACCATTAGTATAAATCATCATTTTGTTTTAGTTATCATTAAAACCACGGATCAACCTCAACAATAATTATTTTTCTTTGTCTTTTTTTGGCAATTTGTTTGTCAATTAAGTTTCAAATAAAATAGGTACTTTTTATAATTGTGTAAATTAATCAATAAAATTAAGAATATAGATGAACATAAGTATGAGTACATTAAAATTGTATTATCGAAATATTTGATTGGATGTGAACAAAAGACAAGAAAAAATAATATAAGGTTTTTTTTTCTAAATTTCATACAAGTACTTTATATTAGTAATCACCTTTTCATTTTTAATGTAATCATGATTGCTAACTATAATTGATTGAAACCTATATCCACAAGTCATGCAATAATTTACGCAATAAGGTTGAGATTATAGTTATATACTAAAATTAGGATTCTCCTCTTCCCATTATTTTTTTATATATTATTCTTATATTGTTATTTGATTGTAATTAATTTAATAAGAGATGCTCTTTAGGCAAAACAATAGTATTATTGATATAAAGAGCTTTTAGGGATTTGTGAATCGATTACTCATGCATTTAAATTAATTGACATTTTATCTCATTGCTATTTGAAACATAAAAGATCATGGTGATTACAATTTTCAAAACATTAATGGTAAAAATGTAAAGCTAAAACTTTTGACTAACTCTAATTTGATTTTGACTATTACACATTTTATTTTTTTGTTATTTACCCTCAATCTACTTAAAATTAAAAAACTTTAGATAGCACATTTGTGTTGATCAAAACATTAGGAATCAATTTAATCCACAAGTCAAATACTGGGGAGCCAAACTACTTTTCTCTTAATTTAGTGTAAGTGGAAAGACTTGGATTTGAAATCTCTCATTTACACTCCCTCTCCCAAACCAGCCAACCCATCTTTTGCCCTCTCCCTTCCCTTAATTTCCTGACTTCACGCTTCCAAAAAGTTGTGTCTATGTTCATCAAGTTTTGCAATCAAATGGGTTGCCACTTATGGGGCGTGAGATTTCTCAATGACTCCAAAAGCTTTAATTGGTAAGGTGTTGGACTAACTTTATGATTCCTGCAATTTCCCCTTATAGTTATTTGTATGCCTTTACTCCTAGAAAATGAGTTCATCAACACATATTTTGGAATGACAAAAACTTAGGTGGTCTATGGTCCCACTTTTAGAGCAAGTGTCCCAGAATTTGCCACATAACTAGAAATAAGATATTCAAAAAACTAGAAAACTTGTCGCTCCACTTAATCATGGTTGACATCATCAGTTCTGTCACATTTTCTCTTCCATTTCTTCTCTAGAGACCAAAAAAGTAAAAGAGAGGGAAAATAAAGCACTCAATGGGGGAAATTGGTAAGACATAAGAAAGGGAAAACCTCAATGCATGGGAATCGGTAAGAGATAATAGAGGAAAAAAGAAAATTATACTTACAAATGCCATTTCATTTATCAATCTATGAAGAGCAGATTTTACATATACACTTCTTGAAGAGAAATTAAGCTAGGTTTATTTGGATCGGTTGGCTATTAGGAAGAAAACTGCATATAGCCAGACAACTTCCTCATTCTAAAGTAAGTTGTAAACTGATGATTATCTAGATCTTTAAGTTTTTTGTCATGTGAACTTAATAGACTATTGTCTTATTATTGTTGGTTTTAAGCATCACATTATAGAGTTTTTGAAACTTAAGATATATTGAAGAATTACTATGTGATCTTTTTGGTTAAGAGTATAGGTGAATGCTATAATCTAATGCAGGTTTAGAAACATTAGAAATGATTCTCAAAAAATTGTCTACCATTATCATTAAATCGGCCCTTGCTAATGAATATGTTGATTGTTATCATAAAATCTAGAAATAGTGACAATCATGAGAGTGTTTTTCCTTTCATTTTGTTTTACTAAGAGTAAGTAATGGTCCTAAAAGAAGAAAACCTAGAACTATCTCGATGTTCTGGCATATAGTAGCAAGTGAAATCATAAGTTCAAGGTGCCCATTTTGAATCCATGTTTGTCTTTGTTTATTTTGTTTCTTGCTCCAGATTTTATGTTTGCCAAGGCCCTAACACATCATAGATTCAGTTGATAGTTGAATTCTAGAGCATAGATCATATAAATACCTATGATTCTATACTGTATTATAAAGAAAAATCAACTCTTAAACTTGATGGATAAATTCAAATGTTATTTTTTTTGCCAAAATTGAGATTGTAGTTCTCACGATTTCTTATCAAGTCACTTTAAATTGGTCATACTATATTTCTATACAACTCAAGACTTTTCAATAACTAAAAAATGCCTTTTATTTAATAATGGTTAGGTATGTTTAATTTTAAGCATTAGCTTGAGAGTAGGGATAAAATGATTTGCATTGATAGTGAAGAAGAAAGTGAGTGTCCACATAAAAATAAGAGGGATGACAAACAAAATGCTTTATATGAATTTTTAGATGAAGAGTTGGAGAAAAAAATTGAGAAACCATGGTGTGCAATCAGAGAAAGAGACATGTGATCTATGCTATGCTTATGCTCATCAAGTCAGATTCAGTGTTTGAAGGGGAAAACAATACTATTATGCAGTTGTAGAAATCTAGGTTTAATGAGCCAATTTGTTGAACCTAGTGCATTCACATTATGTAACGACCCGGACTCAAGGCATGACCCAAGCAACTTTTGGACCGAAATCACTTGGCCCAAAATGGTTAGCCCAAGTTACTTGATGGGTCTTGTTCCAAGCTTATATACCTTTCATTCCCTCACAAATCTTCTGATGTGGGATGTCACATTCTCCCCTCCTTTAGGACTTTGTGCCCTTGCAAAGCCCGTTACAGATACAGTTACAATCCAAACTGTCCACTTGGTCATACTTGGACTCTAGAGGTGGCCCCCGTCTGGCGTGGCACTTAGTTCCTTGCACTTCCTTGCATAGTCGGAACCATAACGCACTGGCCCAAGCTCACCCCACACAAAGCCCATGCGAGATTCGCTCTGATACCACCTGTAATGACCCGGACTCAAGGCCAGGCCCAAGTAACTTTTGGACCGAAATTACTTGGCCCAAAATGGCTAGCCCAAGTTACTTGATAGATCTTGTTCCAAGCTTATATGCCTTTCATTCCCTCACAAATCTTCCGATGTGGGATGTCACACATTAGGCATGATATTTTTCATGTGGTATAAATATCGATGTTTTATTTGATGAGTGAGTTAGTTTATCAAATAATACACTTGGTAGTTTAAATAAGAATGACTACCTAGTAGTTGTAGTGGAGATAGGAAAAACCACTTAGAGATTTATTTAATAATCTCAGGTTTTTCTCATCTATAAATATCACACACTGCATACAATCTCAATTATAGGCCAACGCAATCATAAAATATACTGTATTTTCTTCTGTTCATCTTCTCTATTCTTACTTCTATAGGAACCAGTATAACTACTCGTGGAACTTGGAGGGCGTATCTAATAGGGTACTCTAATAGTTTTCAATAGATGAATAGAGTGATTACTGTTACAAAAAGAGAAAAGAATACTTAGGGTAGACAAAATAGGTGTGGTGGAACTAAATTAAGGGATCATTACAAAATCCTGATATTTTACTCAGTTCATTACATTTATAGGAGTAACATGTTCTACATCTTATTTATTTATCTATGCTTAATAGTTCCAACAGTGATATCAAAGACATTGTACTTGGTGTCATCTCTATGATATTATCCATACATAAGTATTTCCTTGATGCCTAGTACGCACGTACTATAGATGATTTACAATACAAAATCTATCATGTATTTTTTTAAAACTAAACCTATTACCATATTTCACATTGATATGTTATCCAAAATTATATCAATGTGTGTCATTTGTGTGAGGAACCGAAAATTTATTTTCATCTGACCTAATTATTTAATTATTTGTTTTTCTAAATAATTGATTTAAATCATTTTAATTGCATGCTTTTAGGAGTTTGATGACATTTTTTGGCTAAAAAAAAAGTTCAATGACCAAAAGACATAGAAGTCGATAGTTTAGTGACATTTTTGGCCACATATTCAAGTTGACTTTTTGCATATTAAAGTAAGGCTTTGTGTCATCTTTTCATTACATTGTTTCATTTTACCAAAACACCCAAAATCCTCTCTTTTCCTCTCTTGTTCCAGCAGCACCCCTTTCCCCAATTTGCCCTTCAATTCACCTTCAAAATCCACTCAATCCTCCATTAAATCCAGCAAGAAACTTGCTCAATCTTCCTTCCCTCTTCACTTGCACCTTGAAGACCATTTTGCCTTGTGGGAGAGCCGATTTTGGGAGGTTAAAAGAAGGGGCTTTGGAGCATTTCTAGACCACATCATCTTAGGGTTTCACTTGATAGGAAGAGGTAATCTAGTTTCTTCAAATCTTTTCCTTTGATTTCATCTTGTAGCTTTAAGCTATGTAGCTTCTTGATGTTGTTCTTGTTGAGCTTGGGTTGTTGAAGTGGGCTCTATGAAATCCCACCATATATGAACTTGGGGCTGTTGATGATCTTATGTGTGTGTGTGAGGTGTTTTGTGTGAGATTTGTTGCTAGAAAATGAAAGAGGAATGGGAAAGAGAATAAGCTGGCTAGTGCTTGTGTAGGTGAAAAAGAAAGAGAGGCAGCTGAGAGTTGAAGGGAAAAACTGAAGCAACTTTGCACCTTTCATGGAGTTGTTGCAGTCACTTGAGGAGAAGACTGCTGGCTGCTTCCTTGTCCAGTTTGCAGCTTGGTTTCTTGAAGGTTTCAGAGGTAAGCTAGCTTGCACAACCCTTGAATCTTGTAGTATAGCTTGTGGTTGATGTTTAGAATGGGTTAGGATAGTTGAGGACAGATTTTGGATGGTTGGAAACACTTGGTAAATTCGTTTGATGAAGTAGGGTAAAATAGCACACCAACTGTTTGAACTTAAGCTCCAGATTTTTGTGTCCAGATCCTCTGCGAATTTGACCATGTTAGAGTCCAAACCAGGTCTTTCTCAAAACATAAAAATTGTAGGGAATTGATTTAAATATCTACTGATAAAATTTTAGATCAATCGGAGCACTGTATCCTGAGAAATGTCCAAAATACCCCTGACTGCTCTACTCCCCTATTTTACCCGATAGTCTCCAGTTTCAGCCAAATTGTCGGATTTTCTGGTATCAATTGGCAATGAACTAGAGTCTGATTTTTATACCATTAAAATCCCTATGAATATATTTTTGAACGCCACTGACGGCACTCAATTTTTATAGTTCTACATTGAGTTATGGATTTTCTCCCAAAACTGCTCCTGCTTTCCTGACGTAACCCGACAGTTTTCTTAAGTCTCTGTAATTGCCATTTTTTACTACGAAAATGCATGAAGTGAATTTCGATGGCTACATAAAAATTGTATAGGTATGTCTTAGATTTGAAACGGTGTAAAATTCAACTCAATCCGATAAGCGTAGCTCTGGTTTTGATCAAAATACCAAGAGGTGTCAAAGCTGCCAAAGTTGATGTTTCTCTTTTATACTCATTCCTTCATTTTGGTTTGGTTCAAATACTTTTCTTGGTTCAAGATAACATTTCTACTCCACATGACACCTGAATCATGCCCTAGTATGCTTGTGGTCGTTTCCCTTAATTTGAGCCAAGGTCTTGTGGATTTGGAACTATGGTTTAGAGGTTAAAGTTGGACATGTTAATTGAGGATTTTAAGCTAAAGTTTCTCGTTTCTTATGGATTGGAATTTGTGAAAGTCTTGTTATTTTACTTGATCCCAGGACTTGAATGTGCCATGAAGTTTAAATGGTGATTGGTGATTTATGTGGACGAGTGTGAAACTTGGTGAGTATTCATTAAACTGTTTCAAATCGAAAGTTTCTATTGTTAATTGCATCACTTCATGATGACATGTGTGTGCTTGTATGTACATTATTTGGCTCGGTGAGTATGTGGTGGTCTTGTACTTGACACCAACGGCTCCACTTGATTTCTAGTGCAATGACTTGCTTTTGCCAACGGCTCTACTACTAATGATTAGTGTTCTACTGTTCAGTGATTTGTTTGAGCGTTGGGTGTTCGAGTGCAACTACTACACTGGCTCACCAGAGCAAATAAAATCCATTCATTTGATACCTAATCACTGTTCGATAAACTGAATTACTGAGTTACTTGTTTTCCAACTTATTTTCACTGTATACTCACTGAGCTTCTAACTCACCCCAAAATGTTTTATTTTTCCCCCCCCACAGGGCTCGAGATGAAGGAAAGCAGGAAGTGATCTTTCTTAGTATGACTGGCAGGATTATCTCTTGTACTATTTGTAATATTGGACAGTTGGACTTTTGGTGTATTTGGAATAGTTGGAAATGTAATTATTATTTGGAGATCTTGCGGTGTAATTATTTGAGATTTGTGATATAATTGAGGAACTGTAATGAGTCCCGGCGAGAGTTGGGCAGGCGGCCCGCCGATACCCTAGGGTTCGCCCTAGGGAGAAGTGGGGTCGTCACAATTTGAAAGTACATTAAAAGAGCTTTTTAATGACATATAATATGCTAAATTTGGATTTATAATGTGAAAGATATTTGCATTTAATGTCTAAGGTGAAAAAAATAAAATATGTAAAAACGTGCTGTGATGTCAGCTCATGATGAGACTAGCAACGAGATAGTTGTTGATCACTAATCATGTGGCGATAGCTGATTAATCAGAGGTGTTGTCATATGATAGCACATTGGTCAAAGGCTAATGTGGCAATTTTTAATTTGCCCACAGAATATATTCATGTATGTACTAGTCTTATTTTGGCTATTTTTCTCATTGCTTGGACAGCTTTCTGGATTCATGTTACTTTTCTCATATGTAGTGTTTTGTCTATTTCAAGCTATTTGTGTTTATTTTACATATTTTTAGAAAAATTTTTGTATGTTTTTTTGGTGTGTTTTTAAGTTAAAATGAAAGAATTGATCTCCTTTATGATTACTTTTCGTGCAACCAGTCTTTTATAACCAAAACATGCAAACACTTGGAATAATATGCAAATTCGTTATATTTTTGTTGGTTTTGATATTTCATGAATTGATTCAAATCAAGGGGAGGTCATTTTTATGTCCAAGTGTGATTCAAAGAATCTTAAACACAATAGAGAAGGACAAGTGTAAGCAAAAATGATCAAAAAGAGCAATCTGGACCTGATACGCAACCTAAAAACACAACACTGTAGCTCATGGATCTCACCAACTTGTGTTTTTCTCTCAATAGAAGCAGGGTAGCACATAGATCTATCTCACGGATCCCTGATAGTGATGTACCACTTGCATTTCGATTTTCAGATTCTACACAACTCTTTCCAACCCAATACAGTAGAGAATTTTGACTGTAACTGCTCAAGAAAGACTTAGAGAAGCATAAAACAACTTCATGACAAATTATAAAGACATTTCTGCTTCCTAAACATCTATAAATACCGCTTGTATCTCAAGAATTCAAGAGATGTAGAATATATATAGAAGGTAGGAAATAGTAAGAAAAGCTAGAGTTTAGCTATAGTTTCTCACTTTATCCTTTAGTATAATATTGTAGGTTGCTGATGTGTCATGTTTTATATGTTTTTTTTGTTTTCCTAGCATACATTTTACAACAATTTTATCTTTAAATAGTGCTATTTAAGTGTGTCTTATTGGTTGGTCAGGTTCAATAGCACTTTGAGAGACAATATTGCAAAAGGAGCTCAATTAGGAGGAGAATATTAAGTTTGAGAAATAGCACTAATGGGTGCAGTGATAGGGGCCTAACTTAGGGCCAATTCAAGGCAAAATTGATTCCAACTGTATTGAAGAATTAAGTGATGACGGGCACTTGTCTTGCAACCCGTTTGAAGACCCAATATCCATTGGTCATACGAGTAATGTGAAGTAGGCCACTCAACTCTAGCATAGAAATCCTACCTTGTGAGCTCTATAAATATGTGTTATGAGTCAATAGGGGGGAGAGCCATCAGAGAAGGGAAAAGAATAACACTTTCTCTTCATCTAGTGATTCTCTAGAATTAGGGTAGATTAGTTTGGATTTCATTCTCTAGTATGAACATCTCTTTTTTCTCAATAATGATGATATCTAGCTAAATTTCTAACTCAAGCCAAGAATGGAAGTGGAAGCAAACAACTGTGAAATCGGTTTGATCTTTCCAACTTTTAATTGACCATCTACAATTCTTTGATTTCTCTCTCATGTTTATGCATTTATAGTAGAGTAAGTAGCCGATTGCTCTCTATATATGTATATTCTTGCCAAAGTATTAATCTTGATCTATAATTGTCATGTTTTAATATTTATAGGTGGTGAATAAGGTTAGTGATTGGATGTCCCCTTTTGCGAACCCTTTGGAGGAATTGTAGTGTTGATTAAATGACTGCATGCATTACGTGTTGTTGTCATCTTCGGCTAGTTCTTAGTTTTCAACACTATTAATGGGTTAAATTAGGATTGCATCAATACCTGAATTGTCTGATAATAAGGATGCAATTAGAATGAATCATTCTAGTTGTTGAATTCAGAGAATCTACGAGCTACTACTACATCAGGGTAACTTAGGTCGAATGGTTAATTAAAAGATGGACGTGTAGGAGTTAATGATCAATCAGAATTAAACTCTTCATGTTCTTCACTTGACTTTTATTCATGGATTTTATTATTTAATATTACGATTATTTTTCTACTTTGATAGTTGCTTTATCTTAGTTATTGGTGTTTATTTTCATTGATTTAGTATAAAAGAAGTAGAAGTTTTCACCACTCCCTGTGGGTTCAACCTAGAATCCCACTACTATAGTTTTCAGAATATAGTAATTAATTTTTGGAACTCATGACAAGTGATCAAAATTTTGGTGTTGTTGTCATGAACTGGTGTTATTCTTTTGTTTTTGTTATTTATTTTTTTTTATTTTCATTTGTGTTAGTTTTATTGTTTAAATTACTCATAAGTTTTTTTTTTTGGGGTTTAAGACCCAATCTTCTAGCTCAGGGGAATTGCAATTGGAGCCTGAGATAGAGAAGGTTGCAAAAAGGCTGAGGAAACAAAAGAAAATTCCAATCCAACTATCTAAGGAGTCATCACCAGATATTTAAATAGTGGTGGAATTGGAGATTGACAACTCAGATAGTGAGATGGAAGAAACAATGGCTGAGGCTAATCGAACTTTGAAGGAGTTAGCAACTCATGATCTTAACCATCAACCGTTGTGTTGAGTATCCAGCCTTGGATGCTAATACAAATTTTGAGCTGAAGTCTGGGCTTATTCAGCTGTTGCCTACTTACCATAAGTTATTTGGAGAAGATCCTCATAAACATTTGAAGGAGTTTCACATAGTTTGTGCAAGTTTTAGGGCTCAAAGTGTTTCTGAAGATCAAGTAAAGCTAAGGACTTTTCCATTTTCATTGGGGGATGCAGTATAGAATTGGTTGTATGACTTACTTCTAGGTCAATCACCACTTGGAATGCCATGAAGTAGAAATTCTTACAGATAATAGCAAGTACAAGGAAGGAAATCTACGGCATTCAACAATTTGAAGGAGAAACACTTTACGAATATTGGGAGCATTTCAAAAAATTGTGCAACAATTGTCCTCACCATCAAATAAGTGAACAACTGTTGATTCAATACTTCTATGAAGGGCTATTACAAGTGGAAAGAAATATAATTGTGCAGCTACTGGCGAAGCTTTAGTGGATAAGGGGCCAGAGAAAGCTAGACTTTTAATTTCGAGTATGGCTAAAAATTTGAGACAATTTGGAAGTCGAGTAGTCCACAAACAAATGGCATGTTAATGAGGTTGGCACTTTAGAGTTACAAAAAAAAATTTCAGAATTAATATCAATGTTTCAACAAGTTACTGTTGGAAATGCACAAATGACAAGGGTTTGTGGAATACGTTCTTCAGCAACACACCCTATAGACATGTGTCCGACATTTCAAGGGGACATCCGAGAGCAAGTGTAGACAACTGGAGGAATGCAAGGTCCACCTCAAAGGAGATATGACCCATACTCAAGTACTTATAATCTAGGGTAGAGAGGTCATACTAATTTCAGTTATGGTGGTTGACAAATTCAGATCCAATATAGACCCCCAAAGCCACAATTTCAACAATCAAATCAGTAGCTACAGATATTGAATAATCCAGCTCCTGTTACAAGTGCATCTTTGAAGGATATGGTGAAGCTAATGGCCAATTCAGCTATACAATTTCAGCAAGAAATGGTGCAATTTCAACAATGGATGACTTAGTTTTAGCAGGAAATGACTCAATTTAAGCATGAAATAGTACAATTCCAATGCTCAACTCAAGTGAGTATTCAAAGTTTGAAAACTCAAATTAGCTATATCTATAGCTGATTTGAGAGCTTAGACTTCTGGAAAATTGCCTTAGCAGCCTATTATGAATTTAAGGGAGAATGTAAATGCTGTGACATTGAGAAATGGGAAGTAGTTAGAGCCATCAAAGGAATCAAGATCACAATCAAGGGTTAAGCAAACTGAGTTGGAACAGGAAATGGAGGTTTCAAACTCAAGTGACAAGGGAAAATGAGAGGTTCTAAGCCGAACATCATTATTCCTGGACCCTTTCCTAGCAGACTGGTAAAGCCCAATAAGGATGTGAAGAAACAATAAGTGCTGGATGTTTTTTGCAAGCTGCAAGTGAACATTCCATTACCTGAGATGATTAAGCAAGTTTCAAGGTATGCAAAGTTCCTTAAAGAGTGATGCACTACGAAGAAGAAACTCAAGGGGAATGAAAAAGTAGCTGTCAATGAAAATGTTTCTGCTGTGAAAATGTGTATTGTCCTCAACTAGTTCATTAGTTTTACATGAATATTGTTAATAAACAATCCCGCAAGTCTCGTAGTATATAGAGTTTTGTGAATGGTATTCACATAGAGATTACTGGGGATTGTTTAGCTGATAGGCTATAGATGTCCAATACTAGCCTGGATTATGCAATAAAGAAATATTCTATTTTGAATTATGTCAATTAGGATGCCTCCACAGCCATACACAAGCTAGGACTTAGTCGTATGGAGAAATTGCTCATTAGGCTTATTTGGCTAAGGTGCTTAATGTTAAGCATTGCCTCTTACTTTACTTCATGTGTCACAATTAGGGCTGCAAACGATTTGAGTCGCTCGCGAACTGCTCGAATCAAATCTTGACTCGAGCTCAGTCAAACTTGTTTATTACACGAGTCGAATTTGAGTCACTTTATTTCTCGCTCGATAGCTTGTCGAGTCGCTTGAACGAACTCGAATATGAAATTACTTGTATACACCTCCATGTTAAAAAAAACCTATACAATTTACGTTGCTTTCTCAAAATCTCAAATTTCCCACAATTCCAAAATCCTTAAATTGAACCTCCATTCAATCTCTACTCTCTAACAGTTTTAGCCTTCAATTCACCACCATATCCACAACTCCATCACCAATCCACCACCCTCGTTTCTGTATCGGTCACCAATCTCTAACCTTCCATCGATTAGCAAAAACCAAGAAGCCTCCATTCTTTTCTATTCAGCCGTGAGCTTCTGGATAAACTACTTCGAATTGAGAACATTCACCGAAGCATAAGCAAGGGAAGCTCAAAGAAGAAGAGCATTGGCTAGGAACATCACCCCAATGTGTGTAATAGAGAAGACGGTTGCTTGGCTTTTTTGAATTTGAGTTTCACATCCTTTGGTCATCATCCTCCTCGAGTTGCACTAAGTCTGGTTCAAGTCTACTATACAGGTAATTGTTTCTAGTTCCGTTGTTATTTTTGGTAATGAATGACTATGTAATTGTGAATTATGTCTAGATCCGTGACATGTTTTACCTCAAAATTAATCAAATTGAAAAAAACAACCCTTATCCCTAAATGAAATATTTCTCAAAGAATTGCACTAATTCATGATTATAATTTCAGGAGCAGATTGTTTAGAAGCTTCTCGTCATCTAATATTCTGCATGAGAACATGAAGTACATATATATAAGTCTCAATGATCACAAATTTTTTTTTTCATTACTATAGCTACTTTCTAATAAGATGAAATACGTATGTATGAGACGAATTGAAAAGGAAGGGAATTTCACTTGCTAATGTACTAGCAAGTAGCTATAGTAAGAAATCATGGGGTAAATTTGAAGCACGACAAATCTCTATTTCTTGAAATTGGCAGCAATCAGTTTACTTCAATTCCTTGGCAACAATCAGTTTACTTCAATTCCTGCTTATTTTTTTGTCGGGGTGACTTCATTGATATCTTGTGAGATTGATAAGAACCCTTTTTCTACTTGGGAAATTCCTGAAAGTCTTAAAAATTCTTTAGCATTGTAGAATATCTCAGCAAATAGTGTAAATATAATAGGAAAAATTTCTTGTATTTCAGGTCCTAATGCTTTTCCTAGCTTGTTACTGCTGCATTTGGCTCTTAATGACTTAAGCCGTGAGCTGCCCTCAAGTTGCTTCTTAACTTTAAAGTTAATTAGCTTGTCAACTTCAGAGTAAAGTCACTCAAGCACTTGCTAATTTGGTTTTTTTCATCTCTCAATGTCGTCACTTTACTTGAAGAGTACTATTATACTCTTAGATGATAACTCAATAACAAGTTTTAATTGGAGGTACGTGATTTTTTGGTTTAATTTTCTTATGTGTCTTAAGTTATTCATTAGCTAATAAACCATTTTTATATCATTGCCAAACCTTGAAATAGTTCCAATATACTATATTACTGCACCAATAGGAAGTTATTGGACTGATATTTGGTCTCTTTCTCTTGGCTGTTTTGTAGCTATTTTTAAAGCTGTGTTTTTCTAGTTTTTTGGGCTATTTGTTACTGATTTCGTGGGCTGTTTTTGCTAGTTTATTGGTTAGATTTTGATGCCTAAGTTTGATTGTAGACTTGCAGTAGTTAATAGACTTTGATATTGGAACCTTGAACTAGTTCCAATATACTTTATTATTGCACCAATAGGAAGTTATTTGGGCTATTTGTTGCTGATTTTTTTGGGCTATTTGTTGCTGGTTTTTAGGCTATTTTTGCTAAGTTTTTGGTCTATTTTTGCTAGTTTTTGAGTGTTTGGACTAATTTTTTGACATATTTACTATTTCCTCATGTTTTACTGTTTTCATTTGTTTATAGTTGAAACATAATATGGATGTGTCTCCTCAAGAGATGTATTCACAACTTATTAGATCTGGTGGCGATTCTGCTAGTCTTATTAATATCAATGATAGAGAGGATGGGATTGACAATCAAGAAGAATTGGAATACTCTCTTGGAGATAAAGAATTAGGAAGTGAAGACAAGCATTTAGAGGGTGATACACAAGTACTCGTTCCAACTTCGAATCAAGAGGCTACTAAAGCTGATGATGGTCTAGATGCTTTTAGAAAGAAAAAGAGACCCAAAAAACCTAAAGCATGGGATGATTTTAAAGATGTGGAAGTTAGGGCTCAAAAAACAATTTATTCGGAGTGTATACATTGTAAAGCTAAATTCAAGAAGACCAAAACCAATACAATTTCAAGTTTGTTAAGGCACATGAAGAATTGTCCTACATGACTTGAAAAGCTTAAAAAAACAGAGGCACACCAGCAGAAGATTAATTTTCTACCTGCTGATTCTAGCTCAAATGTTCATTCTTACCTACATATCAGCAAGTTTGACATGGCTGCTATGAGAGAAAGTGCAGCAGAGTGGGTGCTTATGCATGAGCATCCGTTTGCAATTGTGGAGGAAGACGGCTTCAACTTGATGATGAAAAGGGGATTCCCGAATGGCAAAAAATTACTCGGACTACCAACAAGAATGATTGCTTTTCTATATATGAAAGAGAAAATGCTAAGCTGAAGAATTTATTAAATAAAGTGAAGAAAATCAGTTTAACCACCGATCTTTGGAAGTCAAAAGATCAAAAGATTGAGTACATGGTTATAATTGGCCATTGGATTGATACTCACTGAAGACTACAGAAATGGGTTCTCGACTTTGTCCACATTCTCCATGTTGGAATTGATCCTAAGTTTTGATGATAACAAAACAAAATGATTTGGACTAATGTTTTTATGTGAGAATTATGTTAGAACAGGTTCTTGATTCATTGGAAAGAAAAGAAATCAATTCAAGATGAATTGAGAAGGTTTTAACATATCAGACACTTGAAAGCTAGTATCGGACGTCCGATAAAGATTGAGAACTCTCAGAAGAACTACTATCGGATGCTCAAACTGAAATACCGGACATCCAATAGACAGGGGAAGTATCTGACACTCCTATCGGACGCATATCATCATCATCAGATGTCCGATAGAATTAAAGATGAAATCTAAGCTCTCTGACCAGCATCGGACGCAGACTCCATTGCACGCACAAAACCCATCGGTCGTCCGATAGAGGTTGAGAAGAATAATTCGGACGATGGCACCGGACGCATAACATTGTATCAGAAGTCCGATAGCTCCAACGGCTATTTTTTAACAGCCATACTTTTGACCATTGGAGAGCTCCTTGAGGCTATTTCTCACACTCTATAAATACCCACAAGTTCAAGAGACTTTTGCCTACATGAAATACAAGTTTACAAGTGAAATATTTGGGTAGAAATATTCTTTGTTTGTTGTATAGGTGTGGGAAAAGTGGGGTTTGTGAGGTTACTCAATAGGAATAAAACCTTTGGTGAAGGTTGCCTCACTTGTAATAGTAGTTCTTAATTGGTTGAGTGAGTTTTCAATTGTAGCTTATTGAAGGTTAACTAGGATAGTTGTAAAAATTCTTGACTCAACTAAAGGCTTTTAGGGTGAGGAAGGAGTGAACCTTCACTTGTACAAGTTGGTTAACTTCACCAACAATTGAAGAAGCTACTAGTGGATTTTATCCAAATTCGGTGCAACTTGAAAATTTGGTTTGCAATTCTTTCTATATCTCTTTTTCTTTATTGTTCAATTGTGATATCTTTATTGTGCTTAATTTGACATATCTTTATGCACACTTGAAAAATAGTTTGTACTTGTTTTATTGGGTAAATTCTTGCTATAATTGATTGTCTTGTTAAACAATATAATTCACTCCCCTTAAATTACATTTGGGACCAACAATCCTTCATGTATAGGCATCGCCATTGCAGATGCTATTTATAAATGCTTAAAGGATTGGGGTATTGACAGCAAAATTTATACAGTTTTAGTTGATAATGCATCAAAAAATGACACTGCATTGCGATGTTTGAAGGACACCTTCTCCAGAAACAAGTGTCTATTAGCCAAAGGAAAGCTATTTCATGTGAGGTGTTGTATTCATATGATCAATCTAATGGTTCAAGACGACCTAAGTGAAATCCAAGAAATAGTCCAGGACATAAGGGCTATTGTGGAATTTGTGAACAAAACTGAAGGGAGGCGCTTGATATTTGCTGAAACTGTACAACAACTGCAATTGCTTGGAAAAGTGCTGCTTTATGACTGTAAAACAAGGTGGAATTCCACCAATGAGATGCTAGCTTGTGCTCTCAAGTACCAAGAGGTATTCCCAAGATTCAAATATAGAGAACCGACCTATGATTTGTGTCCATCCGCAGAAGATTAGGAAAAGATGGAAAAAGTGTGCAGTATTTTACAAGTTTTCTGAATAGCGACTCATGTAATATTTGGAAGTGATTATCCGATAGCTAATTTGTATCGAAATAAAGTTTGCCAGATAAAATTTGTAACAGCCCCACCTCCCCCTAAGGCGAACCAAAGGGATCGGTAGACCGCCTGCCCAACTCTCGCCGGGACTCACTACATTCCACAATTTCTTCGCAGAAACAAATACTCAAAAATCCATTCTAGATAACATAACCTTGAAGGTACTTCATAATAACATTTACATATCTCCAAAAGTAATTACATAAACTCGTGGAGTTCACCTTAAGTACATTCGCCTCTCTTAAAAGTAAAGAGGATTACAGGTAGATATACAAGACAAACAAACCTAAAATTCCCCAAAATGATCTAATGTTATCCTTGAGCCCTTTTTGCCTCAAATCCTGTTAAGGAAAACAAATATGTGGTATGAGCTTAATTACGCCCAGTAAGTATTCCAAGAAACCAAGCAAAACATGAGCAATACCAAAATTAATCATGTTAACACGTAATCAAGAAGTACAGCTCCAAGTATAACCATAACCAAATTTAGGAATCATGAGAATAAAGTTAGGTACATAGTGAGCGATAAACGATAACACTAATTCAAGTAAACAATTATTCATTCAAGTAAATCAAATAATGAATAATAAATGAGATCTCAAAGGATACAGGACTCATTGGGAGCCATTTTCCACCTTATAACTTCCAATAAACAATCCCCTACATTTTTTCACCTTATAACCTCTGAACTCCCACCTTATGACCTCCAAAACGATAAACAATCCCCGAAATTTAACATTAAACATTATACTCAAGACCTTCCGGCAAAGAGTTTGGAGATTTGTACTTAACATTGGTAAGTCATTACCCAGGGCTGTCCAACTGATCCAATCTCACGATGGCGGGCCTAGGATAAGCTTTTGGCCTACCGGACCTCACGATGGCGGATCAAGGATAGGGTTCCAGCGAAGAGTAAGCTCAATTCAGTCGATGCGATAAAGTACACATCGGCCTACATTTATACACATTTAACATTCAACTATGCATTGTGAACAAGCAATTATTGAAAATTAATTAAATTAACAAATCAAGGGAATCACAATAACATGACACTCATTAGTATGCCAATCAAAGAGGCTTTTAAAACAAATAATAGCATTTACTCAAGTATCATGCATCGTCAAGGAAACATGCATTGGAACACTTACCAAGTTAGCAAAATAACCTCAGGCGTTCGCTCCCATATCTTCTTTATTTCCTCCTTCCAAGTCTAATGGCAAATGAAATGAAAACATTTAGAATTGACTACCCCAAACAAGAGAGACCAAATGCATACACTAGTTGTTTCTTTGTTTGATAACAATCACAATTTGGATGCACAAAATCATAAGAGGTCTAATCCAAGCCATGAGTGAAAAACAAATGAAGAATCTTATAAACATAGTAAAACCATGAGTTAAGTAGGTTGGAACACGGCAAAGGTGGATACGAGTCAAAAGGAATAAAAGAAGCCATTATAGAAAGGAAATGAAAATCGACAGGTTTGCCACCCTTCAGTGTTTTAATCATAACTGTTGCTGTGATTATCGGATTGGGATGAATTTTATGGAGTTTTGAAGTTAAGACATAGACCTACAACTTTCATGAAGAAGTAAAACATCAAATCACACTTAATCAGGGTCGAAATGGCCAAAATCAGAGACACCATAAAACTGTCAGGTGAGGAGCAGGTTGGTCGAGCAGTCTCGGAAGAACAGCCATAACTTGATGTAGAAAAATCAAAATCGAGCTCCGTCAGTGGAGTTTAAAACTAGGTTCATAGATCTTTCCAACGGTATAAAGTTCAGACTCTAGTTCAATTTCTATAATTACCAACATGTCCAGAAAGTTTACTAAATTCCATTTCTGATTTCCTGTTTAAAATCCAGCTTTAATGCAATTAGCACAATCAACCCTTTAAGATTATTTCCATCTCTTAGTAAGGTGTTTAACATGATAAAAAATCAAATAAATTCATCAATTAAACATCACATACCCTTAGGTATTTCATCAAACACTTGGAGGTTATAAACAAAGGTCTAAGTTCAAGTTTCCAACTACAAGAAGTTCTTCCACAATCATTCCTCCTAGAGCACCTCAATCACTTTAAACTCATCAGACATGCATCTTCTTTGAATTTAAACATAACTAAATCATAGCTAAGTGAGTAAATACCTTGAGAGTTGAGAGAGAAAACCACCCAAAAAGCTCCAATTTTCCAACCAAGCTTGATGATCAAGCAACAGTCTAAGCTAGGGTTTCACTTGAACATGTTTTTCCTCACCTAAAATTGCTAGAATCAAGCTTAGGGTTTAGTGTTTTCTTGCTTATGGAGTTCGGCCAAGAGGAGAGAGAAGGGAGGGAGTTTTTGGTTCAAATTTTTGAAAATGAGAGATTAAATAGAAAGGCTTAAGTCAAGACTTTAATGGATGGTTGACAAGTGTCCCAATTTGGACCATGAATTGGGTTAAAATTCTTTGCAATTAGCTTCTAATCCCTCAATTAGAATGTATCCACATAAATTTTATGCAATTTGCTACATGAAACATGTAAAATGAAATTCCAAATTAATGTCATGGTATGTATGCAAAATAAAGTACTTAAAGAAAAATAACGCACTTAATGCTTTCATGGTGCAATCAAGCCATTTTGTTTTTTCATTTTCATTTTTTCTCTGGGTTCTCACACTCTCTCCCCCTTAAAAGAATTTCGTTCTCGAAATTCTCACCTTCTATCACATCAGATGACCCTGAAGGCTGTTGTTCGAAAATAGCATAGGTCCTAGCCGGTGCTCGGGGTCTGTTCCCTCCTTCAGTTGCTTGTTTAGTGACAATTCGTTTATCTGCTTGTTTAGGAAAATTGCCTCTCTGTTGGTTCCTCGGGCAATTAGTAAGTTGATGCTCAGCACTTCCACATATCAAGCACTTTCGTCCCTTTTTCCAACAATTTTCCTCTGTGTGATTAGTTTTCCCACAATATCCACAGGTCAAATGAGGTGTGACTTCCTGACTTCCCCACGGAATTTCTTTTGATGCTCCCATTTGAACTTGCTTCCCTCTAGTTATATCTCCTTCTGGTTTCCCCATCGTAAGTGGTGATAGCAATGGAAGTCTCATTCCTCCAGCTCCTTTCCTAACTTTAGGAGGCTGTTTATCCTCTCTAGGTACCTCCAAGTTATGACTACTAGATGCATCTCTTTTCCGTGCTTGAAAGGCTCTCAGTTGAGATTTTGTACTTTCCACTCTTTGAGCTCTCTCAAGGGCGTCACTAAATGTAGGAATTTGAACTACCGCTAAGGATTCCTGAAGTTCTAGATTTAAGCCCTGGATGAACCGTCTTTTTCTCGTTTGTTCAGTGACAACCAATTCCGGAGCAAATTTTGACAGCTTGGTAAATTGAGCTTCGTACTCAGCAACGCTCATTGTTCCTTGACGAAGTCTTATAAATTCGTCCTCTCTCCTTTCTTGAACAAGAGGAGGAATATATTTCTCATTAAATTCTCAAGTAAAGTTCAGCCATGTCCAGGGTACTTGTTCCCTCTCCCACTTTGACCTTATAACATTCCACCACGATCGAGCTGCTCCCTCAAACTGAAATACGGCGAATGTCACTTGCCTTTCCTCTGTATACCTTAAAGCGGCAAAAATGTTGATCATGTTTTCTAACCAAGTTTCAGCTATGTCGGGGTCTGGACCCCCAGAAAATTTAGGTGGAAAGAACTTTTGAAATCTCTCTAAAGCCTTATCCTCCCCCATCTCTTGGTCTCCAGGTTGGTTCACTTGTGCAGCCCCCTGGCCTTGTTGAGGTACTAGACGTTCTAACAGGTCCTTCATTCGATTTAAAACCAGTGCCACTTGGTCGTTTGCCTCAACCCTTGGCTCAGTGTTTTGGATAGCCACAGACCCACTCTCTTCCTCTTGATTTTGGGGTTGTCTGCATGGACGTCCCCGTCGTGGTCTTCTGGCTTCCATTTTTTTTAACTAATCTATATGGGCATGCATTAATTCAATATGAACTAGGAATATACACACACAAAAATGCATGTGGGCATACATACCAATTACAAGCACACAAAATCAACAATAGGAAACAACAAATGAGACTAAATCATTTCACAAGTAACGTTGTCAAAATCAACCTCAGTTGCCATTTTCACTCAATCATAGCTAGTTAATCACATACAAGAGAAAATCATGTTTCGTACATATTCAAGTCAAGATTAGTGAGCCAAATATACTAATAATCAAAATAGGCAATTCTTACTCCCAATCCCATTATCCATTTTCAAGAGGCAATATCACTTGTCACTAGGTTCAGTCAAGGCACATCTAGACAATTCTATCTCTCCATAGCAAACTTTGACACTGAAAGTTAGGGAAAAGTCATGTTTAGTCAATTACTCCAAGAGTCACTTCCAATTCCAACCTAATACATTCGAATTTCGAATACCCTAAACTCAAAGATGTTTAATAAGTTTTCAAGTCAAGATTAAGTCCTTAGAGGTCAACCATCATCATTGTCCAAGTAGCTCACCTTTTACCCTTTCAATCCATTCCTCATACTTTTCTCACCACTCTAATGAGGCGATTATTAACCCCTCGCAACTGTTAGTGTCTCACACCAATCCATTCCTACTCCTTTAATATGCTAGTCTCGAGTTCCCATCTCCATAACATATTTATATTCAAGCACCAGAACAAGAATAAAGTCAATCCATACCAAGGTCGGCCGCCCTAAAGTGTTAATTAACTCAATCCCCATTCCTGCCTAACATACCAAATAAATCGCCGAACTATCACAAGCATTCAACCCTACAAGCATTTACTTAACATTCCACCAGTCCCACAGTCCAGCATCCTAAACTTTAAGCCTAGGATACACTATAGAGATCTAAAGCCTAAACTCTGATACCAACTGTGACAACCCCACCTCCCCCTAAGGCGAACCAAAGGGAGCGGCAGACCGCCTGCCCAACTCTCGCCGGGACTCACTACATTCCACAATTTCTTTGCAGAAACAAATACTCAAAAATCCATTCTAGATAATATAACGTTGAAGGTACTTCATAATAACATTTACATATCTCCAAAAGTAATTACATAAACTCATGGATCAAAAGGTCGAGCATTTGGAGTTCAACTTAAGTACATTCGCCTCTCCCAAAAGTAAAGAGGATTACAAATAGATATACCGGACAAACAAACCTAAAATTCCCCAAAATGATCTAATGTTATCCTTGAACCCTTTTTGCCTCGAATCCCGTTAAGGAAAACAAATACGTGGTATGAGCATACACACTGTAAGTATTCCAAGAAACCAAGCAAAACATGAGCAATACCAAAATTAATCATGTTAACACGTAATCAAGAAACACAGCTCCAAGTATAACCATAACCAAATTTAGGAATCAAGAGAACAAAGTTAGGTACATAGTGAGTGATAAACGATAACATTAATTCAAATAAATAATTATTCATTCAAGTAAATCAAATAATGAATAATAAATGAGATCTCAAAGGATACAGGACTCATTGGGAGCCATTTTCCACCTTATAAGTTCCAATAAACAATCCCCTACATTTTTCCACCTTATAATCTCCGATCTCCCACCTTATGACCTCCAAAACGATAAACAATCCCCAAAATTTACTTTCACCTTATAACCTCCAAAATGATAAACAATCCCTGAAATTTAACATTAAACATTATACTAAAGGCCTTCCGACAAAGAGTTTTGAGTTTTGCACTTAACATTGGTAAGTCATTACCCAGGGCTGTCCAGCTTATCCGATCTCGCGATAGCAGGTCTAGGATAAGCTTTTGGCCTACTGGACCTCACGATGGCGGATCAAGGATAGGGTTCCAGCGAAGAGTAAGCTCAATTCAGTCGATGCGATAAAGTACACATCGGCCTACATTTATACACATTTAACATTCAACTATGTATTGTGAACAAGCAATTATTGAAAATTAATTAAATTAACAAATCAAGGGAATCACAATAACATGACACTCGTTAGTATGCCAATCAAAGAGGATTTTAAAACAAATAATAGCATTTACTCAAGTATCATGCATCGTCAAGGAAACATGCATTGGAACACTTACCAAGTTAGCAAAATAACCTCAGGCGTTCGCTCCCAAATCTCCTTTATTTCCTCCTTGCAAGTCTAATGGCAAGTGAAATGAAAACATTTAGGATTGACTACCCCAAACAAGAGAGACCAAATGCATACACTTGTTGTTTCTTTGTTTGATAACAATCACAATTTGGATGCACAAAATCATAAGAGGTCTAATCCAAGGCATGAGTGTAAAACAAATGAAGAATCTTATAAACATAGTAAAATCATGAGTTAAGTAGGTTGGAACACGGCAAAGGTGGATACGAGTCAAAAGGAATAAAAGAAGCCATTACAGAAAAAATCGACAGGTTTGCCACCCTTCAGTGTTTTAATCATAACTGTTGCTGTGATTATCGGATTAGGACGAATTTTATGGATTTTTGAAGTTAAGACATAGACCTACAACTTTCATGAAGAGGTAAAACATCAAATCACACTTAATCAGGGTCGAAATGGCCAAAATCAGAGACACCAGAAAACTGTCGGGTGAGGAGCAGGTTGGTCGAGCAGTTTCGGAAGAACGGCCATAACTCGATGTAGAAAAACCAAAATCGAGCTCCGTCAGTGGAGTTTAAAACTAGGTTCATATATCTTTCCAACGGTATAAAGCTCAGACTCTAGTTCAATTTCTATAATTACCAACAAGTCTGGAAAGTTCAATGAATTCCATTTCTGATTTCCTGTTTAAAATCCAGCTTTAATGCAATTAGCACAATCAACCCTTTAAGATTATTTCCATCTCTTAGTAAGGTGTTTAACATGATAAAACATCAAATAAATCCATCAATTAAACATCACATACCCTTAGGTATTTCATCAAACACTTGGAGGTTATAAACAAAGTTCTAAATTCAAGTTTCCAACTACAAGAAGTTCTTCCACAATCATTCCTCCTAGAGCACCTCAATCACTTTAAACTCATCAGACATGCATCTTCTTTGAATTTAAACATAACTAAAGCATAGCTAAGTGAGTAAATACCTTGAGAGTTGAGAGAGAAAACCACCCAAAAAGCTCCAATTTTCCAACCAAGCTTGATGATCAAGCAACAGTCTAAGCTAGGGTTTCACTTGAACATGTTTTTCCTCACCTAAAATTGCTAGAATCAAGCTTAGGGTTTAGTGTTTTCTTGCTTATGGAGTTCGGCCAAGAGGAGAGAGAAGGGAGGGAGTTTTTGGTTCAAATTTTTGAAAATGAGAGATTAAATAGAAAGGCTTAAGTCAAGACTTTAATGGATGGTTGACAAGTGTCCCAATTTGGACCATGAATTGGGTTAAAATTCTATGCAATTAGCTTCTAATCCCTCAATTAGAATGTATCCTACTTAATGCCACATAAATTTTATGCAATTTTCTACATGAAACATGTAAAATGAAATTCCAAATTAATGTCATGCTATGTATGCAAAATAAAGTACTTAAAGGAAAATAATGCACGTAATGCTTTCATGGTGCAATCAAGCCAATTTTTTTTCATTTTCATTTTTTCTCTGGGTTCTCACAAAATTGCTGTTAGATAGCAAAGTAGATGATGAAGACTACTTTGTTCAGTCAATGGTTCAGAGGATGAAGCTGAAATTTGATAAGTACTGGGGTGAATGTAATGTTTATAGCAGCTATCCTTGATCCGAGACTCAAAATGAGAGTAATCAACTATTGCTTTCCATTGATCTATCCCCCGCATGAAGTGCAAGTGAATATAGATAAAGTTCGGCAAACATTGTATGATCTATATGCCGAGTATGTGGAGATGCATGTTTCGAGCTCAAAAGGATCTGACAAAACTCTCAAGTGGTTACAAATGAGCCAATCAATAAGAGCAGTAGTAGTTCATCTTCTACAGTAACACATGTTATAGGCATGAGTGAGTTTCTTTCTCATATTGCTACTATAGAAACTGTTCAGCCATAGAAGAATGAACTGGAAGAAGAATGAACTAGATATCTACTTTGAAGATGGTCTTCTCATTGCTACAGAAGATTGAAGTTTGGATACTGACAATTTAGATGCACTAAAGTAGTGGAAAGGCACGGCAAAGTACAAAATTTTGCCTAAAATGGCTGTTGATATTTTAGCCATTCCTATTAGCACTATAGCTTCAGAAGTTACATTTAGTGCTGGAACTAGAGTGCTTGATTCATATCGAGCTTCTTTGGCTCCAAAAACTGTGGAAATGTTGATGTGCGCTGGTAATTGGTGTCGGAAGCTACATGGGATTAAGAAAAAAGAAAAGGAGAATATGTAGCAACTTACTATATCATCTATTTGAAATGTATATTATAAATCACTTAATCATTTCTTCAATATTATTGATTTTATTTTACAGAAAGTGAAGTCTGCACAAGAGATTTTATTACCTATCTCTTAAGGTATTATTACCTATCTCTTGGGGTAATCTATATGGTTCCGTTTGGATTAATTGTTTTTGGAGTTATTTTTTAAAAATACTACTGTAACATTTGGGATTTGAAAAACATTACTGTAGCTATCTTTGAGGTGTTTTTAAGGGTGTTTTTGGAAAAATTTTTGGGGCATTTTTAAAATTAAAATTTATTTGGGGTAATTTTTTGGAGCATTTTTTAAAAGTAAACATTTATTTAAGGTAATTTTTTGGAGCATTTTTAAAATTAAAATTTATTTAGGGTAACTTTTTAGGGAATTTTTAAAATTAAAAATTTATTTGGAGTAAATTTTTGGGGCATTTTTAAAATTAAATTTTATTTGAGATATTTTTTGAAATAATTTATTTGGGATTTTTTAAAATTAACCCATCCCCCATCACTAATCACCACCCATCACACACCCCCACCACCATGTCCTCACCCCCTCTCTTCCTCCCCCAACCCTAAAGAAAGAAAGGAAAAAAAAGAAAGAAAGAAGAACTTTTATGCCGCCGACACCGCAAGGGAAGAGGAAGGGCAGTGGGTTGGGGGAGAAGAAGAGGAAAGAAAGAAAAAGAAAAGGGAAAAAGAAAAGGAAAAGGAAAAAGAAAAGGAAAAGAAAAAATAAATAGAAAAAATAAAAATTTATTTGTATATGTATTAGTTGTTTTTGAAATATTTGTGTATGTGTAGTAGTTTTTGGGGTTGTTTTTAGTTGGTGTATTACTGTAGCATTTGGGGTGCGAAAAACAATTTTTCAAAAAAGGTGGAAAAACAGCAAATCCAAACAAAGCATATATTATATTGTAAATTTTTTAAGTTTTATAATAGATGTAATAATCACATTTGTTACTAGTCTGGGATTTGGGATTACATAGGCATGCTTGTTTTTTGTGTTGGTTGACTGATTTTATACGTATGTGGTTGTTGATTTTATGGACTTGTTTTGGCTGTAAATCTAAAATGTCCATGTGAAATTTATGGGAGCATGTGCATGCATGTTCAAATTGGTCTTTGGCTAATTTTTTTTTTTGGTCCTTTTTTCTTGGCTGGTTTTTGGTCTTTTTTGTTTGGCCAGTTAATTCTAGTTTTTGTCATTTTTTCTGGGTTGGTTAATGGCTTTTTATTGGCTCTTTAATACTGGCTATTGTAATTTTTTCTTGACTGCTTATTGGCTTTTTTGATGCTGTTTAATGCTGATTTTTTGTTATTTTTTCTTGACTGGTTTTTAGCTTCTGTTTTGGGCTATTTAATGCTAGTTTTTGTCATTTTTCCTTAGTTGGTTATTGGCTTTTTTATTGGCTCTTTAATGCTGGCTATTGTAATTTTGTCTTGACTGCTTATTGGCTTTTTTTGGGCTGTTTAATGCTGTTTTTTGTCATTTTTTCTTGACTGGTTTTTAGCTTTTTGTGGGGGCTATTTAATGCTACTTTTTGTCATTTTTTCTTGGTTGGTTATTGACTTTTTTATTGGCTCTTTAATGCTGGCTGTTGTAATTTTTTCTTGACCACTTATTGGTTTTTTTTTGGGCTGTTTAATGCTAATTTTTTGTCATTTTTTCTTGACTGGTTTTTAGCTTTTTTTGGCTATTTAATGCTAGTTTTTGTCATTTTTACTTGACTATTTTTTGATTTTTTTTGGGCTATTTAATGCTTTGAGATTTTTTCTTCACTGTTTACAGGCTTCTTTTAGGCTATTTAATACTACTTTTTGTCATTTTTTCTTAACTGGAGATTTCATGACTTGTTCGTAGGTCCATAACTATCGGTGATCAAGAGCATGTTGAAGATGCCATGTGTAGTAGTGGCCAAAAATGACAATGCATTTTCCATTTGAACTTTATGCACTTGATTGATTGTGTGAATGGTTCAACACTTGGAAGTGTTAAGAGTTAGACATTTGGACTTATGTGGTCATCTATTTCTATTTTGTATTAATGGACAATTTGTAGGCCTATTTTAATCAGGAGAAAGTAAAAAACTACAATCAATTGCAGCTTGAATTGTAGGGTGGTATTATGCTCAAATTTGTCTAGGAACAGGTGGACAAATTGTTGTTTAGTAGCCTTAATTTTTGTAAATCGTGATCTCGGATTTTGGCAATTACAAAACAATTGAAAAAATCAATTTAATGTTTTCCATTGAGTATATTGGCAACTCAGGTTGTTAACGCAAATGGTGCAATTGAAGAACTCAACCAAAAGGAGCAAAGTACATTAAACTCTGTCGGACGCTCGATAGCTTGTATCGGACGTCCGATAACAGTTCAGAACACTCCATTGGACACTCAACCTGTAGTACCGGATGTCCGATAGACAGGAGAAGTATCGGACACTCCTATCGGACGCATATCATCATCATCGAACGTCTGATAGAATTAAAGATGAAATCCAAACTCTCTGACCAGCATCGGACGCAAACTCCATTAGACGCACAAAACCCATCGACCGTCCGATAGATGTTGAGAAGAACCTTTCGGAAGATGGCACCGGATGCATAGCATTGTATCGGACGTTCGATAGCTCCAACGGCTATTTTTTAACCGTTGGAGAGTTTCTTGAGGTCATTTCTCACACGCTATAAATACCCACAAGTTCAAGAGGATACAAGACTTTCGCCTACATGAAATACAAGCTTACAAGTGAAATATTTGGGTAGAAATATTTTTTGTTTGTTGTATAGGTGTGGAAAAAGTGGAGTTTGTGAGGTTACTCAATAGGAGGAGTAAAACCTTAGTGAAGGTTGCCTCATTTGTAATAGTAGTTCTTAATTGGTTGAGTGAGCTTTCAATTGCAGCTTGTTGAGAGTTAATTAGGATAGTTGTAAAACTCCTTGACTCAACTAAAGGTTTTTAGGGTGTGGAAGGAGTGAACCTTCACTTGTACAAATTGGTTAGCTTCACCAACAATTGAAGAAGCTACTAGTGGATTTTATCCAAATTCGGTGCAATTTGGAAATTTGGTTTGCAATTCTTTCTATATCTCTTTTTTTTATTGCTCAATTATGACATCTTTATTGTGCTTAAATTGACATACTTTTGTTCATACTTGAGAAATAGTTTGTACTTGTTTTATTGGGTGAATTCTTGCTATAATTGATTGTCTTGTTAAACAATATAATTCACCCCCCTTTGGTTACATTTCGGGACCAATAATTGGTATCAGAGCATGGTCTCCTTGAGATTAAGCTCAATCGGTTTAAGAGTAAGGATAACAACCAATAATGTATTATTTTTAATAATGTATTATTTTTAGAAGGACAATCCATCATTAGACCTCCCATGTTTAATGGTATAAATTATGTTAGTTGGAGGGATAGAATGAAAATATTTTTGCAATCTATAGATATAGAGTTGTGGTTTATTGTTAGTGAAGGACCTTATGAGACTACCATTATAGATGAAACAACCGGTAAAAATAGAACTAAAACTAGAAGTGAATTGAGTCCTCAAGATAGAATGAATCTCTCTTTGAATGTTAAGGCCATGAACGTATTGTATAATGCCCTAGATACAAATGAATCTACTAGAGTAAAAGGGTGCAAATCGGCCAAGGAAGTATGGGATAAGTTGAGAGATATGTATGAAGGGAATAACAATGTTAGAGAACAAAGGAAATCTATGCTTGTTGCCCAATATGAATCTTTTAAAATGCATCCTCATGAAAATGTTGATAAAATGTTTTGTAAATTCAATGATATTATTAAAGATCTTGAATTGCTCGACAAGATATACACTTTGGGTGAGAAAAATAGAAAAATTTTGAATGCCTTGCCAAAAAAATGGGAAAATAAAGCCACCGCTATAGAAGATGCAAAAGATTTAAATTCTATGTCTATTGAATCTCGTGTAAATTCGCTAACCTCTTATGAGTTGAAATTAAAAATACAAGATGATGAAGCATGGATCAAGAGAGGCATAGCATTCAAGACCTTACAAGAAGATGATGAAGATGTGAAGCTAAATAACATGGCAATGACATTGAAGAAGCTTCTAAATAAAAGGAGCTCTAGAGGAGGAAGAGCAAGTAATGATAGAAGAGAAAAATTCAAAAATTTCAAAATCACTTGGGATGAATGCAATTTGGATGAAGAAATGGAAGAACAAGAAGAATCGACTCAAATGACACTTATGGCCTTTGGAGATAATGAGGTGAACTCTAATCACTCTCTTAGTGATAAAGATGATGATAATGATGATATACAAGTTCTTATGACCAAAATGCATAAAAATTTGAAAGAATGTTATGCCAAAAATAAGGATTTGAAAATAAAAATAAATACTTTATTGGAAGAAAATTTTAGACTTTTTCAAGAAAATAAGAATTTGAGAAAAGGCAATGATGATTTAAAAAAGCACAAAATTGATTTTGATTACAAAAATGATTTGAAAAATAAGTTGAAAAATAAAACAAAATTTTATCAAAAAATGTTGGAGGAACAAAATCTTTTAAAGAAAAGAATTAATGATTTGAATGCTTCTCTTCAAAAGGAGAAACAAAATATTTTACAAAGAAAAGAAAACCATATTTTACATGGCCAAAATGATTTTATTATTTCTAGAAAAAGAGGAACTAAATTTATTAAACCTACTTTTGTGAATTATTCTAGTATTATGTGTCATTTTTGTTGCCAAATTGGACATATGCAAAATGATTGTTATGTGAAGAAAAATATAAGAAAAGGCATGAAATCTATGTGGATTATTAGATCATGTTGTACTAACACTCATTCATAATGTTCTCTTAGTTAAAAAAAAACTTTGGGCTATAATGTATTAAATACTTTGCTACTTTCCTTATTGCTACTTTGTATTAAGTATTTCTGTTGGATGTTTTGGATATTAAGTAATTCACCATTTTGTTCTTGCTATATGGTATTTATGGTATTGTATTGAAACTTATGTAGTGTTGATATTGTTTTTCGTACTCATCTTGGTTTTGTATATTTGGTTCTCTTGTTGAGATATTGGTTCTGTTGGATATGTGATGACCTCATATTGCATTATGATCTTGGTTTTGTTGGATATTGTGGCTTTGTCTTGTGAATCATTGGAATTCTGATTGTGCATTGAATGACACATTAGGTGGTATTGATCTTACATTTTTGCTATTTGAATTGTGACACATTTGGTATTGAAGATTTCAACCATTTGGTTTTGATTCCTTTTTGGGATTGAGGATTACAACGTGTTTGATTCTTTTTGAGATGACAAAAGGGGAGAGAAGTTTGGCCTAATTATTTTGGATGAATTTTTGGCTTGGATGATTTTGATCAAGAATTTTTGGATTGGATAATTTTGATCAAAAATATAGTTGATCTAGAAAGGGGGAGTTATGTATTGGATATGGTCAAATAGTTTGAATGCTTAATCTAAATAAATTATGCTAAAAACACAAGTTGTGTACGATTCACAAAATGATGGGGAGTTATACACGTTTTTTATCAAAAGCTTTCATTTCACCAAATGAATTCAATTGTTTTGTCATTATCAAAAAGGGGGAGAATGTAAATCGTGACCCCAGATTCTGACAATTACAAAACAATTGAAAAAATCAATTTAATGTTTTCTATTGAGTATATTGGCAGTTGTTAAAGCAAATGGTGCAATTGAAGAACTCAACTAAAAGGAGCAAAGGATATTAAACTCTGTCGGATGCTCGATTGCTTGCATCGGATGTCCGATAAAAGTCGAGAACACTCCATCGGATACTCAACCTGCAGTACCGGACGTCCGATAGACAGGGGAAGTATCGGACACTCCTATCGGATGCATATCATCATCATCGGACGCCCGATAGAATTAAAGATGGAATCCAAACTCTCTGACCAGCATTGGACGCAGACTCCATTGGACGCACAAAACCCATCGGCTGCCTGATAGACGTTGAGAAAAACCTTTCGAATGATGGCACTGGACGCGTAACATTGTATCGGACGTCCGATAGCTCCAACGGCTATTTTCTAACAGCTATATTTTTGACCGTTGGAAAGTTTCCTGAGGCCATTTCTCACACTCTATAAATACCCACAAGTTCAAGAGGATACGAGATTTTCGCCTACATGAAATACAAGCTTACAAGTGAAATATTTGGATAGAAATATTCTTTGTTTGTTATATAGGTGTGAAAAAAGTGGGGTTTGTGAGGTTACTCAATAGGAGGAGTAAAAGCTTGGTGAAGGTTGCCTCACTTGTAATAGTAGTTCTTAATTGGTTGAATGAGTTTTCAATTGTAACTTGTTGAGGTTTAACTAGGATAGTTGTAAAACTCCTTGGCTCAACTAAAGACTTTTAGGGTGAGGAAGGAGTGAACCTTTACTTGTACAAGTTGGTTAGCTTCACCAACAATTGAAGAAGCTACTAGTGGATTTTATCCAAATTCGGTGCAATTTGGAAATTTGGTTTGCAATTCTTTCTATATCTCTTTTTTTTATTGCTCAATTATGACATCTTTATTGTGTTTAAATTGACATACTTTTGTGCATACTTGAGAAATAGTTTGTACTTGTTTTATTGGGTGAATTCTTGCTATATTCGATTGTCTTGTTTGTGAGGGTCTCAAAATTCTAATTTTATTTTAAAAATGCATAATAATATGTATATTATAATTATTCACTAAAATATTAGTGAATTTATGTTTTGAGTTTGCGAATCCCTCTCAGTGGAGCCAGGGGACAGGATCCGTGATGGGATCTGCGAGCCTTTGCTTCGCGGATCATTAGAAAATGACAGCTGCAACTTGCAGCCGAATTCCAGAATTTTCAGTTCATTTCCAGCTTAATTTTCAGACGTATTTCAGCTGAAAAGTTGCGTGAAGAATATTGGAAGATTGAAGAAACAACTCATGGCTAATCCAAAACACAATTATACAACTCATTTAAGGTTGGAATTCAAAGGATTCAATGCATGAAGACATGTTTGAAGAAATTCAAGGATAAGAAGATTCATGAAACCATTTTTCTTGACTTTTGAAAGGCCAATTTGTCTTGTGTTCACATGATAGTGTGAGGGCCCGGAAAAATTTTTCCTAATCTATTTTAAATGTATTAAATTTTATAAGTAGAATTTTATTTCTTTTAGCATGTATATAAATTATTTTACCCTAAATTTATCCCGGAGACTTTAATCGAATAAGCGTAGAAATTATTCGGGGTTCTAGATAAAACAAGTACCTAAGAATTGGGGTCAAATTGGAAGCATTTTAGCTTCATGCAATGAAACAACAAGTGGCAGCTCCCTTGTGCCATTTGTCAAAAATCTTGTAAAAAGACCATTTTACCCCTCATCTTCCAACAATTAACCATGCAACCAAGACCAGCCAATTAATCAGAAAAACCATTTCATTCTCTTCATTCTTGTCCGCAGCATTGTCTTGAAAACTCTCTCAATTCAGTTTCTTTTCTTCCTTGCTCCAAGTGAAGCTTGAAAGGTTGAGAAAACATTTCTTTTCCATTCCAAAAAGCTAGTCCGAAGCTGAGTGTTGAGTGAGGAAAACCTCAGCTGGTTCTTTAGGAAGATTAATGAGAGAGAGAGCTGTGAGAAATTTTCAGCTTCCAAGTCCATCTACAAGCTGTCCGGTTGAGCATAGGAAGGAGAAAGGAGGTGATTCTGATTTCCATCCATCTTCCTTTCAGTTTGGTGGTTTTCTCCTAGTTTCCAGCTTCAAACCCTTAAGTTCTTAAGGTAAACTCAGCCTTGAACCACCTCTTCTTGATGTATAAACAAGAAATAGAGCATGCAGAGCATGCATGTTAGTTTAAGTTGAATCTGCCAAGAAAATTTCAGATTTGCTGTCCGATTGTTCAAGCTTGCATTTTACCAGAATTTTTGGTTGTTTTGGCAGCTTAAAACTTCAGTTTTTATTGCTTGATTTCATTGCTTGGATTGCTGAATGTTATATTAACTCATGCACATGGATAGTTGATGGTTGTTGATGATGGTTAAGGCTTGAAAGAAAATCCTACTTGAACTCCCGTAGTGCTGGAAGAAAATTCCAGCAAAGCTGAAGTTTGTAAACATCTCATTTCTTGCATGATATCTCTGTTTTGAAGTTAATAGGAGGTACGGTTGTTTTGCATCTTCCTTAGCCTAAGGAAACTGTCTTTACTTCTCAAAAATGCCATCTTGACTGATGAAACTGCCATGCATGTAATCGTTGGCTCAAAATCTTGCTATAGCATGCTTGCATCCTTTCTGTTTTGCTGGAAGTTTCGTTTTGCTGAGAAGAATCACTGTCCTTGGTTTCTCTAAGCTTCCCGAAACTCAAAAATAATGGTTTCAGCTTTAACACTCCATGCATGTTGATTTTGAGTTATGATCTAGCCTAGACATGACCATGCATGTTGCTGAAATTTCATTCCAGTAAACTTCCAGCTTTCTTATGTATTAAAACCTTCACTTTTCTTGCAAAACAAGCTGGAGTTATGGCTAAATGATCTTGAGAATCATGTATAGTATATATATATTGAGTATTGAGGCTTGCATGTCGATTACTACTGAAAAAGAATCAAGTTCCATGGCTGGAAATTTGCTCCTGCACACCTGAAGCTGCTTTGAGTTTTTCAGCCTTGATCCATGGCTTGAATGTGTTGTTTGAGTTGGATAAATGCTTGAAAATGAACTGGAATCTTGTTGCTAAGACCCAAAACCTACTGCATGGGGAGTTTAAGCATGAGAACCTGCAATTTTAGCTAAGGAAATAACATGCACAAGGCTGTTTTGCAGCTAGCAGATTACTACTGAAAATTTGATGAAGAACCCAAAGCTGTTGAGACTTATTTACTGCTTTGTGCTGCTGTTATGACTTGTATCTTGTATATATATGTATGCATGTCAGTTTTGGGTTGAAAATATAAGGTTTTAAGGGAAGAAAGACCAATTTCCTCCAACTATGTACGTTCTGGATTTTCGCAGGACTGCTTGAGTAGTCTGGGAAAAACAAGCACAATTTGATGTAGAAAAATCCAATTTGGGCTCTGTTTGTTGCGTTGGAAACTACATTCAGAGAAGTTTAAACCCCATAAATTTCAGAGTCTAATTCGTCTTTTAAAAATCCCAGTAAATCTTCAAAGTTGGCTGAAATTCAAACCTGTTTTCTTCCTCAGGTTTAAAAATAGAATTTTGAACAACTAATTTGACCATCTTATGGTCTTATTTTGGCAGGGGTGTTTTCTACCAGTTTTAGGCCTTTCAATCTAGTTTCCAATATGTAAATTTCATGATTTTTGGACGTATGGAATTTGAGTTATGATTTTTGCAAATACTACTGCCAGTGAAAAACAGTTTTCCAGCCAAGAAACACTTTGGTGCATTTCGCATTTGTTTCACACCTCTTGGTTCCAAATGAATTCTATTCACTCCGTGATACCCTTGATTTCTTGTTTGGCATGCTTGAAATACATCATTGCTTTTCATAAAAGAAGTGAATTGGTCAAAATTGATTTTTATAATTAAAAGTTAATATGGTGAATTTGTACCTCAGGATCCGTCGGTGAAGCAAACGAGGGCCTTGATACTGAGGCTTTCGACTCACCAACCCAACTTTGATCTGACTAAGGTGAGTGTTCCAATCCGTTTTAAAATCAAATATTTTACTACTATTTGGAAATGACTTGTGAAAAATTTTACCCGACTCATATTTGCAAAGAAATGAATTATCACTATTTCCAAGAAAAATGTTTTTACGAGTGAAATAATTTGTGAAGGATTTGTGAGGGTTCCTATTTGTTGCTAATTGATTCTTGTTTGCTATGTGTTACTTGTTGTTGATTGATACTTGTTTACTAAATGTGATTTATTGTTGAATAAATGAAACTAGGGTTTTATGTAAAGTAAGTTTTATTACTTATCTTGATTCAAACGTGTTTATGTGGTTTAGTACGTTTTGTTTCTAAAAATAATAAAAAAACTTGTTTTCCTTTCGAGGCTTGAGGTGAATAGGCTGGCTTTCAAGGGCCCCTCGCTCCTAAAGGCGTGTGTGTACTTTATTGCACTCTCCTAAGGGGGCTCGTAGGTTGAAATTGATTGTCAGTTGTCCCTCGCCTCTAACAACAAAACTAAACCACTGTAATTGTGCCTGTGTATGTCAACTGTGCATGACCGTTGGCCGGGATCCCAAACTCCAGAGGCGAGTCGGCCTATTCCGAGCCAGCAATAGGGCTTGGTCGGGTACGTCGACGGACCCTGGGGACTGTTTAAGGTTACCTCGAGTGTACACCACCTACCGACTGTTGGTTTTCGGGCCCGAAGTTGGGGGTAAGGGGTTGGAGAATGAGAAAAGTAAAGATTGACCAGAGTACTGCAGACTCTGTACCGACTGGCTCAATGAGCACTGTATCCTCCCACTGTGACTGTTCCTGTTTGACTGGCTCAATGAGCACCATGAGTTTCTACTGTGACTGTTACTGTTTCTTAAACCTGTTATGTGAAAAGAAAATTACTGTTTCACAACTTTCCTTAAATGGAAAAAAAAATTACCGTACTTGGAAAACTGGTCGTATATGGACATTACTGTCTTCAAAAGCTTGTTATGTCTATGTGCTTAGCTGTTATGTGTTTTGGGACTCTCATTGGGCTTAGAAGCTCACCCCTTATATTTTCCCGTCCCAGGATTTCCAGGTATTAAGTTGAGTGCTGATGGAAGTACAAGGCTATGGAAGTACAAGGCTAGTTTGAAACTTTTGAATGACTGATGTATTCATGTATCTATTTTGATGTTGATGACAATGTTTGGGATTTCTTTCGAATGATTATGGTAAGCGCTTGTGGATTGAACCCTGATGGATGTATGGTTGTAAGCTATATTGGTCTATATTTAAGGTTATATCCTATGTCTTACCAAACCCTAGTTGAATTGGTTGCTTGACCGAATCCTGGCGAGAGCTAGGCAGGCGTTCCACTGATACCCTAGGGTACATCATAGGGAGAAGTGGGGCCGCCATAGATAGAATTTTGGATGCTTGTGGATAACATCTTCTATAAATAGGGCCTTTTGTAGACAATTAGAGTAATTCAAGGAGAGGAATGAGTATAAAGTAGTGGTAGAAATAGAGTAGAAAGACTAGAGAATAGCTCTAGTTCATTAGTTTTAGTTCTAGTTCTTATATTTCTTAGTGTGTAGTTTCTAAAGAGAGCTAAAAGTGATAGTTGTGAGGACTCTTGCACTTTATATTTGAGAGATCATCTTGTGAAGAAGTCCAAGGATTCAAACTTCAAGAAATTGAATAAGATTCCTTCTTCCTTTACTTTGTCTCTTGTGCTTTACTTTCATGGTTTTGTGTAAGTTTGTTTTATGCTTAGATGTTCTTAACATGATGTCTAGCTAAGCCTCTTAATTCCTAGAGTTAGGATGAACTTGTTTTAGTTGTGATTATGAAGTAGTTGAGTTATTTATGTCCTCATTGATTTTGCTAGTTTAAGACTTGTGCTTATGCTTTATGGTTGATTAGCTACCAACTATAAATGATTTGATGTTGATGAGCAATGAAAAACTTGCCTTCAATAAGATCTAAATTCTTAAACACTAACTTATATTCTCACGAAAGTAGTGAATATAGTTGGTTGGTTGTGGTTTCATTCTATAACTTCATTGAGCTTATTTAACTTGTCTCTCTCTTTTCTCTATGAAAATAGGTCAAGGAAGATTCCAAGGAGTTAAGGAATTGGCAAAAGCGATTCCGAGTGACTAGCTCATCTTAAATGAGAGCTTGCACTACACATGATCAATAACGAAAGTGGTGGCATACAAAAGGGAGTTATACCTTAGCGAATCATTGGAGAAAGGACATAATGAACTTGACTAACATCTAATCTAAACATAACAAGAGATTCTAAAACTCTAGGATTCCTCCAACTTGATCTTAAAACTCTCTCTAACTTAACTCTCTAATTTCTTTACTTGCTTTCTTATTATTGCTTATCTACCACCAATTGGATGTCTTCGACACCTACCGGTTGGTTTTAATTGCTTTATCCTTTTTCCTTAGGTCGGTTTACCGCCTTCTCCCTTTTACCAAGCTTTCCTTTACTTTAATTGCCTTCTTTTAGTTGTTTTCTAGATAATAAAGCAAGTGATTAAACTTTAGTGTTTGTAAAACCATAGTTCCTCGTGGGATCGACACCTTATTTCCCTATACTCAATAAACGATCCGTATACTTGCGGTAATATAGGGTTATAAAGGTTAATTAAAATTTGAAGTAAAGAAAACCCTCATCAAGTAGGACTAGAGTGTTTCTGGTGCTTGATGGTTGGTATGTGTTACTGTTTGAGAGTTTCTTATATGAATTGATTTGATCGAGAGTTTGATGTTGCTATGATTGAGACATAAGAGTGACTCTTAGTGTTTGATTGACTTTTGAGGTTTGTGATAACCCTGATTAGTATGAGTTGGAGTGTCGAGGACGATACCCTTAAGGGGAAGAGATTGTAACACCCCAAAAGTTAAAGGTGTTTTCGAAATGTATTTTCAAAATTTCTATTTTGAATAAAAATTTATTTCTTAGTGATTGGAAAATAAGTTATATATGTATATAATTTCATATCTTCTTGTTTCCGTTCAATTATTTTACGAATATTTGCAAAGGTTTAATTGACCTAGTCAAGCCTATTTGAGTAGGTAAACTATATTTGGATGTAAAAGAAGGGCTTATTGGCAAAGTTTCAAAGACATTTTAGAGGGAACCAATGAAAGCTTGACATTTGTCCCCAAATTAATAGCTAAAGTTTTGATTAAATTACATAAATAGCCAAGCTTACAAACCTTCCATCATCTTTCATTTTATTTTCTTCTCTTCTTTTTAGATGAAATTTTGAGAGGAAAAAGGGAAAAAGAAACTCCACTTGCTTGTCTTCATTTTCTTGTCCGACAAAATTAATTTTCCTTCATGAAGTTATAAATCAAACTTGGAAGAGAAACCCTTAGTGGAGGACCCTTGGTTTCATTTTCTTAGGATGCTGGATTGTGGGAATTAGATTGTGTGTTAGCATAAGATGAAGTCATCACTTGATGATTGGGTGAGAATTAGATTCATTAAGCATTTGAGAGTTTAGTAGGTTTGAAAAAAATGTAAGAGATAGCTATTATTTATGTTGAAGTGTTAATAAGACCTAAGTTCGATTAAGTTCTAAGTGAGTGAGGAGGATACAGTGGCTAGTGATGAGGATATGGGAGGGGATGCTGCTATGGCCGAGGCAGATCCCCAGTATTTAGAGTCTGACCCGTTAGAGAGTCGTACTTCTGAGACTTCTGCCACTATGTCTGGATAGGCTAGATGAGTATGAATAAGATTTGGAGTATCTTTTGTCAAAAAACTATTAGAGTGGTTCTCAATCTTTGTATTTGCATGTCTGCTAGCTTTTCAAAGTCCTATGCTTTTGTTTGATCGCAATTGTGAACTTGATATGACTTTTGTATAATTTGTGTTAAGAGCATGCTCCTTTGGTGTACTCCTGGCACTTCTTTGTTATGAGATGTGATTATAAAGTGTTTTGCCTATTTTTCGAAGTAATTCCTCTAATAGTGTATTTACTTTCTTGTGTTTATATTAAATATCTGCCCTCTAAAGAACCATGGAGGGTAGAAGAGGCCAAAATCGAGGGCGAGGAATTAAATCACTCTAAGATTGGAAAATAATGTATATAGACTAAGGACATGGTATACAAATTTTGGGGTAGTTACTCTTTATTTTCGAGTACCTTCATCATGGATGGTAGGACGTTGAATTTGAGGACAAAAGGAATGATTTTAAGAGAGGAATCTTATATTTTCTTGTTATGCTATTAGTTTGAAGTGCTCAAGATGACAAGTTAGATTAGAGTAATTTTTGTGTAAACTTTCATGGTTATACTTGCTAAGGATCTTGGCTAGATGATTCTTGATATGTTAATGGGAGGATCTTGTGGATTTGCTTGGAAAAGTTGGAAGAATGTGGATCAAACGATGAGAGAATGTTGGTGGAAATTTGGTGTTGTGATGGCCAAAACAGGGGAGATAAATCAGCTCCGATTTTCATATTTCCTTGGTTATTTTGGGCAAGTTATTGTTCAGTGAACTTGTCAAAACATCAACTTTCACTTGTATGTTGAAAGTGAACCAAAACTATGCATTTTTTGCCTTGAATTCTTTAGGGAGCAATTTCAGTCAACTTCTTAGATTTTCTGATATTAATTGGCAACAACTTAGAGCTTGGATTTTATACCATTGAAAGCTCTATGAATCTAATTTCAAATGCCACTGATGGCATCCAAATCTAACTTTCCTACTTGGAATTATAGTCAATTGCTCAAATGATCTAATTCAAATCCGACAGCTTTCTACACTTCTATGATTGCTGTTTTGATCACAGAAATGTATGAATTTGATTCCAAAGTCTTCATATGAAATGTGACACTGTGTCTTAACTTCGAAATGGCATAAAATGCCTCCCAATCCGATAAATGAAGTTCCAGATAAACCCAAAAAAAAAAAGGAAGCAAAGCTGTCAACTTTGCTCCTTCTCTTTTGCATTCTTTCCTTTACTTTCCTTGGTTCGATTCACTTCCTTTGGTTCTAAATAACATTTTTACTCTATTATTATATTTAGAATTTTGTCCTAAAATATTTGTAGATTTTCCCTTGACTTGCAGCAAAGGCCTTGCAAGATTAAAGAACGAAGTTTAGAGAAGTAAAAATGGTAATGTTGAATGAGATATGGAAGTAAAAATTCTTGTTTCTTGTGGATCGAGAATCAGTGAAAGTCTTGTTATATCATGTTTCATATCAGGATTCGATTATATTAAAGAAGATGGAGTTGTGATTGTTGTGTTAAGGTGAAAATGAGTTTAATTAGTGAATGATCCTTTGTTACTCTGGATTGATTTATTAATAAGATATGTGGATTTGTAAATGTATGTAAGGAGATTGATTCTTTGACTTACATGAGAATTTAAGATTCATGTACGGATTATTGGATTTGAATTATACTGCCAATTTGAGAGTGAATACCTTTCCCGTGCGATTATGAATTGATTGATTTATTATAAGTAACAAAAGTTCTTTTAAGATGAAAATTTTATAAGAATATCGCCAATTGAAGATTAGCAAGGAAATGTGCCAAGAATATTATTATCGACCGATATGGACATTATGGATTTATAGTGGTGCCATAAAACGAACCACAGCATTTAAGCCTTATTCAGACTGTATTATGGTAAATTTATTAAGGATACTATGGTGCATTTAAGATTCGAGAGAAGCATGAGCAGCACTTGAAGATAGTGTCGCAAACCTTGAGAAAGTACTATTTGTAGGTTAAAATCCATGGAAGGAAAAAATTTTGGTGGAAACATAATTGAAATAAGGTGACCTCTGGGGTATATACATATGCATTTGGAGAGTTTTAGTGATGACCACCTTATAAGAGTTGAATTCATGCCATTGTCGATGAAATGAGTGTTGTCATGGAAATTGGAAGTGTAGACACCAAATTTTTGACTATTTCAATTATTTCCTCATCTTTTTATCTATTAGTATTTAGTTATTTATTTTTGAATATTCTAACATATTTTCTTATTTTGTAGGTTTTTATGAAAAAAAAAAGTCTCAAAAATGAAACGCGGACCAGTTACGCGGGATTGTCCGCGTAACTGTCCGCGTAACGAGATCAGAGACGGAAAAATATACGCGCGAATTTTCCAGCCACTTTCTTCCTAATTACCAGCTGTAATTTTGTGTCTTTATCATCAAGTAATCGATTTAGACAATTCCTAACTCACCCTTGATCCCTTAACATTTCATCTAATGTTCAAAATCAACCCACCTCACCTAGAAAAGATCAAGACCCTTAATTGTGAGGCCCCGATTTTTCTCAATATTTGGAAAATATTAAATAATGTTAATTATAATTATTTTTGTTTGCCAAGGTGTTTATATGGTTTGTTTTACTTTTAAAAGTGTTTGTTTTTAACTATTTTGTATTACAAGTCTAAAAACCCTAATTATATGTACAAATCAAACGTTTGTTATTTCATGGATTTTCGGTGTGAACTTGCATGCTCACGGGAGTTGATTACGTTAATTGGGTGACTAGTGACCTAGCTAGGTGTGATTAAGTATTAGTGGACTAAGTTGGGTTTACAACTTATGGACTTAATTGCTAGGAAATGAAATCACTTGGGGCCAAGGTGAAAGATCATTGAAGTTGCTAGGCTTGGATTGAAACTTTGACCAACCCCTTAAATATCTTCTAGGCTTTATCTTATAACTCAAATTGGGACCAATTAAGAGGAAAAAAGAGAAGGGAAGTCGGGTGAAAGCTGAAACAAGAAGGGAAAAAAAACCGTGGGGGAAAAAAGGAAAGAAAGGAAAGGAAAAAAAAAAGAGAAAACTTCAACTCCAACCTTGATTTCTTGCTTGAATCCTTGATTTCTACCTTAAGTTTGCAAACTACTCCATAAAAGGTGACATCTAAGGAAGATTAAGGGGTTGGTGCAGTGATTTGGATGAAGGAAACTCTAGGGTGCATATCTTCAAAAGGGTTTAAGGTAAATACTTCAAGAAGCTACCTTTTCTTTTATTTATTGCTCACATATACTTGATTATGTGTGTTGGATGTTGTTTAGATCAGTGAATAGCAATTTGAGCATGTCAAACATGCATTTGATGGACTAGAACTTGCATGAACATGGCTAGAAATTTGTGACAGCGTGAATGGCAGAACAGGGCAGCCTGTTTGAGCTTGATTTCGTGAGACTTTGATCCAGGATTTTAACATGGATTGAATCTTCATCCTTCCCTCTATATGTATGTTAAATTTGAGCCAAAGTTGTGGTGTTTTAGTTAGACAAAAGTGATAAACAAGTGAGGTATGTTTTGCTGGAATTTCTGGACAGCATGCTTGATCAGTGATGGAGCTTTGTTTTGGGGTATTGAAATGACTTGTTTGATGGTGATTTTGGTTCAATATCATGTTAATAATATTTTTTTGTGGATATATGCTAAGCTTAGGCCACTTCGATTACATTTAAGAAGATTTAAGCTTTGGTTTGCTAGTAGCTTGTAAAATCTGGAAACGATAGTATGATCTTGTTGCTTGTTTAGTAAATGTGTTTGGTTTGCGCCAGTTTGGACTGAATTTGATAGTTAATTTATATATGTACATGTGTGTTTATGTTGGCTTGCAAATGGTATATATTGTATGTGATAGAAATGGACTTGAACCATGCATCGCATAGCTCAAACCAGAAAATCAGGGTTGGTCGAGCAGTCCCTTTAGCTGCGTTTTTCGTCATGATCCGTGTCAAACCAGCTTTTGGCCAAAATACAAACGTTTTAGCCCTGTCTTTCAGCTTTCCAACGCATCTAGAATTTCCTGAATCGGACTTTGGTACACTGAGTTATGGCCGTTTGAATCAGGCCTGACAGACAACCTGTCGACAGAAATCTGGGACTGTTTTCGTAATTTTTGACCTAGATGGAGTGAATCTGAGCAGAAATGGTCTTCATGAAAGTTATATATTGTTCTCTTAGCTTCGAAACGGCACCTCATTCACTCTAATCCGATACTTGTAACTTGAGTTATGAGTAAAGGCGCACAGGGTGTCAAAATTGCCTTTTACACCTTTTAGTGTGTGTTTTCCGTTTTCGTTCCGTTCTCGTCCGTTTTAGTCGAACGCCCATGCATGTACCTTATTTGCTGTTTTAAGTGTTTCTAAGTGGTTTTGGCATCTTAGTGATTGTTTGAGTAATCTTCTGGCTCAACTTTTCATAGGAAGTGACGAGGTCGAGGAGACCGGGGAACTTTTCTAACCTGTTTGCTTTTGTACTACTTTTGGTGAGTAATTAGGACTTTATGTGTGATTATATTGTGAAATGTGATAAGTGGGCGTTTGGACGAGGGTGTACTTTATCGCACTCGACCAAAGCTCCATATACGATTCTTGAATGTATGTGTTGTGTGATATGTGAATGCATATGATGTGTGATATATGATCTGCACCTGTGATATTGTTAGTGATAAGTGACCAAGTGGATGGTCTGATCCCATGGGATGCCTTTGGGGTCTCAATGTCAATGTTGCTTTCTGACCACTTGGATGGTGTGATCTCAAGGGATACCTTTGAGATCTCAATGTTAGTGTGGCTCTCTGACCACTTGGATGGTCTGATCTCAAGGGGTTGCCTTGGGGTCTCAATGGTAAATGTTATTTTCCGACCAAATAGATGGTCTGATTTCAATGCTTTTAGGATCTCAATGATATTATTGGTCAAGCTGTTTTGTACTGTAGACTGGCCAGAGTGGGTTGATAAGGTGGACGGTAGGTACTGTAGACTGGCCAGAGTGGGTTGATAAGGTGGACGGTAGGAGTATAAGTGGGGTCTACGGATTATCGGTTGACGGAGTGTCAACGGAAGATCAAGCGTGGAAACTGAGCTGGCTTTGAAGCCACCCGTATCCTTAATTGTGGTGTTACTTTTTGCTTTTGACTTGAAAATCTGTGGAAAAGTGATTTACATGTGTTTCCCCCCCTGATTATTCACTAAGCATATAGCTTAATCCTTTTCAATTTGTTTTCCTTAGCAGGGGGCCGAAGCGGGAACTGACGCGTGAAAGGCATAGTGTAGCTCTTTTCTTTAGCACTTGCTTTGGGTTGGAGTTTTGGCCATGTATTTTGTATTTTGTATAGCGGGTATGAGAAACCTTGACGGGAGTTACACTCTAACTCTTGTAGTCTTGTAGTGGATATTAAGGATATATATAATGTACATATTAACCTTTTATGAGAATTTGACGCGTTTATCGTTTTGCTATCGAGTCCTGGCGAGAGCTAGGCAGGCGATCCGCTAAGCCCTTTGGTACGCCTCTGGGTACGGTGGGGTCGTCACATTAATGCTAGGTTTTAGTGGCTATAAACAACTCATGATAGGGTTTTCTTCAGAAAGGAGAAGCTGGAGTTGGTTAAAAAAGAGGTGAAGGAAATTAGAGAGAAAAGAATCAGAGAAAAAACGGCTGAGAATCAAAGAGAAAGAGAAAAAGGAGAGAAAAGAGGAAAAATTAGGTTTTCTTCCCTTAGAAGCTTGGTGAAGATCATTCTTGAAGTCTTGGTCCTCCCCTTTCATTTTTTCATCAAGCTGCTGACTCAGGTAACCTTCCTCTACCATACGTACTATGTTTTGGTCAAAAATTGCTGAAAAATTAGACCTTTTGGTGGAACCAAGGTCTTGACTATGTTTTTTGAGTTTTATAATAGTTGATAATGGTTATGTGTTTTTGTATGAGTATGTTATGTTTATATAGCCTTGGTAAGGCCCGTGGACTTGTTTTACGTTTAGAATCAGACGTTTGATGTTCCTGTGTTGATTTTGATGTATTTTCTGCAAAGTTTCTGGAAAAATGTTCTTCGCGTTTTGAAGATGTGAAGAAATGCGAGGTACTTGTGCTGAGTGGTCCGCGTAACACTCCGCGTTTCTGTTTGAATGTTTGAAGATGCAAAGAAACGCGAGGTAGTTGCGCGGACAAGTCCGTGTAACCCCCCCGCGTTTCTAGCCTGACAGTTCTTCTCTTTCTCCTTTTCTTTCTATTTGATGACATTGATGCTTAAGATTCACCCTTTTTGGCTCTAGCTTGTCTTGATATGATCTGAATGATAGTATTTATGCCTTGAAATTAATCCTGCCAACTCTGATGATTTTATTTGTGTTTTTGGTTGAAAAACTGGAAGCAATCTTCCTGGATTTTTTTGAAGATGGGAAGAGACGCGGGTAGTTACGCGGCTCGGTCCGTGTTTCCAATCTTAAATTTGATTTTTGCCTGTAACGTGGACTAGGTTGCGTGGACTTATCCTGTGTAACTGTCCGCGTAACCTCCATTTTTACAATGTTGTTGCTATTTTCTGCTCTTTTGTTCCAGAAACTTACTCTAGTGTTCATGTCTTCAGTCTTGTCCAATTTGTTTGCATAATTTGTTTTGATATCTTTTCTTTGAATTTTTTATTGATTTTTCCTTTAAATTGGTGCCTTGATCCCTTTCTGTTGACATTGAGTCTCAGATAATCATTCCCCTCATTTAAGGATTCAGTTGAGGCATGGCATCAAGGGATGGTAACTTCTTTCCCCTATTATGTGTTCTTATGTGTTCCTATGTGTTTTATGGGTTTTAAATGCTTCATTAGTTAGAATTTCATTTAAGTCATCTAATTGCTTTGCAAGTGGTTAAGAGGCCCTGGAAGGCCAAGTTGTAATAGAATAGGTAATTATTTTAGTTTTCTTTTACGTCTTTCCCCCCTTAGATTGTAATTAGGGCCCTAAATGTAATAATCTTTATGTGCTTATGTGTTTAGGTTATTTGCTTTCTTAGGATTTTTGCATCTAGATATTATGCTTGTGTTTTATGTGTTTATGTGTTTTATGTGTTTACGTGCTTTATTATCATGTCTACATGTTTTATTATGCAAATGTATTGACGCCACCACACTAGTCCAACGCTAGTTGTGTTTCATTCCTCTTAACGTTGTCATACTAGTCCAACGCTAGTCGTGTCTCGTAGAAAAAGGCTAGTCCAATGCTAGACCTTTAGGTCGTTAGAACAACATTTTACATATCATTTCATACATTTAGGGATTTTATTTTCATTTTTTGCATGTTTATTTCTTGTATGTAAAACATGATATTTAAACTTGCATTTACATTTTTGAAATTAGAAAATACATTAGTGCATTTTAGAGCATTACCCTTCGAACAAGGGAAAAGAGCGAGTTTGGCTTCCTAGCCTTAGCACGCTTTTTAAATCCCTTCTATGAAAAGGAAAATTGAAGTCACGAACTTAGTTCTTCGCACCCATTATGTTGCATTATCCCTCTTTAGGACAAACATGTGCATTATTTTAAATTCTATCAAAATCATTTTTAAAAATCAAGTTTCTTCTTCCCGTTTAGCAATTCAAAGTCAAAAATCCATTTTTTTTCTTAAAATTTCATCTTTTGAAAATCAAGTTTCTTTTGCACTTAAAAACTCATCTTTTCAAAAATCCAATTTCTTTTTCCCTTGAGATTTTATGAAAATTGCATTTCTTTTGAAAACCCTAGTTTCCCGTTTTTTCGAGTCTCATCATTTGCATTTTTCGTGACCTCCTCGAGAGATCAAATTTGGATGATACTACTAATGTGATCAATTCCAATCAAACCTCAAGGAGACCTTTTGCCCCTCCGGATCCAATATTATGTGTAGGTTTTGCATCCATATAGATAACATCCAAATGTGATAAATTTTAAAGTTAGAATTAGGAAATTTTTAACTAAATCACGCAACTAGCTTTGGCTAGGTTAGAAGGGTGCCTTAGAGACGAGTGACATCGAATCTTTGCCTTCCCTTCTTTCAACCGTGACCCCCGAACCTTTTTCTCTAGTTTTTCAAAGACCTGGAGTCGTCTAAAAAAGGGTTTTCTTAGTTTATTTTCATTAATTAAAATTTTTGGGTGACTTGGTACACCTAAACTCCATACCAAGTGGCGATTCCAAACTTTTTTAAAAACCCTTTTCTAGACTTTTATTTTTGGGTCCAAATCATCGCATTTTTGTAGTCCCATGACCCATTTCTTTTTCAAAAATCAAAAATCAATTTTTAACTAAAAAGCCTTTTTCAACTAAAAACCCGAAACGATGAGTTTCCTTTCCTTTTTTCAAAAAATGGGGCGCAACAGCTTGGCGACTCCACTGGGGATTTTCCTAAGAGGGTCCGAGCACTTGATTTAGTTGATTATTTCATTTTTCTAACTTTCTTATATATCACATTTGGATGTTTAGGTTGCTTTTCCTTTTTCCCCTTTTTCTTTTCTTTTCTTTTCTTTTCTCTTTTAGGGTTTTTTCCCTCGCAATCGTTCATTACACATCGCGTGCATGATGAATGAATTATTTATCCATTTATTGGTGTTTATCTGTACCGCGCCTTGCATTTGGGGTGGGTGTGCATCTACCCTAGAGGCTCTAGAATGTTTGGTATTTGAATCTCTCCTCTCAAAGGGAATCACTTTCATACGTGCATATGTATTTTATTTTGACCCTACTTTTTTTTACTTTAGTGGCTTGTCATGCCACTCCTCCCTATTAGGATTAGAATTGATCCACTTGGACATGTGGCCGTGGCACGATGTGCACGTAGCAATGTCTGAGGGATCACTCGAACCACCGATTCTTACGCTTTGGGATTGATGACCCTTCGCCTTTGGTCTGAAGGTTTGGGTGCCTGTAACCTTTGTCGAGACTATATGCATTAGTGAGCCCAACCTTATGCATCCATGTTAGAATTGCCTAGGGGAGAGTCTACCTTACCCTATTAAGGATCACTAGACACGAGAGGAGGGATTCCACCCCTCTTTATTCTTGTGCAATTTGTTGCTCCAACGTATTATGTGATATCTGTCGATTAAACTAACCTTTTGTTGTCTTCCTTTTTCTTACATTTCACAAACTCCAGAAAATAAGAGTCTTGGCACTCTTTTAAGGCAAGCCATCCTTCTAGATAGGCTATTGCACGTTTGAATTTATATCTATTGCATTTAAGTTATGATTGCATATCACTTTTAGGCTTACCCCGGCATTCAAATGGGGCTCCTATAGGCCATGTTTCATTTGGCACCCTTACTTGCTTTAATAAGATGACATCATGCATTAATCATAGAGGGAACGCCACTTAGAAAATCCCATTATAGGACTACGCCCACCTCACTTCTCTTGGGTACATAACCCTCTATAGGATATTCACGTTTAAATTTCAGTAAAACTGGATAGGTAGGGCCTGTAGGTAAGGTATTTGACCCAATTGACATGATTCAAATGGATAGACCTAGACGTATCAAGCAACTGTTAGCAGTTCCAGTGGAAATTCAGCTATGGCCCGGGCTTCTCTCACCAAGCGAGATCAACCAAATAGCGACATACCTCGGACCAATTGGGGATCTCAAGGACATAGAATCTGATGGGTATTTGGTAGAGGCTCTAATCCAACTATGGGACCCTAGCTGTTTCGCATTTAGGATAGGAAATAAGGAATTTACTATGACAATTGAGGAGGTATCTGGTCTTCTTAACTTATCAGTAGAAGGTACTGCAGTGATATTCCCCTTTGCTTCTGGAAAGGCTGAGTTCTGTCACTTCACTGGATTAAAGGAGTCTGTGGTACTAGGGTCAGATCAAAGCATAGATGTAAGGTTTTTGTTTGATAGATTTGCTGCAAGAGATGGATTCGACAAATATGCCAAAGATTTTTCGTTCAATTCCAAAGCTATCTGGGAGCACAAAAGGCCATGGGTATATGGATTTGTCATGGCAGGAGTCTATTTATTTCCAAGAAGAGACGGAAAAATTGGTTTTAAGATCACCAAGCTTATGAATGACCTGTTCTACGGGATTGGAAATCGACGAGACTCTATAGTACTGACCATATTAGCAGACCTCTTTGTAGCTTGTACAAATTGCTAAAAGGGGGTGAAGTTCTTCCATGAATCGAACCGAATTCTGCACATGTGGGCTATGGAGCATTTCAAAAGACAATTACCCGCTCCTGATAGTGTGCCTCTAGTTGGATACAATTGGCTGATTACTCATTACAAGAGAGTAGATAGGAATAACCTACCAAGGAATGCTTCAGAATGGGTAGACTTTTTGAATACACCACCAGATCACAAGATTAGATGGGTACTAGATTGGACAGACTGCCTCGACCCGATTCTTCACACCAAATCCTCCGATTTTGTACCGTTGCTAGGAACTCAAGGCATTATGAGCTACACTCCAAGGAGATTTTTGAGACAGTTGGGACGCGTTCAAGGACTACCGCCTCTACCCGATTTGACCAACTTCACCATCATTTTTGACAAGGGAATCTGTCCGGCCAAAATTCCAATGAAGGTACCAATCACGCAAGCATGGGGAACGTTGTCCAAGGACAAGGATATTGCTTACATTCCACAACATAAACAGTTGGCTCTGGTCACACCTCAGTATGAAGACTGGCTTAGGAATTGTGATGAAAGACAGCTGCAAGGGGCGCAAATCGATGAAGTCAAGAAACTGATGGCGATCATTGAGGCAAAGAATAGAGAGAATGTACAATTGAAGCAATCCGTGCAAGCAAACAAGGATTTGGTGGACAAGAACAAAAAGATGTATGAAGAGATGCAAAAAAAAAACCAAGACTTGAAACGGAAATGTGCCGAACTATATGACCAAACTGAGCGCATGAGGAACCCCTACTCTAAAGAACCAAAAGATGCTGTAATAGATAGGTTGAAAAAATTCAATGGTTTTGTACAAGAACGCCTTCAAGAGATGATGTAGACTATGAAGTTTTAGAATTTGCTAATGAAGAACTTTTTCATCATTTTCACTAGTGTCAAATCTCAGGTTTGATGAACGGGCCCCACCTTGAAAGCATTGTATCATGCTAGGCCTACCCTTGGCACAAAAGGGCTCCCCTCTAGGACATGCATCCGAATTATATAAACAATCACTAACTTCACTCTTTTTCTTTTTTTCTTCCAAATAAATCTCCACAGCTCCCTTTGGAAATAAGCTTCTAAAGTGTGCTTCTCTTCCCATTCAGGTACTTTTAAAAATAGCTCCACGCAGAAGTCCCATCATTACCCGATCCAAAAGCAAGAGCTTGAAGCAACCCGTAAACATGAGTTCTGCACCAAAAGGCTCAGATAGGAATGCTTTGGTCACTTCGCCCGACTTTGCTGCCTTGGGAGCTCAGTTAAGTGAAGTACTGGGAAGGATTAATGAGATGAGCACCGAGATGGCCGCGCAAAGGCGTGTAATTGATCAGTTGGTGGGAAATAACAGTGGAGGAGGTGTCTCGAATGAGCATGAACCCATTGTTAGTAACCCCCTGTGACAGATAGTGAACTCCCTTTCCTGACCAATATTCAAACTACTTTTGTCCCGCCTACTTCTAACCCATACGATGTTACCTTTTCTCATCACAACACCAATTTTTCACATTCCCATCCTAATTACATCCTACTAAGCCCTACCAAAAAGACAAACCCTTATACTCAACCCCAGATCACCTTAAACGTACTTCCCAATCATACCAAGCCTCATCTTCATACCACGGAACCCTTTGTATGGGACATTGACTCCCAAGGAAAGCCGGAGATAGATGAGCCTGCCATGCCAGTTGACAAAGATCTGTACAGATTTGAGGAGTTTATAAAGAAGAACCAGGGTTTGAACCTACATGGTGGATTGGATTACGATGATCTATGCCTATTTCCTGACATCCAGCTACCTATGGGTTTCAAAACCCCCAAGTTCAGCAAATATAATGGTACCGGGAACTCTAAGACGCACCTTAAAATGTTTGCCAACAAACTTGGCAAACCAGTGGAGGATGAGAACTCGCCTATGCGTCTGTTCCCCGAGAGCCTAGAGGGGGATGCTTTGGATTGGTACTCGAACCTAAAACCTCAAGAGATTAAAACTTGGTTGGATTTGTCGACAACTTTTGTGAAGCAGTATGAATTCAATTGTGGGTTGGCACCGACACAAACAATATTGGAAGGAATCAAAAGGAGACCTTCAGAAGATCACAAAACATATGCCAAGCGTTGGAGAAAATTAGCTGCGAGGGTGGAGCCTCCTATGACTGAAGAAGAGATTGTTCGTACTTTCATCAAGGCACGAAGAATTTTTTCGCATGACTGGGAGTTCATTTGCTGCAATTGTTAATAAGTTGGAATAATATGATGAATTTGTCAAGATGGGGAAGATTGTTAACGTGTCAGCATTGAAACAGCAATTGGAAGTTCTGCAGAATCAAAATAACAATGGGAATAAGTACCAATTCAAGAAGAAAGAAGGAGAAACTGCATTCGTATGGGATGAAGGCCCATCTTTTAGACCAAGAATTCAACGATATCCTGCCTACTCATCCCCTTACCTACACTACCCTAATTCTCATCCTGTTTACCACACCATTGCCCAAACCTCCTACTCTCGACCAGTTCATCTAAATACCACATCAATACCTCCAGTTCCTCAACCCACCTTTCAAAACTATCTTCGTCAAACCTATAACCCAAGACCAACCTCACAAAGCAACAATCCCATTCAAAATCCTATCCCAGCCTGTGGGATTCCAACTCAAAGGCCATCTCGAACTTTCTCTAATTTGGGCAGGCCAATTGATCAGTTATACGAGCAGTTGAAAGCAGCTGGAAAGATGGGAACAGTTCCCCCCAAAATCTATCCTAACGGTCTGCCTCCTGGTTATGATCCCCAAACCATTTGTGCTTACCATTCTGGAAGTCTAGGTTATTCAACGACTAATTGTTGGGTCTTGAAACACAAGATCCAAGACATGATTGATGCCGGAGACATTATCCTGAAAAAAAAGGGAGAACAGGGGCCAAATGTCAGCAAGAATCCTCTACCAGAGCATGGAGGTACTGTGGGAGTAATCATCAGTGATGAGGAGTTTGTTGACCGTGCTAAATACATCATGGATGAAACTAAAGCGTTTGGTATAATGGAAATTAATCAGACAAGAATGAGGAGAATGTTGTCCTCTAAGGAATTCGTGGCAAAGAATACGGATGACATTTTTGAAGGAAATTTGAAATCACCTTTGTATGGGAAAGATGACCCATTTATTGTAAAAAGAGGACTCTCCTGAGATTGAAGTGGGTTTATATCAATCCTGTATGAGAACTATTTGTAAGGCTGGATCATCTGAAATTTTGGAGTTCCTATCAGTTTCTAAGAAGACATGCAGAATTGGTCAACTGACTACCTTTCCTCTTGAAGGAAATTTTGGTAAAATCAGGGGATTGTCTTTTGGTTTAGGGCCGTCCACATGGAGCTCTAATTTGGATCTTTTGTTAGAAATTATTTTGTTATTTGGCCTTTATTATCATTTCAGTTTTTCAAATTATTTTTCTATAGCATGGCATATTTTGTTTAAGGAAATTACTGAAATGGAAATGAGAGTCTAGGATGAAGGTTTTTCTTAATTTGGGTTCATATCTGTGAAATGGTTATTTTGATTAAATTTTAGTGGATTTTTGAACTCAAAGAAATGAAGGATTTGCCTCTATTCTTTAATTTTTTCTATTTGTCTATTACATGTTTTATTTTGTTCTTAGATGTCCACAAATAAAAACCTTTGACCCTTGGATGTCACCATTTTGGAATTTGATGAATGCAAATTTTGATACTGATACGAACTACGTTAATAAGTAACGCAACCCGCACACGAAGAACGTAGGATCTAGAATATTGGTAAACAAAGTTGGAAAACTCACACAGCGGAAGACCTTCACCCGTTGAGCACTTGCACAACGAACGTTGGTATAATGGTAGAGGACGCCACAATTCAACGTGTTCTTGAATTGATAAGTCAATGAACCCTTAAAGAACACTCTAAGGTATTCAAATCGCTTCAAGGAAGCAAAAGAGGTGATAACACTCACAAAGTAATTTGCTGAATATTTCTTGTATATTAAAAATGAAATAAAGTGGCTTATTTATAGCCTATAAGACACGAAAACCTAATCTAAGTAGGAAACCTAAATTCGGCCAGCTTTGGAAGCTTGAAGAACCGAAACCTTAACTAACTAGGAAACTAGTTTTTAGGAAACTACTAATAATACTAGAGGCTAAACAATTAGGAAATTATTTTAACCTAACTAAGAATGGAAAAATACTGCTCAATAATTCAATGACCAGAAGACTTTAGCTTGTAAAGCGTGCCCACGCTCTACATGTAGGAGAGGGATTAGAAGACTCTGGCTTGTAAGGCGTGCCTACAGCTAACAGGTGCAAGTCTTCTGGTTTGCACGTTTATTAACTGAAGTAAATCAAATTATGGAGTGATGTTGCTTGAATCCTCATGCACACTTAGCATAGTAACACAAGGCAGTGATTACTCGTCCAAATTGCTAAGTGGCTTAACTTGATCATGAGATGGCTTGAATATGGAAATATGGTAGCCCACCGGATTCGCATCATTCCCCTCCTCTTAAAGGCGATTTGTCCCAAATCGAACGATTGCTTGAGGAGAAGAATTGTAGGTAACACATGGATAAATGCAAGCCATGAAGCATGCCTTCTACTTAGCTTGAAGTGGAACCAACGAGCACGCTTCAACCACGATCTTAACTCATGCACAAACCAAGGCCAACAAGGATGCTCACGTTCCATGAACCACGAATACGTATCACATGTAGCCTCACTATGGTCACAATCATCCTTCCAATCTATGCCTGGATCAAACACAAAAATTATAGGATGAGTAAAAACAAAGGATACGCAAACACTAGTTGCATCAAGAAAATTATCAACTTGGTTAGCACGCAACACACTATTAGGATATTTAGTATAATGCAAAAACTCACTAACAAAACGATATGGACAAGCATCACACTCACATAAATAAGGATCACAAAACTCAAAAACATTAAACAACTTATAAAGACTCAAAATTTGATTTAAACTAGTGCTTTTCACATCAAACCTCAAACAACTCTTTGCATGGAGGTCATAGAGTAGATGGACAGCCTTATCAAAACTCATAAGTCCAAGATGATAGACTATATCACACACATTGATAATCTTGGCAACAATAACAATGAATTTGAAAGCCATAACACGTATAAAATCACTTGGAACATATGGCTTCACTAGAAGAATTAAACCACAAAAACACAAAACAATACTCCCATGACTAGAACAAATGCAACACATAGGGGTACTAAAGCTAACTAGAGATTGAGGATATTGGAGTAAATAGACAGATTTGTTAAACTTCTTAATCCTCAAAGAACTAGTCATACCATGCACACATGTATCTTTCAACATGATGCTATTCAATTCACATATACAATCAAAAACACACAAGTCAAGGAAAATAAAAGACACATAAGGACTCAAAATGCAAAGCTGAAAATGGCCTATTTCAATACTAGGACTAATAACACAATGCAGACAATTGACACAAATAAGAAAATCAAATTGGAAAGGAATAATTTCATTTTCAAAATCAATTGGAACTAAACTCCCTTTCAAAGCAAGTGGATGGTGTGCTAAAGCAGTGCATTTCGCCATAGAGTGATGATAGAAATTAGCAACTCCTTGAAAGATCAACAATCTATCAAATGACTTAGCAATGGTGCATGTCAAAACCAGCTTCACTTCACCTTGTGTAACCTGCAAAAAACAAGAAACACTAAACAAAACAAAGTTAAGTTCGTTAGAAGAAACATAAGACTTTGAACCCTCACTGGCTACCAACTCAAGTTTGGATTGCTCACTCTTTTTTGCAAGCTCAACACTTGGCTCACAAACTAAAATATCACTCTTAACACTCACGACTTGAACACTCATTTTATCATTCTCACTCATCTCACTTGATTTTTGAATTTCTTTTTTTTGAGTGGCTTTCTCAATTTTTACCTCAACTAACTCTTTTTTCATGCTATGGGACTCATGCTCACTTTTCATAAAATCTAAATCAATACAAAGTCTCTCATAATCAAGTGATACAAGTATAGTACGACGTCCATTAAATGTGAAGGAATACTTGTTAGTATGTCCATCATATTTAACATCACGCCTCAGCATCCATGCTTTACCCAATAGCACATGCGTAATTTGGATTGGAACTACGTCACACAACATCTCATCAACGTACTTGCCAATACGAACAGGAACAAGTGTGTGTTTAGTAATCCAAATATCACCATTAGCACTCGAACTACGTTAATAAGTAACGCAACCCGCACACGAAGAACGTAGGATCTAGAATATTGGTAAACAAAGTTGGAAAACTCACACAGCGGAAGACCTTCACCCGTTGAGCACTTGGACAATTTATATGGATGAAGATGATCAATGGTTGGAAGTTGAAGTTTCTCAACAATGAGAGCACTTGCGAGGTTAACTTCACAACACACATCAATGGCCAAGCTGCACACTTTATTTTTGGTATGGCTTCGAGAATAAAACCAACCATGTGGCTGTGAATGGATGATATTCAATTGATCATCTACACTACGTAACACAACATCTTTAACTCCTTTAGCACTTGGACGTGATGTTTCCAAGTTGTCAATTCTTTGGTGTAAAAGCTCCAATTTTTTATCCAAGCGGTTGATTGATTCTGAAAACATTTTAAAATCAAAGGCTGGGGAAGATCCCTCACCCTCGTTAGCCATGATGATCAATAAAGAAAGTGCAAATTAGGGTTAGGAAGTCCTCACACACTCCCTCACGTGTATGCACTCAACCCTCGTGTTTACACTCAATAGCACTCTAATGTTCTCACCAATCACCTCTCAAGTCAACTTTGGTAACAACTTGAAGAAATTAGAGTTCCTTCTAGTGTAGACCAACTTGCCAATTTAGATCATGGTGAAATTAGGCAAGAATGACACAAGAGATTTAGGAAACAAAAACACAAAAAGAATTGTCGAGTGCTAATGGTGATATTTGGATTACTAAACACACACTTGTTCCTGTTCGTATTGGCAAGTACGTTGATGAGGTGTTGTGTGACGTAGTTCCAATCCAAATTACGCATGTGCTATTGGGTAAAGCATGGATGCTGAGGCGTGATGTTAAATATGATGGACATACTAACAAGTATTCCTTCACATTTAATGGACGTCGTACTATACTTGTATCACTTGATTATGAGAGACTTTGTATTGATTTAGATTTTATGAAAAGTGAGCATGAGTCCCATAGCATGAAAAAAGAGTTAGTTGAGGTAAAAATTGAGAAAGACACTCAAAAAAAAGAAATTAAAAAATCAAGTGAGATGAGTGAGAATGATAAAATGAGTGTTCAAGTCGTGAGTGTTAAGAGTGATATTTTAGTTTGTGAGCCAAGTGTTGAGCTTGCAAAAAAGAGTGAGCAATCCAAACTTGAGTTGGTAGCAAGTGAGGGTTCAAAGTCTTATGTTTCTTCTAACGAACTTAACTTTGCTTTGTTTAGTGTTTCTTGTTCTTTGCAGGTTACACAAGGTGAAGTGAAGATGATTTTGACTTGCACCATTCCTAAGCCCATTGATGGATTGTTGATCTTTCAAGGAGTTGCTAATTTCTATCATCACTCTATGGCGACATGCACTGCCTTAGCAAACCAGCCACTTGCTCTGAAAGGGAGTTTACTTTCAATTGATTTTGAAACTGAAATTACTCCTTTCCAATCTGATTTTCTTATTTGTGTCAATTGTCTGCATTGTGTTATTAGTCCTAGTATTGAAATAGGCCATTTTCAGCTTTGCATTTTGAGTCCTTATGTGTCTTTTATTTTCCTTGACTTGTGTGTTTTTGATTGTATATGTGAATTGAATAGCATCATGTTGACAGATACATGTGTGCATGGTATGACTAGTTCTTTGAGGATTAAGAAGTTTAACAAATTTGTCTATTTACTCCAATATCCTCAATCTCTAGTTAGCTTTAGTACCCCTATGTGTTGCATTTGTTCTAGTCATGGGAGTATTGTTTTGTGTTTTTGTGGTTTAATTCTTCTAGTGAAGCCATATGTTCCAAGTGATTTTATACGTGTTATGGCTTTCAAATTCATTGTTATTGTTGCCAAGATTATCAATGTGTGTGATATAGTCTATCATCTTGGACTTATGAGTTTTGATAAGGCTGTCCATCTACTCTATGACCTCCATGCAAAGAGTTGTTTGAGGTTTGATGTGAAAAGCACTAGTTTAAATCAAATTTTGAGTCTTTATAAGTTGTTTAATGTTTTTGAGTTTTGTGATCCTTATTTATGTGAGTGTGATGCTTGTCCATATCGTTTTGTTAGTGAGTTTTTGCATTATACTAAATATCCTAATAGTGTGTTGCGTGCTAACCAAGTTGATAATTTTCTTGATGCAACTAGTGTTTGCGTATCCTTTGTTAACCAACTAGTGAAGAAATTAGAGTTTCTTCTAGTGTTAACCAACTTACCAATTTAGACCACGGTGAATTTAGGCAAGAATGACATAAGAAATTTAGGAAATAAGGACACAAAATTAGGAAACAAAAGATAGAACAAATTAGGAAAACAAAGACTCACAAGAAGAATTAGGAAACTAAGACAAAAGGAATTAGGAAACTAAGACACAATGATTTAGGAACAAGGACTTAAACCAGTTCGTGCTCAATCAAGGATAAAGAAATACAGGATTTAGACAAATTAGAATGCTGGAAATTTAATGAAACAACCCTAGAAGCAAAACTCAAATTATCACAAAGAAAGAAACCCTAATCCCGATTCCCTTGGATGAACTTTGCTTGATTTTTCAGGTAGGATTCTTGCGGACTTTTTGCATGTTTGTTGGCTGGAAATTGCAGCTTCTTAAGTGTGTTTTTTGGTAACAATGAAACAGCAGCAAGTAGTTTCCAAAAATGGTTCAAATTGGTTAAGGAAAGCAAGTCAAAGCGGTGGACTTTTCTTGTTTCCAAAACAGATTTGGAAACTTGCTTTCAAAACAATTTTGGAAACCTTGTCCCAACTGATTTTGGGAAGCTTTCCTTTTGGTGATTCTTTGGCCTAACCCTTTCCTTTTTCTTTTCTTTTCGTTGCCTTTTCTTTTCCCTTCTTTTTTTTTTTTTAACAGCAACAAGAATTTGGCAACCAAGTATTTAGGAAGGTTGAATTTGGAAAGTGATTTGCAAGGTTCAAGAATCAATTTCAAGATCCAACCTTTCAAGCCAAAACTTCAAGATTCACACAAGAATTTCAAGATCTCAAGATGATAATCAAGAAAGCTCAAAGTTCAATCAAATTTCATCCAAGAATCTTCAAATTTTGCTAGAACCACAAGACAAACATTATTTTCCAGCACACTAAGATGTTTGGGCAGAATTGAATGAAAGATTTTTTTTTTTGACTCAAGAGACGAAACTAGATGCAAAACACCCTAAAGGAAATTTCGGACAGCAATCAAGACAACGTGACAACAAGACACAACTCAACAAGAAGCAACAAGGCCTAGACAAGAAAGATGACAAGAAGACAAAAAGATCGTGACTTTTTTTTTTTTGGTTAATTTTCTTGACACACAAGAGACACAAAAACAGCAAGGACATGAAGGAAAAGAGACAGAATTTGAATGATGCAATCAAGAGGAATTCGGATGAACAGTAACAGTGAACAGTAGAGGTAAACAGTATCTCTACAGTGCCGATGAACAGTAACTCCGTTTTTTTTTTTTTTTTTTGCAGATTAAAACTGAAATTCAAAGACACAAAGAAACGAAGGAAATTGACTCTAAGGGATATACTTGTTACCTCCAACTAGCTCTGATACCAACTGATACGAACTACGTTAATAAGTAACGCAACCCGCACACGAAGAACGTAGGATCTAGAATATTGGTAAACAAAGTTGGAAAACTCACACAGCGGAAGACCTTCACCCGTTGAGCACTTGGACAACGAACGTTAGTATAATGGTAGAGGACGCCACAATTCAACGTGTTCTTGAATTGATAAGTCAATGAACCCTTAAAGAACACTCTAAGGTATTCAAGTCGCTTCAAGGAAGCAAAAGAGGTGATAACACTCACAAAGCAATTTGCTGAATATTTCTTGTATATTAAAAATGAAATAAAGTGGCTTATTTATAGCCTATAAGACACGAAAACCTAATCTAAGTAGGAAACCTAAATTCGGCCAGCTTTGGAAGCTTGAAGAACCGAAACCTTAACTAACTAGGAAACTAGTTTTTAGGAAACTACTAATAATACTAGAGGCTAAACAATTAGGAAATTATTTTAACCTAACTAAGAATGGAAAAATACTGCTCAATAATTCAATGACCAGAAGACTTTAGCTTGTAAAGCGTGCCCACGCTCTACATGTAGGAGAGGGATTAGAAGACTCTGGCTTGTAAGGCGTGCCCACAGCTAACAGGTGCAAGTCTTCTGGTTTGCACGTTTATTAACTAAAGTAAATCAAATTATGGAGTGATGTTGCTTGAATCCTCATGCACACTTAGCATAGTAACACAAGGCAGTGATTGCTCGTCCAAATTGCTAAGTGGCTTAACTTGATCATGAGATGGCTTGAATGTTGAAATATGGTAGCCCACCGGATTCGCATCAGATATCTCTCATGAACTTGGATGCCACCATTTGTAAGATGACCGAAACACACCGAGATTGGCATGAGAAACTACCTTTTTGGCATGTAGAACTGCAATCAGGATTTCTACTGGAGCAATTCCTTATTAACTCATGTGTGGTATGGAAGCAGTTTTACTTGCCGAGGTCAAGATCCCGTCTTTGCGCATTCTGATGGAGGCTCAGTTGAAGGATGCCGAATGGATTAAGCAGCGCCATGAAAAATTGTCTTTAATTGATGAAAAGAGGTTGAACGCTATTTGTCATGGGCAATGCTAAGGTTTTAAAGCGAATCCTTCCGATACAGGAGGAGGTTAAGGGAAAATTCGCTCCGAACTGGCAAGGGCCGTTCATTATTCAAAAGGTGTTGCCTGGAGGAGCATTGGTTCTCATGGAGATGGACGGGCAGATTTTTCCTCAACCAATCAATTCAGACATGTGTAAAATATTTTTCATATGATTGAGCAAAATTTCATTAGAAATTGTCTCAAAAAGGTGGTCTGAAAAGCCGACCTTCTTCCTTTTCGTTTAAACACTTCAACGCGCAGTTCTCCTATTTGAACCTATAAAAGAATAGTTAATTATTTAGCAAATCCCCCTGAGAATCGTAAACCCCACACTGGGGTAATTTTTATTAATTTATTTATTTTATTTATTTTTGAAAAAAAAGAGAAGAACAAAAGAAAGAAGAAGAAAAAACCAGATTAGAGCTAAACTGGGGCAATTTTTTTTGAAAAATGTGATCTCAGGATTGTTTAAAGCCCTTCTTAAAAATCTGCATTCGAGTTTTGCCCTCTTTTTATACCTTACCAAGCCCCGTCACAAAAACCAAAACCTCACTGACCTCCACCTCTTGCAGAATTTCTGAAGGAACTTTCTTGATCAAAAAGGCAAATGATGTAAATACATTCTCTTTGAATTTTTGTCAGAAGGGATTGTCTCACTGATGCTACCATTTTAACAAACGTGCTTAAATTGACAAAAGTTGGGGGTTAAGTCTGTCTACTTCATTATGCTACTTTATCAGTCAACTCTGGTGGAAATCTGAAAGGGTACTGAGGCAAGTTTTGAAAAGCAACAGTGCAAGCAGAAAGGAAAAGCTCCTGGGACAAGGGAAGCCAGTGATTATGCTTATCAGGGTTTACCTTATATCAAGCACTCCCTTGCCGTCAACAAATTCCAAAAAACGATATCCAAAGGGGTCAAGTGTGACACATTTGTTTTAAATAGTTTTCCTGGTGTTTTTCTATTATTGATTTAAAATACCATGTTTAGCATTCATTCTATGGTTATGATGTCATTTTAAAATAAAATTTTTCTTTGCACAAATTCTTGCACATATTTTCATCAAAGGGACACTTTCATCAAAGGACAATCCTCTTAGATTACCATGAAGTTATGGGTGATATAGGATCAGAAGCAATCGGAGTAACAGAACGGATCTACACTGGCAAAATAAAAAGAATTCTGCTTACACCGCTCATCGACGTCCAAGAACTCATGTTTACGAGCTGCTCAAGATAAAAGGGTCAAACGGTGGCGGCGTTATTATTACTTTTCACCATTTCCTTTCTTTTGCAGAGAAGTAGAGACAAGTGACCGATCGGTCCAATCGAGGAGACCAGCTTTATTTTGAGTAAATGTTTAGAATGTATGATTAAATCATTTTGAAAATTGATTAATTGCATGTTTTGAAAAATCGGGGGAGGGGATCAAAGGTTTGCAAATGATAATAAACAATAATGAGATGATAAAAAAAACTTCATCTAAATTACACATTCATCCAACAAATTGCTTTGCTTTCCAAGATTTGACTCAAAAATGGTGCAAATATCCAATCATTAGGCTGCAATTGCCTTCATCTTTTTGAAATAAAGGCCGCACGACGTGAAAAATCCTTTTTCCATCTTATTCGGAAATAATTGTTATGTGATTAAGACATTAGCATTTTAGAAAATATGTTTTGTAAAATAGGGAAAATTATGCCTCAGTTTTTTCCTATTAAATAAGATTTCTTCTTTTATTGGATTTTGCAAGAAAATGATTGATATAGTTGGCAAATGATCCTTTTTCAATTGATATTCCATAAAAAAAAAAGTCTCAACACCGAAACGCGGACCAGTTACGCGGGATTGTCGGCGTAACTGTCTGCGTAACGAGATCAGAGACGAAAAAATATACGCGCGAATTTTCCAGCCACTTTCTTCCTAATTACCAGCTGTAATTTTGTGTCTTTATCATCAAGTAATCTATTTAGACAATTTCCAACTCACCCTTGATCCCTTAACACTTCATCGAATGTTCAAAATCAACCCACCTCACCTATAAAAGATCAAGACCCTTAATGCTAGGTTTTAGTGGTTATAAATAACTCATGATAGGGTTTTCTTCAAAAAGGGAGAAGCTGGAGTTGGTTAAAAAAGAGGTGAAGGAAATTAGAGAGAAAAGAATCAGAGAAAAAATGGCTGAGAATCAAAGAGAAAGAGAAAAAGGAGAGAAAAGAGGAAAAATTAGGTTTTCTTCCCTTAGAAACTTGGTGAAGATCATTCTTGAAGTCTTGGTCCTCCCCTTTCATTTTTTCATCAAGCTGCTGACTCAGGTAACCTTCCTCTACCATACCTACTATGTTTTGGTCGAAAATTGCTAAAAAATTAGACCTTTTGGTGGAACCAAGATCTTGACTATGTTCTTTGAGTTTTATAGTAGTTGATAATGGTTATATGTTGTTGTATGAGTATGTTATGTTTATAAAGCTTTGGTAAGGCTCATGAACTTGTCTTACGTTTAAAATCAGACGTTTGATGTTCCTGTGTTGATTTTGATGTATTTTCTGCAAAGTTTCGGGAAAAATGTTCTTCGCGTTTTGAAGATGTGAAGAAACGCGGGGTACTTGCGCGGAGTGGTCCGCATAACGCTTCGCGTTTCTGTTTAAATGTTTGAAGATGTGAGGAAACGCGAGGTGGTTGCGCGAACAAGTCCACGTAACCACCCGCGTCTCTAACCTGAAAGTTCTTCTCTTTCCCCTTTCTTTCTATTTGATGATATTGATGCTTAAGATTCACCCTTTTTTTGGGTCTAGCTTGTCTTGATATGATCTGAATGATAGTATTTATGCCTTGAAATTGATCCTGCCGTCTCTGATGATTTTATTTGTGTTTTTTGGTTGAAAAACTGGAAGTAATCTTCCTGGATTTTTTTGAAGATGGGAAGAGACGTGGGTAGTTACTGGGCTCGATCCGCGTTTCCTGTCCGCGTTTCCAATCTTAAATTTGATTTTTGCCTGTAACGCGGACTAGGTTGCGTGGACTTATCCTGCGTAACTGTCCGCGTAACCTCCATTTTTACAATGTTGTTGCTATTTTCTGCTCTTTTGTTCCAGAAACTTACTCTAGTGTTCATGTCTTCAGTCTTGTCCAATTTGTTTGCATAATTTGTTTTGATATCTTTTCTTTGAATTTTTTATTGATTTTTCCTTTAAATTGGTGCCTTGATCCCTTTCTGTTGACATTGAGTCTCAGATAACCATTCCCCTCATTTAAGGATTCAGTTGAGGCATGGCATCAAGGGATGGTAACTTCTTTCCCCTATTATGTGTTCTTATGTGTTCCTATGTGTTTTATGGGTTTTAAATGCTTCATTAGTTAGAATTTCATTTAAGTCATCTAATTGCTTTGCAAGTGGTTAAGAGGCCCTGGAAGGCCAAGTTGTAATAGAATAGGTAATTATTTTAGTTTTCTTTTACGTCTTTCCCCCCTTAGATTGTAATTAGGGCCCTAAATGTAATAATCTTTATGTGCTTATGTGTTTAGGTTATTTGCTTTCCTAGGGTTTTTGCATCTAGATATTATGTTTATGTGTTATGTGTTTATGTGTTTTATATGTTTACGTGCTTTATTATCATGTCTACATGTTTTATTATGTAAAATGTATTGACGCCACCACACTAGTCCAATGCTAGTTGTTGTTCATTCTCTCTAACGTCGTCACACTAATCCAACACTAGGGATTTTGTTTTCATTTTTTGCATGTTTATTTCTTGTATGTAAAACATGATATTTAAACTTGCATTTACATTGTTGAAATTAGAAAATAAATTAGTGCATTTTAGATCATTATCCTTCGAACAAGGGAAAAGAGCGAGTTTGGCTTCCTAACCTTAGCACGCTTTTTAAATCCCTTCTATGAAAAGGAAAATTGAAGTCATGAACTTAGTTTCCCGCACCCATTTTATTGTATTATCCCTCTTTAGGACATCATGTGCATTATTTTAAATTCTATCAAAATCATTCTTTAAAAATCAAGTTTCTTCTTCCCGTTTAACAATTCAAAGTCAAAAATCCATTTTTCTTAAAATTTCATCTTTTGAAAATCAAGTTCCTTTTTGCACTTAAAAATTCATCTTTTCAAAAATCCAATTTCTTTTCCCTTGAGATTTTATGAAAATTGCATTTCTTTTGAAAATCCTAATTTCCCATTCTTTTCGAGTCTAATCATTTGCATTTCTCGTGACCTCCTCGAACTAATGTGATCAATTCCAATCAAACCTCAAGGAGACATTCCGTCCCTTCCCGATCCAACATTAGGTTTAAGTTTTGCATCCATATAGATAACATCCAAATGTGAAAAATTTTAAAGTTACAATTAGGAAATTTTTAACTAAATCACGCAACTAGATTCGGCTAGATTAGAAGGGTGCCTTAGAGACGAGTAACATCGAATCTTTGCCTTCCCTTCTTTCAACCGTGACTCCCGAACCTTTTTCTTTAGTTTTTCTTAGACCTGAAGTCGTCTAAAAAGGGTTTTCTTAGTTTATTTTCATTAATTAAAATTTTTTGATGACTTGGTACACCTAAACTCCATACCAAGTGGCGACTCCAAATTTTTCTAAAAACCCTTTTCTAGACTTTTGTTTTTGGGTCCAAATCGTCACATTTTTTTAGTCCCATGACCCATTGCTTTTCTTTTTCTTTTTCAAAAAAATCAAAAATCAATTTTTTAACTAAAAAAACCTTTTTTCCAACTAAAAAACCGAAAATATGGGTTTCTTTCCTTTTTGCAAAAAATGGGGCACGACAGGAAGATATCAGAGTAGAGGAGATGTTATCATATGAAGAACATCATGTGCAGATTCATGGTAAGAATGTAAAGGATTTGAGAAACAAATAAATTCCTTTGGCTAAGGTTGTATGGAGAAATCATGGGATTAAGGAAGTAACCTGGAAAGTTGAAGAAGAGATCCGAGAGAATTGTCCAGAATGATTTGTAAGCGAGATACGAATTTCGAGGACGAAAGTTTTTTAAGGGGGGAAGGATGTGAGGGCCTCAAAATTCTAATTTTATTTTTAAAATGCATAATAATATTTATATTATAATTATTCACTAAAATATTAGTGAATTTATATTTTGTGTTATTATTTTTCCAATTTAGAGGAATTTTCAAGAATTGTTTGCCGGTGTGTGGATTCGGCCAGATTTAGCGTTAATTTTTGTTCCGATGTGTGAATAGTGACTTTAAGATGAAATCGAACATATGTAGAGATATTACAGAGACATAATTAAGGTTGGACAATGTTGGAATGAGATAAAACAGTAAAAATTAAAGTGTCGCGCATCGACGCGAAAAAAAGTGGTCATTTGACCACTTTTCCATAAATTAAGGAGAGCCAAGTGTTTTGTCTATAAAAGGCACAATTCATGCTCCTTATCCCTTCATTATTTTCAGCTGCAATCTTCGGGAGCCTTAGAGAGAGAGAGGGTTGAATATAGAGAGAGTTTGAGAGATTTTCTTCTTCATCTTCTTTGTCTTCCATTTCTTGAAGCTTCAAGACTTCATTGGAAGCTTTGATCTTGTGTCTTCCCCTTCCCTTGGCAGCCGTGAGAGAGAGAGAGTTAGGGAGTGAGGTACGAAAGTTAGAGAGAGAAAAAAAGAGGAAAGAAAGCTTGTGTGGTTTGTCTCCTTCTTGTTCTTGAGTTTGTTGTCGGAAATCATCATCAAAACAAGCGGATCTTGGGTTAAGGTTGGAGCTTTTTGGAGTTGCTAAACTTGTGAGTATCATTCTTGAGTAGATCTTCATTAGATCTTACTTGATCTTGTTAGATCTGAAAAGATCTTAAGGTATAACCCTTAAAACTCTTAGCTTTAGCCTTATTAGTGTCAGATCTGTAGATTCTGTGATTAATTTTGCTAAAAATGGTTATGATTGGAATATTTGAGTTGGGCTCTTGAATTCCCAACTTAGGTAGCGGACTTGAGGTGACTTTTAGGTAGCGGACTTGAGGAGCTGATTGTGGTTGTGTGTCATTTATGAGATGAGTGCATTTTATGGTTAAAAGTAGCATTTGTTGTTAAAAATTATGAAGCAAAGTGTTGATGGCTGGCCGTACCTATGCTTGGAAATTTTGATGTTTGACTTCAAAATTTTATGATATTTCTTAATGAGATTTTGCCTAAGTAAATATGTATTATGTTCGATTATGAATATATGCTTTAATAGAGTGAAAATCCTGAACTTTAATGGTGAAAATTGAGTTTCACTAAACTTTGAGGGAAAAGTGCCATTTTGGACAAATTTGTGGGTTTGAAAGACTTTAGCTAATTTTAATGAATTTTGTGCATTGAGACCTAGTGAAAATTGTTTGAAAAATGTGTTAGAGCCTTGGTTAAAAGTTTGGTGTTGAGTTTGAACTCAAATGAGTGATTTTGAGGTGAAATACCTCACTTTATTTCGTTGTACTAAAAGTTTAGAAGTCACGTGAAAGGAGTACATCGATAGAGTAATTTTGCTTAACTAATGTGTTAATTTGAAAATAGAACCTTTTAAGATGATTTTTGACTCGAATGACTTCTTTTCATTCGAGCAGAGTTAGAGGAAGTTTGTGAAAAGTTTTGATAAAATAAATGAATAAATTATTTGAGTTAGTTTCGCTATATGTGCGGCGAAACTTATTTCATCATTTTACTTGATTATAGGAAGTGGCGAAGGATTTGCACCGGATCCCAATTTGGAAATCGAACCTTGCGACTTTGGTTAGTTTCCATGCATGTTACTTGGTTATGTGAATTTGATTTGGAATATAATTGAATATATGATTTGATGTGAAAATTTGATTTTGATCCATCAGATGGAGTAGTGTGTACTTTATCGCACTTACTCCTATTTGAATGGTAAATTTTGTAAAAAGCGCTATTATGATATCTCAAGTAAGTTTTGAACCTTTTGACTTGAGATATGATGTGAATTCTGTTTTGAGTATATGATGTGATGTGATGTGTTTTGTATTTATTATTCTCGAGAATACTTAATCGCCTTGGTAAGTTATCGACTCGAGCCGTTGGAAAGTCCCAAGTCCAGGAGATTTAACAACCTTGGGCTATGTGATATGATGTGTGCTCTGGACTTGGCAAACAGCCTTGTCCCTGTTGAAGACCTTTTGGAACTCACTAGGCTTTTAGCTCATTCTTTCCAATTTATTTTCCTTAACAGGGATTGAGAACCCAAGTGAAGGAGCCAACCATTAGACTTAGGGTTCACTTTTGTATTTGGTATAACAAATTCGAATTGTGATTTTAAGGGTTTTTGTATTGTGAGAATCTGAATGTATGATTAAGTACTTTGTGTAATTTGGGATTGTAAGTTTAAAACAATGTATTTGTAAGTTATCATTTGGTTTGATTTGAGAGTGGTATTTTAGTTTGGTATATCAGTGATCGTTGTGTGAGTGAGTCCTGGCGAGAGCTAGGCAGGTGGTCCACGGATACCTTAGGGTACGCCCTAGGGAGAAGTGGGGTTGTCACATCGTTAAACAATATAATTCACCCCCTTTGGTTGCATTTTGGGACCAACAATTTCCAAAAAATCGAGCTGCTTGCTAGCCAAGGAGTTAAGCTGCTCGCAAGCCAAAGAGTCGAGCTACTCATGAGCCAAAGAGTTCGAGCTGCTCACGAGCCTTGTCGAGTCGAGCTCAAGCCTGCACTTTCTTTACCGAGTCGAGCTCGAGCTTAATTTTCCTGGGTCCTTGAGCTAATGGATAAACAAGTTTAGCTATGCTTGATAAATTCAAAACTCGACTCGACTCGTTTGCAGCTCTAGTCACAATGTCTTGCCAAAGGAAAGCAACAAGCACGCGTTTCGTTTAGTGATATGTACTTCATTGATAAAATGGAGCACACATATGGTTCTCATATTAATGGTATTCTACTCGCTATTGTCATCATTGGAGAGATGCTAGATACCGTTAGAACTACATACAAGATGAAGGCATTTGAGCATGCTTGTGTTCTTATTTGCATTTCTCAAGCATGCAGGGTCGATTTCTCGAGAGAAAAGTACATCAATATTTTGCCGGAGGACCATGTCTCTTTGACCACACTTGCTAATCTTAAATATGAGTCTGCTGGTGGAGTTTGGAGAAACACAGACTATTATCCATTCAGGTCAAATGAGAGCATAGATCCTATTCCGAGTCGGTCTTCAGTTGTTAGACAAGTTTCATCTCCTACTGTTGATAATTCTCAAGTGTCCGAGGTTCATGGTGAAGTGTCCCCTAATGCCCAGCCTTATGGTTCTCATAACACTTCTGCTGTTTCTTTGTCTTCAACTCATGCAATGCTTGACATGTTACACTACAAGAAAATAGCCTTTCTGTGGCTAGTAGTTGTCATCACTCAAAGTTCAAAAGTTGTCACAAAAAATATCAGTGATGATTCTATTGTCACAGCATTGTCACTAGTTATTTGTCACAAATAGGGTTCCTATGATGACCTTGAGAAGTCGTCACAAGCACTGTTGATTTAGTGATGACAAAAGTTGTCACTAATTAGAACACTTTATGCGATGACTTTTGTTGTCAGTATATAGCCTATATTCTTGTCATTATTTACTGTAGAAGTCATCATAGAATGTATCCTTGTAGTGACAACTTTAGTTGTCAATTAATTTCTACTCAATTAGTGACTATGTACTCTTGTCACTATGTGAAATTTGGGACAATGACAACACTAAAGTAATCACTAAATTAAGTTTGTCCATGTTGCATTGTGAGCTGATTTTTAGCACAACCAACATGAGTGATCCTATATATATATACTACCATTTTGACCCGTGCTATGCACGGATATTATGTTTTAAGTAAAAAACTAATCAGATTTTATAAAAAAAATGAAAGGAAAAAACTAAAAGTTGAAAAAAATATGATTTTGGTGTACATTTCTATCAAAATATTTAATTATAAAGAAAAGCAAAGTAAAACCCAAAAAAAATTTTGAATGTGTTAATCTATTTTTCAATATTAGGTTAATTTTCCTACTATAGGCATTATGATTATAGTTAGTAAAAAAGCATGATACTAAAAATAAGTTAACATACTCAAATAAATAAAATTTTGATCCACCAATATAAGTTTGTATTTTGCTTCAAATTCCTAACTTCCATATTATACCTTTAGAAATGTCAAACTACTCGAATAATCAATGGAACTTAATTATTTTAAACAAAAAGAATTAGAGTAAAAGTTGATAAAATAATATTAAAACTTTTTAATTGAAAACATTACATATTTAGACATTTACAATCTACTCTTATATGCTCATGAGAAGTTTTTGGAGCTTGCACCTCATATATTATAAAAATAAAGTAAAAAAAACATATATACTTACAACTTAATCAAATATTAAATAAGCTAAAACTATTGGATTAGGGATAGTAATAGGCCAGTTATAATTGCTTTATAAATATCATAAACATAGTTTTTTGGGCAAAATTTTTTTTATCTTTTAATTGCAAGTCAATATTTCATCCAAAAAAGCAAAAGGAAAACTGCAATCTCTAATTTTTACTTTCAAGAAGTTGTATTGCTGTATTGCATATTCGTGTATAAAGGAAGAAGAAAAAGAAAATAAGTAGGAAAAAGTAATTAATACACACTGCTAGTCAGAATCCATTCATTTGTTTTTTTTTTCAGACTCTTTGTATGGTATGCTTACTATTTTTTTAATAGTGTAAGTACTGAACCAAATACCTCTCATCTACACTCCATCCCTCCCAATTAATGAAAATTATGGAATTTAGTCATTAAAAAAATATGATGTTTGAAAAGACTTATAAATTATGCCTAACCTCATGTAACCATTCCTTTGATCTTATTCTATCACTTTTTTCTCACAATATAGATTATATGATAATATAAAGGTAAAAATCAAGTATGTATTTGTTATTTTGATATTTTTCTTTTTTTTCATTAAAAGACATATACATAAAAAAAATGAGATTTCAAAAATAGAAGAAGAGATACATGTATTTATTTATAGTAGAGCTATTGAGAAAAATAAGAAATTTTCTTGATATGTCCTAATGTATAGGTAAAAATAAAAGTTTATTGTATTTTGTTTACATTATAATTTTTTCTTTGAATCATTGGATAACTACATTTTATATTATATTTTGGATAGAATATAAACAGTTTAGCTCATATGCCTAAATCGAAAGACTAATTTATTGTTGTTTTTATTTAAAATCATTTTTGGATTCTTTCAATCTAAATGAGTTGGACTATAGTCATTACTTTATTAATCAAAGTTTATAAATTTTGTAGGTTTTCATATTGTACTTTATGTTGGATACTATTTCCAAATTTATGTTGGGTTCATCAAAAGAAGGATTGGAATATTAATGGTGCTTCCTTCTCGAAATTGATACTTTTTATAATTTTGGTAATTTATTGTTCTAATTATATTCTTGACAAAATTGAACTATTTGAAATGTTGTTGTTTCCTTTTTCAACATAGTACCTTATATCCTTGACAATTTTAGTTATGTATAAATTTATTAGATTCTTTAAATTGAGGTAGCATGTTAGGATTTTTTAATGTGTTGATTTTAGAAAATGGTGCTAATTGATAGATGTAAATAGCAAGTATGTAGTGGAAGCATTTAATATACTTTTTTCTAATTAAAATAAATCAAAATTGTAAGAAAAACGTATAGGAGGTTGGAAGCCTTCTAAATAGTGGAATCTAAAAGTTGTCTTAAAAATGTTTATTGAAAGCTAGAAGACTTACAAGGGCGAAACTTGACCAAAGTCTTGATCGAAGCTTGATTCCAAGCTAAGTCTAATGCTAATGATGTTTAGAGAGAGAGGGAGGAGAGTTTTCTTTCAGCTAGACAGAGAAATAGCTGAAGAAAAATGGTGTGTGTGAAGAGGTGAGTTTGAGGGGTATTTATAGCAAAATTTGGCTAGATCTGTTTGGAAGAGCACCATTTCTCCCTTCTTTGTTGTCTTCAGGGCTCTAGTGTTGAAGGCTGAGCTCATAAGCTTGTATTGGATCCTGTAAATAATAGCAACAGGAAGAGTGCCAGTTTTTGTTTTATAATTTGCTGTCTTTATGTTTAGGGTTAAAGCATCTAGGATGTTCCTATCCTAGAGGCATACGGGACTGCCACTATGAGGTTAGGTGGTATAACCAGCCTATTAATAGAATAAGCAAATAAACATAAACGGAATAAGTAACTAAACAAGAATGTAAGTAGGCGGATTTAACCAGCCGTGGACAGAATAATAATTGAATAAAAATGTTTATTGAAAGCTAGAAGACTTACAAGGACGAAGCTTGACCAAAGTCTTGATCTAAGCTTGATTCCAAGCTAAGCCTAATGCTAATGATGTTTAGAGAAAGAGGGAGGAGAGTTTTCTTTCAGCTAGAGAGAGAAAAAGATGAAGAAAAATGATGTGTGTGAAGAGGTGAGTTTGAGGGGTATTTATAGCAAAATATTTCGGGTTGCTACAGTACCTGCTACAGTACTACAGTATCTGCACTGCTACAGTGCTCGCTACATTGTACAGTACTGATTTTTCCTGCTGTGTTTGCACAGTAACTTCCGGTGCTACAGTTTCTCCGGTGCTACAGTATTTTTTCAGAAATTCATTTTTAATTATTTTTGAAGCTTGTTTTGAGAACTGGTCAGTCGATTGAGCCAACTTGATCGTTTTCAGAGTCTTCTTTGTTTGCCGAGGATTGGTCTGTTTCATTTGGTCGGTTCTCCTTGGTTAGACAGATTTATATATATATATATATATATATATATATATATATATATATCTAGACTGTGAAACCCAACCGATTCATCAAGTAGAAATTCCAATATATATACAGGCATAAATCAAATATATATCTAGCCATGAATAACTTCAAAGTCATTAAACATGCACCAACTATCCACATTAATCAAATTACTATGGTTAAACATTTCCAAAGTCACTAAACATCTCCAAAGTCACCAACAAAAGTTCAACTACATAACAGCTATAAAGTGTCCATAATTATAGCCATCCGATCTAAAATAGAAACTACACATAGTTTCTATACAAAACCATGTGCAAAGCTAGCCATCATGTTTGCAAACTCATCAGCAACCTTAGCATCATGTGTGACAGCCCCACCTCTCCCTAGGGCGAACCCTAGGGTATCGGCGGGCCGCTTACCCAGCTCTCGCCGGGACTCGGTACAATTCTCAATTCAATAATAATCAAACACCTCGAAAAATAAGATAACTTTAATCCATCAGTCCCAGAAAACATTTAAACCATAAATCTGCTTTAGATGCTCATAACCATCCAAACTAAAGTTACAAATACCAAATATTATACCTTTAGAATTTTATAAGTACAAACCACAATACAGTGATTACATCAAAATACAGCTTAAAATCTCCAAACCAAACATCCTAGAGCAAACTTTGGAGGCTCTTGTTCTCAAACCCTGCTAAGGAAAACAAAATTGGAAGGAATGAGCTAAAAGCCCAGTGAGTGATCCCAAACATGCAAACTCATAGTAGCAGTGAAATAGTCTATATATCAGTTAAGCACACAATAAATCAATATAACTCAGTTTGAAAACATAAAATTTATAGAACACATAAACTGAGAAAACACTCAGTGAAAGAATACAGTATCCACTGGTCGCAGTTGCATTCCGTCTGGTCCATCACTCAACCCTCTACTCCTCCTTATGACTCCCAGTGGTAATACTCGAGTATACCGTACAGTGCCCTAAGTACCAACCTACCCGACCGAATCCGCTTTTGACTCGAATAGGCCGATAACGAAGGGGGACAGGCCTTGTTCAGCCTATGTGTTAGTACACATGGCCTACAGTCATGCACAAATAATATACAAACAGTGGAACAGAACACAGTTGAACAGTAAAATGAAAAGTAGGTCGAGTGCGATAAAGTACACACTCGCCTTTCACATAATCATAGAACAGCATTGAAAGGCATCTAACATGTCAAATGAGCAATTCATTCACAAACATGCAAGGAACACTCACCAAATAAAGTTAAGTATCTCAAACGTTCGTGTCTTGATCACCTTCGATATCGCCTTTGTGACGGCCTCAAAATTTATTTTTTAATATTGTAAATATTTATAATTTTAAATATTGCTAATATTGCCCTTTAATTTGTTTGAATATTTTAAGGTCGTTCTTAAGCATATTTTTTGGAAAATTTAAATGGAAATTTAAATTTATCTATTTATTGATTTATTTATTTATTTTATTTTGGAGTGACTCAATGGTACTTTACTCATATTTTCTTGAAAATTTTTGACTTCTCATTTACCATATCAAAGTTCGTCATTTTTGTATTAATTAGTTCAAAAATGTGAAAAAAAAAACACGTTTTACGAGGCAAAATTCGCGCAGTGAGTGTTGTGGCACTGGAATGTAAGGATGATCACCCGAAGGTTAAAAATGTAATTTGGTGACTAGGGGTGAATTAAAATGAGTGATTATAATTAGGGTTTTGAAATCTTGATTAAGAATTAGATTAACCTCTTCAAATCAAGAAATTTAACTAGCCATTATTTCTTCCAACTAATTTCCTCCAGTTCACTTAAAATTTTTCTTTTCTTTCCCCACTCCAAATCGAGATTTACTCCTTAATCTCAAGCCAAATGAGGCAATTAAATTTTCCTCTAAATAGCTAATTAAGGTTACTATTCAAGGTTGGACTTTTGGGGCATAAGACAAGACTTGTGTCTTGTCTTCCTTTTCCCATTTACTCTTCAAAAAAAATTGCTCAAATTTGCTTCATCTTCCTCTCTCTCTCACCTGAACTCCACTTCCCTTCTTCCCTTAAAATTTTCAGCAATTTTCTTCCCTCAAATCCCCTCCAAAACCCACTCTCAACCTCCATTAATCCTTGCTTGAACTTGAACTTGGTGGAGAAGCTTGGAGTAGGTGCACTTGGAAGCTTTAGTCTAGCATTCCTTGGTGAACTTTTGCATGTTTCTTGGAAGAGGTATGAAACTAGAGCTTGAACTTTTGTCTCTTAAATTCCATTTTTAAGCATGATGATAGGTTTGGGAAGTTGAGAGGTTGTTAGAACCTTGACATTTGTTGGTGAAATGGATTCATGTGTTAGTTTTTAATTTTGGATGATTAATTCCAATAAATTGTCTTTCTTGATTTTTGGTTGTATGAGTGGGCTCTTGGACTCCCACACTTGTGATAATTAGAGTTCTAGCATGATTATTGATGCATTGTATGAATTTGAGTTGAAAATTGTTGTTGGACTTTTGGACAAAAACCACAAGAAGAACCGGTTTATGAAGGAAGAAAAATAAGGAAGAAATTTCTGTTTTTCATCTAATTTTGTGGCTGCAAATTTTGGCAAGTTTAAAAGTTGATAGTGAGGCTTGAATGTGAGGGTTAAGCTGTTAAATTGCCCCATACAAATCCTTCAAGAATCGAGTAAAGTTGATGGTTAGTTGAATTAAGGAAAAAACTAGAAAACTTAAGGCAGCATGCTGCCCGATTTTTATGGGATTATTTTGTGATAATTCTTGATAAAAGTGGTGACCATTTTTGATCATCATCAGGTTAAGGAAGACTAATTCCAGCTTAGGGTCGAAATTTAGGTCAAATGGTACTAGCATATGATGATTATGAAAGAATAGAAGAAGAGGAATTCAACTTTCCTGGTTTGAGAAGTTTCGATGAGCGAACTTTGGGCACGTAGAAAACTGCCTTCCCATTCAAATTTTTGGTTGAATTTTGGTATGAACTTAGCCTATATATGGAATTATTAGTGTACCAAATTTGTTAATTTTTGACTAAGAATTAGCCACTCAAATGAAGCCGTGAATTATGCTCTGTCAAACTGGAAATCAGAAATTTCAGAAATTTCACCCCCCTCTGTTTGAACTGTTATCATTTCATGCTCGGATGTCGGAATTGAGTTCTGTCAGTGGATGTTGAAACTCCCTATGCAGTACAATATTGTGTATGAATTTCAGAGGCTAACTAATTTTCTGTAATGTATGGCGAACTTTCAAAGTAGCCTGGTCGGCCAGCCTGATACGTCCTGTCTCAATACTGTAGCTTTACGTTGAATGAAAATCTGGGCAGTTTTCGCCCAGAATTTTAACTGGGTACCTTCTACAAAGTTTTAGAACTTTAAAAGAGGTTTCCAATGGCAACAGATTCGTGAGATTTCAATTTTTATAACTCAAGTTACGATTTTTGAAGTTTTCAGCTCAAATTGGGAAGTTATCGAGTTTACTTTCTTTCGAATGAAATTTTGCCAGTGAACTAGGAAAACTTATTTTCGCTCTCTTTTCATTATTTTAGGGCGAAGTGTTGATTTGCCACTTGGCCAAAATTTGGATTCCGACCCGCACTTTATCGGTGAGTTTCCAATGCATGTTTATTGCTTTAATTTACGAACTTTGGGCGTGAATGTGTTATGTGACTTGTTATGTGTTCATGTTGAAACTTGAAATTGCTGAACTGCTCGCTTAAAGGAGAGTATACTTTATTGCTCCCTTCTAAGTAGAGTTGGTGAATTTATGTGTGTGTGCTTAAAATTCAAAGTGGAGATCAAAAGTGTTATATAACTACTCTTGGCCGCGTCCTTTGAGTAGTTAAGTGCTTAAATGTTTAAGTGTTTGGCGTGCGGGCCCGGTAGGGGGAGTTTGGTGGAAGAAGTGTGGCGTGAAGAGTCGTCTACTTGGATTGAAAGTTGACGGAGTGTCGACTACTTAAAAATGTTCGTGAACTGTGATTGAGCTCCTGAGAGCTCCCGTATCGTACATGTGTGTATTTGTGACATACAATTGTTTTAATTATGTGGTTTACCTCGCTTTATGTATGTGCATGTTCTTTTGGAAATTCACGAGGTTTAGCTCACCCCCGTTCCCCTTTGTTTTTCCTTAACAGGTGACGAGAACCCAGAGGACTAGCTAGGTCTAGTACGACTTTTGGTATCCTGTCTCGAGTATGGATAACTCAAATTGTATAAACTTTTGGTTTCGGATGCTTTGAACTTATGGATATGTATTATGCCATCACTCGAGGTTTTTAAGCATTTTGAGTGGATGTGTGTACTTTAAGCTTAGTCCTTAATTTACAGTCTTGATATTTTTTTTTATCATGGATATGGTTGGGCGTTTATCCTATTAAGATAGTTTTTTTGAATGCTTGAGTCCCGGCGAGAGTTGGGCAGGCAGCCCGCAAACCCTTTGGCTAGCTTTAGGGGGAAGTGGGGCTGTCACAGGTGGTATCAGAGCCTAGGTTAGAGGAGTATAAAAGAAATATTAAAGTTCTTATTAGAATGATTTCTTGTACTTTAAGTTTGATATTTTAGTAAAGTTGAAAGTTACTTTTAAATTCCAAACTTTAAGTGGTGAATTGTTTGTAGGCATGGCAAGTGGTAGTAGTACCACGGGAGCTAATGGACTGAGCGCTAACGGACATGAGCCGCCAGCTAGGCCTGTACGTTATAGAGTGGGAGATGATGGGACTCGGCTCTTGTTCACCCCACGACGAAGGGGCTCGAGAGGATATGATTATCCGAACGACGTCGTGATGTCTATCGATGATGAGCGTCGAGAGTTGATCGAGACTAATAGGGACCTCGAGGAGGAGGTAGTAGCAGCGAGGGATGTCATGGCTTTTCGTCAGCGCAAGATTCAAGAGTTGGAGGTTCAGAGTGAGGCGCTTGAGACTAAGGTGGATGAGGAGCGTGATCGGACTAGGACTGCTCGTGCTCAGGTTCAGAGGCATCAGGCTCGACTAGGTAGGGTGACCGAGGAGGTTCGGAGTCGGACCACGAGGATAAGGGCTGACGCCACTACTATGGATGATGCTGTGGCTGCAGTTAATGCTGATACTTTTCTTGAGGATTCCATAGGGGAGAGTTCTTCAGAGGAGGATCCTCTTGAGGATATACTGATGGGGGAGGATCCCTCTGAGGACGAGCCTGAGGAGGAGGAGGAGGACCCGTCTGAGGGGACCCCTCCTAGTGGACCTGCCGAGGCTTAGGATAGTAGTACTAAAGTTTTAGGATTTTGTTAACCCTTTTGTAAGGAAGAACTACTAGAAAGATTCTCGTCCCTGTGGGTGCATGTTTACTTACTGCTTTCACTATTTTATTTTGTGTAGTGAAATGGCCGACAGAGCAAATTTTTGTGTACTCTTTTGTAGTAAACATGCCACTGTACTGTACTTGACTTCCTCGGATTGTATATGTATGCATATTCGGTTAATTTTAGAAAAAATTCTCTTGTTTTTTCCATAATTTGATTTGTTTAATTGTTTACTTTTAATTCGTGTTATTCGAAAATAATTTTTTCCCCTTTTTATCTTACTTTATCTTAATTTGTAGAATTCTTATTTCTCTATTTTACTTTCGTATTTATTTTACATTTACCTACCATGAAGATCATGGATGGTAGCCGAGGCAGAGGCCGAGTTAGGGGTCGAGGACGAGGGCGTGGAAGGAGACAACCCCTAAATATGGGTGATGACCGGGCATCGGCAGTTGACCAAGGTCAAGGCCAAGGTCAAGGGGCGGACTTTGGTGAACAAGTGGCAACTGCCATAAACCAACTGACGGGTATTTTTGCTCGTCTAGTGGACCAACAAGGTCGAGGTCCAGTTCAACAGCCTGGGGGTCCCGAGGGTGGTGACGATAGGGCCCTAGAGCGTTTTCAGAGATTTGCCCCGCCTAAGTTTTTCAGGGAACCCTATCCGGAGGCCGCTGAAGATTGGCTGGATCGCATCATTGATATATTCTGTACTCTGAATTATACTGAGGAGAGGCAGGTATCTTTTGCCGCCTTTCAGTTTGAGGGACCGGCTCGATCATGGTGGAACATGATCAGGGCGAAGGGGGATCGGGACCAGATTCCCCGAACCTGGGAGAACTTCACTAGGGAGTTCCATGCAAAGTTTCTTCCTCCCTTGGTTCAAGAAAAGAGAGAGGACGACTTCATTAAGTGCCGTCAGGGCCTTCTTAGCATCACAGATTATGAGGCGCAGTTCACCAAGTTATCGAGATTTGCTCCAGAATTAGTGGCTACGGAGCAAAGGAGAATTAGGCGTTTTGTCCAAGGGTTGAATTTGGAGATTCAGGAAGGGCTAGTGGCGGACCAGATCAATAGTTTTAGTGAGGCTATTGAAAAAGCTCAGAGGATTGAGACCGCCAAAGCTCAATTGAAGAGCTTTCATGCTAGAAAAAGAAGCGCCCCTTCCAGTAGTCGGGGGCCTATGGAAGTAAGTGCTCCACCTTCTAAGTTTAGGAGAGGATCCCGTGGAGCAAGTGCCTCGGGAGTTTCTAGAGGAACCTTTTCACGAGAAGGGGCATCTCGAGGCTCAGTTAGTGGTAAAGGGCCAGTCAGGAGTGCTCCACAAGGGAGTCAGGCCTCGAACATTGGTCTTACTTGTGGTTTCTGTGGGAAGCCAAATCACACCGCCAATGAATGTTGGAAGAAACAAGGAAAGTGTCTGAGGTGTGGTAGCTCTGAACACCAGATATCTGCCTGTCCCCAACTCCGAGAGCGAGGTGGGCCCCAGAGATCGGACCAGAGTCAAGCTAGTACGGTGAGAAATATGACCAGAGTGCCATCTCGACTTTATGCCCTGGATCATGAAGTAGTACCTGACTCGACTGAAGTGGTCGAAGGTACCATTCCCATCATGCACCGCTTAGCTAGAGTTTTAATTGATCCTGGTGCATCGCATTCATTTGTCAATCTTGCATTTATCTGTGGTGTGGATATAAAACCTGTTAGGTTACCTTATGACCTAGAGGTTAGAACAACAACTGGGGATAAAAGTTTACTTACTAGTCTGGTGTATAAAGACTGTGAAATGTGGGTTGGAGAGAGAAAATTAATCGTTGATTTGGTGAGTTTGGATATTAAGGGGTACGATGTGATTATTGGAATGGATTGTTTGGCCAAACATCATGCCAAAGTGGACTGTAGATTCAAGGTAGTGGAATTTTGTATTCCTGGGAAAGCGACTATGAAATTGGATGTTAAGGGAAGGTTAGCTTCATCAGCTCTTATTTCGGGGCTTAGGGCTAGAAAACTTCTGAGTAAGGGGCTCAAGGGTACTTGGCTTTCCTCATAAACCCTCTGAATGATAAGGTGAAATTGGAGGATGTACCGATTGTTAGGGAATTCCCCGATGTATTTCCTGAGGAGTTGGAGTCTTTGCCTCCTGAGCGGGTAATAGAGTTTAAGATTGATCTGGTGCCTGGAACGGCGCCAATTTCTAAGACCCCTTATAGGATGGCTCCGGCCGAGCTCAAAGAATTGAAGTTACTGCTACAAGACCTTTTGGAACGGGGATTCATTAGAGAGAGTGATTCTCCGTGGGGAGCGCCAGTTCTGTTTGTTAAAAAGAAAGAAGGTAGTCTGAGGCTGTGTATAGACTATCGGGGTTTGAATGATGTGACTATTAAGAACAAGTATCCCTTACCACTCATCGATGAGCTATTTGATCAGTTGCAAGGCTCAGTGGTGTTTTCTAAGTTGGATCTCTGACAGGGATACTACCAGTTGAGGATTAGAAAGGAAGATGTACCGAAGACAGCTTTTAATTCAAGGTACGGGCACTTTGAGTTTGTAGTAATGCCCTTTGGGCTGACTAATGCTCCAGCCACATTTCTGGATTTGATGTAACGAGTATTTAAGCCCTATTTGGATCGATTTGTCGTGATTTTCATTGATGATATTCTAGTGTATTCTAAGTCCCAAAAGGATCACGCCTAACACCTGAGGATAGTGTTACAAACCCTTCGAGAGCACAAACTGTTTGCCAAGTTCAGTATGTGCGAATTTTGGTTGGAGGAGGTATCTTTTCTAGGGCATAAAATTTCCAAGAAGGGAATTGCTGTGGACCCGGCTAAAGTGGAAGCTGTCACTCACTGGAAGAGACCTGAGAACCCGACTGAGGTTAGGAGTTTCTTAGGGTTGGCTGGATATTATCGTCGGTTCATACAGGACTTCTCGAAAATCACTGGGCCTTTAACAGACTTGACTAAGAAACATGGGAGGTTTATTTGGAGTCCTAAGTGTGAGGAAAGGTTTCAGGAGTTGAAGAAACGGTTGACTGAAGCTCCGATTTTGACTCTACCTGATGGTAAAAAAGGATTTGTGGTGTACTCAGATGCTTCTAAGGATGGGTTGGGATGCGTGTTGATGTAAAATGGAATGCTTATAGCTTATGCTTCTAAGAAGCTCAAACCTCATGAACAAAATTACCCAACTCATGACCTAGAATTAGCGGCAGTGATCTTTGCCTTGAAGAAGTGGAGGCACTATTTATACGGAGTGACTTTTGAGGTATTCACGGATCACAAGAGTTTAAAATATTTATTCTCCCAGAAGGAATTGAATTTAAGGCAAAGGAGATGGGTCGAATTCCTGGAAGATTATGATTGTTCAATAAAGTACCATCCTGGGAAAGCAAATGTTGTGGCCGATGCGTTAAGTCGCAAGGCTCAAATAGCGGGGTTAATAGTGAAAGAATAGGAAATGTTGGAACAAGTGAGCGAATGGAAGCCTTGTTTGGAGACAAAAAGGGTTATTTTTGGAAATGTGGAACTAAGGTCTCCATTGTTGGAGCGGATTAAGGAAGCACAATCGAAAGATTCCTCAGTGCAGAAATTTTTAGAGAAAGTACAAAAAGGGGAAACCCGAGACTTTAAGGTAGGGCCCGAAGGAGTATTAAGGTTCCGAGAAAGGATAGTGGTGCCTAATGTAGAGGTATTGAAGAAGGAGATTTTGGAAGAGGCACACCGGTCCAAGTATACAATTCATCCCGGGAGTAATAAGATGTACCAAGATTTGAAAGGATTGTACTGGTGGGACGGTTTGAAGAAAGATGTGGCCAAGTTTGTGCAAACATGTCTTACTTGCCAACAGGTTAAGGCCGAGCACCAAAAACCCTCAGGACTTTTGCAACCTTTGGAAATTCCCGAATGGAAGTGAGAATATATTACAATGGATTTTGTCACTGGTCTACCAAGAAGTCAAAAGGGACACGATGCTGTATGGGTAGTAGTAGACCGGCTCATTAAATCTGCTCACTTTCTACCAGTGAATATGAAGTATTCTTTGGAGAAATTGGCCAAACTTTACTTGGATGAAATAGTGAGGTTGCATGGGATCCCAATAAGTATTGTTTCTAACCGAGACCCTAGGTTTGTTTCGAGGTTTTGGCAGAAGTTGCAAGAGACCTTGGGAACAAAGTTAAAGTTGAGTACAGCTTATCATCCTCAGACAGATGGCCAGTTTGAGAGGACCATTCAAACCTTGGAGGATATGTTAAGATCATGTATAATGGATTTTGGTGAAGGTTGGAGTCAGTACATGACGTTGGTCGAGTTTGCTTACAACAATAGTTATCATGCCTCGATACAAATGGCACCTTACGAGGCACTTTATGGGAGGAGATGTCGATCGCCGATTTATTGGGATGAAATGGGTGAGAAAAAGGCTCTTAACCCAACTACTATACCTTGGATTGAGGAGGCATATGAGAAAGTAAGATTGGTTAAGGAAAGGCTTCTAACAGCCCAGAGCCGCCAGAAGAGTTACGCGGATAAGAGGAGGAAAGATTTGGAATTCGAAATGGGTGATAGGGTTTTCTTGCGGGTTAAGCCAGTAAAGAGTGGTGTGGTGTCGAAGAAGGGGAAGAAGTTGAAACCAAGGTACATTGGACCCTCTGAGATTCTCAAACGGATTGGAAAAGTGGCTTATCAATTGGAACTACCCCGCTAGTATGTCAAAAATACACAATGTTTTTCATGTTTCAATGCTCAAGAAGTATCACCCAGATCCTAATCATGTGCTACAGTTGGATGAGCTTGAGGTGGATGAAACGCTCTCTTATGAGGAAAAGCCTATAAAGATACTCGACCGAGGAGTAAAGGACTTGAGGACAAAGAAAATCCCTTTGGTGAAGGTCTTATGGAGAAATCATGACGTCGAGGAGGCAACTTGGGAAGTAGAAGATGAAATGCAAAAGAAGTACCCAGAATTATTTGTTTAAGTAAGGTGAGAATTTTGAGGACAAAATTCTGTTAAGGAGGGAAGGATGTGAGGGCCTCAAAATTTATTTTTTAATATTGTAAATATTTATAATTTTAAATATTGCTAATATTGCCCTTTAATTTGTTTGAATATTTTAAGGTCGTTCTTAAGCATATTTTTCAGAAAATTTAAATGAAAATTTAAATTTATCTATTTATTGATTTATTTATTTATTTTATTTTGGAGTGACTCAATGGTACTTTACTCATATTTTCTTGAAAATTTTTGACTTCTCATTTACCATATCAAAGTTCGCCATTTTTGTATTAATTAGTTCAAAAATGTGAAAAAAAAACACATTTTACGAGGCAAAATTCACGCAGTGAGTGTTGTGGCACTGGAATGTAAGGATGATCACTCGAAGGTTAAAAATGTAATTTGGTGACTAGGGGTGAATTAAAATGAGTGATTATAATTAGGGTTTTGAAATCTTGATTAAGAATTAGATTAACCTCTTCAAATCCAGAATTTTAACTAGCCATTATTTCTTCCAACTAATTTCCTCCAGTTCACTTAAAATTTTTCTTTTCTTTCCCCACTCCTAATCGAGATTTACTCCTTAATCTCAAGCCAAATGAGACAATTAAATTTCCCTCTAAATAGCTAATTAAGGTTACTATTCAAGGTTGGACTTTTGGGGCATAAGACAAGACTTGTGTCTTGTCTTCCTTTTCCCATTTACTCTTCAAAAAAAAATGCTCAAATTTGCTTCATCTTCCTCTCTCTCTCACCCGAACTCCCCTTCCCTTCTTCCCTTAAAATTTTCAGCAATTTTCTTCCCTCAAATACCCTCCAAAACCCACTCTCAACCTCCATTAATACTTGCTTGAACTTGAACTTGGTGGAGAAGCTTGGAGTAGGTGCACTTGGAAGCTTTAGTCTAGCATTCCTTGGTGAACTTTTGCTTGTTTCTTGGAAGAGGTATGAAACTAGAGCTTGAACTTTTGTCTCTCAAATTCCATTTTTAAGCATGATGATAGGTTTGGGAAGTTGAGAGGTTGTTAGAACCTTGACATTTGTTGGTGAAATGGATTCATGTGTTAGTTTTTAATTTTGGATGATTAATTCCAATAAATTGTCTTTCTTGATTTTTGGTTGTATGAGTGGGCTCTTGGACTCCCACACTTGTGATAATTAGAGTTCTAGCATGATTATTGATGCATTGTATGAATTTGAGTTGAAAATTGTTGTTGGACTTTTGGACAAAAACCACAAGAAGAACCGGTTTATGAAGGAAGAAAAATAAGGAAGAAATTTCTGTTTTTCATCTAATTTTGTGGCTGCAAATTTTGGCAAGTTTAAAAGTTGATAGTGAGGCTTGAATGTGAGGGTTAAGCTGTTAAATTGCCCCATACAAATTCCTTCAAGAATCGAGTAAAGTTGATGGTTAGTTGAATTAAGGAAAAAACTGGAAAACTTAAGGTAGCATGCTGCCCGTTTTTTATGGGATTATTTTGTGATAATTCTTGATAAAAGTGGTGACCATTTTTGATCATCATCAGGTTAAGGAAGACTAATTCCAGCTTAGGGTCGAAATTTAGGTCAAATGGTACTAGCATATGATGATTATGAAAGAATAGAAGAAGAGGAATTCAACTTTCCTGGTTTGAGAAGTTTCGATGAGAGAACTTTGGGCACGTAGAAACCTGCCTTCCCATTCGAATTTTTGGTTAAATTTTCGTATGAACTTAGCCTATATATGGACGTATTAGTGTACCAAATTTTGTAATTTTTGACTAAGAATTATCCACTCAAACGAAGCTGTGAATTATGCTCTGTCAAACTGGAAATCAGAAATTTCAGAAATTTCACCCCCCTCTGTTTGAACTGTTATCATTTCATGCTCGGGTGTCGGAATTGAGTTCCGTCAGTGGATGTTGAAACTCCTTATGTAGTACAGTATTGTGTATGAATTTCAGAGGCTAACTAATTTTCTGTAATTTATGGCGAACTTTCAAAGTAGCCTGGTCGGCCAGCCTGATATGTCCTGTCTCAATACTGTAGCTTTACGTTGAACGAAAATATGGGCCATTTTTGCCCAAAATTTTAACTGGGTACCTTCTAAAAAGTTTTAGAACTTTAAAGGAGGTTTCCAACGGCACCAGATTCGTGAGATTTTGATCTGTATAACTCAAGTTACGATTTTTCAAAATTTTCAGCTCAAAATGGGAAGTTATCGAGTTTACTTTCTTTCGAATGAAATTTGGCCAGTGAACTAGGAAAACTTATTTTCACTCTCTTTTCATTATTTTAGGGCGAAGTGTTGATTTGCCACTTGGCCAAAATTTGGATTCCGACCTGCACTTTATCGGTGAGTTTACAATGCATGTTTATTGCTTTAATTTACGAACTTTGGGCGTGAATGTGTTATGTGACTTGTTACGTATTTATGTTGAAACTTGAAATTGCTGAACCACTCACTTAAAGGAGAGTATACTTTATTGCTCCCTTCTAAGTAGAGTTGGTGAATTTATGTGTGTGTGCTTAAAATTCAAAGTGGAGATCAAAAGTGTTATATAACTACTCTTGGCCGCGTCCCTTGAGTAGTTAAGTGCTTAAATGTTTAAGTGTTTGGCGTGTGGGCCCGGTAGGGGGAGTTTGGTGGAAGAAGTGTGGCATGAAGATTCGTCTACTTGGATTGAAAGTCGACGGAGTGTCGACTACTTAAAAATGTTCGTGAACTGTGGATTGAGCTCCTGAGAGCTCCCGTATCCTACATGTGTGTATTTGTGACATATAATTGTTTTAATTATGTGGTTTACCTCGCTTTATGTATGTGCATGTTCTTTTGGAAATTCACGAGGTTTAGCTCACCCCCGTTCCCCTTTGTTTTTCCTTAACAGGTGACGAGAACCCAGAGGACTAGCTAGGTCTAGTATGACTTTTGGTATCCTGTCTCGAGTATGGATAATTCAAATTGTATAAACTTTTGGTTTTGGATGCTTTGAACTTATGGATATGCATTATGCCATCACTCGAGGTTTTTAAGCATTTTGAGTGGATGTGTGTACTTTAAGCTTAGTCCTTAATTTACTGTCTTGATATTTTTTTTAATCATGGATATGGTTGGGCGTTTATCCTATTAAGATAGTTTTCTTGAATGCTTGAATCCTGGCGAGAGTTGGGCAGGCAGCCCGCCAACCCTTTGGCTAGCTTTAGGGGGAAGTGGGGCTGTCACAGCCTTCAATGCCTAAGCACAAACAATGCATGCAACCATTAACTTAACCAAGTAAGGGAAAGCAACTTAATAAGTGCAACTAGTTCATGCTTCTAAACTAGGAAGTTCTAGGAAGGTTCAAGATCACAAAATGAGGAGATGTTGAAGGTTTACTAGATTCACAAGTCAAGTATAATATTTGGAATGATATGTGCGCGCTAGACTCAAGAAACATCAAGGAAAAGTAAGTTCGATAACTTCCTAATTTGAGATGAAATCTTTGAAAAATCGTAATTTGAGTTGTACAAGTCCAAATGGCACAAATTTGGTACCGTTGGAAACTTCTTTCAAAGCTCTAAAACTTTGTAGAAGACACCCTGTGAGGCCCCGTACCGTAAATTTAAAAAAAAATCCCATAATTTCATAAAATTATTTTGTAAATTTAGTTTGAAATATTTGATTTTCATATATCAATTGTATCGGCTCGAAAAGTTTTAAAATGCACTTTGCACGATTAAATTATGTTGTTAATTACATTATTTGAATGTTTAAATTTCGCATGCGTGCCTAGGGTCGACTTATAGACGTAAGTTTTGAATGTTAGGATATGTATTTGAGGTATATAAGTGAGCGAAACTGGAATCGTAGAGTCGTGTCGTGTGAATTAATTTTGACGCGACAAAAGGAAGCTTGAATCTTATGCCGCCAAGTGTCACCATTAGACTTCATCTTTGACCAAACTTTTCTTTGTACTTATCTTGTTGTTTCACACAAATCTTCTCTCACTTTTGGACGAAAATTTAAGAAAGAAAACACAAGAGAAAACTTCAACTCCAACCTTGATTTCTTGCTTGAATCCTTGATTTTTACCATAAGTTTGCAAACTACTCCATAAAAAGGTGACATCTAAGGAAGATTAAGGGTTTTGGTGCAGTGATTTGGGAGAAAGAAACTCTAAGGTGTCATATCTTCATAAGGGTTTAAGGTAAATACTTCAAGAAGCTATCTTTTCTTTTATTTCTTGCTCACATATGCTTGATTATGTGTGTTAGATGTTGTTTAAATCATTGAATAGCAATTTGAGCATGTCAAACATGCATTTGATAGACTAGAACTTGCATGAACATGGCTGGAAATTTGTGGCAGTGTGAATGGCAGAACAGGGCAGCCTGTTTGAGCTTGATTTCCTGAGACTTTGATGCAGGATTTTAACATGGATCGAATCTTCGTCCTTCTCTCTATATGTATGTTAAATTTGAGCCAAAGTTGTGGTGATTTAATTAGACAAAAGTGATAAACAAGTGAGGTATATCTTGCTGGAATTTCTGGACAGCATGTTTGATCAGTGATGGAGCTTTGTTTTGGGGCTTTTAAATGACTTGTTTGAGGGTGATTTTGGTTCAATATCATGTTAATAATATTTTTCTATGGAGATATGCTGAGTTTAGGCCACCTTAATTACATTTAAGAAGGTTTAAGCTTTGGTTTTCTAGTAGCTCGCAAACTCTGGAAAATTTCACTGGTTGGTTGGCCGATAGTATGATCTTGTGTTTTGCTTAGTAAATGTGATTGGTTTGTGCCAGTTTGGACTGAATTTGATAGTTAACTTATATATGTACATGTGTGTTTATGTTGGCTTGCAAATGGTATAAATTGCATGTGAAAGAAATGGATTTGAATCATGCATCGCATAGCTCAAACCAGAAAATCGGAGTTGCTCAAGTAGTCCATTTAGCTGCTTTTTCGTCATGATTCGTGTCAAACCAGCTTTTGGACAAAACACAAACATTTTAGCCCTGTCTTTCAGCTTTCCAACGCATCTAGAATTTCCTGAATTGGACTTTGGTACGCTGAGTTATGGCCGTTTGAATGAGGCCTGACAGACAACCTATTGACAGAAATCTGGGACTGTTTTCTCCAATTTCGACCTAGTTAAGCTGTGAACATGGTTGATATGTTTACATGAAAGTTATAGCCCTTCGTTTTAGCTTTCTAACGCATCCAGAATTTCTTGATTTGGATTTGTGAGCGCTGAGTTATGATCGTTTGAATCAAGCCTGTCGGAAATTCTGACACTGAAATTTCTGGAACTGTTTTTGCACTTTTTACCTAGAAGGAGTGAATCTGGGCAGAAGTGGTCTTCATAAAAGTTGTATCTTGTTCTCTTATCTTCGAAATGGAACCTCGTGCACTCTAATCCGATACCTGTAGCCTGAGTTAGGAGTAACGGCGTAAGGGTGTCAAAACTGTCATCTTCACCTTCTAGTTTGTGTTTTCCGTTTTCCTTCCGTTCTCGCCCGTTTTTCGTCTAACGCCCATGCATGTGCTCTCTTTGCTGTTTTAAGTGTTTATAAGAATTTCTCGAGAATTTTAGTTCACTGAGTATATGCACACCACGTCATTTCACAATTGAAAATGGATTTTCATATCTCAGGTGATTCCGTGGATATCGAAAAACGTGTTTGATCTTCTAGATTTTTCTCGCTTGCTCTCAACTGTTGGTGAGTGTTCCTTGCATGATTGTGAATGAATTGCTCATTTAACATGTTAATTGTTTTTAATGCTTTTCAATGATTATGTGAAGGGCGAGTGTGTACTTTATCGCACTCGGCCTACTTTTTATTTTACTGTTCAACTGTGTGCTTTTCCACTGTTTGTATATTATTTATGCATGATTGTAGGCCATGTGTACTAACACATAGGCTGAACAAGACCTTTCCCCTTCGCTATCGACCTATTCGAGCCAGAAGCGGACTCGGTCGGGTAGGTTGATAACTTAGGGCACTGTACGGTGTACTCGAGTATTACCACTGGGGGTTATAAGGAGGAGTAGGGGGTTGAGTGATGGACCAGATGGACTGCAACTGCTTCCAGTAAATACTGTATCCTTTCACTGAGTGTTTTCTCAGTTTATGTGATTTATAAATGTTAAACTTTCAAACTGAGTTGTATTGATCTAACGAGTGCTTAACTGATATATGTATACTGTTTCAATGCTACTATGTGTTTGCATGTTTTGGGATCGCTCACTGGGCTTTTAGCTCATTCCTTCCAATTTCGTTTTCCTTAGCAGGGTTTGAGAACGAGAGCCTCCAAAGTTTGCTCTAGGATGTTTGGTTTGGAGATTTTAAGCTGTATTTTGATGTAATCGCTGTAATGTGGTTTGTACTTATGAAATTCTGAATGGATAAACTTTTGTCTCTGTAATTATAGTTTGGGACAGTTGTGGCTCACTAAGGAAAATTTGGGGTTTAAATGTTACATTTGACTGGAGGATGTTAAAGTTATTTTGTTATGAGAAGTAATTGCTCGAAATTGAATTGAGGAACTGTAGTGAATCCCGGCGAGAGCTGGGCAGGCGGCCCACCAAACCCTTTGGCTCGCCTTAGGGGGAGGTGGGGTCGTCACACACCCAATTAAAATTCTGGACAGAAATTGCCCAGATTTTCGATTAAGAAACTGCTACAGTATCGAAACAGGACACGACAGGTTGGTCGACCAGCCCACTTTGAAAATTCACCAAAAATTACAGAAAAATAATTGGCCTCTAAAATTTATAAAATTTAAATTACTATGTAATAAGTTTCAAATGCCACCAACGGCACTCAATTCCGACACTTGAGCAAGAAATTATAGCAGTTCAAACAAGGCAGGTTTGAAATCCTGTGATTTCTGATTTCCAGATTTGTAGGGTAAGTTTCTAAGCCTCATTTGAGTGACGGTTTCTCATCCAAAAAATTACCAGATTTGGTACACCAATTCTACTATATAAATTCTAGGTTCATACCAAAATTTAACCAAAAAATCCCTCGGGAAGATAGCTTTCTAAACGTCCAAAGTGAGCCCAACTTTTCTATTAAAAACTGTGAAGTGTTATTTCCTTAGTTCTAGTACCTCTATCATGCCTCAATTCACCCCCATTTGACCTAATTTTCATAACCAAGCTATCATTAAACGTCCTAGGACTAATGATGGTCAAAAATGATGGAAGCTTATATTAGTTTTTAACATTAAAGCAGCCCAAAATTCGGACAGCCTGCTATTCCCAAATTTCCCAGATTTTGGTCTCAACTTAGCACCCATTCTTGCTATAACTCTTGAAGGGCTTTTTGTGGGAAAAATTAACATCTTGACACTCAACATTTAAGCATTAGATTCAGCCCTCAAACCAGCCAAAATACAGCCACGAAATTTTAAAAGAAAACAGCAAATTCAACCCTCATTTTGCACCTCTTCCACTCGGTTCTTCCTTGAGGTTTTCTACCAACATTCAAGCCAACCATTTTCCATATAACCACACACATTACATATGTATATCTCATAAACCAATCATCAAGATTGGTGGGAGTTCATAGAGCCCACCAATTCACTCAAAACTAACAAAATCACCATCAAGAACTACAAGCTCCAAAACTAAACAATGAAAGCAAAGGAATTAGGGCTTTGTTGGAGCCATTATACGTCTTGTAGCTCAAGGAAAAATTCGAGATTATGGTGTCTAAATTCCTCCCTTTCCAAGCTCCTAGCTGGTTCAATCTCTCCCCTTGATGATCCTCAAGCTCCAAGTGAAGAGGATGGAAGATTACTCAAGCTCCCTTGGTTGATTGATGAAGCTTTGGAGTTGATTTTGGTGAAGGCTTAAATGGAGTTTTGATGACAAAAATGAAGAGGAAAGGGAGAGGGGGAAGTCGGCCAAGGAGGAAGAAAATGAGAGGTTTTGATAGCTTGGTTGACTTTTGTTGCTTTTGTGTGGTTGGAAAAATGGAAGAAAAGGAAGTTGGTCTCTTGACTTGACATAAAGCTTTCCTTTGTCGCGTCGAAATTAACTCGCTCGACGTGACGCTACGATTCTAGTTTCACTCACTTATATACCTCAAATACATATTCTAACATTCAAAACTTATGTCTAATGGTCGACCCTGGACCCGAGTACGAAATTTAAACATTCAAGTAATACAATTAATAACATAATTTAAGCATGCGAAATGCATTTTGAAAAATTTTGTGCCGATAAAATTAATATATGAAAATCAAATATTTCAAACTAAATTTTTAAAATAATTTTATGAAAATATGGGATTTTTTTAATAATAATTTAAATTTATGGTACGGGGCCTCACATCATGCACAAGAACAAAAGCTGAGTTTTTCTTCATCCCTTTAGGTTCATTCACAACATAGATTGCATTTATACAAAAGTGTTAAGAATTAGATTCTGCATTACACATTAAAATAGGCAGAATTAAAATTACAAAACTATATTATCAAATTGAATAAATGGTTTCATAAGTATTGAGTGATAAAACTCCAAGTAAACTCAGCAAGCACCATTAGTTCTTAAATAAAGCAATATAAAAGAGAGTATAGCATTAAATGAAATATAATGGATAGCATAGAAAATCTGATAGCAATTCTTGAAAGTAATTTATGAATATATTCATGTACCCCAAGTGGCAGAATAAGATTGTGAAGAAACCAGGCCACATTCATAGGATGTCAAATGCAATAATTATTAGAAATGCAAAGAATTAAATTTACAACCTTGGTAGAAGGGGCTCATTTGCATAACTCTTTCAACTATTTAACTAAGTTTTTGTACAGGCCTCCAGTTTTGGCTTGTTGCTTCTGCAAGCTTGCAATCAACTCTTGCTAAGCATCAAATTTTTTAGCTATAGATGCAGTTCATTTTTCAGCTTCATATGCCTTTCTTTGACTATCATCGATTGCATTCCTCAAGCATTCAACCTCGGCATCTTGCTTTTTTGTTGCACTAAGGCCACAGAGCTCTCCAGGTACGTAACCAAATCTCCTTTTCAAAGATTTCCTTACTTGCCATTGTTGTAGAGGCTTTAGTTCTCTCATTTTGTCCTACAAGTAAAAGGAAACACTTTATATAGCTTGAAAAAGTCTCAACAGTGGGTGAATGGAAATGAGAGAAAATGAAGCATCTCACCAATGTTTCTTTTGCTTTGTCATTCACCAAGTTTCCTGTTTTCTTTTTCTTTTGGCTCAACTCAAAAATGTCTATCTCTAAAAGTTAAAGACCTTCTTGTCTTTTTTGTCAGAATTTTTAGTTGTCCTTCTTAGTACAAAAACACAATGTACTCAAACAACTAGTGTCCGCCTAAATGTTTGTATTACCTTTTCCTCCATGACTCTGGCAAGTGAATTTGTCCTAACAGTCATGTGACAATCATTTTTTCAATGATTTATTTTATTACACTCACTAGTTTTCTACATCATTTGAAAAGTCATTGCATCAGCCATTGTTTGAGATTCATAATGTGAAAATTAGATTCATAGTGTGAAAACTAAATAAGGCTTTAGAATGCAAATGCAACCTTAGATTTAGCTTTATCAAAGAAGTTGACAATCCAGCTCCAATCTTCTTGCGATACACCTTCCAAAATGTGCCTCAGTGCCTCTTCCTTTGAATCGAAGATTAGGTAATACTTGTGGAGTCAATACCTGTGATTCTGGTATTTTGTGTTCATCTACCTAATTATAGCAGTTTTTGAGGTAATGTGCTCTTTAAAGTGGAAGTTATCCTACAACAGTGAAGCAACTCTAGTAAAAACCAACCTTAGGTAGTACTTTCACAAATTTCATAAGTCAACAAGTGGTTCTCCGCAACACTTTTCATATGGTTGCAGAAGTTATAACATTGTCTCAATAGGCATGAGATTTTAAGATGTTCGGCTTTTTTTGAATATGCAAATTTGAAGAATTTCTTGACTTCAAGTTCATAAGCCTTGTCCTTTCTATTGCTAAGGTTCATCCAACTTTTGTCCATTGCCTAAATATAGACATATTAGCCATAAGTAAAAGATGCTTTTGTAATGCTAAACTTAGCTAACTAATCAATTAAATGAACCAAATGTCAAATTTGCAGCCTAACATATAATTCAAATAAACAAGCTAAATTCATCTCACTTAGTATCATAGCAAACCAACCATAGACAAAATATAGAATCATGCCAAGCATTAACATTCAAAGCAAGATCCTAATCTCAAGGCATGAATTAACAATTTAAGGTAAGAAATCAAATATTTCCAAGCAAAGGTAGAATTGGGAACCAAAGCCTAACAAAAATAAAGACAAGTTTTTTCTCATAATCACACAATCAATTCTACAAACATTAAACAGATTTATGAAAAGTAAAAGGAAATGTGTTAACTATCGCCTTTTCCATCAGCCAAACATAAACAACAATAGTATTTTATATCTCCTCACTTTTGGTGACTAAGGAGCCGTTTGGTTCGAATTCCACTATCACTATTACTATCGCTATCATAGAGTGGTCAATGATAATGGGTTTTGATGAAAACCCACAGTGCGTTTGTTAATGTGGAATGGATTTTATAATTTATTATTTTTCTTTTTCATTGTTTCTTTTTTTCTTTTCTTTTTCTTTCCATTTGTTGAAATAGTAGCATTTTATTTTCTTATTTTTGCATTTAATGAGAATAAAAAGGTAATTAAGATGATTTAAGAAGAATAAGATGGCAACTAAGATGATTCCCTAGTAACATGTGGGTAATCAAAAAACTCATAGAAGAGGCCTATCATTCCCATTAATTTATTCCCTTTGAATCTAACCAAACATTTTATATGGGTATAATTGAATTTGAAACCTATAGTAGGGGATGAAACCTATTTACCAAACACCCCCTAATAGTTTCTAGTGTATTTAATTTTTGTTTCCACCATACAATCAGAGATAAGTTGATATAAGCACTTAAAGCCCAAGTCTCTTGACGAACTGATTCAGAGATTAATTTGGTAAAGCCTCAACAATTGAGAAATGGGATACCTTCTGTGTAGCCTTTAATTAGCATGCTACCCTCTAGGTTGCCTTTAATTGGGATTAAGTCAAATGTGAAAAGGGAGCACCAAGTAGAATCATCAACACAGAAATTGGCTTTGGGATTAGCAATATCATCAGAATTATCATGCCCTAATGGACAAAAACACCAAGGACCATTTCTCAAGGAACTTTAGTGCATTATGAAGGTATCAGTCAATAGCTCCACAAATTCTACGGGAAAAACAAAATCAACAACATGCATGCCAAAGTTGACCCACGAATCTAGTACTCTAACCATTATTTGAGAGATTAACAACTACACCATCCATCATCTAGTCCATTAAACTCTAACAGTAGTTAACCCACATTCTTCTTGCCTCCTTGTGCGGAAAAAAGAGAGATAGCAACATTACTAGAAATTCCCCCAGATTAGCTGATTAGCTGTGCAAAGATGCCAAAAATAGAGAAACTACTAAAGGCCTACTCATCGATCAGCTATTAAAGCAAAATGGTAGCTCGATCTAGCAAAGTTAAGGCTGAATCTGGCATTCTATGCTTTTGAAGTGAAGGGAAACAGGGGAAAAAAGGTCATGGTTGAAGCTCTAGTCACCCATTAGCTACTACAGCAAGATGACAGCTCAATCCAGCAAAATCAAGCCTAGATTTGGTACTGATTAAGTGCAGGGGAATGAAGGTGAGAAAAGGCCGTTTTTGAACTTAGTCTAAGGGGAAAGATATGCAAGTCTAACAGGTTAAGTGCTTCAAATTGGTTGAGTGCTTTTTGTTAAGTTTTGAGACCAAAATGATGTCGTTTCAATTACCCCCAAAAAATTTTGAGCTTCCCATTTTGAAATTCAATTCCTTGCATACAGTTCCTCACCATTATATCTGTCACACTCTCTTTCTGTCCCAAGGTGTATTGCACGCCTTTAGCTATCCAATAAACATGCCTTCACTAAACCTTTTGCTTTCCTTAATCTCATCTTTCATTAACAAATGCATTATTTTCATTTTTATTTCTTTTTTGGGATAGCTAAAATTATGTATTATTTTAGGTGATTAATTGCATTATAACTTATCCTATACATAAAGAGCAAAGAGTCATGTCAATGTTTTGGTATAATAGATAGAATCATTTCTGTCGAGTGCAGTGCTTTTTATTCATTCTTATACAAATTATGACTAGAGATGCGAAAATGGATTGTGTGGGGCAAATTTGGGTTAGTCAAAATTAGGTAAGGGGTATAATTAGTTAGTGAGGTGATTGTTAGGTGTTTTAATAAGTGCTCATAGGGCATCAGTTAGAAAAACTCTTATTCTTAAATGGGTATGAATGGATGAGTTTAATCAACCTACTATGCCCTAATTAAATAGGTTTAATTAGGTGCCCATTTTGATCATTCAAAACTGATGGGTAGGTTTGCGTAGGTTATTAATGAGTGGGTTTAGATGGGTTAACATAATTGGATTATGATTGACACCTTTACTTATAACATACTAGTTAACTTTTGATAGTATATGAAAATCATCATCAAACAATAGTGTTTCAAATATTCAATAACTAAAATTTTAATTAACCACACATGTTCAATTAAATATTTGTTGATTACATATATATGTGCTTAGTATATTTGTGTCTATATTTAAGTGTGTATTTAATAGATTTTCAAAATTGAGCTAAATTTGAAATAATCCATTTCCAATGTAAATGAACTTTGTAATAATTTATTTATAATATTATTCACAATAAACACATTGAAAAAAAAATTAGAGGAAACTGTGTCGACATTCTTCTAGAATTTTAGTTCTAAAAATTCATGTGTCTTTAGAGGTAAGGTTTTCATCCCCCTACATTATCATTACCGCGTTTATAAAATTTAGGTATGGCGCCCCTCCCCCGTGTATAGGTTTTGCCAAAAAAAGAAAATTTCACAATCAACTTAGAAGTCAAAAAAATAAAAAATTAACCCTATCAGATCGTGGCAACATTTATTGTCATTGAATTACCCAAGCATCTTGTGATGACTAAATGTTGTCACAAACTAGGACAACAACATAGAACTAGTGAGGACAGACATTGTTGTCATAGAATCCAACCCGTTAATGGCAATCTCATCACTAGTACAATTTCCCGACATGACCTGGTGTTGGCGAGACATGGTTAGTGACAACATCAATGTGACGACATTGAAGTCATCACTTAATACATGGTCCTTCTAGCTTAGATGTGACAACTCTGAATGTTCTCACATCAGATGTCCTTCTGTGATGAGTTTGGCATTGTCACTAAAAAATTTGTAACAAATAGCCAAATTTCTTATACTAACAAGGTTTACACCTTGATGTTCAAGATAATACTCAAGACTTGAACCGACTGGAGGAGCTTGTGGTAACTTGTGATTCACGCATTCCAAGGTTGGAGACTTGGTTCGATAAGTGGAGTCGAGGATGGCAGCCTCCTTCTCAACCATGACCCTTTCATTTTTGTGTTTCTTTTCTTTTTATTTTATTTTCATTTTTGTTATGATTTATTGTTTTGCTTGCTTATTTTCTTTTGTTCCTGTATTGTTTTCTTTGGTTGCTTCATTAGAGTGTTTTCTTCGCTTCCCCTTGGCCATGTCGTTTCATGTTTCCTCAGGTGAGTATTCCAATTCTTTATTCTAACCATTGAGGACAATGCTTACTTTAGGTTGGTAAAGGTTTCTTATGTTTCTTTAGTTGTGTTGCTATGTTCTTTATTTTCTTGATTTATGGTTATTTCAAGTTTGTCAGAGTCGTATTGCAATCGTATTTAATGCCTTGTGCAGTGTTGTGGTGATATATTTGCAATCCTGAGTTAATTTATGCAATGGATATATCTAGTATGGAATTGGCCTAATATGATAAAAAATAACCGTGTAAGCTTTTAGGCCTAAAGATTGAGTTTCTTTGTCAATCTTTTCTTTGTTATTATGTGAGATAGCATTCATAAATTTGTAACTCTAGAACTTGCAAAGCATTTTTCTGAAATTTGCCCTGAATGTGCATGCATGGAAGTGATTAGGGTCATCTTTGTTTGCCATTTTGACTTGAGTAAGAAGGCCCACCCATTGTTTTGACCCTCGTTCTAACCAATTGAGCCATATGACCTTTCTCCTTGGTTTAACATGTGTGTTAGTTTTCACCATTTTTAGTTTTTACGCTACCTTTTCTATCTTTAGTAACTTGTAGAGCATTCTTATTTTAAAAGGCTAGGAAGTGTTGGTTGAATTGAGCGTCATTATTAAAATTTTAGCATGTGGAATATTGGATGAGATGTAATGTTTAAGATCAATGGCATTAAGTTTTCTAGTTTGATAGAGATTCAAAAAAGAAAAAAGAAAAGAAAAGAAAAGAAAAGAATTGAAAAAAAGAAAAAAATTAGAACGAATCATATATCATCATTGTCATCCTCAAGACAAGTTGGATTTGCTGTGAGATGTGGTATTCAATAGGGACTTTGTGGGGAAAGAATGGTTATTTGATTGAAATGCTGGGGAGTTGTTTTGCACTTTGAAGAATGATTCACACAATCATCTTTGTAGAGAGTTATAGAAGTTGTTTTTAGTGGATAATTGTTGGGATACTTTACTGGTTCTAAGGGTTGTTAACCTTGGATTTTTCATTATTTTACTTAAATTTTTACCTATTGCAACCCAATTAAAGTCCTTATGATTCAAGTTGTACATGTTTTGAGGTGATTACGTAGATTCTTTGTGAGGCCCCGTACCACCAATTTAAATTATAAATTGCAAAAATCCCATATTTTCATAAAATTACATATTAAATTAGTTTGAAATATTTGATTTTCATATATCAATTGTATCGGCACGAAAAATTTTAAAATGCATTTCGCACGTTTAAATTATGTTGTTAATGTGACAGCCCCACTTCTCCCTAAGGTATCCGTGGACCGCCTGTCTAACTTTCGCCAGGACTCACTACGATCCTCAATCAAATTAAAGTTTGAACTTCAATAGATACAGTTCTCAAACGAATTACAATGTCAATTTCAAATATTTATATCAGATACTCCACTAATTTACATTCCACAAGTCAGTCGAACTTCAAAGCATACACTCTCTACAGTTCCTCAATCATATTACAAATCTCAAATAAGTACAAAAGCAAAATCTCCAAAATAATAATTACATGTCCATTTAGTCCAATTACACTGAAAGTCCAACAATCCATGATTATAAATAGTACCCGAAATAATCCAGCCAGTCACACTAAGAACGATCACAACACTTACTTTCCTTTGCCTCGAGCCCTGTGGAGGGGAAATAAAACATTTTTGGGGTGAGTTAGAAGCTCAGTGAGCTTCCATAAAAATGAGCAAATTCACATTTGATCAAAATCATAGCACTTGCATCAAATAGCACTTTTGCAAAACAGTTAAGTTGTTAAAGATCACTTATAAAAGTATGATTCATTAAGAAGTGCTATAGCGAGAAAACTCTAGAATACACTTGAATACGCTTATTAAAAGACGCAAGAGTTCAAGCACTCGAACACTAACTAAACAAACAATTCACTTTAATCACATATAAGATATTGAGATGGAATGAGAGGTACCTCCCACTCATTAGAGTGTGGTACATACTACCGCTTAACACATATGGTCGACGAGACAACGCTCCAATCGACTTATTCAAAGTTTCAACTCAAGGCGGGATGAGAGGTACCTACCACTCATTAAGTGTGGTACATACTACCGCTTATCACACTTATGGTCGATGAGACAACGCTCCAATCGACTTATTCAAAGTTAAGATTTAGGCAGGATGAGAGGTACCTACCACTCATTGAGTGTGGCACATGTTACCGCTTATTACACATATGGTCGATGAGACATCACTCTAATCGACCTATTCAAAATTTCAGCTCAAAGTGGGATGAGAGGTACCTACCACTCTTTAGAGTGTGGTGCGTACTTCTGCATATCACATATGGCGGGATGAGAGGCACCTACCACTCATTGAGTGTGGTACATACTTCCGCTTATCGTATACAAATCAAAATTCACGCCACAACACAACACAACACATATTCAACATATAATTCACTTCTAGTCATAGTTTCCAAATCACATAAATAGATCATCATCTCATTTAGATTTGCGAACTAAGACAGATGTCATGCTTGGAAACTCACAAACTCTTCATACATTATTTCACATGTAAAAACGTTTTCCTTGGAAATAATAGTAAATCATTTTAACAAGTCATTCATTGGCAAACAACTACAAGATTTCATTTGAAAAGGAGTTGGAACACTCACCAATTTGTCACAGCTGACAATCCAAGTTAGGATCTGGTTCAAACTCTTCCCCACTTCCTATGATCAAGTAAAAGAAGATATAAGTTTCGCCCCACAAATAGCGAAACTAAACTCAAATAGCTTATTCATTTATTTTATCAAAATTCTTCCCAAAATCCCTCTAATTTTACTCGAGTGAAAAGTAGTCACTTGATTCAAAAATCATCATAAAAGATTCCATTTTCAAATCGATACACCATATAAACAAAATACTCTCTCGAGGTACTCTATACTCGCAACTTCTAAATTTTTAGAACAAAGACATAAAGTGAGGTCTTTCACCTCAAAAATCACCCCTTCTAGTTTAAACTCAATACTAATTTAAATCAAGATTTTAACACTTGTTTAGAACAATTTTCACCAAATCTCAATGTTCACAATTTATGAAAAATGGGTAAAACATTTCAAAACCCTCAAATCTGTCCAAATAGCATATCTACCCAACAATTAGTGAAAACTCAACTTTTCACCATTAAAGGTCAAGATTTTAACTCTATCTAAACATATACTCATAAACAAATATAATACACATTTATTTAGGCAAAAATCTAACCACGAAACATCACAAAATCTCGAAATCAAGTGTCAAAATTTCCAGGCATAGGTTCGGTCAGCTCTCACTCTTTTCTTTCAAAATTTTCACTAACAAATACTACTTTTAACCATAAAATAATCTCATCTCATAAACAGCAAATGTAACCACAATCAGGTCCTCAAGTCTGCTACCTAAAAGTCACCTCAAGTCCGCTACCTAAGTTGGGAATTCAAGAGCCCAACTCAAATGCTTCACATACATAAGCATTCTTATCATAATAATCCATGGATCTACAATATTTAATACTAATCAAGTTAGATCTAAAAGGTTTAAGTCTTATACCTTCAGATCTTTCTAAATCTAACAAGATCAACCAAGATCTTGTGAACTCCTCTCAAGAAGAAGTTTAGAAACTCCAAAAGCTCCAATCTTAGCCCACGATCCGCTTGATTTGAAGATGATTTCTATCTCCAAGCTCAAGAGAAAGAAGTTGGAAAACCCAAGAGGCTTTCTTCCCTTCCCTTTTCTCTCTCTCTCTCTCACGAACCACTCTCCCAATCTCTCTTTCTCACGGCTGCCAAGGGAAGAAGAAGACACAAGAGATGTTGCTTCAATGGAGTCTTTAAGCTTCAAAAGTTGGAAGATGAAGAAGATGAGCAAGAAACCCCCAAACTCTCTCTAATCTCTCTCTCTCTTTTTGGGCCTCTCTCTCTCTTTCTCCCTCTTTTATGGCAGCTCCAAGAAGAAGGAGGAATGTCTTCAATGGAGGCTTGAAGCTTCAAGAAATTTGAGGAAGAAGAAGTTGAAGAAGCAAAGTTGAAATCTTTCTCTCTTTTCTCTCTCTCAACCCACAGCCTCCCTCTCTCTCGAAGCTCTCAATTTGCAGCTAAAAAATGAAGAGGCAAGATGTGACGACCCCACCTTCCCCTAAGGCGGACCAAAGGGGTCGGCGGACCGCCTGCCTAGCTCTCGCCAGGACTCACACACTCACTTGTTCAATAATACTTAACAACTAAAACCCCAATACAATACAGAGTACAATGTCTTAAAGATACATAACATCCCAAATACAATTGATCAATACATGATTCCATTATACAAAAGTCCACAAAAGGCAATATCCATAATTCTTCAAAAGTACATAACAAAACATATGAAAGGCCTAATCTCAAGAGTTGGCACCACCACTTGGTTGCTCATTTCCTGCTAAGGAAAACAAATGGAAAGGGTGAGCTAAAAAGCCCGTGAGTTCCCAAAAACATGCAAGCCACTTAACACATAAACAATTTCACTTTGCAAGAAGACTTGAAATATAAACAGATAGAAAAGCAATTAACAATACAATGTAGGATACAGGGCCCTCAGGGGCCAAATTCCACGAAGCTTGTCCACGAACCACGAACCAGTAGTTGACACTCCGTCAACTATCACTATTACCATGTAGAACTTCACTTTCTCCTTACTCCTCCAAACCCCCACCGGGCCCGCACGCCAAACACTTTTCACTTCACTTTAAAACATTTCACTTTGAAACACTTCACTTTAAACACTTCACTTTATTGAGTACTCTCCATTAGGGACAAGTCCATACGCCAAGTCCAGAGTACTTTTCATTTCACTTCACTGGGTTGTTGCTCTTATGGAGACTGGTTCAAAAACCAAGTTCCGAGCATAAATCACTGGTCTAAGTCACTGTGCTTTGTGACATTTTAAATAACCCTATGGCTCGGCCTTTTCTCCTCGGCCTAGGCCTAGCCCCCAGCTCGAGTCGAAGGGTTCACCTATAGGTCTCAGGGATTTCCTGACCTTCCAAACACATGCAATCACTACAATACACTTTACAATCAAGCACTTCAAGTCACTTTCACAATCACGTTTACTCAAATGGAGTAGGTGCGATAAAGTACACACCATCCCCATTCGAGGGTTCAAAAGTCACTTTCACATAACAATCACTTCAATACATTCATTTATAACATTTGCACGTAAACACGTAACAAGCATGGAAACTCACCGAAGTAGGGTTCGGCTTCCACGTAAGGGTCAAAGTCACTGTCTGGCACACTCCCTAAAATAATTTAAAACAAACAATAAGATTCACTTCAATCTTTTCCATTTACTAATACAGTTCACTTTCACTTTCAACTTCAAATGATAACCTTTTCCAAAACTTACTCAAGGAAAGGTATTCAATTCATCTAGCTCAATTTCCAAATAAATTCCTTTGGAAAATCACTTTACCATTTTAAAAGAAAACATCTCGTCGACATACTCATTGGCACTACAAGCACGCTTCACTTTCAATCAAAACTTCCATTTTAACCCAAAACACTTTACACCAAGTCATTGTATCCAAAATCCCTAGATTTTAGTCAAAATATAATAAAACCTTCAAATTAGTCAAATAGCACTTTTCACTCGTGTTTCATGAAAACTACACTTTTTACCCTTTTAAAAATTCAAACACTCATTTACCCACATATACACTCACAATTTGAACAATATATACATTTTTCTCAAAAAGCAAAACCCCTTGAGAACATTCACAACATTCCAAAAATCAAACATTGAAATCACCAAGCATGGGTTTTGGCCATAATATACATTTTTCCTCAATTTCTCAATCAACAGAAAACCCTAATTTCTAACCATATCAAAACAAATTCACAAATAACAATCAATTCCCAATCAGGTCCTCAAGTCCGCTACCTAGAATCCACCTCAAGTCCGCTACCTAGGTTGGGAATCCAAGAGCCCAACTTCATCTTTTCGATGATTTCATTTTATCAACAATAACTACAGATCTACACTAATAGACATTAATAATGCTAGATCTACAAGATGTGGGGTTTATACCTCCGGATCTGTCAAGATCCAACGAGATCCGGTTAGATCCACCAAGATTCCTCAAGCTTATCACCAAGAAAGTTACTCCCAAGCTTGATGACTACCAAAATCTTCGATTATAGCCCAAGATCGTCAAGATCTACCGAAGATATCCTTCACCAAGTTCAAAATCGAACCCACAACGATCACACAAGCTTTTCTTCCTTCCTTTTTCTTTCTCCAAAATTGACCACTCTCTCTCTTCCTTCCTTGGTTCGCAGCCATAGGAGCAAGAAATCAAACCACCAAAATCATCATTCAAGTTTCACAAGCTCAAATTTTGTAGGAAGAAAGGAAAATGAAAAATCAGCTCACTTACCTCTTGTTTCTTCCAAACTTTCGGACAAGAATCTCCCTCTCTCTCCTCTTCCTCGGCTGCTAGGATGATGAAGACAATGGTGGTTGATGATGGTAGAAAATTCAAGAAGATTGAGCAAGAATGGAAGAAGATTTGAAGCAAAATCTCACCTTCTCTCTAGCTCTCTCTCGGCCCTTCTCTCTCTCTCTACACCAGATTTTGCTGCTGAAAATGAAGCTCAAGGATAGCCAAAAGTCAAGCTTTTAAATGCCCAAAAGTGACTTTCCCTAATTCAAGGGAAAAGTGGTTTTGCCACTTTATGTCGCCACACGCTGACGGTCTAACTTACACTGGTTTCTTTCATCCCGACACTGTCTCACCTTAATAATATTTCCAAAATATCACTACATATGCTCGATTTCAAGTCCAAGTCACTATTCACGCTGAACAATTTTAACGCTAAAATTTGGCCAAAACCACACACCGGCAAACAATTCGTATAAAATTCTCTAAATTGAGAAATAATCACTTTAAACATATTTCCACTAATATTTCAATAAATAAACTCAATATAAATATTATTAGGCATTTTAGAAATAAATTTGAATTTTTGAGGCCCTCACATCCTCCCCTCCTTAAGAGAATTTTGTCCTCAAAATTTCTTACCTTTCTCGGTAAATAACTCGGGATGACTCTTCTTCATCTCTTCCTCCAATTCCCATGTTGCTTCCTCAATAGCGTGATTCCTCCAAAGAACTTTGACCAATGGGATCTTCTTATTCCTCAAGTCTTTCACTTCTCTGTCGAGGATTCTTACAGGTCGCCTTCATAGGACAAGGATTCATCCACTTCAATCTCTCCTAAAGGCAACACATGGCTTGGGTCCTGATGGTACTTCTTAAGCATGGACACGGAAAACATTATGAATCTTTGACATGCTCGAGGGTAAATCCAACTGTATGCCACTTTCCTACTCGCTTGAGAATCTCAAATGGTCCTACATATCGTGGTTTCAATTTCTTCCCCTTTTGGATACCACCCTCCTTTCATAGGCTTAACCCTGAGAAATACTTTATCCCCTACATCGAACTCCAAATCCTTTCTTCGGTTATCGGCATAACTCTTCTGTCGACTTTGAGCCGTTTGGAGTCTTTCTCGAACTAGTTTCACTTTCTCAAAAGCCTCTTCAACCCAGGGAATAGTGGTTGGGTCCAAAATCTTCTTTTCTCCTACTTCATCCCAATGAATAGGTGATCTACACCTTCTCCCATAAAGTGCTTCGTAGGAGCCATCCAATTGAAGCATGGTAACTATTGTTGTAGGCAAACTCAACTAGTGGCATATGTCGACTCCAACTTCCTCCAAAATCCAATATACATAACCTCAACATGTCTTCCAAAGTTTGATTGTCCTTTCAGATTGTCCATCCGTTTGAGGATGATAGGCGGCTCAAACTAACCTTAGTCCCCAAATTCTCTTGTAACTTTTGCCAAAATCGAGAAACAAACCTTGGGTCTCTATCGAGACAATGCTCACAAAATACCCCATGTAGTCTAACAATCTCATCCAAGTACAATCGAAGCTAGCTTCTCCAAAGGACATTTCATACTTACCGGTAGAAAATGGGCAGTTTTAGTAAGTCGATCCACTATCACCCAAACTGCATCATCTCCTTTTTGACTCCTAGGCAACCCGCCACAAAATCCATAGTTATATGATCCCATTTCCATTCAGGTATCTCTAAGGGTTGCAAAGTCCTCAAGGTTTCGGTGTTCACTTTAACTTGTTGGCACACGAGACAGTCTCAACAAATCTGCCACATCTCTCTTCATTCCATCCCACCAATACATCCTTTTCAAGTCTTGGTACATTTTATTATTCCCAGGGTGAATTGTATACTTAGAACGATGTGCTCTTCCAAAATTTCTTTCTTCAACTCTTCATTGTCTGGAACAACAATTGATCTTGAAACCTCAAAATTCTCAGCCCTAACTTAAAGTCTAGGGTTTCTCCTTATTCACTTTTCCAATCCATTTTGCACCATGGAATCTCCTTTTGAGCCTCTTTAATGCTCTAGAATGGAAGATCTCAACACTATATTTCCAAAGATGACTTTCTGCTTTCTCCAAATGAGGTTTCCATTCCCCAACCTTTTCTAACATTTCCCACTCTTTTACCATCAAGCCTGCTATTTGAGCCTTTCGGCTTAAGGCATCAGCTACTTTGTTGGCCTTTCCAGGGTGATAACTTATGGTGCAATCATAGTCCTCAAGGAATTCTACCCATCGCCTTTTAAATTCAATTCCTTTTGAGAGAACAAATACTTGAGACTTTTGTGATCGGTAAAACCTCAAATGTCACCCCATACAAGTAGTGTTCCACTTTTCAGCAAAATGACGGCGGCCAACTCCAAATCATGTGTTGGATAATTTTGCTCATGAGGCTTTAATTTCCTAGAGGCATAAGCAATAACTCTTCCATTTTGCATCGACACATCCTAATCCTTCTTCGAGGCATCCAATAAACTACATACCCATCTTTTCCATTTGGCAAAGTCAACACAGGGCCGTTGTCAAACGCTTCTTTAACTCTTGAAAACTAGCCTCACACTTTGATTCCAAGCAAACTTAACATGCTTTTAGTCAACCACAATGGTCTCCCAATCTTTGAGAAATCCTGAATGAATCGACGGTAGTATCCCGCCAAACCCAAGAAACTTCTAATCTCAGTAGGATTTCTAGGTTGCTTCCATTGAGTCACTGTCTCCACTTTGGAGGGATCCACAGCAATTCCATCCTTAGAAATTTTATGTCCTAAAAAGGACACTTCCTCTAACCAAAACTCACACTTGTTGAACTTAGCATACAATTGATGTTCTCTTAAAGTTTGGAGCACTATTCTCAAGTGTTGAGCATGATCCTCTCGGGTCTTTGAGTATACCAAAATGTCATCTATGAATACAACCACAAATTGGTCCAAATAGGGTTTAAAGACCCGCTGCATCAAATCCATAAATGCTGCTGGAGCATTGGTCAATCCAAAGGGCATTACCACAAACTCAAAATGTCCACTCGAATTAAAAGCAGTCCTCGACGCCTTCCTTTCTAATCCTCAATTGGTAGTACCCTTGCCTAAGGTCTAATTTAGAAAAGACCACCGATCCTTGCAATTGGTCAAATAGTTCATCAATGAGCGGCAAAGGATATTTATTCTTTATTGTCACATCGTTAAGCCCTCGATAGTCAATGCACAACCTCAAACTTCCATCCTTCTTCTTAACAAAGAGTACGTGTGCTCCCTGGGTGAGTCACTCTCTCGATAAAACCTCGCCCAATAAATCTTGTAATTGAACCTTTAATTCCTTAAGTTCAGCTGGAGCCATTCGATATGGAGTCTTAGAAATTGAGCTGTCCCCGGCAGCAAATCAATCTTAAATTCCACCATTCGCAGAGGTAGATTTTCTAATTCCTCCGAAAGACATCGGAAAATCCTTCACAATCGGCACTTCCTCTAACTTCATTTTATCACTAGGGGGATTTATCAAAAAGGCCAAATACCCTTGAGCCCCTTTACTTAACAATTTTCTCGCTTTAATCCTCGAAATGAGGGCAGATGACGCTAATCTCCCTTTTACGTCTAACCTCAAAGTAGCCTCTCCAGGAATAGAAAACTCCACAGTCTTTGCCCTACAATCCAATTTAGCATGATGACGGGCTAGAGAATCCATCCCCATGATAACATCATACCCCTTAATGTCTAGACTAATCAAGTCCACCACTAGCTTTCTTTCTCCTATCCAAATATCACAATTCTTGTATACCCAACTAGTAATTAAACTTTGTTCCCCCGTGGGTGTCTTAACTTCCAAATCATAAGGTAATCTAGTAGGCTTTATGTCTACTCCATTCAAAAAGGAAGGATTCACAAAAGAATGTGATGCACCAGGATCAATCAAAATCTTAGCTAAGCGATGAAAGATTGGGATGGTACCTTCAACCACTTCAGGGGTCGAACTTGTCGTTGGTCAATGGCGAGACCCTAGCTGGTACTCTTGGTCGATTCCTGCACTAGCTTGACTGTAGTGGGTTTGCTTGTGGTTGGGTCATACCTCCTCCGGGCCATCGGACAAGCGATAACTGATGTCTGCACTACCACACTTAAGACATGCTCCACTCTTTCTCCAACATTCATTCTCCGTGTGGTTTGGCTTCCCACAAAAGCCACAAGACACGCTAGGGGTAGAGACTTGACTTCCTTGGGAACCTCCCCTTGACAGTCCTCTTCCTCTCACACTCCCTCTAGACACTCCTCCTCTTGAGTATGCCCCTCTCAAATTTGATCCCCTAGACGAACTAGAGGGGGTTGTTCTACCCACTCCTCTTCCAAACTTAGGAGTTGGAACATTCATGTCCATTGGTCCACGACTGCCACTAGGTGCATTCCTTTTTCTTGCATTAAAATTCCTTACTTGTGCTTTGGCTCCTTCAATCCTCTGAGCCCTTTCCACAGCTTCACTAAAACTATTAACTTGAGCGGCTGCTAAGATTTCTTGGAGCTCTACATTCAATCCCTGGACAAACCTTCTTACCCTCCTTGCTCAAGGCCACCAACTCGGGCAAATCTTGACAGCTTTAGTAAACCAGGCTTCATATTCCCACACTCGTAAGCCTTGTTTACACCTAATAAAATCGTCCTCCCTTTTCTCTTGCACTATTGGAGGAAGAAATTTGGCATTGAACTCTCGAGTAAAATTTACCCAAGTCCTAGGGGTATTCTCTCTTTCCCACTTGGTTCTTATCATGGCCCACCAAGAACGGGCAGCTCCCTCAAATTGAATGTGGCAAAGGTTATTTGCCTCTCCTCAAGATAGTCTAGAGCAAATAAAATGTCGAAATCCTTTCTAACCAACCCTCAAAGAACTTCGTGGTTAGGTTCACCACAGAATTTTGGGGTTAAACCTTTGAAATCTCTCAAGTGCTCGATCCTCACCAACCCAATGTTACCAAGGTTTTGCTCAGTCCGGGCCTTGTTGTCCAGCCATACGATCTAAAATCTCAGCCATACTGGTTCATGGTCAGTAGCCATTTGCTCTACAAAGTTAACCCCAGCCCCTTGATTTTGATCAGCAGTAGATTCATGGTCATTTCCCATATTTTGACGAAGCCCGCCCACGCCTCGCCCCTCTCCTACCGCCCATAGTTCTCTAGAGGGCCATCAAATTATCATAAACACAGAAAGAGTAACAACACAATTAGAACAATTGCTCTAGAAAATAGACAAAACACTTTCATAATTACATTTCATTTCAATACAATGCCAAGAGTACATCACCAAGCATGCTTTTGTCAAAAGATACACAAGGTATATCAAGTTCTCAAGTACACTTAAACAAAAATATGGTACTTGGCAAGTTAGCAAGCATGCACTTTACAAAAGTTGGGAACCCACTCTACGTGCTTTACTCCCACAAAAGATAACAAAAGCCCTAAGGTCAAGTCAAGCTAATCCATCAGTCTGCAAGAGGTCTCCAGACTCATCCTCGAGGGATCAGACATCAAGTACTGGGGATCTCCTCAGCCATGATAGCATCTCCAACAGACTCAATCGGAGGCTCTCCTCCCAAATCAAGATCAAGATGAGGCTGGTCAACCGAAGTCTCCTCTACTCGGTTGGCCTCAATCACCCCTCCAATCAAGGCCTCACAGCCAGCAGCAATATCCTCAGCCCTCTCTCGAGCCATCCTCACGATCCTAGCGGCTCGCTCATTAGCCACGCGAACCTCAGCCTCAAGCTCTCCAATCCTAGCAAGTCGAGTCTGGGCCACAGTAGTAAGCCTCTCAATCTCCTCCTGACGCTCACGGTTGATCCTAGTCAACCTCTTCCTCTCTCGGTAGACAGCAAGCACCACCTGATCAGGGTAGGCGTGGGTCCTCCAACAACCACAAGCAGCACGGCTAGTACGGATCCTAGGGTTATAAGCTGCACGAGCACCCCTAGAACCCAAGCGATATGTAGGTGTGTCGAGGCCCATCACTCCCTCCAGGCTCCATAACCTACAAGAAAGAATCCTCATTAGTACTCGTTCTAACTTAAAGATCAACAATACTTATTCATGAACCCATAACCCTCACTTCACTTTTGCTCCTATCCTATTAGACTCTTAACAACCCACTAACTCTCACTATGCCAGACTATTCAAACCTAGGCTCTGATACCACCTGTGACGACCCCACCTTCCCCTAAGGCGGACCAAAGGGGTCGGGATCCGCCTAGCTCTCGCCAGACTCACACACTCACTTGTTCAATAATACTTAACAACTAAAACCCCAATACAATACAGAGGAGTACAATGTCTTAAAGATACATAACATCCCAAATACAATTCGATCAATACATGATTCCATTATACAAAAGTCCACAAAAGGCAATATCCATAATTCTTCAAAAGTACATAACAAAACATATGAAAGGCCTAATCTCAAGAGTTGGCACCACCACTTGGTTGCTCATTTCCTGCTAAGGAAAACAAATGGAAAGGGTGAGCTAAAAAGCCCGTGAGTTCCCAAAACATGCAAGCCACTTAACACATAAACAATTTCACTTTGCAAGAAGACTTGAAATATAAATGATAGAAAAGCAATTAACAATACAATGTAGGATACAGGGCCCTCAGGGGCCAAATTCCACGAAGCTTGTCCACGAACCACGAACCAAGAGTTGACACTCACAACTATCACTATTACCAAGTAGAACTTCACTTTCTCCTTACTCCTCCAAACCCCCACCGGGCCCGCACGCCAAACACTTTTCACTTCACTTTAAAACATTTCACTTTGAAACACTTCACTTTAAACACTTCACTTTATTGAGTACTCTCCATTAGGGACGAGTCCATACGCCAAGTCCAGAGTACTTTTCATTTCACTTCACTGGGTTGTTGCTCTTATGGAGACTGGTTCAAAACCAAGTTCCAGCATAAATCACTGGTCTAAGTCACTGCTTTGTGACATTTTAAATAACCCTATGAGCTCTTTCTCCTCGGCCTAGGCCTAGCCCCCGGCTCGAGTCGAAGGGTTCACCTATAGGTCTCAGGGATTTCCTGACCTTCCAAACACATGCAATCACTACAATACACTTTACAATCAAGCTCTTCAAGTCACTTTCACAATCACGTTTACTCAAATGAAGTAGGTGCGATAAAGTACACACCATTCCCATTCGAGGGTTCAAAAGTCACTTTCACATAACAATCACTTCAATACATTCATTTATAACATTTGCACGTAAACACGTAACAAGCATGGAAACTCACCAAGTAGGGTTCGCTTCCACGTAAGGGTCAAAGTCACTGTCTGGCACACTCCCTAAAATAATTTAAAAACAAACAATAAGATTCACTTCAATCTTTTCCATTTACTAATACAGTTCACTTTCACTTTCAACTTCAAATGATAACCTTTTCCAAAACTTACTCAAGGAAAGGTATTCAATTCATCTAGCTCAATTTCCAAATAAATTCCTTTGGAAAATCACTTTACTGTTTTAAAAGAAACCATCTCGTCGACATACTCATTGGCACTACAAGCACGTTCACTTTCAATCAAAACTTCCATTTTAACCCAAAACACTTTACACCAAGTCATTGTATCCAAAATCCCTAGATTTTAGTCAAAATATAATAAAACCTTCAAATTCAGGTCAAATAGCACTTTTCACTCGTGTTTCATGAAAACTACACTTTTTACCCTTTTAAAAATTCAAACACTCATTTACCCACATATACACTCACAATTTGAACAATATATACATTTTTCTCAAAAAGCAAAACCCCTTGAGAACATTCACAACATTCCAAAAATCAAACATTGAAATCACCAAGCATGGGTTTTGGCCATAATATACATTTTTCCTCAATTTCTCAATCAACAGAAAACCCTAATTTCTAACCATATCAAAACAAATTCACAAATAACAATCAATTCCCAATCAGGTCCTCAAGTCCGCTACCTAGAATCCACCTCAAGTCCGCTACCTAGGTTGGGAATCAAGAGCCCAACTTCATCTTTTCGATGATTTCATTTTATCAACAATAACTACAGATCTACACTAATAGACATTAATAATGCTAGATCTACAAGATGTGGGTTTATACCTCGGATCTGTCAAGATCCAACGAGATCCGTTAGATCCACCAAGATTCCTCAAGCTTATCACCAAGAAAGTTACTCCCAAGCTTGATGACTACCAAAATCTTCGATTATAGCCCAAGATCGTCAAGATCTACCGAAGATATCCTTCACCAAGTTCAAAATCGAACCCACAACGATCACACAAGCTTTTCTTCCTTCCTTTTTTCTTTCTCCAAAATTGACCACTCTCTCTCTTCCTTCCTTGGTTCGCAGCCATAGGAGCAAGAAATCAAACCACCAAAATCATCATTCAAGTTTCACAAGCTCAAATTTTGTAGGAAGAAAGGAAAATGAAAAATCAGCTCACTTACCTCTTGTTTCTTCCAAACTTTGGACAAGAATCTCCCTCTCTCTCCTCTCCTCGGCTGCTAGGATGATGAAGACAATGGTGGTTGATGATGGTAGAAAATTCAAGAAGATTGGAGCAAGAATGGAAGAAGATTTGAAGCAAAAATCTCACCTTCTCTCTAGCTCTCTCTCTCGGCCCTTCTCTCTCTCTCTACACCAGATTTTGCTGCTGAAAAATGAAGCTCAAGGATAGCCAAAAGTCAAGCTTTTAAATGCCCAAAAAGTGACTTTGCCTAATTCAAGGGAAAAAGTGGTTTTTGCCACTTTATGTCGCGTCACACGCGACGGTCTAACTTACACTGGTTTCTTTCATCCCGACACTGTCTCACCTTAATAATATTTCCAAAATATCACTACATATGCTCGATTTCAAGTCCAAGTCACTATTCAAGCGTCGGAACAATTTTTTAACGCTAAAATTTGGCCAAAACCACACACCGGCAAACAATTCGTATAAAATTCTCTAAATTGAGAAATAATCACTTTAAACATATTTCCACTAATATTTCAATAAATAAACTCAATATAAATATTATTAGGCATTTTAGAAATAAATTTGAATTTTTGAGGCCCTCACACAAGAAGCAAGAAAGATGGCTTTTTAACGGACAAAAAGTTTCCTTTTCCCCAATTTAAGGAAAAGTGGTCAAACGACCACTTTTTGTCGCGTCGCACGCGACACTCTAACTTTCACTGTTTTATCTCATTCTGACACTATTCAACCTTAAATATATCTCTATAACTTCTCTACATATGCTCGATTTCCTCTTAAAGTCATTGATCATACTTTGGTACAAAATTTAGCACTTAAACGGGCCGAAAACGCACACCGGCAAATGAATCTTGAAAAGATTCTCTAAATTAGAAAATAATCACTCAAACATAAATTCACTCATATTTTAATAAATAAATACAATATAAAATTTTTTATGCATTTTAAAAATAAAATTCAAATTTTGAGGCCGTCACAGTTAATTGCATTACTTGAATGTTTGAATTTTGCATAGAGTCTAGGGTTGACTATTAGACCTAAGTTTTGAGAGTTATAATATGTATTTGAGGTATAGAAATGAAAAAAACAGGAGTCGTAGTATCAAATCGCGTGAATTTATCTCGACGCAACAAAAAGAGGCTTTATGTCCAATCGGTAGACTTTCTTCCATTTCTTCCATTTTTTCCCCCACAAAAGCCTCAGAAGTCAAAACCACCACAACCACACATTCTCATTTTCTTCCTCCTCTTGGCCGGCTCTCCCCTTTCATTTTTCTCTCAAGAAAAGCTCTCATTTTGCTCTCAAGAAGCTCTCCAAAATCCTTGCAAAAATCTTGGCTAAAACTTGCTTGATCTTCTATTTATTCTCTTGCAATTTGGAGGCCATGGAAGCTTGAAAAACTCGAGCTCGAGGAGGGAAAAATTGGTGGGTTTTGAGGCTTCTAGACAACTTGATCTTGAGGATTTTGTTCTTGAAAGAAGAGGTACTTTGCTTCCTCTCAATCTTGTTCTTTTGGTTGCCCATCTTGTGAGTTGAAGCATCATTTACTCATTAATCTCATTCTTGTTGTTTTGAGTGGGCTCTTGGACTCCCACTAGACTTGATTGTGGTTGTGGATGATTTTGTTGTTGTGTTATGGGGATGAATTTTGGATTGATTTTAGTGTATGAAAGCTAGGAGAGAATCGGGTGAGAGAGGGGAAATGCTGCTGAATTTTTTGAAATTTTCCTTCCTGTTTTGCCCCTAGAATTTCGTGGCTTTTCTGCTAAATTGGATGCTGATATGAAGGGCTTTGAGTGTGCAAAATCCCTTCAAAAATCCCTCCATTTGGGTGTGATAAAGTTGAGTGAAATGAAGACAGCAAACCTGTAATTTTTGCTTTCAGTTCTGTCCGTATGTGCTGTCCTGTTTTAGTGTGGTTTTGGTCCAAAATTTTGCTATCATGTAACCTCCATTTGATTAAGAAATTTTGTTAGAGTCTTGGTCTTTAAAATGGAAGGGAGTGGGGGTTGTTGTGGTTGAACCAAAGGTTGTAAAGGAAAAGAATTTCGTATGGCAGATTTGAACTCCAAATTTTCAGTCAATTTTGGGCGCATGGATCACTGCCTTTCTGTTTGATTTTTTGGCTAAATTTTGGTACAAATATATTTTAAATACCTAGGTTTATGTCTACAAAATTTGGTGTTTTTCCAGTATCATTTCGTGGCCCAAATGATGTTCCAAAAATGACTCTTCAAAACTGGAAAACCAAACAGTCAGACAGCTTACTGACCAAAGTTCAAGTGGCTATAATTTCTTGCTCGGGAGTCAAAATCAAGCACCATTGGTGGCATTTGAAACTAGACTTCAAGGTCTTTCCAACAGTATATGGCTTGCATGCTAACTCATTTCCTATCAATCCCAGAAAATCTGAGAAGATGGCTGAGTTCCAAGACTGATAACCTGTTTTTGTTCTTTCATGTCGTCTTGTCACGCACTTTAGCTTATCTTACATCATGAATCTTAAAGTGAGCCCTTCTAGTGATTTGTATTACTCCGAGTCTAGTTTCCTTGCCTAATTTTGATTTTTCTACACCAAGTTATGCCCATTTTCCCAAGACTGCACAGAACCCACTGTTATACCCGAACTTTGACTTTTGTCGTGAACTTATTCTTGGTCGAGCCTTGATGCTTCTTGAATCTTTGCGTGGTTATTTCATTCCAGACATCATCTTTGACTTATGAATCTATTAAACCTTCAATGTTTCATCATTTGGCGACCATGAATCACCCCAAAATTTTCTAGTTTAGATGCATTAACTAGTAGCATTCATTTGCACTTGTTAAGTTACATTTACTTGTTTTGGTTTGAGTTGATGGTTATATACATTGGTTGTACGTAGGGCTCGAAGGTGGTATCGAGGGTGATCAAGGCACAAACATTTGAGTTACTTAGTTTTATTTGGTGAGTGTTCCTTGCATGTTTGTGAATGAATTGCTTAAGTGTGAAATATTTTATGATGAATTACTCATTTGACATATTAGATGCCTTTCAGTGCTTTTCAATGACTATGTGAAAGGCGAGTGTGTACTTTATCGCACTCGACCTAACTTTCATTACATTGTTCATTTTTTCACTTTTTGTGTATTATTTGTGCATGACTGTAGGCCATGTGTACTTTAACACATTGGCTGAATAAGGCCTTTCCCCCTTCGTTATCGACCTATTCGAGCCAGAAGCGGACTCGGTCGGGTAGGTTGGTAACTTAGGACACTGTATGGTATACTCGAGTATTACCACTGGGGGTTATAAGGAAGAGTAGGGGGATTGAGTGATGGACCAAATGGACTGCAACTGTTTCCAGTGAAAACTATATCCTTTCACTGAGTGTTTTCTCTATTTATGTATTTTATAAATTTTATGCTTACAAACTCAATTATATTGATCTATTAAGTTCTTAGCTAATATATATTGCTCCACTGTTACTATGATATTGGATGTTATTAGGATCACTCACTTGGCTTTTAGCTCATTCCTTCCAATTTTGTTTCCCCTTAGCAGGGTTTGAGAACGAGAGCCTCCAGGGTTTGCTCTAGGATGTTTGGTTTGGAGACTTTAAGCTTTTATTTTGATGTAATTCTTGTATTTTGGAGGGAGTGTACCTAAAAAAATTCTGAACGGATAATCTTTAGAGATTGTAACCGAAATCTGGATGGTTGTGATTATTTAATGAAGTTTAAGGTTCAAATGTTTTATTGGACTGATAGATATTAAGGTTATCTTTTATTTGGAGTATTTGCTCGCTATTGAATTGAGAATTGTACTAAGTTTCGGCCAGAGTTGGGCAGGCGCCTCACCGATACCCTAGGGTTCGCCCTAAGAAGAAGTGGGGCTGTCACATTCTTTGCACGCCTATGGTAGTGTACCTTTATGTAGCATCTTGGAGTGAAACTTTGTCCTCTTTGTGTGATTATTACATATGCTTGAGAGAAAGTGAGATTCGCCAGTGAAGTCTATCACTTAGGTTGATTTTGTATTTGAGTTCATTTATTATGTTAAGAGATTTTTGATTGTATGATTTTTCATTTAGTGTTGTGCCTTGGTATATGATGCAATAGTTATTTTAGTGTGAGTGGCATCAGTAAGTTAATGTGGGAGTCGAGTGAGTTGGTCGTTTATATTTGTTCTTAAAACCTCTAATTGAGTTTGCCTGAGAATGTGCAAAGATTAGGTGTGGGGGTATTTGATGTGTCATGTTTTAAATGTTTTTTATGTTCTCCTAGCATGACATTTTATAGAAATTTTATCTTTAAATAGTGCTATTTAAGTGTGTCTTGTTGGTTGGTCAGGCTCAATAGCACTTTGAGAGACAATATTGCACAAGGAATTCAATTAGGAGGAGAATATTAAGTTTAGAAACCAGAAACTAATAGGTGCCATGATAAGGGCCCAACTTAGGGCCAATTTTAGACGAAACTGAATTGAAGTATTAAGTGATGATAGGTGCCCATCTTGCAACCCATTTGAGGTCATACGAGCTTTAATGTGAAATGGGCCACTTGATTCCAGTCTAGAAACTCTACTTTGGGAGCTCTATAAATACGTGTGTTATGAGTTCACCGGAGGAAGAGTCATTAGAGAAAAGAAAAGAACGACACTTTCTTTGCATCTACTGATACTCTAGAATTAGAGTAGATTAGTTAGGATTTCTTTCTCCAGTATGAACATCTTTTTGTTTCAATAATGACGGCGTCTAGCTAAATTCTTATTCAAGCCAAAGATAGAAATTGGTTCAAACAATTTTGAAATTGGTTTGATCTTTCTTATTTTTTGTTGACTATCTGTAATTCCTTGATTTCTTTCTTATGCTTATGCATTTATAGCAGAGTGAGCGGCCGATTATTCTGTATATATGTATATTCTTGCCAAAATATTAATCTTGATCTGTAATTGTCATGTACTAATATTTATGAGTGGAAGACAAGGCCAGTGATTTGTTGTCCTCTTTTGCGATCCATTTAGGAGAATTGCAGTGTTGATTAAATGACTACGTGTGTCACGGGTTGTTGTCTTCTTTGGCTAGTTCCTAGTGTTTAATGCTATTATTAAATTGGGATTGCGTCAATACCTGAATTGATTGATAATAAGGATACAATTAAAGTGCATCATTCTAATTGTTGAATTTAGAGAATCTGTGAGTTACTGCCACATCAAGGTAGCTTAGGCTGAAAGGTTAATTAAAAGATGGACTTTTAGGAGTTAATGATCAATTGGAATTAAACCATTTATGTTCTTGACTTATATTTCATTCTTTGATTCTATTACTTCATACTGTTAGTATTTGTTCTACTTTGATAGTTACTTTCTCTTAGTTATTTGTTTTCATTTTCATTGTTTTAATATCAGAGAAATAGAAGTTTTTACCATTCCCTGTAAGTTCGACCTAGACTCTGACTATTGTAGTTTTGGGAATTCAATAATTAATTTTTAACACTCATGACAAGTGACCAGTTGCTTGATTCGAAAGAGAGTTCTAAAAGTGGAATTGAGAGCACTCTTGTATTTAATATATTTGAGAGATCAACTTATGTAGAAGTCTAAGGATTGAATTTCGAGAAATTGAATAAGAATTCTTCTTCCTAATCTCTTTATCTTTTGTGCTTATTTGTCAAGCTTTATGGAAAGTTTTATCTATCGTTGGATATGCTTAATATGATGTTTAACTAAAATTTTCACATCCTAGGGTGATGACGAACTAATTGTTGTTTTGATATGAAGTAGTTAGTTATGATTATGCTTCTCCACAATTTTGCAACTTTAAGGATGTGGGCTTGTTCTTTATAGTTGTTTGGCCATGAACTATGAATGATTTGATAATTGTTGAGTAGTAAAAGTTACCTATGTATATAGATTTTGGTTCTTAAACACTAACTTTATTCTCACAAAAGTAGTGTGTGAGGACCCAGAATTTCTTGAATTATACACCCAAAATTTCTCGAATTATTTGCTTATATTTCCGGCGAGAAACCCTAAATTTTTCATGAATCATTTTTCATTGTATTCATTTAAGTGCAAATCGTTTTCTTTAAACATTGGTAGCATACAATTTTCATTAAGTGCATTATTTTCCTTAAGTACTCTATTTTGTATGTATTGTATGAAATTAATTTGGAATTATATTTTATATATTTCATGTAACTAAATACATAAAACTTATATGGTGTTAAGTAGGTAATATTTTGCATTAAGGGATTTGAAGACAAATTGTATAGATTTCATCCAATTCTTGGCCAAAATTTGACCACTTGTCAATCACCCACTAATGTCTTGACTTAAGACTTTCTATTTAACCTCTTGTTTTCAAAAATTCAAATCAATTTCCCTCTCATTTTCTCTCTCATGGCCGAACCTCAAGGAAGGAAGAAACACCAAAACCCTAGCTCAAAATCTTCTTGTTTTAGCTGAGAAAATCACTTGGGAAGGAAATCTAGGTTAGGCAATCACTTGGCTACCAAGTTTAATTGGAGGAGGTAAAGCTTTTGGAGGATTTCCTCTTGCTTGGCATAAGGTAAACCTAATCCATGACTTCTCTTTGATGATGTTAAATTTATGAACTCATGATGCTAGATGAATTTTAGGATGTATGAGAGTGTTTTAATGCTTGGAGTTGAAAAATTATGGGAGAGTTTCTTGTTCTTGTCAAGCTTAGGTTAGGTTATACTTTATGCTCTCCAAGTGTTTGATGAAATGCTTAATGACTTATGATGCCTTGATGATGGAGTTAATTGCTGTTTTAGCTTGTTAAACACCTTGGCAAATGATGGAAATGACTTTAAAGGATTAATTGAAGGATTGTGTCAAAGCTGGAAATTTTTGCAGGAAATCAGAAATGGAAATCAGTCCACTTCCCGAGGTTACTGTTCACTGTAGAAAATGAATTAGCATCCGAGCCTTATACCGTTAGAAAGCCCTATGAACCTAGTTTTAAACGCCACTGACAGAGCTCAATTTTGATTTTCCGACATCGAGTTATGGCCATTCTTCCGAGACTGTTTGACCAACCTGTCATTGACCCGACAGTTTTCCTGTGCCTCTGATTTTGCCAATTTCGACCATGATTAATTCTGATTTGAGATTTGACCTCTTCATGAAAATTGTAGTCTATGTCTTAGCTTCAAAACGCCATAAAATTCGTTTCAGTCTGATAAACGTAGCACCAGTTATGATCAAAATGCCGAGGGGTGACAAAGCTGTCACCATTTGTTCTTCACCTTTGCATTTCCTTTCTTCACTTTTCTTAGTTCAATCCCTTTTATTTGGTTCAAATGGATATTTTTCAGTCCATATTGTACTTGAATCATTAACCTAGTTTGTACTTGATTCTTCTTTGATTTCCACTTCCAATTCATTTTGAACCTTGGCGACACTTTTGAACCATGGATAGACTTTAGTTTATCTAAGTTTGATCGGTTAGGCTCTAATCGCTTTTATATCGGAAATTCTAGATTTGCATATTTTGGTTTGTCCATTTTCTTAAGTTAAGCTTTATTGTGATTATGAATTTCACTTCAGGGATTGATTTTGACCCAGAAAATATTCCCGGGATTGACGTGTACTCCTCTACTATTGGTGAGTGTCCCAACCTCTTTTAAAATGGAAAATCTTATTATTGTTTACAAATGAATGTTTTGATGAAATGGTTTGCTAGTAATTATAAGGAAGTGATTTACCACTATTTTCAAGTAAAACGCTTTTACAAGTGAAACCATTTATGAAAAGTTTATGAATGTTCAAACCCGTTTTAAGTTAAATATTTTACTATTATGTGGAAATGACTTGTGAAATGATTTACTCGACTTATATTTGCAAAGAATGAGTTTGTGAGTGATCCTTGTATGTTGTGTGAATTACATGCCTACGTGATGAATACTTGATGTTACTTGATTTCATAAGTGTGAAATACTTGTTTCTAGGCGAGTGTGTACCTTATCGCACTCGACCTAACTGGTATTAGCTGTTCAACTGTTTACTTTCCATCATTTTCATATTACTTGCGCATGATGTAGGCCATGTGTACTTTACCACATTGGCTGAATAAGGCCTTTCCCCCTTCGTTATCGGCCTATTCGAGCTAGAAGCGGACTCGGTCGAGTAGGTTGGTACTTAGGGCACTGATTCGGTATACTCGAGTATTACCTCTGGAGGGATAAGGCGATGGCCAGATGAACAAAGGAGATTGCTCAGGAGTTATAAGGTGAAGTGGACCAGTGAAATAGCTCCAAGTGAGCGTTGTATCCTTTTATAATTGATTTAATGTTTATCAAGCACTGATCACCTAGTTGAGACAATCCGAGCAAGTCTCCTCGTGAGCACTGATCTCCGAGTCGAAGCAGCCCGAGTATTGTTCTCACCTGGTTGAAAAGTGTCCTGTGAGTGTGCTTGATTATTTGTCAAAGTGCTTGTGTGACGAATTGAATTATTTCATGAATTGTTTTCGTCTTGCAAATTTCTAGTGAAAAGTACTTTCTCACGTGATTTCAAAGATTTGAAAATTCCAATGTTTTCATGCTCTGATAAAATGGTTAAATTCTAAAATACCTGTTTTCTCTGAACATTCACTGAGCTTTAGCTCACCCCAAAAATATTTTACTTTTCCCCCCCAGGGCTCGAGATGAAGGAAAGCAGGAAGTGATCTTTCATAGTATGACTGGCAGGATTATCTCTTGTACTATTTGTAGTTTGGACAGTTGGACCTATGGAGTACTTGGATTCATTGGAAATGTAATTATTATTTGAAGATCTTGCGTTGTAATTATTTGAAGTTTGTAACATGATTGAGGACTGTAGTGAGTCCCGGCGAGAGTTGGGCAGGCGGCCCGCCGAACCTTTTGGTTCGCCCTAGGGGGAGGTGGGGCTGTCACATAGTGAATATGGTTAGCAGAATTTTTCATGCAATAACTTCATTGACCTTATCAACTTGTGTCTGACCTTTTCACCTTGAAAGTAGATTAAGGAAGGATATAAGAAGTTGAGAAATTGACAAAAATGATTTTCAACAATGCCATGTTTGTTGGCAAAAGTAGTGTCATGCATTAGGAAGTTATTTTCTTGATAAATCATTGGAATAATGGCTAATCATCCTAGTTAATTTCTAATCTTGGAATAATGAGGGATTCTTATCCCTAGGAATTTTTTCATTTGATCTTTAAGCTATATTATTTCCATGCATTTTATCTTAATTTGTGGTTTTCTTTGAAGCTTGAATTGCGGATTTTCTAGATAATAGAATGAGTGATTAAACTCTAGCGCTTGCTATCCTTAGTTCCTATGGTATCGATCCTAATACCCTAAATTCGATAGGTTGTATTATTTGTCTTTTACCATGTGAGTCATTAGACAAGAGCTTATTGATACTTACTAGACTAAATATTAGGTCTATTTAGTTTGAACTATTTTTGTTGCATGGCTTGTTTTTTAACTTATTGCCCTTAGTATTATATTATTATAAATTAACTTTATAAATATCAATGTTCTAAAGAATATGTGATTATTTATTTATTGCAATATTGGTGATTGATACATTTGGTGTTTTCTTATGCATGGAAATAATTTTGTGATACAAAAATGGTGTGGCATCCCTATTTATTTCTTTCTAGAAATTTTTTAGTAGGTAAATAAAATGTAACAATTGGTTGTATTTCTTTTCTATTCTTTGTATTATTTACAAAAGCCTTGTAAAGGGATGTGTTTCCGCACCATATTTGTTGATTAAAACAGTATTTCACCATCAAAATATCAATAAAACTTGCTACATGTTTATTACTGGGACTGAGCACTAGATATGTTTCATGATTAATCATTAGTAATAATGTTTTGCCTAAAATAATTGGAAGATGAATATTAGTCTTGAAAAAGCCAAAATTTTCAATCCTAATATTTATGACTTATTAGCTAATTGGATTATAAATAAACACAAAGAAATATGGCTAATTCAAATCTTGTGCAATTTTTTTGCAGTAATATAGCCTCCCAAACTTCCTCTACTATTCTGACTAAAGATGAAAACCTAGGTGGCAAAAATTATGATATTTGGTGTAGAAAAATTCAATATCTCCTTAATGAGAAAGGAATACGTGAGACCCTGATCATGGTCATGTACCCTCTTCAAGAGGGTAGTACAGCACAAAATTGTCGTGACTAGGAAGCCTACCATGCTTGGTTTATGAAGGATAGGAGCATGTGCTTTAATATGTTAAGCTATGTGCATGATGACGTAATTGGGGAGTTCGAGAACTTCCAAACTGCCTGGTATATGTGGGACCAACTAAGGTTGAAATCTAGTAGCACTATAGCAATGAGACTATGTGCACTAACCCTGAAATTCAACCAATATCAATTGGAGAAACAAAGTATGGTTGAACACCTGAGAACCATGTCTGCTATGATAAGAGAAATGAGGGTAGCTTGTAATGACCTCATTGATGAGCAATAGGTTTTGCAGTGATTAGGTCTCTTCCTGATCCCACTTGGAGCCAACTAAAGTTGGTGCTTACCCACAATATAGCAATAAAAACTTTGACGACATCTCATGTCATCTGGAGCTTGCGGCAGAATACGTAGAAGCAATTTGTATTGAAGCTTTGTTGCACAAGTTATGTAGTGGCAAGGGCAATAGGTCTAAACATAATGGACACCAAAAGGGTGGAAAGAGTGCTAAAGCTATAGATTTGGCTCCAAAAGGTGGGTATAACACCAAGCGCAGTAAGGGCAAGAGAGGCAAGAAAAACATGAGAAAGATCAAATGCTACACTGTCAGAAAATGGGTCACTTCGCACGTGACTGTATAGAGGTGAAGAAAGTAAACCCTATGCCATGCTCTCATCAAATATGTGTATACATACATGTTTTGTTTGCTCATACTCTTTTTGAATGGGTTATGGATACAGGAGCAACAAAACATGTAGCTTGAGATCGAGCAAGTTTTATAGATTATCGTCAAGTACCAATAAACAACTGCTATATCATTTTGGGCAATGGTGCACAAGAGGAGGTATTTACCGTGGGCACTTGTCAACTCAAGATGTGCATAGAGCAAAATCTTATTTTGCATGATATGCTATATGCACCCACAGTTTGACAAATCTACTATCAGTTTTAGCATTATTGAAACTAGGCTTTTCTTTCCATTTTGATTAGACATATTTGCCTATTTATTTGGTAGGATTGTTTATAGTCAAGGCACTTTGAATAATATTTTCTTTATGATAGATTTGGATTTAAATAATGACAACTATGCTTCTGTTATGACTTCTTCTAATTTGACATCTAAATCTACTAAATGGCATGCAAGATTATGGCACAAAGGGCAAGATAGAATGGCTAGATTAGGTAGAGAAGGTCTATTGGGACCTCTTACTAAAATTAATCTCCCTATGTATAAACCATGTGTAGCAGGAAAACCCTACAAAAATCCTTTTAGCAAAGCTTCTAGGGCTTCTCATTCATTAAAATTAGTCCATTCAGGCATATGCAAACCTGTGAATGTAAAGGCATGGCATGATGTCTTATATTTTCTCACCTTTATTGATGACTATTCACGATATAGTAATATAAATCTACTGTCTAATCGACATAAGGCTTTAGATTACTCCAAACAATTTCTCGTAGTAGTCGAGAGTCAGAAAGAACGGAACTTGAAAGTTCATACAAGCTATGAATATTTATCAGAATACTTTATAGGATTGTGGGAGGAAAAAAATAATTAGACAACTAACTATACCAGGTACTCCACAATAAAAGAGTTGCACATAGGAGAAATTGTACTCTTTTGGATATGGTTAGGTCTAAGATGGCACAAGCCAATTTCCCAATAAGCTATTAGGAAGATGCACTTTTGACTGCCACTTATGTGCTCAATTGAGTACCTTCCAAATCTATTCCTTCTACTCCTTATGAACTTCGGAATGATAGGAAACCTAATTTGATGGTTTTGCAATCACGGGGTTGTGTTGGGTATATTATCAACTTTTTCCATAAGCATGCAAAATTGGGTTCGAAGGCTATTAAGTCTATATTTATAAGATATTTTGAACAGTCAATGGGTTATATAATATATGATGAGCACCCCAATGGAAGAAAGAAGGAAATAGAGTCTCGTGATATAAGCTTCCTAGAAATAATTTAGAATTATATGAATCACAGGAATCCCAACAAGATGTATCAATATCAGCTAAGCATAATAAGGTGATAATGGATTGCGGGAGCGATTCTCTATCTCGTGGGTGTGTATGACTAATAGATCATCTGGATCCTCTACTACAAAAAAGCATCCATGGAGTTGTTCGTTATCATCGATTTGAGATCGAAGGGGAATCCTTCATATGTGCTTCTGTGGATATTGACAAACCAAATTCTTATGAAGATGCTGTAAATTCACTTGTTTTGGACAAATGGAAGGTTGCAATGGATTAAGAAATGAGCTCTATTGCCAATAATAATATATGAGAATCAGTTGATCATCTAGTTGGGCATAAAACTATCGGCAATACATGGGTCTTGAAAGTTAAATGCAAAACTGATAGATCAATTGATACATAAGGCCTGACTTGTGGCAAAAGGTTAAACCCCATTATAGGGAGTGCACTATAGAGAAACGTTCTCTCTGGTGGTAAGAATTTCTTCCATTCAACTAATATTGGCTATTATTGCATATTTAGGTTTGGAATTATTTCAAATGGATGTGACAATGGCATTTTCCAATGGAGAACTAGATGAGAGATCTATATGGACCAACCAATGCGTTTTGTGACCATAGGACAAAAGCATGTGAAACGTTCTATTTATGGTCTAAAATAGTCATCAAGGCGATGGTGTTATCATTTTCATTGAACTGTTATTTCTAATGGTTTCTCAATGATTGAAAAAGACCATTGCGTGTACGTTAAAAAGGATAGAAAAGAATTATTATCATTTCATTGTATGTTGATGATATACTAATAACCGGTAATAACATGGATTTAATCAACTCAATAAAAAAGTTATTATCCTCCACATTTGAAATAAAGGATATGGGCAAGGTTGATTTTGTACTAAGAGTCAAGATCGAGAGAGATCACTCTAAGAGACTTCTTAGTTTGTCTCAAGACATTTACATTAAAAAGATCTTAGAGCGTTTTGAAATGCACAATACCAAAACAGTTGATACTCCTATGGAGAAGGATCATATTCATAGTAAAAAAGCAATGCCCTAAAATTGAAGAAGAAAAGTAGAAAATGGCTAGACATATACTATTCTATTTGGATAGTCAATAAATATCAAAGTAATCTTAGTGTGGTACATTGGTAGGTAATTAAAAAGGATTTTCAAACATCTAAAGGTACAAAGGAGGTCAACATTTGCTACCATAGAGCTGACTTGAAAATGAAAGGGTACCGTGATGCTGATGGATCAACTGATAGAGATGAGAGTAAATTCACCTCAAATTATGCATTTATATTTATAGGTGGAGCCATTTCATGGTGTAGTAAGAAACAGACTTGTTTTTCACTATCCATGATGGACTCAGAGTACATAGCTTGTACTATTGTGGTTGAGGATGCAATCTGGTTAAAGACATTTTTGCAAAGTATATGCATAACACCACATGTAGAAGATGCTATTATGGTGTATTGCGATAACATAGCTGCAATAGCTTTTGTAAATGTAAATCGTGATCTCAAATTTTGACAATTACGAAATAATTGAAGAAATCAATTTAATATTTTCCATTGAGAACATTGGCAACTCAGGTCATTCTACAATTGGTGGCAAATTGAAGAACTCAATCAAAAAAGGAGCAAAGGACATTAAACTCTGTCGGACATCCGACAAAAGTTGAGAACTCTCCATCAGACACTCAACTTGATGCACCAGACATCCGATAGATAGGGGAAGAATCGGAAACTCGTATCAGACGCGTATCAACATAATCGGACATCCGATCGAGTTCAAGAAAATTTCTGAGCTCTCTGACCTGTGTCGGATGCAGAAAAATGCATCGGCCGTCCGATAAAGATCGAAATAGCCTTTCAGACGATAACACCGGACGCACAGCATTATATCGGAGGTCTGACAGCTCCAACGGCTAGTTGACTCTTCAGTTGCCTTCTATCCATTGACAACCATTATCAAGGCACTTTTTGGTCTCCATTAAATAGAGCCTTGTCTGAACATCAAAGTAACTTTTGTACACTTAGAATACAAGTTCTTAAGAGTGATTTTAGCAAGAAAATACTCTTTGAGTAAGAATTGTAGTTCTTGATATTGTGAACTAGTGAGCAAGCTTTTCAATTGTGAGTGAATTCTTCAATAGTGTAGCTTTCAGAGGGTTATCCGAAAGATTGTAAAATTTTCTAACTTGACTGAGTGTTGCTTGGGATAAGGAGGAAGTGAGCCTTTCATTGTACACAGGATTGGTTGAAATTTATCAAATTGAAGTTGCTTGTGTTGAGATTTGTTCTTCAAGCTCAAGAGGAGTTTTGAAGAAAATTGGTTTGATTACTCTTATTCTTATTTACAACTTATTTTACAATTCATCTATTGCTATATCTTCTATTCTTCTTAATTTCTATTGTTCATTTTCTTGATAATTTGATTGGTAAGAGGTTATTTTTTCTAGTGTGAAAAAGGGGTATCATAATTTAAATTAATTTTTAATCAACCTAATTCACCCCCCCCCTCTTAGGTTGTCGTTGGGCCTTATAATTGATATCAGAATTTGGTCTCTAGGATCAAGTTTAACCGCTTAGAGAAAAGATGACAGCCAACAATGTTATGTTTGTAAAAGGACAATCGGTTACTAGACCACCCATGTTCAATGGTTCGAACTATGTTAGTTGGAAGAAACGAATGATCATTTTCTTACAATCTATTGATATTGATTTGTGGTTTATTGTTAATGAAGATCCATACACTGCCACCATTGATGATTCCATTACTCATGTTCCTAAATTAAAAACAAGGAATGAATTGACTCGTGAAGATAGGGCTAATCTTACTTCAAATGCTAAAGTCATGAATGTTCTATATAGTGCTTTAGACACAAATGAATCTATTAAAGTTAAAGGATGTAAATCAACTAAGGAAATTTGGGATAAGTTGAGAGAAATTCATGAAGGTAGTGAAGATGTAAAAGAACAAAAGAAATCTATCTTAGTCACCAAATATGAATCATTCAAAATGGAACCTCATGAAAATGTAGATAAAATGTATTGTAGATTTAATGATCTCATCAAAGGTTTAGAAGTGCTAGATAAGGAATATACACTAGGTGAGAAAAACAGAAAAATCTTGAATGCGTTACCTAAGAAATGGGAAAGTAAAGTGACTGCAATTGAAGAAGCAAAGGATTTAAACTCAATGTCCATTGAATCTCTCATAAATTTTCTTACATCTTATGAGTTAAAACTTAAGAGCAAAGTGCAGGATGAAGAAGATGCAAAGGCAAAAAGAAGCATTGCTCTAAAGGCATCCCAAGATGAGGATGATTCGGCTTCATTGGATGATGAAGATATGGATGGCGATGATAGTGATTTCGTCCTCATTACTAAAAGTTTCAAGAGGATTTTCAACAAAAAGAGATTTAAAAAAGGAGGACCTAGTGATCAAAACCCCAGTCAATTCAACACAAGATACAAGGGAAGACAAGATGCAAACAAAAAGCAAGGAGATAAATACTTTGAATGTGGACAACTTGGACACTATGCAATTGACTGTCCAATGAAGAAGAAGAAAGAAATAAAGAATGAAAGGAAGCCAAGCTTCAACAACTTTCAAATCACTTGGAATGAGTGCAATTCGGAAGGTGAAATAGAAGAGGAAGAAGAATCTGCTCAAATAGCTTTCATGGTAATTGGAGACAATACGGTAACATCTTGTAATCCTCAATCTGAAAGTGATGATGATGATGATGATCTTGAGTCATTTGTTGGAAGATTACATGATAGTTTGAAAGAACCTTATGCTAAGAATAAAGAGTTAAAACAGAAAATTACTTTTCTCTTGCAAGATAATACAAATCTATTTCAAGAAAACAAAAAGCTGAAATATGACAACGATTGCTTGATAAGAGCTGAAATTGAGTTACAGCATGAACTTGATAGAAAAACAAGTCTTTGTGAAATGTTTAAGAAAAAACAAAGTGACTTGAAAAGTAGAATTGATATTCTAGACATGATTTTCCAACATAAGAAACAAAACTGTTTTGCAAAAAAATGAATTGAAACCTCACTTTAATGCTTATGAAAGAAAGCTAACCTTTAGTGCAAATAAATTCACAATTTATAGAAGAAGAGGAGTAAGATTTATTAATCCAATTCATGTGAACAATCCCACCGTTATGTATAGCTTTTGTCAAGAAAGTCATTGGAAACATGATTGTTATGTAAAGAACATGAAAAGAGGCATGAAATGTATGTGGTTAGTTAAACATGTTCCTGACTATCAAGGACCCAAAGATTAAAGGGTATCAAATTCTTTATCTCTTGTGTAGGTGAAGATTAAAAAAGTCATAAAGGAATCAAAGTGGTTTATAGATAGTGGATGCTCAAGACACATGACCGGTGATCCATCACAATTCATTAAGCTCAAGTCAAAATCAAGTGGAAAAGTGACGTTTGGAGATGACATGAAAGCCAAAACAATTGGAGTAGGAGATGTTGGAAAAAATGGTAAAACATCTGCTCATAATGTTGTCTTGGTTGATAATCTAGGTTATAATTTGCTAAGTGTTAGTCAACTATGTGATAGAGATTTATTTGTTTTATTCAAAAAACATGAATGTTTAGTTCTTGATTCAAAGTTAATATCATTTTCAATGGAAAAAGATTCAATGACATTTATGTTGTGATTCTTGAGAAAATCGATTCTTCTAGCTTTAAATGTCTTAAAATTTCAAATGAAGATCCTTGATTGTGGCATAGAAAACTTTGTCATTTCAATATGGATGTATTAAATGAAATTTCCAAAAAGGAACTTGTTAGAGATTTGCCTAAAATCAAATTTGAGAAAGATAAAATTTATGATGCTTGTGAATTGGGTAAACAAACCAAAGTCTCTTTTAAACTTAAAAAGTGTGTTTCTACATCTAGACCATTGGAGTTTTTACATCTTGATTTGTTTGGTCCTATACAAATTGCTAGATTGGGTGGTAAAAGATATTGTCTTGTAATTGTTGATGATTTTTCTAGATACACTTGGACTGTTTTTCTTGCTCATAAAGATGATGCTTTCAAAAGTTTTGTTTCCTTGTTTGCAAAAGTTCAAAATTTGCTTGGCTTAAACATTGTCAAAATTAGAAATGATAATGGCTCGGAATTTAAGTATTGTGGCTTTCTGGAATTTTGTGATCACAATGGAATAACTCATGAGTTTTCAATAGTAAAAACCCCCCAACAAAATGGTGTTGTTGAAAGAAAGAATAGAACACTTTGTCAAATCGCAAGAATTATGTTAAGTGAAAATGATTTGCCAAAATATTTTTGGGCCGAGACTGTGAATACAGCATGTTATGTAATGAATAGAGTTCTCTTAACACCAATTTGGAACAAAACATCTTATGAATTATTGTTTGGTAAAAAGCCAATTATTGGCTACTTCAAAGTTTTTGAGTGCAAATGCTTTATTTTAAATATCAAGGAACATCTTGGAAAATTTGATAAGAAAATCGATGAAGGTATTTTCTTGGGCTATTGTGAAAACAAAAGAGAATATAGAGTTTATAATAGAAGAACTCTTGTGATTGAAGAAGCTATGCACATTACATTTGATAAGTCTAACGGTGATTCTTCCAAAAGCACTTGTATAGATGATGATGTAGGTATTCAAAATGGACTTGAGAAACTCACACTCCAAGAAGAAAACAATGCTGAAATGGAGGAAAACTCAAAGGAAAATGGCTCACAAGAAAATCATGTGCTAGAAGAAGAAGACAAGGATGATGATCTACCAAAGGATCTTCTTAAAGTTTGGAAGTTCATTCAAAATCATCTCAAGCAGTTAATTGTTGATGATCCATCCGAAAAGGTAAGAACTCGTTCCTCGTCAAAACCACTACTTGACAATTTTGCTTTAGTGTCGCATTTTGAACCTAAAAATGTTAATGATGCCTTGAAAGATGAAAATTGGATTCTAACTATGCAAGAGGAATTGAATCAATTTGAAAGGAATAATGTTTGGATTTTAGTTAAGAGGCCTCAAAATCACCATATTATAAGCACAAAATTGGTTTTTAGAAAAAAACTAAATGATCAAGGTGAGATTGTAAGAAATAAGCCTAGATTAGTAGTTAAGGGATATGCTCAAGAAGAAGGCATAGATTTTGATGAAACATTTGCTCTCGTAACTAGATTAGAGTTTATTAGAATGTTTCTTGCATTTGCTTGTTTCAAAGGTTTTAAATTATATCAAATGGATGTTAAAAGTGCTTTTCTAAATGATTTTATTGATCAAGAGGTTTATGTGGATCAACCTCCCGATTTTGAAAGTGAAAAATTTCCAAATCATGTGTTTAATCTTTCAAAAGTCTTATATGGTTTAAAACAAGCTCCTAGAGCTTGGTATGAGCGTTTAAGTGGATTTTTGATTGAAAATGGTTTTAAAAGAGGTATTGTAGACACCACTCCTTTTACAAAATAAAAATTGAATGATCTTCTTATTGTGCAAATATATGTTGATGATATTATTTTTGGCGCTACTAATGAACGTTTGTGCAAGAATTTCTCTACTATTATACAAAATGAATTTGAGATAAGTTTGATGGGAGAATTAAATTTCTTCCTTGGAATTCGAGTCCTTCAAACTCAAGAAGGAACCTTCATTAACCAAATAAAGTACACAAAAGAACTCCTCAAAAGATTCGCAATGGAGGACTCAAAACAAGTTGGCACACCAATATGTACATCTACCAAACTTGAAAAAGATGAAGAAGGTACAAGTGTTGATGAGAAGAAATATAGAGGTATGATAGGAAACCTACTTTATTTAATCGCAAGTAGACCGGATATTATGTTTGCCGTTTGCTTGTGTGCTCGTTTTCAATCTTGTCTTAAGAAATCTCATTTAAATGCCGTTAAGAGAATTTTTTGATATTTGAAAGGAACTTTGAATTTTGGTCTTCGGTATCCTAAATGTCATGAATTTGCTTTATGTGGATATACGAATGCTGATTTTGGTGGATGTAGAATAGATAGAAAAAGCACTAGTGGTTCATGTCATTTTCTTGATAATTGCTTGGTATCTTGGTTTAGCAAGAAACAAAATACTATTTCTTTGTCTACAACTGAAGCGGAATATGTTGTCGCTAGTGCATGTTGTGCTCAATTATTATGGATGAAGCATACCTTGAATGATTTTGGTTTGTTATATGATAATATGCCTATTTACTGTGATAACACAAGTGCCATAAATTTGACAAAAAATCCCATTCAACATTCTAGGACAAAACACATAAACATAAAGTATCATTTCATTCGTGATCTTCTTCAAAAGGGTGAGATTTATGTAAATTATGTTTGTTCAAAAGATCAAATTGCTGATATTTTCACAAAAGCTTTGCCCCTAGATCAATTTATATATTTACGATCGAAATTGGGAATTTTAGAAAAGAACTCCTGAAAATTTTTGTCAAATTCTATCGGACAGCCAATGCCAGATGAACGGACGTCCAACAATGTTCTAAACTGTTTTCCAGAAAATACTATCGGTCGGATGTGTCGGACGCTTCACTTCGTTCGGACGTTCGACACAGCAACAGTCGCAGCTTGTAAGGTTGTTTCCTCTCATTTCTATTAGTCAAACCTCATTTATTCGGACGCATCTTCCCAACCACTCAGATTACAAAAATCCAAATTCACACTTTGTCTTGAAAAAAGTTCCAAAATTGACTTCACAAACTGGTTTATGAGCCTTTTGTAAATCTTAAGGTGTCAATATTTCACATTAACAATCACAATCCTCTCCGATCCCAAATTTCTTCAAAAACCCTAAAACTTATTTCCTCACCTTCTGAGCAGTTTGATCACGACTTTTTCATCCATAAAGTAGCTTTAGTCCTTAGCATCTCATTTCTCATCTCACTCATCACTTAAAACACACAATATCACAATGGTTCGAATTCGGGGAGGGTCTTCAGCTACCGGACGCAAACGAATTCTCGGGGATGAAGAAGAGCAACCTGTTACTTCTAAGTGGAATTCAAATAGGAAGAAAAAGGTTCTGCAAGTACCCAAGAATCTCGTGCTACGCAAACTAATTCTCAGGTTTCTTTCCAACCCCCTCCATTGCCTCAGTTTATTGATGATGAAACTAAGGAAAAATTTGCTTTATTTTCACAAAAAAGCTTCATCATTCAGCGATCAATCAATCCTTCTGAGTTTCGTAAAATTGATCTCGATTCTGTTCTCAAGCTTTTTGAATTTCAGAAACGGTCACACATTATCATAATGCCTAATATCTACTACCCTGATATGCTTTATCAGTATTTTGCTAACCTTAGGAAATTTATGACAGATTCAATGAACATTGAGTTTAAATCCTTTGCTTCTTCAATTGCAGTCACTTTACTTTCCCATTCCTTAGGTAAAGCATTCAAGATTTTTCTGTTTTTCTCACCTGGTGTATATTCCTTATCTAACACTTCTAAATCTTTGATGAGATCATTAAATCTACAATACATTTTATCTACATTTTTGCTAATCTTAGAAATGAATTAAGATAGCGTATAAATGGAGTTGATCTTGTGTTTGATCCTTTGAAAACCTCTATTGAATATGGTTGTAAAAGTAAAATTGCCAATTTTTTGTCTTATAAAGAAAATCCGACAAACATCAATCATTTTAATACTGAAAAATTGATGTCATGTTTTCAATCTCCATTTCAAACTCCTATTGATGCTAAATTAGAGGACCTTTCTCCCAAAAATTTGATCATTTTCTCAATCATTTCAAACCTTCTTGTTTCTACTGATGGGCATCGTATTGATGCAAACAAGACGGAATTATATCTGTTTTACCGTTTTGTTGAAAAAATTCACATTGATTTTGGTTTTGTCATGTGCAAGTTCTTGTTGAAATTAAGTACTGATACTCGGAGAAAGTTGTCTTATGGAAAGTTTTTAACTCAAATCTTTGAGCATTTCAAAATTCCTATCACAGGAGTATGTCCTAAGGACTCTTCTACTTTTGTTTTCATAAGATTTTATTTTGAAAGGAAAAATTTGAGATTTTTTGATGGTCATTGGTGTACGTAAGAGGCAGCTTCTGAATCTCGTTCTAAGCATGGTCATGACACACCAATCACTCCTAACACCACACAATCTCTTCGTTTTACTCCTGGTCCTTCCATTCATCCCAGAAAATCCTCTTCTAAAACCAAACCTTCTCAGTCTGAAGTAGTTGAGTTGCTCAAAGAGCTTAAGGATCATGTTACTCTTCTTGAACATGGTCTCATGCTCACCATGACTCCAGAACAGCAATCTGAGTTCTTGGATAAGAAAAATCTATTGTTTCCTACTGTCATGGATGAGGATGCTTCACATGCAAAAGAATCTCATCCTGATCCTACTCTTGGCACTCAAGAAGTGACAGACTCTCAGACCCCTCATCGTGATCCCTCCACATCTGAGAAGGGCAAGGAACAAGCTACTGATGAACTTGATGAAGAAGATGATGAAGACACCGAGGAGGAAGACCACTCTGCATATCGCATTACCAAATGAAGGCCTGGACCTAAGGCTACATTCACTCTTTAGGCACTTAGAATAATTTGCACTTCACCATTAGAATGCATCTTCTCTGTTTTGTTCCCCTTTGTCAATGGTTGAAGTGTATAATATACTAAAACTTTTCTATTTTGTATTAAGTATTTCTGCTGGATATTTTGGATGTTTAGTATTGTGCTAATTCAGTATTTTGTTCTTACTATATGGTAATTATGGTATTGTATTAAAGTTGATATGGTGCTGATATTGTTTTGGTACTAATCTAGGTTTTGCGGATTTGTGATGGCCTTGTATTGCATTATGGTTTTGTATTGAATTATTGGAATTCTCATTATGAGTTGAATGACACATTAGATGGTATTGATCTTAGATTTCTGCTATTCGGATTTATGACACATTTGGTATTGAAGATTTCAGCTATTTGAATTGTGACACATTTGGCATTTAAGATTTCAACTATTTGACATTGAAGATTTCAGCTATTCTTTTGATTCTTTTTGGTATTAAAGATTACAACTTGTTTGATTCTTTTTGAGATGACAAAAAGGGGGAGAAAAGTTATATGGCCTAATTATACTGGCTTGGATGAATTTTTGGCTTGTTAAGGTTATACTGGTTTGGATGAATTTTTGGCTTGTTAAGGTTATGTTGGCCTGGATGAACTATAATAGATGAATTATATTGGGCGAATTTTTGGCTTGGATGAATTTCATCAAAAACATGGTTGATCTAGTAAGGGGGAGTTATGGCTTGGATATGGCCAAATGATTTGAATGCTCAAGGTATATAGATTATGGTCAAAACATTAAGTTGTGTACGATTCACAAAATGAGGGGGAGTTATATACGTTTTTCTTTGTCAAAAGTTTTCATTTTTACCAAATGAATTCAACTGTTTTGTCATCATCAAAAGGGGGGAGAATGTAAATCATGATCCCAAATTTTGACAATTACAAAACAATTGAAGAAATCAATTTAATGTTTTCCATTGAGAACATTGGTAGCTTAGGTCATTCTACAAATGGTGGCAAATTGAAGAACTCAACCAAAAAAGGAGCAAAGGACATTAAACTCTGTCGAACGCTTGATAGCACGTATCGGACGCCCGATAAAATTCGAGAACTCTCTATCGGACACTTAACTTGATGCACCGGACGTCCGATAGACAGGGGCAATATTGAACACTTGTATCGGATGCGTATCAGTGTCATCGAACGTTCAATCGAGTTCAAGAAAATTTCTGAGCTCCCTGACCTGTGTCAGACGCAAGATACATCGGACGCAGAAAAATGCATCGGCCGTCCGATAAAGATCGAAACAACCTTTCGGATGCTAGCACTGGATGCACAATATTGTATCGGACATCCGACAGCTCCAACGGCTAGTTGACTCTTCAACTACCTTCTATCCGTTGACAACCATTATCAAGGCACTTTTTGGTCTCCTTTAAATAGAGCCTTATCTGAATTTCAAAGTAACTTTTGTACACTTAGAATACAAGTTCTTAAGAGTGATTTTAGCAAAAAATACTCTTTGAGTAAGAATTGTTGTTCTTGATAGTGTGAACTAGTGAGCAAGCTTTTCAATTGTGAGTGAATTCTTCAATAGTGTAGTTTTGAGAGAGTTATCCAAGAGATTGTAAAACTTCCTAACTTGACTGAGTGCTGCTTGGGGTAAGGAGGAAGTGAGCCTTCTATTGTACACAAGATTGGTTGAAATTCATCAAATTGAAGTTGCTTGTGTTGAGATTTGTTCTTCAACCTCAGGAGGAGCTTTGAAGAAAATTGGTTTGATTACTCTCATTCTTATTTACAGCTTACTTTACGATTCATCTATTGCTATATCTTCTATTCTTCTTGATTTCTATTGTTCATTTCCTTGATAATTTGATTGTGTAAGAGGTTACATTTTCTAGTGTGAAAAAGAGGCATCATAATTTGATTAATTTTTAATCAACCTAATTCACCCCCCTCTTAGGTTGTTTTTGGGCCTTACAGTAAAGGATCCAAAATATCATGAAAAGTCAAAACATATTGACACTACATATCACTTTATTCAAGATATTGTTACACAAGGACACGTTGTCCTCAAACATATCTTTACGCATGATATGATTGCAATTTTTTTTTTTAACCAGACCTCTCGCTAGAGATAGTTTTCACAAATAGGTTATAGGTACGGGTGTGTCGGATTTGATATGTATGGATCTATCAAATTAATTATGCCCCAATAAAGGTTTGAAATCCACATTTTTGCATAATTGGTGCTTGATTTAAATTAGCGAATTTTACTATAAAGAGTCACTAGGCTTCGATCAACCTTCTCACACGGGTGATCATCCTAGCACTACATGAGCAGGTAGGATGAGACATGATAGTCACACTTACATTCTAAAGATGTATGTGATTAATTTTACATTGCCTTTGTAACGGCCTCGAATTTAAAAAAAAATTAATTAATTTTAATTTCAAAAATTTTGAAAATTTATTTATTTATATAATTATTTCTTTAATTATCTTGTGATATTCGATTTTTCCTAATTTATAATGCCTCATTTAATTTTAACTCTATTTTCCTGTAAATTACGTCTCGAAGCATTTATTAGTGGTAAAATGTTAAAGGCACATTTTTCGAGGTGAATTCGGACTGTGAGTAAACTAGTGGAAATAAGTATGGATGATCACTGATAAGTTGGAAGTGTGATTAAATGACTGGATTTGGGTCATTGAAGGTGATTAATTAGGGTTTTGAATTTTTTAGTTAAGGTTTGGATTAATCTCGCTAAACTTAGAATTTCAACTAATTATTTCTTCCAACCGATTCCTTCTAGCTCCTACGAAAATTTTCCTATTCTTTTTCCCCCTCCTAGCCGAAAATTAGCCCTTAATTTCAATCATAATTAAGCCCTTATTTTTCCCTCCAAATAGATAAGAATGGACTTAATAGTCAAACTTCATTAAGGCAAGACAAGACTTGTGTCTTGTCTTCCTTTCTTCCATATTTTTTTTTAAAAAAAAAATTGCTTAAAAACCGGTGCAATTTTTCCTCCCTTCACCCGAACTCCCTCTTCTTCCTTCTCTTCATTTTCCAACGATTTTCCTCCTTCATTTCTTGCAAAAATCACCAACAAAAACTTTATCACTCTTGGATTGAACTTGAGCTTGGTGGAGAGGCTTGGGCTAGGAGCATTTGGAAGCTTTTGTTTGGCATTTCCTTGGAGAACTTTCACTTGTTTCTTGCAAGAGGTAAAACTAGAAACTTGAACTTCATTTCATCCATTCCATTTGAAAGCATGTTGTTAGGTTGGGATGTTGAAAGGTTTTAGAAACCTTGACTTATGTGTTTATAGCTTTGTATATGGAGTTGATTTGTGGAAGTTGATGACTATGAAAAAGAAACGGTGGGCTCTTGAATTCCCACCAAATGTGTGTAATTGATTGTTAGATGGTTAGATGATGTTACCTAAGTGCATTATGTATAATGATGATGGTTAAAAGTTTGATGAAAATCAAAAGAGGAAAACCGGCTAAGGAAGGAAAAAATTTGGGGGTTGAATTTTCTGATTTTTCCTTGAATTTCGTGGCTGTGTTCTTGGCTAGTTGAGAGGCTGAAATTGATGTTTAAGTGATGAATTTTAAGCTGTTATTTTGTCCCACAAAAAGCTCTTCAAGAATTGATGTTATAAGGGTTGCTAAGTTGCAAAGTGAAAGCTGGAAAATGAGGGGTTATGCTGTCCGAATTTTGAGGATTATTTTGTGATATTCTTGCCAAAAGATGTGACCATTTTTGATCATCATTAGGTTTAGGAAGTTCAATACTAGCTTGGTTTCGAAAATTAGGACAAATGAAGTTAAATTGAGGCATGAACTAGATGTTATAAGTGAAGGATCAAAATTTTCCAGTTTTGGATGAATGAGTTGAGCGAACTTTGGGCATGTGGAAAACTGCCTTACCGTTTGAATTTTAAGCTAAAATTTTATGTGAATCTAGCTGATATATGGAAGTATTATTGTACCAAATTTGACAATTTTTGGACTTTAATTCTTCACTCAAACAGTATCTTGAAAACTGCCCTGTATCTCCATGTTTCCAGAAACTGCAGAATTTCGAACTGCCCATGTTTGAACTGTTGTCATTTCATGCTAGGACGTCGGAATTGAGTTCCGTCAGTGGCTGTTGAAACTCCTTATGCAGTACTATATTGTACGTGAATTTCAGAGGTTAATTAATTTTCTGTACAAATTTTCAAAGTGTGCTGGATGTCCAGCCTGACGAGCACTGTCATTTTACTGTAGCATAATGTTCAACGGAAATCTGGGTTAATTTCGTCCATAATTTTAATTTGATGTCTTCTGAAAAGTTTTACAGCTTTCAAAGAGGTTTCCAACGGTACCAATTGCGCAGAGTTCCGACTTGTATAACTTGAGTTATGATTTTTCAAAGTTTTTTCAGCTCAACTCGAGAAATTGTCGAACTTTCGACTTTTTTTGAATTAAACTTAACCAGTGATTAGGAAAACTCATTTTTGTTCTCTTTTAATTATTTTAGGGCAAAGTGCTGATTTCGCAACTGATCAAAACTTGGACTCCGACCCCTATTTTATCGGTGAGTTTTCAATGCATGTTATTATGCTTTTATCGGATTAAAACTTGTGCTTCGTGACTTGTTACTTGATTGAAATGTGAAATTGAGTATTTGATGGACCGCTCACTTAAAGGAGAGTATACTTTATTGCTCCCTTTTTGTAGAGTCGGAAATTTAAATTTTGCATGGATTGAACTTGGGAGATGGAAAACGTGAAATATACTTACTCTTGGCCGTGTGCCTTGAGTAAATTCCTGTTTACTGTATATTGTTGAATTATGTGGCGTACGGGCCCGGTAGGGGGAGTAAGGTGGATGGAGTTGGCGTGAAGAGTCGTCTACTTGGATTGAAAGTCGACGGAGTGTCGACTACTATAATTGCTCGTGAAAAGTGGAAATTGGCTCCTGAGAGCCCCCGTATCCTCACTGTGTGTTAATTGGATTTGTTTATGTGTTTTAGTTATTTACTTGTAATTTTTCCACTTTAAGTGCATGTGCATGAATTTTGGAAACTCACGAGCTTTTTAACTGACCCCCGTTCCCGTTTGTTTTTCCTTAACAGGTGACGAGAATCTCGAGGCGTAGCTAGGGCTAGTGTTTTGATCTTTTGACTTTTATCTCGAATTTGGAGAAATGATTTGTAAATTCTTTTGGTGATGTATATTTTAGAATTATGGAAATGTACTAAAATTTGGCTCGAGGATTTTAAGTATTTTGTGTGGGAAACTGAAATTCTAAGATTTGACAGTATTGTACAATTTTAATATTTAATGTTGCTATGATTGGTGGTTTTACTCGTTTAAGTTAGTATCTTTTCATGCGTGAGTCCTGGCGAGAGTTGGGCAGGCAGCCCGCTAACCCCTCTGGTTAGCCTTAGGGGGATGTGGGGCTGTTACAGGTGGTATCAGAGCTTTAGACTCCAGATCTCTGTAGTGTATCCTTGGCTTAAAATTGTTTAGGATATCGGCCAGTGGTGCTAGAGTGTTTCTTGGCTGAAAAGATGAGCTTGGTACTCGATGACTGGATGAGAAAAAAAGAAAAAACTGATAGGAATTGACATGGAGGGACTGAGACTTTAACACTGGATGTGTGCTAGTGAGAGATCTTTTTTTTAAGTGTGTGAATAACTATAACCCCTTCCTAATTGTGGATGGTATTGAATCGATAGTCTCTATTGTGGCTAGTACTTAAGAAATCTTAGACCGGGGAGATATTAAATTTCCAGTGATTCAATTGGTGGATGATTAAGAGATACCCTTCCTACTCTTTATTTGTTATTATGTGATGTGCGACTTTGGGATCTAATGAGAGTTAGCAAGGAAATGTCTTGATCGAGGTTTCCTTATTTGCTTTTCATGAAGTTTTAAATTTTATATCTTCGACCTATTTTAAACATTCTTTCGTTTAACCTCATCACGCATGTTGAGTTTTCATGATTTGGAAAAGAAATTGGGGTGGTTTTGGAAGACAAGAAGTGTTTTAATTTTGAAAATTTTGGCAACTTTACACCTGAGGTGTGAAGAGATATTTACTAACTTTTAAACTCAACATTTGACCGAATCACAAAACATCTTACACCTTATTTTTGTAATAAAACAATTTGGGTATGCACCAGGCATATTACTCGATTTACTCGAAGAAAACTTAATGAGTTTGAAAGAAATTGAAGATTTTAACCTTGAAAGTTTTCGCCACTTGTAACTACATTAATTTTTATAAACTTTTATATACATTGTTACTTTACGTATGTTCTGCCTCGACAAGGGTCTTAGTTTGAGAATGAGAGTGCGAACCCGTAAGTTGGAACTCGTATCTAAGCATGAATATTTTGCAAAATCAAGGTTGACTTTTAGAGTTGAAACCTCTTGGAACACTGAAGTCATTCTATGACTGAGGGATTATGGAAGGGAAGAGTGATAGATAGTCTTGTGTAATCTAATGGGACCCTAATACTTGATCTGAGCCGAAACTGAAGTAGGAGATTAGATCTACTAGTGTTATGATTGATTGACCTAGATGCGTACTTAGTAAGGTTCCCCCTAATGATTGCTTTATGTATATCTTGTGATTGGTCTTATGGACATGTTTTAACCCTTTTGTAAAGAGTAACCACTAGGGTGATTCTCGTCTCTGTGGGTGCATGTTTATTTATCGCTTTCATTATTGTGTTATTGTTTAGTAAAATGGCCGTGAAAACGATTTTGTGTGTCCTTTTGTAATAAACATGCCACTGTGATGTACTTGATTCTCTCGGAGTATATATGTATGGCAATTTGGTTGATTCTAAGAAATTCTCTTGTTAGTTCCCAAAATTTAACTTGTTAATTGTTTATTTTATTTTGGTGTTATTTCATTATATTTCATCCTCCCTTATTCTATTTTATTTTATTGCATTTCATTTTCGTATCTTCATTTAAAAATGTCTACCTTCGATAAAGATTATGGATGGTAGACGAGGCCGAGATCGAGGTCGAGGTCGAGGAGTAGGGTGTGGGTTAGGCAACCGTACACTCCTAAGAGAGATGAGGAACCTTGGGAGAAGGTTTGATAGGTGGGTTCACGTGATGCCATAGAATCCTATTGATGGATAGGAGTTGGAATTGGAAAGTAAATGACCAATCTCTATATACCATAGGAGTTAATACTTGGAAATGAACGGTGGCAAAGATTTTTGGGTCGAAATTTATGTATAAACAAACTTGCACGACTATCTAACTTTCTTAAGAATATTTGTCTAGGAGGTACATTTTCTTTTCCCCGAATATAGCTTTTAACCTGAAACTTTGAGGGAGTGCTTTTAAGTATTTTCCATGTACATACTATTATACTAAATATGTGTTTTAATATTCATGCCTTGAGTTGTATAATTAACCTTCTTAAACTTATTTGAGGAATTTGAAATGGGTCTCGATGATTGAGGTAAAAAAAAAAAACAAATTCAAAGTTTCTTACTAAGAAAATTTAGTTTTGAGCCATGAAGGAAAGTTTGTATCCTGACATTTATTTTGAAGTTTTAAATTAGTGTTTTACCATATATACCTCCTATATACATTAAAGCCTTCGAATATATTTCGCAAATTATGATTTAACTTGATTTGAACAAAAACATGGATGGGTCCTTTAGGACAAAAGAACTAGGTCATTTCTAACATTGTTCATATTGAAAATCGAAAGCCAATAAATGATCTTGGGCAAATTGAGTTCGAGAATCTTTTTGTAAACTTAGTTCTCTATTGAAAATATATCTTTTTACTCGAGTTTTAAATTGCATGATCGAATCATTTAATTAGAGTTTTAATTGACCCTAGAGCCACCTAATGTTGGAGTAAACCCTAGTTTCACGAATGATATAGGTATGGAATGTGATTGCTTACTCTATGATATGGACGTTAAGATTTCCTCCAAGGATTAGTGTTTAAGTGTTAGTATAATTGATGCAAATTGTGAATCTTGGGCAAACAAGAGGAGAATGATTAGCCGATACGGTGAACTTAGCAAATAAGGAGTATAAAGTAACCTAAGGAATGGATTGATTAGCTAGATGTGAAAAGTAAGCTAGCATTATCTATTCTTATATCGGGAATTCAAGTTAGAAAACCTATTCATACGGAAATATGAAGATATATGGCCTTTCTTTATAAGGCATGACCGAGAATAAATGAAGTTCAAACGTGCCATTGGGAAAAAGGTTTATTGGGGTAGCACACATACGCTTTATTAAGAATAAGATACATGAAAGAAAGTGAACCGCCGTGGAAGGCGCCTATGTTTTTGTTGAGAAATGGTTGGAAGTATAAAGTTATGAGTGGACTTTCGAGACTCGAATGAAGTGACCATTAAGAGGAGATATTTCACCTAGAAGGATTGCTTGATCAATTATAAGGAATCTTGGTATTTCCTAAGTTGTATAATCTCTAAGAAAGGACTTAAGGTGGACCTAACTAAGAATGGAAGCATTATCTCTATCGAATGACTTTTGAGGGTCTTGCAAATCATAAGAGCATTGCACCGGGTTGGAAAGAACTTAGACCTTATAATTAGGGTTGAAATTTCAAATCAGGATATGCTAGTGGAGATATTATGACATATTTGACAAGTTATTACTTAAGGTTCCGTAGAAATAATAGGATGAAGTATAGAAGAGATGTGTGAGAATATAGGCATTCTTCAACAGGAGAGAGAATGCCAAAAAGAAATGGCTGACCATTGGAAAGAAAGGTGTGGAAACCTCAGACATTAAGTGAAGAACTGCTCAAGGAACTAGATCCTACCATGGACTCACTGAAGGTCTCAGAGACACTAAGAAATAGCAGTTTCTTTTGGGTGCAGCGTGTCTTGTGAAGATCTTGGATAGTAAGTTGCAGCTACTATAACATTGGAGAGCTTGGAGCTTGAACGGTGAAATGAATTGCTACTCCTTGATGGCTGTTAACTATGATTCTAGGTGATTTACCTGCCTGCATACCATGAGTCAGTGTGAATTTTGAGGACAAAATTCTTTTAAGGAGGGGAGAATGTAACGGCCTCAAATTTAAAAAAAAATTAATTAATTAATTTTAATTTCAAAAATTTTGAAAATTTATTTATTTATATAATTATTTCTTTAATTATCTTGTGATATTCGATTTTTCCTCATTTATAATGCCTCATTTAATTTTAACTCTATTTTCCTGTAAATTACGTCTCGAAGCATTTATTAGTGGTAAAATGTCAAAGGCACGTTTTTCGAGGTGAATTCGGACTGTGAGTAAACTAGTGGAAATAAGTATGGATGATCACTGATAAGTTGGAAGTGTGATTAAATGACTGGATTTGGGTCATTGAAGGTGATTAATTAGGGTTTTGAAATTTTTAGTTAAGGTTTGGATTAACCTCGCTAAACTTAGAATTTCAACTAATTATTTCTTCCAACCGATTCCTTCTAGCTCCTACGAAAATTTTCCTATTCTTTTTCTCCCTCCTAGCCGAAAATTAGCCCTTAATTTCAAGCATAATTAAGCCCTTATTTTTCCCTCCAAATAGATAAGAATGGACTTAATAGTCAAACTTCATTAAGGCAAGACAAGACTTGTGTCTTGTCTTCCTTTCATCCTTATTTTTAAAAAAAAAAAATTGCTTAAAAACCGGTGCAATTTTTCCTCCCTTCACCCGAACTCCCTCTTCTTCCTTCTCTTCATTTTCCATCAATTTTCCTCCTTCATTTCTTGCAAAAATCACCAACAAAAACTTCATCACTCTTGGATTGAACTTGAGCTTGGTGGAGAGGCTTGGGCTAGGAGCATTTGGAAGCTTTTGTTTGGCATTTCCTTGGAGAACTTTCACTTGTTTCTTACAAGAGGTAAAACTAGAAACTTGAACTTCATTTCATCCATTCCATTTGAAAGCATGTTGTTAGGTTGGGATGTTGAAAGGTTTTAGAAACCTTGACTTATGTGTTTATAGCTTTGTATATGGAGTTGATTTGTGGAAGTTGATGACTATGAAAAAGAAAAAGTGGGCTCTTGAATTCCCATCAAATGTGTGTAATTGATTGTTAGATGGTTAGATGATGTTACCTAAGTGCATTATGTATAATGATGATGGTTAAAAGTTTGATGAAAATCAAAAGAGGAAAACCGGCTAAGGAAGGAAAAAATTTGGGGGTTGAATTTTCTGATTTTTCCTTGAATTTCGTGGCTGTGTTCTTGGCTAGTTGAGAGGCTGAAATTGATGTTTAAGTGATGAATTTTAAGCTGTTATTTTGTCCCACAAAAAGCTCTTCAAGAATTGATGTTATAAGGGTTGCTAAGTTGCAAAGTGAAAGCTGGAAAATGAGGGGTTATGCTGTCCGAATTTTGAGGATTATTTTGTGATATTCTTGCCAAAAGATGTGACCATTTTTGATCATCATTAGGCTTAGGAAGTTCAATACTAGCTTGGATGCGAAAATTAGGACAAATGAAGTTTAATTGAGGCATGAACTAGATGTTATAAGTGAAGGATCAAAATTTTCCAGTTTTGGATGAATGAGTTGAGCGAACTTTGGGCGTGTAGAAAACTGCCTTCCCGTTTGAATTTTAAGCTGAAATTTTATGTGAATCTAGATGATATATGGAAGTATTATTGTACCAAATTTGACAATTTTTGGACTTGAATTCGTCACTCAAACAGTATCTTGAAAACTGCCCTGTATCTCCATGTTTCCAGAAACTGCAGAATTTCGAACTGCCCATGTTTGAACTGTTGTCATTTCATGCTAGGATGTCGGAATTGAGTTCCGTCAGTGGCTGTTGAAACTCCTTATGCAGTACTATATTGTACATGAATTTCAGAGGTTAATTAATTTTCTGTGCAAATTTTCAAAGTGTGCTGGATGTCCAGCCTGACGAGCACTGTCATTTTACTGTAGCATAATGTTCAACGGAAATCTGGGTTAATTTCGTCCATAATTTTAATTTGATGTCTTCTGAAAAGTTTTACAGCTTTCAAAGAGGTTTCCAACGGTACCAATTGAACAGAGTTCCGACTTGTATAACTTGAGTTATGATTTTTCAAAGTTTTTTCAGCTCAACTCGAGAAAATTGTCGAACTTTCGACTTTTTTTGAATTAAACTTAACCAGTGATTAGGAAAACTCATTTTTGTTCTCTTTTAATTATTTTAGGGCAAAGTGCTGATTTCGAAACTGATCAAAACTTGGACTCCGACCCCTATTTTATCGGTGAGTTTTCAATGCATGTTATTATGCTTTTATCGGATTAAAACTTGTGCTTCGTGACTTGTTACTTGATTGAAATGTGAAATTGAGTATTTGATGGACCGCTCACTTAAAGGAGAGTATACTTTATTGCTCCCTTTTTGTAGAGTCGGAAATTTAATTTTTGCATGGATTGAACTTGGGAGATGGAAAACGTGAAATATACTTACTCTTGGCCGTGTGCCTTGAGTAAATTCTTGTTTACTGTATATTGTTGAGTTATGTGGCGTACGGGCCCGGTAGGGGGAGTAAGGTGGATGGAGTTGGCGTGAAGAGTCGTCTACTTGGATTGAAAGTCGACGGAGTGTCGACTACTATAATTGCCCGTGAAAAGTGGAAATTGGCTCCTGAGAGCCCCCGTATCCTCACTGTGTGTTAATTGGATTTGTTTATGTGTTTTAGTTATTTACTTGTAATTTTTCCACTTTAAGTGCATGTGCATGAATTTTGGAAACTCACGAGCTTTTTAACTGACCCCCGTTCCCGTTTGTTTTTCCTTAACAGGTGACGAGAATCTCGAGGCGTAGCTAGGGCTAGTGTTTTGATCTTTTGACTTTTATCTCGAATTTGGAGAAATGATTTGTAAATTCTTTTGGTGATGTATATTTTAGAATTATGGAAATGTACTAAAATTTGGCTCGAGGATTTTAAGTATTTTGTGTGGGAAACTGAAATTCTAAGATTTGACAGTATTGTACAATTTTAATATTTAATGTTGCTATGATTGGTGTTTTTACTCGTTTAAGTTAGTATCTTTTCATGCGTGAGTCCTGGCGAGAGTTGGGCAGGCAGCCCGCTAACCCCTCTGGTTAGCCTTAGGGGGAGGTGGGGCTGTTACAGCCTTCTTAGTGAACAAGCAAGCAAAATTACATATCTGTCACCTTAGTTAAGGACTAAGATGAGACTGTTGTAAGTTGTAATGAAGTTTTGGTTTGAATCTGCATAAGCCTGAAGATAGCCGAACATGAGATTTTTACAGGGCAATATATGGGTGATTGTTAAGATTATTTCAAGTTAGTTGATAGACTAAGATTTGTATGGTGTTAGAGAGTGACATCTCTTTAGTGAGAGTTCCACCATAGCATACAATTGGAGTGACTAAATTTATCCCTAGTTTATCATTATGTGAGCCCTATGGATTATTCAAATCCATACTTTTACCCTTTAGTACTACACACTATGTTATGAAGTGGAACCTCAATATTCCTACTTTAGCATGTTATGCAAGGACCATGGATCATACGGTTCAGCGGAGCATGTCTAGGAAAGTAGTTAAGACAAAATGGACTAACATAAGTAGTTCAGGAAAATTGAAAAGATGTTACATCTATAATTTTAAACTCGTTGCCCATGTGGTTATTACTGAATTTAGAATTTTATATTAACCATGAGTACAAATACATAAAAGTTGAGTTTAAGTATGACTCCATATTTGTGGGATCGGATATGCTTGATCTGGTGTAAATGTATATTTTAGGGTACAAATGTGAGATTACTAAGTAGTAGTATCATGTTAGCATGGTGGTGGCTTAATATGATACTTCTTCTACTTTTATCATCAGGTCACATGCTCCATTTTTCATACCAATGGAAGCAAAGAAAAGAGGAGACATAATTTGAGATCTTATGCCTAATGTGTATGAGTGGGAGATGTAGAAATCTAGGTTTAATAACCTGATTCGTTGAGCCTAGTACATTCACATTAGGCATGATATCTTTCTACTGGGATAAATATTGATGTATTATCTGATGAGTGAGTTAGTTCATCAGATAATACAATAGACAATCTAGATAAGAATGAAAACCTAGTAAGGTAGTCTAAATAAGAATGACTACATAGCAGTGTAGTTGAGATAGGAGCAACTACTTAGAGATTTATCTAATGATTTCAGATTTATCTCGTATATAAATATCACACACTACATACCATCTCAATTGTAGGCCAACATAGTTAGAAAATATAATATATTTTCTTTTGTTCATCTTCTCTACTCTTACTTCTATAGGGACCACTATAGTTACCTATAGGAATTGGAGGGTTTATCTAGTGGAGGACTGTATTAGCTTTTCGGTGGATGAGTAGATTGATTACTGCAGCAAATAGAGAAAAGAGTACTTAAGGTGGACGAAATAGGAGTGCATGGACTATACAACATGAGAAGATTGTAAAGTAAGGAATCATCATAAAATCCTGATATTTTACTTGGGTCACTACATCTACAGAGGTAACCAGCTTCTGCATCTTATTTGTTTATCTGTGCTTAATAGTCCCAGCAACAGCGATCAAAAAATCAGATCAAAATCATATTTTTGTTCTAAGGAAGGTCTTAAGCTTGACAAGAAAGATAAAAATGTCACTATTGATCCTACTTATTATATATTACACTCTAGAGCTGATTGCAAGGTCGTAATCACTTTTAAGTTTGATAGAGATTACCAGTAGAAGGTCACTAAATTTGTTAAGGAACATAATCATGAGATGGCAAAGGAGTGTGCCAAACACCTTCTCAAAACTATAAGAATAGTCACTATGGATAAAGCTGATAAATGGTTTGTATGTTTGATTGGGTAAATGAGATTAATTGTCAGACATAAATTTCAAAGAGCTATATTTTTTTGAACATGATTATCTGACTGTTTATAATTATTATTGTACCACACTCAACTAATCTATTGCTCCATACATCTAATCAAGACTATTGCATTGTTCCATACACAAGATTTCTTAATGACTTCAAAAGTTTTATGATTTTATATTCGGGTTTTGGACCAACATTATGATTCTTGCCATTTCCCTTATAATTATTTCTGTGCTTATACTCCTAGAAAATGTTCATGGATCTATCCGTGTCAAGAAGGAAAATCACAATTATATTTTGGGTACAGATTTCTGAATAGTTTGTTAAATAGGTGGGGTGTAGAATTCTCAATGATTATGTTGGAATAAATTTAAACCAAGCGATATTTAGAAGTTTAGTAGTTTTAAAAATATATTTTTTATTTAGTAATTTTATTAGAATTGGGTACCAAAATTTGTTTAGAAAATTGAGTTGTGACACGTTTTGGTATTATAATTAGAATAGAATTCGTGATTATGCTTTGGTATTTAAGGAATTTGAGTTTGACATTTGTAGTTGAGAAAAATCATATTCATTGAACAAGTCTCTTTTATCCTCTCATATCATATTCAATGGATAAATTTCTTTTATCTTCCCATATCTTTCTTTATTATTATTTAAAAAACTTTAGTATTAATTATGATGCATATTTTTTGTACTAACAAGTAGTTTTAGAGCCCTAAATTCAAGAGTTTGACCTTGGGGTATTTGTTGTGCCTGAAGGGTGTGCAAAGTTTGAGATAGAGAAGCCTATACCATAAAAGATTTGAATTACTTGTTCATTGATTTATAATCAGGGAAAAGTGATCCTAATTGGATAGAGGTCTAAAAGAGCGAGTTTATCAAAATTGTTGGTGTTGTGTAGTAATCAGAAAAAGGTCCTTTTGGTGGTTATTATTTATTGTTTTTAAGCTTTTAGTATTTGTGACAGCCCCACCTCCCCCTAAGGCGAACCAAAGGGATCGGCGGACCGCCTGCCCAACTCTCGCCGGGACTCACTACAGATCCTCAAATATATTACAGATCTCAAATAATAACACAGCAAGATCTCCAAAATAATTATTACATTTCTATCTAGTCCAAATACACCAAAAGTCGAATAGTCCAAGATTACAAATAGTACAAGAGATAATCCTGCCAGTCAAACTAAGAAAGATCACTTCCTTCTTTCCTTCATCTCGAGCCCTATGGGGGGGGGAAATAAAATATTTTTGGGGTGAGCTAGAAGCTCAGTGGGGTTCCATAAATTCAGGAAAACAAATAAAACATTGAAATAACATGGTTCATCAGAATAGCACTTTTAACAAGTAATTGTTCAAAAGACAATTATCAACGCAAGAAATCTTTCAAGCATTTATTCATTCAACAATCAGCTAATCAAATATGAGCAGTAAAAGAATATAGTAACGCATAGAGCCAGTAAGTCAGTAGTTAGTAGTCTCCTTATATCTCCAGTGGTAATACTCGAGTAAATCAGCCAGTGTCCCAGTGTTACAGGGTCCCGACCTAGTCCGCTTCTGGCTTGGGTTGGCCGATAACAAAAGGCATGGGTCCAGTTCATGCAAGGGCCCAGTTTAGCCGATGCTTCCAAAGTATTCACGGCTTACAACATGCGCAATTAATAGTCAATAGCAATGCATGTAACAAATAAACCAACACTTAATCAACACGACAAGGCATTTAGTGTAAACACACAAGATACATTCACAATCATTTTATTTGGAAATACTAGGGAATTCTTTGAAGTACCTTTGTTAGGACACGATTAAGAGTAAAACACTTTTGAATAAAAGATACATGAAAGCATAACTAGTAACGAGAAACTCGCCCACATGATAGAAAACCATTTCATTTACCAAAAGAAGTAACAATCCATTTTACGCTAAACAAGTGAAACACGTTTGAAAAGTAGTTGAAACACTTATCAAAAGTTAAGTAAGTGGGCAAAGTAAGGCTTAGTGCAAATTCAAATAAACTATTGGAGTAGGACACACAAAACATTTTAGAAAATAAGGAGCACTCACAAATCCTACATACATTATTTCACTTGTAAAAGCATTTTACTTAGAAATAATGGTAAATCATTTCTTTGCAAATATGAGTCGAGTAAATTATTTCGCAAGTCATTTTCAAATAGTAGTAAAATATTTAATTTAAAACAGGTTGGAACACTCACCCAGTTAAATAAAGCAAAGTTTGGTATTCGCTTCGGAATCCCTTCCGTTTCCACCACCAACGCCTAATTGTAAACAAATAAGAGATATTTAGGTTTAAATAGCTCAAATGTGAAAGAATCACTCAAACATAGATGAATCGAAAATGCACGTGCTAAACGTGTCTAATAGCCATAAACAAAGGACACTTTGGTTTAACAGCTTTGACACCTCTCGGATTTTTGATCGTAACTGGTGTTACACTTATTGGATTGAAGCAAATTTTATGACGTTTCAAAGCTAAGACTTAGACCTACAACTTTCATGAAGAGGTCGAACCTCAAATCAGACTTAATCAGGGTCGAAATTTGGCGAAAACACAGACACTAGAAAACTGTCAGCTAAACAGGTTGGTCGAACAGTCTCGGAAGAACGGCCATAACTCGATGTAGAAAAATCGAAATCGAACTCTGTTAGCGGCGTTTAAAACTAGGTTCATATATATTTCCAACGGTATAAGTCTAAGTCTCTATTTCAATTCATATAATCACCAGAAAGTTCGGGAATTTGACTGAATATGAAAACTGTTAGCTGAAACAGGGTAGTGGGGCAGTCAGGGGTATTTTTGTCATTTCACATGATACAGTGCTCCGATTGCTCTGAAATTTTCTGGGTGGAAAGATAACTCAAATACCTACAACTTTCATGTTTTGTGTAAAAACTATTTTGGCCTTTATCAAGGACGAATTTGCAGGTCAGTTTGACACAAAAATTGGGCAATACATCAAGGAAAAACCATCAAAACTCTTAACACTTCCCATAATCAAGCATCAAAAACACTCTAATACATCCTAGAATTCATCTAGCATCAAGAATCCATAAGTTTAACACCATCAAAGAGAAGTCAAGGGGGTAGTTTTACCTTATGCCAAGCAAGAGAAATCCACTCCAAAAGCTCCAACTTTCCAACAAAGCTTGATGATCAAGTATCAACCTAACTAGGATTTTCACTTGAGGATGTTTTCCTTTACTAAAATTGCTAGAATCAAGCTTAGGGTTTGGTGTTTCTTGCTACCATAATTTCAGTTAAGAGAGAGAAAATGAGAGGGAATTTTTGGTTTGAATTTTTGAAAACAAGAGATTAAATAGAAAGTCTTAAGTCAAGACATTAGTGGATGATTGACAAGTGGTCAAATTTTGGCCAAGAATTGGATAAAAATCTATGCAATTTGTCTTCAAATCCCTTAATGTAAAATATGACCTACTTAATACCATATAAGCTTTATGTATTTGATTACATGAAACATGTAAAATGCAATTCCAAATTAATGTCTTACAATACATACAAAATAGGGTACTTAAAGGAAAATAATGCACTTAATGAAAATTTTATGCTACCAATGTTTAAAGAAAATGATTTGCACTTAAATGAATACAATGACAAATATTTCATGAAAACTTTAGGGTTCTCGTAAGAAATATAAACAAATAATTTAAGAAATTTTGGTTGTATAATTCAAGAAATTCTGGGTCCTCACAGTATTACTTTTGCTACAAGATTTTCTGGGCTACCATATCCCAAAAGTCTTAAATGGTAGGGTCTTCAAATAACTACATGATTGTTAATTTGTTGGCCACTTTCTTGTACTTTTTCGTATGTTTCCAATGGGAAAATGAGTTTGTGAACAATTACATTTTTTTTTAAATTTATTTTAAGAGGTGAAAGAATAGTTTGCTCTGTTCTCACTATGTGGCTGTGCGTTTGGACCATTACATGTATTGTACTATTTAGAGGAATGGCACGTATATTATATTTATTATACTTAATTATCTGACAGCATGAGTTGGTACAATTATGTCTAAATGACTAACTTTTTAGCTCAATAACTTGAACCCAAACAAATGCTATATACCTATTAAACTGGTCTAATACTCTTTTAAGTCGAAACTATGAGGTCAAAGTTATTAATTGATATTATTAATAATTCAAATTGATCGATGAACTTTCTTCCTCCAACTCGGATGTGGGATGGAGGATGCCATTAGAAAAAAAAAGAATCAGCTAGAAACAAGAAGTGACTAACTTTTTGGTGGTTTGACACCTTTGTGGAGATGAAAACAAATAAACTTCTCCATCATGGGATTTATAGTTCTATAAAAGGCAAACTAATTAACAAATTTTAACTTTCAGTAGTAAAATCACATCACATTGTACATTTAAGAACAATATTGCATATGCTTAATAAAATATGCTCTTAATTAACAATTCGATATCTAGTTGTGCATCATGTTGACGTCTAAAAGGTCAAGGAATGAGGAGCATTCAAAAGGTGTTGCCGACAAATATTTTTTCAACGACTGTTCGTATTCATATATCCTTATCTACTAGAAATGCTTTCAGGCCTTGTTTTCCTTTGTGTATCATTAATATTCTAACTTTGAGGATAACTATACTTTCAATATATTGGTGTTTCAAGGACAATAGAAGATGGCATGTACACGCTACAAATGTGATGTTGGCTGGCTTACTAACTATATATATATATATACATATATATATATGTATTTATACATACATACATACATTTATACATATATATATGTATATATATATATATATATATTTGTCCACGCACGCTAACTTCATGAAGCAACTAGTAGTGTCTTTGAGCCATTTTAGGCAACAAGAAACTATTCTAGTATCGCAAATTTTAATTAGTATTAGTCATTTTTTGAGAAGAAAGAATCTTCATAAATATATGTATATGTATGTATGTATATGTATATCACACAATCTTCAATCTATTGGTGTAGCGAATGATGCTTTGACCTTTGTTGTAGAAGCAATAATGCTGAAGTCATTCTGACATCTTTTTCTAATCTAATTTTTTGATTCCTGGTCATTCATTTTTCCTAGTTGGTGTACAAAGAAAAACCCTATAGTGTTACTTACATATATGTGTATGCATATGTATATGCAGATATCAATGCCTCCACCTATAAAAGTTAGAGGCATTGTCCAAATAACTCATGTGGATAAAATATTTTTGGGTCGGTCAATTCCTTGAGGACAGGCAAGTAGGGACCTCTTACTTAAATTTTTTCCAGAAACGATAGGAATTTCATTGATTCAACATATCTATACATATGATGAGCTAAGGCTCAATTTGAGTTATACAAAGTGTTCCTAAGCACTAAGGATCTAAATATTCCTCATCTTGTAAAATGCAAATAGCATAGTTACAAAAAAATTGTCCTATTTCTTTTAATTCAAAAGAGAAGCATTCAAATGAGAATTTTCTAAACATACTACTAAGGTCTTTGATGTTCTGTAGGTGCACAAACAATCTGATGTCTTTGAAGCATGGTACTTTGATCTGGCTGGTCAATTTTTTACTTGGTGAGATAATTTTGATGTTCTCCCATCCTTGCTCCTTAGTTTTACATAGTGTCAATTTTATTGTTTGTGCACAATCCATCAGATCTAACCCTATACATCTTTCTCTAAGTACCCAAGCTGCCTGTATTTGATTCGAACTATTTGTAGCTTCACACCAATTCCCATGTTCTATCCCTCCTTGTGTGTTCCAACTTGAATGCCAATTGTTATAACCTCTACCTCCTCCTGATGCCTTTGTTCATGATCCATAGTTGATGATGTTTTTCAAGTGCTCATTTGAGTTGATTTGCAGATTGCATATCTATATTCTTGCCATTCTCTTTGTGCTTTTTGAATTACCCTCACTGGATGTCTTTCCTGGTCTTTCAATTTTGTATAATTTCTTGCCTTCCAAATCTGCCACAAAATATCTATTGTTAGTGCTATATATTCAATCACATCTTTTCTTTTCCTTACCTCCATCAGAGAGGACCACCATGTTTTGAAATTCAGTCTCTGCTCATGTAGTCCATCCTATTGCAGTGGAGTCATCTTCCAAATGTTCTCAGAATTCTGAGAATGAAAGAATAAGTGTTCCACTATTTCAGCCTCATGTCCACAATTCCTGCATAACAAGTTTCCTTTCCCTATTCTTCTGAATATCATTTCTTTTACTGGTAAGGCATCATTCAAACATTTTCAGATGAAAAGCTTTTGTTTATGTTTAATATTCAGCTTCCACAATAGCCTCGATGCCTTGTCCTTCCATGAACCAATGCTTGTCTCTCATTCTGGTCCACTTTTATCTCTCTATTCCTTTTCCTTCTTACTAAAGCACTCATAACCTGATTTAACAGTATATTGCCCTGTTGAGCTGGGGATCCAAAATTTGCTATCTTTCCTTCATGCCAAACTTAAAGGTATCTTTAGTATTCTATCAGTATCTTTCTTGTTAAAAATTTTGAAAATAAGAGGACAATTCCACCTGAAGTTGCTGATTAATTCTTCCACCTTTCTTAATTCACATCCCTCTAGTATAGATGAGGTAATTTTAGCCCCTAGATTAACTGGTACCCATGCATCCTCCCATATGTTGATGCTTTCACCATTACCAACTTTCCTCTAGATTCCATTCTTAATCTTTTCTCTCACTGACATGAAACTTTGCCAAATCCATGAGGAGTTCTTAGTGACCTTGCACCTAAAGATTGAGTCTTGTGGGTAATATTTAGCCTTCAGTACTTTGCTAACCAATAAATTGGGCTTTGTGATCAGTCTCCAAATCTGTTTCCCAAGCAATGCCTTTTTCAAGATTTGCAAATCCTTAAAACTAAGTCCACCCTTCTCCTTGTCTATTGTCAATCTCTTCCAAGAACACCAGTGCATCTTGCATTTTCCTTCCTCTTCCCCCACCAATAATTGGCCATTTTAGCACTCATTTCTTTCACAACCTGACTAGTAGTTTAAAGCATGACATGGCTTAAGTGGGCACTGCCATAATCACAGCTTTCATAGCACTTCCTTCCCAGCAGAACTCAGCATCTTATTTTTTCACTTGTTCAAGGTCTTGATGTAGTTATCTCTTATGAATCCAAACACTTGTTCCTTCATTAGTGTCATCATTATCGGTAACTCCAAGCATTTCCCTTGATTCACCAACTGCATGTTTCCTAGTTTTGCACATATGTCTTTCTATTTTTGCTGCTCTATATTCCTATTGAAGAAGATAGAAGATTTGTCCAAATTTATCACCTGCCCTAAGCCCTTCCCATAGATGTTTAGAATCCTCATCACCCCTTCTACTTGTGCAACATCAGCCTTACAAAAAATTAGTGAATCATCAGCCAAAAACAAGTGTATGAGTGGAGGACCATCTCCACTTATTCTCACCCCTGATATCTTTTTCTCTCTCTCTCTGCTTTTGCTAGTGGATTGGAGAAGCCTTCTGAAACCAAGAGAAAGAGGTAAGGTGATAAAGAGTCACCCTACCTTATTCCTATTTTTGGATAGACATAGTCTTTGAATTCTCCATTAATTTTGAAGGAGTAAGAAACTATAGGCACACAACTGATAATCCATCTTCCTCAAAATCCCATTTTCTCCATAATTGCCTCTAGAAATCTCCATTCCACCCTATCATAAGCCTTTGACATATCTAATTTCAACGTCATGTATCATTGAGATCCTTGCCTTTGTTTTTCCAAAAATGTAGAATTTCACGAGATAAAATAACATTGTTTAAAATCCACCTTCCAGGAACAAAGGCTGCCTACTTTTTGCTTACGTAAAAAGCTCTTTTTAACCTGTTTGCGAGGATTTTAGAAATTAATTTATAAATGACATTACAAAGACTGATTGGCCTAAAGTGTTTGACCTCTATTGGATTGTCAGTCTTAGGAATCAATGAGATTATGGTGTGGTTTATAGCTTTCAACATAATTCCTGAATGAAAGAAGCTTTGGGTTGCTCTAATAATTTCAGGTTTAATAGTTTTTCAGAACTTTTGAAAGAAAAGTGGGGTCATCCCATCTAGTCCAGGTGCTTTATTTGGGTTCATAGCAAAGGGGGCATCTTTTATCTCTTCTTCTTCCACATGTTTAGTCAATTCAACATTCATTTGGTTGGTTATAGTGTGTGGTATTCCTTCAAGTATAGTATCCAAATGCTCAACTCCCTTGCTTTCAAACAGATTTCTAAAATAACCACCTACCATACCAACAATCTCATCTTCTGTACTTGTCCAAGAGCCATCATTCCTCTTTAGATTTGGCAATTTGTTCCTTCTCCTTCTTCCCTTAACACTAGAGTGAAAAAAGTGAGTGTTTCTGTCACATTCCTGTAACCACTGCACCCTGGATTTTTGGCTCCAATACAATTCTTCGTCACAATATGCTTCCTTAAAATGAGATTTTAGCATCTACACTCTTTCTTTTCTATCCTGATTATTTGAGTCTTTGGTTTCCTCAATCTTCATTTTTATATATCTCTTCAATATTTTTCTTGGCATTCAATTGGAATTTATTTTTCTATCTCAGTAGAGCTACTCTACAGTTTGCAATCTTCGTTGTCACTTGATACATATTGGATCCTTCATGCTTTTCCTTTCAGGCATCTTGGATAATCTGTTTAGCCCCCTCCTTTCTCAACCATCTTTTTTCAAAAAAAAAAAGATCTTCTTTTCCTCCTGGTTGTTTGAGGATTGGAATCAATGAAAAGCATGCTGTGATTAGAACCTTGATTTTCAACATGCATGGCCTTGGTTCTGTTGTAGCTTTGGCTCCAATTAGCATTACCGAAGGCTCTATCTAATCTCCATCTTATTTCCCCTTCATTCATCCAATTGTTGCACTATGTCCACATTTTACCATTAAAGCCTAAATCTATCAGATCATTCTCCTCTATGAATCCCTTGAAATCCTTGGAACTTCTTTCTTCTCTTGTCGTACCACCCCATTTTCATTATTAGAGATGATGTCATTAAAATCACCTGTGATCAACCATTTGCCACCCCAAAGATGTCTTTTTTGTTTGATTACTTTCCACTAACTTCTTCTAACTTGATCATCACTGCTTGCATAAATGCCTATAAACCACCAGAACAAATTTATCTCTGGGTTCACTACACGAGCTTCAATAGTGAATGCTGATTTAAGAACCTTTATCACTTTGATATCGTTATTCCTATGAGATCCATTCCACTAGATCTTTCCATTGCCTCAACCACTACACTTTCTCAAAGTTTAATTGATGTTTTACCTTATCCATGAACCTCTGCTTGTTTTTGGTTTTTACAAAGAAATACTAGGTTGGTGGAGAGGAGGTTGGAGGCCTCCTTCAGTTGGGGAACTGTCAAGGGGCACCCTGGATATTGACAATTCCACACCAACAATCTCATGTTTGCTTTGGAGACTAGATTAGGCTGGTCTCCACCCCCTCTACTCTTTCTATTGTCCATCCTGGTTTTTCCTCCAATCAAATCTTCTTGTCACACAAATCTTGAATATTCACATCCACCATTTCTTCATCCATCAATTGAAATTTCCTTTTTCCCTTAAGTTTGTTCTAAACCTCTCTAAAGGGCTGCCTGATTATATTTGGAGCTTTTAATTGCTTTCGGGTTGTTATACTATTTCTCTAATTATTCTTCTCAATCAGTCCATTGGTTCCTGTGTCTACCAGCATTTCTTCTCTCCCCATTTGGTTTCTTTCCTGCCCCATCATATTTCCTATCTGTTGTTCACTGGAATTTCCATATCCCTTTTCCAAGTACATTAGTTGTGAACTCTGAACTAGTCCCTTTCCTTTTACATTTTGAGTGTCCACTAGTTGATCCATCTCTTTTTGTTCCCCTTGAATTTTGTTTTTCTTCCTTCTGCTTGGCAATACTTTTCACTTTTCATACTTGACTTGTTGTCCATCTCTCTGCTTCTCATATTATCCTTTGTACTCTGATCATTGTCAAAGATTTTTTCCCTCCCATATTGTAGACGAAGATTGACCATTTTTTGGATTTCTTTTTGCATTTCCTTCACCTTTGTCTTGCGAAGATCTTACCAAGTCCTTGGCTGGTTGTATTGGAATTAACCCCTGTTTCTAAAGCCCCATCAGTGCTTGTCAGGTGAATGTCTAATAGTAGTGTGTTCTCTAACCTCCTTCTGGGGAGATCCTTTGCCACCGTTAGCTCTCAACCAAGGCCCATATTGATTCTCTAATTGTCCTCTCTCAATCATCACCACTACTTTGCAATTCCTTTGACTATGTCCTATTCTACAACATGTATAGCAAAAATCAGGGCATTTCTCATATTTAAAACTAATCCATTTCACCTTGCCTTCCATCTTGGCTGCAGTTCCTCCCATCAATGGTTGTGAAATGTCAACCAACACCAACATTTTGATATGTCTCCCTTTCTTTTCCCCAACTTGTGGTATTATCACATCCTTGGTTCCCTAGAAGACTAGAGCAATCTTTCTACCAACTTCTTTTGAAATCCAATGAACAGGTAGATTCCAAACTTGCACCCTAATATTAAAAGCATCTTCGTCATCCTTAATGCCTTCAAACCATTCCTTTAGCACCAGAATCTGGCTATTTATGATCCAACGGTCCTCATTTAAGATTCTTTCCTTATCTATCACAGCTGGTATTGTAAATTGAAATATGTTTGCCCTTAATTCTATGATCCTGTCTCCTTCCGGATAACCTCAAGCAACTGTCACAAAGTTTTCCACCCCTACAAAATTAACTACCTTATCTCCTTTAATCTTTCCAACCAGGCTTGTTTGGCACTCCTTAATGCTAGGCCCCACATCACCCAGGTCTATTTCCATACATCCAATCTCCTAGTTTGAAAGAGCAACTATTTGTAGTATCTTCGTTATCTCATCTAGTATTTCACTTTTCAACCACACTTAAGGGAATACCATACACTAGAAGGAGATTAGACCAAGAAAAAGAAAAGTCCAGATGTTTGGAGAGAAAACGATTGTCACTGATCTAGATTAATGGATCCAAAGGCTTAATGTCAAAAAACCTTTATAAGGAGACTAAGACACAAACAGTAGAAAGTCTAAGCAGAAACTCAATTCATTTTTTTTATTTTTCCTTTCAAAACTTTGAAGACCAGTTCTGGTGCAGAAAAAGTAAAAAAGTGAACAGCTATCAAAATAGTGAACTAAAGCTTCGCGAGGCAAGGATTCTAGCTTTGCATTACCTGTCAAGGTCTATTGAAGGTTGGATTGTGATCTGTGGAGCATCTCTTCCCCTGTTCCTATCTAGTTACTTCTTAGGCTCGACCAAAATCTCAGTACTAAATAGGTGAAGTACATGAGCTAACTATCATTGATTGGGATCATTAATTGTCACCGATCTTTAAATTTCATGAATGAACTGCAACATAGATAAGAATTTTGGCTACTATGAAGAAGAGAACATAAACTCTCATAATAGAGAGACCCAACACAATTCCCAAGAGCGAGAAAATTTGAAACTCTCACAATATGGAAGAGAAAACTGCTAGACTGGGGACCTTTTACTTAACTCGCAACAACCCAGTTAATAGCACAATGATGGAATCCCATCTGAAGTAGTATACAATTGCAAAGGGAAATTTAAGACTTGGTATTAAACAGTTATACATATGGTCAATTGATAGGATGGAAAATCTATGTGGTCTATTAAAAGTATTTGTTATGTAGTATGAAAATTACTAAATGTCGTATAAATTTAGGAGTTTATTTAGAATATTTGCCTTCCTTTAGATGATGTTGCAAAAACAGGAAACTTGAGACGTTCTTGGAAGTTGGAAGAGCTCACCATTAATATCTATGCATGGAAACCAGTCAAAATCTAGTTACCCATGCAACTATTTCAGAATTATGTAAAACCTTGTAATAATATGTTGTAATTTACTACATAGAACTTGTACAATAGAATCTAGTAATAACAACACTAAAATCATGTGTTGTTCACAAGAAAGCATATTAGTTATGTTAGGTAACATGGCTTTATCTCGTCCATATATTTTTTATTTTTTCATTATTGGCAAAATCTAGACTATAGAACGTTTGAAATGGCTATTTCATAAAGTTATCCTATCCTTAACCAAAGTATGGTCGGGCTGCATATAGATCTGCATAAAGTTCAATTAATATATTTGTTGTATTATTTCAATATACAATTACACAAGTAACTTCTACTCCAAAATAATAATGCTATGTTATTATCTATCAATATAACATGTAGAATAATTGTGCAAGGTTTGAGCGAATCACACTTACACAACCCCAAATCATAAGCCATCATAATCCACAACTCATGTCAACGTGGATTAAATTAGCATTATTCATATTAGTTAAAATTGTGGCATGGTAAATAAGACATAAGCGAAGAATTAATTAAAAAAATTGAAATATTGACTTGGTTTCCCCCTCTCTCCCTTCTCTCCCTTCTCTCCTCAGTTTTTGTGAGTTTATGGTTTGCGATGGCCAATCTTTGGTCTGCTGATCTGCCCTTTAGGTTAATAGTCTATCCACCTGGAGTTAAGTCCTTTTGCAGTGGCACTTACTAGTGGTGTACATGATTTATCGAGTAGCGATGTCCAAGATTTGGTAAGCTTTCATCGTTTCAGGGTGAACCTACTTTGCTCATCACTAGTGAGGAGATTGTTGCTCTTTCTCAACCCTTCAAGAATTTTCTTACAGGCTGGATTGCTTATAGCAGACCACCAGGGGAGCTTATTCAAAAATTCATAGTTTCACTTGGTTTGAAGGAGGAATGTCCTGTAGGTTTATTAGACAACAACCATATTCTTTTTGTCTTGTGCTTGAAGAGGATTATACACGGATTTTTGTTAGATGCACATGGTTTGTTCAAAATTCACCGATGCAAATCTCTAATTGGACTATAGATTTTAAAGCTAATCAAGAATCTTCTATTGTTCCTATTTGAGTTATTTTTCATGATCTGCCATTGCTCTTTTTCAATAGGAAGTATCTAAATAAAATTGCTTCTTTGCTTGGTCATCCGCTTTGTGTTGATACAACACTTCTATAGACCTTCAGTAGCTAGGGTTTTAGTAGAAATTGATGTAGCAAAACCACCTATTCAGGGGATTTGGGTTGGTGATGATTCGAAGGGCTCATGGCAGGAAGTTGAGTACGATATTTAGCTAGATTATTGTCAATTTTGTAAGAAGATTGGACATTCTCAAGATCTATGTTATAGGAAAAATCCTAAGCTTCATCCTGCTAAGGCTTCTAAATTAGTTTTGGAACCGCTAAGGTTACAATTTATATTCCCAAAAGTAGATCGGATGCTAAAGCATTTGAAGATAGAGTGAATGCAAGGGAATTGGTGGAAAATCAAGTTGTCGAAACATTAGAGCATCTGCAACCATTAAAAGATAAAAGGAAAGCAAAAGTTTTAGAGGATGAACAGAATAAGCTGGTGATGGACTTGATGGCTCAAGGTCCGTTGGTTATACAGGATTAGCCTCTAATTAGTAAAGGGTTATGTCAAGTGTGTGAATATCTGGTCTCCATAACAGTCAATCAACAGTTATCGTGGTACACAATTTTCCATACAGCGTGATGTAGCTTTGCCAGCAAAAGGCCCTCATGATCAAGTTGACGGGACCTTTACAGATCTTGATTCTGACAATGAAGAGGTGTTGGAGGTTTCCAATCTATTCAAAGTGTTGTAGGATGATGATCATGAGTGTAGGTTTGGGTTAAGGATTAAACACAGGTCTGTTTCTCCTCCTCCGACCAGCGAGGGAGCCGACCAGAGTGCATTGTCATTCATTGGAGTGGCCTTCTTCTTTGGACGAAGTTGAGATACTGTCCATGCATCAATTGGAGAATATTCAGAATATGATCAAACAGCGATTGCATAAGCATGATTTATTGGAGGTGAAATGTCTACGAGCAGCTGCGATTGATGCTAAAGATATTCAATTGATTAATAAAATTTCAAAGAATAAGCCTGGTTGTCCTCCCAATCTTGTGAAAAAAGTGCATGCCTTTAATTTTTTAGCTAAAACACTATTGCAGATTTATGATAGGTCCAAATAGTCTTCTAGTTTGGGATATTCATGGAATTTCTATGAATCTCAAAGATATCTGAAGGATTTATGTGTTTCTAATTTTGTTTGATTGCTTGTACTGATTGTGCCAATGATTGCTATAGATCAATTGTCTCACATTTATCGTACCTTAAACTCTTCAAATGCCTTTTCATTTTTGGACGGGAAAATTTAGGTGTTTAGCGTAGACAATATTTTCGTGCAGTTTTATGAAATGGCTGATCAATTGGTTCACATGAGACTGTGATTTTAGAACATCTGTATATGTGTTCTTTTCAACAATGTATGCGAAATGTACACGGGTTGGTAGAAGATTTTTGTGGCAAGCAATGAGAGAGATAAATAGTAATTTACAAGGCCCTTGGCTATTAGTAGGTGACTTTAATGTGGTTGCGGTAGATCAGGAACTTTATGGGGATACACCAACTAATATTAAGAATATGAAGGAGTTTAATGAAGCGTTGGTTGATTGTGGAATATCTAGTTCCATTTGATGAGACTTCGTATCTTTGGACAAATAAATCTTTATGGCAGCATCTGGACCAGGTTGTGGTTAATAAAGAGTGGGAGGAGGTGTATAGCATTACGCATGTGTCTCATTTGGCAAGGGGTAGATCTAACCATACTCCATTACTAATTGAGTATGGCAATTCTAATGTGGCTCAAGTTGGTTTTCAGCTTTTGAATGTCTAGTCAAAACATTCTTCTTTTCATGATGTTGTTCGCCAAGCTAGGAGAAGCCTGTTTATGGTTCAGCTTTGGAATTTTTTTTTTAAAGTTGGTAAATACATGTAAGGCACTTTAGCAATAGAATAGGGAAACTTATTGTAATATTTTCCAAAAGGTTAGGGAGGCTGAAAGGGTTATGATCCAACATCAAGAGGAATATGATGAGTGTAGAGATGATGTTTCATTGGTTAAATTAAATGAAGTGTGAACGCTTTACAAAAGAGAGTTGAATACGGAGTATGAGTACTGGAAGTAGAAATCAACTATTAAATGGATTAAGGTAAGCGATGCTAATTCTGCTTTTCTCCATATGTATGTTAGACAAAGGAGATCTTCCAATTTTATTTCTCACATTAAGCAGGGGTCAGGGAACTAGGTGGAAGAATCAGACCAAATTAAGGATTCTGCAGTTGCCTATTTTTCCTCTCTTTTTGCTACGAAACATCAAGACTAGAGGCACCCAAGTCCTTCGTTTCAATTGCCTCGGATTTCTTTTGATGATAATGACATGATCCCAAGGTTGACTACATTGGAGGAGGTGAAGAAAGTGGTGTTTTTGTTACTGGCTAATAGTGCCCCAGATCTTGATGGATTTGAGACATGTTTTTATCATTCTTGTTGAGGGATAATCTCACAGGATTTATTAGTGGCAGTGTGTAATTTTTTAAAGGGGACAATTGCCTCGAGGGTATACTAGTACCTTGATAATTTTGTTGCCTAAGATGGAAGATGCATCTACTTGGAGAGTATTCCGTCTCATAAGCCTTTGTAATGTGAGTTCAAAGGTGATATCAAAGATTTTGACTAATCAGCTAAATTTGCTGTTACCTAAATTGGTTTTATGTTGGCAGTCGGGATTTGTGCCTGGTAATAGTATCACAGAAAACATTTTAATCACTTAAGAGTTAGTATTGGACTTGGATAGGCATATTAAACACCCCAATTTGATTTTGAAGCTTGACATGGAGAAGGCTTACAATCAGGTTGAATGGTCATTACTGTTATATATGCGTTGCAGCTTTGGTTTTTGGGAGGAGAATATTGATTTATTTTTTAGAGTGGTGGTTGGGAATTGGTTTTCTATTCTCGTTTAAGGTGAACCAACTGGTCTTTTTCAATCATCTCGAGGAGTTCGTCAAGGAGATCCAATTTCACTAGGTTTATTTATTTTGGTAGTAGAGTTTCTTGGGCATGTTCTTTAGCATTTGTTTTTGCAAGACAAAAGAAGGTTCTATGTGTTAGCGGGTACTCGGTTTCCGTATCTTCCTTTTGCAGATGATATTTTAATTTTTACACGTTGTTCACAAGATGCTATGGAAACTGTGATATTTTTTTGAACAATACCAGGCAGCCTCAGGTCAGAAGATTAATATGTCTAAGAGTTCTTACATATGTTCATCTAGAGTATCCTAGGAGCAATTGGGGAGTATTCAGTCTATTCTTGGTTTTCGGCATCAAGACTTTCCTTTTGTTTATTTGGGGGTTCCAGCTGATAAGAGAAGGTCTAGAGTGGTTATATTTGATGGTGTCTTGAATAAGTTGCAGACTAGGTTGCATCACTAGAGTTTGAAATTGTTATCTGCTGGTGGGAAGATCATTTTACCTAGGCATGTGCTATCAACTATCCCATTATATTGGTTGTAGGTTACGAGCCCTTTGAATGCTGTTTTGGAGATGGCGAGAAAGGTTTGTAATTCTTTTTGTAGGATTATAATTTGGAATCTTGGTAGATTGGCAGTCTTAGGAGAGGCTATGTTTCCCTACAAATGAGGGAGGCATTGGGGTCCGTTTGTTTGATGATATGACTAGGGCTTTTTCATGTAAGTTGTGGTGGAGATTGCAGCAAAATAAATCTACTGGGGCCTTATTATATTCAAGGGCAACATCCTTCATTGGTTGCTATAGATAGGCCTTCTCCAATTTGGAGAAGGTAAGTATCAATTCGGGATTTCGCAAGGAGTAAAATTTTTTGTTGCTTAGGTAGGGGTGACATTAATTTTTGGTATGATAAATGGTGCTCTGAGAAGCCATTGGCACAGGAGCTTAATGTGGTTAATCCTCTTATGTTGCTGGTGTTAGGGTTCCATGATGGGAGAGGTTGGAATCTTTCTCAACTTAGTAAGTATGTGCCTCTAGTTTGGGTTAATGTTATTGTTCCACTGCTGATTGTTCATTACCAGGATGATCAGATGGTTTGGATGCCATCTTCTTCAGGTGTTTTCACGATTTCATTGGCTTGGAAGGAGTCAAGCCAAAAGCAAAATGTTTCTTTTGTGGATTCTTTGACTTTTTCTTCATTAATGCCTACTAAGGTATCCTTTTTTATGCGGAGGTTAGGTAGGGATTTTTTGCCTATTGATTATGTATGGCAACACGGCAATGCCGAGGTGTGTTACTACCTTCAAAATGTATTGCTTGTGGAGTGGCTTGTGAAACAATTGATCATCTTATTGGTGCAGTGTCCCATAGCTGAATTTATTTGGAAACATTTTGCAAGGTTGTTTGTGGCATTGGACCTTTTGCACACCTCTATTTCTACCATGATTTTTCCCTAGTTTCTTCTACTCCTTGCAATTCCATTGAACACATCAGAATTTTGTTTCCATCACTGATATGTTGGTTCACTTGGAAGTTGCGTAATCACGCCTGATTTTAGGGGCAACATGTTCATAGGGAATCAATTATACATCAGATTGAAGGTTTTATCAGCTGGGGGTTGCAAATATATTTAAATGATAGCATTTCTAGGGGGATCTGGATTGTACATGGATGCGCTATGTGATCCAAGCCCGCAGAGTGTCCAATGCTTGTTTGTGGACTAGGAGAAGCCTTTAGAGGATCGCTTTAAATTGAACACTGATGCAAGCGTGGTTAAGGGAAGAGCATTTGGTGGAGGTATGGTACATGACTCTGGTGGAAAACTGGTTTTTGCATTTTATAAGGAATTTGGAGAGATGGATCTTCTTCTTGCCGAAGGTCTTTCTTTAAGATTAGGACTTCGACCTTGCAAAGATAGAGGATTAATAATATTTATATAGAGGTTAATTCGGCGGTCTTGGTTCATTTGGTTGCATCAGGATCTCTGGGAAATTGGCCTTTATGCGATGTGGTTAAAGAGATAAGATGGTTGCTTTCCTCTTTTCAATTGGTTTCCGGCATGTTTGTTGTGAGGCCAATTCAGCTGCAGATTCTTTAGCTTTATTACGTTTGCAATTACATCTATTTGGAATAATGTACGGCTGTTGCCGGGAAGGGCTAGGGCCATCATTGGTTTAGATAGTAGTCCTTTTTCATTTGTGCAAATGCATAATGTAAGGGAGCAAGTACTCCTAATTTCTTCTTTTGTTAGTTGATCATTGTAGTCTATGTGGTCTTGCACAAATGCTATGTATGGTTTTTGATTTTTTTTAATAAAATAAAAAGGGTGGCACCCTCCCCATGTATAGGGTTTTGCCTTAAAAAAAAGTAAGACATAAGATACCAAGCATTTGATGCCTAGTGTAAGTATGGCAAGTTGGTCGTCAAATGTCATACACTAATCAAGAAGAGGGAAGAGAAAATCTTCAACTCTATTTGCCCATGCATTGCACTATTAACCTAAGTACATTTAAGAAAAGCATTATTTTAGTGTAGGATAAGCTATTGACAATCTAATAGGGTCTAATTTGTATGCATTTATATGCATAAGTTGCTAGCTAATTATGTTGTTTAAGATTTATTTTGAATGAAAACTACTTCATTTTACTCTTATATTATTCTAATATGTAGAGGCTCAATTGGAGAGAAAATGGACCAAAAATGTGGCATGGAGAAATAATGGTGGAAGAAGAAGTGAAGAGGAAGGAGTTTGGTAGACACGACATGTTTTGGTATTTTGACTATAACTTGAGCTATAAAGATCAAATAGAGAGATTCTTGATACATTTTAAAGCTAAGAGAATCCTCTACAATTCTTATGAGACATCAAAGTCTAGTTCTCCAATTTTCAAGGTCAAAAATCCATATTACAGATGTATATCTCTACTACGATGCTCTCCTAACCATTTCTCAGTATTTTGAGCATATCTCAACAATCAGACATCCAAATAGGGAGATTCTTATGGCATTTGAAAGTTAGTCAAAGAGCTACAACTTTTGTGTTTCGTGGGAGAGCTGATTCGGCATACTTCATGTCCAAAACCGGTGTCAGATATTGAACTAGTCATCAGATTGGACATGTTTTGATTTCATTAATTATCAACTTCACCAATGTCCCGGGCCAGTCTTCGAGCCGATCATTGTCAATCTTGATGCCAATGCAATTTTTATCAGCTTTTTGGAAGACTATTCCATTTGGAACTCATATCTTTAGGGAACTATAATAGCTTTAACTTACTAAAAACATCTTTTCATATCTTTCTTTCAAGAAATCAAGATCATTCATGGGCAAATTAAGGAGCGACCAAATTTGAATTCATGTGCAAAACAATAGTCTTACCCTTTTTCTTTTCTTTGTAAACTCTTTGAATTTGTGGTTTTAATTCTTTCTATTATGTGGAACTAAATTTTATTCTAGGGCTAAGGTTTTTATGAAGGGATTTTGACTGATTTTTCCATTTAAATTCTTGACTATTGCTGTGATTTACGTATCTTGATTTTAATTAGATGTTGGTAATTGGCCACCATGAACATGACCTTTGTATTGGTATTAAATTGAGAAAGGAGATATAACCATGCACTAGATAGATGAACATACTTAACCTAATTACCAGAGTTGGTTAGGATTTGTATGATGCACTTATATTACTTAGAATTTTAATGGGTTTAATTGAACTCTTATGGTCTCGAGAGCGACGTAAGATTTAATTAGGCACACTTTAGATATATCGAGAGGTGATCTAAAATAAAATTATATGATGGGTTCATAACTTGTCAGGAAAATAATTGGAGAATTAACACAAAATTCTGGATTAAAATTTGATACCTAGGCTTTCTCATCTATTGTTTTCTCAATCACTTTTAAATTTTGATTTGATTATTTGTTTTATTTCTTAGTCAAATATCAATTCGTTTAAATTTGAATTTTATTATTTTTCATAAGTAATTAAGGTAGAATTACTTGTTCCTGTGGGTTCGATCTTGGAATATTTCAGATCATTTTTTTACCACAATTGACCCTATGCGCTTGCAGGAAATTATCGATCAAATTTTTGGTGCCGTTGCCAAAGACGAGGCTTAATTTTTCTTGCTTTTGTTATTATTTGTATTTATTTGTGTGTGTGTGTGTATATATATTGTCTTTTATTTTATTTGTGATCTTGTAGGCATTTTTCACCTTGGAGTTTAGTAAGTTGGGAAGTTCAAACAAATTCCAAGATGGCTGAAGATAATAGGAATAATGTAGGATTTTGTGTGAGAAATATCTGGCGTCTTGTGATTGTAGCATCTCTTCACTGTATTTGGCAAAGTGAAGGGACCAGAAACTATGAGTTGAAAATCTTGCACTTTAACATGCTTCCATCTTTTCATGTCTTTCTAATAAGGATCCTCTCTCATTCATTCGTGAATTTTACTTGGTGGTACAAACTTTTCCTTTGCATGGAATTTCAGAGGATGATCTTCATATGAGGTGCTTTTCATTTTATCTCAGAGATTATGCAAAGTGGTTGTTAAATTTGCCATAAGGGTCATTGAGGACTTGGAAAGATGTTTACAGTATTTTTATGGCCAAGTACTACACACCTCAGAAGACCATTGATTTAAGGAATAAGATTTGCACCTTTTCATAGATGAAAGGTGAGCCAATACATGAGGCATGGGAACGGTTCAAATTGCTACCCTCGCAATTCCCCCACCAACAATACTCTCTGACATTACAAGTCCAATTTTTCTATGATAGGTTGACACTCACACCCCAGAATATGGTAGACATAGCTGCATGAGGATACATTGGAGACAAGAACCCAGAAGAGTTGGCTGCAATATGTGAGTTGCTTTCTAGCATTTCACAACAAAAAGCAATTCGAGGTATAAGAGTAGGTGTTCATGAGATAAGCACATTAGCGGAGTTGGGTTCACAGGTTGTTGAGTTGAGCCATCAGGTGTAGGTGTTGTCATATCGTATAGCTCACCCATAAGATCCATATTCTTATGCAGTTTATGGTGGACAACAAATCCAACAAGGGGATAACTCTAGCGCATACTGTTCGAGGCGGGACCACCCTAATTGGTTATGGAAGTTTCAAGAAGTTGGACCTGCTAGACCACCAAAGATTTCACATTAGCAACAAGGGCTTCAATGACAACCCTAAACTGCTCAAGAAAGAAACCCCAATGTGGAGGAGATAATGTTACAATATATGCAAAAGATGGATCAATTGGTTCAATCGCAATAGGCATTAATTCAAAATCTTGAGAAGCAAATGGGCTAATTGACCAAAGCATTAAATGAGAAAGAAATAGGGAAATTGCCATGCAATATAGAGGTGAACTATATGGAGTCTATTATGGCGATATCCCTATGTTCAGAGAAGGCTATGGATGACCCAATTAATGAGCCAAAGAGTACATCCGAGGAGAAAGATGCAGTGGTAGATGATAAGTCTGATGAGACTCAAGAGGAGATGCATGAGCTGGGCAAGGCGGTTCAAATTCAAGATCAATCCATTAAGGTGCCTCCCATTCCCTTTCTGGCTTTCCTCAATGGTTGAAGAGTCGCTATCAAAGGTTTTGGAGAGATTACAAAAGCTACACTTGAATATTCCTATTGGTGAAGCTATTGCAAATATACCCTCCTATTCTAGATTTTTAAACGAGACTGTATCTAATAAGAGAAATTGGAGATATTTGCAAGAGTTCCATTTACTGAAGAGTGTAATGCAGTACTTCAAAGCCGTCTTCCTATTAAAATGAATGATCCAGGGAGTTTCACAATTCCTTGTTATTTTGAGAATATTTTAGTTGATAGGTGTTTGCGTGATCTTGGTTCTACTATTAATCTAATGCCTTTATGATTTTTTAGAAAATTAAAGTTTGTGAGCTTGCACATACAAATGTGACTACAACTAGCAGATTGTTCAGTTCGATATCCTATTGGCATTGTAGAGGATATGCTTGTAAAAATTGGTAAATTTTATTTTCCTATGGATTTTCTTGTCTTAGATATGGAGGAAGATGCTAGGTAACCTGTAATTCTTGGTAGAGGGTTCTTAGCCATACGCAGGGCTCTTATTGATGTATTTGAAGGAAAACTTACTTTAAGAGTGTGTGTGGATACACAAGAATTTAAGGTTTTCGAAACTTTAAAATGTTCATCATATGACGAGTCTTGTTTATATCTTAATATTATTGATACTACTTCGAATGAAGTGTGTGTCCATGAGTCTTTATTTGATCCATTAGAAGGAGTCAATGTTTTAGGTGTGGATGGAGATGTGCAGGTTGTAAACTTTTTAAGGAAGACACAAAATTTAGTACTCGTGCCCCTACAAGATCTTCCCAAGTATGCTTATTATATGGTGGAGAAGCGAGATATAGCTGTAGATGAAGAAATCAAATTGCTTCCTCAGCTATATAAGAAGAGTTCTCAAATTCATAAAGTGGAAGCAATGAGACAAGCTGAAACTTTTTATCCTTCCTGAGCTTGTTTGGCACGTCTGTCTGAAGACGTTAAATTTAACACTTTTTAGGAGGCAACCCAAATTTCTTTTTGAGTTTATTTGATTTTTTTTTTCTGTTTTTAGCTTTAGTGGTAGTGTTTTTTACTTTAGGATTTTATTACTATAAGTTTGGGTTATTTGGTGGGATAATTAACTCCAATTTAAAGTGTTCTTTTGTCTTTTGTTTTGGTAGGAGGATTTCTCGGGGTTGACTTTTGGATGGTACATAGAAATTTCAATCCCATATCAGTTGGTGTTTGGCATTGCTTTGTTATCAGGGGAGTTTCACTTTCATCTCCTATATGTTTTAATTTCTTTATTTTTATCCCCAACATTGAGGACAATGTTGTTTCAAGTGTTAGGGAGGGGTAATTGGTGAAGTGAAATTTTAGTTAAAATTTTTTCTTACTATGCAATGGCTTATATCTTGAGTTTTTCTATTATTAAGGCTTATATATTTTTGTGTGTTAAGTGTTGAATGATGTGCCTTAGGGTGCTTCTCTAGTATATTTTTCAAATTTGAGGCCTTTGCAGTTTTTGGTTAACTTTTCTAGGCACTGAAAATATTTTTCTGGTATTTTTCTTATAAATTTGTTCCAACTATTAGTCTTAGTTCTCTATGCTATGAGAAATGAAGCAGGTGTAGTATTTTTGATATATTGGTGCTTAATTTGTTAATATTATTTGATTATATTTCACTAGTTGTCGTTGTTGTCTTGTCACCGAGGGTTTTCACCTAAAAGCGTCGATTTTTGCATCAAAAAGTGACGATAGGTATGAGTATGTGATTTTTGAGCGGTGAAAATTTGAGTAACCAAGTTCTTTCATTTGGGAGATGTTGGAGTTTGCGTCAAAAGACTTGAACGGCTGAGAACTAAGGACTTTTCCTGAATGGAAAAATGTGGAAAAAGATTAAGTGTGGGGAATGTAAAAGAAAAAAAAAGAAAAAAAGGAAAAAAAAAGAAAATGATGAGAACATTGATAAAATTGAAATATGTGAATTATATATGCTAGTCTGTGGATCCATGTGATATTGTGTTGAGATTTTGCTTAATAGTTCGACCGTTTGCAGAAAAATGTTGATTAAATATTTTATATTCTTAGCTTAGTTAATCGGAATTAGAAGAGTCATTTATATCTGAAGGCTAACTAGAGAAGTGTCTTTTGAGCATGCTATTAACACTTGAGCTTTGATTTGAATGTGCCTTAACGATAGTTAACTTGAATGCTAGTCATTTTTTGACTTTTGTTCTCGTGCTTGGGGATAAGCACGTGCTAAGTGTGGGGGACTTTGATACGGTCTAATTTGTATACATTATATGCATAAGTTGCTAGCTAATTATGTTGTTTGAGTTTTATTTTCAATGAAAACTGCTTAATTTTACTCTTGTACTGTTCTAATAAGTGGAGACTCAATTGGAGAGAAAACGGACTAGAAATGTGGCATGAAGAAGTAATGGTGAAAGAAGAAGGTAAGAGGAAGAGGTTTGGCAGACACGACATGTTTCCGTATTTTGATTATAACTTGAGCTATAGAGATCGGATTGAGATGCTTCTTGATCCATTTTAAAGCTATGAGAATGCTCTACAATTCTTATTAGACATCAAAGTCTAGTTCTCCCATTTTCATAGTCAAAATCCAAATTACTATAGTATATCTCTACTGCAATGCTCTCCTAACCACTTCTCAATATTTTGAGCGTATCTCAGTAGCCATACCTCCAAATGAGGTAATTCTTGTAGCATTGGAAAGCTAACTCAAAGGGTTACAAAATTTCATGCTTTGCACAAGAGTTGATTTGGCCTTCTTCATGTCCAAAACTATTGCCAGATGTTGAACTGGTCATCAGACTAGACATGTTCTGATTCTGTTGATTTTCAAATTCACCAACGTCCTAGACTGGACATTAGGCTGGTCTTTGGGCTGGTCTTTGTCGGATCTTGATGCCAATGCAATTTTTGTCAGCTTTTTGGAATCCTGCTTCGTTGATATTCTCAAATAACTTTAGAAAACTATAAACAGGAGTATTTAGGATGTTTTAAGGAGTTGGAAACAATAGTTTTACCTTACTAAAAATATCTTTTTATATATTTCCCTTAAGAAGTCAAGATCGTCAGTGGGCATCAAGGAGCGACTAAGAAGAAGATTGGGATGAACAAACTGAGAAGTTTTCTTAACCTTTTTCTTTTCTTTGTAAACTCTTTGAATTTATGGTTTTAATTCTTTCTATTATCTAGAACTAAATTTTATTCTAGGGCTAAGGTTTTTATGAAGGGATTTTGACTTATTTTTTCATTTAAATTCTTGACTATTGTTATGATTTATTTATCTTAATTTTAATTACATGTTTGTGATTGGTCACCATGAGCATGATGTTATATTGGTATTGAATTGAGAAAGGTGATATAACCATGCACTAGATAGATAAACATATTTACTCTAATCATGAGAGTAGGTTAGGATTTGTATGACGCACTTATATCAATTAAGATTTTAATGGGTTTAATTGAACTGTTACCATCTCGAGAGAGACGTAAGACTTAATTAGACACACTTTAGATGTATCGAGAGGTGATCTAAAATAAAATTGTGCAATGCATTCATAGCTTGTCAAGAAAATAATTGAAAAATTAATGCAAAATTTTGGACTAAAACCTGATACTCTAGAATTCCTCATCTATATTGTTTTCCCAGCCACTTTTTAATTTGATTTGATTATTTATTTTATTTCTTAGTCAAATGTCAATTCTTTTATGCATTTTATTATTTTTCATAAGTGATTGAAGTAGAAAATTTACTTGTTCTTGTGGGTTCAACCCTTGGAATACTCTAAATGATTTTATTATTATGATTAACCCTATGCGTTTGTAGGAAATTTTCAATCGCGATTGAATATGACATCTTAATATACATTAACTCTCCAAATCACCATCTAAATACATTCAAAAATATTAGTTCAGTCTCCAAAACTCAGTTTAGTGGGTAGGAAGATTAGCTAGATAATTGTGAGGTTACTAGTTCGACTTTCAACCCTTCTTTTTTCTCTCTTCCCCTTAAAAGATTTGAAATCTCCCATTGAACTAAAAAATAAAATAAAATTACATTGATTCATTACTTTTTCATTGCCATTGTATTATATAATTTTCATATTTAATTTCTTTTTTCCCAAAAAACTAATACTTGATTGAAACCCGTATTCATAGGTAACAACCTCTATCTTATGGGCTATGTGGCAACTGGGTATGGAAGCCAGATGTTGAAATGATTGCCCTACTAGTTCTTTCGGTTAAACGTAAGGAATTTAGAGGTTTGGAGAGAAATCCAGAAATTCAGGGGTTCTCAATTCCTAATCACTTGAGGTGATTACAATTCTGAATCCTAGGTTTGAACCAAGTGCCTATCAAAAGTTACATATGATTGATCCAGCCTACATATTTACTTTATATATTAGCTCCATGATCGACATATTAATTTGGCTAATGGGTATCCAATGGGTACCAAATGAGTACACATTAATAAGCTCTTAGATATTAGTCAAAAAAATTGTATATAATTTAGGAGAGCATCTAAATATAGGGTTGTGCAATAATTGTTATGATTCTATTATTCACGTGCAATAATTGTTATGATTCTATTATTCACATGGTAAGTTAACTGTAATTTATGTGTTTTTAAAGAGTACCTACAAGATATCTATTAAAAAATCCCTAAAATAATATATTATTGTTTAAAAAAGTTAATCAGATAATACCACATCACCTCAACTTGTCAAACAGTTTTGCAAAGAAAGGTTGGATTCATCACAATGCTTAAGCCCTTAGTAAATACTATTATATAAGTCAAACTAGCATTAATCCCCGTGCTGTGAGAAACCCTAGAAAAAAAAAGAGAGGGAGAAAAGAAGGAATTTTACTTGAGTGCATCATATAGTCATTAGTGCATTAATTTTTCTAAAGTGCTCAATTTCATGTGTATTGTATGGTTTAATTTAGAATTTTATTTTTCATGTTTTATATGGATAAATGCATGAAACTTATGTGGTTTTATGTGAGTCACATTTTAATTAAGGGATTAGAAGGCAATTTGCAAAGAGATTCTCCAAATCTTGGCCAAGATGATGCCACTTGTCAAACACCCATGACATCTTGACTTTAAGCCTTCTATTTAAACCTTCCATTTCAAAAATTTGAATCAAAATTCCCTCTCTCTCTCACCCTCTTGGCCGGCCACTTTCCCTATGAAGAACAACAAAACTTAAGCTAGAAATTTGGTGATTTTAGTGTAGAAAAACAGCTTTAGGTAAATTCCTCACCCAGACTACTACTTCAACTTCAAACTTGGTGGCAATGAGTGAAATTTTTGGGTGGTTTGCTCACACTTCTAGCAAGGTAAAGCCCCTCTTAATTATGCTTTAATGAGCTTTAAATCCTTAGGGAATGTTGGTTAGATGTCTTGAAGTACTTATTGTTGTTTGGAAGGATTGATTATGGAAGGAAACCTTGTGGTTGCTAACTAGGGTTTGGGTTTTATTTGTTCGTCACCAAGTGTTTGATAAATTGATTGTTGTTTTGTGATACTTTGATGATGGAGTTAATTGCTGTTTTACCTTGTTAAACACCTTGGCAAATGATGGAAATGACTTTAAAGGATTGATAGAAGAAAATGCACCCAAGCTGAAATTGTGCAGGAAAACAGGAATGGAAAACAGCAAAATTTCCGAGGTTACTGTTGATTGTAAAAAATGAATTAGCACCCTATCCTTATACCTTTATAAATACCTATGAACCGTTTTAAACGCCGCTAACAGAGCTTAATTTCGATTTTCCTACGTCGAGTTATGGCTGTTTTCCCGAGACTGTTTGATCAGCCTGCAGCCATTCCGACAGATTTCTTGCTTCTCTGAGATTTGCCATTTTGACTATGATTAAGCATGATTTGATGTTTGACCTCTGCATGAAAGTTGTAGAGATAGGTCTTAGCTTTGAAACACCATAAAGTACACCCCAATCTGATAAGTGTGGCCACAGTTATGAGTAAATTACTGCAGCATGGCAAATCAGTCAAATGCCGATTTCATTACACCAAGGCTTCTCTTGTTCCTTTTGACTCTTGTGCAACTTTGCCGTGTCCCGACTCACTCCTTTATGATTCTAATATGTGGATGAGCTTTTCATTTGATCATCTTTATAGTTGGGATTGGTCATTTTATAACTTGTGCATTCAAGTGTGATTTTATCAAGTACAAAATCAATGAACTCATGCATTAGGTCTTCTTGTTTGGTGAGTCCAACTTAAATATTTTCATTTCATTTGCTATTAGACTTGGAAGGAGGAGAATTGGGTGCGAGCACTTGAAGCTACTTTGTTTGATTTGATGAGTGTTTCATGCTTGTTACTTGACCAATGTGATAGCTGAAATATTGAAATACTTGAACTATGTGATGATTTGCATTCTTGTGACTTGTGAGCCAATTAATGTGATCGAGACGAGTGCGTACTTTATCACACTCGATCTCTTGTGCTTGGAAATTTGTACTTGGATATTTGAATTCGTGTGAAATGGCTTTTGGCCACAATTTATTTGTGAGTCGCTTGGGTGATACCCCATCGACAAATATGATTTGTTTCGAGTTCAAAACCTAGTTGGTGAGTCAATCGACTCGAGCCGGCACGGGCATGGTCGGAAAAGTTGACGAGCCACGGGATATGATATGTGAATCCGAAAATCTGGTATACTCGAGTATTACCTAAAATTTGATTTGTTGGGGTGTTCGGGCCCGATAGGGGATGAAACGGTGGACGGTGTTTGATGTTAAGTGGGGATCTACGGTTTGGCTCTGAGTTATAAATATTGACGGAGAGTCAACAGGAGGTGATTTGATCAAGCTTCGGGGAAATTGGCTTTTGAAAGCCATCCGTATCATTTAATTGAATATGTTCAATTTATTTGGTAATTTTATTTGTGACATTTGTTTTGTGACAGTGCCACCTCTCCCAAGGGTATCAGCGGACTGTTTGCCCGAAATTTAAAAAAAAAATTAATTAATTAATTAATTTTAATTTCAAAAATTTGAAAATTTATTTATTCATATAATTATTTCTTTAATTATCTTATGATATTCGATTTTTCCTCATTTATAATGCCTCATTTAATTTTAACTCTATTTTCCTGTTAATTACGTCTCGAAGCATTTATTAGTGGTAAAATGTCAAAGGCACATTTTTCGAGGTAAATTCGGACTGTGAATAAACTAGTGGAGATAAGTATAGATGATCACTGAGAAGTTGGAAGTGTAATTAAATGACTGGATTTGGGTCTTTAAAGATGATTAATTAGGGTTTTGAAATTTTAGTTAAGATTTCGATTAACCGCTTTAAGTTTAGAATTTTATCTAACCGTTAATTCTTTCAACTAAATTCCTACCAATCACTTAAAAATCACTTCTCCATCCCCTCTCCTAATCGAGATGTGTCCCTTAATCTCAAGCCAAATGAAGTGATTAATTTTCCCTCGAAGTAGCTAATTAATATCACTATTCAAACTTTGACTTTGGATGAGATAAATATCATGTCTTGTCTTCCTTTTTCTCATTAACCCTTCAAGAAAAATTGACCAAAACTCTTCACTCTTCTTCCTCTCTCTCACCCGAACTCCCTCTCCTCTTCTCCCCAAATTTTCAGCAAATTTTCGTCACCCAATTCCCTCCAAAAACTCAACCCAACCGCCATTAATCTTTGCTTGGACTTGCACTTGGTGAAGAGCTTAAGGAAGAGGATATTGTGGGCTTCATCTTGCATTTCGTTCTTGAAGTCTTGCAAACCTAAGAGAGGTATAATCCTACCAACTTCCTTCTTGTCCAATTTCTTTGAATTCCAAGCATGATAACTAGAAATTGGGTGGTTAATGAGTTCATGGAACCTTGAATTGGTGATGAATGTGTTGTGTGAAGGGTTGAGCTTCATTATTGAGAAATTTGATGTTTATGGCAAAATCGGTGGGCTCTTGAATTCCCACTAAATGTGTGTAATTGATTGCTAGATGGTTAGGTGATGTTATCTAAGTGCATTATGCTTAATGATGGTGGTTAAAAGTGGGATGAAACTCCAAGGGGAGAACCGGCTAAGGAAGAGGAAAATTGGGGGTTGAATTTTCTGATTTTTCCTTGAATTTCGTGGCTGTATTTTTGGCTAGTTAAGAGGCTGAATTTGATGTTTAAGTGATGAATGTTAAGCTGTTATTTTTTCCCACAAAAAGCTCTTCAAGAGTTGATGTTGTGAGGGTTGCTAAGTTGCAAAGTGAAAGCTGGAAAATGAGGGGTTATGCTGTCCGAATTTTGAGGATTATTTTGTGATATTCTTGCCAAAAGATGTGACCATTTCTGATCATCATTAGGCTTAGGAAGTTCAATACTAGCTTGGTTTCTAAAATTAGGACAAATGAAGTTAATTTGAGGCATGAACTAGATGATATAAGTGAAGGATCAAAATTTTCCAGTTTTGGATGAAAGAGTTGAGCGAACTTTGGGCATGTAGAAAACTGCCTTCCCGTTTGTATTTTAAGTTGAAATTTGGTATGAATCTAGTTGATATATGGACGTATTAGTGTGCCACATTTGACAGTTTTTTGACTTGAATTCGTCACTCAAACAGTATCTTGAAAACTGCCCTGTATCTTCATGTTTCCAGAAACTGCAGAATTTCGAACTGCCTCTGTTTGAGCTGTTGTCATTTCATGCTCAGATGTCGGAATTGAGTTCCGTCAGTGGCTGTTGAAACTTCTTATTAGTACTATATCTTGTGTAAATTTCAGAGGTTAATTAATTTTCTGTAATTTTTGACTAATTTTCAAATTGCTCTGGTTGTCCAGCCTGACGAGCACTGCCATTTTACTGTAGCAGAATGTTTAACGAAAATCTGGGTTAATTTCGTCCATAATTTTAATTTGATGTCTTCTGAAAAGTTTTAGATCTTTCAAAGAGGTTTCCAACGGTACCAAATGAACAAAATTCTGACTTGTATAACTTGAGTTATGATTTTTCAAAATTTTCAGCTCAACTTGGAAAATTGTCGAACTTTCGACTTTTTGCATTAAACTTGACCAGTGATTAGGAGAACTCATTTTTGTTCTCTTTTAATTATTTTTAGGGAAAAGTGCTGATTTTGCAACTGACCAAAACTTGGACTCCGACCCCTACTTTGTCGGTGAGTTTTCAATGCATGTTATTATACTTTTATTGTCTTAAAACGTGTACTTCGTGACTTGTTACTTGATTGAAATGTGAAATTGAGAATTTGATGGACCGCTCACTTAAAGGAGAGTATACTTTATTGCTCCCTTTTTGTAGATTCGAAAATTTGATTTTTGCATGTATTGAACTTGGGAGATGGAATACGTGAAATATACTTACTCTTGGCCGTGTGCCTTGAGTAAATACCTGTTTACTGTATATTGATGAATTATGTGGCGTGCGGGCCCAGTAGGGGGAGTAAGGTGGATGGAGTTGGCGTGAAGAGTCGTCTACTTGGATTGAAAGTCGACGGAGTGTCGACTACTATAATTGCTCGTGAAATGTGGAAATTGGCTCCTGAGAGCCCCCGTATTCTCAATGTGTGTTAATTGGATTCGTTTATGTGTTTTAATTATTTACTTTTAATTTTACCATTTTAAGTGCATGTGCATGAATTTTTGGAAACTCACGAGCTTTTTAGCTCACCCCCGTTCCCGTTTGTTTTTCCTTAACAGGTGACGGGAATCCCGAGGCGTAGATAGGGCTAGTTCTTGTCCTTTTGACTTTTGTCTCGAATTTGGAGAAATGTTTTGTATATTCTTTTGGTGATGTAAATTTTAGAATTATGGAAATGTACTAAAATTTGGCTCGAGGATTTTAAGTAGTTTGAGTGGGAAACTGTAATTCTAAGATTTGACTGTATTGTACAATTTTAATATTTAATGTTGCTATGATTGGAGGTTTTACTCGTTTAAGTTAGTATCTTTTCATGCGTGAGTCCTAGCAAGAGCTAGGCAGGCAACCCGCTAACCCCTCTGGTTAGCCTTAGGGGGAGGTGGGGCTGTTACAGGTGGTATCAGAGCCCTAGGTTGCCAATCTCTGTAGTGTATCCTAGGCTTAAAATTGTTTAGGATACCGGCCTGTGGTGTTAGAGTGTTTCTTGACTAAAAAGATGAGCTTGGTACACGATGATTGGATGAGAGAAATGGAAAAACTGATAGGAATTGACATGGAGGGACTAAGACTTTAATTCTGGATGTGTGCTAGTAAGAGATCTTCTTAAGAATATGAATAACTATAACCCCTTCCTAATTGTGGTTGATATTGAATTGAGAGTTTCTATTGTGGCTAGTACTTAAGAAACCTTAGACCGGGGAGATATTAAATTTCCAGTGAACCAATTGATGGATGATTAAGAGATACCCTTCTTAAACTTTATTTGCTATTATGTGATGTGTGACTTTGAGATCTAATGAGAATTAGCGAGGAAGTGTTCTACTCGATGCTTCCTTGTTTGTTTTCCATGAAGTTTAAATTTTGTATTTTTGATCTATTTTTAAATATTCTTTTATTTAACCTCCTCACGCATGTTGAGTCTTCATGATTTGGACAAGAAACTGGGACGTTTTTGAAAGACAATAAGTGTTTTAATTTTGAAAATTTTGGCAACTTTGCACCTGAAGTGTGAAGAGAGATTTACTGACTTTTAAACTTAACATTTGGCGGAATCACAAGACATCTTATACCTTATTCTCGTAATAAAACCACTTGAGTATGCACGAGGCATATTACTCTAATTACTCGAAGAAAACTTAATGAGTTTGAATGAAATTGAAGATTTTAACCTTGAAACTTTTCGCCACTTGTAGCTAAAATAAGGACTCGATAGCTAATATAAACCAACAACTCGAAACTTATAAAACTAAAATCTTCCAAATTCAAAAGTCACCCAACATAGATACATAAGTTTCACACCACCATTCAAACTTAAAATTCAACAGGGTGTTTAGGTTACAAAACCAAACAAAACTAAGCTTATACATGATAAGGTTTTCCAGTACATCATTCCTTAACAAAAGTTACAACAAAAGCTTATACTACTCGCACGTACTTCCAACCCTGATCTCAAGCAAATCCCCCCGCTAAGGAAAACAAAAGGAAAATAGGGTGAGCTAAAAGCTCAATGAGGTTCCAAAAATAAGCAGCCAGATATACAAGAAGAATTCACATAACAAACATGTAACGGCCTCAAAAATTTAATAATTTAGATATTATTATTATTATTATTACCTTAATAATCTGTTTGATTATTTTTGTATTTAATTTATTCTTGTCATTGAGATAATTTTGTTTTCAAAAAAAAATATAAATAAAATAATTTAATTTAATAATAAATTTCAAAATTCAAAATTCCTGTTTATTTATTTAATTATCTCAAATTTGAATAATGAAGTAGTGTTTCTAGGCTATGTTGTGAGTGCTAATGGAATTCATGTTGATGAAGAAAAAGTGCGTGCTATTCGTAAATGGCCGGCACCTAAAAGTGTTGGAGATGTTTGTAGCTTCCATGGTCTAGCTAGTTTTTATCGTAGATTTGTCAAAGATTTCAGTACTACTGCTGCACCTTTGACATCTGTGATAAAAAAGAATGAAAAATTCATGTGGAATGAAGCTCAAGAACATGCTTTTCATGCACTTAAAGATAAGCTTACCCATGCACCTGTACTTGCATTACCATGTTTTGATAAGACCTTTGAGATTGAATGTGATGCATCGGGTGTGGGTATTGGGGCTGTTTTAATGCAAGAAGGTCATCCTATTGCATTCTTTAGTGAAAAATTGAATGGGGCAGCCTTGAATTACCCCACATATGATAAGGAAATGTATGCATTGGTTAGGTCTTTAGAGACGTGGCAACACTATCTTGGACCTAAGGAATTTGTAATCCATACTGACCATGAGTTGCTTAAGCACCTTAAATCTCAACATAAGCTTAATAAGCGGCATGCTAGGTGGGTTGCATTCATTGATACCTTTCCTTATGTTATTAAGTACAAAGTAGGAAAGTCTAATGTTGTAGCAGATGCATTGTCATGTAGACATTCTTTACTCACTGTACTTGATGCAAAATTGCTTGGACTTGAGTTTATCAAGGAATTGTATGAGAAAGATGAAGATATTTCAGCCTTGGTAAGTTCTCCAAGTAAAACACCATCGAATGGTAAGTTCTATTTTCATGATGGTTTCCTATTTTATCTCAACAAACTTTGTGTACCTAACTGTTCTATTAGTTTGTTGCTTGTGAGGGAATCACATGGAGGAGGTTTGATAGGGCACTTTGGAGTTGCCAAAACGCTTGCCATTCTCCAATAACATTTTTATTGGCCAAGGATGAAGCGTGATGTGGGACGTGTGGTGACTAAGTGTGTCACTTGCCACAAAGTTAAGTCTAAACTTCAACCTTTTGGCTTATATTCTCCTTTGCCTATTCCTAACGAACCCTGGGTAGATATATCTATGGATTTTGTTTTGGGATTGCCTAGGACAATAAGAGGAAATGATATCATCTTTGTTGTTGTTGACAAATTTTCTAAAATGGCACATTTATACCTTGTCACAAAACTGATGATGCTTCACATGTAGCTAATTTGTTCTTTAAAGACATTGTTAGATTGCATGGTATTCCATGTACTATTGTGTTTGACCGTGATGTTAAGTTTCTTAGCTACTTTTGGAAAATTTTGTGGGGAAAACTTGGGACTACGTTGTTGTTTTCTACATCCAGTCATCCACAAACTGATGGCCAAACTGAGGTCGTCAACCGCACCTTGTCTACACTCTTACGTGCTAGTATTAGACATAATCTTAAAACGTGGGAAGAGTGTTTACCACATATTGAGTTTGCATATAATCGTTCTACCCATAGTGCAACTCAATTTTCACCTTTTGAAGTCGTTTATGGTTTTAATCCTTTGACTCCACTTGATATTTTGCCTTTGCCCATGACTGACCGTGTCAGCTTAGATGGAGCAAAGAAGGCTGATTTGGTGAAAAAACTTCATGAAAAGGTGCGGACAAACATTGAACAACGCACGGCACAATATGTCAAACAAGCCAACAAAGGGCGTCGTCATGTGATCTTTGAACCTGGCAGTTGGGTATGGTTGCATATGAGGAAAGAAAGATTCCCTACCCAATGTCGCAAAAAGTTGCTTCCAAGAGGGGATGAACCATTCCAAGTCCTTAAGCGCATTAATGACAATGCTTACCGTTTAGATCTACCGGGTGAATATCAAGTTAGTGCTACTTTTAATGTTTCTGACCTTAGTCCGTTTCTTGCAGAGGATGAACAAGATTTGAGGGCAAATCCTTCTCAAGAGAAGGGGAATAATGCGGAACATCCAAGCAAGATGACAAGCAAGGTCGAGCTAAGCAATGGTCATCCCTCGGGTTCATTTCAAGTGCCGTCCGACCCAATGACACGTGCAAGAGCCAAACATCTCAAGGAGGAGTTAACCGCATTAGTTCGAGATGTGCAAGATCAAGTTAAGCCACTTAGCAATTTGGAGGAGCAATCACTGTCTTGTGTCACCATGCTAAGTGTGCATGAGGGTTTAAGCAACATCACTCTATGATTTGATTTACTTTAGTTAATAAAGGTGCAAACCAGAAGACTCGCACCTGTTAGCCGTGGGCACGCCTTACTAGCCAGCGTCTTCTGATCGCTCTCCCACATGTAAAGCGTGGGCACGCTTTATGAGCTCAAGTCTTCTGGTCATGGAAATATTGAACACTCTTTTTCCATCCTTAGCTAGAGTAGTTAGGTTAAGATAAATTCCTAATTGTTTAACCTCTAGGATTATTAGTAGTTTCCTAAAATCTAGCTTTCCATTTTAGTTTGTAATTCGGTTTCTTTAAGCTTTCAAAGCTGGCCGAATTTAGGTTTCCTACTTAGATTATGATTTCGTGTCTTGTAGGCTATAAATAAGCCAGTTTATTTCATTTTCAGGATACAAGAATTAGTCAGGAATTTCATTGAGTGTTTATCACTTCTCTTGCTTCTTTGAAGCGGCTTGAATACCCTAGAGTTCTCTTTATGTGTTCACTTGACTTATCAATTCAAGAACACGTTGAATTGTGGCGTCTTCTACCTTATACCAACATTCGTTGTCCAAGTGCTCAACGAGTGAAGGTCTTCCGCTGTGTGTGTGTCAACTTTGTTTACCAATATCCTAGATCCTACGCTTGTCGTGTGCGAGTTGCATTACTTGTTATCGTAGTTCGTATCAAAAACCCTTAGTGGAGGACCCTTGGTTTCAATTTCATAGGATGCCAGACTGTGGGATTAGTTGTGTATTAAGCATAAGGCGATTTTATCACTTGATGATTGACTAAGAATTAGAGTTATTAAGTATTTAAATGTTTAATAGGGTGGAAAGAATATAAGAAATGGCTACTATTTACGCTTAAGTGTTAATGGTATTTAAAGTTTGATAAAGTTCAAAGAGAGTTGTGGAGAATGCAGTGGCAAATGATGAGGATATAGGAGGGAATGCCGCTATGGCCGAGGCAGATCCCCAATATTTGGAGTCTGATCCTTCGGAGACTGCCACCTCTGAGACTTCTGCTTCTGAGGCTTGATAGACTAGTTGAGCATGAAATTAGGATTTTGTGTAATCTTTTGTGAGAAAAGTCATTCGAGTGGTTCTCAGTCCCTGTAATTGCATGCTTACTAACTTTTTAGGTATTGTACTTTTGTTTAGACGTACTTGTGAATTTGATGTGATCTTTGTGTGTCTTTTGTTAAAAGCATGCTCATCTGATGTACTCCTGGCACTTCTATTACTATGAATTGTGTATATAAAGTGCTTTACTTTCTTTTTCGAGTTGATTTTCTAATAGTGTATTCCATTTTTATGTTTTATTAAAATATCTGCCCTCTAAAGAACCATGGAGGGTAGAAGAGGTTAAGGGCGAGGAACTAGACCACTCTAAGATTGGAGAATAATGTATATAGATTAAGGACGTGATATAAAGATATGGGGTAAGTACTCTTTATTTTTGAGTACCCTCATCGTTGATGGTAGGACGTTGAATTTGAGGACAAAAGGGATGACTTTAAGGGAGGAATCTTGGGTTTTCTTGTTAACTTATCAGTTTGAATTGCTCAAGATGACAAGTTAAATTAGGGTAATTTATGTGCAAACTTTCATGGTTATACTTGCTAAGGATCTTGGCTAGATGTTCCTTGATATGTTAATGAGAGGATCTTGTGGTTTTGCTTGGAAAAGTTGGAAGAATTGTGGATCAAATGATGAGAGATTTTTGGTGGAAATTCTGTTTTGTGATGGCCAACCGGGGAAGTAAATCAGCTTTGATTTTCACTTTTCCTTGGTTATTTTGGGCAAGTTCTTGTTCAGTAAACTTGTCAAAACATCAACCTTCATTTGTATGTTGAATTTGAACTAAAGCTATGCATTTTCTGCCTTGAGTTCTTGTTGGAAATTTTGTAAACTGAGATGAAATCAGGGAGCAATTTCAGTTTCAAATGCCACTAATGGCATTCAATTCCAACTTTCCTACTTGGAATTATAGTCATTTTTTCTCGAAACTGCTCAAGTGACCTGATTCTAACCCGACCAACATCATACACTTCTGTGATTGTTGTTTTGACCACAGATTGTATGAATTTGATTTTGAAGTTTTTATCTGAAATGCAGCCCTACGTCCTTGACTCGAAATGGCATAAATGCATCTTAGTCCGATAAATAAAGTTCCAGATAAACCAAAAAGGTGGCAAAGCTGTCAACTTTGCCCCTTTTCTTTTGCATTCTTTCCTTTACTTTCCTTGGTTCGATTCACTTTCCTTGGTTCTAAATCATATTTTTCACTCTATTCTTATACCTAGACTTTTGCCCTAAAATATTTGTAAACTTTCCCTTGACTGGCATTAAAGGCCTTGTGAGACTAGAATTAATTTTGGAGAATTAAAGTTGGTAATGTTGAGAGAGATATTGAAGTGAAAATTCTTGTTTCTTGTGGATTGGAGATTAGTGAAAGTCTTGATACATCATGTTTCATTTCAGGATTCGATTATGTCAAGAAGATGGACTTATAATTGTTGTGTTTAGATGAAAATGAGTTTAACTGGTAAGTGATCCCTTATTACCCTTTATGGGCTTATTAATGAGATATGTGGTTTTGTAAATATATGTGGGGAGGTTAGTTCTTTGACTTATGTGAGATATTATGGATATATGGTCTACATGAAATAAGATGGAAAAGCTTGATATCCAAGGTAAAATAGATTTTACAGTTGATCATAGTAAGATGTGAAAAGAGATATATAGAATTTTCGAGTAAATGTTAGAATTCCGAGGGGAACCCTATGAAACTTATGGGGTAGAAAGGTGAAAGAACTAAGGTATAAGCGAATCCTTTTAGTGAAAGTTCTATGGAGAAATCATAAAAATCAAGGAAGCAACTTGGGGAGTTGAAGAGGAGATTTGAAAAAAATATCCAGAGTGATTGATAAACAGAGTTATGAATTTCGGGGACGAAATTCTTTTAAGGGGGGAAGGATGTGAGGGCCTCAAAAATTCTGTTTACTGAAAATTAAATAAAAAAAATGTTTAAATTATGTTTATTCACTAAAATATTAATGAATTTATACTTTGAGTTATTATTTTTCAATTTAGAGAATTTTTGAGAATTATTTGCTAGTGTTTGGTTTATGCCAGTTTAAGTGTCGATTTCTCTTCCGAGACATGAATAGTGACTTTAAGGTGAAATCAAGCATATGTAGAGATATTCAAGAGATAGATTTAAGGTAAGATAGTGTTGGAATGAGATAAACTATTAAAAGTCAGAGTGTCGCGCGTCGACGCGACAAAAAGTGGTCATTTGACCACTTTTCCATAAATTAAGGAGAGCCAAGTGTTTTGTCTATAAAAGCCACCATTCTTGCTCCTTGGCTCTTCATTTTGCAGCTGCAATTTTTGGAGTTTAGAGAGAGAAAGGGTGGCTGAAATTGAGAGAAGAAAAGAGAGAGAAAATAAGCTTCTTCCAACTTCATCTTCTTCCTCCATTTCTTGAAAATTGAAGACTCCATTAAAGCTATTTCTCTTATGTCTTCAGGATACTTCTCCCTAGGGCTGAACCCTGGGTATCACGCCCAGCCTAGGACTCACTACATCCTCAATCATATTACAAACTTCAAATAATTACAATGGAAGATCTTCAAATAATAATTACATTTCCAATGAATCCAAGTACCCAAAGGTCCAACCGTCCAAACTACAAATAGTACAAGAGATAATCCCGCTACATACTATGAAAGATCACTTCCGCTTTCCTTCATCTCGAGCCCGGGGAAAATAAAATATTTTGGGGTGAGCTAGAGCTCAGTGGTTCAGAAAACAAATATTTTAGAATTCCACTATTTTATCAGAGTACAAAAACATTGGAACATTCAAATCTTTGAAATCACGGGAAGAGTATTTTTCACTAGAAATTTGCAAGACAAAAACAATTCACGCAATAATTCACTTCATCACACAAGCTCTTTGACAAATAATCAAGCACACTCATAGTACACTTTTCAACTAGGAGATAACAATACTCGGGCCGCTTCGACTCGGAGATCAGTGCTCACGAGGAGACTTGCTCGGATTGTCTCAACTAGGTGATCAGTGCTTAATAAACATTAAATCAATTATAAAAGGATACAACGCTCACTTGGAGCTATTTTACTGGTCCACATCACCTTATAACTCCTGAACAATCCCCTTAGTTCATCTGGCCATCGCCTTATTCCTCCAGAGGTAATACTCGAGTATACCATACCGTGCCCTAAGTACCAACCTACCCGACCGAGTCCGCTTCTGGCTCGAATAGGCCGATAACGAAGGGGGAAAGGCCTTATTCAGCCAATGTGGTAAAGTACACATGGCCTACATCATGCAAGTAATATACAAATAATGGAAAAGTAAATTGAACAATAACAGCTAGGTCGAAAAGTGCGATAAGGTACACACTCTAGACATAAGTATTTCACACTTATGAAATCAAGTAACATCAAGTATTCATCACGTAGGCATGTAATTCACCCAACATACAAGGAACACTCACAAACTCATTTCTTTGCAAATATAAGTCGAGTAAATCCTTTCACAAGTCATTTTCACATAATAGTAAAATATTTAACTTAAAACGGGTTTGAACATTCATAAACTTTTCATAAATGGTTTCACTTGTAAAAGCGTTTTGCTTGGAAATAGTGGTAAATCACTTCCTTATAATTACTAGCAAATCATTTCATCAAAACACTCATTTGTAAACAATAATAAGATTTTCCATTTTAAAGAGGTTGGGACACTCACCACGCGTGCCTTGGTCACCCTCGATCACCTTCGAAGTCCTTTTGCCATTTTGATCATAACTCATGGTAATGAGTGTCGGATTGAAGTGCACGAGGTGCCGTTCAAGATAAGAGAACAAGCTACAACTTTCGTGAAGACAATTTCTGCCCAGATTTTCCCTTTCTAGGTGAAAAATGTCGAAACATTTTCAGAAATTTTCCCGTCAGAATTGCCGACAGGCTACATTCAAACGCTTCATAACTTGGCCACAAATCCAATCCAGAAATTCCAAAGCCGTTAGAAAGCTAACATACAGGGCTACAATTCTTAAGAAGACATCAAAAGCAAAACATTCATCTTCCTGGTAAAATGACCCATTACAGTAGCAAAAAAAACCATTTCTGCTAGAAACAGGGCATCAGGGGTATTTTGGACATTTCTCAGGCTACAGTGTCTCGATTGATCTGAAATTTTACAGGTAGAATCCTCACTCAATTTTCCACAACTTTAATGCTTTAAGCTAAGGCTAATTCAGCCTCCATCATACTCGAATATTCAAGCCAAATTGGACAGAAAATCCAAACAAAATTAAAACTTGGAATTTACCCAAACCAACCAATTTCCAACCATCCAATTCAGTTCCTAGCAAACTAAAATCAACTTCCAATCATCAATTCCCAACATCAAGCATTACAACTAGTGAAACCCTAACCCTAGCTCTTGGTCAAAGTTCAAGACAAGCAAAACAATAAAACCAATCCATGGAATCACCTTAGAAGCTAAGAATGATCATGAAACAAGCTAAAACAACAACAAAATCCAACAACTTCATCAACTTAGATCAAATTCCAACAACTTAGAGAAAATGCCAGCTTTGATACCTTCAAGAAGATGAACTTAGGATGAAAACTCAAGCTTCCAACTCCAAGGATAAAGATTGACGGTTGCCAAGGGGTTGAATCTCCAACTTTCCTTTCTTTTTCCTCTCTTTTCTTTCCTTTCTTCCTTCCTTTTGCTCACGGTTTTCTCCTCTTATTTGCAGCCTTGCTAGTCGGCTTCTTGAAGCTTCAAGTGACTAATAGATTAAACTATTTATGCTTAGTCAACTAGTCAACCATGTCATGCCAAACTAATCCATCCATTTGAGTTGTATTTCACTCTTGCCCCAAGTGATTTCTTTTCCTATCAATTAAGTCCATAAGTTGTAAATCCAACTTAGTCCACTAATACTTAATTACACCTAGCTAGGTCACTAATCACCCAATTACCGTAATTAACTCCCGTGAGCATGCAAGTTCACACCGAAAATTCTTGAAATAACAAACGTTTTATTTGTACATATAATTAGGGTTTCGAGAAAATATAGTAGGGTTGGTACATTTAGGGTTTAGTGTGCAAACAAATTAGGGTTTTGTCAAAATTTAGGGTTTTCAAAGCAAACTAGGGTTTAAATTCAAATTAGGGTTTTTAGACTTGTAAAACAAAATAGTTAAAACAAAACACTTTAAGAAGTAGAACAAACCATAGAAACACTTTGGCAAACAATAATTACTATAATTAACATTATTTAATATTTTTCAAACACTTGGGAAAAATCGGGGCCTCACAATCTCTCCTCCTTAAGAGAATGTCGTCCTCGACATTCTAAAATTTGCTCTTGTCCAGGAACAACTTCACTTAAACGCAAATACTTCAAGAATCACCTGCATTAGGGTTTCTAGTCAAAGTCTCAAGTTCCAAATTCGAATCCAGAAAATAAGTACAATGTGGTAACTTAATGTCAAATAGGAACCAAGTCAATTCACACTAGGACTGGCCATCTCCAGGTGCAAATCAACTCAATCCCCATTATTCCTCATAGAAAATTCACAAAAGTCTCACTTAAATAATCACATCCAGTCTCTTACACATACATACGAAGATTAAAATCCTAAAGAACACCTCAAATTCTATGATTTACCTTAGTCAAATTCACTCCCACGATATATCGACTAATACCATTGTTCAAGAACTCACACATCACTTTTCAAATCAATTCCACACATTTCTCTTTTTTTTTCACTACATTAGAAGAAGCCCTAACACTCCATATTTCACTTAACATTCAATTAGTCCCACGGTCCGTATCCTAAACTTTAAGCCTAGGATACACTACTGAGATCTGAAACCTAAAGCTCGATACAGGATACTTCTCCCTAGGGCTAACCCTAGGGTATCACAATTCACGCCGGACTCACTACAGCCTCAATCATATTACAAACTTCAAATAATTACAATGGAAGATCTTCAAATAATAATTACATTTCCAATGAATCCAAGTACTCCAAAGGTCCAACCTGTCCAAACTACAAATAGTACAAGAGATAATCCCGCCACCATACTATGAAAGATCACTTCCGCCTTTCCTTCATCTCGAGCCCTGTGGGGGGAAAATAAAATATTTTTGGGGTGAGCTAGAGCTCAGTAAGGTTCCGAGAAAACAAATATTTTAGAATTCCACTATTTTATCAGAGTACAAAAACATTGGAACATTCAAATCTTTGAAATCACGGGAAGAGTATTTTTCACTAGAAATTTGCAAGACAAAAACAATTCACGCAATAATTCACTTCATCACACAAGCTCTTTGACAAATAATCAAGCACACTCATAGTACACTTTTCAACTAGGAGATAACAATACTCGGGCCGCTTCGACTCGGAGATCAGTGCTCACGAGGAGACTTGCTCGGATTGTCTCAACTAGGTGATCAGTGCTTAATAAACATTAAATCAATTATAAAAGGATACAACGCTCACTTGGAGCTATTTTACTGGTCCACATCACCTTATAACTCCTGAGCAATCCCCTTAGTTCATCTGGCCATCGCCTTATCCCTCCAGAGGTAATACTCGAGTATACCATACCGTGCCCTAAGTACCAACCTACCCGACCGAGTCCGCTTCTGGCTCGAATAGGCCGATAACGAAGGGGGAAAGGCCTTATTCAGCCAATGTGGTAAAGTACACATGGCCTACATCATGCGCAAGTAATATACAAATAATGGAAAAGTAAACAGTTGAACAGTTAATAACAGCTAGGTCGAGTGCGATAAGGTACACACTCGCCTAGACATAAGTATTTCACACTTATGAAATCAAGTAACATCAAGTATTCATCACGTAGGCATGTAATTCACCCAACATACAAGGAACACTCACAAACTCATTTCTTTGCAAATATAAGTCGAGTAAATCCTTTCACAAGTCATTTTCACATAATAGTAAAATATTTAACTTAAAACGGGTTTGAACATTCATAAACTTTTCATAAACGGTTTCACTTGTAAAAGCGTTTTGCTTGGAAATAGTGGTAAATCACTTCCTTATAATTACTAGCAAATCATTTCATCAAAACACTCATTTGTAAACAATAATAAGATTTTCCATTTTAAAAGAGGTTGGGACACTCACCATGCGCATTGGTCACCCTCGATCACCTTCGAGTCCTTTTGCCATTTTGATCATAACTCATGGTACGAGTGTCGGATTGAAGTGCACGAGGTGCCGTTTCGAAGATAAGAGAACAAGCTACAACTTTCGTGAAGACAATTTCTGCCCAGATTTTCCCTTTCTAGGTGAAAAATGTCGAAACATTTTCAGAAATTTTCCCCGTCAGAATTGCCGACAGGCTACATTCAAACATTCATAACTTGGCGCTCACAAATCCGAATCCAGAAATTCCAAAGCCGTTAGAAAGCTAACATACAGGGCTACAATTCTTAAGAAGACATCAAAAGCAAAAACATTCATCTTCCTGGTAAAAATGACCCATTACAGTAGCAAAAAAACCATTTCTGCTAGAAACAGGGCATCAGGGGTATTTTGGACATTTCTCAGGCTACAGTGCTCCGATTGATCTGAAATTTTACAGGTAGAATCCTCACTCAATTTTCCACAACTTTAATGCTTTAAGCTAAGGCTAATTCAGCCTCCATCATACTCGAATATTCAATCCAAATTCGGACAGAAAATCCAAACAAAATTAAAACTTGGAATTTACCCAAACCAACCAATTTCCAACCATCCAATTCAGTTCCTAGCAAACTAAAATCAACTTCCAATCATCAATTCCCAACATCAAGCATTACAACTAGTGAAACCCTAACCCTAGCTCTTGGTCAAAGTTCAAGACAAGCAAAACAATAAAACCAATCCATGGAATCACCTTAGAAGCTAAGAATGATCATGAAACAAGCTAAAACAACAACAAAATCCAACAACTTCATCAACTTAGATCAAATTCCAACAACTTAGAGAAAATGCCAGCTTTGATACCTTCAAGAAGATGAACTTAGGATGAAAACTCAAGCTTCCAACTCCAAGGATAAAGATTGACGGTTGCCAAGGGGTTGAATCTCCAACTTTCCTTTCTTTTTCCTCTCTTTTCTTTCCTTTCTTCCTTCCTTTTGCTCACGGTTTTCTCCTCTTATTTGCAGCCTTGCTAGTCGGCTTCTTGAAGCTTCAAGTGACTAATAGATTAAACTATTTATGCTTAGTCAACTAGTCAACCATGTCATGCCAAACTAATCCTTCCATTTGAGTTGTATTTCACTCTTGCCCCAAGTGATTTCTTTTCCTATCAATTAAGTCCATAAGTTGTAAATCCAACTTAGTCCACTAATACTTAATTACACCTAGCTAGGTCACTAATCACCCAATTACCGTAATTAACTCCCGTGAGCATGCAAGTTCACACCGAAAATTCTTGAAATAACAAACGTTTTATTTGTACATATAATTAGGGTTTCGAGAAAATATAGTAGGGTTGGTACATTTAGGGTTTAGTGTGCAAACAAATTAGGGTTTTGTCAAAATTTAGGGTTTTCAAAGCAAACTAGGGTTTAAATTCAAATTAGGGTTTTTAGACTTGTAAAACAAAATAGTTAAAACAAAACACTTTAAGAAGTAGAACAAACCATAGAAACACTTTGGCAAACAATAATTACTATAATTAACATTATTTAATATTTTTCAAAAACTTGGGAAAAATCGGGGCCTCACATCTTCTTCCTCCATTGACAGCCGTGAGAAAGGGAAAGAGAGTGAGAGTTTCAGGAATTTTCTTCTTCATCTTCTTCGTCTTCCATTTCTTGAAGTTACAAGACTCCATTGAAGGCTTTGTTCTTGTTTCTTCTTGCTTCTTGGAGCTGCCGTGAGAAAGAGAGAGAAACGAAGAGTGGTCCGTGAGAGAGAGAGAGAAAAGGAAAGAGTAGGAAGCTTCCTTGGCTTGTCAACTTCTTGTTCTGGATCTTGAGGTGTCGAAGCTTAGGACATCATCCGTGGGTGGAACTACTTTAGATCCTCTTTGATCTTGCTAGATCTGAATAGATCTTGAGGTATAACCCTCAAAACCCTTAGCTTTAACCTTATTAGAGCTAAATTCATCAGATCGACCATTTATTTTGTTAGAAATGTTTATATTTGGAATATTGGAGTTGGGCTCTTGAATTCCCAACTTCGGTAGCGGACTGGAGGTGACTTTTAGGTAGCGGACTTGAGGACCTGATTGTGGTTGTGTTTGTTATTCATGAGATGAGATTATTTTGTGGTTAGAATGTAGGATTGATGTTGAAAATTTTGAAGAAAAATAAAGAGGGCTAGCGAACCTATGCTTGGAAATTTTGACTTATGATTTCAAAATTTTATGATATCTCTTTGCTATGTTTTGCTTAAATAAATGTGTACTATATTCAATTGTGAGTATATGTCTAGATAGAGTGAAAATCCTGAATTTTAATAGTGAAAAGTTGAGTTTTTGCTAATTTTTGGGTAAATGTACTTTTTGGACCGATTTAAGGGTTTGAAATGTTTTATCTATTTTTCATGAATTTTGTGCTTTAAGATTTGGTGGAAATTGCTCTAAACAAGTGTTAAATCTTGATTTAAGTTTGTTGTTAAGTTTAACTCGAATGAGTAATTTTCGAGGTGAAATGCCTCACTTTATTTCATTGTACTAAAAATTTAGAAGTTGTGTGAAAGGAGTACATTGATAAAGTATTTTGGTTAATTGATGTGTTAATTTGAAAATGGAACATTTTAAGATGATTTTTGAATCGAGTGACTACTTTTCATTTGAGTAAATGTATAGGAATTTTGTGAAGAATTTTGATAAAATAAATGAACAAATTATTTGAGTTAGTTTCGCTATTTGTGAGGTGAAACTTATTTCTTCCTTTTATTTGATTATAGGAAGTGGGGAAGGATTTGTACCAGATTCCAATTTGGAAATCGAACCTTGCTACTTTGGTGAGTTTCCGTGCATGGTACTTGATTATGTGAATTTAATTTGGAATATGATTGATTAAGTGATTTGATGTGAAAATCTGATTTTTGATCCATCAAATGGAGTAGTGTGTACTTTATCGCACTTATTCCTTTTTGAATGGTAAATTTTTGTAAAAGTGTTGTTATGGCATTTCAAGTACATTTTGAGCTCTTGACTTTTGATATCATGTGAATTCTGTTTTGAATATATGATGTGATGTGATGCGCTTTGTAATTACTATTCTCGAGAATACTTAATCCCATTGGTTAGTTATCGACTCGAGCCGTTGGAAAGACCCAGGTCGAGGAGATTTAACAACCTTGGGCTATGTGACGTGTTGTGTGCTCTGGACTTGACAAAAGGCCTTGTCCCTGTTGAAGAGTAATACACGAATATATAAGTTTATGTGAGGTGGGCGGGGCCGTATGGGGGTTTTGGTGGAGAAAGGAGCAAGTGGTGGTCTACTTGGTTTTGTATATGAAAGTTGACGGAGTGTCTGTGACGCCCCCACCTCCCCCTAAGACGAACCAGAGTGCTCGACAGACCGCCTACCCAACTCTCGCCGGGACTCACTACAGTTCCTCTATCATATGATGGACCTCAAATAATTACAGTGCAAGATCTCCAAAATAATAATTACATTTCCAACTAATCCAAATACACGAAAAGTCTAACCATCCAAGATTACAATTAGTACAAGAGATAATCCTGCCAATCATACTAAGAAAAATCACTTCCTACTTTTCTTCATCTCGAGCCCTGTGGAGGGGGGGAAATAAAATATTTTGGGGTGAGTTAGAAGTTCAGTGAATGTTCAGTGAAAACAAGAAGATTCATGTTTTATCAAATTCATGGACTTTTGAATGAAATAGGATTTTGTAAAACACTTGAGTCTTTAAAAGAATAATGTGTAAGTCGAAAACATGGTCACACATTCACATTGAAAATATTTAAGAATCTTTTCATTTAGAAGGATACAAGAAATAGTAATCCCTTAAAGAATCATTCCATAAACACTTAATTTAACAAACAATAATGCAGTAAACACTAATTCAGTGAACATTAATTCAATAAACACTTAGTTCAAATATTGAAAGGATACGGTGTCCTCCGGGAGCAGTTGCAGTCCGTCTTTATCAGTCACTCAACCCCCTTCTCCTCATTATAACACCTAGTGGTAATACTCGAGTACACCGTAATTAGTGCCCTAAGTTACCAACCTACCCGACCGAGTCCACTTCTGGCTCTAATGGGCCGGTAACGAAGGAGGAAAGGCCTTGTTCAACCAATGTGTTAAAGTACACATGGCCTACATTCATGCGCAAGTAATTCAAACATTCATAAATAGCTATCAAACATTTTTGGAAGTAAGGGACAACTGACAATCAATTTCAACCTTCAAGCCTCTTAAGAGAGTGCAATAAAGCATACACCCTCCTTCAGGAGTGAGGGACCCTTGACGGTCAGCCTCTTCCTCAAGTCTCGTTAGAAATGAGGAACAAGTTTTATTTAAAACAAAACGTAATAGCTTAATAGAACACATTTAGTAATAAAATACTTTCAAATCAAGATAAGTAAAATATCAATCCAAATACTCACTTATAACGATCAAAATTAATAGTTAAAGTTTACTTTGCATAGAAACACTGGTATGTATTTAAACATGCCCAACCAATCAATTAAGCACCCAATCAAATCATGGAAACATTTAAGCACAACTAGCAGCAAGGAACACTCCTAAATCCTTCATAAATTATTCCACTTGTAAAAGCAATTTTACTTGGAAATAGTGGTAAATCATTTCCTTATAAATACTTGCAAATCATTTCAACAAATCATTCCTTTGCAAACAATAGCAAGATTTTTCATTTGAAAAGGAGTTGGAACACTCACTAATTTAAGTAAAGTAAATTTTGGTATTTGCTTCGGAATTCCTTCCGTTTCCACCATCAACGCCTAATTGTAAACAAATAAGAAACATTTAGGCTTAACTAGCTCAAATGTAGAAGAATCACTCAAACGTAGATGAATCGAAAATGCACGTGTTAAACGTGTCTATAGCAAACAATAAAGGACACTTTGGTTTAACAGCTTTGACACCCCTCGGCATTTTGATCTCAACTGGTGCTACACTTATTGGATTGGGGTGAATTTTATGGTGTTTCGAAGCTAAGACATAGAAATACAACTTTTGTGAAGAGGTCGAACCTCAAATCATACTTAATCAGGGTTGAAAAGGGCAAAATCAGAGATACTGGAAATCTATCGGATCAAAACAGGCTGACTAAACAGTCTCAGAAGAATGGCTATAACTCGGTGTAGAAAAATTGAAATCGAGCTCCGTCAGTGACCTTTAAAACTAGATTCATAGATATTTCTAATGGTGTAAAGATCAGGCTGTAGTTCATTTCCTATACTCACCAGTAAGTTCAGGAATTTGGCTGAATTTCGTTTCTGATTTCCTGTCAAAGTTCCAGCTTCCACTAGATTGCTACAATCAACCTTTTAGGGTTATTTCCAACTCTTAGTAGGGTATTTAATATGCTAAAACATCAAGGAAAGCCATCAATAAAACACCACAAAATCTTAGACATTTCATCAAACACATAGAGGTTAAAAACATAACCCTAAGTTCAAGTTTCCAAACACAAGAAATTCTTCCACAACTTTTCCTCCTAATCAACTTCAAACACTTTAAACTCAACTAACAAGCATCTTCCTTGAATTTAAAGATCATTAAAGCATAGATGGATGGTTAAGTACCTTGAGAGTTGAGAGAGAAATGCACTCCAAAAGCTCCAACTTTCCAACAAAGCTTGATGATCAAGTATCAACCTAATTAGGGTTTTCACTTGAAGATGTTTATCCTTCACTAAAATTGCTAGAATCAAGCTTAGGGTTTTGGTATTTTCTTGCTCCTATAATTTCAGCCAAGAGAGAAAAAATGGGAGGGAGTTTTAGTTCAAATTTTGAAGACAAGAGATTAAATAAGAAGCTTAAATCAAGATGTTAGTAGATGGTTGACAAGTGGCCAAATTTGGGCCAAGAATTGGATAAAAATCTATGCAATTGTCTTCTAATCCGCCAATTTAAAATATAATCCATTTAATGCCATATAAGTTTATGCATTTGGCTACATGAAACAAATAAAATGCAATTCCAAATTAATGTCATACAATGCATACAAAATAGAGTCCTTACAGGAAAATAATGCACTTAATGAAAATTTTATGCTACCAATATTTAAAGAAAATGATTTGCACTTAAATAAATACAATGACAAATAATTCATAAAAACTTTAGGGTTCTTGCAAGAAATATAAGCAAATAATTCAAGAAATTTCGGGTGTATAATTTAAGAAATTTTGGGTCCTCACAGTATCAACTACGAGATTTGTGCCCCAGTCCAAAAACATGCTCCAGCTTCGAGGACCTTAGCCCCTGAGGGCTACTCGTATCCTACCTTTGTGTTGTTATTTGTTTTCCTTATTTGTTTATTTCTGAATATGAATTTGGAGTGAGAATCTCATATGTGTTATGTGCTTTGCATGTCTTTTTGGAACTCACTGGGCTTTTAGCTCATTCTTTCAAATTTATTTTCCTTAACAGGGACTAAGAAACCAAGTGAAGGCGCCCACCCTTAGAACTAAGGTTTACTTTTGCTTCTGGCTTGGGAGATTTGAACTTTGAATTTGGGGTATTGTAATGTGCACTTTGAATGTATATTTAAGTACTCTATGTATTTTTGGGATTTTAGGGTTTGATGAATGAATTGTGTGTTGTCATTTAGTTTACATTGCTATCTAAATTTTGGGTTTGTAAGATTGATGTAGTTTGATTATGAGTTGATTGTAAGTTTGAGATTGGTGTTTAAATTGTTTCTTTGAAGAATTAATGAACGTTCGTGTCAGTGAGTCCTGGCGAGAGTCAGGCAGGCGGCCCGCCGAACCCTTTGGTACGCCTGAGGGGGAGGTGGGACTGTCACACCAATCTCTTTTGTCTTTAAGTTGAGTAACTTTTCTTGCAACTGGAACACAATATCATACATGACTTTAAAGGAAAATATGTAATTCAGTAAACATTTCGAACTAATAAACAAACCAGGACCAATCATTTCTTAGAAGCTAAAATCTCTTCGATGTATTAAACTGCTATACGTTGGTGTCTAGCCAGCCCTATAGGGCTGTGGTTTTGAGTTCTTCTAGCTGGCCTTGCTTTATTGCGTTGTTGGTTGAACAATCTCTTTTGTTCTTCGGGTAGTAAAGCATACCAACTTCTTTTCTAACCTCCTTCATGTGATTGGATGTCTCATGAAATAGTTGATGAATTTACAATTTTATCTATGAGAATGAAATTTTTGACTTTTAAAAGAGGTAAATTTTACACTTCAATAGTATAATTAACTATATAAGTTGCCATCAAATAACAATTGTAGGTGGAAAAACAGAAATTGCTGCATATTGGGACCTAGCCTGTACCATAAAGCTATAGCTTTGAGTTTTTCTAACGCACCTTGCCATAGTGCATTATCCGTTGAACAATCTCTTTTCTTCTTTGGACAATGAAGCATAACAGCTCCTTTTCTGACCTACCTTCATTAGATTGGACCTCGCATGAAAAATTTAATGAATTTGCCATTTTATGTATATTTAGGCTTTCTAGAAAGAGTTTACACTAATATGCTATATAATTAACCACACAATTTGTAATCAAATAACAGTTGCACACAAAATTGTCAACCCTGTGATTCAGACTGTGTTGGTTGATTTGGAGCGTCAGCATTTTGTGCCTTCTTTGGCACATCTTTCATTGTATTGCTTCTGTTGTTTATAAGTTGATGAACCATGGCAACTGCTGCAAAAAGAGAGAGATACTTTTGCATTAGGCCTCTTTTTTTAGGGCAATTACAAAAGTTTCTCTCTGTGAAATTCAAGGCTGTGTAGTGTTTACTGTACTCATTTCGTGTTATGGTTAGAGCAAGACGTTTACAAATCGACTAATGTATTCATAGACTTAGATGTGTGCCTGCCCCATTTTCCATATACCAGTAAATTTTAATTTCCCATAATATGCACTATTATCTATAGATTCTGAGTTTTACTTTTTCTATTCCTAAGCTGAGTTTTCTTTGGTTTTGTAAAATGTTCAATGTGCTTAATCTAACCCTATTTTGAGGTTCTTCTTTCACTTTAAATTCCCGAAAAATGGCTTGTTATAGACATCTTAGTACGCTGAAAATACTATTGTGAACCTGTTTCGTCCTGCTAAATTAAGCAGAAGCTTAGTAGTAATGAAATTTCATACATAAGAGAGGACTATATTTCTTACCTTTTTTTCTTCTTTTTCCCCTTCATTAGAGATGGCATGGGAATTCATTACTGGCTGGATTCTATCTACTTGAATTAGTAACTAGCTGGACTTTTCATACACTACCTTTTCGTTCTACTCTCTGTTTTTGCATTATAAACTACTGCAATGTGACTTGTAATTGAGGAGTGGCAGTGGGCTACATATCGATCGAAATTAACCAAGGTTTGTTTTCTCCTATGTATAAAACAAGTTCGTCTCTAATTAGGGCAGCTTGAATTATAATAAATGACCTTCCTTTGTCTCACAGATTCATAATTGTAGACATGAAACCGGAGGAGAACTACTGATTCTCTGCCTGATGTATAGTTGAAGTGCTCACTGGACTTGAAAATCTTGTTTGTGATTCTCTGCCTGATTTCTTCATTTGGAGAAATATTGTCAGTCTTTTGATGGTTTTTCTTGTCTTGTTTATGCCACTTTATGATTAGTTTTCAATTTTTCGTCAGTTTGTTTAGGTAATGATAATGATGGGTCATAAATATTTGGCAGTTCTATTCCAATTTTCATGTTTATATAAAGTATATATAACTATGCAAATTGTTCATGGTTTTGTTATAAAGATAGTCAATAAAGGTTTTTTTATCTTTGCGAGCTATTATTTTATCCTAAGAGCATGAATGTTTTGGTAGGCTATTTAATATTTCGCCATTGCTTTGAGCAAGAAATTTTAAGCACAAGAAATAATTAGAGATGAAGTGTAAATGTTGGTAAATAATTTGAAATGAGATAAATATTTATCTTAGTCTTAATTACTAACATTATTGAAACAGTTGGTAACATTTTATTTTTTATTCTATTCACTAACATTACTGAGTCAACTGGTAATGTTTCATTACTACCATAACTAAAATGGAAAAATTCTAATTATTACACAAAAAGGTACTTGGTCATAGTAAAAAAACTAAGATAAAAAATGAGGGTATTTTCGTCATAGTAAAAACTAAGACAAAAAAATGCTTACACTCCACTTATCTAGACTCTTCACACTTTCATAAGGAGCATAGATAGATAGAAATGCATGTAAATGTGTCATGTGTGTGTGTGGGTGTGTGTGTGTAATATTCTATACAATTGAGTCAAATACAGTAAGACTTTATAACTATTAGATTAAAGGATGCGTTCTTAACCTAAAAAAATCACCTAATCTCACCTTTTCATGGCATTCAACTTCCTGAATGTTAATTTATTATTTGAAAATAAAAGTTGGATAATACTTATGTTATTTTTAAACTCTAAATATATTTAAAATACTTTTACTTTAGTTCTTCACTGTATGTGTAGAAAAATACCACGAATACCGATTGGATATCCAAACCCATGCGGGCTTGGGTTTACTTTTTCAAACAAATAAGATCTGGATCTAACTAAATTTAATGGATTTGAATTTGAATCAAGAGGATCCAATCTAAATTCTATCTATTAAAATGCCTACACACAATAATAAATACTAGAACATATATAAGCAAAAGACTTCACCAAGGTTTGTTTTCTCCTATGTATAAACTAACTTTGTCTCTAATTACGGTAACTTGAATTACGATAAATGACCTTCCTTTCTCTCACAGATTCATAATTGTAGACTTGAAACTGGAGGAGAACTTCTAATTCTTTGCCTGATGTATAGCTGACGTGTTCACTGGACTTGAAAATCTTGTTTGTGATTCTCTGCCTGATGTGTTCATTTGGAGAAATATTGTCAGGCTTTTGATTGTTTTTCTTGTCTTGTTTAGGCCTCTTTATGTTTAGTTTTCAATTTTTCGTCAGTCTTTTTGGGTAATGATAATGACGGGTTTTAAATATTTGGTAGTTCTATTCCAGTTTCATGTTTATATAAAGTACATACAATATGCAAATTGCTCATGGTCTTGTTATACAGATAGTCAATAAGGTTATTTTTAACCTTTGCGTGCTATTATTTTGTCCTAATTGTTAGGTTTTGGGGCAGCAGACGCAGCGAAAACAAAAATTTTAACCCCAACAACCCACCAGGAATCACCCTAGGTTACGTATGACTTGTATAGAAGAGGAGTTGTAGGATTACCTTAATCCTAGAAACGACTTCTTGTTGCGTTGTAGAGAGTGATCAACCCCTTTCAGCAGTTCAAGCGTCCTGCCTCTACTGCAATCCACGCGAGAGAGAAGTCTGGATCTTCTCTTGAATCGTCTCTATGATCCTAGATGTGTGTGTATGAAAGTGTAGAAAAGGTGCTAGCCTATTCTCTCTTTCTTTGGAATTTCTCTCTACGTAGGTTTTTCTCAAAAACCCTAGCCTCTCTCTATTCTGTCAACCGTAGTTGTGTTGTTATTCTATCTGCAGACGTATCACATAGTTTGTCTATTTATAGGAGAGAGGTAGAGAAAATATAGGGTCTTGTTTGATCCAAATCAAAACATATATAGGATAACTATTTTATCCTATTTGCTCAAATAGCCCCGGAATCCTTTATTCCTTATAATTAGACCCCATAAGGTTTTTTTTCCAAATCTTCATTTGGACACATAATTTTAATCCAGAATTCAATCTCTAAGCGTGTGATCCAATAGGTTCCAAATACACTGGCAATAATTATGAATTATAATTCTCAAGAAGAATTAGATAAAATAGACAACTTTATGTTATCATTAATCACAATAATTAATTCATTCATAATTATAGATTGTGAGCGGTGTCTAGCAACACATCACAACCACCTAGGTATTTGGAATTAGTCAAGGGAATTTTGACCAAACCTTTCCATGAAAATTACTATGTAATTATTATCCTTTCACCATAGATATCCAATTAGTCAGGGAATGAGGAATGAGTGCCAATTCCCTAATGACTAATTAATTTTCTAGTTCCCGGATTTAACCCTAGATTAGGTTAACTTGAAGCCATTTTTCAATTAACCTAATGTAGTCGACTATTAAGGTTAGAATCCAACTAGTGGCCTTTCTGGATATCAACTCCCACTATCAGATGCTTGCTTAAGTCCATAAATGGACCTCCTGGATGCTTGCTTAAGTCCATAAATGGACCTCTGTAGCTTGCATATCTAATTAGGATTTGGCGACGTAAAGCCTTCAGGTTGTGTCATGTACACATCCTCTTGCAAATTCCCATTAAGGAATGCAGTCTTTACATCCATCTGCCAAATCTCGTAGTCATGGTATGCTGCTATTGCAAGCAATATGCGAATGGATTTAAGCATAGCTACTGGTGAGAAAGTTTCATCATAATCGATTCCCTCTTTCTGTTTGTAGCCTTTGGCTACCAGTCTAGCTTTATAGGTAATCACATTACCATCCATGTCTGTCTTCTTCTTGAAGACCCATTTACACCCTACGGGTTTTGTGAGGACCCAGGTTTTTATTTCTTATTTTCTCACCATAATTATTTGTTTAATTTCAATGGCCTATTTTGAAAACCCTAATTTTCGATAAAAACTCTAATTTGAGTATGAAAACCCTCATTTGACTTTTTTATGCTTTCGCTTTGAAAATAAATCAAGTTTTATGATTAACCACGAAGTTTACTTTCTTTGATTTTATTAATGCAACGCTTAAGCTGTGATTAGGAATGGTAGGTGATTAGTGGCCTAACTAGGTGTGATTAAGCTTGAATGGATTAAGATGAGTTAAGTGTTTATGGAGCAAATTGATAGGAATGGAAATTGTTTGGGCAAATGTGGAAATAAGCAAAGTTGAGGGCAATAGTGGAACTTGACTTTTTGGGCCTCTTTTGGACCACAAAATTTGATAAGTCTTGAGCTCTCTTTGGTTCATTCTAGAACCAAGAGGCCGGCTGAAAACAAGAGAGAAAGGAGGAAGAAAACCGTGAGAAGAGAAGAGAGAAAGAGAGGAAAAAAAAAGAGAAAAGAAAGGAAAGTTTGGGGAAAATTCTTGAATTCAACCACTCAACCTTGAATTGAAGCTAGAAGGTGGTGATTGCCATTGGAAGCTTGGAATTTGTACTCAAGAATATCCCTAGAAAGGTTTCTTCTTGCTCTATAAGCTGAAATTTTAATGGATTATAAACTAGTTGGATTTGATGATTCTTATGGCTTGATTCATGCTTATGCTTAGCTTGTGAAGTGATTTTATGGATTGATTCGATTGGTTCTTATGTGTTTTTGCCTAACCTTGAAATGAACTAGGGTTTATGAGTGTTGATTATGCCATGAGGAATTTGGTGTTATGGTGGTTGTTATGGCTTTCTTGTTGCATCATCTTGCCGTGATTGTTGAATGTAAGGTGTGGCACGGATTGTTTCGAAGCTCAAGGGTCCCGCCAGCCTAGGGTAAGGTTAGGTTGGTGGTTCATGATTTTGATTTTGTGGAAGGTGAGAGTGTATGTGTTGGTGGATAGGAATTTGGTTGCTATAATGTATAATTGAGGTTGGTTGGGCAGCTTTGACGGCGTGTGTTTACGCGGGGTGTGTGCGTGTGGCTGTGTGTGCGAGTGTGTCGCTGATAATGTTAGGCGCTGATTGCATGTTTGGTACTGCATTTGAGTCCATAGTTTGGCATGCACGTGTGTTAATTGATTTTGGCGCGTTAGATGTAAACAGGAAAACAGGGCAGCCCCTGACAGCCACTTTGGCTTCATTTTCCGCATTGATACCTTGTGATTTGATTTTTGGCCAAAACACGAAAGTTATAGCCTGTCATTCTAGCTTTCCAACGCCACTGTAATTTCACAATTTCGATTTGTGAGCGCTGAGCTAAGTCCATTTGAAGTGAGCCTGTCGGAATTTCTGACGGCAAAATTTCTGGAACTGTTTCTGCGTTTTTGACCTTAAACGAGACAATCTGGGCAAAATCTTCCTTCATGAAAGTTGTAGCTCGTTCTCTTAGCTTCGAAACGGCACCTCAGACGCCTTAATCCGATACTGTAGCTCGAAGTTATGAGCGATAACGCACAGGGTGCCAAAACTGTTTTTCTGCACCTTCACCGTGTGTTTTCCGTTCTCGTTTTGTACTTGCCCGCTTTTTCGCCTAACGCCTGCATGTGCTTCTTTTGTTATATTAAAGTGTTTATATGCATTTCTTGGGAGTTCATGCATCGAGTATTTGTAACGCTGCATCAATGCACGGTTGAAATGGATTTTCCCAAAATTGTTGAACTTTTGAACTCGGTCAAAAGTAAATTGCTTGCACTTCCACGTCCGCAGTGATCCCGCTGACGCTGAAGAACGTCTTAGCTCCTGCATTTCTTGCTTGTTCAACTGTGGTGAGTGTCCAAGTGCATGTAAATAAATTGAAAGCATGCTTGTGTGCTCGGTGGCGTACTTTATCGCTCACCTTCTTTGAACTGCTGCTAAGGAATTACTGCTTAGAATGTTCAATTAATGATTGTTTGCAATGTTATTTGAATGTTTATTTACAACTGTGGAATGCCCCACACCCCACTGGGATCCGCTCACCTTGTCCGCAACAGGGGCAAGGGATAGGTGAACCGTGGGTTACCACCGCTTCACGTCCGGTTGGAATGAGTCCACCGACTTGGCATACTCATAGTGGCTTGCCATACACTAAATTTCGGAGTTCGGCCCGCAAGGGGTTGAAAGCGACGGGAGAGGGAGTAAGTGGTGAATGTGGACTGTAAGAGTGAGCGGTTGAAGTGTCAACATATATCCAAGATCGATACTTGGAAGCGGAGCCGCAACTGATCCTTAAATTGTATGGTTTAAATGCTTTGTTGCAAGATTTATTGGTTGGCCCTTTACTGTTTAATAAGTTAGTTAACAGCTTTTAAATGCATGTGCATGTTCTCTTGGCCTCACGTTAGCTCACCCCAATTTGTTTTCCAACAGGTTTTGAGGTGAGGCACGGGATCGAGGAAGTTAGAAATTTTGTTGGACTTTCCTCATCTTGTATAAGCCCGAAATTAACGAAAAATTTGATGGATTATTGTACTTTAAAGTTAACGTTAGGATGTCGTAACGTATTAGTGAATTAATTTTGGGGTTTTGTTTTTATGTGAATTTATTGGTTGGAATTATTTAAATCGGTGAGTTTGACTGAATGGTTGGATCGCTTAGTGGGAAGTGGGCGTGAGTCCCGGAGGCCCCTTGGATTCGCCTGGAGAGGTGGGCGTGTTTTACCCCTTCAGTGGATCAACCAAGGTCCATACCTTGTTGTCATACATGGAATCCATTTCGTAATTCATGGCCTCTAACCATTTGGAGGAGTCTGGACTATTCAAGACCTCTTGGTAGGTAGTAAGTTCATCATCTTGAATGACTAGTACATCATTACCTTGGCTCACAAGGAACTCATATCTCTTGGGAGTCGAGCTGCATTTCCACTGACCTACGGGGCTCTTGAATGTTCACAACTTCCGTTTGTGCCTCATCATTATATGGCTGAACCCTTTCTTCAACAGGTTGTTCAATGTTTGTTTGATCATTTTGAACTTTTTCAAGTTCCATGTTAGTATTTTGAACTTCTTCAAGTTCTATTCTTCTCCCACTGCCCCTTTCTAGAATAAACTCTTTTTCTAGAAAGATAGCATGTTTTGAGACAAACACTTTGTGTTCAGTTGGGTTGTAGAAATAGTATCCTATAGACTCTCTTGGATACCCTACAAACAAACACTTGTCAGATCTAGCTTCAAGCTTATCTGACTCTGCCTTCTTCACATAGGCTGGGCAACCCCAAACCTTTATGTTAGACACTTTTGGTTTCTTTCCTTTCCATATATCATATGGTGTGGAGTCAACAACCTTACTGGGTACTCTATTAAGAGTGTGGGAAGCTGTGTCCAAAGCATATCCCCATAACGATTTTGGGGCACTCGAGTGGCTCATCATGGACCGTACCATATCTAATAAGGTGTGGTTTCTCCTTTCAGATACACCATTTAGTTGTGGTGTCCCTGGAGGAGTCCATTGTGGAACTATTCCATTTTCCTTTAGATAAAATTGAAACTCATCACTTAAGTATTCTCTACCACGATCAGATCGTAGTGTCTTAATACTTTTACCGGTTTGTTTCTCTACTTCATTTCTGAATTCTTTGAACTCTTCAAAAGATTTAGACTTTTATTTCATTAAATACACATAACCATATCTAGAATGGTCATCAGTAAAGGTAATGAAGTATGAAAATCCACCTCTAGCTGTGATTGTCATTGGGCCACATACATCAGTATGTACTAGCCCAAGTAAATCACTGGCCCGTTCCCCTTTACCAGTAAAGGGCGTTTTGGTCATTTTTCCAAGTAAACAAGCTTTGCATACGTCATATGATTCATAATCAAATGATTCCAAGTACCCACCTTTGTGTAACTTGGAAATGCGTTTCTCATTTATATGACCAAGCCTACAGTGCCAGAGGTAGGTTTTATTTAATTTATCTAACTTCATTCTCTTTTCTTGTATGTTGAGAATTTGGTTATCAAGATCTAGAATATATAAACCGTTGTTCCATTTTCCAGAACCATAAAATACACCATTCTTTGAAAAAGAACAACATTTATTCTCTTGGGTTATCTTAAACCCATTTACATCCAAACAGGAAATAGAAATGATGTTTATAGTAAGTGTTGGAACATAATAACAGTTTGATAATTCTAAAATCAACCCACTGGGTAAACTAATGTAGTAAGTCCCTACAGCTAAAGCAGCAACTTTTGCTCCATTACCCACACGTAGGGTTACTTCTCCTTTTTCCAGTTTTCTACTGTCCCTTAGACCCTGCATAGATTTGCAAATGTAAGAGCCACATCCATTATCTAATACCCAAAAGCCAGATTTGGAAGTAGAAACATTAATCTCAATCATATATGTACCTGGTGTTGAAGCTTCCCCAAGCTTCTTTTGCTTTAAGCTCTCCAGATAGCCCTTGCAGTTCCTCTTCCAATGTCCAGTTTGTCCACAATGGAAGCAGGTTGCATTGGACTGGTCTGTCTTGGCCTTCTTGGGCTTCTTGGTGGGCTTGTTCTTGGGCTTCTTAGTTCCTTTTCCTTGCCTCTTTCTTTTATTGGAAGAAGCAACAACAAGCACTCCAGTAGGACCCTTCACCTTTTTGATTTCTTTCTCAGCAGTTTTCAGCACATTCAACAATTGAGGTAATGTGTGCTGCAGATTGTTCATCTGATAGTTCATAACAAATTGAGAGAAAGAATCTGGCAGAGATTGGAGAACTAAATCAACATTTAGCTCTTGGTCCATCTTAAAGCCTAATTCAGCCAATTTCTCAATTAACCCAATTATCTTTAAGACGTGTGGAGCAACAGGTGCTCCCTCTGCCATCTTGCACCTGAACAATTCCTTGGACGTATCATACCTCACCGTCCTAGATTGTTGTTCAAACAACTCTCTCAGGTGTTGTACAATTTCATATGCCCCCATGTTCATATGCTGCTATTGGAGTTGAGAAGTCATAGATGCTATCATGATACATGAAGCCACTCTATTATCATCCTTATGCTTCTTGTAAGCATTCTTAACAGTAGCAGGTGCAGTTGGTTCGGGTTCATTAGGCATAGGCCCATCAAGTACATATTCTATTTTTTCATGAGTGAGAACGAGTAGGACATTGCGATGCCAGTCGAGAAAATTTGTGTCGTTCAGTTTACAATCAGTGAGAATTGTACGTAGGCTCAAATTATTACTCATTCTACAACAAAATATAGATAGAGTTTGTCAGAAAAAACTTTGTTTAATAAAATCATAAGAACTTCAAAATTATGATTTTATTTCCACTATTTTTTTTCAAATCAATTACCCTCTTTAAATTGATTCGGAATTTTCTAAAAACCCATAGTGGCTAGAACCCCATCTTAACTATTTTGACTTTGAGTGAATCCCAACAAATCAAAATAATCTTAACAGGTAGGTACTTTACCAATTACAACCCATTTGTAATTTCTAGATCCGTTAGGTATCAACTCTTGATTTTACATCTTATGTATTAACCTAACCCTTGCCTCTAAAATTCATGGCCTTGAGTGAATCCCAACAAACCATAATTTTAGTTAAATCAAACCCATCATTCTTAAGAACACTTCTTATAGTAAAAACATGTAGTAAGTAAGGCAGTTTTTGGGTGAATCCCAACAAACTAGCACTTAATGACCACATTTTGTTTTATACTATAATGATGGAAGGCTATCTTGATTTAATATTGAATTTGAGGGATTTGTTTGCCTTTTCCAAAACATTTTTAATTTGGTTTGAAGTTTTGGAAAAATCATTTGACGGTCTCATCAACAATCATGCATATAAATATTTCAAAAATAAATATAGCATAAAATAAAATATGGATGGTTGTGGATATTCCTAAATTAATTTCCCCGACCATTAGGGAAATTAATGGTTGTCTAAGGTTAAATCAAATTTGTTCCTTTTGATGGCACGGCTCCTGCACAGCTCCTTTCTTCATCTTCCAATTTACAATTTCTATACTAATTACAATTTCCTATCATCTATTCCTGTCTATTGTACATTACAAATAGAATATAAGAAACCCCAAGTTACATTCGGGGGGAATTAGATGAGGAGAGAAATTACAATTAGAAAAATAAGAAAGGCAGGACACGCAGGCCCTATTTATAAAAAAAAAACCACCATTCAACCATCATCCACAATCACATTGGGTTTATATCCATAACCATCTACCATGCAATCATATAAATTTAAACAACTTTAAATTGAAAGAAAGCATGTAATAACAGTCAACAACTATTCATGGATTATTTGGTTTTTATATCTCAAGATCCCAAACAAGTTTTGAGATCATACATGTGCAAAAATTTTGGTAAAATAATTTTATTAGGTCACTTTTAATTCTAACTAATTTACAAAATAAATTGGAACATTATTTGAATTAATCATATTAAATTTCAAATCAATTCCTGACCTAATAAAACATGAAATAAAAAAATTTCATAACAAATTTTAACAATTAAAATTTGGATCAATCGAAAATTTTAGAAATTGAAAACTCAATTTTTTTCAAAATTTTATTTCGCGAAAATAGTTTCTCAAAGGATCCACCGATTCAGAACAAGCTTCATGGATCTCAATGCTGGATCGGTTCGAGAGCTCCGCAGGATCCGCGAATCGATCCGGCCTTGCGGATCCAAAGATGTTTCGATCCACGAACCGGAATCGATCCGATCGGGATCCGCGGTATCTCGCGGATCCACATCGCGTATCCGAGTCGCGATTCCCAGTTTTAGCATCCAACGATTGGGTACTGCAGAACACTTTCCAAAATATAAACCTTTTGTCTTGTGAAAAATTTTCAGATCTCAGAAACACTTTAGTCAAATTAAAGTTACAACCTTTTCAACCAAAATTCAGCACGTGTATAGATATCAATTATATAATCAATTATATAATCAACAGAACATATGAAATCATACGTAAAGAACTAGGGATGGCTCTGATACCACTGTTAGGTTTTGGGGCAGCAGACGCAGCGAAAACAAAAATTTTAACCCCAACAACCCACCAGGAATCACCCTAGGTTACGTATGACTTGTATAGAAGAGGAGTTGTAGGATTACCTTAATCCTAGAAACGATTTCTTGTTGCGTTGTAGAGAGTGATCAACCTCTTTCAGCAGTTCAAGCGTCCTGCCTCTACTGCAATCCACGCGAGAGAGAAGTCTGGATCTTCTCTTGAATCGTCTCTACGATCCTAGATGTGTGTGTATGAAAGTGTAGAAAAGGTGCTAGCCTATTCTCTCTTTCTTTGGAATTTCTCTCTACGTAGGTTTTTCTCAAAAACCCTAGCCTCTCTCTATTCTGTCAACCGTAGTTGTGTTGTTATTCTGTCTCCAGACGTATCACATAGTCTATCTATTTATAGGAGAGAGGTAGAGAAAAGATAGGGTCTTGTTTGATCCAAATCAAAACAAATATAGAATAATTATTTTATCCTATTTGCTCAAATAGCCCCGAAATCCTTTGTTCCTTATAATTAGACCCCATAAGGTTTTATTTCCAAATCTCCATTTGGACACATAATTTTAATCCAGAATTCAATCTCTAAGCGTGTGATCCAATAGGTTCCAAATACACTGGCAATAATTATGAATTATAATTCTCAAGAAGAATTAGATAAAATAGACAACTTTATGTTATCATTAATCACAACAATTAATTCATTCATAATTATAGATTGTGAGCGGTGTCTAGCAACACATCACAACCACCCAGGTATTTGGAATTAGTCAAGGGAATTTTGACCAAGCCTTTCCATGAAAATTACTATGTAATTATTATCCTTTCACCATAGATATCCAATTAGTCAGGGAATGAGGAATGAGTGCCAATTCCCTAATGACTAATTAATTTTCTAGTTCCCGGAATTAACCCTAGATTAGGTTAAGTTGAAGACATTTTTCAATTAACCTAATGTAGTCGACTATTAAGGTTAGATTCCAACTAGTGGCCTTTCTGGATATCAACTCTCACTATCGGAGTGGTGAATCCTCTCTTAATCACTCACTATCTTTCCATGCTTCACACTACCCCCAATTTCCATTCTTTAAGTCACTCTTGGTGAGCAACAAGTAATAGAATCAAAAGGCAGTGATTCACACTCAAGATACTATGGTAATCTCAAGTCTAGGATCACTTACATAATTTTTCATAAGAGATTCAACCATTGGCACTTGATAGATATCCTAATTGGATCTCTGTGTGGATCACTCCAATGAATTCGTACCTTACAATTCATCTATACATTAGCCTAGGTATCACTATACCTTGGTTTATGAGAACAATCGCTACTTACATTAAGTAGAGACTAACTGTGTACTAGTCTTTCCGTATTAATGATGCCCTGTCTCATTAATACTACGACTAGGGAATTTTAAGAATATTTATTATAAATGTGATTGATATCTCATAGTCATCAACTCTTGTGACTACCATCACATTAATAAATATTCTAAGGACTTTATCAGTTATATCAAATATTTAACAGATAAAATGGAAATTCATAAAATACAAAACTTAATTAGGAATATATTTAAACAAAATCATTGTTTTAGGGCATACATTCCAACACTAATAGCACGAATATTTTGGTAGGCTATTTAATATTTTGCTATTGCTTTGAGCAAGAAATTTTAAGCACAAGAAATAATTAGAGATGAAATGTAAATGTAGATAAATAATTTGAAATGAGAGAAATATTTATCTTAGTCTTAATTACTAACATTATTGAAACAATTGGTAACATTCCATTTTTTATTCTAATCACTAACATTATTGAGTCAACTGGTAACGTTTCATTTCTACCATAACTAAAATGGAATAATTCTAATTATTACATAAAAAGGTACTTTGGTCATAGTAACAATTAAGACAACAGATGAGGGTGTATTGGTCACAATAAAAACTAAGACGAAAAATGTGTACGCTCCAATTGTCTAAACTCTTCACACTGTTAAGTCACTAATTGTGTATATAATTTATGGAGATTTCCCTTTTATTATGCCAAGATATTGTGTTAATTGCTTGATTCTACTCATATTTGATTTTTCGCATTGATTCTAGGTCATTGGAATTAAATGGGAGTTAAAAGCGCAATTAAGTGAAAATTTCAGAGGGCAATGGCTGATAAAGTGCGGGCACTCTCTACTCTACCATAAATGATGGATGCCTAATTGTACTGGAATGGGCTCCACATGGAATCCCTGCTGAGAAAACAAACTCACACCTTTGGAGGAATCGGAAGCTGATTTTTAGGAATAGATTTGATTTCGTTTTCTTATTGTTAGGCTTATTTGTTAATATCCTAATTGTTATAGAATTCTTATTACAATTAGTGATTGGCTAGTATTAATAGGAAAAAGAAGGACAAGGGACGCAGACTTGTTTTGGAGAAGTTTGGCAGCTTTCGTTCCATTGCCTTTTCCTTCTTCATAGGCTAGCTTCTTCTTAGCAGTAGTAGTTCCTTTTGCAAAGAAAAACAAGGAGGAGAAAAGTTCCATTTTGGCATCTTCTTATTTTTCCTACTTTCCATTAACGTTAGTTCGTTCTTTTACTTTGACCTCTTGGTTGTTTTCTCATCGGTAATTCCAATCATATTAACATCCAAATTTCGACGTGGTCATGAGTATACAAATTAAATTAATCAAATCACGTGGGATGGCCATGATGAGGAGCGGCTAAATTTCTCCTCTACTCAAAGGGCAACTCAAAGGTGAGGTCCGTAGTATTCGTACGTTTTCTGGTTTAATTGTTTAGGGTTATTTTGTTAATTGAATGTCAACGGCCGGATATTTAATTTAACCCAATAGCTTACTGTTAAATTAACTGAATTGAATCCGTAATTATTCATTTAGTTAATAATTAGTGGCAACCACCATAATCGGCTTTCTGTTGGGAAAATGTAAGATCTAGATTAAATGAACCCTCTTAGCGTGTTCATTGGTTAGGGTTGGGGTTTTTCTATCTTTTAATGCAATTGGGTAATTAAACTCCTATGATCATACTTAGCGTTGTTATCTGGTTAGGGAAGAGGTCAACGGTCGTACCTTGGCTATCAAAAAAGTAAGGAAAAGCTAGCTGTCAGAGCCTGTTGGCAGTTATAACTAACCTAGTGACAAATGAATGAAATATTTCTACATCAATGATCATTTGATTGGACTGTGCCTGAGAAGTTGTTCCTTTGGGTAGAATTTTATTACTTGTTATTTCTATTAAATTATTCTCTATTTGTTCTCCGGTGATTTATTTAATTCTCTATTTGTTCTCCGGTGATTTATTTAATTGGTATTTTCATTTTTATTTTCTAATTTTGTTTATTTTATTTCTAGTTCTATTCCATCCAAACCTCCCGTTTTTCCCGTTACTTAGAAAGAAACAATTTCCTACATGTTCCCTGAGGAGATGATTCTGCTTATCACTACTGCAATTTAATATTTTTTCAGAGGTAATTTTGGTATATCGGGTTCAACATACTCCTTGGAATTAGGGTGAAGCCAGTAACCCATTGCACATCCGGAGTCACAGCACCAGTACTCAGAATTACTCTGTAATTAATTGAGGTGGTAATTGAAATTTTTAATATTTATTATTGCACAGGTTCGGCACCTATCAATTTTTGGTGCCGTTGCGGGGGAATTGTGTTTTGGTTAATTTGTTTCTTTTTAAGTTATTTTCTTTTAATACCTGGTACCTTTGCTAGTTTATGCCACGTTCCTCTCATACAGGTGAATTGACTTTTAATCCTAAGATAGAGAAGACCGCACGCAGGTTAAGGAAGGAGACCAGGGAGTACAGAGAAGAGCAGTCGGCCACTGCATCTTTAGGACTTCATTTGCCAAAATCTCCGACTGATCATTCAAGTGATTCAGAAGAAGAAGTTAGCATGGCCAACAACAACAGAACACTAAGGGAGTTGGTTGCTCCGAATTTCACCCAGCAGCCTTTGTGCATTACATTCCTAACTTTGGCTGAGAATACTTCCTTCGAATTAAAATCTGGGTTAATCCATCTTTTGCAAGCCTTTCATTGTTTGTCCGGTAAGAAACCCCACAAACACATCTAGAAATTTCATGTAGTTTGTTCGAGCATGAAGCCACACGGTGTTACTGAATAACAGATCAAAGTCAGAGCATTTCCTTTCTCCCTCAAGGATACAGCAAAAGATTGGCTATACTACCTACCCGCAAGCAATATCACAACTTGGGCACAATTGAAAAAGAAGTTTTTGGAGAAATTTTTTCCTGCATCCCAAGCTGCAAGCCTGAGAAAGGAAATATGCAGTATTAAGCAGTTTCCTGGGGAAACTTTATATGACTATTGGGAAAGATTCAATAAGTTGTGCACTAGATGCCCACATCATCAAATTAGTGAACAACTATTGATCTAATACTTTTATGAAGGACTTCAGTCATCTGACAGGAGTATCATTGATGCTGCAAGTGGGGGAGCATTGGCAAACAAAACACCAAGAGCAGCATGGGAGTTCATTGAGGCGATGGCAGAAAATTTCTAACAATTTGGCTTCCGTGAAAGTAACCCCACCCGTAGGATCAACGAGGTAGAATCCTCGTCTATTCAGCAACAGTTGACAGAGTTAACATCTTTTGTGCGGAAATTGGCTGTGGAGAATGGACAACAAGCAAAGGTCTGTGGAATCTGTACAAACGTGAGCTACTCCACAGACGCATGTCCCACTTTATAAGAGAGATGGAGCTGAGCAGGTAAACATGGCTAGAGGCATGCCCGCGGCCCATAGACAGTATAACCCATACTCAAGCACATACAATCTGGGTTGGAGAGACCACCCTAATTTCAGCTACGAGAACAGGTTTCAAAACTCATTTCTAAATCGTCCTCCAGGATTTCAGCAACCCTATTAAGTAAAGCCTCAACCTTCATCTGCAAATTTTGGAAGCTCTTTGGAAGATATTGTAAAAAATTTGGCCACGAGCACTGCTCAACTTCAACAAAGCACCACCCAATTTCAATAGAGCACTGCCCAATTCCAACAGGAGACTAGGTCGGGTATGAAAAATTTGGAGACCCAAGTGAGTCACTTGTCAACCGTAATCAACTGACTGGAATCACACATTTTTTAAAACTTGCCATCACAACCCGAGGCAAACCCCAAGAATGTCAGTGTCATGACATTGAGAAGTGGCAGAGAAGTAGAGGGGCCAAGATTAAAAGACCCAAAGAGTAAAATTGAAGAAGAGATTGAAAAGGAGATTGATGAGGAGGGACGCATTCGTGAACAGCCCAAGGTAACCCCTAATCTCTCAATTCCTGCTAAATCTAATTTGCTACCTTTTCCCTGCAGGTTGGAAAAGACAAAGAAGGTAGAGAAGGAGAAAGAAATCTTGGACGTGTTTCGGAAGATAGAAATCAACATCTCCTTGTTGGATGGAATTAAGCAGATGCCAAAGTAAGCAAAATTTTTGAAAGATTTATGCACCCACAAAAGAAAGTTGAGAGATGATGAACGAGTGGTGGTGGGAGAAAATGTATCAACTGTACTTCAAAGAAAGCTCCCACCCAAGTGTGGGAATCCAGGTATGTTCACGATACCCTGTAAAATAGGAAACACCGCAATTATGAAAGCGATGTTGGATTTAGGGGCATCAATTAGTGTGATGCCTAAAACTATTTATGCTTCTCTAAATCTTCGGCCACTAAAGAAAACTAGCATCATAATCCAACTAGCGGACCGTACCAATGCTTATCCTGAGGGGCTAGTCGAGGATGTTTTGGTGCAAGTAAATGAGCTAATATTTCCTACAGATTTTTATGTCCTAGATATGGGAGATAAAAAGTCATTAAATCCGTCACCTATTTTGTTAGGTAGACCCTTTCTAAGCACTGTTAGGACAAAAAATAGATGTGAATGAGGGTACTTTATCAATGGAGTTTGATAGAGAAATTGTAAATTTTAATTTTTTGATGCGATGAAGTACCCGAAGGAAACTAACTCAGTTTTTGCTTTGAGTGTTATTGAGCCTCTTATACAAGAAACTTTTGAGTTGGAAGGAAATGATGCACTAGAAGTTGTTTTGGCAAAACATCTAGAGTTGGGAGCAACTTTTGATGTGGAGATCAGTGATGAGTTGTGCCATGCGGTTGAGGCACTGCATTCACACCCACCCATTTCTTCAAGGTATGAACTAACTTCTCTTTTTATACCAGAAACTCAAAAAAAAATTGTTGCCTTCTGTTGTGCAGGCACCAGAGTTGGAGCTCAAGCCTCTCACGAAACATTTGAAGTATGCATTTCTCAGAGATAAGGAGACACTACCAGTGATCATTTCTACACATTTATTGCCAAGTCAAGAGGACCAACTGGTGCGACTACTTCGGGATCATAAGGAGACGATTGGATGGAGCATAGCAGACATCAAAGGAATTAGTCCATCCTTATGCATGCACCGAATACGGCTAGAAGATGATGCAAAGCCGGTAAGACAGGCACAACGAAAATTGAACCCACTTATGATGGAAGTAGTTAAAAATGAGATACTTAAACTCCTGCAGGTGGGGATTATCTTCACTATCTCGGACAGTCCATGGGTGAGCCCCGTCAAGTAGTCCCGAAAAAAATGGGAGTAACTGTAGAAGAGAACTAGGAAAGAGAGATGGTTCCCGTCAGGAAGCCTACGGAATGGCGCAAGTGCATAGATTACCAGAAATTAAATGCCATTGCAAAAAAGGACCATTTCCCTCTATCCTTTATTGATCAAATGATAGAGAGGTTGGCTGGTCGTGTTTATTACAATTTTTTGGATGGTTTTTCAGGGTACTTTCAAATTGCCATAGCACCAGAGGACCAAGAAAAGATCACGTTCACCTGCCCATTTGGTACTTTTGCTTACCGTAGGATGCCCTTCGGTCTTTGTAATGCTCCAGCAACCTTCCAAAGGTGCATGGTAAGTATCTTCTCTGAATATGTAGAAAAGATTATTGAGGTATTCATGGATGATTTTCGTGTATGTGGAAATAGTTTTGATGAATGCCTTGACAATCTAGCTCTAATTTTGAAAAGGTGCATAGATACAAACTTAGTTCTTAACTGAGAAAAATGCCACTTTAGGGTGGAGCATGGTATTGTCCTAGGACATGTTGTGTCAGCTAAAGGAATAGAGGTAGATAAAGCAAAAATATACCTTATTTATGCTTTGCCTTACCTCGTAAGTGTACGGGAGGTACGTTTCTTTTTTGGGTCATGCAGGGTCCTATAGAATATTCATCAAGGATTTTTTCAAAATTAGAGCGCCCTTGTTCAAATTGTTGCAAAAGGACGTACCATTCGACTTCACAAATGAATGCAAGGTGGCATTTGATAAATTGAAAGGGTCATTGACATCACCACCCGTCATTCAACCCCCAAACTGGAGCCTTCGATTTGAAATAATGTGCGACACAAATGATTATGTAGTGCTGAGGCAAAGGATTGGAAAGGCGGTGCATGCAATTTACTATGCATCAAAAGCCTTGAATGGAGCTCAACTTAATTACTCTACAACGGAGAAAGAATTATTGGCTGTTGTTTTTGCACTAGGGAAATTTGGGTCTTATTTATTGGGTGCAAAAGTAATAGTTTTCTCTGATCATGCAGCCTTAAGATACTTGTTGATGAAGAAAGATGCAAAACCAATGCTCATAAGATGGATTCTGCTCCTGCAAAAATTTGACATGGAAATCAAGGATAAAAGTGGGGTGAAGAACCTGGTAGCTGATCACTTGAGCTGCTTGCTTACAAATAAGGAAGATACGCCACTGAGAGAAGCGTTTACTGAGGAGCAATTGCTTGCCATTAATTCATCTACTCCTTGGTATGCTAATATTGTAAATTTCTTAGTAACCAATCAATTACCTGCAGGTTAGCCAAAGGATAAGAAGGACAAACTAAAGAGTGATTGTGACAGCCCCACCTCCCCCTAAGGCGAACCAAAGGGGTTAGTGGACTGCCTGCCCAACTCTCGCCAGGACTCGATAGCCAATACGAACCAACAACTCAAAACTTACAAAACTAAATTCTCCCAAATTCAAAAGTCAACCAATATAGTTACATAAGTTTTACACCACCATTCAAACTTAAAATTTAACAGGGGATTAAGGGTACAAAACCAAAAGCTAACTTTTCCATGATGGGGTTTTACAGTACATCATCCCTTAAGCAAAAGTAACAACAAAAACTTATACTATTTGCACGTACTCCCAACCCTGAGCTCAAGCAAATCCCCCTGCTAAGGAAAACAAAAGGGAAATAGGGTGAGCTAATAGCTCAATAAGGTTCCAGAAACAAGCAGCCAGGTATACAAGAAGAATTCACTTAACGAACAAGTGTCACAACTAAAATCACCAAATAAATTGAACATTTCAATTAAAGGATACGGATGGCTTTCAAAAGCCAAATTCCCCGAAATTTGATCAAATCACATCCTGTTGACTCTCCGTCAACTTTTATAGCTCAGAGCCAAAACCATAGATCCCCACTTATCATCAAACACCGTCCACCGTTTCACCCCCTTACCGGGCCCGAACACCACAACAAATCAAATTTTAGGTGATACTCGAGTATACCAGATTTTCGGATTCACATATCATACCCCGTGGCTCGTTAACTTTCCCGACCAAGCCCGTGCCGGCTCGAGTCGATTGTCTCACCAACTAGGTTTTGAACTCGAAAAAAAACATATTTGTCGATGGGATATTACCCAAGCGACACACAAATAAAATGTGGCCAAAAGCCATTTCACATGAATTCAAATATCCAAGTACAAAATTCCAAGCACATGAGATCGAGTGTGATAAGGTACGCACTCGTCTCGATCACATTAATTGGCTCTCAAGCCACAAGAACACAAATCATCACATAGTTAAAGTATTTCAATATTTCAGCTATCAAGTTGGTCAAGTAACAAGTATGGAACACTCACCGAATCAAGCAAAGTATCTTCAAGTGCTCACACCCAATTCTCCTCCTTCCAAGTCTAATAACAAATGAAATGAAAATATTTAAGTTCGGCTACCCAAACAAGAAGACCTAATGCATGCGCTCGTTATTCTTTTACTTGATAAAAAAAATCACACTTGAATGCACAAACTATAAAATGACCAATCCCAATTATAAGGATGATAAAATGAAAAGCTTATCCACATGTTAGAATCATAAATGAGTGGGTCGGGACACGGCAAGGTTGCACAAGAGTCAAAAGGAATGAGAATAGCATTTGTGGAAGTGAAACTAACATTTGACAGGTTTGCAGCGCCTCAGTAATTTAATCATAACTGTGGCTACACTTATCGGATTGGGGTGTACTTTATGGAGTTCCGAAGCTAAGACCTAGACCTACAACTTTCATGAAGAGGGTAAACATCAAATCATGCTTAATTATAGTAAAAATGGCAAATCTCAGAGTCGCAAGAAAACTGTCAGAATGGTTACAGGTTGGTCGAGCAGTCTCGGGAAAACAGCCATAACTCGACGTAGAAAAATCAAAATCAAGCTCCGTCAGCGGTGTTTAAAACTATGTTTATAGAGCTTTCTAATGGTATAAGCTCAGGCTCTAATTCATTTTCTACAATCAACAGAAACCTCAGAAAATTCACTGTTTTTCATTTCTGATTTCCTGTGAAATTTTCAGCCTTGATGCATATTCTTCAATCAACTCTTTAAAGTTATTTCCATCACTTAACAAGGTGTTTAACATGCTAAAACAGCAAATAACTCCATCATCAAAGCATCACAAATCAACAAACAATTCATCAAACACTTGGTAGCCTAAAATGAAAACCCAAACTCTAATTCTCAAACACAAGATTTCCTTCCATAATCTTTCCTTCCAAGCAACCACAAACACATTAGTCACACCTAACTAACATCCTCTTTGAATTTAAGGTTCATTAAAGCATGATTAAGTGAGGATTTACCTTGCTAGAAGAGTGAGAAAATCCACCCAAGAGCTTCACTCCTTGCAACCTAGCTTGAGATTTAAGTAGTAATCTAGGCTAGGATTTCACTTAAAGCTGTTTTTCTTCACTAAAATGACTAATTTCTAGCTTAGGGTTTGGTGTTCTTCAAGCCTAGAGTGGCCGGCCAAGAAGAGAGAGAAGAGAGGGAAATTTAGTTCAAATTTTTGAAATTGAAGGTTTAAATAGAAGGGCTTAAGTCAAGAGATTAAGGGATGGTTGACAAATGGCCAAATCTTGGCCAAGAATTGGATAATATATTTGCAAATTACCTTCTAATCCCTTAATGTAAAATGTGACCCACTTAATACCACATAAGTTGTATGCATTTGTCCATATAAAACATGAAAAATGAAATCCTAAATTAAACCATGCAATACACACGAAATTGAGTACTTTAGGAAAATTAATGCACTAAATGATTAAATGGTGCACTCAATTAAATTTTTTTTTCTAGGGTTCTCACAGTGATGCCAAGCACTTCATCTGGGACGACCCCTATCTTTAGAAGCATTGCGCAGATCAAGTGATGCACCGATGCGTGAGTGAATCTGAATTCAATTCCATTTTGACTTTTTGTCACTCTTATGCATATGGTGGCCATTTTGGGCCAAAGAGAACTGCCCGTAAGGTATTAGAAAATGGTTTCTATTGGCCTACCCTTTTCAAATATGCATATGTGTTTTGTAAATCTTGTGATAGATGTCAAAGGGTAGAGAACTGCCCGTAGAGACCAAATACCCCAAACTCCCATAATATTTTGTGAAGTTTTTGATGTTTGGGGTATTGACTTCATGGGTCCCTTTCCCATATCTTATGGTTTTTTGTGCATTTTATTGGCTGTTGACTACGTGTCGAATTGGGTGGAAGTGACGAGATTTTACCATACACCAAATTTTAATTATAAAACCTAAACACCCCATTTACTGCAAGTATACAGATCGTTTATCGGGCATAGGAAATGTTAGGTATCGATCCCACAGGGAAGATTGTCAAATACTGGTAGTTTTCGAATTCTTTTATTATTTATACTATCACAAGTAAGTATATAAATGTAAACTACAAACACAAAATAAAATAAATAGAAAATAATAATTAAAAGCTCCTCAAACTATGGAATCCCTTACTACTCTTGCAAATGAAACTACCGGTTGAATTAACGTTATTACCTTGGCTAAGCAAGGCGTAATCTCCTAATGCATGTGAAACATACTCTCGTAGTGAATCAACTATACTTATAACTAAACTATACCTATGCTTGTGGTTATGGAATTGACTACAAGTTCATTTGCTCAATGAAATTACATGAAATAAATCACTAAAGCCACAAAGGCGCCACCCTACATAAGTGAGTGACTTCCTAGGTTTAGCACTTCATGAACTAATGTCAAATTCTCATTTTCATTTAAATTTAACACCTTGAGATGATCACAATTAATGGCCGGTTAATCATGATTAGAAATGCCAAAGTACTAAATACTTGCTCAAAATAATAGAATCAAATAATTAAGTAAACCTCACAAACAAGATATAGAAAGTTCATCCATAACTCAAGGCATAAACTTAGCTAAAAATCCTTGAATTACACTATAACTACATTACTAACTATACTAAACTAATGAACTAAGAAAACTAGTGAAGACTACATGTTGGTAGTAATTCTAACCTTCCTAAAGTTCTTCCTTCTTGTCTACAAAAGGCCCTATTTATAGAAGATGTCCTTCATAAGCTTCCAAAACTTCATCATGTGAACACAAGAAAAGTGAACTTCAAAAGTCAAGAAAAATGTCTTCAATGAATCTTCCTTCCTTGAAATGTCCTCATGCATCTTAATCAATCTTCATGCATTGAATTCAATCCTCAAATGAGTTGTAAAGTTGATGCAAATTATGTTTTGGATTTGCCACAAGTTGTTTCTTCAATCTTCCAAGATTTTTCACGCAATTTGCAGTTGAAATTCATTCAAACTTGAGCTGAAAGTTAGTTGAAAAATTTCTGAAATCGACTGCAAGTTGTTCAAGTCACTGTCAGGGATCCGCAATGTGGATCCGTGGGGCAGAGGATCGTGGATCCCATCACAGGTCTAGTCCTCTGTCTCTTCTGAGAGTGATTTCGTGAGCTTCTTGATTTTCTCCAATAAACACTTCACGTTTCTAGGGCTTGGATCAGTTCAGAAATTGCAAAATCTGAATTTTTCGTCGTGAGATTGAAGCGTTAAATCCTCCGACTTTTGACCCTTTGATTCCTTGATATTTGAATTGCATTATGCTCATCTCAATTTGGAATTTTATCAGCTTCGGATATTTCAATTTTCTAACTTTTCTTCCAAGCTTCATTGCCTGAAATTAATTCACAACAACAATAATTATGCAAATATCTTCTCATTTCACTTCATTTGATGATTAAACAATTAATCCTATAAAAACATGAAGTTTTCACTACATTAATCCATAGAAATGCATTTTTTCTATTTAAACCAGAAAATACAAAATTTCACTAGAAACCCTAGTTAATTAGCCATTAAAATAGCAAAACACACAAAAACATAATAGAAAAACATATTTTAGACACACAAAATAAACACTTATCAAATTCCCCCACACTTGAATCATTGCTTATTCTCAAGCAATAAGAAATGCAAACCAACAATGATTTAAGTGTTTTGATATAACCAATGTGAATTTTAAAAGTCAATCTCCACAACTTAGTAATCAATTTTTTGTACAATGATTTCAATTGCCTCAAATACTCATAATAATTAAGTAAAAGAAAGCTAATTATACCCTAAATTTAAAAATTTTGGCAGAATCTGCGCTTAAAATTGGACTAAACTCCCTGTCAACAACCCAATTTTTCAACATTGCAAGTCACAACAATATTTTCAAACACAAGTTCAAGCATATAAAGCATAAGAAAAAGGAAAACCTCTCCCCCACATTTAAAATACACATTGTCCTCAATGTGTAGGGGAAACAGAAAAAGTGCAACAGTAAAAACTCCCCAATAAAGATGGCAAAGGTCTAGACTGTAACAGCCCCACCTTTCCCTAGGGCGTACCCTAAGGATTAGTGAACTGCCTGCCCAACTCTCATCAGGACTCAAATATCCAAAATCATCAAACATTTATCTCAACATTCATTTAAACCAAATTAAACTCCGAGTTACATGAACATAAAGTTTACAACGTTTCAAACTTAAAGTTAACAACCAATTTCAAGCTTACAAAACGGAACAAGTTCACTAATACATCGGTACCTAAACAAAAGATAAACACTTGACTTTAGCCATAATCAACTCTCTGACCTCTTACACGTTCCTGCTAAGGAAAACAAAAGGGAAAAGGGGTAAGCGAAAGCTTAATGAGGTCCCCAAAACAAAACATACAACCACATTAACAAATAGGCAAATCAGATAGTCAAATTTCGCATTTAAAGTAATTTAAAGCAATGCACTCAAGTAAAGGATACAGGTGGCTTCCAAAAGCCAAATCCACAAAGCTTGATCGAACACGAGCCGTTGACTCTCCGTCAACGTTTGAAATTAAGAACCAAGTCCATAGGCACCATTTACACCATAACTGTCCACCAATCACCCCTTTACCGGGCCCGAACACCTCAACTTATCAAATTTGGGTAATACTCGAGTATACCATGTTCCAAAGAACCAAATCAAATAACCTATGGTTCACCGATCTTCTCGACCAAGCCCATGCCAGCTCGATAGGAACGGCTCACCAATAGGGTTTTGGGGTTTCCGGAGCCCCAAACGAATCAAATTAGTCGGATGGGATGTCACCCAAACGACTTTTCACATCAAAGTACACAAAGTCAAATCATAGTTCGAGAAAGTCAAATTCCAATGGAAAAGTCAAACGGAAGAGTTCGAGTGCGATAAAGTACGCCCTCGACACCCCCTCAATAGTCCAACCACATATGATATGTAATCTAGTTCTATAGTTACATTTCAAGCAAATCACGTAGTCACGTAGTTCAAGCAAACACATAGATCATGTAGTTTGAGAAAGCACATAGGTTCACGAAACAAGCAAGGAAACACTCACCCAAACAAGCCAAGCAACTCAAATGCTCATGCCCTGATCACCCTCATTACCTCCTTCGAGCCATACGTACAGCCAACGTATACAATCATCAACTCAACCAAAGCAAATAAATGTAACCTAACAAGTGCAAAAATGAATGCTACTAGTTAATACATCTCACTAGGAAATTCAAGGGTGAATCAAGTCATAAAATGATGAAATATTGAAGGTTTAGTGGATCCACAAGTTAAGTAGATATTTGGAATGAAATAAACGCGCAAAGATTCAAGAAACATCAAGGTTCAACCAAGAACAATTTTTCAACAATACTAAGGTTCGGGTATAACAGTGACCCTTGCGCAGTCGTGGGAAAATGGCCATAACTTGGTGTAGAAAAATCGAAATTGAGTGCCGTCAGCGGTGTTAAAAATTGGACTCATTGGGATTTCCAACAGTATATGGTTCAGCTCCTAGTTCATTTCCTATCAATACCATAAAATCTAGGAATTTGACTCATTTTTCATTTCTGACGGTGTGCAGAACAGAAATTTTTGTTCAAAAGTTTGTGCAACTCAAGAGGTTTTCACCCTTCAAAATAGATTGATTTCACTCCAAATTGATACACAAATGTCCTAAAAAGGTTTATCAACAAGAATTAGTGAAGATTGAACAAGAAGAAATTGCAAAACAAGAGAAAAAGAACCACAACTTCTTCCATTTTTTTAAAGTTCAAAACAACTCCTATAACTTTTCTAGCATGCATATGAAAGATAATCAAGCACCTTTCTCAAAGAAATAATCATCATAGCCTAGTGATTAGTGCTAATCCAAATATCAAACACATAGTAGGCATAAAATCAAACCAATTCTCATGTTGCAACTTCAAGAATCCAAGCCCAAAAACTAGGTTGCCAAGCATCATCCTTCCATAAACATCACCAACAACCTTCATTAGACTAACTTCTAGGATCATAGAACTAGGGTTTGGATAGGAAAATACCTTATCAAGCCAAAGAAGTAACTCTTCATGCAACCACAATCTTTCCCTACCAAGCTTGAGGATTGATGGGTTAGGGTGCTACCAACTTCCTCTCTTGATTTCCTATTAAGCCAAGCAATATATTGGTTGGTTTTTCGATGATTTCTCCTCTCTTTTTTCCTCCCTTAGGTTTGGCCACCATGTGATAGCCCCACTTCTCCCTAGGGCGAACCCTAGGGTATCAGCGGACTGCCTGCCCAGCTCTCGCCAGGACTCAATAGCTAATATAAACCAACAACTCACAACTTACAAAACTAAAACTCCCAAATTCAAAAGTCAACCAACATATATACATAAGTTTCATACCACCATTCCAACTTAAAACATAACAGGGTATTTAAGGATACAAAATCAACCTCTAAACTTATCCATGATAGGGTTTGCTAGTACATTCACCCTTAAACAAAAGTACAACAAAAACTTAAACTACTTGCACGTACTTCCAATCCTAAGCTCAAGCAAATCCCCCTGCTAAGGAAAACAAAAGGAAAATAGGATGAGCCAAAAGCCCAGTGATGTTCCAAAAGACAGGCATGCATCATAACAATTAGCACATTTGCACCACAAAGATTTTGATAAACAGTCACACTAGCACATTTGCAATAAAATTTGGAATTTCAAGTATAAGTCTGAGAGATGATCACGAAGCATCAACCGGAGATGGTGCCTACACTACTCAAGCCTTCGACTCGAGATCGGTGCTCACGAGGAGTTCAACACTCAAGCTTCTCTTCTGGAAGATCGGTGCACAAGGATCACTTAAATAACAATTTAAATATAAAAGGATCTGAGATGGCCCTCGGAGCCAAGTTCCACAGCAGCAACTTGATCCAAGTCCGTTGACACTCCGTCAACCAAGGAAATGCAAGAATTAATGTCGGTAGAACCCCACTCATCAGCCATACCCGTTCACCCATTCTCCCACCTTACGGGCGAACACCAACACGGAGAGGTAATACCGAGTATACCAAAACAAGAAAGCGGGATCCGGGGCATCATTAGTCTCCGACCAAGCCCTAAGCGGCTCGATTGACCAATGAGCGATGGGGTGGACTCCGATCACGAGTCCCGTGATGAGATTAGCCCTTGTGATATCACACAAGTGGCCATTTCACAGGCACAGGTAGCAAGCATAGGAAAACAAGCTTCTAAACAGATTAGTCGATGGGGCATCACCCAAACGACTCACAGATCAAATATAGACAATGGCCAAATCCACAAGTATCATGATATCAAGGATGTATAGTTCAAGCAAAGGAGATTGAGTGTGATAAAGTACACACTCGTCTCGATCATAATAACATAAGAGAGTGTTCACGCTAACGGATTTCAAGTAGTTCACATAATCAAGTAAGTCAAGATCAGATAATCCAACTAGTCACATTTAACAAGTAGACAAGCATTGGAACACTCACCTTTGTAGTCAAAACAACTTTAGGTATTCACTCCGGAATTCCTTTCGTCCACCGTCAAGGCCTAATAACAAGCAAATAAGAGACATTTAGGTTTGGCTATCCCAAACTTAGGACAACTAAAATGCACAAACTAATCGTCACTTAAATCGCTAATCTAACCCGTCACAATGTATCAAGTTCAAATCAAGGGTGTATAACAAGGAAAAATGTCATATTTATAGGAGAACAATGAGTCAAGTAGGTTATGGCACGGAAAAAAAAGCATAATGAACCAAGAAAAGTGGAAAGTGAAGAATGAGGGTTCACAAGTGAAGATTCAAGGGTGTCAGCTTTGCCGCCCTTCAGAAATTGGATCATAACTGTGGGTACACTTATCAGATTTGGGTGTACTTTATGGCATTTCGAAGATAAGACACAGATCTACAACTTTCATGAAGAGGTCAGATATCAATTCATGCTTTATCACAGTCAAAACGGCAGATATCAGAGAAGCAGGAAATCTGTCGGGAAAAATTCAGACTGGACAAACAGTCTCGGGAAAACAGTCATAACTCAACGTAGGAAAATCGAAATCAAGCTCCGTCAGCGGCGTTTAAAACTAGGTTCATAGAGCTTTCTAACGGTATAAGGCTTGGATGCTAGTTCATTTTCTACAGGTAACAGTAATCTCAGGAAGTGGGCTGTTTTTCATTCCTGCTCTGTGAGAAAATTTCTGGTTAGTTGCTTTTCTTCTATCAACCTTTTAAAACCATTTCCCTCACTTGCCAAGGTGTTAAACCAGCTAAAACAGAAATTAATCCCATCATCAAAGCATCATAAGTCATTAAGCATTTCATCAAACATATGGTAGGCATAAAATCAAATCAATTCTCAAGTTGCAACTACAAGAATCCAAGCCTAAAAACTAGGTTTTCAAGCATCATCCTTCCATAAACATCACTAACAACCTTCATTAGATTAACTTTTAGGATCATAGAACTAGGGTTTGGATAGAAAAATACCTTAAGAAGCCAAAGAAGTGACTTTTCAAGCAACCAAAATCTTCCCCTACCAAGCTTGAAGATTGATGGTTAAGGTGCTACCAACTTCCTCTCTCTGATTTCCTATCAAACTAAGCAAGATTTAGGTTGGTTATTTTTTGTGAATTTTCTCCTCTTTTTTCTCTCCCAATTTCATCCAAGACCTCCTCAAAATGAAGCTGAAATTGTGTTGTTTTTAAAGAGATAAGTTTGGAGGGAAAAAGCCATCAAGTCAAAGTTTGAATCCTAGGGTGACAAGTGGTGATTTCTTGGCCATTAGCTAACAAAAATCTCCCTTAATTGCTTTCTAACTCCTCCAATTTAATTTAGTCTCCAATTAACAACCAACACATCCTATTTTCTTGGCAATTAAACCATGCAAGAAGTTCTCACTAATTCTAGAGTTCAATCCTTAATCAAGTATAATCAAACGAAATGAATGCACTTAGGGGAAAACATGTCACTAATGCATTAAAGAAATTTATATGCACTCAAATGAGTTAAATGGTAATGTATATATGGAATTTCTAGGGTGAAATATATGCATGAAATTTCTAGGGTTCTCACACACCACCACCCCAAAAATGAAGAGAATGTGTTGTTTTAAAGAGATAAGTTTGGAGGGAAATAAATCATCAAGTCAAAGTTTGAATCCTAGGGTGACAAGTGGTGATTTCTTGGCCATTACCTACAAAAATCTCACTTAATTGCTTCCTAACTCCCCTAATTTAATTTAGTCTCCATCAAACACCAACACATCCTATTTTCTTGGCAATTAAGTCATGCAAGAAGCTCTCACTAATTCTAAAATTGAATCTAAGAAAAGTGCATTTAATCAACAATGAATAATGTATTTACTGGAAACATGGCACTAATGCACTAAAAGAATTTATATGTACTTGAATGAGTTAAATGGTAATGTATGCATGAAAATTTTATTATTACTATTATTATTATTATTGTTATTATTATTTAGGGCCCTTAAAAGAATTTCGTCCTTGAAATTCTCACCTGGAGTCAAGAATAACTTAGGATATTTCTTATGCATTTCTTCCTCCATTTCCCAAGTAGCTTCCTCAATCCCATGATTTTTCCACAAGACCTTGACTAGAGGAATTCTTTTATTTCTTAGCTCCTTTACTTTTCGGTCCAAAACTCGCACAGGCTTCTCCTCATAGGTCAGAGATTCGTCAATGACAATTTCTTCTGGCTTCAAGACATGACTGGGATCTGGATGATATTTCTTTAATAGAGAAACATGAAACACATCATGGACTCTGGATAGGCTTGCTGGTAATCTCAATCGGTAGGCTACGGCCCCTATTCGCTGAAGAATTTCAAATGGCCCCACATATCTCGGTTGGAGTTTCTTTCTTCTCCCCACGGTGAGGCTTCGAAGTGGAGTAATTTTAAGAAACACCTTGTCCCCAACGTCAAATTCCAAATCCTTTCATCGGTTATCTGCATAGCTCTTTTGTCGGCTCTGGGCGGTTTGAATCCTTTGACGAATCATCTTTACTTTTTCATAAGCATCCTCAATCCACGGCACTGTGGTTGGATCCAGTATTTTCCTTTCCCCCACTTCATCCCAGAAGATTGGTGATTGACATTTTCTACCATAAAGGGCTTCATACGATGCCATTTGAATAGATGAGTGATAACTATTATTATAAGCAAATTCCACCAGTGCTATGTATTGACCCCAACTCCCTCCAAAATCCATAATACATGTTCTTAACATATCCTCTAGGGTTTGAATGGTTCTCTCCGACTGGCCATCCGTTTGAGGATGGTAGGTCGTACTGAAGTTCAACTTAGTCCCTAAAGTTTCTTGTAACTTTTGCCAAAATCGAGACAGTCGAGGATCTCATGCGAAACTATGCTCACTGGAACCCCATGCAGTCTCACTATCTCATCCATGTACAATTGAGCCAATTTTTTCAAAGAATACTTCATATTAATGGGTAAGAAATGAGCTGACTTGGTTAATCTATCAACTATTACCCAGACAGCATCGTGACCTCTTTGAGTTCATGGCAATCCTGACACAAAATCCGTTGTAATATATTCCCATTTTCATTCAGGGATTTCGAGAGGTTGTAACAAACCCGAAGGTTTTTGATGTTCAGCTTTCACTTGTTGGCAAACCAAACATGTTTGGACAAGTTGAGCAATCTCCTTTTTCATATTATCCCACCAGTATAATCCCTTAAGATCTTGATACATCTTGTTGCTTCCAGGGTGTACCGTATATTTGGAGCAGTGAGCTTCTTCTAAAATATCCTTTTTTAACTCTTCATTTTTCGGTACCACTATGCGGTTTCGAAATTTCAAAATTCCCTCGAAACTTACATTGAATTCCGATATTTCCCCTTTCTGTGCCATCTCAACCCATCTCTGTACCGTTACATCATGTTTCTGATCTTCTTTGATACGATCTAATAAGGTTGACCTCACTGTGATATTCCCAAAGAGTACTTTCTGTCGATCAAGTATGGGATTCCACTCACTTACTTGTTCTAATAGTTTCCACTCTTTAGTCATCAATCCAGCCATTTGAGCCTTTCGACTTAAGGCATCTGCTACTACATTAGCTTTCCCGGGATGATAATTAATAGTACAGTCGTAATTCTCCAGAAATTCCATCCATCGACGTTGCCTTAAGTTCAACTCTTTCTGAGAGAACAAGTATTTCAAACTTTTATGATCTGTATAAACCTCAAAAATAACCCCATATAGATAATGTCTCCACTTCTTTAGAGCAAAAACAACTACTGCCAATTCTAAATCGTGGGTCGGGTAGTTTTACTCATGAGGCTTTAGTTTCCGAGATGCAAATGCAATCACCTTCCCATTTTGCATTAAAACACACCCCAGTCCTTCTCGTGAGGCATCAGTATACACAGTGAAACTGTCTTTCCCATTTGGTAAGGCCAAAACCGGTGACTCGGTTAGTCGTTTCTTCAATTCTTGGAAACTAGTTTCACATTTAGAATCCCAAACAAATTTACCATGTTTTCTGGTCAAGTTGGTCAAAGGTCCTGCTATTTGTGAGAAATCCTTAATGAACCGCCGATAATATCCTGCCAATCCCAAGAAACTATGAACCTCAGTGGGGTTTTCTGGTTGTTTCCACCCAAGTACAGCTTCTACTTTAGTTGGATCTATAGTAATGCCCTCTTTTGAAATTACATGCCCTAGAAAGGAAACTTGCTCCAACCAAAACTCACACTTGGTAAATTTGGCATATAATTTGTGGTCCCTTAGGGTTTGCAAAACGATCTTTAAACGTTGTTCATGCTCCTCCCGGGATTTGGAATATACCAGAATGTCATCAATGAACACCACCACAAACTGGTCCAGATAGGGTTTGAACACCCTATGCATTAAATCCATGAATGCCGTAGGGGCATTAGTCAAACCAAAAGGCATCACTGCAAACTCAAAGTGCCAATATCTAGAATTAAAGGCAGTCTTTGGCACATCCTCTTTCCTAATATTTAGTTGGTAATACCCCTGTCTCAAATCCAACTTAGAAAACACCACAGCCCCTTGCAATTGATCAAATAATTCATCGATATGGGGTAAAGGGTATTTATTCTTCACAGTGACATCATTTAGGCCCCGATAATCTATACATAATCTTAAGCTACCATTCTTCTTTTTTACAACCAACACCGGCGCTCCCTAGGGAGACTCACTCTCGCATATAAAACCACGCTCTAACAAATCCTGCAGTTGTAACTTCAACTCCTTAAGTTCGGCAGGTGCCATTCGATATAGTGTTTTAGATATGGGGCTTGTTCCAGGTAAAAGGTCAATCTTAAATTCCACTTCCCTATCCGGTGGCAATGATACTAATTCGTCAGGAAAAACATCTGGAAAATCATTTACCACCAAAACATCTTTCAATTTCACCTTATCTCCAGGAGTATTAATTAGGAAAGCTAGATAACTCTGTGCTCCTTTGCTTAGCAATTTCCTAGCCCGAATTCCCGAAATAAGTGCAGATGAGGCCAATCTACCCTTCACGTCTAATCGTAGGGTTGCTTCTCCCGGTATGCAAAACTCCACCACTTTAGTCTTACAATTCAATTGGGCAGAGTATCGGGCTAACCAGTCCGTCCCTATAATGACATCATATCCCTTAAGATCCAAACCAATCAAATCCACCACCAATTTTCGTTCTCCTACCCAAATCTCATAGTTTTTATACACCATGTTCGCAATTAAACTTTGATCTCCAGTAGGTGTCCTAACTTCCAAGTCATATGGTAGTTTGACGGGTTTTACATCTATACCACACATAAAAGTAGGGTTTACAAAAGAATGAGTTGCACCAGGATCGATTTAAAGCTTAGTCAAACGGTGGAAAACAGGAATTGTACCTTCAACCACCTCGGTTGATTCAGGAGCTTGGTTTTGGTCCAAGGCATAAACTCTAGCGGGCACTCTTGGTCTATTTCCACTTGTGGCCAGTTGCTTAGGGTTTGTTTTGTCCAGGGATTGATTGTCCTTTCCTTCATGGGCTATGACTGGGCATGAAGCGATTTGATGCTCAGCACTACCACAGCGAAGACACTTTCTTTCCTTCCGCCAGCAGTTATCTGCTGTGTGGTTTGGTCTTCCACAATAGCTACAGTTCTCCCGAGGAGTCGATACTGAACCTCCCTGAGAGACACTTCGTTGTTGTTCTCTGCCACTTTGAGCTCCTCTAGATGGCACTCCTCTTTGTGGTCCTGGAAATCGACCTCCAGTCGCTCCTCTTCCAAACTTGGGGGTTGGAACCGTTTGATCAACCCGTCCCGTAGTGCTACTAGATGCCCCTCGTTTCTTTGCTTGAAAAGTCCTAACTTGAGCCCTAGCCTGCTCAACCCGTTGGGCTTTCTCGAGAGCATCTCTGAAAGTATTAACTTGGGCTGCAGCTAAATCCTTCTAAATTTCTACATTTAATCCTTGTATAAAACGCCTGATCCTTCTTTGTTTAGTTGTCACCAATTCAGGAGCAAACTTGGATAATTTAGTAAATTGCGTCTCATACTCAGCCACACTCAAAGTGCCCTGGCGAAGTCTTATAAAATCATCCTCTCTACGCTCTTGAACTATAGGTGGAAGGAATTTCTGATTAAATTCCCTAGTAAAGTTAGACCAAGTACGTGGCATTTGCTCTCTTTCCCAATTTGCCCGTACTACGTTCCACCACGAGCGAGCTGCTCCTTCCAGTTGAAAGACGGCAAAAGTAACTTGCCTTTCCTCAGTATAGTTCAAGGCAGCAAAGATATCTACCATTCTCTCAAGCCAGTTCTTTGCCACCTCAGGATCTGGTCCCCCTAAGAATTTAGGAGGAAAGAACTTTTGGAACCATTCTAAGGCTCTATCCTCGCCCCCCTCATGATTTCCTGGTTGGTTATTAGGTCCTAAACCTTGTTGGTCCGCTAACCGCTCTAGGATATCAGTCATACGGTTTATAACTGTAGCAATTTGGTCTCCCTCATTACCCACCGGTCCCTGATTTTGATTAATAGCAGACCCTCGTTCCCCCTCTTGTTCACGGGGCTGTCAGCGTCCACGACCTCGACCTCGACCACTTCGTGTCGTCTCCATTATTTTTTTACAGATCTAGGGTTGGAATTATACAAGAATGAAGATGCATGCTTGGATGATTGCACACTCAATATAGCATATGATATATAAACAAAACAGAAAACTAGATACATTCAAACACACCCAAACATACTTAGGTTACAAAACAAAAGCAAGTTCCAAAAGTTTCATACACAAAAGATACCTATGCAAAAGATACATATACCATCCTTGACAAAACACATAGAACAAGCTCCCAACAAAACGTAGAACACCCAGGCTAACCACAAAAGTCTTTCAAAAGTCAAACATCCCTTTCCTAGCCAGCCTATCTCACTAGTTAATTCCCAACAGAACTAGCAGATCCTCCATCCTCAAAAGCTCTGACACCAGGTTCCAGGTCATCTAGATTCACATCCACCACATCTCTAAGTAGGGCCCTACACTCCTCAAGAATGCTCACAGTCCGATCTCCCACGTCCCTTAGACTCCTAGTGTGGCGCACATTAGCTTCTTGCACTTGCTGGCGCATAGCATCAGTTCTTTCTTGCTCATCTATGATATCCGCCTCAAGTTCAGCTATCCTAGCAGCTTGCATATGCATAATGTTCCTTAAACTCGACAACTCCTCAAGGCCTCTCCGGTTGGCTCGAATTAATTCCCGTCTTTCACGAAGCACTGCCAAGACCACCTCATCTGGGTACGAGTAAGTCCTCCAACAACCGCATGGTGGCCTAATCCTCAAAAGGGGTATGAGGACCTTGGGATCTACACATTCACCAAATTCCTCAAAAGGGGCTATATAAACATCATTCATGTTTGCCTTTTGAGGTTCAAAATTCATTCCAAAGACATCATCATGTGAAATGAACATTTTATCATTAAAATGCAAATAAGATTCATCATTGTCATCAAAATGTATTCCACTTTCACACGCAACATTCCAACCATTGATGTTAGGGTCAATTTGCATATCATACATGAAATAACTTCACACAAATTATGCAATTGGTCTTGTATTCCTTCAAAGTGAGAAGCTAATTCATCTAATCTTTTCTCAACCCTATCAAAATTATCGGAAGTTGCATTAGCTAATTTTTCAATAGCTACTTCCCAACATGGTTTAGAATCATTAACTAATCGTTCTTGCGCCAAAGGTAAAGATGGATTAGCTAACTTTTCTATAGCTAATTCCCAAGATGGCTTCGATTCAAGTTGAACACCATTGGGTTGGTAATCATAAAAACATGAAGAATCATCATAAGCACATTGATTATTCCAACCATAAGTATAAGAATTACCACAATTAGCACTATTTTGATCAAAACAAGAATTGTAATGCTCAAATTCATCATAATAATCCACATGTTGTGCTTGCATACATGTATATGAACAATGATTACTTCCACACAAGTCACAAACCATATGATTAGAATTAAAAGCATTAGCATTCCTTTTTTGTTCAAGTAAATTTGTAATGGTATCCATTTGCACGTTAATGTAATATAATCAAGTTTAGCCTCAATGCTCCTTGTGTAATCTTCAAATGACATACCTTCGAACATCCTTTGATTACCTCCATAGTTATACCTTTGAAAACTGTAGGGGTCCATTGCCAAGCTTCCTTCTCTCAAGCCTTAATCCACGTCCTTGCTATCTTTCTTTAAAACCTAAAAATGCTTTCAAATACACTAAAAGCAAGATTATTCAAGAAGAATAGTTAATAAAACATAAACTAAAAACAATAAATGTAAAAATGTCTAAAGTAATAAAGTTGTTCTTAGCACCAATATTGACTCAAATCTTCCCCGGCAATGGCGCTAAAAACTTGACGAGGTTTACCATACGCCAAATTTTAATTAGAAAACCTAAGCACCCCATTTACTGCAAGTATACAGATCATTTATCGAGCAGAGGGAATGTTAGGTGTCGATCTCACAGGGAAGATTGTCAAATACCGGTGGTTTTCGAATTCCTCTATTATTTAGACTATCACAAGTAAGTATGTAAATCTAAACTACAAACATGAAATAAAATAAGTAGAAAATAACAATTAAAAGCTCCTCAAGCTATGGAATTCCTTACTACTCTTGCAAATGAAGCTACCGGTTGAATTGACGTTATTATCTTGGCTAAGCATGGCATAAACTCCTAATGCATGTGAAACATACTCTAGTAGTGAATCAACTATACTTATAACTAAAACATACCTACACTTCTGGTTATGGAATTAACTACAAGCTCATTTGTTCAATGAAATTACATGAAATAAATCACTAAAACCACAAAGGTTCCACCATACATAAGTGAGTGACTTCCTAGGTTTAGCACTTCATGAACTAATGTCAAATTCTCATTTTCATTTAAACTTGACACCTTGAGATGATCACAATTAATGGCCGGTTAATCATGATTAGAAAATCCAAAGTATTAAATACTTGTTCAAAATAATAGCATCAAATAATTAAGTAAACCTCACAAACAAGATATAGAAAGTTCATCCATAACTCAAGGCATAAATTTAGCTAAACATTCTTGAATTATACTATAACTACATTACTAACTATACTAAACTAATGAACTATGAAAACTAGTGAAGACTACATGTTGGTAGTGATTCTAGCCTTCCTAAAGTTCTTCCTTCTTGTATACAAAAAGCCCTATTTATAGAAGATGTCCTTCATAAGCTTCCAAAACTTCATCATGTGAACACAAGAAAAGTTTCAACTTCAAAAGTCAAGAAAAATGTCTTCAATGAATCTTCCTTCCTTAAAATGTCCTCATGCATCTTAATCAATCTTTATGCATTCAATTCAATCCTCAAATGAGTTGTAAAGTTGATGCAAATTGTGTTTTGGATTTGCCACAAGTTGTTTCTCCAATCTTCCAAGATTATTCACTCAATTTGCAGCTGAAATTCATTCAAACTTGAGCTGGAAGTTAGCTGGAAAATTTTTGGAATCGACTGCAAGTTGTTCAAGTCACAAAATAAACACTTATCAGGAAGCTAAAGCCACCCGGACTAATGACTCTAAAGTAGTTGCAGATTTTGTGAAAAGTCAGATTTTTGTTTGCTTTGGAATGTCAAGAGCCATGATCAGTGATAGAGGAAAGCATTTCTTTAATCGGGTGATTGCAACTTTACTCCGTAGGTATGGAGTAATTCACAAAGTTTCCACCTCCTACCATCCGCAAACCAATGGGCAAGCGGAAATTTCAAACAGAGAAGTCAAATCAATTCTGAGAAAATGGTTCGCCCTGATCGCAGGGATTAGAGTTTAAGGTTGGAAGATGCACTCTGGGCTTATAGAACTGCGTATAAGACACCTATTGGGATGTCTCCCTATAGTTTAGTATTTAGTAAGCCATATCATCTTCCCATTAAGTATGAGTACAAAGCATTCTGGGCAATTAAACAGTGTAACATGGATTTTGAGGATGCCGGGAAGCATAGAAAAGTCCAATTACAGGAGTTAGAAGAGCTAAGAAATGAGGCTTATGAGAATGCATGGATTTACAAGGAAAAGAGCAAAATATTTCATGATCAACAAGTTTCGAGAAAAATGTTTGTAGTGGGGCAAAAAGTGCTCCTTTATCACTCGAGACTTAAACTTTTTTCCGGTAAGTTGCGTTCTCGTTGGATTGGTCCATGTGTCGTTTTTAATGTTTTTCATTTTGGTGTAGTGGAAATCCAAAGTTTGAAGACGGAGAAAAAGTTTGTGGTCAATGGTCACCGTCTTAAGCCTTATGATGAGGGATTTAATGTTGAGGAAGTGGAGATCATCAATCTTGAAGATTCGGATTATGCAACTTGAGAGTTATCACTATGTCTAGCCAAAGACGTTAAAGGCGCTAATTGGGAGGCAACCCAAGAATTTTGATTTTTTATTATTTTATGTTTTGATTTCATGTTTTCGTGTAGAAGCTGAGTATTCCTTGTATTCCAATAGAAAACTGGTGGTCATAGGCCGTGGGCACGTCTTGCCGAATCTTTGTCCAATTGTGGAATCAAGACATTGGTCAGAAGACTTTCAATGTTAAAGCGTGCCCACGCTCTACGTCAAGTTTGCTCACTATTATTCAAGACATTAGTCAGAAGACTTTCAATGATAAGGCGTGCCTGTGCCTTACAGAAGAGAGCCTTCTGCCAAAGACAACGGTTTTCTTAATAAAAAAAAAAATCAACGTTGGATAGAAAACTTCCTATGTTAAGGTGTGCCCACGCCTTGAGGAAGAGAGTCTTCTAACCAAGGCTTCAAAAAAAAAAAAAAAGGGTCAAAGGTCAAAAGTCAAAGCCCTAATTCTTTCCTTTTTCTCCTTTTCTTTTTTCTTTTTTTTCTTCCACTGTCTCTTTTGTCTTTCTTCCTTTTCTTCTTCTTCTTTTTCTTTTCTTTCTTCTTGTTCTACTACCAAAGCCATTGCCACCGCTGCTATTCCACCATGGCGCACTGAATGTGGCTGCTTATTTTGCCTTTGTGGAGTTCACACCACCTTCTCCCTCCCATTCATAGCCTTGCTCTTTAGGGAAGTCTTCGGCTCTTTCTATTTATTTTATTACATTAAGGACAATGTCGTGCTCAGGTGTGGGGGGAGGAATACTTTGGCTTTGCTGATAATTTTACTTGCTTTTCAAATTAGTTTCAATTTTTTTTCATTTTCATGAAGTTTCAATTTTAGTTTTCAATTTTTCTGTTTTTTCATTTTTCAAGTTTTAGACTTCTTTAGGACTTAGTTGGTCTTATGTGGCCAAGATGCAATTATGAGTAGTATAATATCACTAGCATGAAGATTCTATTTACTTGCAATTGAGTTGAATGATGGATGTTCTTGACATGACATATAGCCATTTGTGAGTTTTTGAGATTAAATATCTCGTTATTCAAAAATTTGTTCTGCATCCCTTCTTGAGTGTAATTATCACACCAAGTTAGATCATTCTAGAACTTGCTATGACGTACATGTCAAGACCACATTGTTGAGTTTGATGTATGAAAATGATAAGGGCAATTAGGTTTAACCCTTTTGGCTTTCTTAGGACCTGTCCTAATTGAATTTTCCCTGTAGTTGACCAAGTTTGGGCCTTAACCTTTTTTTTTGTTTAACAACACCTTTTATCATCCTTTAACCTCTTTGTTTTAAGACCTCTTTGTTTGAAACCAATGTCAGAGGAATACCTTAATGTTCTTTTGCATGATGATATTACAAGTAGAAGAAGTTGATTATATCTGTAACTAGCAAGTGCTTTTATGTTCTTATATTTATGCTTTGAAAAAAAAACGTTGGACTGAAGACTTCCGCTATTAAGGCATGCCTACGCCTTGTGGAAGAAGTCTTTTGCCCGGAAAAAAAAAAAGAGAAAAAAATGTGTGAAGTACTCTTGTAAATAAGAGTGATGTTTTGATAGTTGGGTCAACCCTTGTGTTATGTATGCACTTGCTATGTTTGGAAGTTTGTGTCATGCTAGAGCTAATTATGAAGATGTAAGTGATAGTCCAATTCATATATAGGACGATTGGGTATTTCCTTTGATATACGTAACCTAAATCACCTTTTTGTCTAACCTTTACCCTAAACCCCGTTACAATCCTTGTTAAAAACCCTTTGATTCTTGCATTTAAATTCATATTCAGTGGTGGAGATGTGATAGATTAGCAAACGTATGGCAATGTCTTTCTGTGGTGTTGATTTAAGCGTATATGTCCTTTATTTTAAACATCTTGAGTGCTGAGAGCATACACTATTATCCCCGTGAGAATTGTCAAGCCTTGAACATCCTAACTTTAATGAGATTGTTGAGGAAAGGTGGAATATTTGTGCTAGTCTATTATGCTATTCTACAATTGTCGTCTTGGTTTAGAGTTTTTGGACTAGTGAATGCTTGAGGGCAAACATTGTCTAGGTGTGGGGGAATTTGTTAAGTCCCTAATTGTGCACATAATTTATGGAGATTTCCCTTTTATTATGCCAAGATATTGTGTTAATTGCTTGATTCTACTCATATTTGATTTTTGGCATTGATTCTAGGTCATTGGAATTACATGGGAGTTAAAAGCGCAATTAAGTGGAAATTCCAGAGGCCATTGGCTGATAAAGCGTGGGCACGCTCTACTCTGCCATAAATGATGGACGCCTAATTGTACTGGAATTGGCCCCACATGGAATCCTTGCTAACAAAACAAACTCACACCTTTGGAGGAATCGGAAACTGATTTTTAGGAATAAATTTGATTTCCTTTTCTTATTGTTAGGCTTATTTGTTAATATCCTAATTGTAATAGGATTCTTATTACAATTGGTGATTGGCAAGTATTAATAGGAAAAAGAAGGACAAGGGACGCAGACTTGTTTTGGAGAAGTTTGGCAGCTTTCGTTCCATTGCCTTTTACTTCTTCGTAGGCTACCTTCTTCTTAGTAGTAGTAGTTCCTTCTGCAAAGAAAAACAAGGAGGAGAAAAGTTCCGTTTTGACGTCTTCTTATTTTTCCTACTTTTCCATTAATGTTAGTTCGTTCTTTTACTTTGACGTCTTGGTTGTTTTCTCATCGGTAATTCCAATCATATTAACATCCAAATTTCGACGTGATCATGAGCATACAAATTAAATTAATCAAATCACGTGGGATGGCCATGATGAGGAGCGGCTAAATTTCTCGTCTACTCAAAGGGCAACTCGAAGGCGCAGTCCATAGTATTTGTGAGATCTAATCGAATCTTTGTCATTTCTTTTAATTCATTACTATTCGTACATTTTCTGGATTAATTGTTTAGGGTTATTTTGTTAATTGAATGTCAATGGCCGGATATTTAATCTAACCCAATAACCTACTGTCAAATTAACTAAATTGAATCTGTAATTGTTCATTTAGTTAATAATTAGTGGCGACCACCATAATTGGCTTTATGTTGGGAAGCGTAAGATCTAACTTAAATGAACCCTCTTAGCGTGTTTATTGGTTAGGGTTGGGTTTTTCTGGCTTTTAATGCAATTGGGTAATTAAACTCCTGTGGTCGTACCTACGGTTGTTATTTGGTTAGGAAAGCAGTCAACAATCGTACCTTGGCTGTCAAAAAAGTAAGGAAAAACTAGCTGTCAGAACTTATTTGCAGCTATAACTAACTTAGTGACAAATGAATGAAATATTTCTGCGTCAATGATTATTTGATTGGATTGTGCCTGAGAAATTGTTCCTTTGGGTAGAATTTTATTACTTGTTATTTCTATTAAATTATTCTTTGTTTGGTCTCTGGTGATTTATTTAATTGGTATTTTCATTTTCATTTTCTAATTTTGTTTATTTTATTTCTAGTTCTACTCCATCCAAACCCCCTGTTTTTCCCGTTACTTAGAAAGAAACAATTTCCTATCTGTTCCTTGAGGAGACGACTCTACTTATCACTACTGCAATTTAATATTTTCTCAGAGGTAATTCTGGTATATCGGGTTCAGCATACTCCTTGGAATCAGGGTGAAACCACAAGTTCGGCACCTGTCACACACTTTCTTAAGGAGCATAGATAGATAGAAATGTACGTGAATGTGTTATATGTGTGTGTGTGCGTGCATGTGTGTAATATTCTATATAATTGAATCAAATACAGTAAGAATTCACAACTATTAGATTAAAGGATACATTCTTAACCTAAGAAAATGTAACCTAATCTCACCTTTTTATTGCATTCAACTTCTTCAATGTTAATTTTATTATTTGAAAACAAAAATTGGATGGTATTTTTGTTAATTTTAAACTCTATATATATATTTAAAATATTTTTATTTTGTTCTTCACTGCACGTTCAAAAAAATACTATGGATACTTATTGGATTCCAAAACCCATGAGGGCTCGGGTTTGGGTTTACTTTTTCAGACTCATAAGGATCTGGATCTAGATTTGGGTCTAATTAAATTTAATGGATTTGAATTTGAATCAAAAGGATCCAATCTAAACTCTATCGATTAACATGCCAACATGGAATAATAAATGCTAGAACATAAGCAAAAGAATTCACCAAGTTTTTTTTTTCTCCAATATATAAACCAACTTCGTCTCTAATTAGGGCAGCTTGAATTATAATAAATGACCTTCCTTTCTCTCACAGATTCATAATTGTAGACTTGAAACTGGAGGAGAACTACTGACTCTCTGCCTGATGTACAGCTGACATGCTCACTGGACTTGAAATTCTTGTTTGTGATTCTCTGCCTGATGTGTTCATTTGGAGAAATACTGTTGGTCTTTTGATTGTTTTTCTTGTCTTGTGTATGCCACTTTATGATTAGTTTTCAATTTTTCGTCAGTTTTTTTAGGTAATGAAAATGATGGGTTGTAAATATTTGGTAGTTTTATTCCAATTTTCATGTTTATATAAAGTATATGCAACTATGCAAATTGCTCATGGTCTTATTATAAAGATACTCAATAAAGGTTTTTCTATCTTTGCGTGCTATTATTTTGTCCTAAGAGCATGAACATTTTGGTGTGCTATTTATTATTTTGACATTGCTTTGAGCAAGAAATTTAAAGCACAAGAAATAATTAGAGATGAAGTGTAAAGGTTGGGTAAATAATTTCAAATGAGAGAAATATTTATCTTAGTCTTAGTTACCAACATTATTGAAACAATTGGTAACATTTCATTTTTTATTCTAATCATAACATTATTGAGTCAACTGGTAACGTTTCATTACTACCATAACTAAAATAGAATAATTCTAATTATTAGATAAAAAGCTACTTTGGTCATAATAAAAAGTAAGACAAAAAATGAGGGTATTTTGGTCATAGTAAAAATTAAGACAAAAAATGCCTATGCCCCACTTGCTTAGACTCTTCACACTTTCATATGGAGCTAGATAGATAGAAGTGTATTTGAGTGTGTCATATATGTATGTGTGTGTGTGTAATATTCTATATAATTGAATCACATACAGTAAAATTCATCACTATTAGATTAAAGGATACATTATTAACCAAAGAAAATGTAACATAATCTCACCTTTTTATTGCATTCAACTTCTGAATGTTAATTTTATTATTTGAAAACAAAAATTGGATGATATTTCTATTATTTTTATACTCTATTTCTATTTAAAATATTTTTATTTTAGTTCTTCACTGTATGTTCAGAAAAATACCACAAATACTGATTGGATACCAAACCCATGGGGATTTGGGATGACAGTTCGGGTTTGGATTTACGTTTTTAGACTCATAAGAATCTGGATCTGGGTATGTAGGTCTAACTAAATTTAATGGGTTTGGATTTGGATTTGGATCAAAAAGATAATATCCAATCTAAACTCTATCTATTAACATGCCTACACAGAACAATAATTACTCGAACATAAGCAAATGTAGAATTTCAATAGAAACCCTAGTTCATTAGCTACAAAAATACCAAAAAACACACAAAAACTACATAATTAAACTTATTAAAAATATGCAAAATATTGACTTATCAATTCCCCCACACTTGAACCATTGCTTGTCCTCAAGCAATAAGAAATACAAACCAACAATGATTAAAGTGTATGTGCACCTTTTAATTCAATTTCTGAAAACAGGTAGAAAACCATTTTGCAATCATCCATTAAACCACAAAGTACTTATAATATCAAGTAAAAGAGAGTAATCATACCATAATTTCAAGTAGCTCAATTCAATTTCTCATTCCTCACCCAATTTCATACGCAAAGTGAATCATATAGTCAATAATGCTTCCTAAACCCATAATCATTTGCAAGAGATTTATTCATATAATATAGCAACCATATATTTAAATTGTGAAAATACCTTTTGACGAGAAGATCGACATTTTTAGATGAAGATCCCCTGTTACTCAACATTTCACTTATTTGTCTACTTTTATCCAAGTACCGTTTGACGCGAAAGTCGACATTTTTAGATGAAGACTCCTGGTTACTAAGCACATTGAAGTAGAGCTTTCATTTTTTCTTTTTTTTCTTCTTTTCTTCTTTTTTTTTTTTAATCATAGAAACATAAATATTCCCTCAAAAGAATAATCATGAGAAAAGTATTACATATATCAACCACATTTATCACTCTACTATGCAAAAAATCAAATAAAGAAAAGAAATCTCCTTTAAACATACAACATTAGGCATAATTTCCTCCATTTTACAAGATATACTTTCCTTAAATTGCAAAAATTTTAATCACAAAATAGTCGTCTCCAAGTTAATTGAGAATTTGAAACAAATTGGTACAGGATTGGCAAAAAATTTTAGCAAATTTTAGCAAATTTTTACCATATCTCAATTCAATCACATAATAAAACATATAAGCACAATTTCCTCCCCCCACACTTAAAATGCACATTGTCCTCAATGTGTAAGAAGGAATAATAAGATAAGATAGATAAGAAAGTAATACTCCCCGATTAATGTGATTGAATTGGTCCACTTTGCCATTTGCCATTGAATAACCTTGAATGCCTGAAAATTTTGACAAGAAACTGCAGGAAAAGGTTAAACTCCTTGGATCCGCGAATCACAGGTCACGTTTCAGTGCGCGGATTTGGCTGGGTAGCTCTCAGAAGTTGATCCGCGACCCATGGATCCGCGATGAGTACATCGCCTTTCACTTCGCGGATGTTCAGAAAACTTCTCTGATCATGATCCGCAAGCCTCAGATCCGCGAAGCACACCTCGCGTATCAACTCGCGGATCCTTCTGGAAATTCAGTTCTGCAGTTTTTCTGCAACTGTTTCATTGGTTTCTCATTTGCTACTATTTCCAGAATAAAAATCCTGTTTGTTAATTATACAATACACCTTCTCTAACACATGTAACATGATCAAAAAAACATAATTAACCTCAATTCTTGAATCAAAAACAACTAAAACACAAATTGAGGTATGAAGATGTTTGCATTTTCACTATTCATCGTGCACCAAAAAGGTCAAATTTTGCAATGCTTGATATTCCTACAAGACAAACGCAACAAACATACTTAAAAACATTAAACAAACATGCTCAAACATTAAATCACACCAAACTAACTTAAACTTTAACAAAATTGGGTTGCCTCCCAACAAGCGCTTTTTTATAGTCATTAGCTTGACTACATTCCCTTATTCATCAAGGAGGTTTAGTCAATGAATAATCCACCAATTGAGAGCGAGGTGGATCATTAAAAGGTGACTCAATCATGTGAGTCTTATCAAATGATAAGAAAGAAGGAAGAGGTTTACAAATCTCAAGTGTTTCATAGATATTACCTTGTAATTCCACCACTTGAGAACTTATCAAAGGAATGTCCAAATGGCCTTCTTGGGGTAGGATGATCTTGGAATCCATACATTCACCACATTCCTCAAAAGGGGTTATATATGCATCATTCATGCTTACCTCTTGAGGTTCAAAATTCATTCCAAAGTTACCATCATGTGAAATGGACATTTTATCATTAAAATGCAAATAAGATTCATCATTGTCATCAAAATGTAATCCACTTTCACATGCAACATTCCCATCATTAATGTTAGGGTCAATTTGCATTTCACCACATGACATAGCTTCACTCAAAGATTGCAATTGTTGTTGTAATCTATCAAGTCCTTCATCTAATCTTTTCTCAATCTTATCAAAACGATCGGAAGTTGTTTTAGCAATTTTTTCAAAAGCCACTTCCCAAGATGGGTTGGATTCATATTGAACACCATTAGGTTGGTAATCATGAAAATGTGAAGAAGTATCACATGGATTATTCCAACCACAAGTATAAGAATTATCACAATTAACACCATTTTGATCAAAACAAGAATTGTAATGCTCAAATTCACCATAATCCACATGTTGTGCTTGCATACATGTATATGTAGCATGATTATTTGCACACAAGTCACAAATCACATAATTAGAATTAAAAGCATTTGCATTCCTTTTTTTTTTTTTTGTTCAAGCAAATTCGTAATGGTATCCTTTTGCACATTTAATGCAATATAATAAAGATTAGCCTTAATACTCCTTGTGCATTCATCGAATGACATACCTTTGAACATCCTTTGATTACCTCCATGGATATAGCCTTGAAAATTGTAGGGGTCCATTGCCAAACTTCCTTCTCTCAAGCTTTGATCCACGTTGTTGCTATCCTTCTTTAAAACCTAAAATGCTTAAAAGCAAGATTAGTGAAGAAGAATAGTTAATAAAACACAAACTAAAAACATAAATATAAAAAATGTCTAAAGTAATAGAATTGTTCTTAGCACCGATATTGAACAAATCTCTTCCCTAGCAACGGCCAAAAAACTTGATAGGGATTTTCTTTACTTCTCAAATTTTAAAAACCTTTATAACCCTATATTACATAAGTATACGGATCGTTTATTGAGTATAGGGAAATAAGGTGTCGATCCCACGAGAAAGAGTGTCAAGTACCGGTGATTTTCAAACACCTCTATTATTTAGACTATCACAAGTAAAATAAAAGGGCGAAGGCAGTAAACCGTCCTTAGGAAGAGGATTAAGCGAACCGACTGCTAGGTGTCGAAGACATCCAATTGGTGGTAGAAAGGAAATAACAAGAAAGTAAGTAAAGAGTTAAGATCCTAGAGCTTTAGAATCCCTTGTTAAGTTAGATTAGAAGTTAGTCAAGTTTATTATGTCCTTTCTCCAATGATGTGCTAAGGTATAACTTCCTTTTTTATGCCATCACTTTCGTCAATGGTCATGTGTAGTGCAAGCTCTCACTTAAGATAAGCTAGTCACTCGGAATCGCTTTCTCCAATTCCTTAACTCCTTGGAATCTTCCTTGACCTATTTTCATAGAGAAAAGAGAGAAACAAGTAAATAAGCTCAATGAAGTTATAGTTTAAAACCAAAACCAACCAACTATATTCACTACTTTCGTGAGAATATAAGTTAGTGTTTAAGATCTTAGATCTTATTGAAGGCAAGTTTTTCATTGCTCATCAACATCAATTTATTTATAGTTGGTAGCTAATCAACCATAAAGCATAAGCGCAAGTCTTAAACTAGCAAAATCAATGAGAACATAAATAACTCAACTACTTCATAATCACAACTGCAACAAGTTCATCCTCACTCTAGGATTTGAGAGGCTTAACTACACATACTACTACTAACTATACTACTAAACTAATGAACTAGTGAAGACTACATGCCTCTTCTCTACTTTCTACATCTCCTTCTAATCTCCCTTTCAAATGTTTACAAGAGGTCCTATTTATAGATGAATTCATCCATAAACTTCTAAGACTTTATCATGTGAATACAAGAAAAGTTTGGCTTTGAAAAGTCAAAGAAATTGGCTTCTTGAATCTCTTGTCTTCATGTATTTAATCCATTGAATTTCAACATCAAATGAGTTGTAATGTTGAAGCAAATTGTGTTTTGAATTTACTATGAGTTGTTTCTTCAACATCGCAAGATTCTTCACGCAGCTTTCATTGAAATTCGTCTGAAAATTGAGCTAGAAGTGAGGTGGAAAACTGGAATTCGGCTGCAACTTGCAGCTGTCATTTTCTGACGATACAAAGTGCTCCTTTATCACTCGAGACTTAAACTTTTTTCCGGTAAGTTGCGTTCTCGTTGGATTGGTCCATGTGTCGTTTTTAATGTTTTTCATTTTGGTGTAGTGGAAATCCAAAGTTTGAAGACGGAGAAAAAGTTTGTGGTCAATGGTCACCGTCTTAAGCCTTATGATGAGGGATTTAATGTTGAGGAAGTGGAGATCATCAATCTTGAAGATTCGGATTATGCAACTTGAGAGTTATCACTATGTCTAGCCAAAGACGTTAAAGGCGCTAATTGGGAGGCAACCCAAGAATTTTGATTTTTTATTATTTTATGTTTTGATTTCATGTTTTCGTGTAGAAGCTGAGTATTCCTTGTATTCCAATAGAAAACTGGTGGTCATAGGCCGTGGGCACGTCTTGCCGAATCTTTGTCCAATTGTGGAATCAAGACATTGGTCAGAAGACTTTCAATGTTAAAGCGTGCCCACGCTCTACGTCAAGTTTGCTCACTATTATTCAAGACATTAGTCAGAAGACTTTCAATGATAAGGCGTGCCTGTGCCTTACAGAAGAGAGCCTTCTGCCAAAGACAACGGTTTTCTTAATAAAAAAAAAAAATCAACGTTGGATAGAAAACTTCCTATGTTAAGGTGTGCCCACGCCTTGAGGAAGAGAGTCTTCTAACCAAGGCTTCAAAAAAAAAAAAAAAAGGGTCAAAGGTCAAAAGTCAAAGCCCTAATTCTTTCCTTTTTCTCCCTTTTCTTTTTCTTCTTTTTTTTCTTCCACTGTCTCTTTTGTCTTTCTTCCTTTTCTTCTTCTTCTTTTTCTTTTCTTTCTTCTTGTTCTACTACCAAAGCCATTGCCACCGCTGCTATTCCACCATGGCGCAGAATGTGGCTGCTTATTTTGCCTTTGTGGAGTTCACACCACCTTCTCCCTCCCATTCATAGCCTTGCTCTTTAGGGAAGTCTTCGGCTCTTTCTATTTATTTTATTACATTAAGGACAATGTCGTGCTCAGGTGTGGGGGGAGGAATACTTTGGCTTTGCTGATAATTTTACTTGCTTTTCAAATTAGTTTCAATTTTTTTTCATTTTCATGAAGTTTCAATTTTAGTTTTCAATTTTTCTGTTTTTTCATTTTTCAAGTTTTAGACTTCTTTAGGACTTAGTTGGTCTTATGTGGCCAAGATGCAATTATGAGTAGTATAATATCACTAGCATGAAGATTCTATTTACTTGCAATTGAGTTGAATGATGGATGTTCTTGACATGACATATAGCCATTTGTGAGTTTTTGAGATTAAATATCTCGTTATTCAAAAATTTGTTCTGCATCCCTTCTTGAGTGTAATTATCACACCAAGTTAGATCATTCTAGAACTTGCTATGACGTACATGTCAAGACCACATTGTTGAGTTTGATGTATGAAAATGATAAGGGCAATTAGGTTTAACCCTTTTGGCTTTCTTAGGACCTGTCCTAATTGAATTTTCCCTGTAGTTGACCAAGTTTGGGCCTTAACCTTTTTTTTTGTTTAACAACACCTTTTATCATCCTTTAACCTCTTTGTTTTAAGACCTCTTTGTTTGAAACCAATGTCAGAGGAATACCTTAATGTTCTTTTGCATGATGATATTACAAGTAGAAGAAGTTGATTATATCTGTAACTAGCAAGTGCTTTTATGTTCTTATATTTATGCTTTGAAAAAAAAAACGTTGGACAGAAGACTTCCGCTATTAAGGCATGCCTACTTGTGGAAGAAGTCTTTTGCCGGAAAAAAAAAAGAGAAAAAAATGTGTGAAGTACTCTTGTAAATAAGAGTGATGTTTTGATAGTTGGGTCAACCCTTGTGTTATGTATGCACTTGCTATGTTTGGAAGTTTGTGTCATGCTAGAGCTAATTATGAAGATGTAAGTGATAGTCCAATTCATATATAGGACGATTGGGTATTTCCTTTGATATACGTAACCTAAATCACCTTTTTGTCTAACCTTTACCCTAAACCCCGTTACAATCCTTGTTAAAAACCCTTTGATTCTTGCATTTAAATTCATATTCAGTGGTGGAGATGTGATAGATTAGCAAACTTATGGCAATGTCTTTCTGTGGTGTTGATTTAAGCGTATATGTCCTTTATTTTAAACATCTTGAGTGCTGAGAGCATACACTATTATCCCCGTGAGAATTGTCAAGCCTTGAACATCCTAACTTTAATGAGATTGTTGAGGAAAGGTGGAATATTTGTGCTAGTCTATTATGCTATTCTACAATTGTCGTCTTGGTTTAGAGTTTTTGGACTAGTGAATGCTTGAGGGCAAACATTGTCTAGGTGTGGGGGAATTTGTTAAGTCCCTAATTGTGCACATAATTTATGGAGATTTCCCTTTTATTATGCCAAGATATTGTGTTAATTGCTTGATTCTACTCATATTTGATTTTTGGCATTGATTCTAGGTCATTGGAATTACATGGGAGTTAAAAGCGCAATTAAGTGGAAATTCCAGAGGCCATTGGCTGATAAAGCGTGGGCACGCTCTACTCTGCCATAAATGATGGACGCCTAATTGTACTGGAATTGGCCCCACATGGAATCCTTGCTAACAAAACAAACTCACACCTTTGGAGGAATCGGAAACTGATTTTTAGGAATAAATTTGATTTCCTTTTCTTATTGTTAGGCTTATTTGTTAATATCCTAATTGTAATAGGATTCTTATTACAATTGGTGATTGGCAAGTATTAATAGGAAAAAGAAGGACAAGGGACGCAGACTTGTTTTGGAGAAGTTTGGCAGCTTTCGTTCCATTGCCTTTTACTTCTTCGTAGGCTACCTTCTTCTTAGTAGTAGTAGTTCCTTCTGCAAAGAAAAACAAGGAGGAGAAAAGTTCCGTTTTGGCGTCTTCTTATTTTTCCTACTTTTCCATTAATGTTAGTTCGTTCTTTTACTTTGACGTCTTGGTTGTTTTCTCATCGGTAATTCCAATCATATTAACATCCAAATTTCGACGTGATCATGAGCATACAAATTAAATTAATCAAATCACGTGGGATGGCCATGATGAGGAGCGGCTAAATTTCTCGTCTACTCAAAGGGCAACTCGAAGGCGCAGTCCATAGTATTTGTGAGATCTAATCGAATCTTTGTCATTTCTTTTAATTCATTACTATTCGTACATTTTCTGGATTAATTGTTTAGGGTTATTTTGTTAATTGAATGTCAATGGCCGGATATTTAATCTAACCCAATAACCTACTGTCAAATTAACTAAATTGAATCTGTAATTGTTCATTTAGTTAATAATTAGTGGCGACCACCATAATTGGCTTTATGTTGGGGAAACGTAAGATCTAACTTAAATGAACCCTCTTAGCGTGTTTATTGGTTAGGGTTGGGTTTTTCTGGCTTTTAATGCAATTGGGTAATTAAACTCCTGTGGTCGTACCTACGGTTGTTATTTGGTTAGGAAAGCAGTCAACAATCGTACCTTGGCTGTCAAAAAAGTAAGGAAAAACTAGCTGTCAGAACTTATTTGCAGCTATAACTAACTTAGTGACAAATGAATGAAATATTTCTGCGTCAATGATTATTTGATTGGATTGTGCCTGAGAAATTGTTCCTTTGGGTAGAATTTTATTACTTGTTATTTCTATTAAATTATTCTTTGTTTGGTCTCTGGTGATTTATTTAATTGGTATTTTCATTTTCATTTTCTAATTTTGTTTATTTTATTTCTAGTTCTACTCCATCCAAACCCCCTGTTTTTCCCGTTACTTAGAAAGAAACAATTTCCTATCGTTCCTTGAGGAGCGACTCTACTTATCACTCACTGCAATTTAATATTTTCTCAGAGGTAATTCTGGTATATCGGGTTCAGCATACTCCTTGGAATCAGGGTGAAACCACAAGTTCGGCGCCTGTCACACACTTTCTTAAGGAGCATAGATAGATAGAAATGTACGTGAATGTGTTATATGTGTGTGTGTGCGTGCATGTGTGTAATATTCTATATAATTGAATCAAATACAGTAAGAATTCACAACTATTAGATTAAAGGATACATTCTTAACCTAAGAAAATGTAACCTAATCTCACCTTTTTATTGCATTCAACTTCTTCAATGTTAATTTTATTATTTGAAAACAAAAATTGGATGGTATTTTTGTTAATTTTAAACTCTATATATATATTTAAAATATTTTTATTTTGTTCTTCACTGCACGTTCAAAAAAATACTATGGATACTTATTGGATTCCAAAACCCATGAGGGCTCGGGTTTGGGTTTACTTTTTCAGACTCATAAGGATCTGGATCTAGATTTGGGTCTAATTAAATTTAATGGATTTGAATTTGAATCAAAAGGATCCAATCTAAACTCTATCGATTAACATGCCAACATGGAATAATAAATGCTAGAACATAAGCAAAAGAATTCACCAAGTTTTTTTTTCTCCAATATATAAACCAACTTCGTCTCTAATTAGGGCAGCTTGAATTATAATAAATGACCTTCCTTTCTCTCACAGATTCATAATTGTAGACTTGAAACTGGAGGAGAACTACTGACTCTCTGCCTGATGTACAGCTGACATGCTCACTGGACTTGAAATTCTTGTTTGTGATTCTCTGCCTGATGTGTTCATTTGGAGAAATACTGTTGGTCTTTTGATTGTTTTTCTTGTCTTGTGTATGCCACTTTATGATTAGTTTTCAATTTTTCGTCAGTTTTTTTAGGTAATGAAAATGATGGGTTGTAAATATTTGGTAGTTTTATTCCAATTTTCATGTTTATATAAAGTATATGCAACTATGCAAATTGCTCATGGTCTTATTATAAAGATACTCAATAAAGGTTTTTCTATCTTTGCGTGCTATTATTTTGTCCTAAGAGCATGAACATTTTGGTGTGCTATTTATTATTTTGACATTGCTTTGAGCAAGAAATTTAAAGCACAAGAAATAATTAGAGATGAAGTGTAAAGGTTGGGTAAATAATTTCAAATGAGAGAAATATTTATCTTAGTCTTAGTTACCAACATTATTGAAACAATTGGTAACATTTCATTTTTTATTCTAATCATAACATTATTGAGTCAACTGGTAACGTTTCATTACTACCATAACTAAAATAGAATAATTCTAATTATTAGATAAAAAGCTACTTTGGTCATAATAAAAAGTAAGACAAAAAATGAGGGTATTTTGGTCATAGTAAAAATTAAGACAAAAAATGCCTATGCCCCACTTGCTTAGACTCTTCACACTTTCATATGGAGCTAGATAGATAGAAGTGTATTTGAGTGTGTCATATATGTATGTGTGTGTGTGTAATATTCTATATAATTGAATCACATACAGTAAAATTCATCACTATTAGATTAAAGGATACATTATTAACCAAAGAAAATGTAACATAATCTCACCTTTTTATTGCATTCAACTTCTGAATGTTAATTTTATTATTTGAAAACAAAAATTGGATGATATTTCTATTATTTTTATACTCTATTTCTATTTAAAATATTTTTATTTTAGTTCTTCACTGTATGTTCAGAAAAATACCACAAATACTGATTGGATACCAAACCCATGGGGATTTGGGATGACAGTTCGGGTTTGGATTTACGTTTTTAGACTCATAAGAATCTGGATCTGGGTATGTAGGTCTAACTAAATTTAATGGGTTTGGATTTGGATTTGGATCAAAAAAGATAATATCCAATCTAAACTCTATCTATTAACATGCCTACACAGAACAATAATTACTCGAACATAAGCAAAAGATTTCTATTTATAAATGAACATTTAAATGCAAATGTAATTGCATTTTTATGGATTGAAATCTAAGAATTACTCAAATATAAGTAATTAATGATATACTCTAATACATAAATGGGGTTTGGCTAACGGGTGCATAATAAGCACTTGTTAAGAGGTTTCACATGTTAAAGTTTTCTAACAAGAGTAGTTAATTTGAAAAGGTGCTAAATACAAGTTGTGCAATAAATGTGCATTTATTTAATAAATTTGGTGTAAATTAAATGTACTAGCCTGTGCTGATCACCAATTTGAAAAATCCATAAAACATTGTAGATGGCCTTTTAAATGGATTAACAAAAGAGATGTAAATGACAGTTTTTCAAAACCAAGAGAGGTGTTTATGTTACTCTTTGAAACCTGAAGGAGTGTAAGGGATTAGTACCCTTTCCTTTTCTGTTGTTATTTACACCCATGGAATCATATTAAACAAGAAACAAAATACATACTACATAAAAGAATCTGTCTTTTTCATTTTTATTATTGAAATGAATTATCAGCATCCAGTCATATTCAATTCTGTGTTTGCTCAACTAAATAAGCAAAGAACAAAAATTCACAGAATAATGGGACCGTAGGTTTTGGACGATAAACTTGCACCATGGGTTGTTGTAGATAATGTTGGAGATTGCAGTGGGATAGAGGATGTGAAGCTTAGTCGGATTTGAATATCTTGGGTAGATGGAAATATTCAAAATCATTCGTAAGTAAGTGAAGTTTTTGTAACTCTTTTCATAGATGCTATGCATAGAAAGCACAAGTTAAAATCAAATAGTAAATAAACATTTTCAAAATCAAATAGTAAATAAACATTTTTCTCAAATATTATTTTGCTTACATTAAAGTTACTAATCTGAATCAATTTTTTATCTTTCCAACAATCTTTTTATTTCACACACATCACAATATAAAAAGTGTTATAATATTTATTCTAAATAATATTTCAAATAATTTTCTATTTGCACACACAAAATTTCTACACTTAATTAAGCAGATCTGAATTATGTCATGTAATGGTCGACTTCTACACAATCCAAAAGTGACAGCTACGTCGAGTTGTAAAATAATTAGTCATAGAAGAATCAAAAGCAGACAAAAAAAAAGGACGAATTTGCAGCATTTCGTTCTTCATTCACCAAAAGTACCCACGGAGAAAATTTAAAAGTTTTTCTTTTGTTTATTTCCATTTCATTCCAAATATAGCAAAGGCATGGTCCTTTTCCATCACATTAGTCGGTAGAACTTAAATTGTCAAGACCTTAACTTGTTTAAGTTAAAAAAATCGTTGCAGAAATATTTGTCTAATCGTCTTGGGACAATGCAAATTGTTTTGGAGTGACATGTGCAATATGTCACTCCAAAACAAGCAAATCTCTATCAGATCTAGCATGCCAGAAAAGTCACTTTCAATCCAGCTTTATAAGTAATTAAAATCGTTTTCGCCAATTGTTAAACTTTTTGAATCACCAAAATCTTTCTTCAGAGTTGCAATGAATTATTGTCATGCAATTTGTCTTTGCTCTCTTTTTTTTCCTGGAATTAACTTGAAACCACAGAAATTTGAAGTATCCATAATCCAAAGAAAATATTGGTTCAATGTAATGCCTTTGAATGTGAAATCTGGCTCGAAAGTCAATACAGCAAGTCAAGCATCATGATAATAGAGAGCATACTATTGTAGTACAAACTTAAATGATTTTGTTTGCACATATGCTGTGTTTATGTTTCTTTTGCCCAAAATAAAAAATGAAAAAAATCATCAGATTCAACCAGCCTCACCATCGGGATTGCAGTTGAATTTGAGAACAATTGTGCATTTTTTCCCACAATTTTAGAAGAAAATTTGGATTTGAAGAACTAGATGTGATTATGATGGTTGACAAATAATTTCCTAAGTATGATGCTCATCAACGTTCAAAACAAGATGAATAACAAATACTTTGGTCGGGAGCTTTCTTAAGATAGATAGTTCCATGATACTTAAAAGCGGCAATTTGCTGATTTAGCATGGTTTAAATTAATTTTCACTTCGGAGGTCTTTTTTTTCTACAAACTCATATCTAAGATAAGAATCAGGCTATCTTGTTAGATGTTGTGGTATTATCACATTAGAAAACATATAGTTTTGTATCACTAGTATAATTTTCCTTTCATAGGAATCAAATGGAGTAAAATTTGGGGCTAGAGGTTTGATTTGGGTGGTATGGAAGGAGGAATTGTAAATGGTCACGTGGCCCCACTTACAATAGAGTAAAAGTTTCGATTTAACTAGTTTCAATAACCTTTAATACTATGGCCTTCAGAATGCTATCATAATTGTTTTAGTAATTGGGGAACCATAGGGTGACTGAAAAAATGAGATGGATTCACAGCATATCGTTTTTCATTGTCCACAAAATGCCAAAGAAATGCACATCAACAAGGACAAAAGTTTTTCCTTTAAGCACTCGTGTCCATAAAATACCAAAAGAATGTACATCAACAGGGACAAAAGTATTTCCTTTAAGCACTTGTGTCAATTTCATTCCAAGTACACAAAAGGTGCTGTCCTTCTATCACAGTAATCGGATCAATTTTGAGTGGTCAATGAAGACAAAATGGTTTCATACCTCGATAAAGTTAAAAATGTTATTATCAAAACATACGTCTACAACCAATGCTCTTGATTAAAATAATCCTAGCATACTAGCACAGTGAAACTTGTGAGTTATGACAACTAATAGTCTGTCAATCATTTCTTTGTTAGAGCTCTCCTGTGTATTAAATCGGGGGTTTAAACCATGCATAGTACATTAAAAAAGAAACAGTGGTTTCTTTCTTTGAAAAAAATTAGAAGTTACAGTAATACGCTTATCTGATCTGATAATTCAATCCCCAATCATTGTACAACTCTAATTGTTGGAATGTATGCCCTAAAACAATTATTTTATTTAAATACATTCCTAATTAAAGTTGTGTATTTTATGAACTTCTAATTTTATCTGTTTAATATTTGATATAACTGATAAAGTCCTTAGAATATTTATTAATGTGATGGTAGTCACAAGAGTTGTTGACTATGAGATATCAATCACATTTATAATAAATATTCTTAAATTTCCCTAGTCATAGTATTAATGAGACAAGACATTATTAATACGGACAGACTAGTACACAGTTAGCCCCTACTTAGTGTAAGTAGTGGTTGTTCTCATCAACCATGGTATAAGGATACCTAGGCTAATGTGTAGATGGATTGTAAAGTACAAATTCATTGGAGTGATCCACACAGAGATCCCATTAGGATATCTATCTAGTGTCAATGGTTGAATCTCTTATGGAAAATTGTGTAAGTGATCCTAGACTTGAGATCACCATAATATCTTGAGTGTGAATCACTACCTTTTGATTCGTTTCTTGTTACTCACGGTTTGTACCCCACCTCCCCAAGGCTAACCAAAGGGGTTGGCGCTGACTCTCGCCGGGACTTCGAGCATTCAAATAAACTAACTCTAATGAAATAAACTAAAATTCACGTCTTTAATGATATTGGAAACTATAAAATAACGATTAAACTTAAAGTACAATAATCAACTCAAAACACTTAAAACCTCGAGCCATAGTTTAATACATTCCCATGAATACGAAATATTCAAAACCAAAAGAATATACAATTCGTTTCTTCATACTCGAGACAAAAGCCAAAATACAGTGCTAGACCTAACTAGGTCTTTGGATTCTCATCACCTGTTAAGGAAAAACAAAGGGGAACGGGGGTGAGCTAAAAGCTCGTGAATTTCCAAAAGTCATGCATATGCATATAAACGGTAAATTAATAGGCGGTACCATAAACACATGAAGCAAATAAATTAAACATAGAGTAGGATCGTTGGCTCTCGGAGCTCAAATCCACAGTTCATGAACATTTAGAGTAGTCGACACTCCGTCGACTTTCAATCCAAGTAGACGACTCTTCACGCCAAACTCCTTCCACCGAACTCCCCCTAGGCCCGCAAAACACTTAAACACTTAAGCACTTAACCACTCAAGGGACGCGGCCAAGAGTAGTTATATAACACTTTTCTTCTCCAAATTGTAATACAGGCAAAAACACTTAAGTCACCAACTCTACTTAGAAGGGAGCAATAAAGTATACTCTCCTTTAAGCAAGCGGTTCAACAATTTCAAATTCCACATTTTAAACACGTAAAATGTCACGAAGCACGTTCACGCACAAAGCATTTAAATTAAAGCATTTAACATGCATTGGAAACTCACCGATAAAGTAGGGGTTGGAATCCAAATTTTGGTCAAATGGCAAATCAGCACTTAGCCTAAAATAATTAGAAGAGCGAAGATGAGTTTTCTAGTTAATCGACCAAACATAATCTAAGAACAAGTAAGTTCGATGAACTTTCATTTTGAGTTGAAATCTTTGGAAAATCGTAAATTGAGTTATACAAGTCAAAATTGCACAAGGTTGGTACCGTTGGAAACCTCTTTTAAATTTCTAAAACTTTGTAGAAGGCACCCAGTTAAAATTCTGGACAGACACTACCCAGATTTTCAATTAACAAACTGCTACAGTACTGAAATAGAACATAACAGGTTGGCCGACCAGACAAATTTGAAAATTCACTAAAAATTATAGAAAATGAATTGGCCTCTAAAATTTTCACATTTTAAATTAATAAGTAAGAAGTTTCAATTTCCACCCATGACACTCAAATCTGACTCTCGAACAAGAAATTATAGCAGTTCAAATATGGCTGGTTCAAAAACCTGCGTTTTCTGAAATCCAGTTTTATAGGGTAACATTTAGAGCTTCTTTTGAGTGACCAATTATTACTCAAAAATTACCAAATTTGGTACACTAATACTTCCATATATAAGCTAGGTTCATACCAAAATTCAAAAAAAAATTCGAATGGGAAGACAGTTTTCTACTTGCCCAAAATGATCTGGACAACACTTGATCATTCCTGCAAATTTCACTCCCTTTCTTATCATTACCTTTAACACATCCAAATCACTACCGATTGACCCCATTTTCGAACCTAAGCTAATATTAACCTTCCTTAACCCAATAATGATCAAAATTGATACAATTTTAGCTCAAAACTTAGCACTAAAACAGCCACAAAAATCGGACCGCATGCCTGCCCAATTTCCAGTTTTCCTTGTTCCACTAAAACACCAATTTTGCTTAACCCTTGAAAGGATTTTGTGTGGGGTAAATTAACAACTTAACCCTCACATTTAAGCCTCACCATTAACCTTTAAGCTTGCCAAAATCACAGCCGAAATATAAAAAGGAAAACAGCAATTTTTCTTCCTCATTTTCTTCCTTTCCCAACCGGTTTTTCCTTGAGATTTTTCCTCAAATTTTCAGCCACCATTTACATCATATATACTTGCATTGCATCATTAATCATGCTAGAAATCATATTATCACAAGTGTGGGAGTCCAAGAGCCCACTCAATTCAAACCAAAATCATGAAAAATAATTTAATGAAATTTATCATCTAAAATTGCAAACCAACACAAGAATCAACTTCATCAACAAATGTCAAGGTTCTAGCAACCTCTCAAGCTCCCAATCCTAACATCATGCTTAAAAATAGAATTAATAGACAAAGATTCAAGCTTTAGTTCCTTACCACCTCAAGAAGTAGGCAAAATTCTCCCAAGAAATGTTAGACTAAAGCTTCCCAATGCTTCTCCTCAAAGCTCCTCACCCAAGTTCAAGCTCAAGCCAAGATTAATGGAGGTTGTAGGTGGTTTTAGAAGGGAATTTGGTGGAAGAAATTTGATGGAATTTCAAGGGAAGAGGGGAAGGGGAGTTCGGCCAAGAGGAAGAGAGGAAGAGAGGGATTTTTGTGCAATTTTGAATGAATTAAATGAGAAGAGAAAGACAAGACATAAAACTTGTCTTATAACCCCAAAAGTCAACACAAGAATAGTAAGCTTAGTTAGCAATTTTGGAGGAAATTAATTATCTCACTTAGCAAGAGATTAAAGAGTTAATCTGGTTAGGGAGGAGAGATGGAAAGGAATAAAATTGAAGTGATTTGGGGTGAATTAAGTGGAAGAAACAATGGTTAATTAAGATTCTAGTCCAAGAAGATTAATTCAACTTAAACTATGATTTCGAATCCCTAATTATAATTACTCTTTTTAATTCACTCTAATCACTGGATTACATTTCTAACCTTCGGGTGATCATCCTTACACTCCAGCACCACATCACTCATTGCCCGAATTTTTACCCCGTAAAACGTGTTTTTCTCATTTTCTGTCTAATTAATGTTAAAAGGGCAAAGTTTAAAAGTTAAACGAATTATTGATAAACTACAAGAAATTAAGGCTGAAATAAAATCGAGTCACCTCAAGATGACATAAATTAAATGAATAATTAAATAAATAAATTGAATTTTCATTTAAATTTTCTAAAAAATTCGTTTAGATACGATTTTAAAATAATTGAACGAATTACTAACAATAATAACATTATTTAAAATAATACATTTTAACAATATTAAAATAAATTTTTTTGAGGCCCTCACATCCTTTCCCCCTTAAAAGAATTTTGTCCTCAAAATTCTCACCTTGTTAAACAAATAATTCTGGATACTTTTTCTGCATCTCCTCTTCTACCTCCCAAGTCGCCTCCTCGACGTCATGGTTTTTCCATAGAACCTTAACCAAAGGAATTTTCTTCATCCTCAAGTCTTTTACTTCCCGGTCGAGAATTTTCACAGGCTTTTCCTCATACGAGAGCGTCTCATCCACCTCAAGCTCGTCTAATTGCAACAGATGAGTCTGGGTGATACTTCTTGAGCATCAAGACATGAAAGACATTGTGAATCTTCGACATCTTGGGGGTAAATCCAATTGATAAGCCACTTTCCCAATTGTTTGAGAATCTCAAATGGTCCAACGTGCCTTGGCTTCAATTTCTTCCCCTTCTTCGACACTACTCCACTTTTCAGGCTTGACCCATGAAAACTTTATCACCCACCTCAAATTCCAAATCTTTTCTCCTATTATCGCATAACTCTTTGGCGACTTTGAACTGTTAGAATCCTTTCCCTAACCAACTTCACTTTCTCATAAGCTTCCTCAATCCAAGGTATAGCAATTGGGTTAAGAACCTTCTTTTCACCCACTTCATCCCAATGAATCGGTGACCTACACCTCCTTCCATAGAGTGCCTCATACGGTGCCATTTGAATCGAGGCATGGTAGCATTGTGTATGCAAACTCAACCAGTGTCATGTACTAGCTCCAACTCTCTCCAAAATCTATTATACAAGATCTTAACATGTCTTCTAGGGTTTGGATGATTAGCCAGGCCATCATGCGAGGGTGATAGGCTATACTTAACTTAATTTTAGTTCCCAAAGTCTCTTGCAACTTCTGCCAAAACCTTGAAACAAACATAGGGTCTCTGTCGGAAACAATACTTACTGGAATTCCATGCAACCTTACTATCTCGTCCAAATAAAGTTTGGCCAATTTCTCTAAAGGATACTTCATGTTCACTGGTAGGAAGTGAGCAAACTTAGTGAGTCGGTCAATCACTACCCAAATGGCATCGTGACCCTTTTGACTCCTTGGCAGACCAGTGACAAAATCCATGGTAATATACTCCCATTTCCATTCGGGGATTTCTAAAGGTTGTAAAGTCCGAGGGTTTTGGTGTTCGACTTTAACCTGTTGACAAGTAAGGCAGGTCTGCACATATTTGGCTACATCTTTCTTCAATTCATCCCACCAGTACAATCCTCTCAAATCTTGGTACATCTTATTATACTTAGACCGATGTGCTTCTTCCAAAATCCCTTTCTTTAATACCTCATCGTTCGGCACTACTATCCTTTCTCGGAACCTCAATACACCTTCTAGCCTTGTCTTAAAGTCCTGGGTCTCCCTTTCTGAACTTTCTCCAGAAATTTCTGCACTACGGGATCTTTTGTGCTTCCTTGATCCGATCCCAATAATGGAGACCTTAGTTCCGTTCCCAAAATGACCTTTTGAGTCCCTAAATAAGGTTTCCACTCGCTCACTTGCTCCAACATTTCCCATTCTTTCACTATTAACCCCGCTACTTGAGCCTTGCGACTTAACTCATCAGCCACGACATTTGCCTTTCCAGGGTGATATTTTATTGAGCAATCATAGTCTTCTAGGAACTCTACCCACCTCCTTTGCCTCAAATTCAACTCCTTTTGAGAGAACAAATACTTTAAACTCTTGTGGTTCGTGAACACCTCAAAAGTTACTCCATATAAATAATGTCTCCACTTTTTCAAAACAAAGATTACCGCCGCGAACTCTAGATCATGTGTCGGGTAGTTCTATTCATGAGGTTTCAACTTCCTAGAGGCATATGCTATGACTTTTCCATTTTGCATCAAAACACAACCTAGTCCGTCCTTAGAGGCATCTGAATACACTACAAATCCTTCTTTGCCATCAGGTAAAGTCAAAATTGGCGCCTCAGTGAACCGCTTCTTCAACTCTTGAAACCTCTCTTCACACTTAGGGCTCCAAATGAATTTTCCATGTTTCCTAGTCAAGTCGATCAAAGGCCCAGTGATTCTTGAGAAATCACAGAATGAATCGACGATAGTAACCAATAACCCTAAGAAACTTCTAATCTCAGTGATTCTCAGGCCGTTTCCAATTAGTAATCGCTTCCACTTTAGTTAGGTCAACTGCAATTCCTTCCTTAGAAATTTTATGCCCTAGAAAAGATATATCCTCCAACCAAAATTCACACTTACTGAACTTGGCAAACAACTTGTGTTCTCGGAGGGTTTGTAGTACAATCCTCAAATGTTCGGCATGATCCTCTTGGGTTTTGGAATACACAAGTATATCTTCAATAAAAATCACAAAAAATCGATCCAAGTAGGGCTTAAATACCCATTGTATCAAATCCATGAATGTAGCCGGAGCATTAGTCAATCCAAAGGGCATCACTACAAACTCGAAGTGGCCGTACCTCGAATTAAAAGCCGTTTTCGGTACATCCTCTTTTCTAATTCTCAACTGGTAGTACCCTTGTCTAAGATCTAATTTGGAGAATACCACTGACCCTTGTAACTGATCAAACAATTCATCAATGAGTGGTAAGGGATACTTGTTCTTGATTGTCACATCATTCAACCCCCGATAGTCTATACACAGCTTTAGACTACCATCTTTGTTTTTAACAAATAGAACCGGTGCCCCCCATGGAGAATCACTTTCTCTAATGAACCCTCGATCCAAAAGATCTTGTAACTGTATCTTCAACTCTTTAAGTTCAGCCGGAACCATTCTATAGGGAGTTTTAGAAATTGTCGCCGTTCCAGGCACTAGATCAATCTTAAACTCTACTACCCGCTCAGGAGGCAAAGACTCCAATTCCTCGGGAAATACATCAGGAAAATCCTTCACAACCGGCACTTCTTCCAAATTCACCTTATTGTTCGGAAGGTTTATAAGGAAAGCCAAATACCCTTGAGCCCCCTTATTCATCAACACAAGAATCAACTTCATCAACAAATGTCAAGGTTCTAGCAACCTCTCAAGCTCCCAATCCTAACATCATGCTTAAAAATAGAATTAATAGACAAAGATGCAAGCTTTAGTTCCTTACCACCTCCAAGAAGTAGGCAAACATTCTCCCAAGAAATGTTAGACTAAAGCTTCCCAATGCTTCTCCTCAAAGCTCCTCACCCAAGTTCAAGCTCAAGCCAAGATTAATGGAGGTTGTAGGTGGTTTTAGAAGGGAATTTGGTGGAAGAAATTTGATGGAATTTCAAGGGAAGAGGGGAAGGGGAGTTCGGCCAAGAGGAAGAGAGGAAGAGAGGGATTTTTGTGCAATTTTGAATGAATTAAATGAGAAGAGAAAGACAAGACATAAAGCTTGTCTTATAATCCCAAAAGTCAACACAAGAATAGTAAGATTAGTTAGCAATTTTGGAGGGAAATTAATTCTCTCACTTAGCTAGAGATTAAAGAGTTAATCTCGGTTAGGAGGGAGAGATGGAAAGGAATAAAATTGAAGTGATTTTGGGTGAATTAAGTGGAAGAAACAATGGTTAATTAAGATCCTAATCCAAGGAGATTAATCCAACTTAAACTATGATTTTGAATCCCTAATTATAATTACTCTTTCTAATTCACCTCTAATCACTGGATTACATTGCTAACCTTCGAGTGATTATCCTTACACTCCAGCGCCACATCACTCACTTCCCAAATTTTCACCCGGTAAAGCGTGTTTTCTCATTTTCTGTCTAATTAATGTTAACGGGGCACATTTTAAAAGCTAAACGAATTATTGATAAACTACAAGAAATTAAGGGTGAAATAAAATTGAGTCACCTAAAGATGAAATAAATTAAATAAATAATTAAATAAATAAATTGAATTTTCATTTAAATTTTCTGAAAAATTCGTTTAGATACGATTTTAAAATAATTAAACAATTACTAACAATAATAACTTTATTTACAATAATACATTTTAACAATATTAAAATAAATTTTTTTGAGGCCCTAACAGGATTCACCACTCCGATAGTGGGAGATGATATCCAGTAAGGCTACTAGTTGGAATGTAACCTTAGTAGTCGACTACATTAGGTTAATTGAAGAGTGTCTTCAAATTAACATAATCTAAGGTTAATTCCGGGAACTAGAAAATTAATTAGTCATTAGGGAATTGGCACTTGTTCCTTATTCCCAGACTATTAGGATATCAATGGTGAAAGGATAATAATTACACAGTAATTTTTCATGAAAAGGTTAGGTCAAAATTCCCCTTGACCAATTCCAAATACCTGGGTAGTTGTGATGTGTTGCTAGACACCGCTCACAATTTATAATTATGAATAATTAATTATTATAATTAATGATAAAATAAAGGTGTTTATTTTATCTAATTCTTTTGAGAATTATAATTCAAAATTATTACAGTGTATTTGGAACCTATTGGATCACTGCGCTTAAAGATTGATTACGGATTTAAATTGTGTGTCCAAGTAGGGACTTGGAAATAAATACTTCTGGGGTTTAATTATAAAGATAAGTAACTCCTGGGGTCATCTGACAGATGAGATAAAATGGTTATCTCTTATCTGTCATATAACAGAAAGGATAGAATCTCATCAGATGTTACGGTGGTTTGATTTTGAATCAAACCACCTGACTCTATCCTCCTTCCTTCTCTCTTATCTCTCTCTCTCTCCTATTAATATCATCAGATGTTACGATAGGTGGGTTAGTTGATCACCCGATGAGTCTGAGAGAGGCTAGGTATTACGATGCAGAGAGAAAACTTCGGCGGTCGAGAGCTTGAGTGAAAAAGAAAAGGCTAGCACCTGTTCTTTACTCACACACACACAAATCATAGAGACGATCAGGCCAGAAGCACTCTCACGTGGATTACAGTAGAGGCAGAACATCTGGACTACTACTTAGGGGATTCTCAGCCATCTCAATGAGTCAGAGGCATCGTCTGTTGGATTAAGGTAATCCTCTAGAACCCCCTCGTGAAATCATAATGAGAACCTAGGGTGATTCCTGGTGGGAGTTGGGGCTAAAATTTTAATTTTTTATTTGTGCGATGCCCCAATTCCTAACTGTAGTATCGGAGCCATCTCTAGCGTTTACGTATGATTTTGTATATTATTGCTCATGGATTAATTTCTGTTTGGATGATATATGTATACGTGTGCAGAATTTTTGGATGAAAATTGCAGGTTTAATTTGATTAAAGTAGTTTTGCAATCTAGAAAAATTTATGTTGCAAAATTGTTGAATCTGTGACTTGTTTTCCCACTTAAATGGTTGTAATTGTTGTTGTCGGATGATTTTTACGTAGATTCGTAGTAGTCAATGTGGCTCGAAAGTCACAACTTCGGATCCATGAGGATCCGAGCCTTACCTCGAGGATCATGTTCGCATCTCGGATCCGCGTGGCTGATCCGCGAACTTCGCCTCGCGAATGCTGATCGCATTTCAGAAACATGGTGGGATCCGCGAACTAACCGCGGATCGATCAGATTCGCCCTCGGTTTCCGATCCAGCGGGGATCCGCAAATTGTGGCTCGCGGATCGGGCTCGTGGATCCTTTGCAGGGTCTTCAGAAGTGGATCAGCGCAGCATGGATCCAGGTGGATTGGATCGCTGATCCTTTTGGAAACAAAATTCTGTGAAATAAAATTTTTGAAAAACTGAGTTTTCAATTTCTGAAAATTTTCTGATTCTGATCCGAATTTTAATTGTTAAAATTTGCTGTGAATTTTTTTTTATTTCATGTTTTATTGGGTCAGGAATTGATTTGAAATTTAATTTGATTAATTCAAATTATATTCCAATTATTTTCTAATTTTGTTAGGAATTAAAATGACCTAATAAAATTAATTTTACCAAAACTTCTTGCACATGTATGGTCTTAGAATTTGTTTGGGATCTTGATATATATAAAATCCAAATAATCCATGAATGATTGTTTTTCCATACTTTCATTTAATTTAAAGTTGTTTAAATTCGTGTGGATGCATGGTGGATGGTTGTGGATATAAACCCAATATGATTGTGGAATGGTTGAGTGGTTGTAATTTTATAAATAGTGCCTGCGTGTCCTGCCTTTCTCATTTCTCTAATTGTAATTTCTTTCCTCATCTAATTCCCCCCGAATGTAACTCGGGGTTTCTGATATTCTATCTGTAATGTACAATAGATAGGAATAGATGATAGGAAATTATGTTTTTTAGCATAGAAATTGTAAATTGGAAGATGAAGGAAGGAGCAGTGCAACCAGAAGGAGGAAATTTGTTTTAACCGTAGTCAACCATTAATTTTCCTAATGGTCGGAGAAATTAATTTAGGAATATCCACAACCATCCACGTTTTACTTTATGCTATATTTATTTGTGAAATATTTATATGCATGATTGTTGATGAGACCATCAAATGTTTTTCCAAAACTTCAAACTAAATTAAAAATGTTTTGGAAAAAGAAATAAATCCCTCAAATCTAATATTAAATCCAGTTTTCCTTCCATCATTATAGTATAAAACAAAATTTGGTTATTAAGTGCTAGTTTGTTGGGATTCACCCAAGATTGCCTTATTTACTACATGTTTTTACTATAAGAAATGTTCTTGATAATGATGGGTTTGATTTAACTAAAACTATGGTTTGTTGGGATTCACTCAAGACCATGAATTTTAGAAGCAAGGGTTAGGTTAATACATAATATGTAAAATCAAGAGTTGATACCTAACGGATTTAGAAATTACAAAGGGTTGTAATTGGTAAAGTACTTACCTGTTAAGATTATTTTTGATTTGTTGGGATTCACTCAAGGTCAATGATAGGGATTTTTCTTAACTCCTCAAATTTTAAAAAACCTTTATAACCCTATATTACCGCAAGTATACGGATCGTTTGTTGAGTATAGGGAAATAAGGTGTCGATCCCACGAGAAAGAGTGTCAAGTACCAGTGATTTTCAAACACCTCTATTATTTAGACTATCACAAGTAAAATAAAAGGGCGAAGGCGGTAAACCGTCCTTAGGAAGAGGATTAAGCGATTAAAACTGACCGCTAGGTGTCGAAGACATCCAATTGGCGGTAGAAAGGAAATAACAAGAAAGTAAGTAAAGAGTTAAGATCCTAGAGCTTTAGAATCCCTTGTTAAGTTAGATTAGAAGTTAGTCAAGTTTATTATGTCCTTTCTCCAATGATGTGCTAAGGTGTAACTTCCTTTTTTATGCCATCACTTTCGTCAATGGTCATGTATAGTGCAAGCTCTCACTTAAGATAAGCTAGTCACTCGGAATCGCTTTCGCCCGCCAATTCCTTAACTCCTTGGAATCTTCCTCGACCTATTTTCATGGAGAAAAGAGAGAAACAAGTAAATAAGCTCAATGAAGTTATAGTTTAAAACCAAAACCAACCAACTATATTCACTACTTTCATGAGAATATAAGTTAGTGTTTAAGATCTTAGATCTTATTGAAGGCAAGTTTTTCATTGCTCATTAACACCAAACCATTTATAGTTGGTAGCTAATCAACCATAAAGCATAAGCACAAGTCTTAAACTAGCAAAATCAATGAGAACATAAATAACTCAACTACTTCATAATCACAACTGCAACAAGTTCATCCTCACTCTAGGATTTGAGAGGCTTAACTACACATACTACTACTAACTATACTACTAAACTAATGAACTAGTGAAGACTACATGCCTCTTCTCTACTTTCTACATCTCCTTCTAATCTCCCTTTCAAATGTTTACAAGAGGTCCTATTTATAGATGAATTCATCCATAAACTTCCAAAACTTTATCATGTGAATACAAGAAAAGTTTGGCTTTGAAAAGTCAAAGAAATTGGCTTCTTGAATCTCTTGTCTTCATGTATTTAATCCATTGAATTTCAACATCAAATGAGTTGTAATGTTGAAGCAAATTGTGTTTTGAATTTGCTATGAGTTGTTCCTTCAACATCACAAGATTCTTCACGCAGCTTTCATTGAAATTCGTCTGAAAATTGAGCTGGAAGTGAGCCGGAAAACTGGAATTCGGCTACAACTTGCAGCTGTCATTTTCTGACGATCCGCGATGTGGATCCGCGAGGAAGAGGATCGCGGATCACATCGCGGATCTGCTTCCCCTGTCTTCTGTGAGAGGGATTCGCGAGCTAATCATTTTTTCAGCTTGTTGCTTCGAGTTTCGACTCGCGAATCTCCTTGAAACTTGCAAATTCCAAGCTTTTTGTCGTGAAATTGGTGCGTTAATTGCTCCGACTTTTATCCTTTAATTCTTCGATAGTTGAATTGCATTTTCCATTTTCCAATTTGAAATTTCTTCCACTTTGGAAATTTCAATTTTCAACTTTTCTTCCAAGCTTCTTTTTGGAAATTTCTTCTCATTTTGTCCTCATTTGATAATTGGACAAGCAATCCTACAAAAACATGAAATTTCACCACATTAATCCACAAAAATGCACTTTTCTATTTAAACCACAAAATGTAGAATTTCAATAGAAACCCTAGTTCATTAGCTACAAAAATACCAAAAAACACACAAAAACTACATAATTAAACTTATTAAAAATATGCAAAATATTGACTTATCAATTCCCCCACACTTGAACCATTGCTTGTCCTCAAGCAATAAGAAATACAAACCAACAATGATTAAAGTGTATGTGCACCTTTTAATTCAATTTCTGAAAACAAGGTAGAAAACCATTTTGCAATCATCCATTAAACCACAAAGTACTTATAATATCAAGTAAAAGAGAGTAATCATACCATAATTTCAAGTAGCTCAATTCAATTTCTCATTCCTCACCCAATTTCATACGCAAAGTGAATCATATAGTCAATAATGCTTCCTAAACCCATAATCATTTGCAAGAGATTTATTCATATAATATAGCAACCATATATTTAAATTGTGAAAATACCTTTTGACGAGAAGATCGACATTTTTAGATGAAGATCCCCTGTTACTCAACATTTCACTTATTTGTCTACTTTTATCCAAGTACCGTTTGACGCGAAAGTCGACATTTTTAGATGAAGACTCCTGGTTACTAAGCACATTGAAGTAGAGCTTTCATTTTTTCTTTTTTTTCTTCTTTTCTTCTTTTTTTTTTTTAATCATAGAAACATAAATATTCCCTCAAAAGAATAATCATGAGAAAAGTATTACATATATCAACCACATTTATCACTCTACTATGCAAAAAATCAAATAAAGAAAAGAAATCTCCTTTAAACATACAACATTAGGCATAATTTCCTCCATTTTACAAGATATACTTTCCTTAAATTGCAAAAATTTTAATCACAAAATAGTCATCTCCAAGTTAATTGAGAATTTGAAACAAATTGGTACAGGATTGGCAAAAAATTTTAGCAAATTTTAGCAAATTTTTACCATATCTCAATTCAATCACATAATAAAACATATAAGCACAATTTCCTCCCCCCACACTTAAAATGCACATTGTCCTCAATGTGTAAGAAGGAATAATAAGATAAGATAGATAAGAAAGTAATACTCCCGATTAATGTGATTGAATTGGTCCACTTTGCCATTTGCCATTGAATAACCTTGAATGCCTGAAAATTTTGACAAGAAACTGCAGGAAAAGGTTAAACTCCTTGGATCCGCGAATCACAGGTCACGTTTCGGTGCGCGGATTTGGCTGGGTAGCTCAAGTTGATCCGCGACCCATGGATCCGCGATGAGTACATCGCCTTTCACTTCGCGGATGTTCAGAAAACTTCTCTGATCATGATCCGCAAGCCTCAGATCCGCGGCACACCTCGCGTATCAACTCGCGGATCCTTCTGGAAATTCAGTTCTGCAGTTTTTCTGCAACTGTTTCATTGGTTTCTCATTTGCTACTATTTCCAGAATAAAAATCCTGTTTGTTAATTATACAATACACCTTCTCTAACACATGTAACATGATCAAAAAAACATAATTAACCTCAATTCTTGAATCAAAAACAACTAAAACACAAATTGAGGTATGAAGATGTTTGCATTTTCACTATTCATCGTGCACCAAAAAGGTCAAATTTTGCAATGCTTGATATTCCTACAAGACAAACGCAACAAACATACTTAAAAACATTAAACAAACATGCTCAAACATTAAATCACACCAAACTAACTTAAACTTTAACAAAATTGGGTTGCCTCCCAACAAGCGCTTTTATAGTCATTAGCTTGACTACATTCCCTTATTCATCAAGGAGGTTTAGTCAATGAATAATCCACCAATTGAGAGCGAGGTGGATCATTAAAAGGTGACTCAATCATGTGAGTCTTATCAAATGATAAGAAAGAAGGAAGAGGTTTACAAATCTCAAGTGTTTCATAGATATTACCTTGTAATTCCACCACTTGAGAACTTATCAAAGGAATGTCCAAATGGCCTTCTTGGGGTAGGATGATCTTGGAATCCATACATTCACCACATTCCTCAAAAGGGGTTATATATGCATCATTCATGCTTACCTCTTGAGGTTCAAAATTCATTCCAAAGTTACCATCATGTGAAATGGACATTTTATCATTAAAATGCAAATAAGATTCATCATTGTCATCAAAATGTAATCCACTTTCACATGCAACATTCCCATCATTAATGTTAGGGTCAATTTGCATTTCACCACATGACATAGCTTCACTCAAAGATTGCAATTGTTGTTGTAATCTATCAAGTCCTTCATCTAATCTTTTCTCAATCTTATCAAAACGATCGGAAGTTGTTTTAGCAATTTTTTTCAAAAGCCACTTCCCAAGATGGGTTGGATTCATATTGAACACCATTAGGTTGGTAATCATGAAAATGTGAAGAAGTATCACATGGATTATTCCAACCACAAGTATAAGAATTATCACAATTAACACCATTTTGATCAAAACAAGAATTGTAATGCTCAAATTCACCATAATCCACATGTTGTGCTTGCATACATGTATATGTAGCATGATTATTTGCACACAAGTCACAAATCACATAATTAGAATTAAAAGCATTTGCATTCCTTTTTTGTTCAAGCAAATTCGTAATGGTATCCTTTTGCACATTTAATGCAATATAATAAAGATTAGCCTTAATACTCCTTGTGCATTCATCGAATGACATACCTTTGAACATCCTTTGATTACCTCCATGGATATAGCCTTGAAAATTGTAGGGGTCCATTGCCAAACTTCCTTCTCTCAAGCTTTGATCCACGTTGTTGCTATCCTTCTTTAAAACCTAAAATGCTTAAAAGCAAGATTAGTGAAGAAGAATAGTTAATAAAACACAAACTAAAAAACATAAATATAAAAATGTCTAAAGTAATAGAATTGTTCTTAGCACCGATATTGAACAAATCTCTTCCCTAGCAACGGCGCCAAAAACTTGATAGGGATTTTTCTTTACTTCTCAAATTTTAAAAAACCTTTATAACCCTATATTACCGCAAGTATACGGATCGTTTATTGAGTATAGGGAAATAAGGTGTCGATCCCACGAGAAAGAGTGTCAAGTACCGGTGATTTTCAAACACCTCTATTATTTAGACTATCACAAGTAAAATAAAAGGGCGAAGGCAGTAAACCGTCCTTAGGAAGAGGATTAAGCGAACCGACTGCTAGGTGTCGAAGACATCCAATTGGTGGTAGAAAGGAAATAACAAGAAAGTAAGTAAAGAGTTAAGATCCTAGAGCTTTAGAATCCCTTGTTAAGTTAGATTAGAAGTTAGTCAAGTTTATTATGTCCTTTCTCCAATGATGTGCTAAGGTATAACTTCCTTTTTTATGCCATCACTTTCGTCAATGGTCATGTGTAGTGCAAGCTCTCACTTAAGATAAGCTAGTCACTCGGAATCGCTTTCTCCAATTCCTTAACTCCTTGGAATCTTCCTTGACCTATTTTCATAGAGAAAAGAGAGAAACAAGTAAATAAGCTCAATGAAGTTATAGTTTAAAACCAAAACCAACCAACTATATTCACTACTTTCGTGAGAATATAAGTTAGTGTTTAAGATCTTAGATCTTATTGAAGGCAAGTTTTTCATTGCTCATCAACATCAATTTATTTATAGTTGGTAGCTAATCAACCATAAAGCATAAGCGCAAGTCTTAAACTAGCAAAATCAATGAGAACATAAATAACTCAACTACTTCATAATCACAACTGCAACAAGTTCATCCTCACTCTAGGATTTGAGAGGCTTAACTACACATACTACTACTAACTATACTACTAAACTAATGAACTAGTGAAGACTACATGCCTCTTCTCTACTTTCTACATCTCCTTCTAATCTCCCTTTCAAATGTTTACAAGAGGTCCTATTTATAGATGAATTCATCCATAAACTTCTAAGACTTTATCATGTGAATACAAGAAAAGTTTGGCTTTGAAAAGTCAAAGAAATTGGCTTCTTGAATCTCTTGTCTTCATGTATTTAATCCATTGAATTTCAACATCAAATGAGTTGTAATGTTGAAGCAAATTGTGTTTTGAATTTACTATGAGTTGTTTCTTCAACATCGCAAGATTCTTCACGCAGCTTTCATTGAAATTCGCGTCTGAAAATTGAGCTAGAAGTGAGGTGGAAAACTGGAATTCGGCGGCAACTTGCAGCTGTCATTTTCTGACGATACAAAGTGCTCCTTTATCACTCGAGACTTAAACTTTTTTCCGGTAAGTTGCGTTCTCGTTGGATTGGTCCATGTGTCGTTTTTAATGTTTTTCATTTTGGTGTAGTGGAAATCCAAAGTTTGAAGACGGAGAAAAAGTTTGTGGTCAATGGTCACCGTCTTAAGCCTTATGATGAGGGATTTAATGTTGAGGAAGTGGAGATCATCAATCTTGAAGATTCGGATTATGCAACTTGAGAGTTATCACTATGTCTAGCCAAAGACGTTAAAGGCGCTAATTGGGAGGCAACCCAAGAATTTTGATTTTTTATTATTTTATGTTTTGATTTCATGTTTTCGTGTAGAAGCTGAGTATTCCTTGTATTCCAATAGAAAACTGGTGGTCATAGGCCGTGGGCACGTCTTGCCGAATCTTTGTCCAATTGTGGAATCAAGACATTGGTCAGAAGACTTTCAATGTTAAAGCGTGCCCACGCTCTACGTCAAGTTTGCTCACTATTATTCAAGACATTAGTCAGAAGACTTTCAATGATAAGGCGTGCCTGTGCCTTACAGAAGAGAGCCTTCTGCCAAAGACAACGGTTTTCTTAATAAAAAAAAAAAATCAACGTTGGATAGAAAACTTCCTATGTTAAGGTGTGCCCACGCCTTGAGGAAGAGAGTCTTCTAACCATTTCAAAAAAAAAGGGTCAAAGGTCAAAAGTCAAAGCCCTAATTCTTTCCTTTTTCTCCCTTTTCTTTTTCTTCTTTTTTTCTTCTTGTCTCTTTTGTCTTTCTTCCTTTTCTTCTTCTTCTTTTCTTTTCTTTCTTCTTGTTCTACTACCAAAGCCATTGCCACATGCTATTCCACCATGGCTAGAATGTGGCTGCTTATTTTGCCTTTGTGGAGTTCACACCACCTTCTCCTCCCATTCATAGCCTTGCTCTTTAGGGAAGTCTTCGGCTCTTTCTATTTATTTTATTACATTAAGGACAATGTCGTGCTCAGGTGTGGGGGGAGGAATACTTTGGCTTTGCTGATAATTTTACTTGCTTTTCAAATTAGTTTCAATTTTTTTTCATTTTCATGAAGTTTCAATTTTAGTTTTCAATTTTTCTGTTTTTTCATTTTTCAAGTTTTAGACTTCTTTAGGACTTAGTTGGTCTTATGTGGCCAAGATGCAATTATGAGTAGTATAATATCACTAGCATGAAGATTCTATTTACTTGCAATTGAGTTGAATGATGGATGTTCTTGACATGACATATAGCCATTTGTGAGTTTTTGAGATTAAATATCTCGTTATTCAAAAATTTGTTCTGCATCCCTTCTTGAGTGTAATTATCACACCAAGTTAGATCATTCTAGAACTTGCTATGACGTACATGTCAAGACCACATTGTTGAGTTTGATGTATGAAAATGATAAGGGCAATTAGGTTTAACCCTTTTGGCTTTCTTAGGACCTGTCCTAATTGAATTTTCCCTGTAGTTGACCAAGTTTGGGCCTTAACCTTTTTTTTTGTTTAACAACACCTTTTATCATCCTTTAACCTCTTTGTTTTAAGACCTCTTTGTTTGAAACCAATGTCAGAGGAATACCTTAATGTTCTTTTGCATGATGATATTACAAGTAGAAGAAGTTGATTATATCTGTAACTAGCAAGTGCTTTTATGTTCTTATATTTATGCTTTGAAAAAAAAAACGTTGGACAGAAGACTTCCGCTATTAAGGCATGCCTACGCCTTGTGGAAGAAGTCTTTTGCCCGGAAAAAAAAAAAGAGAAAAAAATGTGTGAAGTACTCTTGTAAATAAGAGTGATGTTTTGATAGTTGGGTCAACCCTTGTGTTATGTATGCACTTGCTATGTTTGGAAGTTTGTGTCATGCTAGAGCTAATTATGAAGATGTAAGTGATAGTCCAATTCATATATAGGACGATTGGGTATTTCCTTTGATATACGTAACCTAAATCACCTTTTTGTCTAACCTTTACCCTAAACCCCGTTACAATCCTTGTTAAAAACCCTTTGATTCTTGCATTTAAATTCATATTCAGTGGTGGAGATGTGATAGATTAGCAAACTTATGGCAATGTCTTTCTGTGGTGTTGATTTAAGCGTATATGTCCTTTATTTTAAACATCTTGAGTGCTGAGAGCATACACTATTATCCCCGTGAGAATTGTCAAGCCTTGAACATCCTAACTTTAATGAGATTGTTGAGGAAAGGTGGAATATTTGTGCTAGTCTATTATGCTATTCTACAATTGTCGTCTTGGTTTAGAGTTTTTGGACTAGTGAATGCTTGAGGGCAAACATTGTCTAGGTGTGGGGGAATTTGTTAAGTCCCTAATTGTGCACATAATTTATGGAGATTTCCCTTTTATTATGCCAAGATATTGTGTTAATTGCTTGATTCTACTCATATTTGATTTTTGGCATTGATTCTAGGTCATTGGAATTACATGGGAGTTAAAAGCGCAATTAAGTGGAAATTCCAGAGGCCATTGGCTGATAAAGCGTGGGCACGCTCTACTCTGCCATAAATGATGGACGCCTAATTGTACTCGAATTGGCCCCACATGGAATCCTTGCTAACAAAACAAACTCACACCTTTGGAGGAATCGGAAACTGATTTTTAGGAATAAATTTGATTTCCTTTTCTTATTGTTAGGCTTATTTGTTAATATCCTAATTGTAATAGGATTCTTATTACAATTGGTGATTGGCAAGTATTAATAGGAAAAAGAAGGACAAGGGACGCAGACTTGTTTTGGAGAAGTTTGGCAGCTTTCGTTCCATTGCCTTTTACTTCTTCGTAGGCTACCTTCTTCTTAGTAGTAGTAGTTCCTTCTGCAAAGAAAAACAAGGAGGAGAAAAGTTCCGTTTTGGCGTCTTCTTATTTTTCCTACTTTTCCATTAATGTTAGTTCGTTCTTTTACTTTGACGTCTTGGTTGTTTTCTCATCGGTAATTCCAATCATATTAACATCCAAATTTCGACGTGATCATGAGCATACAAATTAAATTAATCAAATCACGTGGGATGGCCATGATGAGGAGCGGCTAAATTTCTCGTCTACTCAAAGGGCAACTCGAAGGCGCAGTCCATAGTATTTGTGAGATCTAATCGAATCTTTGTCATTTCTTTTAATTCATTACTATTCGTACATTTTCTGGATTAATTGTTTAGGGTTATTTTGTTAATTGAATGTCAATGGCCGGATATTTAATCTAACCCAATAACCTACTGTCAAATTAACTAAATTGAATCTGTAATTGTTCATTTAGTTAATAATTAGTGGCGACCACCATAATTGGCTTTATGTTGGGGAAACGTAAGATCTAACTTAAATGAACCCTCTTAGCGTGTTTATTGGTTAGGGTTGGGTTTTTCTGGCTTTTAATGCAATTGGGTAATTAAACTCCTGTGGTCGTACCTACGGTTGTTATTTGGTTAGGAAAGCAGTCAACAATCGTACCTTGGCTGTCAAAAAAGTAAGGAAAAACTAGCTGTCAGAACTTATTTGCAGCTATAACTAACTTAGTGACAAATGAATGAAATATTTCTGCGTGCGTCAATGATTATTTGATTGGATTGTGCCTGAGAAATTGTTCCTTTGGGTAGAATTTTATTACTTGTTATTTCTATTAAATTATTCTTTGTTTGGTCTCTGGTGATTTATTTAATTGGTATTTTCATTTTCATTTTCTAATTTTGTTTATTTTATTTCTAGTTCTACTCCATCCAAACCCCCTGTTTTTCCCGTTACTTAGAAAGAAACAATTTCCTATCTGTTCCTTGAGGAGACGACTCTACTTATCACTACTGCAATTTAATATTTTCTCAGAGGTAATTCTGGTATATCGGGTTCAGCATACTCCTTGGAATCAGGGTGAAACCACAAGTTCGGCACCTGTCACACACTTTCTTAAGGAGCATAGATAGATAGAAATGTACGTGAATGTGTTATATGTGTGTGTGTGCGTGCATGTGTGTAATATTCTATATAATTGAATCAAATACAGTAAGAATTCACAACTAATTAGATTAAAGGATACATTCTTAACCTAAGAAAATGTAACCTAATCTCACCTTTTTATTGCATTCAACTTCTTCAATGTTAATTTTATTATTTGAAAACAAAAATTGGATGGTATTTTTGTTAATTTTAAACTCTATATATATATTTAAAATATTTTTATTTTGTTCTTCACTGCACGTTCAAAAAAATACTATGGATACTTATTGGATTCCAAAACCCATGAGGGCTCGGGTTTGGGTTTACTTTTCGACTCATAAGGATCTGGATCTAGATTTGGGTCTAATTAAATTTAATGGATTTGAATTTGAATCAAAAGGATCCAATCTAAACTCTATCGATTAACATGCCAACATGGAATAATAAATGCTAGAACATAAGCAAAAGAATTCACCAAGTTTTTTTTTCTCCAATATATAAACCAACTTCGTCTCTAATTAGGGCAGCTTGAATTATAATAAATGACCTTCCTTTCTCTCACAGATTCATAATTGTAGACTTGAAACTGGAGGAGAACTACTGACTCTCTGCCTGATGTACAGCTGACATGCTCACTGGACTTGAAATTCTTGTTTGTGATTCTCTGCCTGATGTGTTCATTTGGAGAAATACTGTTGGTCTTTTGATTGTTTTTCTTGTCTTGTGTATGCCACTTTATGATTAGTTTTCAATTTTTCGTCAGTTTTTTTAGGTAATGAAAATGATGGGTTGTAAATATTTGGTAGTTTTATTCCAATTTTCATGTTTATATAAAGTATATGCAACTATGCAAATTGCTCATGGTCTTATTATAAAGATACTCAATAAAGGTTTTTCTATCTTTGCGTGCTATTATTTTGTCCTAAGAGCATGAACATTTTGGTGTGCTATTTATTATTTTGACATTGCTTTGAGCAAGAAATTTAAAGCACAAGAAATAATTAGAGATGAAGTGTAAAGGTTGGGTAAATAATTTCAAATGAGAGAAATATTTATCTTAGTCTTAGTTACCAACATTATTGAAACAATTGGTAACATTTCATTTTTTATTCTAATCATAACATTATTGAGTCAACTGGTAACGTTTCATTACTACCATAACTAAAATAGAATAATTCTAATTATTAGATAAAAAGCTACTTTGGTCATAATAAAAAGTAAGACAAAAAATGAGGGTATTTTGGTCATAGTAAAAATTAAGACAAAAAATGCCTATGCCCCACTTGCTTAGACTCTTCACACTTTCATATGGAGCTAGATAGATAGAAGTGTATTTGAGTGTGTCATATATGTATGTGTGTGTGTGTAATATTCTATATAATTGAATCACATACAGTAAAATTCATCACTATTAGATTAAAGGATACATTATTAACCAAAGAAAATGTAACATAATCTCACCTTTTTATTGCATTCAACTTCTGAATGTTAATTTTATTATTTGAAAACAAAAATTGGATGATATTTCTATTATTTTTATACTCTATTTCTATTTAAAATATTTTTATTTTAGTTCTTCACTGTATGTTCAGAAAAATACCACAAATACTGATTGGATACCAAACCCATGGGGATTTGGGATGACAGTTCGGGTTTGGATTTACGTTTTTAGACTCATAAGAATCTGGATCTGGGTATGTAGGTCTAACTAAATTTAATGGGTTTGGATTTGGATTTGGATCAAAAAGATAATATCCAATCTAAACTCTATCTATTAACATGCCTACACAGAACAATAATTACTCGAACATAAGCAAAAGATTTCTATTTATAAATGAACATTTAAATGCAAATGTAATTGCATTTTTATGGATTGAAATGTAAGAATTACTCAAATATAAGTAATTAATGATATACTCTAATACATAAATGGGGTTTGGCTAACGGGTGCATAATAAGCACTTGTTAAGAGGTTTCACATGTTAAAGTTTTCTAACAAGAGTAGTTAATTTGAAAAGGTGCTAAATACAAGTTGTGCAATAAATGTGCATTTATTTAATAAATTTGGTGTAAATTAAATGTACTAGCCTGTGCTGATCACCAATTTGAAAAATCCATAAAACATTGTAGATGGCCTTTTAAATGGATTAACAAAAGAGATGTAAATGACAGTTTTTCAAAACCAAGAGAGGTGTTTATGTTACTCTTTGAAACCTGAAGGAGTGTAAGGGATTAGTACCCTTTCCTTTTCTGTTGTTATTTACACCCATGGAATCATATTAAACAAGAAACAAAATACATACTACATAAAAGAATCTGTCTTTTTCATTTTTATTATTGAAATGAATTATCAGCATCCAGTCATATTCAATTCTGTGTTTGCTCAACTAAATAAGCAAAGAACAAAAATTCACAGAATAATGGGACCGTAGGTTTTGGACGATAAACTTGCACCATGGGTTGTTGTAGATAATGTTGGAGATTGCAGTGGGATAGAGGATGTGAAGCTTAGTCGGATTTGAATATCTTGGGTAGATGGAAATATTCAAAATCATTCGTAAGTAAGTGAAGTTTTTGTAACTCTTTTCATAGATGCTATGCATAGAAAGCACAAGTTAAAATCAAATAGTAAATAAACATTTTTCAAAATCAAATAGTAAATAAACATTTTTCTCAAATATTATTTTGCTTACATTAAAGTTACTAATCTGAATCAATTTTTTATCTTTCCAACAATCTTTTTATTTCACACACATCACAATATAAAAAGTGTTATAATATTTATTCTAAATAATATTTCAAATAATTTTCTATTTGCACACACAAAATTTCTACACTTAATTAAGCAGATCTGAATTATGTCATGTAATGGTCGACTTCTACACAATCCAAAAGTGACAGCTACGTCGAGTTGTAAAATAATTAGTCATAGAAGAATCAAAAGCAGACAAAAAAAAAGGACGAATTTGCAGCATTTCGTTCTTCATTCACCAAAAAGTACCCACGGAGAAAATTTAAAAGTTTTTCTTTTGTTTATTTCCATTTCATTCCAAATATAGCAAAGGCATGGTCCTTTTCCATCACATTAGTCGGTAGAACTTAAATTGTCAAGACCTTAACTTGTTTAAGTTAAAAAAATCGTTGCAGAAATATTTGTCTAATCGTCTTGGGACAATGCAAATTGTTTTGGAGTGACATGTGCAATATGTCACTCCAAAACAAGCAAATCTCTATCAGATCTAGCATGCCAGAAAAGTCACTTTCAATCCAGCTTTATAAGTAATTAAAATCGTTTTCGCCAATTGTTAAACTTTTTGAATCACCAAAATCTTTCTTCAGAGTTGCAATGAATTATTGTCATGCAATTTGTCTTTGCTCTCTTTTTTTTTTCCTGGAATTAACTTGAAACCACAGAAATTTGAAGTATCCATAATCCAAAGAAAATATTGGTTCAATGTAATGCCTTTGAATGTGAAATCTGGCTCGAAAGTCAATACAGCAAGTCAAGCATCATGATAATAGAGAGCATACTATTGTAGTACAAACTTAAATGATTTTGTTTGCACATATGCTGTGTTTATGTTTCTTTTGCCCAAAATAAAAAATGAAAAAAATCATCAGATTCAACCAGCCTCACCATCGGGATTGCAGTTGAATTTGAGAACAATTGTGCATTTTTTCCCACAATTTTAGAAGAAAATTTGGATTTGAAGAACTAGATGTGATTATGATGGTTGACAAATAATTTCCTAAGTATGATGCTCATCAACGTTCAAAACAAGATGAATAACAAATACTTTGGTCGGGAGCTTTCTTAAGATAGATAGTTCCATGATACTTAAAAGCGGCAATTTGCTGATTTAGCATGGTTTAAATTAATTTTCACTTCGGAGGTCTTTTTTTTCTACAAACTCATATCTAAGATAAGAATCAGGCTATCTTGTTAGATGTTGTGGTATTATCACATTAGAAAACATATAGTTTTGTATCACTAGTATAATTTTCCTTTCATAGGAATCAAATGGAGTAAAATTTGGGGCTAGAGGTTTGATTTGGGTGGTATGGAAGGAGGAATTGTAAATGGTCACGTGGCCCCACTTACAATAGAGTAAAAGTTTCGATTTAACTAGTTTCAATAACCTTTAATACTATGGCCTTCAGAATGCTATCATAATTGTTTTAGTAATTGGGGAACCATAGGGTGACTGAAAAAATGAGATGGATTCACAGCATATCGTTTTTCATTGTCCACAAAATGCCAAAGAAATGCACATCAACAAGGACAAAAGTTTTTCCTTTAAGCACTCGTGTCCATAAAATACCAAAAGAATGTACATCAACAGGGACAAAAGTATTTCCTTTAAGCACTTGTGTCAATTTCATTCCAAGTACACAAAAGGTGCTGTCCTTCTATCACAGTAATCGGATCAATTTTGAGTGGTCAATGAAGACAAAATGGTTTCATACCTCGATAAAGTTAAAATGTTATTATCAAAACATACGTCTACAACCAATGCTCTTGATTAAAATAATCCTAGCATACTAGCACAGTGAAACTTGTGAGTTATGACAACTAATAGTCTGTCAATCATTTCTTTGTTAGAGCTCTCCTGTGTATTAAATCGGGGGTTTAAACCATGCATAGTACATTAAAAAAGAAACAGTGGTTTCTTTCTTTGAAAAAAATTAGAAGTTACAGTAATACGCTTATCTGATCTGATAATTCAATCCCCAATCATTGTACAACTCTAATTGTTGGAATGTATGCCCTAAAACAATTATTTTATTTAAATACATTCCTAATTAAAGTTGTGTATTTTATGAACTTCTAATTTTATCTGTTTAATATTTGATATAACTGATAAAGTCCTTAGAATATTTATTAATGTGATGGTAGTCACAAGAGTTGTTGACTATGAGATATCAATCACATTTATAATAAATATTCTTAAATTTCCCTAGTCATAGTATTAATGAGACAAGACATTATTAATACGGACAGACTAGTACACAGTTAGCCCCTACTTAGTGTAAGTAGTGGTTGTTCTCATCAACCATGGTATAAGGATACCTAGGCTAATGTGTAGATGGATTGTAAAGTACAAATTCATTGGAGTGATCCACACAGAGATCCCATTAGGATATCTATCTAGTGTCAATGGTTGAATCTCTTATGGAAAATTGTGTAAGTGATCCTAGACTTGAGATCACCATAATATCTTGAGTGTGAATCACTACCTTTTGATTCTGTTTCTTGTTACTCACCAGGATTTGTAACAGCCCCACCTCCCCCTAAGGCTAACCAAAGGGGTTGACGGGCTGCCTGCCTGACTCTCGCCAGGACTCGAGCATTCAAATAAACTAACTCTAATGAAATAAACTAAAATTCACGTCTTTAATGATATTGGAAACTATAAAATAACGATTAAACTTAAAGTACAATAATCAACTCAAAACACTTAAAACCTCGAGCCATAGTTTAATACATTCCCATGAATACGAAATATTCAAAACCAAAAGAATATACAATTCGTTTCTTCATACTCGAGACAAAAGCCAAAATACAGTGCTAGACCTAACTAGGTCTTTGGATTCTCATCACCTGTTAAGGAAAAACAAAGGGGAACGGGGGTGAGCTAAAAGCTCGTGAATTTCCAAAAGTCATGCATATGCATATAAACGGTAAATTAATAGGCGGTACCATAAACACATGAAGCAAATAAATTAAACACGCAAGTAGGATGCGTTGGCTCTCAGGAGCTCAAATCCACAGTTCATGAACATTTAGAGTAGTCGACACTCCGTCGACTTTCAATCCAAGTAGACGACTCTTCACGCCAAACTCCCCCTACCGGGCCCGCACGCCAAACACTTAAACACTTAAGCACTTAACCACTCAAGGGACGCGGCCAAGAGTAGTTATATAACACTTTTCTTCTCCAAATTGTAATACAGGCAAAAACACTTAAGTCACCAACTCTACTTAGAAGGGAGCAATAAAGTATACTCTCCTTTAAGCAAGCGGTTCAACAATTTCAAATTCCACATTTTAAACACGTAAAATGTCACGAAGCACGTTCACGCACAAAGCATTTAAATTAAAGCATTTAACATGCATTGGAAACTCACCGATAAAGTAGGGGTTGGAATCCAAATTTTGGTCAAATGGCAAATCAGCACTTCGCCCTAAAATAATTAGAAGAGAACGAAGATGAGTTTTCTAGTTAATCGACCAAACATAATCTAAGAACAAGTAAGTTCGATGAACTTTCATTTTGAGTTGAAATCTTTGGAAAATCGTAAATTGAGTTATACAAGTCAAAATTGCACAAGGTTGGTACCGTTGGAAACCTCTTTTAAATTTCTAAAACTTTGTAGAAGGCACCCAGTTAAAATTCTGGACAGACACTACCCAGATTTTCAATTAACAAACTGCTACAGTACTGAAATAGAACATAACAGGTTGGCCGACCAGACAAATTTGAAAATTCACTAAAAATTATAGAAAATGAATTGGCCTCTAAAATTTTCACATTTTAAATTAATAAGTAAGAAGTTTCAATTTCCACCCATGACACTCAAATCTGACTCTCGAACAAGAAATTATAGCAGTTCAAATATGGCTGGTTCAAAAACCTGCGTTTTCTGAAATCCAGTTTTATAGGGTAACATTTAGAGCTTCTTTTGAGTGACCAATTATTACTCAAAAATTACCAAATTTGGTACACTAATACTTCCATATATAAGCTAGGTTCATACCAAAATTCAAAAAAAAATTCGAATGGGAAGACAGTTTTCTACTTGCCCAAAATGATCTGGACAACACTTGATCATTCCTGCAAATTTCACTCCCTTTCTTATCATTACCTTTAACACATCCAAATCACTACCGATTGACCCCATTTTCGAACCTAAGCTAATATTAACCTTCCTTAACCCAATAATGATCAAAATTGATACAATTTTAGCTCAAAACTTAGCACTAAAACAGCCACAAAAATCGGACCGCATGCCTGCCCAATTTCCAGTTTTCCTTGTTCCACTAAAACACCAATTTTGCTTAACCCTTGAAAGGATTTTGTGTGGGGTAAATTAACAACTTAACCCTCACATTTAAGCCTCACCATTAACCTTTAAGCTTGCCAAAATCACAGCCGAAATATAAAAAGGAAAACAGCAATTTTTCTTCCTCATTTTCTTCCTTTCCCAACCGGTTTTTCCTTGAGATTTTTCCTCAAATTTTCAGCCACCATTTACATCATATATACTTGCATTGCATCATTAATCATGCTAGAAATCATATTATCACAAGTGTGGGAGTCCAAGAGCCCACTCAATTCAAACCAAAATCATGAAAAATAATTTAATGAAATTTATCATCTAAAATTGCAAACCAACACAAGAATCAACTTCATCAACAAATGTCAAGGTTCTAGCAACCTCTCAAGCTCCCAATCCTAACATCATGCTTAAAAATAGAATTAATAGACAAAGATTCAAGCTTTAGTTCCTTACCACCTCCAAGAAGTAGGCAAAAATTCTCCCAAGAAATGTTAGACTAAAGCTTCCCAATGCTTCTCCTCAAAGCTCCTCACCCAAGTTCAAGCTCAAGCCAAGATTAATGGAGGTTGTAGGTGGTTTTAGAAGGGAATTTGGTGGAAGAAATTTGATGGAATTTCAAGGGAAGAGGGGAAGGGGAGTTCGGCCAAGAGGAAGAGAGGAAGAGAGGGATTTTTGTGCAATTTTGAATGAATTAAATGAGAAGAGAAAGACAAGACATAAAACTTGTCTTATAACCCCAAAAGTCAACACAAGAATAGTAAGCTTAGTTAGCAATTTTGGAGGGAAATTAATTATCTCACTTAGCAAGAGATTAAAGAGTTAATCTCGGTTAGGAGGGAGAGATGGAAAGGAATAAAATTGAAGTGATTTGGGGTGAATTAAGTGGAAGAAACAATGGTTAATTAAGATTCTAGTCCAAGAAGATTAATTCAACTTAAACTATGATTTCGAATCCCTAATTATAATTACTCTTTTTAATTCACTCTAATCACTGGATTACATTTCTAACCTTCGGGTGATCATCCTTACACTCCAGCACCACATCACTCATTGCCCGAATTTTTACCCCGTAAAACGTGTTTTTCTCATTTTCTGTCTAATTAATGTTAAAAGGGCAAAGTTTAAAAGTTAAACGAATTATTGATAAACTACAAGAAATTAAGGCTGAAATAAAATCGAGTCACCTCAAGATGACATAAATTAAATGAATAATTAAATAAATAAATTGAATTTTCATTTAAATTTTCTAAAAAATTCGTTTAGATACGATTTTAAAATAATTGAACGAATTACTAACAATAATAACATTATTTAAAATAATACATTTTAACAATATTAAAATAAATTTTTTTGAGGCCCTCACATCCTTTCCCCCTTAAAAGAATTTTGTCCTCAAAATTCTCACCTTGTTAAACAAATAATTCTGGATACTTTTTCTGCATCTCCTCTTCTACCTCCCAAGTCGCCTCCTCGACGTCATGGTTTTTCCATAGAACCTTAACCAAAGGAATTTTCTTCATCCTCAAGTCTTTTACTTCCCGGTCGAGAATTTTCACAGGCTTTTCCTCATACGAGAGCGTCTCATCCACCTCAAGCTCGTCTAATTGCAACAGATGAGTCTGGGTGATACTTCTTGAGCATCAAGACATGAAAGACATTGTGAATCTTCGACATACTGGCGGGTAAATCCAATTGATAAGCCACTTTCCCAATTCGTTTGAGAATCTCAAATGGTCCAACGTACCTTGGCTTCAATTTCTTCCCCTTCTTCGACACTACTCCACTTTTCACTGGCTTGACCCGCAAGAAAACTTTATCACCCACCTCAAATTCCAAATCTTTTCTCCTATTATCTGCATAACTCTTTTGGCGACTTTGAACTGTTAGAATCCTTTCCCTAACCAACTTCACTTTCTCATAAGCTTCCTCAATCCAAGGTATAGCAATTGGGTTAAGAACCTTCTTTTCACCCACTTCATCCCAATGAATCGGTGACCTACACCTCCTTCCATAGAGTGCCTCATACGGTGCCATTTGAATCGAGGCATGGTAACTGTTATTGTATGCAAACTCAACCAGTGTCATGTACTAGCTCCAACTCTCTCCAAAATCTATTATACAAGATCTTAACATGTCTTCTAGGGTTTGGATGATTCGCTCAGACTGGCCATCTGTCTGAGGGTGATAGGCTATACTTAACTTAATTTTAGTTCCCAAAGTCTCTTGCAACTTCTGCCAAAACCTTGAAACAAACATAGGGTCTCTGTCGGAAACAATACTTACTGGAATTCCATGCAACCTTACTATCTCGTCCAAATAAAGTTTGGCCAATTTCTCTAAAGGATACTTCATGTTCACTGGTAGGAAGTGAGCAAACTTAGTGAGTCGGTCAATCACTACCCAAATGGCATCGTGACCCTTTTGACTCCTTGGCAGACCAGTGACAAAATCCATGGTAATATACTCCCATTTCCATTCGGGGATTTCTAAAGGTTGTAAAAGTCCTGAGGGTTTTTGGTGTTCAGCTTTAACCTGTTGACAAGTAAGACAGGTCTGCACATATTTGGCTACATCTTTCTTCAATTCATCCCACCAGTACAATCCTCTCAAATCTTGGTACATCTTATTATACTTAGACCGATGTGCTTCTTCCAAAATCCCTTTCTTTAATACCTCATCGTTCGGCACTACTATCCTTTCTCGGAACCTCAATACACCTTCTAGCCTTGTCTTAAAGTCCTGGGTCTCCCCTTTCTGAACTTTCTCCAGAAATTTCTGCACTACGGGATCTTTTGACTGTGCTTCCTTGATCCGTCCCAATAATGGAGACCTTAGTTCCACGTTCCCAAAAATGACCTTTTGCGTCCCTAAATAAGGTTTCCACTCGCTCACTTGCTCCAACATTTCCCATTCTTTCACTATTAACCCCGCTACTTGAGCCTTGCGACTTAACTCATCAGCCACGACATTTGCCTTTCCAGGGTGATATTTTATTGAGCAATCATAGTCTTCTAGGAACTCTACCCACCTCCTTTGCCTCAAATTCAACTCCTTTTGAGAGAACAAATACTTTAAACTCTTGTGGTTCGTGAACACCTCAAAAGTTACTCCATATAAATAATGTCTCCACTTTTTCAAAACAAAGATTACCGCCGCGAACTCTAGATCATGTGTCGGGTAGTTCTATTCATGAGGTTTCAACTTCCTAGAGGCATATGCTATGACTTTTCCATTTTGCATCAAAACACAACCTAGTCCGTCCTTAGAGGCATCTGAATACACTACAAATCCTTCTTTGCCATCAGGTAAAGTCAAAATTGGCGCCTCAGTGAACCGCTTCTTCAACTCTTGAAACCTCTCTTCACACTTAGGGCTCCAAATGAATTTTCCATGTTTCCTAGTCAAGTCGATCAAAGGCCCAGTGATTCTTGAGAAATCCTGAATGAATCGACGATAGTAACCAGCTAACCCTAAGAAACTTCTAATCTCAGTCGGATTCTCAGGCCGTTTCCAATTAGTAATCGCTTCCACTTTAGTTAGGTCAACTGCAATTCCTTCCTTAGAAATTTTATGCCCTAGAAAAGATATATCCTCCAACCAAAATTCACACTTACTGAACTTGGCAAACAACTTGTGTTCTCGGAGGGTTTGTAGTACAATCCTCAAATGTTCGGCATGATCCTCTTGGGTTTTGGAATACACAAGTATATCTTCAATAAAAATCACAAAAAATCGATCCAAGTAGGGCTTAAATACCCATTGTATCAAATCCATGAATGTAGCCGGAGCATTAGTCAATCCAAAGGGCATCACTACAAACTCGAAGTGGCCGTACCTCGAATTAAAAGCCGTTTTCGGTACATCCTCTTTTCTAATTCTCAACTGGTAGTACCCTTGTCTAAGATCTAATTTGGAGAATACCACTGACCCTTGTAACTGATCAAACAATTCATCAATGAGTGGTAAGGGATACTTGTTCTTGATTGTCACATCATTCAACCCCCGATAGTCTATACACAGCTTTAGACTACCATCTTTGTTTTTAACAAATAGAACCGGTGCCCCCCATGGAGAATCACTTTCTCTAATGAACCCTCGATCCAAAAGATCTTGTAACTGTATCTTCAACTCTTTAAGTTCAGCCGGAACCATTCTATAGGGAGTTTTAGAAATTGTCGCCGTTCCAGGCACTAGATCAATCTTAAACTCTACTACCCGCTCAGGAGGCAAAGACTCCAATTCCTCGGGAAATACATCAGGAAAATCCTTCACAACCGGCACTTCTTCCAAATTCACCTTATTGTTCGTAAGGTTTATAAGGAAAGCCAAATACCCTTGAGCCCCCTTATTCATCAACACAAGAATCAACTTCATCAACAAATGTCAAGGTTCTAGCAACCTCTCAAGCTCCCAATCCTAACATCATGCTTAAAAATAGAATTAATAGACAAAGATGCAAGCTTTAGTTCCTTACCACCTCCAAGAAGTAGGCAAACATTCTCCCAAGAAATGTTAGACTAAAGCTTCCCAATGCTTCTCCTCAAAGCTCCTCACCCAAGTTCAAGCTCAAGCCAAGATTAATGGAGGTTGTAGGTGGTTTTAGAAGGGAATTTGGTGGAAGAAATTTGATGGAATTTCAAGGGAAGAGGGGAAGGGGAGTTCGGCCAAGAGGAAGAGAGGAAGAGAGGGATTTTTGTGCAATTTTGAATGAATTAAATGAGAAGAGAAAGACAAGACATAAAGCTTGTCTTATAATCCCAAAAGTCAACACAAGAATAGTAAGATTAGTTAGCAATTTTGGAGGGAAATTAATTCTCTCACTTAGCTAGAGATTAAAGAGTTAATCTCGGTTAGGAGGGAGAGATGGAAAGGAATAAAATTGAAGTGATTTTGGGTGAATTAAGTGGAAGAAACAATGGTTAATTAAGATCCTAATCCAAGGAGATTAATCCAACTTAAACTATGATTTCGAATCCCTAATTATAATTACTCTTTCTAATTCACCTCTAATCACTGGATTACATTGCTAACCTTCGAGTGATTATCCTTACACTCCAGCGCCACATCACTCACTTCCCAAATTTTCACCCCGTAAAACGTGTTTTTCTCATTTTCTGTCTAATTAATGTTAACAGGGCACATTTTAAAAGCTAAACGAATTATTGATAAACTACAAGAAATTAAGGGTGAAATAAAATTGAGTCACCTAAAGATGAAATAAATTAAATAAATAATTAAATAAATAAATTGAATTTTCATTTAAATTTTCTGAAAAATTCGTTTAGATACGATTTTAAAATAATTAAACGAATTACTAACAATAATAACTTTATTTACAATAATACATTTTAACAATATTAAAATAAATTTTTTTGAGGCCCTAACAGGATTCACCACTCCGATAGTGGGAGATGATATCCAGTAAGGCTACTAGTTGGAATGTAACCTTAGTAGTCGACTACATTAGGTTAATTGAAGAGTGTCTTCAAATTAACATAATCTAAGGTTAATTCCGGGAACTAGAAAATTAATTAGTCATTAGGGAATTGGCACTTGTTCCTTATTCCCAGACTATTAGGATATCAATGGTGAAAGGATAATAATTACACAGTAATTTTTCATGAAAAGGTTAGGTCAAAATTCCCCTTGACCAATTCCAAATACCTGGGTAGTTGTGATGTGTTGCTAGACACCGCTCACAATTTATAATTATGAATAATTAATTATTATAATTAATGATAAAATAAAGGTGTTTATTTTATCTAATTCTTTTGAGAATTATAATTCAAAATTATTACCAGTGTATTTGGAACCTATTGGATCACACGCTTAAAGATTGATTCTGGATTTAAATTGTGTGTCCAAGTAGGGACTTGGAAATAAATACTTCTGGGGTTTAATTATAAAGATAAGTAACTCCTGGGGTCATCTGACAGATGAGATAAAATGGTTATCTCTTATCTGTCATATAACAGAAAGGATAGAATCTCATCAGATGTTACGGTGGTTTGATTTTGAATCAAACCACCTGACTCTATCCTCCTTCCTTCTCTCTTATCTCTCTCTCTCTCCTATTAATATCATCAGATGTTACGATAGGTGGGTTAGTTGATCACTTCTGATAGTCAGAATACAGAGAGAGGCTAGGTATTCTGATACGTAGAGAGAAAACTCAGACAGTCTGAGAGCTTGAGTGAAAAAGAAAAGGCTAGCACCTGTTCTTTACTCACACACACACAAATCATAGAGACGATCAGGCCAGAAGCACTCTCACGTGGATTACAGTAGAGGCAGAACATCTGGACTACTACTTAGGGGATTCTCAGCCATCTCAATGAGTCAGAGGCATCGTCTGTTGGATTAAGGTAATCCTCTAGAACCCCCTCGTGAAATCATACGTAGAACCTAGGGTGATTCCTGGTGGGAGTTGGGGCTAAAATTTTAATTTTTCGCTGTGCCTGATGCCCCAATTCCTAACTGTAGTATCGGAGCCATCTCTAGCGTTTACGTATGATTTTGTATATTATTGCTCATGGATTAATTTCTGTTTGGATGATATATGTATACGTGTGCAGAATTTTTGGATGAAAATTGCAGGTTTAATTTGATTAAAGTAGTTTTGCAATCTAGAAAAATTTATGTTGCAAAATTGTTGAATCTGTGACTTGTTTTCCCACTTAAATGGTCTGTGTAATTGTTGTTGTCAGATGATTTTTCTGTAGATTCTGTAGTAGTCAATCGTGGCTACTGAAACAGCGAGTCACAACTCAGATCCGCGAGGCGGATCCGCGAGCCTTACCTCGAGGATCATGTTCGCATCTCGGATCCGCGTGGCTGATCCGCGAACTTCGCCTCGCGAATGCTGATCGCATTTCAGAAACATGGTGGGATCCGCGAACTAGCTTCGCGGATCGATTCGCGGATTCTGTTCGCAGCCCTCAGTTTCTGATCCGCGCGCGACAGGGATCCGCAAATTGTGGCTCGCGGATCGGGCTCGTGGATCCTTTGCAGGGTCTTCAGAAGTGGATCAGCGCAGCATGGATCCGCGAATTGGATTCGCGGATCTGCTCGCGGATCCTTTTGGAAACAAAATTCTGTGAAATAAAATTTTTGAAAAACTGAGTTTTCAATTTCTGAAAATTTTCTGATTCTGATCCGAATTTTAATTGTTAAAATTTGCTGTGAATTTTTTTTTATTTCATGTTTTATTGGGTCAGGAATTGATTTGAAATTTAATTTGATTAATTCAAATTATATTCCAATTATTTTCTAATTTTGTTAGGAATTAAAATGACCTAATAAAATTAATTTTACCAAAACTTCTTGCACATGTATGGTCTTAGAATTTGTTTGGGATCTTGATATATATAAAATCCAAATAATCCATGAATGATTGTTTTTCCATACTTTCATTTAATTTAAAGTTGTTTAAATTCGTGTGGATGCATGGTGGATGGTTGTGGATATAAACCCAATATGATTGTGGAATGGTTGAGTGGTTGTAATTTTATAAATAGTGCCTGCGTGTCCTGCCTTTCTCATTTCTCTAATTGTAATTTCTTTCCTCATCTAATTCCCCCCGAATGTAACTCGGGGTTTCTGATATTCTATCTGTAATGTACAATAGATAGGAATAGATGATAGGAAATTATGTTTTTTAGCATAGAAATTGTAAATTGGAAGATGAAGGAAGGAGCAGTGCAACCAGAAGGAGGAAATTTGTTTTAACCGTAGTCAACCATTAATTTTCCTAATGGTCGGAGAAATTAATTTAGGAATATCCACAACCATCCACGTTTTACTTTATGCTATATTTATTTGTGAAATATTTATATGCATGATTGTTGATGAGACCATCAAATGTTTTTCCAAAACTTCAAACTAAATTAAAAATGTTTTGGAAAAAAGAAATAAATCCCTCAAATCTAATATTAAATCCAGTTTTCCTTCCATCATTATAGTATAAAACAAAATTTGGTTATTAAGTGCTAGTTTGTTGGGATTCACCCAAGATTGCCTTATTTACTACATGTTTTTACTATAAGAAATGTTCTTGATAATGATGGGTTTGATTTAACTAAAACTATGGTTTGTTGGGATTCACTCAAGACCATGAATTTTAGAAGCAAGGGTTAGGTTAATACATAATATGTAAAATCAAGAGTTGATACCTAACGGATTTAGAAATTACAAAGGGTTGTAATTGGTAAAGTACTTACCTGTTAAGATTATTTTTGATTTGTTGGGATTCACTCAAGGTCAATGATAGGGATTTTTCTTAACTCCTCAAATTTTAAAAAACCTTTATAACCCTATATTACCGCAAGTATACGGATCGTTTGTTGAGTATAGGGAAATAAGGTGTCGATCCCACGAGAAAGAGTGTCAAGTACCAGTGATTTTCAAACACCTCTATTATTTAGACTATCACAAGTAAAATAAAAGGGCGAAGGCGGTAAACCGTCCTTAGGAAGAGGATTAAGCGATTAAAACTGACCGCTAGGTGTCGAAGACATCCAATTGGCGGTAGAAAGGAAATAACAAGAAAGTAAGTAAAGAGTTAAGATCCTAGAGCTTTAGAATCCCTTGTTAAGTTAGATTAGAAGTTAGTCAAGTTTATTATGTCCTTTCTCCAATGATGTGCTAAGGTGTAACTTCCTTTTTTATGCCATCACTTTCGTCAATGGTCATGTATAGTGCAAGCTCTCACTTAAGATAAGCTAGTCACTCGGAATCGCTTTCGCCAATTCCTTAACTCCTTGGAATCTTCCTCGACCTATTTTCATGGAGAAAAGAGAGAAACAAGTAAATAAGCTCAATGAAGTTATAGTTTAAAACCAAAACCAACCAACTATATTCACTACTTTCATGAGAATATAAGTTAGTGTTTAAGATCTTAGATCTTATTGAAGGCAAGTTTTTCATTGCTCATTAACACCAAACCATTTATAGTTGGTAGCTAATCAACCATAAAGCATAAGCACAAGTCTTAAACTAGCAAAATCAATGAGAACATAAATAACTCAACTACTTCATAATCACAACTGCAACAAGTTCATCCTCACTCTAGGATTTGAGAGGCTTAACTACACATACTACTACTAACTATACTACTAAACTAATGAACTAGTGAAGACTACATGCCTCTTCTCTACTTTCTACATCTCCTTCTAATCTCCCTTTCAAATGTTTACAAGAGGTCCTATTTATAGATGAATTCATCCATAAACTTCCAAAACTTTATCATGTGAATACAAGAAAAGTTTGGCTTTGAAAAGTCAAAGAAATTGGCTTCTTGAATCTCTTGTCTTCATGTATTTAATCCATTGAATTTCAACATCAAATGAGTTGTAATGTTGAAGCAAATTGTGTTTTGAATTTGCTATGAGTTGTTCCTTCAACATCACAAGATTCTTCACGCAGCTTTCATTGAAATTCGTCTGAAAATTGAGCTGGAAGTGAGCCGGAAAACTGGAATTCGGCTACAACTTGCAGCTGTCATTTTCTGACGATCCGCGATGTGGATCCGCGAGGAAGAGGATCGCGGATCACATCGCGGATCTGCTTCCCCTGTCTTCTGTGAGAGGGATTCGTGAGCTAATCATTTTCAGCTTGTTGCTTCGAGTTTCGACTGAATCTCCTTGAAACTTGCAAATTCAAGCTTTTGTCGTGAAATTGGTGCGTTAATTGCTCAGACTTTTATCCTTTAATTCTTGATGGTTGAATTGCATTTTCCATTTTCCAATTTGAAATTTCTTCCACTTTGGAAATTTCAATTTTCAACTTTTCTTCCAAGCTTCTTTTTGGAAATTTCTTCTCATTTTGTCCTCATTTGATAATTGGACAAGCAATCCTACAAAAACATGAAATTTCACCACATTAATCCACAAAAATGCACTTTTCTATTTAAACCACAAAATGTAGAATTTCAATAGAAACCCTAGTTCATTAGCTACAAAAATACCAAAAAACACACAAAAACTACATAATTAAACTTATTAAAAATATGCAAAATATTGACTTATCAATTCCCCCACACTTGAACCATTGCTTGTCCTCAAGCAATAAGAAATACAAACCAACAATGATTAAAGTGTATGTGCACCTTTTAATTCAATTTCTGAAAACAAGGTAGAAAACCATTTTGCAATCATCCATTAAACCACAAAGTACTTATAATATCAAGTAAAGAGAGTAATCATACCATAATTTCAAGTAGCTCAATTCAATTTCTCATTCCTCACCCAATTTCATACGCAAAGTGAATCATATAGTCAATAATGCTTCCTAAACCCATAATCATTTGCAAGAGATTTATTCATATAATATAGCAACCATATATTTAAATTGTGAAAATACCTTTTGACGAGAAGATCGACATTTTTAGATGAAGATCCCCTGTTACTCAACATTTCACTTATTTGTCTACTTTTATCCAAGTACCGTTTGACGCGAAAGTCGACATTTTTAGATGAAGACTCCTGGTTACTAAGCACATTGAAGTAGAGCTTTCATTTTTTCTTTTTTTTCTTCTTTTCTTCTTTTTTTTTTTAATCATAGAAACATAAATATTCCCTCAAAAGAATAATCATGAGAAAAGTATTACATATATCAACCACATTTATCACTCTACTATGCAAAAAATCAAATAAAGAAAAGAAATCTCCTTTAAACATACAACATTAGGCATAATTTCCTCCATTTTACAAGATATACTTTCCTTAAATTGCAAAAATTTTAATCACAAAATAGTCATCTCCAAGTTAATTGAGAATTTGAAACAAATTGGTACAGGATTGGCAAAAAATTTTAGCAAATTTTAGCAAATTTTTACCATATCTCAATTCAATCACATAATAAAACATATAAGCACAATTTCCTCCCCCCACACTTAAAATGCACATTGTCCTCAATGTGTAAGAAGGAATAATAAGATAAGATAGATAAGAAAGTAATACTCCCGATTAATGTGATTGAATTGGTCCACTTTGCCATTTGCCATTGAATAACCTTGAATGCCTGAAAATTTTGACAAGAAACTGCAGGAAAAGGTTAAACTCCTTGGATCCGCGAATCACAGGTCACGTTTGCGCGGATTTGGCTGGGTAGCTCTCAGGAGTTGATCCGCGACCCATGGATCCGCGATGAGTACATCGCCTTTCACTTCGCGGATGTTCAGAAAACTTCTCTGATCATGATCCGCAAGCCTCAGATCCGCGAAGCACACCTCGCGTATCAACTCGCGGATCCTTCTGGAAATTCAGTTCTGCAGTTTTTGCATTGTTTCATTGGTTTCTCATTTGCTACTATTTCCAGAATAAAAATCCTGTTTGTTAATTATACAATACACCTTCTCTAACACATGTAACATGATCAAAAAAACATAATTAACCTCAATTCTTGAATCAAAAACAACTAAAACACAAATTGAGGTATGAAGATGTTTGCATTTTCACTATTCATCGTGCACCAAAAAGGTCAAATTTTGCAATGCTTGATATTCCTACAAGACAAACGCAACAAACATACTTAAAAACATTAAACAAACATGCTCAAACATTAAATCACACCAAACTAACTTAAACTTTAACAAAATTGGGTTGCCTCCCAACAAGCGCTTTTTTATAGTCATTAGCTTGACTACATTCCCTTATTCATCAAGGAGGTTTAGTCAATGAATAATCCACCAATTGAGAGCGAGGTGGATCATTAAAAGGTGACTCAATCATGTGAGTCTTATCAAATGATAAGAAAGAAGGAAGAGGTTTACAAATCTCAAGTGTTTCATAGATATTACCTTGTAATTCCACCACTTGAGAACTTATCAAAGGAATGTCCAAATGGCCTTCTTGGGGTAGGATGATCTTGGAATCCATACATTCACCACATTCCTCAAAAGGGGTTATATATGCATCATTCATGCTTACCTCTTGAGGTTCAAAATTCATTCCAAAGTTACCATCATGTGAAATGGACATTTTATCATTAAAATGCAAATAAGATTCATCATTGTCATCAAAATGTAATCCACTTTCACATGCAACATTCCCATCATTAATGTTAGGGTCAATTTGCATTTCACCACATGACATAGCTTCACTCAAAGATTGCAATTGTTGTTGTAATCTATCAAGTCCTTCATCTAATCTTTTCTCAATCTTATCAAAACGATCGGAAGTTGTTTTAGCAATTTTTTCAAAAGCCACTTCCCAAGATGGGTTGGATTCATATTGAACACCATTAGGTTGGTAATCATGAAAATGTGAAGAAGTATCACATGGATTATTCCAACCACAAGTATAAGAATTATCACAATTAACACCATTTTGATCAAAACAAGAATTGTAATGCTCAAATTCACCATAATCCACATGTTGTGCTTGCATACATGTATATGTAGCATGATTATTTGCACACAAGTCACAAATCACATAATTAGAATTAAAAGCATTTGCATTCCTTTTTTGTTCAAGCAAATTCGTAATGGTATCCTTTTGCACATTTAATGCAATATAATAAAGATTAGCCTTAATACTCCTTGTGCATTCATCGAATGACATACCTTTGAACATCCTTTGATTACCTCCATGGATATAGCCTTGAAAATTGTAGGGGTCCATTGCCAAACTTCCTTCTCTCAAGCTTTGATCCACGTTGTTGCTATCCTTCTTTAAAACCTAAAATGCTTAAAAGCAAGATTAGTGAAGAAGAATAGTTAATAAAACACAAACTAAAAACATAAATATAAAAATGTCTAAAGTAATAGAATTGTTCTTAGCACCGATATTGAACAAATCTCTTCCCTAGCAACGGCGCCAAAAACTTGATAGGGATTTTTCTTTACTTCTCAAATTTTAAAAAACCTTTATAACCCTATATTACCGCAAGTATACGGATCGTTTATTGAGTATAGGGAAATAAGGTGTCGATCCCACGAGAAAGAGTGTCAAGTACCGGTGATTTTCAAACACCTCTATTATTTAGACTATCACAAGTAAAATAAAAGGGCGAAGGCAGTAAACCGTCCTTAGGAAGAGGATTAAGCGAACCGACTGCTAGGTGTCGAAGACATCCAATTGGTGGTAGAAAGGAAATAACAAGAAAGTAAGTAAAGAGTTAAGATCCTAGAGCTTTAGAATCCCTTGTTAAGTTAGATTAGAAGTTAGTCAAGTTTATTATGTCCTTTCTCCAATGATGTGCTAAGGTATAACTTCCTTTTTTATGCCATCACTTTCGTCAATGGTCATGTGTAGTGCAAGCTCTCACTTAAGATAAGCTAGTCACTCGGAATCGCTTTCTCCAATTCCTTAACTCCTTGGAATCTTCCTTGACCTATTTTCATAGAGAAAAGAGAGAAACAAGTAAATAAGCTCAATGAAGTTATAGTTTAAAACCAAAACCAACCAACTATATTCACTACTTTCGTGAGAATATAAGTTAGTGTTTAAGATCTTAGATCTTATTGAAGGCAAGTTTTTCATTGCTCATCAACATCAATTTATTTATAGTTGGTAGCTAATCAACCATAAAGCATAAGCGCAAGTCTTAAACTAGCAAAATCAATGAGAACATAAATAACTCAACTACTTCATAATCACAACTTGCAACAAGTTCATCCTCACTCTAGGATTTGAGAGGCTTAACTACACATACTACTACTAACTATACTACTAAACTAATGAACTAGTGAAGACTACATGCCTCTTCTCTACTTTCTACATCTCCTTCTAATCTCCCTTTCAAATGTTTACAAGAGGTCCTATTTATAGATGAATTCATCCATAAACTTCTAAGACTTTATCATGTGAATACAAGAAAAGTTTGGCTTTGAAAAGTCAAAGAAATTGGCTTCTTGAATCTCTTGTCTTCATGTATTTAATCCATTGAATTTCAACATCAAATGAGTTGTAATGTTGAAGCAAATTGTGTTTTGAATTTACTATGAGTTGTTTCTTCAACATCGCAAGATTCTTCACGCAGCTTTCATTGAAATTCGTCTGAAAATTGAGCTAGAAGTGAGGTGGAAAACTGGAATTCGGCTGCAACTTGCAGCTGTCATTTTCTGACGATCCGCGATGTGGATCCGCGAGGCAGAGGATCGCGGATCACATCGCGGATCTGCTTCCCCTGTCTTCTGTGAGAGGGATTCGCGAGCTAATCATTTTTTCAGCTTGTTGCTTCGCGTTTCGACTCGCGAATCTCCTTGAAACTTGCAAATTCCAAACTTTTTGTCGTGAAATTGGTGCGTTAATTGCTCCGACTTTTATCCTTTAATTCTTCGATAGTTGAATTACATTTTCCATTTTCCAATTTGAAATTTCTTCCACTTTGGAAATTTCAATTTCCAACTTTTCTTCCGAGCTTCTTTTTGGAAATTTCTTCTCATTTTGTCCTCATTTGATAATTGGACAAGCAATCCTACAAAAATATAAAATTTCACCACATTAATCAACAAAAATGTACTTTTCTATTTAAACCTCAAAATGTAGAATTTCAATAGAAACCCTAGTTCATTAGCTACAAAAATACCAAAAAACACACAAAAACTACATAATTAAACCTATTAAAAATATGCAAAATATTGACTTATCAGTCAAAAATAATTAAGACGGGATTCTAGCCACTATGAATTTTTTAGAAAATCTCGGATCAATTTTAGAGGGTAATTGATTTGAAAAAATAGTGGAAATAAAATCATAATTTTGGAAGTTTTTATGATTTTATTAAACAAAACTTTTTCTAATAAACTCTATCTTTATTTTGTTGTAGAATGAGTAACAATCTGAGCCTACGTTCCATTCTCACTGATTGTAAACCAAACGACACAAATTTTCTCGACTGGCATCGCAACGTCCTACTCGTTCTTACCCATGAAAAAATCGAGTATGTACTTGATGGGTCTATGCCTAATGAGCCCGAACCTAATGCACCTGCTACTGTTAAGAATGCTTACAAGAAGCATAAGGATGACAGTAGAACGGCTTCATGTATCATGATAGCCTCTGTGATTCCTCAACTTCAACAGCAGCATATGAACATTGGGCATATGAAATACTTCAACACCTGAGAGAGTTGTTTGAACAACAATCTAGGACGGTGAGATATGACACCTCCAAAGAACTGTTCAGGTGCAAAATGGTGGAGGGAGCACCCGTTGCTCCACACGTCTTGAAGATGATTGGGCTAATTGAGAAATTAGCTGAATTGGGCTTCAAGATGGATCAAGAGCTAAATGTTGATTTAGTTCTTCAATCTCTGCCTGATTCTTTCTCTCAGTTCGTAATGAACTACCAGATGAATAATCTGCAGCACACATTACCTTAATTGTTGAACGTGCCGAAGACTGCTGAGAAAGAAATAAAAAAGGTGAAGGGTTCTACTGGAGTGCTTGTTGTTGTTTCATCCAGTAAAAGGAAGAGGCAAGGAAAGGGGACTAAAAAGCCCAATAACAAGCCTGCCAAGAAACCCAATAACAAGCCTACCAAGAAGCCCAAAAAGGCTAAGGCAGACCAGTCCAAAGCAACCTGCTTCCATTGTGGACAATCTGGACATTGGAAGAGGAACTGTAAGGCCTATTTGGAGAGTCTGAAGCAAAAGAAGCTTGGGAAATCTTCATCAACAGGTACATACATGATTGAAATTAATGTTTCCACTTCCAAATCTGACTCTTGGGTATTAGATACCGGATGTGGCTCTCACATTTGCACATCTATGCAAGGTCTAAGGGACAGCAGAAAGTTGGGTAAAGGAGAAGTAACCCTATGTGTGGGCAATGGAGCAAAGGTTGCTGCTTTAGCTGTAGGGACTTACTACATTAGTTTACCCAATGGGTTAATTCTAGAATTGTCAAACTGTTATTATGTTCCAGCACTTACAACAAACATCATTTCTATTTCCTGTTTAGATTTAAATGGGTTTAAGATAACCCAGGAGAATAAATGTTGTTCTTTTTCAAAGAATAGTGTGTTTTATAGTTCTGGAAATTGGAATAACTGTTTATATATTCGAGATCTTGATAACCAAATTCTCAATATACAAGAAAAGAGAATGAAGTTAGATAAACTGAATAAAACCTACCTCTGGCACTGTAGGTTTGGTCATGTAAATGAGAAACACGTTTCCAAGTTACACAAAGGTGGTTATTTGGACTCATTTGATTATGAATCATATGATGTATGCGAGGCTTGTTTATTTGAAAAAATGACTAAAATACCCTTTACTGATAAAGGGGAACGGGCCAGTGATTTACTTGGACTGGTACATACTGATGTATGTGGCCCAATGACAATCACAGTTAGAGGTGAATTTTCATACTTCATTACCTTCACTGATGACCATTCTAGATATGGTTATATGTATTTAATGAAATACAAGTCTGAATCTTTTGAAAAATTCAAAGAATTCAGAAATGAAGTAGAGAAACAAATCGGTAAAAGTATTAAGACACTACGATCTGATCGTGGTGGAGAATACTTGAGCGATGAGTTTCGATTTTATCTAAATGACAATGGAATAGTTCCACAATGGACTCCTCCAGGAACACCACAACTAAATGGTGTGTTTGAAAGGAGAAACCGCACCTTATTAGATATGGTACGGTCCATGATGAGCCACTCGAGTGCCCTAAAATCGTTATGGGGATATGTTTTAGATACAGCTTTCCATACTCTTAATAGAGTACCCAGTAAGGCTGTTACTTCCACACCATATGAGATATGGAAAGGAAACAAACCAAAACTGTCTTACATGAAGGTTTGGGGTTGTCCAACCTATGTGAAGAAGGCAGAGTCAGATAAGCTTGAAGCTAGATCTGACAAGTGTTTGTTTGTAAGGTATTCAAGAGAGTCTATAGGATACTATTTCTACAACCCAACTGAGAACAAAGTGTTTGTCTTAAAGCATGCTATCTTTCTAGAAAAAGAGTTTATTCTAGAAAGGGGCAGTGGGAGTAAAATAGAACTTGAAGAAGTTCAAGATACTCAAACTAACATGGAACTTAAAGAAGTTCAAGATGTTCAAACAAACACAGAACGGCCTGTTGAAGAAAGGGTTCAGCCACATAGTGATGAGGCGCAAGGCGTGGGCGTTCAAGAGCCCGTAGGTCGGTAAATGCAGCTCAGCTCCCAAGAGATATGAATTTCTTGTGAGTCAGGATATGAATTTCTTGTGAGCAGATCCGCGAATCTAGTTCGCGGATCCATGCTGCGCGGATCAACTTCTGAAGACCCCTGCAAAGGATCCATGAGCCACGCTTGCGGATCCATTAGGCTGCGAACAGACTCCGCGAATCGGATCAGTGAATCGATCCGCGAAGCTAGTTCGCGGATCCTACCATGTTTCTGAAATGCGATCAGCATCCGCGAGGCGAAGTTCGCGGATTAGCCACGCGGATCCAAGATGCGAACCTGATTCTCGAGGTAAGGCTCGCAGATCCGCATCGCGAATCTGAGTCATGATTCGCTGTTCCAGTAGCCAACGATTGACTACTACAGAATCTACAGAAAAATCATCTGACAACAACAATTGCACAGACCATTTAAGTGGGAAAACATGTCATAGAATCAACAATTTTGCAACATAAATTTTTCCAGATTGCAAAACTACTTTAATTTCCAGATTGCAAAACTACTTTAATTTCCAGATTGCAAAACTACTTTAATCAAATTAAAGCTGCAATTTTCATCCAAAAATTCTACACATGTATACATATATCATCCAAATAGAAATTAATCCATGAACAATAATATACAAAATCATACGTAAACGTTAGAGATGGCTCTGATACTACTGTTAGGAATTGGGGCATCAGGCACAGCAAAAAATAAAAATTTTAGCCCCAACTCCCACCAGGAATCACCCTAGGTTTTACGTATGATTTCACGAGGGGGTTCTAGAGGATTACCTTAATCCAACAGACTATGCCTCTGACTCGTTGAGATGGCTGAGAATCCCCTAAACAGCAGTCCAGATGTTCTGCCTCTACTGTAATCCACACGAGAGTGCTTCTAGCCTGATCGTCTCTACGATCTGTGTGTGTGTGAGTAAAGAACAGGTGCTAGCCTTTTCTTTTTCACTCAAGCTCTCAGACTGTCTGAGTTTTCTCTCTACGTATCAGAATACCTAGCCTCTCTCTATATTCTGACTATCAGAAGTGATCAACTAACCCACCTATCATAACATCTGATGATATTAATAGGAGAAAGAGAGAGATAAGAGAGAAGGGAGGAGGATAGAGTCAGGTGGTTTGATTCAAAATCAAACCACCGTAACATCTGATGAGATTCTATTCTTTCTATTATCTGACAGATAAGAGATAACCATTTTATCTTATCTGTCAGATGACCCCAGGATTTACTTATCTTTATAATTAAACCCCAAAAGTATTTATTTCCAAGTCCCTACTTGGACACACAATTTAAATCCAGAATCAATCTTTAAGCGTGTGATCCAATAGGTTTCAAATACACTGGTAATAATTATGAATTATAATTCTCAAAAGAATTAGATAAAATAAACACCTTTATTTTATCATTAATTACAATAATTAATTATTCATAATTATAAATTGTGAGCGGTGTCTAGCAACACATCACAACTATCAAGGTATTTGGAATTGGTCAAGGGGAATTTCGACCTAACCTTTTCATGAAAAATTACCGTGTAATTATTATCCTTTCACCATTGATATCCTATTAGTCCGGGAATAAGGAACAAGTGCCAATTCCCTAATGACTAATTAATTTTCTAGTCCTCGGAATTAACCTCAGATTAGGTTAACTTGAAGACACTCTTCAATTACCTAATGTAGTCGACTACTAAGGTTACATTCCAACTAGTGGCCTAACTGGATATCATCTCCCACTATCGGAGTGGTGAATCCTGTTAGGGCCTCAAAAAAATTTATTTTAATATTGTTAAAATGTATTATTGTAAATAAAGTTATTATTGTTAGTAATTCGTTCAATTATTTTAAAATCGTATCTAAACGAATTTTTCAGAAAATTTAAATGAAAATTTAATTTATTTATTTAATTATTTATTTAATTTATTTCATCTTGAGGTGACTCGATTTTATTTCACCCTTAATTTCTTGTAGTTTATCAATAATTCGTTTAGCTTTTAAAATTTGCCCTTTTAACATTAATTTGACAGAAAATGAGAAAAACACATTTTACGGGGTAAAAATTTGGGCAGTGAGTGATGTGGTGCTGGAGTGTAAGGATGATCACCCGAAGGTTAGAAATGTAATCCAGTGATTAGAGGTGAATTAAAAAGAGTAATTATAATTAGGGATTCGAAATCATAGTTTAAGTTGGATTAATCTCCTTGGACTAGAATCTTAATTAACTATTGTTTCTTCCACTTAATTCACCCCAAATCACTTCAATTTTATTCCTTTCCATCTCTCCCTCCTAACCGAGATTAACTCTTTAATCTCTAGCTAAGTGAGATAATTAATTTCCCTCCAAAATTGCTAACTAAGCTTACTATTCTTGTGTTGACTTTTGGGGTTATGAGACAAGATTTATGTCTTGTCTTTCTCTTCTCATTTAATTCATTCAAAATTGCACAAAATCCCTCTCTTCCTCTCTTCCTCTTGGCCGAACTCCCCTTCCCCTCTTCCCTTGAAATTCCATCAAATTTCTTCCACCAAATTCCCTTCTAAAACCACCTACAACCCCCATTAATCTTGGCTTGAGCTTGAACTTGGGTGAGGAGCTTTGAGGAGAAGCATTGGGAAGCTTTAGTCTAACATTTCTTGGGAGAATTTTTGCCTACTTCTTGGAGGTGGTAAGGAACTAAAGCTTGCATCTTTGTCTATTAATTCTATTTTTAAGCATGATGTTAGGATTGGGAGCTTGAGAGGTTGCTAGAACCTTGACATTTGTTGATGAAGTTGATTCTTGTGTTGGTTTGCAATTTTAGATGATAAATTTCATTAAATTGTTTTTCATGATTTTGGTTTGAATGAATGGGCTCTTGGACTCCCACACTTGTGATAATATGATTTCTAACATGAGTAATGATGCAATGTAAGTATAAATGATGTAAATGGTGGCTGAAAATTTGAGGAAAAATCACAAGGAAAAACCGGTTGGGAAAGGAAGAAAATGGGGAAGAAAAATTGCTGTTTTCCTTTTTATATTTTGGCTGTGATTTTGGCAAGTTTAAAGGTTAATGGTAAGGATTAAATGTGAGGGTTGAGTTGTTAATTTACCCCACACAAAATCCTTTTAAGGGTTAAGCAAAATTGGTGTTTTAGTGGAACAAGGAAAACTGGAAATTGGGCAGGCATGCTGTCCGATTTTTGAGGCTGTTTTAGTGCTAAGTTTTGAGCTAAAATTGTATCAATTTTGATCATTATTGGGTTAAGGAAGGTTAATATTAGCTTAGGTTCGAAAATGGGGTCAATCGATAGTGATTTGGATGTGTTAAAGGTAATGATAAGAAAGGGAGTGAAATTTGCAGGAATGATCAAGTGTTGTCCAGATCACTTTGGGCAAGTGGAAAACTATCTTCCCAATTCGAATGTTTCATTGAATTTTGGTATGAACCTAGCTTATATATGGAAGTATTTGTGTATGAAATTTGGTAATTTTTTAGTAAGAATTCGTCACTCAAAAGAAACTCTAAATGTTACCCTGTAAAACTGGATTTCAGAAAACGCAGGTTTTTGAACTAGCCATGTTTGAACTGCTATAATTTCTTGCTCGAGAGTTGGATTTGAGTGTTGTCAATGGAATTTGAAACTTCTTACTTACTACTTTAAACTGTGAAAATTTGAAAGGCCAATTCGTTTTCTATAATTTTTACTGAATTTTCAAAGTTGTCTGGTTGGCCAACCTGTTATGTTCTGTTTCAGTACTGTTGCAGTTTGTTAATCAAAAATCTGGGCCATTTCTGTCCAGAATTTTAACTGGGTACCTTCTACAAAGTTTTAGAACATTAAAAGAGATTTCCAACGGTACCAACTTTATGCAATTTGGACTTGTATAACTCAAGTTACGATTTTCCAAAGATTTCAACTCAAAATGAAAGTTCATCTAACTTACTTGTTCTTAGATTAAGTTTGGTCGATTAACTAGAAAACTCATCTTCGTTCTCTTCTAATTATTTTAGGGCAAAGTGCTGATTTTCCATTTGACCAAAATTTGGATTCCGACCCCTACTTTGTCGGTAAGTTTCCAATGCATGTTAAATACTTTAATTTAAATGCTTTGTGCGTGAACGTGCTTCGTGACATTTTTCATGTTTAAAATGTGGAATTTTAAATTGTTGAACCGCTCGCTTAAAGGAGAGTATACTTTATTGCTCCTTTCTAAGTAGAGTTGGTGACTTAAGTGTTTTTGCCAGTATTACAATTTGGAGAAGAAAAGTGTTATATAACCACTCTTGGCCGAGTCCCTTGAGTGGTTTAGTGCTTAAGTGTTTAAGTGTTTGGCGTGCGGGCCCGGTAGGGGGAGTTTGGTGGAAGGAGTTTGGCGTGAAGTGTCGTCTACTTGGATTGAAAGTCGACGGAGTGTCGACTACTCTAAATGTTCGTGAACTGTGGATTTGAGCTCCTGAGAGCCAACGTATCCTACATGCGTGTTTAATTTATTTGCTTCATGTGTTTATGGTACCGCCTATTAATTTACCGTTTATATGAATGTGCATGACTTTTGAAAATTCACGAGCTTTTAACTCACCCCCATTCCCCTTTGTTTTTCCTTAACAGGTGACGAGAATCCAGAGACCTAGTTAGGTCTAGCACTGTATTTTGGCTTTTGTCTCGAGTATGAAGAAACGAATTGTATATTCTTTTGGTTTTGAATATTTCGTATTCATGGGAATGTTTTAAACTATGACTCGAGGTTTTAATTGTTTTGAGTTGATTATTGCACTTTAAGTTTAATCGTTATTTTATAGTTTCCAATATCATTAAAGACGTGAATTTTAGTTTATTTCATTAGAGTTAGTTTATTTGAATGCTAGAGTCATGGCGAAAGCCAGGCAGGCAGCCCGTCAACCCCTTTGGTTAGCCTTAGGAGGAGGTGGGGCTGTTACAGGTGGTATCAGAGTCTAGGTTAGAGGTCTATAAAGGATAATTTGAAAAGTTCTTTTTAGAATGGTTTCTTGTACTCTAAGTTTGATATTTTAGTAAAGTTGAAATTTTGAAATTTCTTAATTAAGTTCTAGATTGTTTGTAGGTATGGCGAGCAGTAGTGGTGCTCCGGGAGCTAACGGATAGGATACTAATGGTCACGAGTCACCAGTTAGTCCCGTTCGGTATAGGGTGACGGGGGATGATGGGACTCAGCTTCTGTTTACCCCACGTCGGGGAAGAGGAGGTTGTGCGTGTAGGAGGAGATACTCCTATCCTAATGCTGTGGTGTTATCCATTGATGATGAGCGTGAGGAGTTGCTTGATACTAATAGGGATCTTCAGGAAGAGATAGCGGCTGCGATGGATGTCATGAACTATCTTCAGGGCCGGATTCAAGATTTAGAGGCTCGGGTCGAGCTACTAGAGTTCCAGATCGATGAGGAGCGTGACAGGACTAGAGCTGCTCGTGATCAGGTCCAGAGATTTCGGACTCGACTTGCTAGGATGACTGATGAGGTCCATGATCGGACCGCGAGGGTTAGGGCTGACGCCACTGCTCTGGAGGATACTATGGCCGAAGTGAATGCAGACGCTTTTCTTGAGAGATCTATAGGGGAGGACTCTTCGGAGGAGGAGCCCTATGAGGACATACTGATGGAGGACGACCCCTCTGAGGAGGTCGAGTCTGAGGAGGAGGACCCGTTTGAGGAGACCCCTCCTGGTGGTCCTGTTGAGGATTAGGGTAGTAGTACTAAAGTTTTAGGATTTTATTAACCTTTTTGTAAGGAGAAACTATTAGAAAGATTCTCATCTCTGTGGGTGCATGTTTACTTACTGCTTTTACTACTGTATTTTGCGTGGTAAATTAGCCACCGTGAAGGCAACTTTTGTGTACTCTTTTGTAGTAAGCATGCCACCGTACTGTACTTGACTTCCTCGGATTATATATGTATGAAAATTTGGGTTAATTTTAGAAAATCCTCTCGTTTGTTCCACAATTTAATTTTAAAATCGCTTATTTTAATTGGTGTTATTCCATTATATTTTTCTTTATTTTATTTTACCTTGTTCTGTAGTATTTTATTTTGTTTTAATTCACTTTCGTACTTATTTATGTCTACCTACTATAGAAATCATGGATGGTAGACGAGAGCGAGGCCGAGGTAGAGGTTGAGGACGAGGGCATGGGGCAAGACAGCTCCAAAATGAGGGTGATGACCGAGGGTCGGCAGTTGACCAAGGTCGAGGACGAGGATTAGGTCAGGGACAGGGAGAAGGTCAGGGACAATGAGTGGATTTTGGGGAGCAAGTGGCGACAGCCATAAATCAGATGATGGGCATCTTGGCTTGTCTAGTGGACCAACAAGGTCAGGGGCCAGTGAATCAACCTAGGGGCCACGAGGGTGATGAAGACAGGGATTTAGAACGCTTTCAAAAATTTGCCCCTCCCAAGTTCTTTGGGGGACCCAATCCGGAGGCCGCTGAGGGGTGGCTGGACCGTATTACGGATATTTTCGGTACTTTGAATTATACGAAGGAAAGGCGGGTATCTTTTGCCGCTTTTCAGTTTGAGGGAGCGGCCAGGTCATGGTGGAACATGGTTAGGGCCAAGTGGGATAGGGACTAGACTCCTAGGACTTGGGAGAATTTTACTAGGGAGTTCTATGCTAAGTTACTCCCTCCTATGGTACAAGAAAAGAGGGAAGATGATTTCATTAAGTGTCATCAGGGTCTCTTAAGCGTCGCGGACTATGAGGCGCAGTTCACTAAGCTATCTAAGTTTGCCCTAGAATTGGTGGCCACGGAGTAAAGAAGAATTAGACGCTTCGTCCAGGGTTTGAACTTGGAGATTCAAGAGGGGTTGGCAGCAGCTCAGATTAACAGCTTTAGTGAGGCCATAGAAAAGGCCCAGAGGATCGAGACTACCAAGGCTCAGTTGAAGACTTTTCATGCTAGGAAGAGAAGTGCCCCTTCTAGTAGTCGGGGCCCTATGGATTTAAGTGCTCCACCTTCCAAGTTTGGGAGAGGCTCGAGTGGGGCTAGCGCCTCAGGAACTTCAAGGGGAACCTTTTCCCAAGGAGGGACATCCCGAGAGTCCGTTAGTGGTAGAGGGCCAACAAGAAGTACTCCACAAGGGAGTTAGGCCTCCAACTCCGGTCTTACCTGTGGATGCCGTGGGAGGCCAAACCACACCGCCAATGAATGTTGGAAGAAACAAGGAAAGTGTTTGAGGTGTGGTAGCTCCGAACACCAGATATCTACCTGTCCCCAACTCTGAGAGCGAAGTGGGACCCAGAGGTCGAACTAGAGTCAAGCTAGTGCGGTGGAAAATGGAACGAGAGTGCCAGCTTGAGTATATGCCCTGGATCATCAAGAAGTACCTGACTCGACCGAAGTGGTCGAAGGTACTATTCCCATTTTTCACCGCTTAGCTAGAGTTTTAATTGATCCTGGTGCATCCCATTCATTTGTTAATCCCGCATTTATCTGTGGTATAGATATAAAACCTGTTAGGTTACCCTTTGACCTAGAGGTTAGAACACCAACGGGGGATAATAGTTTAATTACTAGTCTGGTGTATAAAGACTGTGAAGTATGGATCGGAGAGAGAAAGCTAAAGGTTGATTTGGTGAGTTTGGACATTAAGAGGTATGATGTGATCATTGGGATGGATTGTTTAGTCAAACACCATGCCAAAGTGGACTGTAGGTTGAAAGTAGTGGAATTTTGTATTCCGGGGGAAGCAACTTTGAGGTTGGATGTTAGGAGAAGATTAGCTTCATCAACTCTTATTTCTGGGATTAGGGCTAGAAAACTTCTGAGTAAGGGGGTTCAAGGGTATTTGTCTTTCCTTATAAACACTCCGAACAATAAGGTGAATTTGGAAGACGTGCCGGTTGTTAAGGATTTTCCTGATGTATTTCCCGAGGAATTGGAGTCTTTGCCTCCTAAGCGGGCAGTAGAGTTTAAGATTGATCTAGTGCCTGGAACGGCGACAATTTCTAAAACTCCCTATAGAATGGCTCCTGCTGAACTTAAAGAGTTGAAGATACAGTTACAATATCTTTTGGAATGAGGGTTCATTAGAGAAAGTGATTCTCCGTGGGGGGCACACGGTTCTATTTGTTAAAAAGAAAGATGGTAGTCTAAGGCTGTGTATAGACTATCGGGGGTTGAATGATGTGACAATCAAGAACAAGTATCCCTTACCACTCATTGATGAATTGTTTGATCAGTTACAAGGGTCGGTGGTATTCTCCAAATTAGATCTTAGAAAAGGGTACTACCAGGTTGAGAATTAGAAAAGAGGATGTACAAAACGGCTTTTAATTGAGTGCGGCCACTTGAGTTTGTAGTGATGCCCTTTGGATTGACTAATGCTCCGGCTACATTCATGGATTTGATACAATGGGTATTTAAGCCCTACTTGGATCGATTTGTTGTGATTTTTATTGAAGATCTACTTGTGTATTCCAAAACCCAAGAGGATCATGCAACATTTGAGGATTGTACTACAAACCCTCGAGAACACAAGTTGTTTGCCAAGTTGAAGTGTGAATTTTGGTTGGAGGATATATCTTTTCTAGGGCATAAAATTTCTAAGGAAGGAATTGCAGTTGACCTAGCTAAAGTGGAAGCGATTACTAATTGGAAACGGCCTGAGAATCCGACTGAGATTAGAAGTTTCTTAGGGTTAGCTGGTTACTATCGTCGATTCATTCAGGATTTCTCAAGAATCACTGGGCCTTTGACCGACTTGACTAGGAAACATGGAAAATTCATTTGGAGCCTTAAGTGTGAAGAGAGGTTTCAAGAGCTGAAGAAGCGGTTGACTGAGGCGCCAATTTTGACTTTACCTGATGGCAAAGAAGGATTTGTAGTGTATTCAGATGCCTCTAAGGACGGATTAGGTTGTGTTTTGATGCAAAATGGAACAGTCACAGCATATGCCTCTAGGAAGTTGAAACCTCATGAACAGAACTACCCGACACATGATCTAGAGTTGGCGGCAGTAATCTTTGCTTCGAAAAAGTGGAGACATTATTTATATGGAGTAATTTTTGAGGTGTTCACGGACCACAAGAGTTTAAAGTAGTTGTTCTCTTAAAAGGAGTTGAATTTGAGGCAAAGGAAGTGGGTAGAGTTCCTAGAAGACTATGATTGCTCAATAAAATATCACTCTGGAAAGGCAAATGTCGTGGCTGATGCGTTAAGTCGTAAGGCTCAAGTAGCGGGGTTAATAGTGAAAGAATGGGAAATGTTGGAGCAAGTGAGCGAGTGGAAACCTTATTTAGGGACGCAAAAGGTCATTTTTGGGAACGTGGAACTAAGGTCTCCATTATTGGGACGGATCAAGGAAGCACAGTCAAAAGATCCCGTAGTGCAGAAATTTCTGGAGAAAGTTCAGAAAGGGGAGACCCAGGACTTTAAGACAAGGCTAGAAGGTGTATTGAGGTTCCGAGAAAGGATAGTAGTGCCGAACGATGAGGTATTAAAGAAAGGGATTTTGGAAGAAGCACATCGGTCTAAGTATAATAAGATGTACCAAGATTTGAGAGGATTGTACTGGTGGGATGGATTGAAGAAAGATGTAGCCAAATATGTGCAGACCTGTCTTACTTGTCAACAGGTTAAAGCTGAACACCAAAAACCCTCAGGACTTTTACAACCTTTAGAAATCCCCGAATGGAAATGGGAGCATATTACCATGGATTTTGTCACTGGTCTGCCAAGGAGTCAAAAGGGTCACGATGCCATTTGGGTAGTGATTGACCGACTCAGTAAGTCTGCTCACTTCCTACCAGTGAACATGAAGTATCCTTTAGAGAAATTGGCCAAACTTTATTTGGACGAGATAGTAAGGTCGCATGGAATTCCAGTAAGTATTGTTTCCGACCGAGAACCTAGGTTTGTTTCGAGGTTTTGGCAGAAGTTGCAAGAGACTTTGGGAACTAAAATTAAGTTGAGTATAGCCTATCATCCTCAGACAGATGGCCAGTCTGAGCGAATCATCCAAACCCTAGAAGACATGTTAAGATCTTGTATAATGGATTTTGGAGAGAGTTGGAGCTAGTACATGACACTGGTTGAGTTTGCATACAATAACAGTTACCATGCCTCGATTCAAATGGCACCGTATGAGGCACTCTATGGAAGGAGGTGTAGGTCACTGATTCATTGGGATGAAGTGGGTGAAATGAAGGTTCTTAACCCAACTGCTATACCTTGGATTGAGGAAGCTTATGAGAAAGTGAAGTTGGTTAGGGAAAGGATTCTAACAGCTCAAGTTGCCAAAAGAGCTATGCAGATAATAGGAGAACAGATTTGGAATTTGAGGTGGGTGATAAAGTTTTCTTGCGGGTTAAGCCAGTGAAAAGTGGAATAGTGTCGAAGAAGGGGAAGAAATTGAAGCCAAGGTACATTGGACCATTTGAGATTCTCAAACGAATTGGGAAAGTGGCTTATCAATTGGATTTACCCGCCAGTATGTCAAAGATTCACAATGTCTTTCACGTCTTGATGCTCAAGAAGTATCACCCAGACCCGAGTCATGTGTTGCAATTAGACGAGCTTGAGGTGGATGAGACGCTCTCGTATGAGGAAAAGCCTGTGAAAATTCTCGACCGGGAAGTAAAAGACTTGAGGACGAAGAAAATTCCTTTGGTTAAGGTTCTATGGAAAAACCATGACGTCGAGGAGGCGACTTGGGAGGTAGAAGAGGAGATGCAGAAAAAGTATCCAGAATTATTTGTTTAACAAGGTGAGAATTTTGAGGACAAAATTCTTTTAAGGGGGGAAGGATGTGAGGGCCTCAAAAAAATTTATTTTTATATTGTTAAAATGTATTATTTTAAATAATGTTATTATTATTAGTAATTCGTTCAATTATTTTAAAATCGTATCTAAACAAATTTTTCAGAAAATTTAAATAAAAATTCAATTTATTTATTTAATTATTTATTTAATTTATTTCATCTTGAGGTGACTCGATTTTATTTCACCCTTAATTTCTTGTAGTTTATCAATAATTCGTTTAGCTTTTAAAATTTGCCCTTTTAACATTAATTTGACGAAAATGAGAAAACACGCTTTTGGGTAAAATTTGGGCAGTGAGTGATGTGGTGCTGGAGTGTAAGGATGATCACCCGAAGGTTAGAAATGTAATCTAGTGATTAGAGGTGAATTAAAAAGAGTAATTATAATTAGGGATTCGAAATCATAGTTTAAGTTGGATTAATCTCCTTGGACTAGAATCTTAATTAACTATTGTTTCTTCCACTTAATTCACCCCAAATCACTTCAATTTTATTCCTTTCCATCTCTCCCTCCTAACCGAGATTAACTCTTTAATCTCTAGCTAAGTGAGATAATTAATTTCCCTCCAAAATTGCTAACTAAGCTTACTATTCTTGTGTTGACTTTTGGAGTTATAAGACAAGCTTTATGTCTTGTCTTTCTCTTCTCATTTAATTCATTCAAAATTGCACAAAAATCCCTCTCTTCCTCTCTTCCTCTTGGCTGAACTCCCCTTCCCCTCTTCCCTTGAAATTCCATCAAATTTCTTCCACCAAATTCCCTTCTAAAACCACCTACAACCTCCATTAATCTTGGCTTGAGCTTGAACTTGGGTGAGGAGCTTTGAGGAGAAGCATTGGGAAGCTTTAGTCTAACATTTCTTGGGAGAATTTTTGCCTACTTCTTGGAGGTGGTAAGGAACTAAAGCTTGCATCTTTGTCTATTAATTCTATTTTTAAGCATGATGTTAGGATTGGGAGCTTGAGAGGTTGCTAGAACCTTGACATTTGTTGATGAAGTTGATTCTTGTGTTGGTTTGCAATTTTAGATGATAAATTTCATTAAATTATTTTTCATGATTTTGGTTTGAATTGAGTGGGCTCTTGGACTCCCACACTTGTGATAATATGATTTCTAGCATGATTAATGATGCAATGCAAGTATATATGATGTAAATGGTGGCTGAAAATTTGAGGAAAAATCTCAAGGAAAAACCGGTTGGGAAAGGAAGAAAATGAGGAAGAAAAATTGCTGTTTTCCTTTTTATATTTCGGCTGTGATTTTGGCAAGCTTAAAGGTTAATGGTGAGGCTTAAATGTGAGGGTTAAGTTGTTAATTTACCCCACACAAAATCCTTTCAAGGGTTGAGCAAAATTGGTGTTTTAGTGGAACAAGGAAAACTGGAAATTGGGCAGGCATGCTGTCCGATTTTTGTGGCTGTTTTAGTCCTAAGTTTTGAGCTAAACTTGTATCAATTTTGATCATTATTGGGTTAAGGAAGGTTAATATTAGCTTAGGTTCGAAAATGGGATCAATCGGTAGTGATTTGGATGTGTTAAAGGTAATGATAAGAAAGGGAGTGAAATTTGCAGGAATGATCAATTGTTGTCCAGATCATTTTGGGCAAGTAGAAAACTGTCTTTCCATTCGAATTTTTTGTTGAATTTTTGTATGAACCTAGATTATATATGGAAGTATTATTTTACCAAATTTGGTAATTTTTGAGTAAGAATTCGTCACTCAAAAGAAGCTCCAAATGTTACCCTGTAAAACTGGATGTCAGAAAATGCAGGTTTTTGAACCAGCCATGTTTGAACTGCTATAATTTCTTGCTCGAGAGTCAAATTTGAGTGTTGTCAGTGGCATTTGAAACTTCTTACTTATTAATTTAAACTTTGAAAATTTTAGATGCCAATTCGTTTTCTATAATTTTTGGTGAATTTTCAAAGTTGTCTAGTCGGCCAACCTGTTATGTTCTGTTTCAGTACTGTAGCAGTTTGTTAATTGAAAATCTGGGCAGTATTTGTCCAGAATTTTAACTGGGTTCCTTCTAAAAAGTTTTATAAATTTAAAAGAGGTTTCCAACGGTACCAACCTTGTGCAATTTGGACTTGTATAACTCAAGTTACGATTTTCCAAAGATTTCAGCTCAAAATGAAAGTTCATCGAACTTACTTGTTCTTAGATTAAGTTTGGTCGATTAACTAGAAAACTCATCTTCGTTCTCTTCTAATTATTTTAGGGCGAAGTGCTGATTTTCCATTTGACCAAAATTTGGATTCCGACCCCTACTTTATCGGTGAGTTTCCAATGCATGTTAAATGCTTTAATTTAAATGCTTTGTGCGCGAACGTGCTTCGTGACATTTTACGTGTTTAAAATGTGGAATTTGAAATTGTTGAACCGCTTGCTTAAAGGAGAGTATACTTTATTGCTCCCTTCTAAGTAGAGTTGGTGACTTAAGTGTTTTTGCCTGTATTACAATTTGGAGAAGAAAAGTGTTATATAACCACTCTTGGCCGCGTCCCTTGAGTGGTTAAGTTCTTAAGTGTTTATGTGTTTAAGTGTTTGGCATGCGGTCCCGGTAGGGGGAGTTTGGTGGAAGGAGTTTGGCGTGAAGAGTCATCTACTTGGATTGAAAGTCGACGGAGTGTCGACTACTCTAAATGCTCGTGAACTGTGGATTTGAGCTCCTGAGAGCCAACGTATCCTACTTGCGTGTTTAATTTATTTGCTTCATGTGTTTATGGTACCACCTATTAATTTACCGTTTATATGCATGTGCATGACTTTTGGAAATTCACGAGCTTTTAACTCACCCCCGTTCCCCTTTGTTTTTCCTTAACAGGTGACGAGAATCCAGAGACCTAGTTAGGTCTAGCACTGTATTTTGGCTTTTGTCTCGAGTATGAAGAAATGAATTGTATATTCTTTTGGTATTGAATATTTCGTATTCATGGGAATGTATTAAACTATGACTCGAGGTTTTAAGTGTTTTGAGTTGATTATTGTACTTTAAATTTAATCGTTATTTTATAGTTTCCAATATCATTAAAGACATGAATTTTAGTTTATTTCATTAGAGTTAGTTTATTTGAATTACTTGGGTGGTTATGATGCATTGTTAGATGCCAATCTTGATCTGTAAGTATGAGTTGATTGATTAGTGGAATCAATGATAATTTAAACGGAGTTTTAATTTATCTAGTTCTTATTTATTAAGAATTATAACTCATACTTATTGCCAATGTATATGAGAACCTAATGGGTCATACACATTAAGAACTTCTTTAGTTGGATTAAATGAATATCAAGTGGAAACCTGATAGATAAGTTTTTATGACTTATAGTTTAATTTGTGAGACAAATTGAACTTGAAGAACTTATAGTGCAAATAAGTTTTAGTTTTCCAAATATAAGAGTTGTATTAGAATATGGAAACTAATTTCAGGTTTCCATAAGGATTTGACAACTTATTTGTTTATAAATACTCACTAAATTGTTACTAGCAAGATGTATCATCACACAAATTGTTTTGTGACATTTTTGAGAAAAGCCTTGAGCGAAAAAAACCCAAAATTCGTCCAAGAAAATAAGAGAAAAATTGCATCTCTTATTTCTCATCTTGAGACGAGTCTTTTCATGATGAAAAATTAGGGTTATCTCAATAGATTTGCGTGTGGTTATCTTAGCAATAGTTAGCACTAATCTAACTTAAGATAATTTGAAATTAGAGGTACTGACTAAGGAGGTTTGTATGGATCACCGTTAAAGACTGGACATGTGTACGGTTGCGTAGATCACTTTACTATCCTCTGCGTCAAATCTCCACCAAATTTAAGGAGATATTCATGGATTGAGATAATTTTCTTGAACTAACTCTATGTTACAAGGATTTAATCAAATGACGATTTATTGGAAGGAATCAAAATTTTTAAATTTCTGTTGTGTTTATCTCTATGATTCCTAACAGATGCTAGTCTAGTACAATGTACAAATTTGAGGGATGAAATTAGGGCCTCTTACTCTTATGACTTCAGCTTTATAGCTTCTACAACAAAGATGAAAGCGTCATTAGTTATACCAATATATTGATGATTATGTTGTGAGAGCTATATAAAGATTGTATGAACAATTATTAAAAAAACTTCTAGTCAGCAACATGTTTTGCACATTGCTCTCCTAAGTCATTCCTTGACCTTTCAACATCAGCGTGGTACACAACTAGATATAGAATTGTTAATTAAGAGCGTATTTTACTTGCTAAGCATCCGCAATATTGTTCTTAGATGGAAAATGTGATGTGATATTAGCACAGAAACTTTAAAATTGTTAATTAGTTTGCCTTTTATACAACTACAAATCCGACGATGTAGAAGTTTATTTGTTTTCTTCTTCAGAGGGGTCAAACTCGTTTCTAGCTGAAATTATTTATTTATTATTATTGGTTTGGGTTGACGTTTTTAGGCTAAGAAGTCAGTCATTTAGATGTTATTGCACCAGTGGTTACTTCATGTCATGCTGTCAGATAATTAAGTATAATCAGACCAACCTGTTTGTAAGCTCAGATTTGGGCCATTGAATTTAACAGGAAACTTTTTCCTTGTAAATTTTCAATGATCGGCTTAGATCAGGCAATATCTAATCTAGGTCAATAAATCTGTTGACATTGGTATACCTGTGGGTATAAAACCTTTTCATAATAGTAGCTCTAGATGTATATTATACGCGAAAACCTTAAAATTCAACTTCAATTTTATATATCAATCTGTATTCAAACCGGCTAATGTATAAAGTATTGATGAAAGGACTAATCCAATTGTTGCCAATTAAAAATATTGATGAAGGCACCTGTTGTTCTTTTATTCTTAATTACAGTACTTGTTGTCCATGATCATCGCTTGCAGCTTCTTTCCAATCTTTGCATCAAGGGCTTTTAGTTCTATCTTTATTCTTCAAAATTACACCCAAAAAAGCAAAAAAAAAAAAACTTGGCGATGGTTTTAACCATGCCTGTATAGAAAAAATAAAATTTCTTTCCAAAACCCAAATTGTTATGGCTGTAAACTTTTGGAAAACAATTTTTTTTTTTTTGGTATAAAGCAACATACGTTTAATAAGTGTAAAGTCTCGAAGTTTGCTTGAAAGCTTCCCAATTCTCATCAAGATGCTCCACTCAATTTTATGTAAGAATTCACTATGATGGATTCCTTTTCCATCTTGTCTGTTCTTGTAAGGAATATGTGTGTGATAGGAACTCAAAAATAAAACAGAAGAGTGATTTTCTACGTGGAGATGACCAAAGAGCAAATTTTACATATTGAACTCCAACAAGTAAAATAAAACAAAATGAAATGACAAAAGAAAAAAACGTTAAAGTAATGTCCAGAGCAGCCCTACACTCAAACCGTCATATTTTTTTGTACAACTCTAGTCATTCTTCCAACAAGTGAAGGAGAATTATTTTGAAAAATCAAAGCATTCTTATTTGCTAGGCGCTGATAAACTGTCGCAACAACAATCCACATTAATACTGGGTTGGACCACATTCTAATGCTATTGAATTGTGAGGTTGACTAATCAAGAATGTCAGAACGTAGTGTTGTATTTGTAAAAATATCAAAAAACATGAATAAAATACTTTACATATATTTAATACTGTTGTAACGTAGTTTTATGCTAAAAACTATTAAGTATAACAACTTTACTGAACAGGCAAAATATTACCGCACTGGCCCTGTCCATGAACAAGTATACTCAAACTTGAAATTTTCTACTAGAGAATAATGCTTAATTCAATAGATGAACCAATAACAAATTCATCCCATGGATGGAGTTGTATTTAAAAAATGAATGAGAATATGCAATTAATTTCATCTTTAAATACATGGAGAGGGATGAGACACAGCATTGGTTCTTCTTTAATCACATATTCTGCTTCGATCAGAAAAATGTCATGTAATCAAAAATTAAAGAGAGGGATTACTCTTACTTTAGGCAGCTCAACTAAATAGTTAATGGAGTTCAAAATCTCGTCTCCACTCCCCGAAGACAATGATTATGTTAGGAAATTGGCTTAATTTCTTTTAGGCAGATTCCTTATTTTGTATGGAAGCAACTAGTTTTCTAATTGTTTTAGTTATTTGAAATAATAGTTAAGAAATTTTTTATTTACATGACTTCATGAATTAGAAGTTATTTTCTATTCTGTATAAAATTAAAAAATAGCAATTATTTCTTGTTATTATTAGGGTGTTAGTCAAGTAATGTGGCTTATAAATAGGTGGGGTTTGGCATACTACTAAGTTACCCACAAGGGGGCAACATATAACCTTCTACATGGGATGAGAGACAGTTCTTGAGAGGTGAGAGAAATTATACAATGATTGGGTTTGGTTTTGGGTTCAAATTGTATTTTTGTATGGATTTATTTTCTCATAATAAAAAGTAGCTTTTTCTCCATGAACATAGACTCAATGATGGAATCGAATCATATTAAATCTTATATGTCATTTGCCTTACTTGCTTGTGGCTTATTTGTCATTAAATTGTTATGCACTTGTTTTCTCAATAGTGAATTATTGTGCGTCTGAATCCCAACAGATTATACATATACATCGAGACTAGAGAGTTTCAAGTTCAATTCACACCTGAAATCTTCACCAAAAGTTAACTTAGACATCGGTTTATATATAAGTTTATTAGTGCCTCGCTTATATAAGTCACACAAAGTGAAATAATAATGGAAAAAATTGTGATTAATAAAAGTAAGTTAAATACTACAACTCCTTAGACCATTGAGACTAGAACTACATAATCCTAGAACCTGACACCATCTTGGATTTATCACTAGACCAAATTCTCACTGCCAGGCTTCTATAAAAGTAAGTAGTCTTTTTTTTTTTTTTTGTGGCAATATTTCTCCCTTTGTAGTCTAGCATAATGAATTTTCTATCCCACTCTTTATTCCATTTCTGTCCTACTTTTTATTATAGTACTATTTCTCTTTTACAAATATCATATTTTAATTTTTTTATTTTCTTACTATTAGATAACTACTAACACACTAAAAAAATATCACCAAAAAGTAATATATAATAGAAAATTACAAAACACAGCAGAAAATTCATAAAAAATCTCATTTTTCTGTGTATTTCGATTTTTTAATTTTCTTAAATTTTGCATCTTATTTAGTTAGCAGTTATTGGATCTTAAGAAGAGCAAAAAAAAAAAAAGAATTAAAATGTGATGCTTATAAAGAAGAAATAGCTATATATTAAAATGTAGAACAGATAGTGGAACAGGGAGTGGATGGGATAGAAGATCTGTCAAGTCAATCTCGTGTATCATGTTATCTTCTATATTCACATTTGCTGGAAAGTATTTCTTCTGATTCCACGCATATCACTTTTTCGTGTGTCACATGGAGAGTTTCTTCCCCTTCTCTGACAAGTCACCAGTTTCTTTGTGGATGATGCTAGGAATATTTTAAATAAAGAGCGTTGCTCGCAGACGTATGTTTTGATAGAAACCTTTTTAACATTATAGAGGTATGAAACCCCTTTGTCTTCATTGACCATTGATAGAAGGACCACACCTTTTCTGTAGTTGGAATAAAATTGATACGCGTGCTTAATAGAGAAACCTTTGTCCTTGTTGGTGTACATTCTTTTGGTATTTTATGGACAGTGAGAATAGAAATGCTGTGAATCCATCTCATTTTTCTGTCTCCCCCCTATGTCCGCCACCCCACACACCCACCCCCAATTGCCAGAATAAATATGATAGCATTGTACACGCCATAATAATAAAGGTTATAGAAACTATTTAAATCCAAATTTGACTCCGTCTGATTGCCAATAAAATGAGGGTAATTCTGATTAATTTCAGAGATAAGAGAAAGAGGATAATGCTAGATTTTAGAGACCAAGCAGATTCTAATAAACCATCAATACTGGAAAAGTATATGTAATGTCCAATTTCATAGAAGTCTATGACTTCGTTATTTTCTTTACCGAATTAAAAGTAAATAACGTAATACTACTATATATTCAAGCAGAATTTAAACAATGCTATAGGATTCTATTAAGGATTCTCATTTCTCAGGGTTTGTCCATTGAGCACTTCAAAGTCAAGTAAGATGCAATTCATCTGCACTACTCAGACGGACCAATTCACATCTTTCCCCTGCTATTAAGTTACATTTTTTTTTTCGTAATTGGTTTTGGAAGATAGTTGAAGGCATGAGTCCATACTCATTGATAACAATCAACAAAGCAAAACGCATTATTTCATATCAACTAAATACGGAAGTAATATTAGTGGTAGAAAATATATGTTTTCTAATATGATAATACCAAATATATCCAATAAGATGGCCTGATACTTATCTTAGATATGGAGAAAAATACGACCTCCGAAGTGACACTGAATATCTTGGGCAAGAACGAAGGAGATAACTTTTTTGGTTGTATATGCTTTTGGCTTTTAGAAAATTAATCAATGTCTTGCATGCTTTTCTATTTCAATTGTCTAAGTCATTTCTATGAATGGCAAAGGAAAGAAAAGAGAAACATATCTATCATTTTCATCCAACCACCATTGCAATATTTTCCTTCTCGATATAGGTCCACGAACTCGCATTTCCAGCAGTGGGAGCACACGGAAAAGTAGAAGAAAGTCGCCAACAAATAACGATCATGTAGTTGTTCGAGTACCCTGCCATTTAAAACTTTTGGAATCATTAAGAAATCTGCACCCCACCTATTTGACAAACTATTCAGAAATCTTTGCTCAAAACATATTTATAATTTTCCTTCTTGCCACAGATAGATCCATAAACTCATTTTCTTGGAGTAGAAGCGCACAAATAATAACAAGGGAAATGCCAAGAATCATAAAGTTGGTCGAACAACCAACCAATCTGGCAACCATTTGATTACAAAACTTGTTGAATATAGAGGCAGCTTTATGGAAGAGTTAAGTTTGGAAATTGAGAGAAATATAGTTTTGGTTATCAATATTTGACTTGTGTATTAAATGGTTCTTAATGTTTCGACCAAAACAAATGTGGTCTCTGAAGTTTTTTAATTTTAGGTAGATTGAGAACAACTATTAAAAAATTAAAATATATAACAGTCAAAACTAAATTAGAATTAATCAGAAGTTTTGACTTTGCATTTTTGTCATTAATCTTTGAAATTTTGACTATTATACTCTTTTATGTTTCAAAGAACAATGAGATAAATTGTCAATTAAATTAAATGCATGACAAATATGTTTTCAAATCTCTGAAAGCTCTTCACATTGGAATAATACTGTCATGTTGCCTAAAGGACTTCTCTTTATTAAATTAACTACAATTGAATAATTGTAAAAGGATAATATATAAATAAATTAGTTGAAAGTTTGCAACATTAATCCATAAATTATTACATGATTTGTGGATGTAGGCATCAATCTATTATAGTTAGCAATAGTGATTACATTAAAAAGGAAAAGGTAATTACTAATGTGAAGTATGAATTTTAGAAAAACACTTTCTATTATTTTTTCTTGTCTTTTCTACATATCAAATCAAATATTTTAATAGTACAGCGTTGATGTATTTATAATTATGTTCACCCACATTGACAATTTTATTGTATAATTTAAGCTATTACAAAAAGTACCCATCTTATTTGAAACTTAATTGATAATCAATTGAATTGCCAAAAAGAAAAAGAAAAATAATCATCGTTCAACTTATCTTACATGTAGTTGTTTACATTTTAAAGGGGCACCTGATTGAGTATTGAATTATCATTGTGAGTGAAAAAAATATTAAAGCTCATTTTCAATTAATTATTGATATATTAGATGTGCTGTGCAAATTTGAGACCAACTATGCAAAAGTGACGAAACATATTAGAAATTAGTGGTATGACTAAAGAAATAATAAACAAAAAGAACAAGAAAAGTTTGTTTGGCTTTTTATGTTTTCTAATATTAAAATGTCTAGTACATATAAAACACAATTTCAATCTAATTCAGATATAATTTCATCCTAAAATTCTTCACATGACTATTTGAAATTCAAGGACTATAATGATTCAAAATCCAGAAGTCGGGGACAACAAATTCAAAACCAAAATAGTTTACTAATAGAAAAATAACCCAAAAATTTATCCCAATTAAAATTTTAATTTTAAAAATACTTTTAAAAATTACCCCAAATAAATTTTTAATTTTAAAAATATCCCAAAAATACCTAAAATTAATTTTTAATTTTAAAAATGCCCCAAAAAATTATCCCAATTAAATTTTTAATTTTAAAAATGCCCCAAAAAATTGACCCAAATAAATTTTATTTTTAAAAATACCACAAAAAATTATCCCAAAAACACCCTCAAAAAGTTTTTGAAAGACAGCTACAGTAATTTTTGAAAGACAGTTACAGTAGTTTTTCACATCCCAAATGCTACAGTACTGTTTTTGAAAAACAACCCCAAAAACAACTAATCCAAACGGATTGTGTTTGAGATTGGAATGCAGTAAAGTTGCTAAACTATTTTCAGAACTTTCCTTATAGTTTCTTAATTTTGTTTCAAGCAAAATTTTTAAGATTTTAAAGAAAAAGATAAAAAAGAATTGGTTGGACACAACAATTTCTAGTACAGCACCTTTCACAAACTTTTCTACATTAACAAATCTATGACTATAGTAATTGTATCTCATTTAATTTCCTAAGGAAGAAATTTAGTTTTCATCCTCAATATTTGGCCTATATGCGAATTAATCGGCAATATTTTGACTAAAATAAATGCGGTCTCTAAAGTTTCTAATTTTGAATGAATTTAGCACAATTGATATAAATTCAATCATTCTTAACAATCAAAATCTGTGAGGCCTCGTATCATTAAATTAATTTATAATTTAAAAATTCCATATTTTCATAATTCCATGTTTTCATAAAAATTATTTTATTATTTTACTTTGAATTATTTGATTTTCGTATAACAATTGCATCGGCACAAAAAAGTTCTAAAATGCATTGTGCACGTTTAAATTATGTCCTTGGTTAAATTATGTGAATGTTTAAATTTCGCATTCGGACCTAGGGTCGACCACTAGATATAAGTTTCGAATCTTAGAATATATATTTGAGATATATAAATGATAGAAACCGGGATCGTAGTATCGCGTCGAGTGAACCGACACGACACGACACGACACGACAAAAGTGGCTTTACGTCAAATCAAGAAACTTTCTTCCATTTCTTCCATTTTCCTAATAAAGCCCCAAAAGTCAAACAAAACCCTCATTCTCTTCTTCTTCTTCTCCATTTGGCCGCACCTCTCTTCCCTCTCCTTCCCCTCCATTTCATCTTCAGTAATCAACCCCAAAACCTCCATTGAAGCTACCCAAAAAGCTTGAAGGTCTTCCGAGTTTTTCTTGGAGATTTCGGACTAGCTTGGAGGAGAGGAGAAACTGGTTTTTGAGCTTGAGGATTGAGGGATTTTGTGAGCCATTTCATCTACCATTAACTAATCTTCTTGTTGAGTTGGAGGTAAGCTTGCTAGACACCAAAAATCTTGTTCAATTGTTTCATTTTCTTGGCTAAGAGAGCTTGTAGCTCTTTGTAATGGAATTTGTTGTTGTTGGATGAAAGTGGGCTCTATGAAATCCCACCATGTATGAACTTTGGGCTGTTCTTGATTTAGTGTGTGTGTGTGAGGTGTTTTGTGTGAGATTTGTTGCTAGAAAATGAAAGAGGAATGAGAAAGAGAGGAGTTGAGAGAGAGGGTCGGAGTGCCGGTTGCTTGCAGCTTTATTTTCTCAATTTTAGCTCAATAATTTCATGTCTCTCTTGTTGATTCTTGATGTTCACCTGATGGCCTAAGTGTGTGAGAAATTTCATGTAAAAATAGCTTTGTTTGATGTTGCAAAATGGTTGAGAAAGAAAGCTTAAAAATCTGGAATTTCGTATGACAGGGGGGGTGAAACAGGTTTCTTAAAACTGTTGTAACTTGGTGTAGGAAGGTCCGAATTGAGTTCCATTTGTTGCTTTTGAAAATAAAATCCAGCTTCTTTCAGTGATATAAATTTCAAGGGCTAGTTTGATTTTGTGAATTTTGGTGAATTTTCAAAGTTTACTGAAAATCAAGACTGTTACGTCCTGTTTTTACTGTAGCAGTGACATTAAACTGAAATTTGATTAGTTTTGAATTTGAATCTTGCATAAGTATCTTTTAAGAGTTTTAGTTCATTGAGTCTATTTTCCAACGGTATAAGATTCATAAACTTTGGACTTATAGAACTCAAATTATGGTTTTTCAAAGAATGCTGCGAAAAACTGGAAAATTTTACCTCTTTGCACTTTACGAACTACTGCCCTGTTTTTGAAGCAGTTTGATTCAAATTTTTGTTACCATTTTGCTTGCATTTGATAAAGGAATGTTTTTAGAGTTGTTGTATCAAAATTTGAGCGATTTGGGGCTGTTTTAGTTGAACAAAATATTTGCAAATCAAAGAAGGAAAATCTGGCAGTTTAGTTTCTAAATTTTTTTACAAATTTTGGCCATCTATAAAGTTACCTTCCAGTACAAATTTTTGGCTCAATTTTGGTACAGACTCAGCTCACATAGTGAGGTTTCAGTGTACAAAATTTTGTGATTTTTCAATGGCATATCGATGCCCAAATGTTGTCTCAAAATTAGCTTCTCAAATCTCAAAATCTTCCCGTCAGTCATTGCGAACCCCTGTGCTTCTAACGGCTGTAATTCCTTGCTCGGGAGTCGGAATCGAGCGCCGTCAGTGGCGTTTGAAACTAGACTTCACAAGCTTTCTAACTGTATATAGTTTACATGTTATTTCTTTCCCTATCAACACCAGCGAAGCCACAAAAATGGCTGTTTTTCAAGACTGATTTGCCTGTTTTTGTTCCTCGCGACTTCTTGTGTCGCACTTTTGCCTACTTTACAAAATGAATCTTGGAGCGAGCCCTTCTAGTGAATTGTAGTACTCCGAGCCTAGTATCCATAGCCATCTTGCTTAATTTCGATAAGTGTAGCCTAAGATATGGTCTGAACAAGAAGTAGTGGCAGTGTGGTCTTGGTGAATTTTAGTAGTTAAGTTAAGGTTTTAAGCTTTAGTTATTTTGGCTAGTGATTGATAGTGGGATTTTGGCTCAGGTGAACAAGACTTCGCCGAGGGCAACCCGACTACCGAGGTTTAACCTTCTTGCTCATTTGCTTGTTTTACTGGATTTCGGTGAGTGTTCAAGTGCATGTTATTTAATGTTAATGAATTGAAAAGCATGCTAGTGTGCCTCGGTGAGCGTGTACTTTACCGCGCTTACCTTATTTGATTTGTCTCTAAAAGAGTTCAACTACTTGAATTGTTAATTGTTTAATTGCTTGAATTGTGTGTTATTGCTATTAAAATTGTGGGGACGCCCAAACCCCATTGGAGAATCTTCCATTTCGACCGGCAATAGGGGCTTGGTCGAGGGATTGGTGAACCATGGGTCTTAATATTATTTATGTCGGTTGGAGTGCACTTGCCGACGAAGGTATATTTGAGTATTACCAACTTAACATTTTGGAATTCGGGCCTGGTCAAGGGGGTGTAAGTAGACGGGAGAGGGAGAAAGTGGTGAATATGGATAGTAAGAGTGAGTGGTTGACGGGGTGTCAACGTGTGACCCGGAATTGATGCTTGTGAAGTGAAAATAACCGCAGAAATTTCAAAAACGTAGAGCTGACCAACTGTATCTTTCAATTTATATTGTTTAAATGCTTTGCTGCTGAATTGACTATTCCGCTATCTTTACTACTTTATTTAATTATTTTCCGTTTTGACTTGCCTGTGCATGTTTCTCTTAACCTCACTGGGCTTTGCTCATCCCGTAAGCTTTGTTTTCCTTAACAGGTTTTGAAGTGGGGCACGTGTATCGAGGAATTTAGCTTCTTGTGTAGGATTTTCTCACTTTTGTATAAGATTGATACTATTTGTGAAATTGATGGTTTTTTTTTGTACTTGGAGTTAAAACTATTGTAATTTTGATGAAATTATTGTGAAAGTTGAACTGGTGATTTTTTTTTTATAGATTTCAATTATGGTTTTAAAAATGAATACTTATATTTATATTCAATTTTAGTGAGTGAGTCCTGGCGAGAACTGGGCAGGCGGCCCGCTGATACCTTAGGGTTCGCCCTAATGAGAAGTGGGGTCGTCACAAAATCAAATTTCTATTAGTAAACTATTCTGGTTTTGAATTTGTTGTCCCCGACTTCTGGATTTTGAATCATTATAGTCCTTGAATTTCAAATAGTCATGTTAAGAATTTTAGGATGAAATTATATCTGAATTAGATTGAAATTGTGTTTTATATGTACTAGACATTTTAATATTAGAAAACATAAAAAGCCAAACAAACTTTTCTTGTTCTTTTGGTTTATTATTTCTTTAGTCATACCACTAATTTCTAATATGTTTCGTCACTTTTGCATAGTTGGTCTCAAATTTGCACAGTACATCTAATATATCAATAATTAATTGAAAATGAGCTTTAATATTTTTTTCACTCACAATGATAATTCAATACACAATCAGGTGCCCCTTTAAAATGTAAACAACTACATGTAAGATAAGTTGACTCGATGATTATTTTTCTTTTTCTTTTTGGCAATTCAATTGATTATCAATTAAGTTTCAAATAAGATGGGTACTTGTTGTAATAGTTTAAATTATACAATAAAATTGTCAATGTGGGTGAACATAATTATAAATACATCAACGCTGTACTATTGAAATATTTGATTTGATATGTAGAAAAGACAAGAAAAAATAATAGAAAGTGTTTTTCTAAAATTCATACTTCACATTAGTAATTACCTTTTCCTTTTTAATGTAATCACTATTGCTAACTATACTAGATTGATGCCTACAGCCACAAATCATGTAATAATTTGTGGATTAATGTTGCAAACTTTCAACTAATTATTTATATATTATCCTTGTACAATTATTCAATTGTAGTTAATTTAATAAAGAGAAGTCCTTTAGGCAAAATGACAGTATTATTCCAATGTGAAGAGCTTTCAGAGATTTGAAAACATATTTGTCATGCATTTAATTTAATTGACAATTTATCTCATTGTTATTTGAAACATAAAAGAGTATAATAGTCAAAATTTCAAAGATTAATGACAAAAATGCAAAGTCAAAACTTCTGATTAATTCTAATTTAGTTTTGACTGTTATATATTTTAATTTTTTAATAGTTGTTCTCAATCTACCTAAAATTAAAAAACTTCAGAGACCACATTTGTTTTGGTCGAAACATTAAGAACCATTTAATACACAAGTCAAATATTGATAACCAAAACTATATTTCTCTCAATTTCCAAACTTAACTCTTCCATAAAGCTGCGTCTATATTCAACAAGTTTTGTAATCAAATGGTTGCCAGATTGGTTGGTTGTTCGACCAACTTTATGATTCTTGGCATTTCCCTTGTTATTATTTGTGCGCTTCTACTCCTAGAAAATGAGTTTATGGATCTATCTGTGGCAAGAAGGAAAATTATAAATATGTTTTGAGCAAAGATTTCTGAATAGTTTGTCAAATAGGTGGGGTGCAGATTTCTTAATGATTCCAAAAGTTTTAAATGGCAGGGTACTCGAACAACTACATGATCGTTATTTGTTGGCGACTTTCTTCTACTTTTCCGTGTGCTCCCACTGCTGGAAATGCGAGTTCGTGGACCTATATCGAGAAGGAAAATATTGCAATGGTGGTTGGATGAAAATGATAGATATGTTTCTCTTTTCTTTCCTTTGCCATTCATAGAAATGACTTAGACAATTGAAATAGAAAAGCATGCAAGACATTGATTAATTTTCTAAAAGCCAAAAGCATATACAACCAAAAAAGTTATCTCCTTCGTTCTTGCCCAAGATATTCATCACTTGAGGTCGATTTTTCTCCATATCTAAGATAAGTATCAGGCCATCTTATTGGATATATTTGGTATTATCATATTAGAAAACATATATTTTCTACCACTAATATTACTTCCGTATTTAGTTGATATGAAATAATGCGTTTTGCTTTGTTGATTGTTATCAATGAGTATGGACTCATGCCTTCAACTATCTTCCAAAACCAATTACGAAAAAAAAAATGTAACTTAATAGCAGGGGAAAGATGTGAATTGGTCCGTCTGAGTAGTGCAGATGAATTGCATCTTACTTGACTTTGAAGTGCTCAATGGACAAACCCTGAGAAATGAGAATCCTTAATAGAATCCTATAGCATTGTTTAAATTCTGCTTGAATATATAGTAGTATTACGTTATTTACTTTTAATTCGGTAAAGAAAATAACGAAGTCATAGACTTCTATGAAATTGGACATTACATATACTTTTCCAGTATTGATGGTTTATTAGAATCTGCTTGGTCTCTAAAATCTAGCATTATCCTCTTTCTCTTATCTCTGAAATTAATCAGAATTACCCTCATTTTATTGGCAATCAGACGGAGTCAAATTTGGATTTAAATAGTTTCTATAACCTTTATTATTATGGCGTGTACAATGCTATCATATTTATTCTGGCAATTGGGGTGGGTGTGTGGGTGGCGGACATAGGGGAGACAGAAAATGAGATGGATTCACAGCATTTCTATTCTCACTGTCCATAAAATACCAAAAGAATGTACACCAACAAGGACAAAGGTTTCTCTATTAAGCACGCGTATCAATTTTATTCCAACTACAGAAAAGGTGTGGTCCTTCTATCAATGGTCAATGAAGACAAGGGGTTTCATACCTCTATAATGTTAAAAAGGTTTCTATCAAAACATACGTCTGCGAGCAACGCTCTTTATTTAAAATATTCCTAGCATCATCCACAAAGAAACTGGTGACTTGTCAGAGAAGGGGAAGAAACTCTCCATGTGACACACGAAAAAGTGATATGCGTGGAATCAGAAGAAATACTTTCCAGCAAATGTGAATATAGAAGATAACATGATACACGAGATTGACTTGACAGATCTTCTATCCCATCCACTCCCTGTTCCACTATCTGTTCTACATTTTAATATATAGCTATTTCTTCTTTATAAGCATCACATTTTAATTCTTTTTTTTTTTTTGCTCTTCTTAAGATCCAATAACTGCTAACTAAATAAGATGCAAAATTTAAGAAAATTAAAAAATCGAAATACACAGAAAAATGAGATTTTTTATGAATTTTCTGCTGTGTTTTGTAATTTTCTATTATATATTACTTTTTGGTGATATTTTTTTAGTGTGTTAGTAGTTATCTAATAGTAAGAAAATAAAAAAATTAAAATATGATATTTGTAAAAGAGAAATAGTACTATAATAAAAAGTAGGACAGAAATGGAATAAAGAGTGGGATAGAAAATTCATTATGCTAGACTACAAAGGGAGAAATATTGCCACAAAAAAAAAAAAAAAAGACTACTTACTTTTATAGAAGCCTGGCAGTGAGAATTTGGTCAAGTGATAAATCCAAGATGGTGTCCGGTTCTAGGATTATGTAGTTCTAGTCTCAATGGTCTAAGGAGTTGTAGTATTTAACTTACTTTTATTAATCACAATTTTTTCCATTATTATTTCACTTTGTGTGACTTATATAAGCGAGGCACTAATAAACTTATATATAAACCGATGTCTAAGTTAACTTTTGGTGAAGATTTCATGTGTGAATTGAACTTGAAACTCTCTAGTCTCGATGTATATGTATAATCTTTTGGGATTCAGACGCACAATAATTCACTATTGAGAAAACAAGTGCATAACAATTTAATGACAAATAAGCCACAAGCAAGCAAGGCAAATGACATATAAGATTTAATATGATTCGATTCCATCATTGAGTCTATGTTCATGGAGAAAAAGCTACTTTTTATTATGAGAAAATAAATCCATACAAAAATACAATTTGAACCCAAAACCAAACCCAATCATTGTATAATTTCTCTCACCTCTCAAGAACTGTCTCTCATCCCATGTATAAGGTTATATGTCGCACCCTTGTGGGTCACTTAGTAGTATGCCAAACCCCATCTATTTATAAGCCATATTACTTGACTAACACCCTAATAATAACAAGAAATAATTGCTATTTTTAATTTTATACAGAATAGAAAATAACTTCTAATTCATGAAGTCATGTAAATAAAAAATTTCTAAACTATTATTTCAAATAACTAAAACAATTAGAAAACTAGTTGCTTCCATACAAAATAAGGAATCTGCCTAAAAGAAATTAAGCCAATTTTCTAACATAATCATTGTCTTCGGGGAGTGGAGACGAGATTTTGAACTCCATTAACTATTTAGTTGAGCTGCCTAAAGTAAGAGTAATCCCCCTCTTTAGTTTTTGATTACATGACATTTTTCTGATCGAAGCAGAATATGCGATTAAAGAAGAACCAATGCTGTGTCTCATCCCTCTCCATGTATTTAAAGATGAATTTAATTGCATATTCTCATTCATTTTTTAAATACAACTCCATCCATGGGATGAATTTGTTATTGGTTCATCTATTGAATTAAGCATTATTCTCTAGTAGAAAATTTCAAGTTTGAGTATACTTGTTCATGGACAGGGGCCAGTGCGGTAATATTTTGCCTGTTCAGTAAAGTTGTTATACTCATAGTTTTTAGTAGGGGTGGCAATTTCCGACACGACCTGAAAATCCGACACGAATCTAATACGAAAATAATGGGTTTGGGTCAAGGGTTGGCGGGTTCGGGTCAGAATCGGGTCGAACCCGACTGACCCGAAAAATAAACAGGTCGGGTCGGGTAATTAACGGGTTGACCCGTTTGACCCGATTGACCTGATAAATGTTAAAAAATTCGAGTCAATTCGGGTCATTGTCACGGTCATTTCGAACCGCCAACCCATATCGTCAGTTGGTTGGCGGGTTGGCGAGTCGATGGGTTTTGTGTTATACTACTCTCTCAACCCGACCCGCCAACCCGATTGCCATCCCTAGTTTTTAGCATAAAACTACGTTACAACAGTATTAAATATATGTAAAGTATTTTATTCATGTTTTTTGATATTTTTACAAATACAACACTACGTTCTGACATTCTTGATTAGTCAACCTCACAATTCAATAGCATTAGAATGTGGTCCAACCCAGTATTAATGTGGATTGTTGTTGCGACAGTTTATCAGCGCCTAGCAAATAAGAATGCTTTGATTTTTCAAAATAATTCTCCTTCACTTGTTGGAAGAATGACTAGAGTTGTACAAAAAAATATGACGGTTTGAGTGTAGGGCTGCTCTGGACATTACTTTAACGTTTTTTTCTTTTGTCATTTCATTTTGTTTTATTTTACTTGTTGGAGTTCAATATGTAAAATTTGCTCTTTGGTCATCTCCACGTAGAAAATCACTCTTCTGTTTTATTTTTGAGTTCCTATCACACACATATTCCTTACAAGAACAGACAAGATGGAAAAGGAATCCATCATAGTGAATTCTTACATAAAATTGAGTGGAGCATCTTGATGAGAATTGGGAAGCTTTCAAGCAAACTTCGAGACTTTACACTTATTAAACGTATGTTGCTTTATACAAAAAAAAAAATTGTTTTCCAAAAGTTTACAGCCATAACAATTTGGGTTTTGGAAAGAAATTTTATTTTTTCTATACAGGCATGGTTAAAACCATCGCCAAAGTTTTTTTTTTTTGCTTTTTGGGTGTAATTTTGAAGAATAAAGATAGAACTAAAAGCCCTTGATGCAAAGATTGGAAAGAAGCTGCAAGCGATGATCATGGACAACAAGTACTGTAATTAAGAATAAAAGAACAACAGGTGCCTTCATCAATATTTTTAATTGGCAACAATTGGATTAGTCCTTTCATCAATACTTTATACATTAGCCGGTTTGAATACAGATTGATATATAAAATTGAAGTTGAATTTTAAGGTTTTCGCGTATAATATACATCTAGAGCTACTATTATGAAAAGGTTTTATACCCACAGGTATACCAATGTCAACAGATTTATTGACGTAGATTAGATATTGCCTGATCTAAGCCGATCATTGAAAATTTACAAGGAAAAAGTTTCCTGTTAAATTCAATGGCCCAAATCTGAGCTTACAAACAGGTTGGTCTGATTATACTTAATTATCTGACAGCATGACATGAAGTAACCACTGGTGCAATAACATCTAAATGACTGACTTCTTAGCCTAAAAACGTCAACCCAAACCAATAATAATAAATAAATAATTTCAGCTAGAAACGAGTTTGACCCCTCTGAAGAAGAAAACAAATAAACTTCTACATCGTCGGATTTGTAGTTGTATAAAAGGCAAACTAATTAACAATTTTAAAGTTTCTGTGCTAATATCACATCACATTTTCCATCTAAGAACAATATTGCGGATGCTTAGCAAGTAAAATACGCTCTTAATTAACAATTCTATATCTAGTTGTGTACCACGCTGATGTTGAAAGGTCAAGGAATGACTTAGGAGAGCAATGTGCAAAACATGTTGCTGACTAGAAGTTTTTTTAATAATTGTTCATACAATCTTTATATAGCTCTCACAACATAATCATCAATATATTGGTATAACTAATGACGCTTTCATCTTTGTTGTAGAAGCTATAAAGCTGAAGTCATAAGAGTAAGAGGCCCTAATTTCATCCCTCAAATTTGTACATTGTACTAGACTAGCATCTGTTAGGAATCATAGAGATAAACACAACAGAAATTTAAAAATTTTGATTCCTTCCAATAAATCGTCATTTGATTAAATCCTTGTAACATAGAGTTAGTTCAAGAAAATTATCTCAATCCATGAATATCTCCTTAAATTTGGTGGAGATTTGGAGAGGATAGTAAAGTGATCTACGCAACCGCATTACATGTCCGGTCTTTAACGGTGATCCATACAAACCTCCTTAGTCGGTACCTCTAATTTCAAATTATCTTAAGTTAGATTAGTGCTAACTATTGCTAAGATAACCACACGCATAAATCTATTGAGATAACCCTAATTTTCATCATGAAAAGACTTCGTCTCAAGATGAGAAATAAGAGATGCAATTTTCTCTTATTTTCTTGGACGAATTTTGGGTTTTTTCTCAAGGCTTTTCTCAAAAATGTCACAAAACAATTTGTGTGATGATACATCTTGCTAGTAACAATTTAGTGAGTATTTATAAACAAATAAGTTGTCAAATCCTTATGGAAACCTGAAATTAGTTTCCATATTCTAATACAACTCTTATATTTGGAAAACTAAAACTTATTTGCACTATAAGTTCTTCAAGTTCAATTTGTCTCACAAATTAAACTATAAGTCATAAAAACTTATCTATCAGGTTTCCACTTGATATTCACACTACAACAAAAAGGGCCTTTCCTGGCACTTACAAGTGTCAGTATATACAGTTTAAGCTGACACTTTTCCTTTCCGGACACCTCGGACGTGTGTCGTGCCTTCCAATGTGGGGATAGCCTAATAGCATGCAAATGTGTCAGGCAAACATATCTATTATGGCACCTTCACTGCCAACACAAATACCCTGTATTGACAATCGCAGGTGTCACTATAGCTATAGTACTTTCGAAATCTAGAAAGACATTTTGGTTTGTCGTAATATAGACCGTGTAATGACACTTATAAATGTCATAAAAAACTTTATTGGACGACACTTTCATGCATCGTTAGAGACTTGTTTGAAGTTTGGCTTTGCTGACATTTTCAATGTCATAATATAGGGCGTCTAATGACGCTTATAGGTGTCATAAAAAATTGCTTTTGATGACACTTACATTGTCATTATACATTGGTTTGTAGTGTTGCTTTGCTGACACTTTCAACCTCTAGTTTTTTTTTTTTTTTGTAAATAAAATAACAAAGCAATGGAGATCCCTGCTACATTTTCACTGTCCCATTTACATAACAGTTCGGATAAACATTTGAAAGAAGTGACCCCAATAGAACATAATGCACTTAGTAATACTAGCCAATTCATTGCTCAAGTCATAACAGTACTCGTACAAAATTCTACCATCCATTGATAAAAGAGAAAAAGAAAGAGAAAGCACTAAACCCAGACTCTAGCCAAGGATTAATGGATTCAGCTAGCAAAAGGGATGAAAAACTACCAACACCACAAGCCCATAAGACGAAGGAAATAGAAAAAAGAAGGAAAACAACATCAATTCAGCACAGAAAGTCTGGAGAAAGTGATCCAGGGAAGGAATCAAACTAATTAAGCTACATTAGCATGGATGATATCATCCCTGTCCTCAAACTTGATCACTGGAATCACCACATTAAAATAACAAATCAAAACCAAGAATCAAACGTCGTCAATCTGTAGTTGGCATCACCTGTGCACATTTTTAGTTGTGGAGTTAGTAAGAGAACTAGTTAGGACAAAACTGAAAAATTAAAAAAAAAATTCACAGCCTATATTTGAAAAAATCAAAACAGACTTTTAGTTAGTTAAGTCTCTAAACAATGAAGTTTACGAGCTCTGTGTATTCGACACTGAACCCAATGTCCTGTAACAAAATAGGTCAAGCTCATTGAGTAATAAGGGCCAAGGCTGATGTGATCATTTCATGTTTAGAAATATAAATTATGCTCTGCTAACTCCTCCTTTAAGACCCCAATGTCATTTCTAAACACCAGAAGTGTTCTCTACAGGCAGTCAAGATAAATTCTCTTTCCGTTGATAATTGTAGCATGTCCAAACTACACCAATAGCAATGCATTAAAAGCTCAAACAAACATGCTCCAAGTCAATATAGCACAACTGGTACAGATTTTTATGTTTTCCCCATTACCCCAGTTCTTGACAATAAATTTGTCCAAATAGTCCAAAAGGGCAGTTGCGGAAAAATAAAACTAAAAGTATTTCTCAATAATAACATGTTGTTTTTCTCTTGTTGAACATCAAGTATCTCATGGCAGATTCCTTAGACAAAGGACAATCATAGGAGATTGGATCAAGATGAAACACCTACTGATGTGCACAATTAATACTAGTGGGAAATGCATGCTCTCTGTCAGTGGAAAACTAAAAAAGAAAAAAATAAGGAGAAAAGAAAAAATGGTTGAAGTTATTGTAAGTAGAGCTTGTAAATCCTTGATAAGCTTGTAGAACAAATTTAAAGAGAGTAATAATGAATCGAAAATGACATAAAAGACCAACACCAAACCCCCTGCTATCGCTGTAGCATAGATGGTCGCTGGAATAAGAAAACTTGTATCAGATCAACCAATGAGCTTGTAGAAATAAATATTGTCTGAATACACAAAAGGACTAGAACAAATTTATCAAGAAACACATCCATGACAAGATACCAGATTAATACCATATTCATTCGACCTTGAACCAATGAGAAGTCCCAAGCAATGTACGAATTTATAGAATCCACCGACAGCGAAACCTAAAAAAGAAAAGAAAAGGAAATGTCAGACACAACAAGACTTTTAAAACTGCTCTATTCTTGATATCCAACTAACAAGTACTAAAAACTGAAAAAAAAAATTACAATGCTTAAAAGATCAGTTCTATGTATTAGCCTCAAGCATAGTTAAGTAAGACAGTGTTAGCAAATTATGGTGCAAATGTAAACCTCATATATGTTTCATGGGTTCACTACCTCCAAACCTTCTTAAGTTATGACCAACTACTACAAGCAACATCCAGACGACATTATATATGGTCCCAAGTGATCAGCATATCCAACAATGTATCGAGATTAGAAATAATTAAAAAACATCATGTATAAAAAAGCAAATAAAAGGAGAAAGGACTTCCCTTCCCAAGCAAACACTGACCTCCATTACTCCCCTTCTCTTGCAGAGTATCCTCCTCTCCCTTCTCCACCACTGTCCCACCAACTTTGCCCTCTTTTCTTCCTTCCCTACCCCAAGCAGCAGCCACTGTTCTTCCACTCTCTCCAATTCACCCCTATCCCTCACCTGAAAACATTCTACAGCCTTCTTTATTGCTATAACCTTAATCAACTCATAGCCGCCGCCACAAACACCACTAAACAACCCCCCTCCCCTAGGGATGGCATACTGTTGCATGCAAATACCAGAATTCTGAGAAGAAAAGAGTAAAGGAGAGAGGAGAACAGGGAGGGAGACTTTTGTTCCCCAATCTGTACACTTTTTTTTCCTTTTCCTTTTCAACTTAATGATATATTCCGCTTTACTCAGTCTTGTTTTTGTAATTTTTAAAACCATCTTCCTTCTTTTCTTCACTTCAAAGCATTATAACTAGTGATTTAGTTATAGCAAATACGAGCTGAAATGTATACAAGGACCTTCATCGGATAATGATCTCGCTTGATGAAAGCAGTGGATTTTGTGTCATTTGTCTTTCCTAATAAAATGATATGTAGCTTTGTGCATTATGGTATGTTAATAGTGCTGCATCATGGTCATCTAGGAGTAAGAAATAACAGCAAAGCTTCTCCAGAAAAGACTTGGACAAGATTTGCCATAATTTTAGATTTCTTCAGAGATCAGAGCACCATTAGTCCAATTCATTTAGAATTTCAGGATAACCAGCAGAGTTGAATTCGGTATGAATAAGATTTCCAATTCCAAATAGTGCAAGTCTTTTCGAAAGGCATGCTATTATTAGGAAAATTTAGTCCCTGTCAATGTTCAAAAATCAGTTGGAAGAATATTGTAAGGACGGAGAAGCTGATAAAGTGGGTGATGTCAGCACTGTAAAGAACATTATGTCAAAGCTAACGTGGTTAAAAATTCATAGCAGGATCTTTACCAGCTAATGACACAACCATGTCAAAAATCAAAACCTAGGGGAATAGTTATGACAAAATTATGTAGTGAACCGTTTCATCTATGGTGCATTGGGTATGCAAGTCCTAGTATAGCTATAGTAAACCAATTTCATATATGGTGCACTCTGTATGCTAAGTCCTAATACAGCTATGGTATCAACAAGTGAAATGCTTGGGACTCTTCAATGATGATTACAATGAGATAACAATGACATGCATGCACACCAAAACAAGGCAATTAATCTTTAACTAACATCACTCTCCAAAAATCAGGAATTAAATTCATGATAATGCAAAACACAAACCTCATGAGTTTTGCCAGTAGGTATGTTTATTTCCTTGAAGTCATCGTTATTCCTGCATTTTTTTTAAACAATTAAAATTCTATAATAAGGACATGATGAAAACCCAGCTTATATATCAAAAACAAATCCTTGAATACTGCAATAGAACAACCAGACAAACCTCACTTCTAATGCACCTGCATCCTCGGCTGTAATAAAAAAGGGGGAATTTGCAAAAACCTCCCTGTCCAATAGATACTTAAGTCAATCCATTAACAGCAAGAAGTGTATCCAGCCAAAAGTCTACCTTGCCACATTAGACTCTTTTCTCAGCTATTACAATATCTAGCTATCAAAAGAGAATGTTACAGTTCATTTTCACAGAATATTCAGCCATGATCACCAAAGCTATGTCGAAAAAAACAAACTCTAGAATTTCAGCCCCACATGAGGACATACTCGTCATGCAACAAAATCAGTCATCAACTCCATGACAGCAAGCTAAAAGATTTCAACCAGAAGTAAAACTGAAAAATTTAAAAAAATTCACAGCCTATATTTGAAAAAATCAAAACAGACTTTTAGTTAGTTAAGCCTCTAAACAATGAAGTTTATGAGCTCTGTTCTGTTCCAACGCCAGAGCGCCGCCAGAAAAAGTTGCAATTTTCCTTTCATTTTCCTCAGAGCCCAACCAAAAGAGAAGAAAATTTTCATATACAAAAGGAGGGAGGGGAGAAAGCCCTACAAACAAGATAAACGCACAAAAAGGGGGATTACGATACCTGAAGAGCCGCCAACAATTGGGAGGCAGACAAATGCACAAATTGACTGCTCAATTTAACCCTTGATTCGGAGAAACCAGGTGATTTGAGGATTTAACCTCACATTACCAAATAGAAATCAACTGGAGAGAGCGGGCGAGAGAGATGAGAAGAAGATACGATTTGAGAGCAATTGATTTCAGAGATGTGAGACGGATGAGAAGAGGGGACAAGGATTTAGCTTGCAAGTGTGTGAGAACATCTCTCAGCCATTTCAGAGAGCATCGTTTTAGCCGGCAAAGAGAAAGCAATTTTCACTAAGTGTTGAAAGAGAGAGTTTTAGCCGGCAAAAGGGATTTTGATATTTCAACCACTGTTTAGAGTCCGCCAACGTAAAATGACGTCGTTTCGGTCCCAAATTAAAATGACTTCGTTTTGTTTTGTTTTTTTTTTTATTTCTCACACACTCACAAGTGTCATCAAAGGTAGTCTAAAAGCACATTACTCGTCCCAGGTGTTTTCCAAGTAAAAGTGTCAGCTTAAATTGTCTATACTGACACCTCTAAGTGCCAGTAAATGCCCTTCTTGTTATAGTATATTGGGTATTGTTACAAGTGTCAGCACAGACATGCTAGGGTGACACAACCCAACTAGTGTCGTTATAGGCATGTTAGGAAAGGCCATTTTTATTGTAGTGTCATTTAATCCAACTAAAGAAGTTCTTAATGTGTATGACCCATTAGGTTCTCATATACATTGGCAACAAGTATGAGTTATAATTCTTAATAAATAAGAACAAGATAAATTAAAACTCCGTTTAAATTATCATTGATTCCACTAATCAATCAACTCATACTTATAGATCAAGATTGGCATCTAACAATGCATCATAACCACCCAAGTAATGAGAAAAGTCAAGTGGATGACTTCATCTTTCAGTGAATATTTACTGTGTAACTAATATTCTTTTACTGCACTTATCTCACATTAATTTTAAATGAGTGCAAGTTGTGCCTATTCCATTGTGTGATTGATGCTCTTTTCTCTTGTAACAAATTATAGCTTCAATGAAGAAGTTCCTAAAAGCACTTTTTAAGACTCTCCCACTTAGTGCTAAGATTTCCAAGTTATACTTCTACAAGTGGCCAAACATGAGATAACTTCTCTTCTATAAAATGCGTTAAATCCTTATAAGTTATTCACCATCTTTCCATACTTTATTTGCTAATGATATGAACAGTCCCTTGTACGGGAACAATCATATAATAAAGACAGTATAACTATCCATATTTAAGATACCATGATAACCTTAAGTTTTAGGATTAGTTACACAAATGTCACATAGAGATTAATCCTTTGACACTTAAAGGATATCTCCATGCGGATCAATCTGGTGTACTTGATCATACCATCAAGCACCCATATATTAGTTTAGATGTCTCACATACCATAGTAGATGAAGTCTACTACTACTCTTATAGAAGAGGCATAGTGTATGTTAGTCTAACCGTATTAACAATTCCATACCTTGTTAATACTATGACTAGAGATATTTATGAATAAATCTTATTTATAATCGAATGAATCTCACTATCATAACTTTTATGATTCCATTGATTAGATTTATTCTAAGGGTTTTATCCTACTTATAAATATATAAGCAATCAATACAATAAGAATGTCATTTATTATTACATAAATAGTTAAAGTGAATATTAAACCCTAGAAGTTGATTGATTTTAGAGCACACACACTAACAAGATCTATTTCTTATCTCACTTTGTGATTCTTTTTTTCCTGGGTGGTGTATAGACAAAAATCCAAACAATGTGTGTGTATATATATGTGTGTGTAATATTTATATATTGCAAAGATTACTAAGCAAATACAATTGTCAAGCAAAACTTACTTGGAAATTGACTTGAAAGTTCCTAAACTGATATAGAAATTAATAAATTGGGGATCAAAACAGGAAATTAAAATAATTAGAAAACTAAAGTGTAAGATAGATTACTTTAATTTCTTTCACTGTTTTCTTTAAACCAAACTTCTTGTTGTGGTCATCTCCAATGCCATTTCGAACTTGAATCTCCGTGAAAAATTCACTAGTAGTAAACAAAAAAAAAATAATTTCAATCATAGTAACTTATGATTGGTCTTCAACTTCATCTTCACACGTAACAGTGGACGAAACTTATACATGTTGAACAATTCCTTGATTTGATCACTTCTATAAAAAATCTCAAACATGTTCACTCATAGTTGATTGCATACTTCATAATTTAATTCATCCATATCATTAGGAAAATTTCCCAACACCAAAAAATTACAATTTCCACCACTAAGGTTTTCAACATCACCATATTTTTCCATTAAGTTTTCCACACTAACAATTACATCAACTTTAGTAGTATCACAGTCTTCAATCAATTTTTTCACTCCACAATTGATCTCAACCAATTCCAATGTATAAATTTTCTCTTTAAAAATTTCATCAACTCCAACAAAATAAGGAATTTCTACCTCATTATGATATTCAGTCATATCATTAGTTTTTATCAATGACTTTAGTTTTTATTTCAATCACGTGTGAGATTTCTTCTTGAACCGCAATTTTCTTTCTTCAAGTGCACCACGACTTCTACAATTTCTTCTTTTTTTGCCTCATCAAAAAATTTTATTTCTTTTTCTTCATCACAAATTTCATCTCCACCATGACTACAATAAGAATTGGGAAAATTGCCAAATTGGTCCCTCACATTTTCATAAAAAACTTTTTTGATCCCTCACATTTAAAATCAGCCACATTAGTCTCTAACATAAGAAAATGTCCGCCGGATTGGTCGTAGAGCTCATTTTTGCTCACTTTTCCGGCAAAAATTGCATGCTCCTATCATGTACGCATATTTTCGTGGGTAAAAAGGGAAACACACTTCATTCCTATTGTTAAAAAATAGCCACGAAACCCAAACCACCATTTCTTCCCCTCATCATTTCATCTACCAAAATCCTAATTATAAGCCACCAAATCAAAACCATCCTTTCTCCCCCTTCGCTATTTTCATCTTTAGAACTTGTGAAGAGGATAGGAGTTCCAATTGCACTTGAAGCTAGAGTTACTGTAATCCCATATACTTTTGCACCATGTAGTGTAGTAAGTAAAGCATAGGCATGTGATTGATCCCTTTCTCTATAATTTGGCACCATCAATTTAATGTTTTTGTGCTCACTAGTTCGTGGGGATCCAAGATGGGGTCATTGCTATGAAAGCTATAGTGAAGATTATAAAATTGTTTAGGCAATGGCTGAGATTATCCCTTGTTTACAGGGAGATGTTCCAACTAATTTTCTAAGTGGCATTCCAACTAATTTGCTGGGTTTTTTATCACAAAAAAACCCTACAAATTCTCATGGGTAAAGTAAAGGATTTGTACTTTAACATATCAAGGAATTCTTGCTTCTTGGTTCATTGAAAACATCAACCTAATGGAGGCTTTAGTTTCATTTATAAGGTGGGAAAATTACATTCTTGTTTGGATTTGGTGGGTATGATTAGGGTTTTGGTAGATAAAAATGGGGAAGGGAGAAAAAGAGTGCTTTGGATTTAGTGGTCATTTTTTCTTTAATAAAGAGAACGAGGTGTAATTTTACAATTTTGCCCTTGAAAATATAGGTGCATGACAAGGACATGTGGTTTTTGGCTCGAGAAGTGAGCGAAAATGAGCTCTAGGACCAATCAGACAGACATTTTCATATGTTAGGGACTAATGTGACTGATTTTAAATGTGAGGGATCGAAAAAGTTTTTTATGAAAATGTGAGAGACCAATTTGGCAATTTTCCCATAAGAATTCATCAAAAATTTCCAAACATCCTTTGCTATCCTTGTATATATGAATTTTTTAACTACATACAATTGGATTTTTGTACTAAGATAATGGAATGCAGTGCAATGTAACTGTCTATTCCTCTCTAAATCTTTAACTGCATTATTTCATAATTCCGTGCCTTCTATAGGTTCCCTAAATGGCTGAACCCCCTTTTGGATAATATCCCAAACTCCAATAGGTTGAAACTGTGACGACCCACCTCTCCCTAGGGCGTACCCTAGGGTATCAGTGACCGCCTGCCCAGCTCTCGCTGGGACTCACTATAGTCCTCAACCATCAAACAATTTACTAAACTAAAACTCTGAGTACAATACAAATGGAATGATAGTTTGCAATCCACAACATCAAATTACAAACATTGGATCCATAAGTCTTCCAACCTTACATTCGAAATTCAAATTACAAAAACTTGCAACAATCACACTCCAAAGTTCTCAACCTGTTCAACATAATAAACCCTACTTCTAAGGGTTGGCTTCTCCACTCGGGTACTCATTACCTGTTAAGGAAAACAAATTTAAAAGGGTGAGCTAAAAAGCCCGTGAGTTCCCAAAAACATGCAAAGCACATATCACATATGATTTTTCATTTCAAAATTCATACTCGGATATAAACAAATAAGGAAAGCCAGTAATCACACAAGAGTAGGATTAAGTTCATCACGTAGCCCAAGGTTGTCATACCAAGGGGATTAAATTCATCACGTAGCCTAAGGTTGTCATACCAAGGGGATTAAATTCATCACGTATAGGGAATACAGGACACGTCACATCACTTCATGCAATTCAAAATAGGATTCATGGCACAAGACAAGAGATTCAAGTATACTCATAATATCAGGAAAACACTTTTGCAAGTAGTACCATTCAAATGGGAGTAAATGCGATAAAGTACACACTACTCCATTTGATGGATCAAAACCTATTTTTCACATTAATTCACATTTCAAGTTAAATACACATTTCAAGTCAAGCAAGTCACGCACTTGAAAGTGTCTTTACTTAGAAATCATTTCAATAGTAAATTATTTCACTTATAAACACTAATAAATCATTTAGCAAGTACGAGTAAATTATTTCCTTTGAAATCGCTAGTAAAGCCGTTCATTTGTAAATAGTTTGAAACATAGTCTGAAATACTCACAAAAGTAGGAAAATATTTCATTGGTAAAGAATAGTAGTAAAACATTTCCTTTGAAAACAAGTTAGAACTAGTTTGAAAACAGGTTAGAACACTCACACATGTGAGACATTGCAAAAACCCTTTCACAATTTCCTTTATTTACGATAAGGGCAAGTGTGATAAAATACACTACCCCATCAGAGGGTTCGGGAACTAGGTTTCACTTCAAAATCACTTCACTAAACACCATTGCGATCATTTTCACATAATCATATAACAAGTATGGAAACTCACCAAAGTAATAAGGTTCAGCTTCTACGTATGGTTCACAATCACCGCCTTGCACATTCCCTAAAATAATTTAAAACAGTCAATGAGATTCAATTCATTCATTTTCATTCACTAACACAGTTCACTTTCATTTTTTTGTTTCAAACTGCAATTTTTCCAAAACTTTCTCGAGGAAGAGCTTTCATTTCACATAACTCAATGTTCCAAATAGATTCCTTTGGAAAATCACTTTATCATTTCAAAAGAAAACATCTCACCGATATACCCATTGGCACTACAAGCACAATCTCTTTCACAAAACATTTAAGTGAGGTCTCATACCTCGAAATCACTTTTTACACGATACGTTCGACATTCACTTTTGGCTAAAACTTTCATATTAACATAAAACACTTCATATCAAGCCATTATATTCAAAAATCCCCAGAATTTAGCCAAGATATAGTAAAACCCTCAAATTCAATCGAATGGCACTTTTCACTCAAATTTCATGAAAAACTTCACTTTTAACATTTTAAAATTCAAACGTTCCCTCTCACACACACACGCTCACAATTTGAACAATATACATGTTTTTCTCAGGAGAACACCCTTCGAGAACATTCACAACATTTCAAAATCAAACATTAAAATTACCAAGCATGGGTTTGGCCATAACATACATTTTCCTTCAAACTTTTCAACAACTAAAACCCTAATTTCTAACCATATCATGATAAATTCACAAATAACATTCAAATCCCAATCAGGTCCTCAAGTCCGCTACTTAGAGGCCACCTCAAGTCCGCTACCTAGGTTGGGATTCCAAGAGCCCAACTTCATCCTTTTCAGATGAGATCATTTCTATCAATATTAACCATAGATCTACACTAATTAACACTAATAAAGCTAGATCTATGAGTTTCAAGTCCTATACCTCCGGATCTATCAAGATCCAGCAAGATCCGGCAAGATCCAACCAGATCTCTCGAGCTCTTCTTCAAGGAGGTCGCTTCCAAACTTGTTGGCTTCCAAGAGCTTCGATCGTAGCCCAAGATCTTCAAGATTTGTTGATAATTTCGTCTCCAAGTGCAAGCCCAAGCTCGATCTCAAGCCTAAAACAACCACTCTAGCTTTTCTTTTCTTTTCTTTTCCTTCAAGAATTTTGGACCTCACTCTCTCTCCTCTCTCCTTGGTTCAGCTGAAATGGAGAAAAGAAATCAAACCCACAATCCATCATTCAAGTTTCATAGGATCAAGTTACTCGTGGGAAGAAAAGAAAATGGAAGATCAACCTCAAACTTACCTCTCTTTTCCTCCAAGAATTCAGACCAAAGCCCCTTCTCTCTCTCCTCTTTCTCGACTGCAAGAGGTGAAGAAGATGATGGTGGTTGATGGTGTTTGAAGCTTCAAGAAGAATGGATCAAGAATGGAAGAAGTTTGGAAGAAAACTTTCTCTCTCTTCCTTGCTCTCTCTCTCGGCTCCTTCCTCTCTCTTCCTCTCAAAATTTCCAGCTGAAAATAATGTCCAATGGTGCAAGAAAGTCAAGGCTTTTATGGCCTAAAAAGTGCACTTCCATATTTTAAGGGAAAAAGCCACTTTTGGCACTTTATGTCGCGTCACGCACGACAGTCTAACTTACACTGGTTTCTTTCATCCCGACACTGTCTTGCCATAATAATATTTCCAAAATATCACTACATATGCTCGATTTCAAATCCAAGTCACTATTCACGCGTCGGAACAATGTTTAACGCTAAATTTTGGCCAAAACCACACACCGGTAAACAATTCGTATAAAATTCTCTAAATTGAGAAATAATCACTTTAAATATATTTTCACTCATTTTTCCATGAATAAACACAATATAAATAATATTATACATTTTTAAAATAATATCTGAATTTTGAGGCCCTCACAGAAACAACATCTTAATCATTCTATTCTGAATTTCAAATTTATTGTTTCCATCAAAGATAAAAACAATACAATGTGGTAAATAATACGGACCCATACTTTAATTTCACGAGCAAGCCTTAGGATTAATGTTTATGATTCTGATACTATTTGTTAGTATAAAAAAATGCATAGCGAAAGCAACTTTGATACGTATAAAGATATATAGGAAGAGAAGGAGAATATACATACAAATAAACACATAACAATTTTATTAACTCAAAAACAAACAATAACAATATTAAGTCGCAACATTACTCACGACAACTCATAAATCTCAATTTAGAGACTTTCCCTCAAACTCATTCTTTAAACTCAATCATCTCTTCAAACAACACTAGACTAGTAATATTTATAGACCACAAAGTTTACTAGACAAATAGAATTGTAAACTGAAACTTATGGGGAATTGATTTGAAATTTTCTAAACTAATATGGAAACTAAACAAATAGGATATTAAAACAAGAAACTAAAATAATTAGAAAATAAAATAATAAGATAGTTTGCTTTAATTTACTTTAAAAATTAACTAAATAGCGTATAAATCCAGGAATTTATCTAGAATCTTTGCCTTCCTCTTACCATGGCTGCTAAATAAGGAAACTTGAGAGGGGAAGTGTTCCCCATTAATATCTGTATCTGTGCAGAGGAAAAGGACATTACCCCATTTTCGATGCAGCTGTAAGTGTGAGGGCCTCAAAAAAAATTTATTTTTAATATTGTTAATATTTATTATTTTCAATATTGTTAATATTGTCATTTAATCTGTTTGATTAATTTAAAGTCGTTCTCAAACATATTCTCTAGAAAATTTAAATGGAAATTCAATTTATTTATTTAATTTATTCTTGGGTGATTCAAATTTTATTTCACACATATTTTCTCGTAGATTTTCAATACTTCGTCTACTTTTTCACAATTCGCTCTTTTAGTATTAATTTGTGAGAAAATGAGAAAACACATTTTTCGAGGTAAAAATTTCGGCAGTGAGTGAAGTAGCTATAGAATGTAAGGATGATCACTCATAGGTTAGGAATATAATCAAGGGACCAGAAGTGAGATTAAGTAGGGTTTTGAAACCTTAAAACCCTAGTTGGACAAATTTCCCGAAAGTTAGGATTTTAACCTGCGACTGTTTATCCGTTTAATTTCCTCCAATTCACTTCAATTTTTCCTATCTTCTCTCTCTCTTAGCCAAGATTATCCTTTAAATTGCAGCCAAGAGAGTTAATTATTTTCCCTCCAAAATTGCTAGCAAAACTACTATTTCCATTTGGACTTTTGACCCTTAGAAACTTGTCTTGTATTTCTTCCATTTATTTACCAAAATACCACTCAAACATTTCATGTTCTCCTTCCCCACTTGGCTGACTCTCTCCTCTCTTCCTTCCCTTGAAATTTCAGCATTTTCTTCATCCATTTTCCTCCCAAAATCAACCACAATCAAGCCTTAATCTTGGCTCAAGCTTGAAGCTTGGTGTAGAACTTGGAGAAGGAAGCTCTTGGGTGGTTGAAGCTTAGTTCTTTGGAGGTTTTCTTGCTAAGTTCTTGGAAGAGGTAAAACCCTAGAAACTTAATCTTTGTCCATTCTTTAAATTCCAAGCATGAAATTAGGATTGGGATGTTGATGGGTTCCTAGAACCTTGACTAGAGTTGGTTTTTGGAATTTCAAGTTGTTAAGCTTTCTTCAATTTGCATTTGATGATTATGGTTGATATGTGGGCTCTTGGAATTCCCACAAAATGTGTGAATTTGTTTACTAGAATTGCTAAATGATGAAATGTGTGTGCATATGTTTGATTTGTGGGTTGGAAATTGGAGGAGAAACCTCAAGGGGAAAACCGAGAAGGAGGACATGATTTGGGGGTTGAATTTTGCTGATTTTTCCTTAATTTCATGGCTCCCATTTTGTAGGTTTAGGGGCTGATTATTAATACTTGAATGTTGAGGTTTAAGGTATTAAACTTTCCCACAAAAAGCCCTCTAAAAATGGTTGCAATAATGGTTATTAAGTTGGAGCAAAATCTGGAAATTTGAAGTAGCATGCTGTCTGAAATTTTGGGGCTGTTTAGTGCAAAAGTTTGATAAAAGATTTCATCATTTTTGACCACCATTAGGCTTAGTAAGGTTGAAACTATCTTGGGTTCGAAAATAGGGTCAATTGGTGGTAGTTTAGGTATGTTAAAGATGATTAGAAGAAGAAGATCAAAACTTCACTGGTTCAAGGCAATTCACTGAGTGAACTTTGGATGATTAGAAAGCTTTCTTCCCGAGGGATTTTTTAGTTGAATTTTGGTATGAAATTAGATTATGTATGGAAGTATTAGTGTACAAAATTTGGTAATTTTTGGACAAGAAATCGTCACTCAAAAAAGTCTTAGAATTCTGCCCTGTAAATTCGGATTCCAGAAAATTCAGTTTTGTGAACCTGCCATGTTTGAACCATTATAATTTCTTGCTCAAGTGTTGGAATTGAGTACCGTTAGTGGAGTTCGAAACTTCTTATATATTAATTTAAACTGTATAAATTTGAGTGTCCAATTCATTTTCTGTAATTTTTGGTGAATTTTCAAAGTGGGCTGGTCGACCAACCTGACGTGCCCTGTTTTGGTACTGTAGCAGTTTCTTTCTCAAAAATCTGGGCAATTTCTGCCAAGAATTTTTACTCGGTGTCTTTTACAAAGTTTTAGAACATTCAAAAAGGTTTCCAACGGTACCAAGTTTGTGAAATTTGGACTTGTATAACTCAAGTTACGATTTTTCAAAAATTTCAGCTCAAATTAGAAAGCTATCGAATTTACTTCCTTTTGAGATAAATTTGGTCGGTGAACTAGGAAAACTTATTTCCGTTCTCTTTTAATTATTTTAGGGCGAAGTGCTGATTTGCCATTTGATCAAAACTTGGATTCCAACCCCTACTTTGTCGGTGAGTTTTCAGTGCATGTTAAACGCTTTCATTTGAATGCTTGTGCGTGCACGTGCTCCAAGACATATTACTCGTTTAAAATGTGAAATTTGAAATTTGTTGAACTGCTCACTTAAAGGAGAGTATACTTTATTGCTCCCTTCTAAGTAGAGTCGGTAGCTTACGTGTTTTGCCTGTGTAATAATTTGGAGAAGAAAAGTGTTACACAACCACTCTTGGCCGTGTCCCTTGAGTGGTTAACTGCTCAACTGTTTAAGTGTTTGGCGTGCCGGCCCGGTAGGGGGAGTTTGGTGGTTGGAGTTTGGCGTGAAGAGTCGTCTACTTGGATTGAAAGTCGACAGAGTGTCGACTACTATAAATGTTCGTGAAATGTGGAGTTAGGCTCCTGAGAGCCACCGTATCCTCCTTGTGTGTTAAATTTAATTTTCCTACGTGTTTAAATTATTGCTTATTATATTACTGTTTTAAATGCATGTGTATGTCTTTTGGAAACTCACGAGCTTTTTAGCTCACCCCCATTCCCGTTTGTTTTTCCTTAACAGGTGACGAGGATCCAGAGGGCTAGATAGGGCTAGCGCTTTATTCTTTTGGCTTTTGTCTCGAGTATGGAGAAATGTTTTGTATATTCTTTTGGTGATGAATATTTTAGACTTATGGAAATGTATTAAACTTTGGCTCGAGGATTTTAAGTATTTTGAGTGGATAACTGTAATTTTAAGAGTAAACATCACTTTACAGTTTTAATAGTTTCGTTACTATGCTTGGTGGTTTTACCCGTTTAAGTTAGTATCATTGAATGCTCGAGTCCCGGCGAGAGTTGGGCAGGTAGCCCGCCAACCCTTTGGTTAGCCTTAGAGGGAAGTGGGGCTGTCACAGGTGGTATTAGAGCTTTAGGCTTTAGATTTCTGTAGTGTATCCTAGGCTTAAAATTGTTTAGGATACCGGCCTGTGGTGCTAGAGTGTTCCTTGATTGAAAAGATGAGTTTGGTACTCGATGACTGGATGAGAGAAATGGAAAAACTGATAGGAATTGACATGGAGGGACTAAAACTTTAATTCTGGATGTGTGCTAGTAAGAGATCTTCTTAAGAGTGTGAATAACTACAACCCCTTCCTAATTGTGGTTGGTGTTGAATCGAGAGCTCTCTGTTGTGGCTAGAACTTGAGGAATTTTAGACCGGGGAAATATTAAATTTCTAGTAATCCAATTGGTGGATGATTAAGAGATACCCTTCCTAAGCTCTATCTGCTATTATGTGATGTGCGATTTTGAGATCTAATGAGAGTTAGTAAGGAAGTGTTCTAATCGAGGTTTCCTTGCTTGTTTTCCATGAAGTTTTAAATTTTTTTTTTTATCTTCGGTCTATTTTAAACATTCTTTCATTTAACCTCATCACGCATGTTGAGTTTTCATGATTTGGACAAGAAACTGGGCGGTTTTGGAAGACGAGAAGTGTTTTAAATTTGAAAAATTTGGCAACTTTACACCTGAGGTGTGAAGAGACATTTACTAACTTTTAAACTCAACATTTGACAGAATCACAGAACATCTTACACCTTATTCTTGTAATAAAACAATTTGAGTATGCACGAGGCATATTACCCGATTTACTCGAAGAAAACTTAATGAGTTTGAATGCCATTGAAGATTTTAACCTTGAAAGTTTTCACCACTTGTAACTATACTAATTTCCATAAAACCTTTATATACATTGTTGCATTACGTATGTTTTGGCTCGACAAGGGTCTTAGTTTGAGAATGAGAGTGCGAACCCGTAAGTTGGAACTCGTATCTAAGCATGAATATTTTGCGAAATCAAAGTTGACTTTTAGAGTTGAAACCTCTTGGAACACTGAAGTCAATCTATGACTGAGGGATTATGGAAGGGAAGATTGATAGATAGTCTTGTGTAATCCAATGGGATCCTAATACTTGATCTGAGCCGAAACTGAACTAGGAGATTAGATCTATTAGTGTTATGATCGATTGACCTAGTTGTGTACCTAGTAAGGTTCTCCCTTGTGAACTTAATGATTGCTTTATATATATATTGTGATTGGTCCTATGGACATGTTTTAACGCTTTTGTAAAGAGAAACCACTAGGGTGATTCTCGTCTCTGTGGGTGCATGTTTATTTTTCGCTTTCATTATTGTGCTTTTATTTAGTAAAATGGCCATGAAAACGATTTTGTGTGTTCTTTTGTAATAAACATGTCACCGTGATGTACTTGATTCTCTCGGAATATATATGTATGGAAATTTGGTTGGTTCTAGGAAATTCTCTTTTTAGTTCCCAAAATTTAATTTGTTAATTGCTTACTTTATTATGTGTTATCTCATTCTATTTTATCTTACCTTATTCTATTCTATTTTATTATATTTCATTTTCGTATCTCCGTTTAAAAATGTTGACCTTCTATAAAGATTTTGGATGGTAGATGAGGCCGAGGTCGAGGTCGAGGATGAGGGCGTGGGTTAGGAAACCCCAGAAACATGGGAGATAATCAAGAGTTAAAGTTGAGGGTTAGTGAATGAGGGTAAAGAGATGATTCGTGGGGTGTATGTTGCACTTTATTGAAATTAAAGGGAGTAAATGCGAAAGAGGTGAACTAGTGAATAAAATAAGATTTCATTAGAGTTTCAAGCAATGGAAGGGTGACAAATGGTATCACTTCCACTACTCATTCCTTGCAAGACTAAAATTAATCCTCATTCTACCAATTCATTTTAACTTCGCAAGAAACAACAGAGAGAGAAAGAGAGTCTAGCTTCAAATTTTATCTTCATTCTTGCTTTCATCATTTAAGAAAATCACCAACACGAATCTTCATTCTCTTCCTTTCATGTAGCGGGTCCTATAGAGATGAGAGAGGCGAGATTTTCAACAATTTTCTTCACCTTTTACTCTTTTCTAGCCGGTTCTTCAAACTCCAAATGGAGGAGGAAGATTTCGTCCTTTCTTCCATAAATTTTGCTTCCAGACCAATACCACATCCAACTTCACTTGCCCCTTGATTAAGTTTGAGAGAAAGGTTAATCCTATGGTGAATCTCGGAGATCTAAGACTTATCTTGACTAGGATTGAAACTATGCTAGTGGGAAGAGCTTGAACTTTTAGACTTATAAGTTTTATGGTTTAAATCTAATGATTTATGGCTAGATGAGCTTAGGTTATTGAAGGAATCTCTCGAAAACCGAATACCAGGTTAGATGACTTGAAGATTTTCCCATGCTTTGTAGTGTAAACTTGTTGGTGAATTTTGATGGTTAATAGCTTAATATATGTCGATTGTTATGTATTATGGTTATTTCATAAGATTGATGAACTATAGTTGTGAAATTGATGCGAGAATCTTGGTGGAATCTCTAGAAATACCCCCTGCTGGATGAATCCGTCCCGCTATCCTTAGCCCTATTTTCTTACAAATTTTTGGTAAAATATTGCTCAATAATCCTTATTCGATGTTGACTTTTAAATGTGAATTTAGCAGTTAAAAAGGGATAATTTCTTGAACTTTTTTTTGCTAGACATCTCCTCAGGGAGCATTGCACAATTTTAGAAAATTTTGATATCGCGGCATAAAACAAAATTTCAATTTGGGTTTTGTTTGTTAGATTCGAAACCAGACAAGAGCTTTTTCAACCTTGTAAATTTTAGATTTTTGCTCAATCTCAATAAGCACCAATAGTTTTTCAAAGTTCACTAAAATGTCAAACCTATTCTGTTTTTCTACTTGTTCAAACTATAACTTGAGGGCAAATTTGTCTTATTTACGAATTGAATCTTGAGAAGATGTCTTTTGAACAGTTGTAGTACTTTGAGTCTATTTTTCAGTGGTATGCATCTGGTAATCTTTTTCTATATATGTAACTCAAGATGTGATTTTTCAAGTAACGTCGCATAAAGATGGAAGGAAGAGCGTTCTTTTAAAACGTATGACTTTACTTTGGAAATGCTGATTTGATCTGAATTTGATTTCATGGAGGAAAAACGAGGTCTCTTATAATTTTAATTCCTCTTTTAAACAATGGTTTTCAAAAGCTTTGATTTCCTCTCTAGGTGTTACAGTAGTTGTTTAAGTGTGTGGATCTTCCTTTTCAATTAAGTATCGTGATGGTTTAAGGGAATTAGTTTGAAATGGTTCACTTTTGGTGGTCATTGAGTGTAATTGTCTTAGGTGCTCAAGGTAACTTCTAGGAAACTTCCGAAGCAGAAAAGTAAAGGACTTGAGAACTAAGAATATCCCTTTGGTTAAGATTCTTTGGAGAAATCACGACATCGAGAAGGCGACTTGGGAAGTAGAAGAAGAAATGCAAAAGTATCCAGAATTATTTGTTTAGCAAGGTGAAAACTTTGAGGAACAAGCAAATTCCTTTATTGAAAATATTATGGATGAACCAAGGTGTCGAGGAAGTAACTTGAGGGTTAGAGGAAGAAATTCGGAGGAAATACCTAGAATTATTCTGTGAGGACCTGAAAATTTATTTTATTTGACCTACTTATTTAATATTTTGTTTAAATTTTAACATCGACTTTAACACAACATAATGTTAATTCTAATCATTATCGTTTACCAAAGTGTTTATATGGTTTGTGTTACTTCACAAAATGTTTTGTTTTAGCTATTTTGTTTTACAAGTCTAAAAACCCTAATTTGAAATTTAAACCCTGGTTTGTTTTGAAAACCCTAAATTTCGACAAAACCCTAATTTGTTTGCACACTACACCTTAAATGTACTAACCCTAATATATTTTCTCGAAACCCTAATTATATGTACAAATCAAACGTTTGTTATTTCATGAATTTTCAGTGTGAATTTGTATGCGCACGAGAGTTAGTAGGGTAATTGGGTGATTAGTGGCCTAAGCAAGTGTGATTAAGCTTTGATAGGCTAGGTTAAATTGAGTACCTATGGACTAATTTGATAGGAAAAGAAATTATGTGGGTAAGAGTGGAAATAATCTAAGTTGGTGGTTTTATTGGCATGCTATTTTGACCAAGTTTTGACTAGCTAAAAATATCCAAATGAGCTTATCTTTTGGACTATGTAAGAGCTTGTAGTTGCCGGCCAAGCTAAGAAAAAAACAAGAGGAAAACCGTGAGAAAAAGAGAAGAAAAGAAGGGAAAAAAAAAAGAGGAAAAAGGAAGAAAAGCTTGGAGATTTTGCACCTTTCAACCATTTGATCTTGTTTTGGAGCTAGCATGGACTTGGAAACTTGGGGTTTCACCAAGAACATCTTCTAGAAAGGTTTCTTCTACTTTCTACAAGCTTGAATTTGAATGAAGATTATGAATTGTGGGGTTTTGTGATTTCCCATGGCTTGGTTCATGCTTATTTTCAGCTTATGGAATGATTCTATGGATTAGATTAGTTGATTTTGATGTATTTATGCCTAGCCATGATTTTGAGTTAGGGTTAGGGTTTTGTTTTAAGTGCTAATGGTAGGAATTAATGTTGGTTTGTTGATTTAAATGGTTGTGTGGGCTCTTGGATTCCCACTTGGTTGTGGGCTCTTGAATTCCACTAGTAAGCTAAGGTTTACCATTTGGTTTAGTTTCTTGGATTGTTGTGTGTGGTGTGTGTGTGTGTGCATGTTTGGGGCAGTGTGTGGCGTGTAAGGGGCAGAATTTCATGGTTGTTATCGCAATTGAGTCAATGGAATTTGCTTGGGTGCAATTTGGTTGTTTGGGCGTTGAACAGGAAAACAGAATTTTACCGGCAGCAACTTTGGCTTCATTTTCCGTGTTGATCCTTAGTTATTTAGCTTTTGTCCAAAACACAAAAGTTATAGCCCTTTGTTCTAGCTTTCCAACGCATCTAGAATTTCTTGATTTTGATTTGTGAGCTCTGAGTTATGTCCGTTTGAAGTGAGCCTGTCGGACATTCTGACAGCAAAAGTTCCTGAAACTGTTTCTGCATTTTTGACCTAGAAGGAGTGAATCTGGGTCAAAGTTGTCTTCATGAAAGTTGTATCTTGTGCTCTTAGCTTCGAAACGGCACCTCGTACACCCAAATTCGACACTTGTAGCCTGAGATATGGGCAATGGCGTACAAGGTGTCAAAACTATTTTTCCCACCTTTCAGTGTGTGTTTTCCGTTTTCATTTTGTCCTCGTCCGTTTTCCGTCCAACGCCCATGTATGTGCTCCTTTTGCTATTTTAAGTGATTATAAGCATTTTTGAGAGCTTAGTTCATTGAGTATTTACTTGTCACGTCATTTCACGTTTGAAAATGACTTTTGCCAAACCTTTTAGTTTGAACTCGAAAAAGTAAGTTGCTTGCACTTTCACGTCTCAAGTGCTTCTGTGGACGGTAAAGATCGTGTTTAACTGCCTACATTGTCTTGCTTGCGCTCAACAGTTGGTGAGTGTTCAAGTGCTTGTTGTTTCATGCTTGGATGTCGGATTTGATGAAATTCATTTGAAAGCATGCTTGTTTGACTTGGTAAGCGTGTACTTTATCGCGCTCACCATTGCTTGAATTTGCTTGAGTTGAAGTCATTAAGTGCTTGTACTTGTGCTTGTTCTTGGCTTGATAAGACCAAACGGTTGCATGTACCACACTCGAGTGAGTGGGAGGTGCCTCTCCTCCCGTTTTGGTCGGGTTCTAGTTAAGTCGATTGGAGCGTAGTCTCGTCGACTTATTTACCAAGCGGTAGTATGTACCACGCTCTATGGAGCGGGAGGTGCCGCTCATCCCGACTTGGTTTGATGTTATGTTAATTACCAAGCGGTAGTATGTACCATGCTCTATGGAGCGGGAGGTGCCGCTCATCCCGACTTGGTTTGATGTTAATACCATTTTGACGAACGGGCCCGGTACAGGGGGTGTAAGTAGACGGGTGAGAGTAAAGTGATTTCTACGGTCGGTGAGATAGTGGTTGACGGAGTGTCAACATGCCTATTGAAAATACGGCTTGGGACCAGACCGAAGCTGGACGTGGAAAAATCGCAGAAAGATGGAACGACACCGTATCCTTTTATAGTGATTACTTTATAATATTTTGTATGATTTCCAAGTTTTCTATTGCTGTTATTTGTTCAAAATTGTTATCGCTTTAACCTGCTTGTGCATGCATTCTTGACCCCACTGGGCTTTGCTCACCCCATAAGCTTTGTTTTCCTTAACAGGTCTGGAGGTGGGGCATGAGAATCGAGGAACCTAGTACCTGTGCAGGATTACCTCTTAGTAATTTTGTAGGATTTCCTCTTTTGTATAAGATTGAACTATTTAGATGATTTTGACGGTTTATGGTATTTTGGAGTTATTATCAATGTCTCCTTGATGAGATGTTGGGGGTCTGTATTTTGCATGAATTGGTCAGCGATTTTAAGTACCTTTTATCAATGGTTTCATAAATGAATGTTTGAGTCCTGGCGAGAGCTGGGCAGGCGGTCCGCTTACCTCTCTGGTTCGCCTTAGGGGAAGTGGGGCTGTCACAGTTGGTATCAGAGCCTAGGTTAAAGATCTATTTGGGATATTTTAAGGCTATTGTTCTTGAATGTAGAATTGGGATAGCTTTCCTATATTTTAGGTGTGTTATTTAAAGTGAAATAGTGGACTCTAAATTCTAAGTTTTAGCACCACTAGCTATTGCTATACTGGTGTGTAGGGTTTTGAATTTCTTCAAATAGACGAGTTGTGTTGAGATCTCTTGGATAGGTAGGTAAGTAAACAACACGATGCGTTTTCACAAGTCAATGTAGCCCTTATGTTGGATTTCAGAGAGTTGAATTTTAAATGGTTAGAGTTTCATAATATTAATCTGGTGATTTTGATTTCCTTGGCAGGTCAACTTCGGGCGTTAAAGGAATTAGTGACATGGCAAACTTGGAAGGCAATGCTATAGAAGCTCTCCGAAAGGAGTTAGAGTTTCAGATGGTGCTTGCTAAATATTGGGAAGGACGCTGGGAACAAGAATATAAGGAAAAGATTGAGCTAAGGAGCAAGTACATGGAAATGAAGAAGAAATATGAAGCCATTCTAAAGGAGATGCAGCATAAGTTTGAACTAGTGCGTTCGACTACGCAAATTGAATTTTGAGATACCCCTAGCACTCAAGTTAGAAAACAGGAAGGAAGCTCCTCCAATGTTAAAGGAAAGCGTAAAGAGATTAGCAAAGATGAACACGCTACTGAAAATAAGGGAAAGAAACTGAAGGTTGGTGGACCCGTTGCGCGGCAACTTGGGGTTGCTAAGTGTGATTTTTGTAACAAATCTCATCCGACAGAAGGGTGTTGGGTGAAGATGGGTGCATGTTTAAGGTGTGGGAGCCTTGAACACCGAATAAGGAACTGCCCTAAAATCTAGAATAGACTATGGAGGTCTTCGTCTTTTGAATGTTTTGTAAATGGGTTAGTTGGGGTGAAGCTTATGAGGTCCATGACTATAACTGCATGATCGTTTGTATTTTTGTGGTATTTGTACATATATGTATTGCATTTTATAACACCCTGTGATTTTCTAATTATGTGTGAACTTGTTAATGTAATGTATGCCAGTATTTCCTATTTCCAACATTTTTACCAGTGACTCTTGTACCTTTCAATGGCCAGTTCATGTTTGTAGTTGGATGTAATTGAGATTATAGATGGTTGGAGACGGATGGTTGAACATGTACTTGAGATGGTTGGAGACGGATGGTTGGGCATGTAAGTAACGGCCGTCACTAATCGAAGGATTGATATTTTAGAATATGTGATGAAGTGTCAACTTCTTACACTAGTGAACTGGATAAGAGAAAAGAAGGGATAAAGTTTTGTAAGAGGTGAACCAATCATGTTTAGGTTGTGAGGTAAATTAATGGTTTGTGATAGTTTATAGGTCGGCTAGATATTAGTGATGATGATTTGGTACGATCTGTGCTCGCACATAGCTGTGTAAGTAAGACATCTTGGGTTTATGGGTTGTGAATTTTTATTCATGTGATGGTGAAAGATTATGCCCTACGATTAGTGAGTAAGATTCAACGATCCATGAATCAAGGGGATGTGAACTGGTTCTTCAAGTTTTAGATATAAGCTAAATAGCTTATGGGATGATATTTAATCCACCTTTGATAATGGAACCTGTTGTACTTGACTTTTGAAAAGGAAATGAATCCAAAACTTCACCTTTCTAGGTGTTGATATTGAGGTTTGATATAAATGTGTTTGGACGCAATTTAGTATTTACAACATTGTTTTATTTGTTTAAATTTTAGACATTTCTTGTTTACAAAGTTTTCGTGAAATTTGAGTCTCTTAGAGTGATTTCCCTTTTTAAAAAAAAAGAGAGAGAAGAAATAAGAAGGTTTTAATCAAGCCCTTTGTGTCCTCAGAATCTTACTCTTTTCCATTTAAAGTTAATTGAGAGTGCCTTTTTCAAACGATTAAGGATACGATTGATAATTTTATACCATATTCGTAAAAGTGTGAACATTTTGATTTTGATATACAAAGTATATATCATTCTTATTGGAAAGGAAGGAACCCAAGAGCCTCATTGTCTGTAATGTAAGATTTGAGTTGATAGGGGTAAGTTACGATTAGTAGAATAGTGAGGTTTTGGAAGTGCTTAGGTGGTGTTAAGTGGTATGTAGCGGAGGTGGCGGTGCCGACATCATAAGAAGAACTGTTTCAAACAACGAGATTAGGTCATGATACCCTTTGTTGTTTCAATTACGACCTCTTTCGAATTATGTGTGGTACAATGAAGAGATGGAAGAGATGGAATACACATATTTGGAATGATTAAATTTTGTGAATTTTAGAGGTAATTCAATCCTTGTAAACGACTCCAAGTGTGAAAAGGAATTCTTAACGTGAAGCGTAAAAGAATTGAGGATCAAGCGAATTCTTTTATTGAAGATATTGTGGGAACCAAAGTGTCGAGAAAGTAACTTGAGGGTTAGAGGAAGGAATTCTGAGGAAACACCTAGAATTATTTCATGGTTCATGAATTTGAGGACGAAATTCTTTTAAGGGGGGAAGATTGTGAGGACCCGAAAATTTATTTTATTTGACCTACTTATTTAATATTTTGTTTAAATTTTAACATCGACTTTAACACAACATAATGTTAATTCTAATCATTATCGTTTACCAAAGTGTTTATATGGTTTGTGTTACTTCACAAAATGTTTTGTTTTAGCTATTTTGTTTTACAAGTCTAAAAACCCTAATTTGAAATTTAAACCCTGGTTTGTTTTGAAAACCCTAAATTTCGACAAAACCCTAATTTGTTTGCACACTACACATTAAATGTACTAACCCTAATATATTTTCTCGAAACCCTAATTATATGTACAAATCAAACGTTTGTTATTTCATGAATTTTCGATTGAATTTGTGCAGCAGAGTTAGTAGGGTAATTGGGTGATTAGTGGCCTAAGCAAGTGTGATTAAGCTTTGATAGACTAGGTTAAATTGAGTACCTATGGACTAATTTGATAGGAAAAGAAATTATGTGGGTAAGAGTGGAAATAATCTAAGTTGGTGGTTTTATTGGCATGCTATTTTGACCAAGTTCTGACTAGCTAAAAATATCCAAATGAGCTTATCTTTTGGACTATGTAAGAGCTTGTAGTTGCCGGCCAAGCTAAGAAAAAAACAAGAGGAAAACCGTGAGAAAAAGAGAAGAAAAGAAGGGAAAAAAAAAGAGGAAAAAGGAAGAAAAGCTTGGAGATTTTGCACCTTTCAACCATTTGATCTTGTTTTGGAGCTAGTAGGTGAAGCTTGGACTTGGAAAGTTGGGGTTTCACCAAGAACATCTTCTAGAAAGGTTTCTTCTACTTTCTACAAGCTTGAATTTAAATGAAGATTATGAATTGTGGGGTTTTGTGATTTCCCATGGCTTGGTTCATGCTTATTTTCAGCTTATGGAATGATTCTATGGATTAGATTAGTTGATTTTGATGTATTTATGCCTAGCCATGATTTTGAGTTAGGGTTAGGGTTTTGTTTTAAGTGCTAATGGTAGGAATTAATGTTGGTTTGTTGATTTAAATGGTTGTGTGGGCTCTTGGATTCCCACTTGGTTGTGTGGGCTCTTGAATTCCCACTAGTAAGCTAAGGTTTACCGTTTGGTTTAGTTTCTTGGATTGTTGTGTGTGGTGTGTGTGTGTGTGCATGTTTGGGGCAGTGTGTGGCGTGTAAGGGGCAGCATTTCATGGTTGTTATCGCAATTGAGTCAATGGAATTTGCTTGGGTGCAATTTGGTTGTTTGGGCGTTGAACAGGAAAACAGAATTTTACCGGCAGCAACTTTGGCTTCATTTTCCGTGTTGATCCTTAGCTATTTAGCTTTTGTCCAAAACACGAAAGTTATAGCCCTTCGTTCTAGCTTTCCAACGCATCTGGAATTTCTTGATTTTGATTTGTGAACGCTGAGTTATGTCCGTTTGAAGTGAGCCTGTCGGACATTCTGACGGCAAAAATTCCTGAAACTGTTTCTGCATTTTTGACCTAGAAGGAGTGAATATGGGTCGAAGTTGTCTTCATGAAAGTTGTAGCTTGTGCTCTTAGCTTCGAAACGGCACCTCGTACACCCAAATTCGACACTTGTAGCCTGAGATATGGGCAATGGCGTACAAGGTGTCAAAACTATTTTTCCCACCTTTCAGTGTGTGTTTTCCGTTTTCATTTTGTTCTCGTCCGTTTTCCGTCCAACGCCCATGTATGTGCTCCTTTTGCTATTTTAAGTGATTATAAGCATTTTTGAGAGCTTAGTTCATTGAGTATTTGCTTGTCACGTCATTTCACATTTGAAAATGACTTTTACCAAACCTTTTAGTTTGAACTCGAAAAAGTAAGTTGCTTGCACTTTCACGTCTCAGGTGCTTCTGTGGATGGTAAAGATCGTGTTTAACTGCCTACATTGTCTTGCTTACGCTCAACAGTTGGTGAGTGTTCAAGTGCTTGTTGTTTCATGCTTGGATGTCGGATTTGATGAAATTCATTTGAAAGCCTGCTTGTTTGACTTGGTAAGCGTGTACTTTATCGCGCTCACCATTGCTTGAATTTGCTTGAGTTGAAGTCATTAAGTGCTTGTACTTGTGCTTGTTCTTGGCTTGATAAGACCAAACGGTTGCATGTACTACACTCGAGTGAGTGGGAGGTGCCTCTCCTCCCGTTTTGGTCGGGTTCTAGTTAAGTCGATTGGAGCGTAGTCTCGTCGACTTATTTACCAAGCGGTAGTATGTACCACGCCTATGGGCGGGAGGTGCCGCTTCATCCGACTTGGTTTGATGTTATGTTAATTACCAAGCGGTAGTATGTACCACGCTCTATGGAGCGGGAGGTGCCGCTCATCCCGACTTGGTTTGATGTTAATACTATTTTGGCGGGGGCATGGGGTGTAAGTAGGCGGGTGAGAGTAAAGTGATTTCTACGGTCGGTGAGATAGTGGTTGACTGAGTGTCAACATGCCTATTGAAAATACGGCTTGGGACGGACCGAAGCTAGGCGTGGAAAAATCATGAGAAAGATGGAGCGACACCGTATCCTTTATAGTGATTACTTTATAATATTTTGTATGATTTCCAAGTTTTCTATTGCTGTTATTTGTTCAAAATTGTTATCGCTTTAACCTGCTTGTGCATGCATTCTTGACCTCAGGGCTTTGCTCACCCATAAGCTTTGTTTTCCTTAAGTGCGGAGGTGGGGCATGAGAATCGAGGAACCTAGTACCTGTGCAGGATTACCTCTTAGTAATTTTGTAGGATTTCCTCTTTTGTATAAGATTGAACTATTTAGATGATTTTGACGGTTTTTGGTATTTTGGAGTTATTATCAATGTCTCCTTGATGAGATGTTGGGGGTCTGTATTTTGCATGAATTGGTCAGCGATTTTAAGTAACTTTTATCAATGGTTTCATAAATGAATGTTTGAGTCCTGGCGAGAGCTGGGCAGGTCCGCTTACCTCCGGTTCATTAGGGGAAGTGGGGCTGTCACATATTCCATAGTTCAAGTATGAATTTCGAGGACGAAATTCTGTTAAGGGGGGAAGGATTTGAGGGCCTCAAAAAAAAATTTATTTTTAATATTGTTAATATTTATTATTTTCAATATTGTTAATATTGTCATTTAATCTGTTTGATTAATTTAAAGTCGTTCTCAAACATATTCTCCAGAAAATTTAAATGGAAATTCAATTTATTTATTTATTTTATTCTTGGGTGATTCAAATTTTATTTCACACATATTTTCTCGTATATTTTCAATATTTCGTCTACTTTTTCACAATTCGCTCTTTTAGTATTAATTTGTGAGAAAATAAGAAAACACGTTCTTCGAGGTAAAAATTTCGGCAGTGAGTGAAGTAGCTATAGAATGTAAGGATGATCACTCACAGGTTAGGAATATAATCAAGGGACCAGAAGTGAGATTAAGTAGGGTTTTGAAACCTTAAAACCCTAGTTGGACAAATTTCCCGAAAGTTAGGATTTTAACCTGCGACTGTTTATCCGTTTAATTTCCTCCAATTCACTTCAATTTTTCCTATCTTCTCTCTCTCTTAGCCAAGATTATCCTTTAAATTGCAGCCAAGAGAGTTAATTATATTCCCTCCAAAATTGCTAGCAAAACTACTATTTCCATTTGGACTTTTGACCCTTAGAAACTTGTCTTGTATTTCTTCCATTTATTTACCAAAATACCACTCAAACATTTCATTTTCTCCTTCCCCACTTGGCTGACTCTCTCCTCTCTTCCTTCCCTTGAAATTTCAGCATTTTCTTCATCCATTTTCCTCCCAAAATCAACCACAATCAAGCCTTAATCTTAGCTCAAGCTTGAAGCTTGGTGTAGAACATGGAGAAGGAAGCTCTTGGGTGGTTGAAGCTTAGTTCTTTGGAGGTTTGCTTGCTAAGTTCTTGGAAGAGGTAAAACCCTAGAAGCTTAATCTTTGTCCATTCTTTAAATTCCAAGCATGAAATTAGGATTGGGATGTTGATGGGTTCCTAGAACCTTGACTAGAGTTGGTTTTTGGAATTTCAAGTTGTTAAGCTTTCTTCAATTTACATTTGATGATTATGGTTGATATGTGGGCTCTTGGAATTCCCACAAAATGTGTGAATTTGTTTACTAGAATTGCTAAATGATGAAATGTGTGTGCATATGTTTGATTTGTGGGTTGGAAATTGGAGGAGAAACCTCAAGGGGAAAACCGAGAAGGAGGAGATGATTTGGGGATTGAATTTTGCTGATTTTTCCTTAATTTCATGGCTCCCATTTTGTAGGTTTAGGGGCTGATTATTAATACTTGAATGTTGAGGTTTAAGGTATTAAACTTTCCCACAAAAAGCCCTCTAAAAATGGTTGCAATAATGGTTATTAAGTTGGAGCAAAATCTGGAAATTTGAAGTAGCATGCTGTCTGAAATTTTGGGGCTGTTTAGTGCAAAAGTTTGATAAAAGATTTCATCATTTTTGACCACCATTAGGCTTAGTAAGGTTGAAACTATCTTGGGTTCGAAAATAGGGTCAATTGGTGGTAGTTTAGGTATGTTAAAGATGATTAGAAGAAGAAGATCAAAACTTCACTGGTTCAAGGCAATTCACTGAGTGAACTTTGGGTGATTAGAAACCTGTCTTCCTGAGGGATTTTTTAGTTGAATTTTGGTATGAAATTAGATTATGTATGGAAGTATTAGTGTACCAAATTTGGTAATTTTTGGACAAGAAATCGTCACTCAAATAAGGCTTAGAATTCTGCCCTATAAATTCGGATTTCAGAAAATTTAGTTTTGTAAACCTGCCATGTTTGAACCATTATAATTTCTTGCTCAAGGGTTGGAATTGAGTGCCGTCAGTGGAGTTTGAAACTTCTTATATATTAATTTAAACTGTATAAATTTGAGTGTCCAATTCTTTTTCTGTAATTTTTGACGAATTTTCAAAGTGGGCTGGTCGACCAACCTGACGTGCCCTGTTTTGGTACTGTAGCAGTTTTTTTCTCAAAAATCTGGGCAATTTTTGCCCAGAATTTTAATTGGGTGTCTTCTACAAAGTTTTAGAAAATTAAAAAAGGTTTCCAACGGTACCAAGTGTGTGAAATTTGGACTTGTATAACTCTAGTTATGATTTTTCAAAGATTTTAGCTCAAATTAGAAAGCTATCGAATTTACTTCCTTTTGAGATAAATTTGGTCGGTGAACTAGGAAAACTTATTTCCGTTCTCTTTTAATTATTTTAGGGCGAAGTGCTGATTTGCCATTTGATCAAAACTTGGATTCTAACCCCTACTTTGTCGGTGAGTTTTCAATGCATGTTAAATGCTTTCATTTGAATGCTTGTGCGTGCACGTGCTCCAAGACATATTACTCGTTTAAAATGTCAAATTTGAAATTTGTTGAACTGCTCGCTTAAAGGAGAGTATACTTTATTACTCCCTTCTAAGTAGAGTCACTAACTTACGTGTTTTGCCTGTGTAATAATTTGGAGAAGAAAAGTGTTACACAACCACTCTTGGCCGTGTCCCTTGAGTGGTTAACTGCTTAACTGTTTAAGTGTTTGGCGTGCGGGCCCGGTAGGGGGAGTTTGGTGGTTGGAGTTTGGCGTGAAGAGTCGTCTACTTGGATTGAAAGTCGACGGAGTGTCGACTACTATAAATGTTCGTGAAATGTGGAGTTAGGCTCCTGAGAGCCACCGTATCCTCCTTGTGTGTTAAATTTAATTTTCCTACGTGTTTAAATTATTGCTTATTATATTACTGTTTTAAATGCATGTGTATGTCTTTTGGAAACTCACGAGCTTTTTAGTTCACCCCCGTTCCCGTTTGTTTTTCCTTAACAGGTGACGAGGATCCAGAGGGCTAGATAGGGCTAGTGCTTTTTTCTTTTGGCTTTTGTCTCGAGTATGGAGAAATGTTTTGTATATTCTTTTGGTGATGAATATTTTAGACTTATGGAAATGTATTAAACTTTGGCTCGAGGATTTTTAGTATTTTGAGTGGATAACTATAATTTTAAGAGTAAACATCACTTTACAGTTTTAATAGTTTCGTTACTATGCTTGGTGGTTTTACCCGTTTAAGTTAGTATCATTGAATGCTCGAGTCCCGGCGAGAATTGGGCAGGCAGCCCGCTAACCCTTTGGTTAGCCTTAGGGGGAAGTTGGACTGTCACAGTAAGTAGACTTGGCCCACTATGATGAATTTGGAGGGAAGACAGTGAAGTGCAACTATTCTTATTTTTTGAATAGTATAAACACGTAAGTTGTAATTCACTATGTACAACTTGTACAATTTCATTTTGTTGTTCACATGAAAAAGTACATATCAGTTATGTTAGGTATACGTGGCACCATATATTTTAAATTTTTTCATTTTTGACAAAATCAAGACTGCAAAGGGTTTAGGACGGTTGCTTCTGACTATTATCCTATTTTTGCACATATCATGATGGTGTTGTGTACAAATTTGCACAGAATGCAGTCGGTATATTTTTTTTATATCTTTTTAATATATAATTAGAATTTATTTTTTGCCCCAATATATTGGAATTTTTTTATTTATACAAGTAACTTTTACTCCAAAATAAAAATATGTTTTTATCCACCAACTCTCATAGCAATGTTGCAGTTCACAACAAAATTGCGCTTCACAAATCACCTCAAATTATACCCTATATCTCGACTTTTTCTTTTCTTCTTCTTTTTCTCTCTTTATTCTTTCCCTTGTTCTGTGAGGACCCGAAATTTCTTGAATTATACACCCAAAATTTCTTGAATTATTTGCATATATTTCTTGCAAGAACCCTAAATTTTTCATGAATTATTTCTCATTGTATTTATTTAAGTGCAAATCATTTTCTTTAAACATTGGTAGTATAAAATTTTCATTAAGAGCATTATTTTCCTTTAAGTAAAAGTACCCTATTTTGTATGTATTGTATGACATTAATTTGGAATTGCATTTTACATGTTTTATGTAGCCAAATACATCAAACTTATAGGGAATTAAGTAGTTATATTTTACATTGAGGGATTAGTGGCTAAATGTGAAGAATTTACTCCAATTCATGGCTTAAATTGAGCCACTTGTCAACCACCTACAAAGTCTTGACTTAAATCTTCCTATTTAACTTCTTGTTTTCAAAAAATTGAACTAATTTTCCCTCCACTCTTCTCTCTCTTGGCCGGCCACATCAAGGAGAAAAACCACAAAGCCCTAAGCTAGAATCTAGCAATTTTAGTGAAGAAAAACATCTTCAAGTGAAACCCTAGGTTGGATTGCTACTTAGTCATCAAGCTTGGTTGGAAGAATTGAAGCTTTTGGGTGGATTTTCTCTCTCAACTCTCAAGGTAACTCACACTTATCTATGCTTTAATGATCTTCAAATTCAAAGAGGATGCTTGTTAGTTAAGTTTAAAGTGTTTGAGGTTGATTGGGAGGAAAAGTTATGGAAGAAATTTTTGTGTTTGAGAACTTGAACTTAGACCTTTGTTTATAACCACCAAGTGTTTGATGAAATGCCTACGGATTTGTGATGTTTTACTAATGGTTTTCTTGGATGTTTTGACATGTTTAACACCCTACTAAAGGTTAGAAATAACATTGAAAGGTTTTCTATAGCAATCATGTAGAAGAAGGAATTTTTGACATGAAATCAGAAATGGAATTCAGCCAACTTGCTCAACTTTCTGGTGATTCTAGGAATTGAACTAGAACTTGACCTTTATACCGATGGAAAGATCTATGAACCTAGTTTTAAACGCTGCTACCGGAGCTCGATTTTGATTTTTCTACATCGAGTTGTGGCCATTCTTCCGAGACTATTCGACCAACCTGTTCCTAGCCGACAGTTTTCTAGTGTCTCTATTTTCGCCAATTTCGACCCTGATTAATTCTAATTTGAGGTTCAACTTCTCCATGAAAGTTGTAGCCCTACGTCTTAGCTTCGAAATGGCATAAAATTCATCTCAATCCGATAAGCATAGCACTAGTTGTGATCAAAACGCCGAGAGGTGTCAAAACTGTTAAACCAAAGTGTCCTTTGTTCGTTGCTATTAGACACGTTTAGAACGTGTATTTTCGATTCATCTATATTTGTGTGATTCTTCTACATTTGAACTAGTTAAACCTAAATATCTCTTATTTGTTTACAATTAGGCGTTGACGATGGAAACGGAAGGAATTCCGAAACCAATACCAAAATTTGCTTTACTTAAATCTGTGAGTGTTCCAAACCCTTTTCAATTGACAATTTTACTACTATTTAGTTCCAACTTGTTTTAAAGGAAATGTTCCCCTAAGATACTTTTGTGTTACTACTGTTTCAAGGAAATCATTTGAGAAATGTTTTACTACTGATTTACTATTGACTTGCATTGGTTTACAAGTATAACAATTTGATTTACTTTTGAAATGATTTATAAATGCATTTAAGTTGATTAATCGAAGTGTGATTTGTTGCTTGGGATGTTATCTAAATAAATGTGATATAAACTGTTAGTGAGTGCTCCAATCTCCTTACAGTTGAAAGGTTTGTTCTTGTTCCTACAAGAGGTGGTTTCCATTGTTTCAAGTGAAACGATTTGTGAGCGTTGTGAGTGATTTAAACTTGATTTGAAATGAAATATGTGATTAATATTTACAAATGAAATGATTTTCATGACTCATTTTCCAAAAATGATTGCCAAACCTGATTTTAAAATTTGGATCATTACCAACTTGGTTTTAGTCTTGATTTCTAAACTTACCAAACTTGAGTTCTAAACTCGGTTTTCAAATTCATGTTTACAAATAAAATCATTTCCAAACTCATGTTTATTACTAAAGTCATTTCCAAACATGATTTCATCTGATTAACTATTGAGATGATTTTAAATGAAATGAGCTTCACAAAATGATTTCTAAGTGAAAACTTGCTCGACTATGTGACTTGCTTGATTCAGAAAGTTGTCTGTGCAAGATTGCTTGTTAAATGTGCATGTTTGTAGGCTGATGTGTACTTTATCGCATCAGTTGAACTGAGCTCACTCTTCGCTGGAACCCTATCCTTGATCCGCCATCGTGAGGTCAGGTAGGCCAAAAGCTTATCTTAGACCCGCCAGCGTGAGATCGGATCAGCCGAACAGCCCTGAGTAATGACTTACCAATGTTAAGTGCAAAGCTCAAAACTCTTCGCTGAAAGGCCTTGAGTACTATATCCAATGTTCAAAGTTAAATGAGGGGATTGTTTATCGTTTTGGAGGACATAAGGTGAGATCAAGATAGGGGATTTTTTATTGTTTGGGAGGTCATAAGGTAGGAGTTCGGAGGTTATAAGGTGGAAAAATGTAGGGGATTGTTTATTGGAAGTTATAAGGTGGAAATAGCTCCAAGTGAGCACCCGTATCCTTTCAATATTTGAATTGAATGTTTATTGAATTATAGTTCTTTGAATTATTGCTTATTGAAATATTGTTTACTGTATTATTGATTGTTAAATTAAGTGTTTATGGAATGATTCTTTAAGGGATTTCTATTTCTTGAATCCTTTTAAATAAAAAGATTCTTAAAAATTTTCAGGGTGAGCATGTGACCATGTTCTCGACTTTAAAGACTCAAATGTTTTACAAAATGCTATTCAGTTCAAATGTCTATGAATTTGATAAAACGTGAATCTTTTGTTTTCACTGAACATTCACTGAGCTTCTAGCTCACCCAAAAATGTTTTATTTTTCCTCCCACAGGGCTCGAGATGAAGGAAAGCAGGAAGTGATCTTTCTTAGTATGACTGGCAGGATTATCTCTTGTACTAATTGTAATCTTGGACAGTTGGACTTTTGGTGTATTTGGATTAGATGGAAATGTAATTATTATTTGAAGATCTTGCATTGTCATTATTTGAGATCTGTAATATGATTGAGGATCTACAGTGAGTCCCGGCGAGAGTTGGGCAGGCGGTCCGCCGATCCCTTTGGTTCGCCTTAGGGGGAGGTGGGGCTATCACATGTTATCGATGAAATCAAAGTTTAATCCCCTGACTTATTCAGTCAGCCCATGCAAATGAAACCACCTCAATCTTTCTCAATGAATGCTTTTTCCATCAAACCTAGTTAACAAAGAAAAAAACATTAAATCCAATTCTCTTTTGGCCAGAGTTTGATTGTCAAAGAGCCAAACTCGATTTCCAGTTGATTATGGAAAATATCTATCTGTATAAAAAACTTGACAACCAAATCACATGAAATTCTCAACAAAATTAGATTTGCCACAGCAAAAAAAAAAAAGGAAAAATGGATCAAAGAAGGATTGAAAAGTAGTAAAAAGTAGGGGGGAAAAGAAAAAGGAGTAAGATAGACACGGATGGAATCATAAAGAAAGAGAGAATCAATTTACATCATCATAAATCCATTTATAGTTAAAATGGGTTTTTGATTTCATTCTCTTCATCTGAAACACATGAATTTATCCAACATATTGGGGAAGGAAATGGAAGGAAGAGACGGAAAAAAGGAGAGCAGATAGCGGTGGAGGACTTGGAGAAATTTAGATCAAAAAGAGAGGGTGCAGAGAGGAGCGTTGTGAGACTGGCAAACATAAGAAGATACAAAGGAGGGTAGGGGAAGAGATGGTTCCTTCCATGAGAGAAGTGAGAAAATAAAAGTTGTTCTTCTTGAAAGGCAATTTTGTTAAGGAATGTAACAAAATTGCTTTGGTAGTATAGGAATTGCTCTAGTAATAAAATTAGCCAAAGATTTTTTCTTAAAAACCTTCTACAATATATAATTCAATCCTTAGAAGCAAAAATAGTAATATCTCTACTTAATATTGTTGCAATGTCAATACACAAATTTATTAATCAATCACAATTGAAAGGCTCAACTTTGGATCAAAGTTGCCGTATCAGCTCTTCTATAGTTAGCTAAATCTAACTTTGTTGTCCTTGATTTATGCTGTCTATTTTGTTTTGATTGCTTTACAAAAGAAACTTAGCAAAAACATTTCAAAATCAATTAGTTAGATGCGATTTATTGTCTCTTCGCTTCTCCAATTTCTCTCTACTTCTCATCCTTTTAAAACCTTCCCTTAGGGAGGTCACATCATGGTTTTCCTCCCATGAATATTTTATTTTATTTTCCTAATAATGTCTGCTCGAAATTTTCTTAGTGAGAGTTTTTTGTTTCTCTTAGGATTCTTATGGAGCTTTTTGTTTTATTTTTCTATTTTATTGTTAGATTTGAATTTATTTCAGATCCGGTTGTTAGATGTGAATTTTTTTGGATTTTAGATCTATTTCGACAAATCTCATTATAATTATTGGAGGTTAAAATCGTTGATTAGTATATATAACGATTGCAACATGCACAAGAGAAGCTATGGTGATTTATCTGCTAGAAGACTACTTTGAAATTTCTTATATTGTTCAAATTTGTTTGTAATTTTTCTGATGTATTGTATCTATTAAATTGTACATCTGTAATTTCTAATGCAATGATGTAGATCAAATCGTATTGAGCAATTGTCAGTAATTTGTTAATGAAATTTTCTTTTTATCAAAAAGATGCTATTTATTGTTGAAAGAAAGTATTTTGGCAATCTAATGCAATTTTTTCCTATACATGGTACAAAAGTAATTTATCCGGCTCCTTAAAAAGTTTGAATATTTTAATTTTTGATTAATTTGTCCTGCACTGATAATATATAAACTACTTCATTTGGATGTATGACATATGTGAATAATTTGAATTTGGGTCCAAGTTTTGCCTATATGAGATATATATAGACTCACTAATGTATACGTGTAGAAAAATTGAATTATTTTATGTTACCCACATAAGTATCTCTTTCTTTCTGTGTCCTATGGAAATCGTCTAATGAGTGTTTTCCAATGAGTGGCTAATAAGCATTTGTTAACAGTAGCATCTATATATTAGCTTTTAAAAATGTATGTTTAAATTGAAAAAACAATCAATGCAAGAAGGACAATAAGCATAATTGTGTACATTTAGACAATAAATTTTATTCACTGACTACCATGAAATATTCAACCAAAAAAGAGCATCAGGAAGTTGTTTGATTAAATTTTCTTCTCAAATCAGAAAAAAGTATTCCCAAGAATATATACAAGACTCTATGCAAAATTTTTGACATTCAACGCATTTATTGCCATTTTAACATAGTAAACACTAAATTTTCATACCTTCTCCATTGTGGTCCTATGCCTATGTTTGTTAATATTATCTAATTGAAGGAAGAATGGTCCACTTGCTAAAAGTATTTAATTGTGACGGTGACTACTACAAAAGATTATAAATTCATTATACCAAAAACTGGATAATGCAGAATAGATAGTACACTAGTTTCTTCCACAAAAAAAAAAAATCAAAATCAAATTAGCATTAAGCTGTAGTCCAAACCCCAAAATGTGAAACAGTAGAAACTGTCTGGGCTTCTCTTGGGGATGAAATTTGGACTAGATAAGTTACTAATAAAAATCTTTATACCAACTTTTAGAAAACTTACTAAAAAAACAATTAGAAAGAATTAGTCCCAAGACGCTAACATTTACAGATATTTATTATTTTTGTTTGGTGATACACAACAAGGACACCTGCCAGTTTATGGATATTATTTTGACCTAATTGTATAATATTTTACTTTATCATTCATTCTATTAAAATCAAGAAAGAAGTGCTATATCAAAAGCGTTATAATATACGATATGAGGTATTTTTAATTTTAGTAATTTATCTAATCAAAAACGGTATCTTTTTTATCCGAGTCATACTAGTATATATCAAATTAATTTATTGGAGCTGAGGAATGTTTGTTGATTATAAATAGTGGGGTTTGTGCATTTGACTGAGGACAGAATTAAATTTGTAATTTTTCAGCGTAACATGAGCAAGCATTTAGCAAAAATGTGATTCTTATGTTAAGTGAAACTATAGAATTTTAATGTACTATGCACCTTCTCTTCAATAAAGCAAATGACAACTCCACCATTAAATTCATTACAAAACTGCCTTAGTCTCTTGATTTGGATTCTGGAGAATGAATCTAGTGGAATTGAAAAGAAATATGATGGGGCCTAGATTGTAGTACATTTTTATGTATAAGTTGCTAGTTAACTATATTATTTGAGTTTTAATTTGAATAGAAACTACTTATTTTTACTTTTATATTGTTCTAAATAGGTGAAGAATTTAATTAGAAAGAAAATGGACCAAAAATATAATGTGAAGAAGCAATCGAAGAAGAAGAAGACATTAAGAGGAATGGGATATGGTAGAATGATATGTTTCAATATTTTGGTTATAAATTAAGGTACAAAAATCGGATTGACATAATTCTTAATTCATTTTGAAGGTAAGAAATTATCTACAATTCTTATGAGACATCAAGATCTAATTCTCATGTTTCCATAGCCAAAAATCCAAGATAGATAATACATAATGAAATATAAATGCACTAATAGACATAAAGAAGAAAAAGTATTGCCAAAAAATATATAAAACCCAGACTCACAAAATTTTGAGAGTGACTGCATTTAGTGCTACTATAATGGAATAAATCACTGTTATGAAACAAATAATATGATAGTGGATTTGTATTGTTTATATGGTGGGTGTTATACTTATAAAATTAAGAAAACTAATAAATTTAGGAAAAGAAAAAAATAGAGAGGAAATCATTCTTTCATTCATTTAAATGAACTTCAGTTCTATTTTCTTCACTAATAGAAGAGGAGGTAACTCCTATTTATAGAAAACTGACCCTGAGCATGGCTGCTATGAAGGGGTGGAGGAAAATCATAGTTGGGGTCCAAGACAAGGAAGCCTTCAGAATTATTCAGTCACAGAAAATGATGGATGCTAGAATGGCAACTCTTGCAGATGATATCAAGCATTTAAGTGTGTTGTTTCAAATGTGCTCCTTTTGTCTAGTTGAAAATGATATTTGTAATGTAAGCAGTGGAATTAGCAATTATGCACTTGGCATATTACAAGATGAAGAGGTCCAAATACCTCAATGCTCCAATGCACTCACTACATGTACAGCCTTTTATCGAACCTTTGGTCGATTGTGTACAGCTTAGCTTTATAATGCAATATATATTTATCGTTTGGAAAAAAAAAACACCTATTTACAGAAGGAATAGAGGAGAGTTCAAAGTACATTTGTTAACTGCATTCTTATCAAGATAGAGATGACATTTTCCCGTAGATCATGAAAAAATAAGATAAAGATAACATCTTCTCAAAAATCGTACTCTTCAAAAGTCATGCTTCTCGAAAGTCGTGCTCCTCATAGATCGCGACAGATATATCCCCTCGAAGTATATAATATATCTTTATTATCTAGGAGATGAGTAAATATAATACACATCCACAATATTTAATTATTTCATAACACTCACCCTTGGATGTTTATTGTACAAAGAATATGTCTCATTAAAATCTCATTAGAAAAATCCTAGTGGAAAAAACCTTTGTGAAGGAAAACAGTACACTATTCTTGTGTATTGATTTTTCCGCCTCATTCAAGCATCATTGGTGATCACTTAGTTGATGCATTCCAATATTTTTTACCAATTTTTTAAATGTTGTAGTTGGCGTGTCTTGGTAAATAAATCTGCCAAATTATTGTTTGATCAGATTCGTTGAACATCATTTTAATCCTTTTCTTTTTTTGGCAAATCATGAGTGAAGAAGAATTTTGTGAAATCTATTTCATCGTGTTCCCTTTAATATATCCTCCTTTCAATTAAGTTATACAAACTGCATTATCTTCATACAATACAATTAGAGCGTTTTCCTTTCGAGATGATAAACCCACAAGTTTTGCAAATATAACGGGTTATTGATTTTAACCAAATACATTCTCAACTAATCTCATAAATTGCTAGCATTTCAGCATGATTTCAAGATATAACAATTGTAGATTACCATCAAATGATTGTACCATCATATGTAAATAAATAGTTAATTTGGAATCTTACTTTATGTGGGTCAAATAAATACCCAATATCAGTATAACCAAACAACTCATGTCAAGATTTATTCTTGGCCAAAATCAATTGTTTCTTGGAAATAACAAAAAATATGCTTAATACCATTCCAATGTCGTCTTTAAGAGAGAAGTTAAATCTTCTAATAGATTCACAATAAATGATATATCCGATCTTGTACAATTAGTAAGATATATTAGTACACCAAGAGCACTAAGATATGGTACTTCAGGACCAAGTATTTCTTCATCCTCCTTTCTTAGTCTAAAAGAATCCTTAGTAAAATCAAGTGATTGAACGACAACTGGAGTACTCAATATATATGTTTTATCCATGTAAAACCATTTTAATACCTTGTAGTTATAAACAATATGGTAAACAAAAATCCCATTTTCTAAATGTTCAATTTATAAATGAAGGAAAAATTTGATCTTTGCAAAATCTTTGTTGTCAAATTCTCTCTTCAAATATTCAACTGCTTTTTGAAACTCTTCAAGAGTTCCAATCAAATTAAAATCATCAACATTTACAACAAAATTGCAAAATTAAACCCATCTTTCTTTACAAAAATACATAGACATATTCGGTCACTAGCATAATCTTCCTTAAGTAAACATTCATTAAGATGATTATACCACATATATCCAGATCGTTTGAATCCATACAAAAAGTTTTGTAATTTGATAGAATAAGTTTCTCTAGAAGTTGATCTACATGTTTCAAGTATGCAAGAGTTTCCAGAGATGCAAGTGCCTTCCCAATCTTGGCATAGTGTGATAGCTGCGGTACAAAGTTGTAGGCGGCCTGTTAGGGTCAGGTTGATTAGCTGGTGTAGACCAGCACATTACTTCAAATTGAACACGGATGGGTGTTCTAAGGGGAACCCGGGTAGGAGTGGTGGGGGCGGTGTGGTAAGAGATAAGCACGGAGGCTTTTTGCTGGGTTTTTCTGCGTTTTTTGGAATGACTCATAGCCTTCATGCTGAGTTACGGTCGCTGCTTTTTGGGGTCAAGCTTGCTGTGGGCCGAGGATTTCAGGACTTGCATTTGGAATCAGATTCTGTGCTGCTTATTAGGATGATAATGGGGGAATGTGAATGTCCATGGCAGCTAAGACGGGACTTGGATGAATTGCAGCAGTTCCAGAGGCACTTTCGGTCCATTGCTCACTGTTATCGTGAAGGTAACATGGTGGCTGATGCTCTGTCGAAGGTTGGGGCTGAGGAGGGGCTGGATATGGTTTATGATGACGTAGGAGCTCTTCCGAGGTTGGCGCGAGGTCCTTTGAGGATGGATGAGTTGGGATTGCCTATTCTGCGTCGAAGTCGAGTTTAGCAGTGAACGTGCAAAGGAGGCTGAAGGAAGAGGATACAGGTGATAGCAAGTGGGGGTAGCTGCTGTCGGCAGGTGTGTGGAGCGGTTGCAGGTCGGACTGGTTCCTGCAATTTGCCTTGAATCCCTTTATGGGGTATCCTATGTATTTGGCCATTTTCTGAGATCAATAAAAGTATCCGTTTCTTCAAAAAAAATAAAAGGTATGTTAAATTCTTCAAGGATTTTCATGTAGATTTCATTATGCAATGTTCCATATAAATAAGCAGTGACGACGTCCGTCACACGTATATCAAGTTTTTCATGCATTGTTAGACTCATAAGATATTTGAATATAATTTCATCCATTACAGAAGACTGTGTCTTGTCATAATCAATTCCAAGTTTTTGTGAAGATCCTTGGGTTATAAGTTTTGCTTTATATCTCACAATTTCACTCCTCTCTCTCTTTTTTCTTTTTTTTTTTGCAGAAAATATATTTATATGTCACAGGTTTTATGCCTTCAGATGTTTGGATTGTAGGATCCAAAAACTTTTCATTTAGCCATTGAGCTCAATTTATACTGGATCACATCTTTCTATTTTGGCCAATCATTTTTTCACTGATATTCATCAACAGATATATTTTCATGATCCTTATTTTCTTTCACAATATCAAGTGCTATGTTATATATTTGTTTTTATTCATTTATTTTCCAACTTTAAATTTTCTATAATTTCAGGAGTTGACTCTTTAGGAGCAACCTTTTCAGGAGGTAGGAGATATTTAAAATTAAAATGTTTTATTTTGGCAAGCTGATATTAAATTCATTTATGGCACTTGTACGTGTTCTTCATGGATATCAATTTTAACTATAATATTTCCTCCAAGAATATTCAATTCAATGACTCTTTTGGAGTCAATAAATATATCTGACAATTGATTTGTAATTTTTTTGTAAATGAATAATTTTTTGAACTTTTAGTTCATATTATTTTATATTAGAATCAAGGAAATTCAATAATATTTTTCAAGTGAATTTCCTTTCCATTGATCATTTCCTCTCCTTAATCTCAAAAAGTGTACAATATCAATAAATCATTTCATAAATAGATCATTCATCAATATTTCATGGTGTCTAATTTTAAAAGGTAATTCATATTTGACATAGTTTTTTAAATTTCTATTAGAGCCACAGATAGTACAAGAGGGTGTATATAAATATTTGTCAGCTCTCACTTTTGGCAAATCATAAATATACTACGATCATTAAACTTCTGGTTTACTGTAAACGATGATATTGATTATAAACCAAATGAAAATGAAGACAACTATATCATTAACCATTTCTATTTCGAATGGTTCTTCTGATATAGTCAACCTTTAGCTCACTTGATTTTTAAACATGATATCTATTATTATCTTATTTAGTGTCTCGATATGATATGCATTCAAACGGATATTTTTAAAATTTAATATATTTCTTTTGAGACTTGGAAGAGAGTAGTACATTATTTATAACAAACTTTATTCCTTCAGTGAGAAATATAGTAGTGACTCTTTCGAAATTTTTGAGCACTACCATTGATTATATTAGCCTCTCCTATTTTTAAATAAGAGTATGTGTAGTAGTACTATTAATGACAGGTGTCGAGCCTGTACAATAATAATTAATAGAAAAGTAGAAGAAAGTCGCCAACAAATAACAATCATGTAGTTGTTCGAGTACCCTGCCATTTAAAACTTTTGGAATCATTAAGAAATCTGCACCCCACCTATTTGACAAACTATTCAGAAATCTTTGCTCAAAACATATTTATAATTTTCCTTCTTGCCACAGATAGATCCATAAACTCATTTTCTAGGAGTAGAAGCGCACAAATAATAACAAGGGAAATGCCAAGAATCATAAAGTTGGTCGAACAACCAACCAATCTGGCAACCATTTGATTACAAAATTTGTTGAATATAGACGCAGCTTTATGGAAGAGTTAAGTTTGGAAATTGAGAGAAATATAGTTTTGGTTATCAATATTTGACTTGTGTATTAAATGGTTCTTAATGTTTCGACCAAAACAAATGTGGTCTCTAAGTTTTTTAATTTTAGGTAGATCGAGAACAACTATTAAAAAATTAAAATATATAACAGTCAAAACTAAATTAGAATTAAGCAGAAGTTTTGACTTTGCATTTTTGTCATTAATCTTTGAAATTTTGACTATTATACTCTTTTATGTTTCAAATAACAATGAGATAAATTGTCAATTAAATTAAATGCATGACAAATATGTTTTCAAATCTCTGAAAGCTCTTCACATTGGAATAATACTGTCATTTTGCCTAAAGGACTTCTCTTTATTAAATTAACTACAATTGAATAATTGTAGAAGGATAATATATAAATAAATTTGTTGAAAGTTTGCAACATTAATCCACAAATTATTACATGATTTGTGGATGTAGGCATCAATCTATTATAGTTAGCAATAGTGATTACATTAAAAAGGAAAAGGTAATTACTAATGTGAAGTATGAATTTTAGAAAAACACTTTCTATTATTTTTTCTTGTCTTTTCTACATATCAAATCAAATATTTCAATAGTACAGCGTTGATGTATTTATAATTATGTTCACCCACAATGACAATTTTATTGTATAATTTAAACTATTACAAAAAGTACCCATCTTATTTGAAACTTAATTGATAATCAATTGAATTGCCAAAAAGAAAAAGAAAAAGAAAAAGAATCATCGAGTCAACTTATCTTACATGTAGTTGTTTACATTTTAAAGGGGCACTTGATTGAGTATTGAATTATCATTGTGAGTGAAAAAAATATTAAAGCTCATTTTCAATTAATTATTGATATATTAGATGTACTGTGCAAATTTGAGACCAACTATGCAAAAGTGACGAAACATATTAGAAATTAGTGGTATGACTAAAGAAATAATAAACAAAAAGAACAAGAAAAGTTTGTTTGGGTTTTTATGTTTTCTAATATTAAAATGTCTAGTACATATAAAACACAATTTCAATCTAATTCAGATATAATTTCATCCTAAAATTCTTAACATGACTATTTGAAATTCAAGGACTATAATGATTCAAAATCCAGAAGTCGGGGACAACAAATGCAAAACCAAAATAGTTTACTAATAGAAATTTGATTTTGTGACGACCCCACTTCTCATTAGGGCGAACCCTATGGTATTGGCGGACCGCCTGCCCAGTTCTCGCCAGGACTCACTCACTTTCATCTCTTTCCATGCTTTTAATTTATTTTTTTATCCCTAACATTAGGGACAATGTTGTTTTATGTGTGGGGAAAGGATAAATTGGTGAAGTGAAATTTTGGTTAATCAGTAAAAATTTTTCAAAATTTTTGTAATTCCCTGATATGCAATGGCTTTTATTTCGAGTTTGCTATTATTAAACCTTGTTCTGTGTTATTTGTTATGTGTTGGATAGTGATGCCCTAGGTTTGAAAATTTGAGACTTTTGTGATTTTGGCTAACTTTTTAGGTATTGTAAATATTTTTCTAGCATTTTTCTTGTATATTTGGTCCGACTATTATCTTAGTTCTCCATGTTTTGGGATATGAAACAGACTTTAGTATTTTAAATATATTTGTGCTTAATTGTTGAAATTGTTTGATTACACTCCAGTGGTTGCCGTTGCTTAGTAATCGGGGGTCTTCATCTAAAAGTGTTGACTTTTGCATTAAAAAGTGATGATAGCAATGAGTATGTGGTTCTTGAGCGGTGAAAGTCGAGTAACCGAGTTCCTCCATTTGGGAGATGTCGGAGTTCACATCAAAAGGCTTGAATTGCAAAGAATTAAGTATTTCCCCCCAAGTGAAAAATATGAGCAAAAACTTAAGTAAGGGGAAATTGGGTAAAAAAAAGAAGGAAGAAAGAAAAAAAAAAGAAAGAGAAAAATAAGGAAATTGGAAAAAATAAAAATATGTTAATTATAATTTTTCAGTAGTTGAGGTAGTTTCAGATTCTTCTGATTGAGATATAATTTTTCCTTGTTCTAATGTTTTAATTCCTGATGAACTTGACTTATCTAGAATGGTTAAATTCTTTGTTATTCTTCCTAATATTCCTGATTGTACTAATTCAGTTTCTTGTTTTTCTTGTAGATTTCTTGGCTGAAAATGTGGAGTAGATATATTATCTGGGAATTTTATTACTCCCGGAATAGTTTCTATTTTCTTTTCTACTTTATTTCCTAGGGTTTGGATTTTAGTTTCTAAATTTTCAATATTTTGTGAAATTGTATATAGTATCTGATTTGAATAATTATTTTGTTGATATATTTTTATAATATCTTCCATGGCTACTGAAGCACTATCAGAGGCTTTTCTTCCTTTTTTAAATGGAGAAGCTATTGTCTCATCATTAATTTTAATTTCTTGTAATGGTGGATGTATAGAAGTAACTGTTTGATTATTAGCAAGAGTCCATTTTTTATATAAATTAGTTTGAACGTGTACGACTGGAATAGAATAGGGTTCATTTGAAATTTTTTGTTTTATGAAATAATATTCTATCCATTTAAAGAACGGAAAGTCGAATTTTCTTTTTTCTAATTCTTCATACCATAATAGTTTTAACTTCTTTTGATATTCCGCTTCTAATTGTAAAAACCATTTTCTTGGTGTATTATTCTCTTCTTCCCATATTTCTTTTTCTAAGTTATCATAATTAATTTTTATATTCTTTCTTGTTATTATATTTATTTCTGGTCGCATTTGAGAATGTGTAGGTGAGTATTCTTCCGGATTACTAATTGTCTCTGGAATGGGACTTTTAAATTTATATGCTGGAATTGATTCAGTCCCTTTAAAACTATAAAAATTTTCAGAAATATCACTCGTAGAATATCTTCTAGAATTGGCAAAAGAATAAGAAGTTGAAGTTGATGGAATGTCTTGAAATGATGGAAATTTTACTAATATAGTACCATCTGGTTTTTCTTCAATTGATTCTATTTCATTTTGTTCTATATTTCTAGGTACTTGGGGAACTTTAATTTTGTGACAGCCCCACTTTCCCCAAAGGCAAACCAGAGGGGTCAGCGGACCGCCTGCCCAGCTCTCGCCAGGACTCAAAAGAAATAACCATAAAACCATAGTAAAAGAAACTGACAACTTCTTATAATTTTACAGTCTCTAAAACACGTCAACGTTACGTTGGTACAGCTCAAAAATACTACAAACCATTTAAGGCATCCATTATCTTCCAACTTATACAAAAGAAAAAGAAAATCCATAAAAACTAGAATCCTCGATTTCCGTGCACTCCTTCCGGACCTGTTAAGGAAAACAAAGCTTATGGGGTGAGCAAAGCTCAGTGAGGCCAAGAATTCATGCACAAGCAGGTCAAAGCAATAATACACTTCAACAGAACAATACCAGGAAAAATGGGAAAATCATACAGGGCGATATAAAAATAATCACTAGAAAAGGATACAACTTGCCGCTCCATCATTCGTCTTCAGTCCGGACTTCAGCGGAAACGTTGACACTCCGTCAACCACTACCTCACAGACCGTAGCAATCACTTTACTCTCACCCGTCTACTTACACCCTCTGTACCGGGCCCGCTCGTCAAAATAGCAATATCGATAAATCAAGTCGGGATGAGCGGCACCTCCCGCTCCATAGAGCGTGGTACATACTACCGCTTGGTAAATGAGTCGACGAGACTACACTCCAATCGACTTAATCAACAACCGACCCAAACGGGAGGAGAGGTACCTCCCACTCTCTTGAGTGTGGTACATACAACCGTTTGGTTTTAACATGTCAAGAACAAGCACACATACAAACATTTTACGATTTCAGTTCAAGTAAGTCCAAACAAGGGTGAGCGCGGTAAAGTACACGCTCACCAAGTCAAACAAGCATGCTTTCAAATGAAATTCATCAAATCAGACATCCAAGTATGAAAACAACATGCACTTGAACACTCACCAACAGTTGAGCGTAAGCAAGATAATGTAGAAGTCAAACACGTTCGTCAACGTCCACGGACTCACCTGGAACATGCAAATCAAACCATCAACCCTTTTGGTTTCTATTTAAAGCAATCTTGTCGTAAGATTGAAAGAAAACCATTTCAAAGGTGAACCGACGTGACATGCATATACCCAATGAACTAAGCTCTCATAAACGCTTATAAGCACTTAAAATAGCAAAAGAAGCACATATGTGGGCGTTAGACGGAAAACGGACAATGACAAATCGAAAACGGAAAACACACAGTGGAAGGTGGAAAAAAACAGTTTTGACACCTTGTACGCCATCGCCCATAACTCAGGCTACAAGTGTCGGATTTGAGCGTACGAGGTTCCGTTTCGAAGCTAAGAGAACAACCTACAACTTTCGTGAAGACAACTTCAACCCAGATTTACTCTATCTAGGTTAAAAACGCAGAAACAGTTTCAGGAATTTCGCCGTCAGAATGCTCGACAGGCCAACTTCAAACGGACGTAACTCAGCGTTCACAAATCGAAATCAAGAAATTCCAAATGCGTTGGAAAGCTAGAACAAAGGGCTATAACTTTCGTGTTTTGGCCAAAAGCTAAATCACAAAGGAACAACACCAAAAACGACGCCAAAGTCGCTGCAGTCAAAATCCTGTTTTTTCCGTTCAATGCCCAAACGAATTTTTACGCAACCAAAACACATTCATGCAAATTCCATCAGCTCGCCTGCAATTACACACATGCAAAACAGCTCCTCACACACCTCACACCACTCCAAATCAGCCCGCACATACACACACTACACACACATCACACCACAAGTGGGAATTCAAGAGCCCACGTAATCGTTCAAATTTACGCGCAGGTGGGAATTCAAGAGCCCACCAACAACTAAACACACACCAACCTTAACTTCTACCATTAGCATTAAAGCAAAACCCTAACCCTAGCTCATAATCATGGCAAAGCACACATACATCAAATTCAACCATTCCAAACCATAACATCATTCCATGAGCTAAGAATAAACATGAATCAAGCCAAGAAACCCACAAAATCCCACAATCATAATCTCCAACCAAATTCAAGCTTGTAGGAAACTAGGAGAAACCTTTCTTGATGTGGTTTTTGGTGAAACTTCAAGTGCTCAAGTTCAAGCTTCTCCTCCCAACTCAGTCAATCGATGCGGTTGAAAGTGTAAAATTTCCAAGTTCTCTTCTTTTTTTTTCCTCTCTTTTTTTTCCCTCTTTTTCCTTTCTTCCCTCACGGTTTTCCTTTCCTCTTTTCCCCTTGGTTTGGCCGGCAACTCCAAGGCTTAAATAAGCCAAGAGATAATCTCAAAAAGATATTTTTTACTTGGTCAAATTTTGGTCAAAAATATCATGCCCAAAAACCCTAGCAACTTAGGTCTTTTTCCACTCTTTCCCACATAACTTCTTTTCCTATCAAATTAGTCCATAAGTACTTAATTTAACCTAGCCCATCAAAGCTTAATTACCCCTACTTAGGCTACTAATCACCTAGGAATTGTAATTCCCCCTCTTAATCATGCATTATCACACATAAAATCAAAGAGTTAACAAACTCGTAATTAAACATAAAACTTAGACTCATTTTCAAAACTAGGGTTTTAAGAAATCAAATTGGGGTTTTCCATATTCAAATTAGGGCTTTATCAAAATTAGGGTTTTTCGAAACAAATTAGGGTTTTAGGTTTCAAATTAGGGTTTTAAAACGTGTAACACAGGATTATTAAAACAAAACACTTTTAAAAGTAGAACAAGCATATAAACACCTATAATAAGCTTAAACAAAATAAAAAGTCGGTACGGGTCCTCACAACCTTCCCCCCTTAAAAGAATTTCGTCCTCGAAATTCATACCTGAATTAGAGAAGAGTTCCGGATATTTTCTCCTTATATCCTCTTCAACCTCCCACGTGGCTTCCTCAACATCATGGTTGTGAGGGCCCGGAAAAATTTTTCCTAATCTATTTTAAATGTATTAATTTTTATAAGTAGAATTTTATTTCTTTTAGCATGTATATAAATTATTTTACCCTAAATTTATCCCGGAAATTTAATCGAATAAGCGTAGAAATTATTCAGGGTTCTAGATAAAACAAGTACCTAAGAATTGGGGTCAAATTGAAAGCAATTTTAACTTCATGCAATGAAACAACAAGTGGCAACTTCCTTGTGCCATTTGTCAAAAATCTTGTAAAAAGACCATTTTACCCCTCAATTTCAAACAAATTACCATGCAACCAATGCCACTTTCAATAAAACCACCCAACATCAAGACAAAACCATTCATTTGTTAGTTGTTGTCTTGCCATAGAGAGAGAGAGAGAGGAGGCCGAGGGAGAGAGCAAGAAACCAGAAAAATCTCTCCATTTTCTTCTTCCAAAACCTCCAAATAGCTAGCAAAAATCACCAACAAACTTCACTAGTCTTTGCTTCTACTCTTGGTTGAGAACTTGGTGTTTGGTGTGGTGGATTGTGGGCTGATTTGGGGCTGTTTTTCTTCAAAGTTTCTTGCTCATTAGAAGGTATAAGATGCTCCTTACTCTCTTCTTGATTATACTGTAGATGCATGTTGATTTTGAGTTATGATCTAGCCTAGAAATGACCATGCATGTTGCTGAAATTTCATTCTAGTAAACTTCCAGCTTTCTTATGTGTTAAACCTTTACTTTTCTTACAAAAATAAGCTGGAGTTATGGCTATTTAATCTTGAGAATCATGTATATTTGATATATATTGAGTATGGAGACTTGCTCATGGGTATTAGATGGTTGTTGATGATGGTTAAGGCTTGAAAGAAAATCCTGCTTGAACTCCCGTAGTGCTGGAAGAAAATTCCAGCAAAGCTGAAGTTTGTAAACATCTCATTTTCTTGCATGATATCTCTGTTTTGAAGCTAAAATTTTGATGACATCTTGTGTGCTCAAAGTATGATAGAAATCTGAGATTGCATGTTGAATTTTACTGAAAATGAATCAAGTTTCATGGCTGGAATTTAGTTACTGCACTCTTGTAAGCTGTTTTGAGTTTTCAGCCTTCATCCATGGCTTGAATGTGTTGTTTGAGTTGGATAACTGTTTGAAAATGAGCTGGAATCTTGTTGCTAAGACTCTAACCTACTGCATGAAGAGTTTAAGCATGGGAACTTGCAATTTTAGCTAAGAAAATGACATGCACAAGGCTGTTTTGAAGGGAACTGATCACTGCTGGAATTTTGATGGAAAACTAAAGCTGTTGAAGCTTGTTTGCTACCGTTGGTTGCTGTCATGACTTGTACTTTGCTTATAAAAGGATGCATGTCAATTTTTGGGTTGAAAACATGAAGTTTTAATGGAAAGAAACCAGTTTTCTCCAACTATACACGTTCTGGAATTTTTCGCAGGACTGCTTGAGCAGTCTGGGGAAAACAGGCATAATTCAATGTAGAAAAATCCAATTTGAGTTCTGTTTGTTGCGTTGGAAACTAGATTCAGAGTTGTTTAAACCCTATAAATTTCAGAGTCTAATTCATAAAAATCCCAGTAAATCTTCAAAGTTGGCTGAAATTCAAAACTGTTTTCATTCTCAGGTTTTAAAACAAAACTTTGAACCTATTTCACTCGAGCATTGTATTAAAATGCTGCTTGGCAGCCTATTTTGACTTGATCTTGCATATCTCCAGCTTTTCATGAATGCTTGATGAACTTGAATCACTCGGACCAAAAGTTGGAATCTTGAATTGATGAGCTTGAGCTTGATATTTCACTGCTTTGGTTAATACTTGACTGCCTATTGCTATTCGTGCATGCCTTGATGTTTAACTGATAGTTGATGATGATGACCTAAGGTTTGATTTGCTGGGAACCAAACCAGACCTTTAACCATGTGGCTAAGCATTTAGAATTTCACAAGTTTGCTCAAAGCTTGCATTTTTCCAGAAATCAGTGAGCAAATTGGACCAAAACAGAATGCTTGTATCTCACAATTTATAAGTCCAAATCAGGTACTGTTAGTGGCATTTGAAACTAGACCCAAAGAGCTTCGATTCGGTACCTCACACACACCATAACTCATTTTCTACACGCCGTGGCGAACTGATGAATATTGCTGAAAATCAAACCTGCGAATTTTCTGGAAATGATGGTTTCGAAACTTAATGGCCAAATTTGAATGATTTCTGATCTGAATTGTTTTCGATGTTCTCTGAGAAAATAAAGAACTATGAATCTAGTTTTTAACGGTTCCAAAATCATGCAATTCGCACGAGTAGAACTCCCGATTCGATTTTTGAAAGAAACTGTGGCAAAACTGGTTTTTACGCGATGCACCTTATGAAACTTTCATTTACAACATTTGGTCATTTGACTAAAACTTTAACTTTTACAAACTCAAATTCAGACATATAAAACTTGTTTTAATCCCGTAGAGGTATTGTTCATTAGCAAGACCAAAACGGGTAAAACGGAATCAAATTGTCTCTCAAACCAATTAAAATTATGAAAATATCTCGTTTTGTACTATGACAAAAGAACTAAACCTCCGTTAGTCAATTTTCTAACTAAGGAAAACTATTTCTAAATTATTCAAAGGTGATACATTACGTTATCAAAACTCTTTTAGTGTATCAATTACTAAAATTGTTAAACCCGAATTTCCCCAAACTCTCGAAACTTACTCATATTTCGGTTAAACCTAAATACATCCTTGCTTTTCATAAAAGAAGTGAATTGGTCAAAATTGATTTTTATAATTAGAAATTGATATAGTAATTATATACCTCAGGGACCCGTCGGTGATACAAACGAGAGCTTTGAGACCAAGGATTTCGATTCACCTATTCAACCTTGACCAAATTAAGGTGAGTGTTCCAATCCGTTTTAAAATCAAATATTTTACTACTATTTGGAAATGACTTGTGAAATATTTTACCCGATTCATATTTCCAAAGAAATGAATTACCACTATTTCAAGAAAAATGTTTTATGAGGTGAAATAATTTGTGAAGGATTTGTAAGGGTTCCTATTTATTGCTACTTGATCCTTGTTGCTAGGTATTACTTGTTATTGTATGACTGGTTTCTAAATGTGATTTATCGTTGAATGATTGAAACTAGGGTTTTATGTAAAGTGAGTTTTATTGCTTAATTTGACTCAACGTGCTTAGGTGGTTTAGTATGTTTTGTTTTAAAAAAAAACAATAAAACTTGTTTTCTTTTGAGGCTTGAGGTGAAGAGGCGGCCTTCAAGGCCCCTCGCCTAAAGGCTGGTGCACTCTCTAAGGGGCTCGAGGTTGAAATTGATTGTCAGTTGTCCCTCGCCTCTAAAATAATAAACTAAACCACTGTACCTGTGCTTGTGCATGTCAACTGTGCATGACCTGTTGGCCGTAGGGATCCCAAACCCCAGAGGCGAGTCGGCCTATTCCGAGCCGGCAGTAGGGCTTGGTCGGGTACGTCGACGGACCCTGGGTCCTGTTTAAAGGTTACCTCGAGTGTACACCACCTCCTGATTGTTTGATTTTCGGATCCGAAATTGGGTGAAAGGGGTTGGAGAATGAAAAGAAAAATGACCAGTCTGCAGACTCTGTTTTCTCCTCTGAGATTATTCGCTTGATTGTTTGATTGGGCGGGCTAAGTGCCACGTTCAACGGGGGCCACCTCTAGAGCCGCACCAATCCATTGTTACTGTGACTGTTCCTGATTGATTGGCTCAATGAGCACCATGATTGTTACTGTTTTGAAACCTTATATTTGGAAAAGAAACTACTGTTTACGACTTTCCTTAATTGGAAACTTTACCGTACTTGAAAACTGGTCCTATATGGACATTAATGTTTTACTAAAGCTTGTTATGTCTATGTGCTTAATTGCTATGTGTTTTCGGACTCTCACTGGGCTTTAGAAGCTCACCCCATATATTTTCCCTTCCCAGAATTTTCAGGGTTTTAGATCGGGTGCGGAGGCCAGACCGAGACCAGATCTAGTCTTTTGAAGTTTGTTTGGTGTAAAAATCTTACCAGCTGATGACTTTTGGGAAACAATTCCTGTGAATTACCTTTTTGGATGATTATGTTAAGGGTTTGTAGTATGAACTCCGGTGGTTGATTTGATGTATTAAGTTGAACCAATCTCGATGGTTGTATCTTTTAACATAAACCATGGTTAGAATGAATTTGACTGACCGAGTCCTGGCGAGAGCTGGGCAGGCGTTCCGCTGATACCCTAGGGTACGCCCTAGGGAGAAGTGGGGCCGCCACAGGTGGTATCAGAGCTTAGGCTTCAGATCTTTGTAGAGTATCCTAGGCTTAAAGTTTAGGATGCCGGACTGTGGGATCGGTTTGATTGTTATGTGAATGCTTGTGGCAGATTGTGGAATCTACTTGGTATGTCAGGCAGGAATGGGGATTGAGTTGATTTACCTCTTGGGTGGCCAACCATGATGTGGATTGACTTTCTTCTTGTTTTGGTGCTTGAATACAAAAAAAAAAAAAAAAAAAAAAACATTTGTATCTTAGCGTTGGATTTCTGTGATCATTTGGCTTCGTTATGAAGTGAACTAGGACCATTACGCTAGCCCTTTGTGTGAAGGAAATAAATTGGGAACCTTGTTTTTTTTTTTTTTGTCCTGACATGGAATGTGATCTTGTATGTTTAACATGTTCTTGTGTAGTCCATGTGTTCTTGTGCTTGGCTTGGGTTACTCGCTCCAATAATGAAGGTCAAGACATGGTGGATCTTAATGTTGGCCCTGAAGTTGAACTGTTCGAGGAAATTAGATCTATAAGTGCTATCATGGACTAGTCTAGTGGATACTTGGCTAGGGTTTCTGTAGATGGTGGCTAGATTTGAACTTTGATGCTTGTCTTGAGAGTTTAAGGTGCTAAGTACTGCAGACTTGTTTAATTTCTCTTATAAATGTTTAGACTTGTTATGTGTTTGTATTTCGTCGAATTGTGATTGACTGGAACTAAGTATGCAATTATCTTGTGATATTAAATAAATGTATATTGGCGTATGCATGGCTATCATTGCTTATATCATCAGTTGATTCCTTCCTTTCCTTATATAGCCATAGACTTGTGTGAAAAAAATGGAAACTGGGGAAATACATCATAGGTATAGATCTAAACCACCCCAAGGTTGAGAGGAGAATGTATACATACACATATATGGTTTGAGAATATGAAATGTTACCATGATTTAGGTTGACAAATGAGGATGAGGCTTACTTTAATATATGATATGACTAGGTGTTAGCAATGCTGATTCAGGACTGAATTAGGCTTGAACATAATTGTGCACGTATGAAGACAGTCATAGCTTAGGAGTTATAAGCTTTTACTTGTGTGGTAGTGATGGATCTCTATACCGTGTTTAGTAGTTAAGGTTTGATGATCCCTAAGTGAAGGGAATGTAAAATATTTTCTTAGAATATTATTGGAAGAATTATAACCTATCCCTCTTCAACAAAGCTGTTTTCTTTTATTTTACTTAACTCTTGGAAAATCTTTGATACCCCCTATTTGAACCCCATAATCAAGTTTTATTTGTCGCACGTAAGAAATTACTCAAAGATTTAACTTAAAGGTTTTCCAGCTAACATTTCACTCCATCATCTTTTTAGAAAATGATATTTAAAGTTGATAAAATTCTTGCCTCTGGAAACAACAAAAAAAAAAAAAAAAAAAAAAAAAATTTAGGAAGTAAGTGATTTCGTACCGTAAAGTGAAATGTGAAGTAAAAGGATTAATAGTTATAAATTGTAATTGTAGGAATGGAAAGAAATGGTGCACAAGGGCTACCTCGAAGGCGACTTCGTCCTATTATGTTTCAGACAGGACCTGGTGAGCCATTTCAGCAATTCGTCCCAGGGCGTAGGATGGATAGGCAGTGTGATTGTTGGATGACACATTCGTATCCTGATCGAGTGGTGTTAACTATAGTAGATGAGAGGCAGAGGCTAGTCACCGCAAATGCAAGAGCAAATAACCTAATTCGAGAGTTGGAGACTAGGGTGCTTGAGGCGCAAGAACAAACTGATACTTTACGTGAACAATTACAAGAAACCAATAATCGTTTGGCTCGGATGGCACGACAACTAAGGGAAAGAGGTGGAGAAGATTGTGGTCCTGAAGATCCTAACGTTGGAAATGAAGTCAAATGTGCTAGAGAACGAGAATCTTTTGGCTCTAATTAATCTAGTGAAACCCTAAGCATTGTAAAAGGGGTAGTGAGATTAGAGCACTGGTTTGTTTACTTTAGTATTTATTGTACTTTTATTATCGACTTCTTTGAATTCTTGTTTGATGAACTTGAATTCGGCATGTATTGTAATTGACTTCAACATAAGATGTGGTTTGATTAATTTTGGATTTTTGCTGGTTTTTATAAAAAAAAAAAAATTGATGATTGACTTTGAGCTGCAATTGATTATTGTTGTTTGTTTTTATAATTGTCCATATTTCACACAAACCAAGACTGATCGTGTAAATTTGAAAGCTGAGATTAACGTCGGAGCATTGTAGGTTGGGATTTGAATGACGATTGGGTACTAATCTAGATGATTTGGTATGATTGACAGGTTAGTGTTTGAAAACTAAGTGAAACAGGAAAACGAAGAATTTGGAAGAGATGCAAAGAAACACCCTGAGTTACTTGCAAAACAAGGTGATAATTTCGAGGACGAAATTCTTTTAAGGGGGAGAGAGTGTGAGGGCCCGGAAAAATTTTTCCTAATCTATTTTAAATGTATTAATTTTTATAAGTAGAATTTTATTTCTTTTAGCATGTATATAAATTATTTTACCCTAAATTTATCCCGGAAATTTAATCGAATAAGCGTAGAAATTATTCAGGGTTCTAGATAAAACAAGTACCTAAGAATTGGGGTCAAATTGAAAGCAATTTTAACTTCATGCAATGAAACAACAAGTGGCAACTTCCTTGTGCCATTTGTCAAAAATCTTGTAAAAAGACCATTTTACCCCTCAACTTCAAACAAATTACCATGCAACCAATGCCACTTTCAATAAAACCACCCAACATCAAGACAAAACCATTCATTTGTTAGTTGTTGTCTTGCCATAGAGAGAGAGAGAGAGGAGGCCGAGAGGGAGAGAGCAAGAAACCAGAAAAATCTCTCCATTTTCTTCTTCCAAAAACCTCCAAATAGCTAGCAAAAATCACCAACAAACTTCACTAGTCTTTGCTTCTACTCTTGGTTGAGAACTTGGTGTTTGGTGTGGTGGATTGTGGGCTGATTTGGGGCTGTTTTTCTTCAAAGTTTCTTGCTCATTAGAAGGTATAAGATGCTCCTTACTCTCTTCTTGATTATACTGTAGATGCATGTTGATTTTGAGTTATGATCTAGCCTAGAAATGACCATGCATGTTGCTGAAATTTCATTCTAGTAAACTTCCAGCTTTCTTATGTGTTAAACCTTTACTTTTCTTACAAAAATAAGCTGGAGTTATGGCTATTTAATCTTGAGAATCATGTATATTTGATATATATTGAGTATGGAGACTTGCTCATGGGTATTAGATGGTTGTTGATGATGGTTAAGGCTTGAAAGAAAATCCTGCTTGAACTCCCCGTAGTGCTGGAAGAAAATTCCAGCAAAGCTGAAGTTTGTAAACATCTCATTTTCTTGCATGATATCTCTGTTTTGAAGCTAAAATTTTGATGACATCTTGTGTGCTCAAAGTATGATAGAAATCTGAGATTGCATGTTGAATTTTACTGAAAATGAATCAAGTTTCATGGCTGGAATTTAGTTACTGCACTCTTGTAAGCTGTTTTGAGTTTTCAGCCTTCATCCATGGCTTGAATGTGTTGTTTGAGTTGGATAACTGTTTGAAAATGAGCTGGAATCTTGTTGCTAAGACTCTAACCTACTGCATGAAGAGTTTAAGCATGGGAACTTGCAATTTTAGCTAAGAAAATGACATGCACAAGGCTGTTTTGAAGGGAACTGATCACTGCTGGAATTTTGATGGAAAACTAAAGCTGTTGAAGCTTGTTTGCTACCGTTGGTTGCTGTCATGACTTGTACTTTGCTTATAAAAGGATGCATGTCAATTTTTGGGTTGAAAACATGAAGTTTTAATGGAAAGAAACCAGTTTTCTCCAACTATACACGTTCTGGAATTTTTCGCAGGACTGCTTGAGCAGTCTGGGGAAAACAGGCATAATTCAATGTAGAAAAATCCAATTTGAGTTCTGTTTGTTGCGTTGGAAACTAGATTCAGAGTTGTTTAAACCCTATAAATTTCAGAGTCTAATTCATTTTTTAAAAATCCCAGTAAATCTTCAAAGTTGGCTGAAATTCAAAACTGTTTTCATTCTCAAGTTTTAAAACAAAACTTTGAACCTATTTCACTCGAGCATTGTATTAAAATGCTGCTTGGCAGCCTATTTTGACTTGATCTTGCATATCTCCAGCTTTTCATGAATGCTTGATGAACTTGAATCACTCGGACCAAAAGTTGGAATCTTGAATTGATGAGCTTGAGCTTGATATTTCACTGCTTTGGTTAATACTTGACTGCCTATTGCTATTCGTGCATGCCTTGATGTTTAACTGATAGTTGATGATGATGACCTAAGGTTTGATTTGCTGGGAACCAAACCAGACCTTTAACCACGTGGCTAAGCATTTAGAATTTCACAAGTTTGCTCAAAGCTTGCATTTTTCCAGAAATCAGTGAGCAAATTGGACCAAAACAGAATGCTTGTATCTCACAATTTATAAGTCCAAATCAGGTACTGTTAGTGGCATTTGAAACTAGACCCAAAGAGCTTCGATTCGGTACCTCACACACACCATAACTCATTTTCTACACGCCGTGGCGAACTGATGAATATTGCTGAAAATCAAACCTGCGAATTTTCTGGAAATGATGGTTTCGAAACTTAATGGCCAAATTTGAATGATTTCTGATCTGAATTGTTTTCGATGTTCTCTGAGAAAATAAAGAACTATGAATCTAGTTTTTAACGGTTCCAAAATCATGCAATTCGCACGAGTAGAACTCCCGATTCGATTTTTGAAAGAAACTGTGGCAAAACTGGTTTTTACGCGATGCACCTTATGAAACTTTCATTTACAACATTTGGTCATTTGACTAAAACTTTAACTTTTACAAACTCAAATTCAGACATATAAAACTTGTTTTAATCCCGTAGATGTATTGTTCATTAGCAAGACCAAAACGGGTAAAACGGAATCAAATTGTCTCTCAAACCAATTAAAATTATGAACAAATCTCGTTTTGTACTATGACAAAAGAACTAAACCTCCGTTAGTCAATTTTCTAACTAAGGAAAACTATTTCTAAATTATTCAAAGGTGATACATTACGTTATCAAAACTCTTTTAGTGTATCAATTACTAAAATTGTTAAACCCGAATTTCCCCAAACTCTCGAAACTTACTCATATTTCGGTTAAACCTAAATACATCCTTGCTTTTCATAAAAGAAGTGAATTGGTCAAAATTGATTTTTATAATTAGAAATTGATATAGTAATTATATACCTCAGGGACCCGTCGGTGATACAAACGAGAGCTTTGAGACCAAGGATTTCGATTCACCTATTCAACCTTGACCAAACTAAGGTGAGTGTTCCAATCCGTTTTAAAATCAAATATTTTACTACTATTTGGAAATGACTTGTGAAATATTTTACCCGATTCATATTTCCAAAGAAATGAATTACCACTATTTCCAAGAAAAATGTTTTTATGAGTGAAATAATTTGTGAAGGATTTGTGAGGGTTCCTATTTATTGCTACTTGATCCTTGTTGCTAGGTATTACTTGTTATTGTATGACTGGTTTCTAAATGTGATTTATCGTTGAATGATTGAAACTAGGGTTTTATGTAAAGTGAGTTTTATTGCTTAATTTGACTCAACGTGCTTAGGTGGTTTAGTATGTTTTGTTTTTAAAAAAAAAAAAACAATAAAACTTGTTTTCTTTTCGAGGCTTGAGGTGAAGAGGCTGGCCTTCAAGGCCCCCTCGCCCCTAAAGGCTGGTGCACTCTCCTAAGGGGGCTCGAGGTTGAAATTGATTGTCAGTTGTCCCTCGCCTCTAAAATAATAAACTAAACCACACTGCTTGTGCATGTCAACTGTGCATGACCTGTTGGCCGTAGGGATCCCAAACCCCAGAGGCGAGTCGGCCTATTCCGAGCCGGCAGTAGGGCTTGGTCGGGTACGTCGACGGACCCTGGGTCCTGTTTAAAGGTTACCTCGAGTGTACACCACCTCCTGATTGTTTGATTTTCGGATCCGAAATTGGGTGAAAGGGGTTGGAGAATGAAAAGAAAAATGACCAGAGTACTGCAGGCTCTGTTTTCTCCTCCTGAGATTGTTACTGTTGATTGTTTGATTGGGCGGGCTAAGTGCCACGCTCAACGGGCCACCTCTAGAGCCGCACCAATCCATTGTTCCGTGGACTTCACGATTGATTGGCTCAATGAGCACCATGATTGTTACTGTTTTGAAACCTTATATTTGGAAAAGAAACTACTGTTTACGACTTTCCTTAATTGGAAACTTTACCGTACTTGAAAACTGGTCCTATATGGACATTAATGTTTTACTAAAGCTTGTTATGTCTATGTGCTTAATTGCTATGTGTTTTCGGACTCTCACTGGGCTTTAGAAGCTCACCCCATATATTTTCCCTTCCCAGAATTTTCAGGATTTTAGATCGGGTGCGGAGGCCAGACCGAGACCAGATCTAGTCTTTTGAAGTTTGTTTGGTGTAAAAATCTTACCAGCTGATGACTTTTGGGAAACAATTCCTGTGAATTACCTTTTTGGATGATTATGTTAAGGGTTTGTAGTATGAACTCCGGTGGTTGATTTGATGTATTAAGTTGAACCAATCTCGATGGTTGTATCTTTTAACATAAACCATGGTTAGAATGAATTTGACCGGAGTCTGGCGAGGCTCCCTAGGGTGCGGGAGAGGTGAGCCACAATGGTTTTTCCACAAGACCTTCACTAAAGGAATTTGCTTATTCCTCAACTCCTTGGTTCTGTGGTCCAAAAGCTTTACAGGTTTCTCTTCGTAGGTTAGAGCTTCATCAAGCTCTATATCCTCTGGTTGGAGTATATGAGATGGATCGGGATGATATTTCTTAAGAAACGACACATGGAACACGTTATGAATACGGGTAAATCCAACCTATAAGCTACCTTTCCGACCCGTTCAAGAATGGTGTATGGTCCCACATATCTTGGCTGTAACTTCTTTCCTTTTCCTGCCATCAAGCTCGCCTTTAAAGGGGTAATTCTAAGAAAAACTTGATCTCCGACCTCGAACTCCAAATCTTTTCTCCTATTATCTGCGTAGCTCTTTTGTCGACTTTGGGCGCTTAAAATTCTCAATTAACTTGACCTTTTCTCGAGCTTCTTCCATCCAAGGGATTGTAGTTGGATCTAGGGCTTTCTTCTCTCCTACCTCATCCCAATAAATCGGCGATCGACATTTACGACATTAAAGAGCTTCATATGGAGCCATTTGTATGGATGAATGAAAACTATTGTTATAGGCAAACTCTACCAAGGTCAAATATTGACTCCAACTAACCCCAAAGTCTAGAACACAAGTCCTCAACATGTCCTCAAGAGTTTGAATCGTCCTTTCGGATTGACCGTCAGTTTGAGGATGGTAAGTAGTACTAAGATTTAGCTTAGTTCCTAATATTTCCTGCATCTTTTGCCAAAATCTCGACACAAACCGCGGATCTCGATCCGACACTATGCTCACAGGAATACCGTACAACCTTATGACTTCATCCATATACAATTTAGCCAATTTCTCCATCGAGTATTTCATGCTTATGGGTAGAAAATGTGCTAACTTAGTCAGACGGTCTACAATAACCCAAATTGCGTCATGACCTCTTTGCGTCTTTGGCAGTCCCGATACAAAATCCATGGTAATATCCTCCCATTTCCACACGGGTACCTTCAATGGTTGCAATAATCCAGAGGGTTTCTGATGTTCTGCTTTAACCCTCTGGCATACTAGACATGTCCGAACAAATTGGGCTATTTCCTTCTTCATGCCTTCCCACCAGTATAGACTTTTCAAATCCTGGTACATCTTATTTCCTCCAGGGTGTACCGTATACTTTGATCGATGGGTTTCCTCTAATATTTCCTTTTTAAATTCCTCATCCTTTGGTACCACTATTTGATTTCGATACCTGAAAACTCCTTCTGCTCCGATATTAAAGTCTGGAAGTTCCTTTTTCTGGACCTTCTCCATCCACTTTTGTATCTCGGGAGATTTCTTTTGCACCTCTTTAATCTTATCCAATAATGTAGATCTTAATACAATGTTTCCCAATATAACCTTGTTAGACTGTAGATGAGGATTCCAACCACTAATCTCTTCCAACATGTGTCATTCCTTCACCATCAGGCTAGCTACTTGTACCTTTCGGCTCAATACATCTACTACTACATTAGCTTTCCCAGGGTGGTACTTAATCGTGCAATCATAGTCTTCCAAAAATTCCACCCATCTACGTTGTCTCAAATTCAACTCTTTCTGGGAAAATAGATACTTAAGGCTCTTATGGTCGGTGAAAACCTCAAATGTTACCCCATACAAGTAATGTCTCCACTTACGCAGTGCAAACACCACGGCAGCTAATTCCATATCATGGGTCGGATAATTTTGCTCGTGAGGTTTCAATTTTCGCAAAGCGTAGGCTATAACTCGTTCATTTTGCATTAGTACACATCCTAACCCTTCTTTTGATGCATCAGTAAACACCACGTACCCATTTCCTCCATTGGGTAGGGCTAACACTGGAGTCTCAGTTAACCGTCTCTTCAACTCCTGAAAACTCCTTTCACACTTAGCGTCCCATATGAACTTTCTATGTTTCTTGGTCAACTCGGTCATAGGTCCTGCTATCTTGGAGAAGTCTTTAATAAACCGACGGTAATAACCAGCTAAACCTAGAAAACTCCGAATCTCCGTTGGATTCTCGGGTTGCTTCCATTTTGACACCGCTTCCACCTTAGTTGGGTCTACGGTGATTCCATCTTTAGAAATTATATGACCCAAAAAGGCTACCTCCTCCAACCAAAATTCACACTTACTGAATTTGGCATACAGTTGATGTTCTCTTAGGGTTTGTAGTACTATCTTCAAATGTCGTTCATGGTCCTCTCGAGTTTTAGAAAATACAAGAATGTCATCGATAAACACCACTACAAATTGATCCAGGTAAGGCTTGAAAACTCGATGCATCAAATCCATGAACGCAGCGGTTTGTCAACCCAAATGGCATCACCAACTCAAAATGCCCATACCTCAATTAAAGGCTGTCTTGGGTATGTCCTCTTCTCAATCCTCAAGATAGTAACCAGATCCAATTTAGAGTACACCTCCGCACCCTGTAACTGATCAAAAAGCTCATCGATGTGTGGTAGAGGGTATTTGTTCTTAATGGTAACATCATTCAATCCTCGATAATCTATACACAATCTTAGGCTTCCATCCTTCTTTTTAACAAACAAAACCGGTACACCCCAAGGTGAATCGCTCTCTTTAATGAAACCCCGTTCCAGCAAATCCTATAATTGAAGTTTCAATTCTTTCAACTCAGCTGGAGCCATCCTATATGGCGACTTAGAAATAGGCGTTGTCTCCGGAGTCACCTCAATCTTAAAAGCTATCTCCCTTTCAGGTGGTAAAGATTTCAATTCTTCAGGAAATACATCAGGAAATTCTCTCACCACCGGTACATCTTCCAATTTTACCTTATCCCCAGGTGTATTGATCAGAAAGGCTAAGAACCCTTTCGCTCCTTTATTTAACAACTTCCTAGCTCGGATTCCTGAAATAAGAGCTGATGACGCTAAGCTACCCCTTGCATCTAATTTTAAAGTTGGCTCTCCCGGTACATGCAATTCTACCATCTTCGTCTTACAATCAAGTTGGGCATGATAACGGGCTAACCAATCCATTCCCAAGATAACATCATAGCCCTTGATTTCCAGACTCATCAAGTCCACTAGCAATTTTCGTTCACCAATCCAAATATCACAACTTCTATAAACCGAAGCTAGATAATAGTTTCGGTTTCCAGAGCGTGCTAACCTCTAGATCATATGGGAGTTTTCAGATTTAACATCTACGCCTCCATGAAAGTAGGATTCACAAAGGAATGGGTTGCCCGGATCAATTAAAACTTTGCTAGATGGTGAAATATGGGAATCGCATCTTCAACAACCTCTGTAGGATCGGGAACGATCGGTCCATAGCATACACTCTAGCGGTACCTTCGGCGATTATCCCTACTGGACTGTTTAGAGGTTGACTTAGCAGATGATTGTGAGCTACCACCGCACGTTGGACAGTTGACAATCGATGCTCTGGTACTCCCACTTAGGCATTTTCCGCTTTCCTCCAACAATCATCTGGTGTGGTTTGGTTTTCCACAATATCCACACCCCACCTGAGGAGTAGACACGGAACCTCCTTGAGTTGTGGTTCGAGTCGACCAGCCCATGGTAGCTCCTCTTGCCGAGACCCCTAGACGCCTCCGCCAAGCTGCATCCTCCTACACCTCTCCCAGCATTAGGGACCGACACGTTTCTATCCACAAGCCCCACACCACTCCCACTCGGGGCATTTCTTTTCTTAGCATGAAAAGCTCTCACTTGAAGCCTAGCACTTTCCACACTTTGGGCCTTTTCTAAGGCCTCAGTAAAAGTATTAATTTGGGTCGCGGCTTGAGTCTCTTGAATTTCAACATTAATCCCTTGCACGAATCGTCTAATCCTTCTGCGATCCGTGGCCACTAACTCCGGTGCAAATTTGGAGAGTTTCGTGAACTGAGTTTCGTAATCGGCCACACTCATTGTTCCCTACCTCAGCCTAATGAAATCATCCTCTCTTTTCTCCTGGATCATAGGAGGCAAAAACTTTACATCAAATTCCCTTTTAAAATTCGCCCAAGTCCATGGGGTCTGTTCTCTCTCTCATTTAGCTCTAATGACATTTCACCATGACCTAGCTGGACCCTCGAATTGAAAGGTAGCAAACATCACTCGTCTCTCCTCAGTATAATTCAAGACAGCAAAGATGTCGACCATTCTCTCGAACCAACCCTCCGCTACATCGGAGTCTGCCCCTCCTAGAAACTTAGGCGTGAACTTAAGGAACGCCTGTGGCTCTATCTTCTCCATGTTCAGGGCCTAGAGGTTGATTTTGCTGTCCAGCACCCTGATTGTTGGCCAGACGCTCAAGAATATCTGTTATCTTATTGATAGCCGTAGCCATCTGATCTGCATCTTCCCCGTCCGGTCCCCTTTCCGATCCTAACTCCGAAGACCGTGCACTCTCTGAGGGTTGAGGCGGTCTACGCCCGTGCCCCCATCCTCGGCCTCGACCTCAACCTCGCCCTTGGGTTTCCATGGTCTTAACAATGTCTAAATGCAACATGAAGTCATTATTCGAGGAAAAAATGAAATTTTAACTAACGATCAACATTGAAACATTAGAAAATAACAATAATGAACATATATTCACATATCAAAGTTTACAAGTAGTTAGCAAGTCATGGGGCATGTTCAAAAATAGCCCACACATTTCAACTAGCACGTCACAGGACATTGCTCAAAAGACAACACACACATGCCAACAAAAGAGGACTAGTTATACAATTAAAGCCACAGGCTTCACGAGCCTCACCCCAACTAATCCTTAGTCAAAACAAAAGTCACAACATCACACTCCTAGTCTAGCTCTCAGTCGAGCCACTAGTCTGAGCCTCCTCAGCTGGCTCTTCCTCCATTGGTTCCTCTTCAGAGGGGTCCTCGACAGGCTCTTCCTCCATCGGCTCCTCTTCGGAGGGGTCCTCGACCGGCTCCTCCTCAACCGGCTCCCCTCCAGAAGGGTTCTCGTGTGCCGAACCCTCATCCCCTACTGCCACTTCCTCCAACTCAGCAACTTCCTCCACCTCCTCCAATAAGGCAGTAGCATCATTCAAGATCCTGGCAGTAGCATCATTCAAGATCCTAGCAGTCCGCTGCCGACCCTCGTTGATCACCCTAGTCAACCGAGTTCGGAGCCTCTGGACCTCGTCTTGAGCGGCGTCAGCTCGAGCCCGTTCCGCAAACACTTCATCCTCCAGCTCCATAATTCTAATCCCTTGGCCATCTTCTAGTATCCGCAAACCCTCATTTTCATCAGCTAGCGCCCTGTTTTGATTCAATAGCTGCCGGCGCTCATCGTCAATAGACAACACTAACTCGTTAGGGTAAGAAAACGTCTCCCTACAGGGACATCGGGGTGATCTCCTTGGTGTGTATCGAATAAGAGGCCCTCCTCCAAGCACTCGGTAACGAATCGCCCTAACAGGTGCTACATGACCATTAGCCTCGCCATTAGCCTCACCATTACCAATAGCCCCATTTGTCACCGGTCCACCATTACCTCCCTCCATACCTACAAAACAACCATAAACCCACAGTTAGAATCTTAAACACTCATTGCTCAAAAGTAAATTTCCTAATGGGTTCTAAACAGATCTCAAACCTAGGCTCTGATACCAACTGTGACAGCCCCACTTTCCCCAAAGGCTAACCAGAGGGGTCAGCGGACCGCCTGCCCAGCTCTCGCCAGGACTCAAAAGAAATAACCATAAAACCATAGTAAAAGAAATTGACAACTTCTTATAATTTTACAGTCTCTAAAACACGTCAACGTTACGTTGGTACAGCTCAAAAATACTACAAACCATTTAAGGCATCCATTATCTTCCAACTTATACAAAAGAAAAAGAAAATCCATAAAAACTAGAATCCTCGATTTCCGTGCACTCCTTCCGGACCTGTTAAGGAAAACAAAGCTTATGGGGTGAGCAAAGCTCAGTGAGGCCAAGAATTCATGCACAAGCAGGTCAAAGCAATAATACACTTCAACAGAACAATACCAGGAAAAATGGGAAAATCATACAGGGCGATATAAAAATAATCACTAGAAAAGGATACAACTTGCCGCTCCATCATTCGTCTTCAGTCCGGACTTCAGCGGAAACGTTGACACTCCGTCAACCACTACCTCACAGACCGTAGTAATCACTTTACTCTCACCCGTCTACTTACACCCCCTGTACCGGGCCCGCTCGTCAAAATAGCAATATCGATAAATCAAGTCGGGATGAGCGGCACCTCCCGCTCCATAGAGCGTGGTACATACTACCGCTTGGTAAATGAGTCGACGAGACTACACTCCAATCGACTTAATCAACAACCGACCCAAACGGGAGGAGAGGTACCTCCCACTCTCTTGAGTGTGGTACATACAACCGTTTGGTTCTAACATGTCAAGAACAAGCACACGTACAAGCATTTTACGATTTCAGTTCAAGTAAGTCCAAACAAGGGTGAGCGCGGTAAAGTACACGCTCACCAAGTCAAACAAGCATGCTTTCAAATGAAATTCATCAAATCAGACATCCAAGTATGAAAACAACATGCACTTGAACACTCACCAACAGTTGAGCGTAAGCAAGATAATGTAGAAGTCAAACACGTTCGTCAACGTCCACGGACTCACCTGGAACATGCAAATCAAACCATCAACCCTTTTGGTTTCTATTTAAAGCAATCTTGTCGTAAGATTGAAAGAAAACCATTTCAAAGGTGAACCGACGCGACATGCATATACCCAATGAACTAAGCTCTCATAAACGCTTATAAGCACTTAAAATAGCAAAAGAAGCACATATGTGGGCGTTAGACGGAAAACGGACAATGACAAATCGAAAACGGAAAACACACAGTGGAAGGTGGAAAAAAACAGTTTTGACACCTTGTACGCCATCGCCCATAAATCAGGCTACAAGTGTCGGATTTGAGCGTACGAGGTACTGTTTCGAAGCTAAGAGAACAACCTACAACTTTTGTGAAGACAACTTCAACCCAGATTTACTCTATCTAGGTCAAAAACGCAGAAACAGTTTCAGGAATTTCGCTGTCAGAATGCTCGACAGGCCAACTTCAAACGGACGTAACTCAGCGCTCACAAATCGAAATCAAGAAATTCCAAATGCGTTGGAAAGCTAGAACAAAGGGATATAACTTTCGTGTTTTGGCCAAAAGCTAAATCACAAAGGAACAACACCAAAAACGACGCCAAAGTCGCTGCAGTCAAAATCCTGTTTTTTCCGTTCAATGCCCAAACGAATTTTTACGCAACCAAAACACATTCATGCAAATTCCATCAGCTCGCCTGCGATTACACACATGCAAAACAGCTCCTCACACACCTCACACCACTCCAAATCAGCCCGCACATACACACACTACACACACATCACACCACAAGTGGGAATTCAAGAGCCCACGTAATCGTTCAAATTCTGGGTGGGAATTCAAGAGCCCACCAACAACTAAACACACACCAACCTTAACTTCTACCATTAGCATTAAAGCAAAACCCTAACCCTAACTCATAATCATGGCAAAGCACACATACATCAAATTCAACCATTCCAAACCATAACATCATTCCATGAGCTAAGAATAAACATGAATCAAGCCAAGAAACCCACAAAATCCCACAATCATAATCTCCAACAAAATTCAAGCTTGTAGGAAACTAGGAGAAACCTTTCTTGATGTGGTTTTTGGTGAAACTTCAAGTGCTCAAGTCCAAGCTTCTCCTCCCAACTCCGAATCGAAATCGTACGGTTGAAAGTCGCAAAAATTTCCAAGTTCTCCTCTCTTTTTTTTCCCTCTTTTTCCTTTCTTCCCTCACGGTTTTCCTTTCCTCTTTTCCCCTTGGTTTGGCCGGCAACTCCAAGGCTTAAATAAGCCAAGAGATAATCTCAAAAGATATTTTTTTACTTGGTCAAATTTTGGTCAAAAATATCATGCCCAAAAACCCTAGCAACTTAAGTCTTTTTCCACTCTTTCCCACATAACTTCTTTTCCTATCAAATTAGTCCATAAGTACTTAATTTAACCTAACCCATCAAAGCTTAATTACCCCTACTTAGGCTACTAATCACCTAGGAATTGTAATTCCCCCTCTTAATCATGCATTATCACACATAAAATCAAAGAGTTAACAAACTCGTAATTAAACATAAAACTTAGACTCATTTTCAAAACTAGGGTTTTAAGAAATCAAATTGGGGTTTTCCATATTCAAATTAGGGTTTTATCAAAATTAGGGTTTTTCGAAACAAATTAGGGTTTTAGGTTTCAAATTAGGGTTTTAAAACGTGTAAAACAGGATTATTAAAACAAAACACTTTTAAAAGTAGAACAAGCATATAAACACCTATAATAAGCTTAAACAAAATAAAAAGTCGGTACGGGTCCTCACAAATTTGAAATTCTTGAGGAATGGTTATTTCATGCCATTTAAGTCTTTTAGGAGTAAAAACATTTGATTTTTCTGCCTGAATTTGTAATAAGACTGTTTCTTCTTTCTTACTTGGAGTTATTAAACACTTAGGGTCTATTTGAGATGATAATAGTTTAAAATAGACTTTATATATTACTGCAAAGTTTTTGCAATGTTTATGAAATTCATCTCCCTTTAAATGTGTATCTAAGACTAATGAATCTAAAATTAAAGGATCTGTGATATCTAATGAATAATCTGGGGCACAGTTAAAATAAATAGGACCATTACAAATATTCGTTTGAATTACTGATAATAAAGATGTTTTATATTTTTTAAGTCTTTTATCTCTTAAGGCTAGGAATATAGGAGCATCTACTCCTAGATGTACTAATGGTTTTACTGCTACTTGAATCAGACCTATGTGAATATATCTGAATCCATGTTCTAAGTATTTATTTAATGAATCCAAATTTAATAAATTCATTGTTTGAAATTCTTTATCAATTGATTTAGTCTCTTCATGAGTTTTAATAGTCATAGCTATTTTGAAATCAAATAAGCCTACTTTGTATACTTCTTCAATGTTCTTTTCTGGAATAGTCCAATCCAAACTATTTAAATTATATTTTATTTCATTACTAAGAACCATATCCGAATTCTTGAAATCAGATCTAGATAACCACCGTCTTAATCTTGTTGCCATTATTAATTATACTTTCATATCCTCTATCCTATGGGAACACCTCAAAACTCTGCCTGGAACACCTCTATCCTGGGCTTACCAACGGTCTTACTAAGTTCTTAAGGTTTACCAACACAGCATAGAAAATGATAAAGCATAAAGTAATAATGAAAACTTTAATCAAAACAGTAATAACCTGGGCTCTGATACCAGGACCGGAGCAGGATCAAAATTATTAGATAGATATAAAGGATTATAAGGAATGTAATTATAATAAACGTACATAAGACAAGGAGAATAATTCTTACTTGTACTATTCAAGACAGAATTTGATTTGATATCTGAAATTCTTGCGGACTTTTATTGAAGGTGGAGAAATTTTACAAGAGTAGAAGAGAAGTAGGCTCAGAGTCTATCACTCGATGCCTTCTTTGTTCAACTCTAGGCTATTTATACTAAATTTGTCATTTGAATTACATTTCATTTGTTTTCATTTGCCTGAGATTTCATTTGAATTTTATCTCTTATCTTATTGCAATCTGAATTGCTTCTTCTGATTGGTTGATTTGTTCTTAGCAGATAATGTGGCCGACATCTTTTGGAAAGTAGTCATGTGGCAGACAGCTTCAATAATCGTAGGGGTCTTGAGCACATGGTCCGCCAAAAGGGTCTGAATTTTGAGAGGGAGAGGAGGTGGATTCTGACGAGGATCCAACTGTTGTGGAACCCACCACTTCTGTCTCCTTGCTTTGCTGTTCTTTGAGGAATTTGACGTATTCCTGTACCATGTCAGGATTTGACATCATCTTGGAAAGGAGGAATTCATGTGCTGGATTGGCTTCATCTTTATTTTTGTCAGGTGTCTTTTGTCTTTGAGTGCTTTGTACCGGAATCTTGGCTTCTGGAGTCTTTGGGAAAATAGCTTGGACTTTGATAATTTTTCCCATAGACCATTTAAGTTTTTCGCCATATTGAATGTATCTGATAATAGTATCTGGGGAACAGATTTCCTGCCGAAATTCATCCCACCATTTAATTTTGAATTCTCGAACCAAAGACATTGGTAATGGTGCTTCTAAAACTTGAGCAATTTTGAAACTCCAACAGAATATCCAAGGAACTTTGAATTCAGCATGAAATTGGATGGGCTTGGTATACTCTTCGCCTGGAATCTTTTTTGCAAAGGTTTGCAATCCTGTTTGGACCGTGATAGGATAGATCTCTTTTTGAGGTCCAAACCATGTCCACCAGTGGTAGAACCAAATTGGAAAATCTTTAGAGCAACTATCATGGAACATAAAGAACCATGAATGATCAAAAGGCCTGTAGAAAAATGCTCGATACCAGGCCTGTTTGTAATCTTGATAAGTGAATCCATCTGGAATATGCCGGACTGAAAACTTCTTTTTTGAATATAGTGAGATCCATTCATTAGATGAACAAACCTTCTTAATAGTACATTTACAATGTCCTATGACATCGGGCTTGTCTATTTTGGGCTTTGGAAGTATTTCTACAGAACCGGTTTCAATCAAAATGAGTTCATAAAATTTTTGAGTTTTCACCGGGTCATCTGGACACCAGTAGCATCCTTCTGGAAAAATTCTATTAGTGATATTGAGTAATGAAGTGTATGGAGGGATTTCTTTGAATTTTGTAAGAATGATATGTTGAGTTCCAGGTTTTGTGAAATAAGCTGCTTTGTCTTTTGAAGAAGCTGAAGGGCTTGGTGGTTTAACATCAGTTGGTTTATTTTGGGTAGCTTGGGAGTAAGATAAAGCTGGGAATTCTTGTTGGAATAACTCATATCTATTAGATGTAGGAATGGGACGAGAAGGACTTTGAATGTTTTTTGACATTTCATAATCTTTTGGAGTGCGTGCCATACCTGCAAAAGAAAAGTTAACATATAATTTCATTGATCTCGTTATGCAATTTTTTGATCCATTGCTTAATATATTGAATCTCTTGGGTTGATCTCCCCATTTGAGTAAGGTTATGGAAATATATAATGCATTGGTTAAGTTCTCTTCGTTTGAGCCAGAGCTTTTCTTTGAGTGTAAGAATGGCGGGGGTTGGTTTGAGATGAATGGTATCGTATCTAAAAACTTGGTATGGTTGGATTCTCCCAACTGTTTCATGGTAATGAATAAGTTTTCGGTTGGATAGTAGAAGTTGTTTGTTATTTTGGGCTGTTGAGTAATGATGTTTTCGGAGGGCTGTGATCATTGGTGGAGACATGTCCTTGCAGGAATTCCCTAGTTAAGAAATCAGGTAGAAAATTATTTGAACCTTTAATATATACAATATCAAAATCGAAGACTGACAAAATGGCTTGCCATCTAGCAAATATTTGTTTTGAAACAATATTTTTGACATCTTTTTGTAAAACTTCTTTTGCTGCTTGACAATCAATGCGTAATAAAAACCTTTTGTTTATTAAATCATCTTGGAATTTTGAAATACATAGAACAATAGACAAAATTTCTTTTTTAATAGTAGAATATTTTTGCTGTGTAGTATTCCATATTCCTGAATGATATCTAACTAATTGTTCCTGTGTATTGTTGAATTTCTGCTTAAGTTCTCCTCCATAACCTAACTCAGAGGCATCGGTCTGAACTATAAGAAATGCTTTCGGATGGGGTAATCCTAAGCAAGGAAGTTCTTGTACTTTGGAGTTTAAATATCTAACCTTTTGAGTGTGCATTTCTGTCCATGGTGGAGGATTCTTTTTTAATCTTTGATATAATAACGCACATTCAGTTCTTAAATTAGGAAAGAAATCTGATACATAATTAAGACATCCTAAAAATCTTTGTAATTGATTTTTATCCTTTAATTCATCTGGAAATTTACTAGAAAATTCTAATGCTCTAGTAATTGGTCTTATTGTTCCTTTGGTAATAATATGTCCTAAAAATCTTATTTCTGTTTGGAATAATTTCATTTTAGGAGCTGATAATACTAGACCATTTCGCTTAACTATATCTATAAATGTACTCAAATGTTTAAAGTGTTGATCTAAATCATTTGAATAGATTAAAACATCATCAATATAAACTATGATGAAATTACTATAGGAATTAAAAATATCATTCATAATGTTTTGAAATTCTGAAGGTGCATTTTTTAATCCAAAAGGCATTACAGTCCATTCGTAATGTCCAAAAGGGGTTGTAAATGCTGTTTTATATCTATCCTTCTCTGCAATAATTATTTGCCAGTAACCTGATTTTAGATCAAATTTTGAAATCAAATAAGCCTACTTTGTATACTTCTTCAATGTTCTTTTCTGGAATAGTCCAATCCGAACTATTTAAATTATATTTTATTTCATTACTAAGAACCATATCCGAATTCTTGAAATCAGATCTAGATAACCACCGTCTTAATCTTGTTGCCATTATTAATTATACTTTCATATCCTCTATCCTATGGGAACACCTCAAAACTCTGCCTGGAACACCTCTATCCTGGGCTTACCAACGGTCTTACTAAGTTCTTAAGGTTTACCAACACAGCATAGAAAATGATAAAGCATAAAGTAATAATGAAAACTTTAATCAAAATAATGAAGAAAGATCAAAATTTCAAACGTCAAAATATGATGGTAAATCCTTATATGAATGGAACATTGATGGCAAAGCCGAGTACGAAATATTAAATACTTTACAAGAAATGGGAATGGCAAGATTAGCTTATAAAATTCGAAATGCTGATGAGAAAACTATTGCAACATTGTTAGTATCTGGATTTACAGGACAATTAAAAAATTGGTGGGATAATGCATTAACATTAGAAAGTAAAACTTCTATATTAGAGCATACAATAGATATTGAAGATGAACAAGGTGATATAATAGCTAAATCAGATGCTGCAGAATTTTTAATTGTCACTATAGCAATGTATTTTGTAGGAAACCCTAAGGAAGAATTAAATTCAACCAAAGTATTTTTAACAAATTTAAGATGTCCAACTTTAACTGATTTTAGATGGTACAAAGATATGTTTATTACAAATGTTTTAAGAAGGCCAGATTGTAATGCTTCATTCTGGAAAGAAAAATTTATAACTGGATTACCAGCATTATTTTCCCAAAGAATTATGACAAGTTTACAAAAGGAAATGGGTACAGAAGTGATATCATTCGAAGGAATTACATTTGGACAATTATGTGCTTATATTAAAAAAGAAGGATTAGCATTATGTACTGAATTAAGAATGCAAAAGAAATATGGATCTCAAAAACATGAAGTAGGATCATTCTGTGAAGCTATTGGAATTCAAGGAATTAAGTCACCTTATTACAGAACACAAATGGAGCAAAAAGCATAGCTCCTTATTACAGAACAGAAATTAGGATACAAAGCATCTGCCGAAACTTCTTATGACAACCCTGATCACGAACACGAAGTGCTGCTAAAAAGGATCATGTTTGGCGGAGCCTCTTAGTTGGAGTACCCTCACGAACAACAATTTCCACCGAATTTGGCGCAATCTTTTGAAATGGCAGTGGTGAAGTAGCAGTGAGGTCCATAGTTTCATTCTCAAGTAAGCCATTAGTTTTTAGTGGTGGTTGATATTGGATAGGTCTATGCTTCTTGTCCAGAAAATTCATGTACCACAGAGCTGAGTTTTTTGGGAATCTTGACAGATAACGATCTTTGAAGTTAACATACACAAGGCCAAACCGAACTTTGTAGCCTGACGACCACTCGAAATTGTCAACCAATGACCATATAAAATATCCCTTCACATTGACGCGATTCCTGCATATATAGATATGTCAATCATAAAAATAAAATAAATTTGCTACAGGGTAATTTGTAATAACAAATGGCGCAAAATAGAAACTAAATAATTATAAATTCTTTGATTTGAGCACTGACCTGTTTTTAGAGCCAAGACGGTTGTTTAAAAACAACCACATATTTTTAGTCATCAACTAATAAAACCCAGATTTTGGTAATTCAATTAATAAAAAGAATAGTTTTGATCCAAGAATGCATACTCTAATTTGTTGTTTGGCCATTTAAACTGGACAAAAAATTTAGTGACATAAATAGAGAATTATATATCGTTTAGTGATCATTTCCTTAATTTGTAATAAAAGATACATATATGCCGAAGCAATTAAGAACTTACTCGATCATGGCCAATCTTACTTCTTTCAAGTGCTCACGATGGTACTTAATCCTCAACTCATCGTTGCGAGCTTCACTAACAGTATAATCACAATTATTTGCATCAGCAACACCTACATAAGTGACAAGCAAGATGAAATATCAGGAGGACAACAACTTACATACCCAAAGAAGAAAATAATAATAATTATTTGTAAAAAAGTTTATCAAGTGATAAGCAAATTTTGTTGAGTTAGTTACCATTCTCAGTGATAACAATTGGTGGATCATTGTAACGTTGCTTTATGTAGCACAGAAGCTTGTGAATCCCCTTCGGACAAATGTATAGCCAGTCACAAGCAGTCTGAGAATCAAGAACCAAAAAAAAAAAAAAAGGTAGCCAAATTAAGGTAGTGAAATAGCATGCAAGATATTTATAGATGAATATATTGTGATATAGTAGACATGCAGTAATTACTTACTGGTTCACCAATGGGCTTCCCATCAGGACCATTAGCTATATGGAGGGGAGAAAAAGAAAACAATAGCACAGATAAAAAGATCAGCAAAGTTGAAATTACACTTGAAAGAAAACAAAAGCCAATTCGGGTTTTCTAGAAGATCTTTTCAGATGCATACTTTCCTGAATGCAATGCTGATCAGTAATGTAGGTCGGATGTACAAATCGGAGGACAGATGCAACTGCATATCTAGCTGTGTAATAGTTCAGCCCAAGGAAATCATACGATCCTCTTAGTTTGATGGATTCTGCCTCTGAAAATCTTTGAAGGCGTTCTGGTGGTACATTATCAGTCATGCTTTTGGGATATTGGCCATATGTTATCGGATCCATAAACCTGAAATAATTAGGGCAACTGATAAATAAATCCATACCCATGAATAATAATATTTAATAATGTGAAACCAAAAGATTTGGACAACAGTTGAGAATTTAATGGCTTTTTTTCAGTCATATGAACATAGGGTATCTCGGTGGACATAATTAAGCAATTCAATTATTACAGTGGTCTTTTTCAAAGTTAAAGAGTCAAAAATTGATTTGAAATGTGTCATTGCTTGTATCAAGATATATGCTACATATTTTTTGGTGTACACCTTCTGTACATATTTTTTGGTGTACACCTTCTGTGTCCAGCTATTCGCATCGACCAAATATGCTACATTAGCAAACAATCAACTGTCAGCATGGACATAAGGTATTTTCTTTGCTTGTAGTATGATGGTCTTTGATTTCGAACTAATAATGCATTCTGAGTCAAATTGCTCTTACGCTTGTTTGTGCACTTACCAGCCGAACATAAAGTCCTGTGCTCGTTGAGCTGCATCTTGGTTGCCCTCTGATTGGGTGAATGGCTCAAACCAGCAGGTCACGAGTGTAATTCCAATTTGCCCCCCTTGAGCCTGCACAAATTTGACCGTAGCTTCATCACGATGAGAAGTATTTTGACTGTTAATCATGGGAGATTTTATGGTAGATTTAGCCTTAGATAACTTTATTATAATTTAAATTATTAGATGCACTATACTAGATTAATGGTAGAGTAATATTAAATTAATAGAGGAAGGTTGGGGATTTAAGAAGTGAGGAGGGGGAAGGAATATTTAAACCAAAATTTTAACTTTTAGAACGTGAATCTGACCATAAAACTGAACCCTTCTCAACCTATTTTTATCCTTTTTTTTAATTTAAGGACTTAAAAGTGGTTCCCCACTTATTCTCGATAACTCAAACTTTGATCTACCAGCTAGATGTAATTACGTAGCATATGAGCATGTATGCCAACCTTAAATTTTTTCCTGTAAAGATCAACTGCTTCAGCATGAGCAAGGAGCAAATTACGTGATACAATATATGGTTCAACACCTGGATTTCCATCCTCACAAACCAATGGGTTCCGGATTTCAACTCTATGGTGGAGAGCAGGAAGTTTCGCGTGCTCCTCTGAAGTTGAACCTCGGGAAGGAGGAAATGTACCAGTTACATATCCATTGTATATAAAACTCCATGGCTCATTGAATGTTATCCAATGTTTCACACGATCACCGAATTCCCAAAAGCACAATTCCGCAAATTCCAGATAGTCCTTTCTGGTAAATTAAATTCAAAAGTAAAACACTTTTTAGTAAATTAATCTAAATACATATCTGTAATGACTAAAAATTCGTCAGTAAGGTGGATCTTTTAATTTTTTTTCCTGTTGTATTGAACAAAATGGAATGGGCAGTTTATCTTAAAAGGTTTCTTTTTTAGTTTTATTAGTTTTACTTTCCAACTATAGTAATTTGAAAATACATGACATTAAAAGAAGATGAGTTGAAGCACTATTTTTTTTGTTCAATATGCTTTTATCATTTGGCATTTTGTTGAAAGCATATGACGGAATGCATGAATGAATTTCGTAACATAGGGAAAAATTATAGTTAGGAAGCTTAAGATTTTACAAAGTTCAATGAGAAATATAAAAGTGTTTTATGGTTTTAGCAGTAACTATTGTAATCGAGTAGATTACCTTAGAAGTGCTTAAACTTGAAAAAAAGACTATATCCACTATCTCAACATTTAGGCCCTGTTTGATAACTTAATTCAGCACTTAAATTTAATAAATTTAGATTTTAACACTTTCACACATGTTTGATAACCAAAAATAGAATATGTGAATTAATTAAATGGTGCTAAATTTTCTAGGCAAAACTTGTTCTACAAGTAAGTAGCAAACTATTCACTTATCACTTTATGTATTAGATTTATATTTAATAATTTAATCCCTAACAGATTCAAATTTTAGATTTTAAATTTCAAATTTTAGTTTCAAATTTTAGTTTTATCAAACGTATCCTTAGTTCTTAGGGTTCATTTGGTACATGGGATGACACAGGATTTGATTACTAATCCGGTGTCATCCCATGTTTGGTTGAATTTTATGTATGGGATGACACATCCCACTTAACCGAATTAATCCCCCATAGAGGGGATAAAATAATCCCATGGGGGGAGGTGGTATGAGTTATCCCGGAATAAGGTAAGAGGTGGAATGATGATAATTGATACTTATGTACCATATTAATAAAATAATACTTTATTCAAACAATTATATATATTTACAGTTCTCTATAATATTATCTAAATTTTGGACTAATTTGTCCCTATTAATAATTTAATAAAGTTTTTGACAAATTTACCCTTACTAATAAAAAACTAAATTTTGGACTCATTTCCCATATTAATGATATATCAAAATTTTGCATATGCCATTAATAAAATTAGACTTTTTACTCATTTGTCTATATTAATGAAATAACTAAAATTTTGGACAAATTTGCCCATGCCAATAAAAAATTATGTTTTGAACTAATTTACCCATTTTATTGTAATAAATAATTTTGGACTAATTTGTTCCTGTTATTAATAAATTATATTTTTTGGCTAATTTGGCCCTACTAAAATTCTAAATTAATTTACCCCTACTAAAAATAAGAGTAAATTTTTATATCATTTTGGTCCTATTAATTAATTATATAATCATATTTTCTTTGTCAAATTTAATTCATAAAAAGTTAGACATATAAATTGAAACTTGTGAACCCATTTAATAAGATTGAGCTCCGCTTATAATCACATACACATGCATGTGTGTGTGTGTGTGTATTTGCAAGCCGAGTTTGTGTTTATTAAAACTCGAACACCCCTAAACACCCCTAGTTGTAGGTCTAGCAAAAAGGGTATTTTAGTCTATAAATAAATAATCCCATATCATACTATTTCCAACCAAACAAAGGATAAAATTATTTTCTAAGACATCCTATCCAGCAAAAAGCCAACCAAACACTGGATAATAAGATTATTCATTCGAGGATAACTCAACCTAGGATGAGTAATCCGATGATAAATAATCCCCTCTCATCCAATCCATGAACCAAACGCATCCTCAAAGTATAATCATCAAACATGGAACATTTGGAGTAAAGATCTAAGAAGTTCTCAAATCAAGGCCTGTAGTTCAAACTGAGTCCTTTAACAAACCTTATGTAAGAGAATTATGGTCTTGAGTAATAATTTCACTTAATTTAAGCTCAAATATAGACCCCAATTCCCCAAACCATATTTGGAAGTACTTTCATGTGCGCGCACGAAAAACACAACACTTTTTAACTATGCATCGATAAATTTAGTGTAACTATGTTTTTAGAGGCTTCGTCATTAAAAGAAATTCTGAAGGAGCTTGAAAATAATAACACTTTTTATTTTGAGTGAACGTCTTTCAATCATCAATTTCTATCAGCAAAATGTATGTTCCATAATGACATGCAGCTAGTTTTATAAGAAAATAAAAAAATGTGTAGGATTTTCAAAGACGTGCAAGTTTGGAGGGTGGTTGTTGATGAAACATTTTAAAGAAGTAGATTTTGCTGACGTAATTTTGTGCTTTCAGTTCTTAATTCTAAATTTAATATTCTTCAATGTTCATTTTGTTATTTGCAAATAGTAATTCTATTCAAGTTATGTTATATTTGAATTCCATTTTACCTTTTCTTTAACCTATAATTCGTAATTTTGTAATTTGTAGTTTCACACTGTAGAAATCTCTATGGACACCTATTAGGTGCCCAAATCTATAAGAATGTGTATTGCAATTCATTAATATTTGGATGTAGAATATATAGTAAAATTGGATGTGGCGAATGTAACTATTCTAGTTCAAACCCTATCAGTTGACATACTACTCATAAGCTTCCAATACTATTCCACGTCCACAAAGAATATGTTTTCGTTATCGGAATATTTAAATAAATTGCTTACCCTGTTCTGTCTCTTCCTTTTTTTTTTTTTTCCTTTTCTTTTGGAAAGAAAGACAGTATAAATAATTTATACGTACATAATTTTCTCACTCAAGAAACCACCATACTGTTGTTGGAGAACTTCTGGAACTTCAAAGTGGTGTAGGGTCACATATGGTTGAATGCCTAAAAGTTGTAATGGCCAGTGAGATTTCGTATATGAATCTAATTTCAGTTTTTACAAAGCAAAATTCGCATTAACGTATACCATTTGCCAAGAGCTCGTCAATGAGATGGTTGTAATACTGGATTCCTTCTCTATTTACACCTGCACTCAGTTTCCCACCTAGAATGTAGATTTGGGAAAAGAAACATTAGAAACTTTGATTGTATCCTTTATAATTATACACTTAATCAGCATATCTCACTATCAGAATTTGTAAATATCAAATAGTAGAGGCAATGATGTGTTTTCTTATAATCTTATAATAATTCAAACGATCAGACACCATGGAATTTCTAATAATCTTTTTACCTGGCAACACTCTAGTCCATGAAATTGAAAATCTGTAGGCGTCCAAGCCCATGGTCTTGCAAATTTTCACATCTTCCTATAAATTTCAATTGGACAGAAGATTGAAGTTAATATTGGTTTTGTGGAAAAGATAAGAGCCGGCCGAATGAGCAACAAAATATATGATGTTCAGTTAGTACCTTGTACAGCCCGTATGAGTAACATGCAACATTTCCATTTTGACCGTCGTAGACCTTTCCTGGAAATCAGCCAATTTCTTAAAATCAGAGGCATTTTCGTGCAATTGAAAACTAAAAGGATAGATCGTTCACAGTGAAATTGACAACGATCTCAGGACTAGGGCCCAAACAATTGTCAAAAAAATCATTTGGATGGATTTTGTTCAATTTCATAGGATTTAATTTCATTTTTTTAAAATGTAACTCATTTTCACACATTACAAATATAAAATAAAATTTTATAGACCCCGCATATTATGTTAAAATCAATAAATAAGATGTGATTTTGGCCAAATCATGACCATGAATCTTTTGGACGGTTGTAATTGTCTGCCACTGTGGCCCTATCTCCAAGATCTCAAATAACTTTTTCCTTGCACATGTCAATAAAGGTACTATAATAACATTCTTCTATAAACGTCCCCAAAAACAACCATCAAAACAAAGTGACAAGCCACATGCTTTGAGGCTACTTTGACAGAAACAGTAATGAAAACGAATATTTTTTTGAACACAAAACAATATTAAATCTTCTAATTCTTTGTCCCATACCGGACTTCACTGATCCTTTATATGAAATGCTTGTACTAATTATAGAAAAGGGGAAAAATAAAAAAGAGAGATAACTTTACAACCTACATATTCTAAATGCACACTCTGTTGTGTGTCTACCAGTGCATGATTAATAATAAACCTTATAATACTTGTGTTGCCCAAAAAAAAGGAAAAAAGAAAGAAAGAAAGAAATTGATTATTTAAACTTCCCAAACAGACCTGGTGTTGCATCGCAGAAGGAATCCCAATTACTAGGACCACGACCACCTTCCCGCACACCACCTTCAATCTGTGGGACAAAAATCAAACCCAGTGGTTAGTACAACATAAAACAGATTGATTCAATAACAGAGGCCGAAACTAACTGATTTAGGATTATATTGGACATGTGTTCTGAAAGCCACTCTGTGCTAGAGTTGGCACATGCGAGTAAATTGATGCCTTATACTTTACAAAAAGGGAAAAAATTATTTCTCATCTATGAATTATTGCAATTTCATAGTCTAAAAAATATCTTGTCGTCAAGGTTATACTCAATTCAACTGCCATCAAGTCTCTTTGTCAAGGTATTGAACGGTTCATGATAGTTCATAATGACATCTATAGGCTACCTCTTCTTTATAACTTTCTTCGTGGGGAAATATTGAGACTAATTTAGGCCACGTACATGAGCTGTTCATATACCATATAGTAGTCGAAATTTAATCAGATTGTGCAACATGGCAGAATATTCCTCATCTAGGATCAATAATTATGCGACGTTGTACAAACTCAACTATATAATCTGTAAACAGTTGCTAGATCAAATTTACCTATGTATTCTAGCTTTTTCAAATGTACCGTGTAATGAGCTTGAGATTTCGTTCGTTTAAGTAAGAAACTTGTTAGTGGAATAACAGAATACTGAAGTAACAATCTATTCAAGAATTGCATGCAGGATTCATCGAATTCCTGATAAGCAGTAGTAATTCAACTTTAGAAAGGTAAGGAATTCCTGATTAGGTAAAGGAATTTGTATTTCAACTTTGGAAAGTGTGAAGGAACTAAGTCAGTAGTAACCTGATAAGCAGCAGTGGCAGCTCCAAAGCGGAATTCGGGGGGAAAATCTGAACAATGGATTTCCATTTTCTGGAAACAAACTCAAGCTAGAAATCTAGATGTTGATTAAAGTGTAAGAAGAATAGATAGCTGGATGAAGGTAAATCGCAAGCCCAGCTATAAATAGCAGTTGGACAAATGACTCAGCTTTGTACCATAGCTGAATCCGAATAAGAGAGAGCTGGATGAGAACTCAATTGTAAGTCCTGCTATAAATAGCAGTTACAGGGTACTACTTTATTGGTAAGCATGTGCTGTTGCAGCCTTGCCCGGGAAAACGTGAAGCACGGGGTGGTGCCATTAATTGAACGGATGTGGGATACAAGTTCCAGTTCAAACACATTGTGTAAATCTAATAATATTGATGTAAATTTATGCAATTTTGGTACAATCGTGATTTTTGTATAGATTTACTTGTACAAATTACAATATCAAGTTTTACACCAAAATTACGCCAATTTACACCAGATATTATAAGCATTAGACGACTGATTAAACCAAACAACAACTCAACTTGTGAGACCCAGACCCTATCTGGATTGGATTGGAATAGATGAATAGTAAAAATTAATTTGTAAATGAGTGTTTATTTACTACAAATCCTTTACCGGAAACAATAAGTAGCTAATAAGCAGCAACGTCATACAGTCGCATAGATGAGTCGTTTTAGGCTTTCAGCATGTGGCCCAGTCCACCTTTTAATAGGGTTACATTGATAGAAATGGGTATAGGAGTTAGGACCACGATTAAAAAAAGTACAAAAATATGGTGATTGTTATGAAATAATTAATAATTATGGATGTCGATCATATTTATGACCCAGTATTCAGTTTGCATTCAATTTTTATTTGGATAAATTACACATAAATTTTCACATGACTTTTGAATAGTATGACTTTTGAGAAAATGTTATTTCTACGTTATCATCTCACAATTTAGGAGAAAATATTATCTCTATCTTGATAAGAATACAGTGAGCAGAAGTACTTTGAATTCTCCAGTATTCCCGCTATAAATAGGGATTATACCCTTTTGTATTAGTCATGAAAATAGAACTGAAGTTTATTTAAATGAATGAAAAAATAGTTTCCTTTCTACTTTTCTCTTTTCGTAAATTAATTACTTTTCTTGATTTTATTAGTATAACACCCACCATATAAATAGTACAAATCTATCACCATATTAGTATTTGTTGCATAACACGTTATCAGCACTAGTCTTTATCATTGAGTATATATGAATTACAAATCTCTATCATTGAGCAACAGTGAAATATAAGTTACTACCATTAAACTATGAGTTACAAGACCCTACCAAAACTCTAATAGTGTTAGATCAATCATTGGCACTTCCTTGGACAATTTTTGATATAATATTTCTTGCTTTTAATTTATTCACCTTTCATGACTAACTTTTGGTACAAGTATTTGCCATTGAACACGAGCATATACTTTTGGTGAAACATTTGAGGTAATGTTTTTTTTTTAACTTAATTTATTTATGACTAACATTACCAAACTGAACTTGTGCTTATTGGTAATTCTGAAAAGAATTATTTATTATGAATCCTAAATAATGAAATACATCTTAATGCAAATGAACTTTGGAGGCACCATTAATGAAATTAATGATGCTTAAAGATCTGCTTGTCCTTTGAAACAATTAAAAGAAAAAAATCTGACTCTCGGAAGATGGTCATTCTTAAATTAATTAGTGAATATATTTTGCAATGTTTAGAATCACTTCTTAATTAAAATTGTATGGAAAAAATATCACTAATATAGATATGTTGCAAATAAATTCTCTATATTTTATTTCTCAGATATACTCTTGAAGTAGCAATATCAAGAGAAGAGATTTGAGAAGTAAACAAAATTTATTGCATGTTTCCTTTTGGTTGCGGAGATAATGAATGGTTGAATAAAATCTGATCTAATGGCTTTAGTCCATTCCTTAAAGTGAGTGTAACTAAATTCTAACCATAGTCATGATTGTAGATGCAATCAAGGTAGATATTTGACTTATAATCATGATTATAGTAAAAATCACCACTTGAAATGGGATAATGATAAGAAGGAATAAGGAAAGAAAGATTCTAATAATAACTACCATTTATATAGCATTAAAGGTTATTAGTTGCATATATATGGTGTGATGGATGAAAATAAGATCCATATTGTCATTCTAAAGAAAAAAATTGATGACAAATACTTAATATTTATTTATAAATTTGTTATTTGTTATTTTTGCATCTTTTATGTCACTTTATTTATAAGTTATGTTATTTATAGACTTTACAAATTTTCATATTTATGTGTAAGTTTCTTTATTAATTCTTCCTGAAGAAGAATAGTCTCTTTATTATTTCTTTCTCAAGAAGAAATGGATGTCAAATATTTATGGAGATGATGATATGTTTCTTGTTAATTGATAGGATGCAATTAGTTGATATATTTGTTTATATTTTCCATTTTATTTATACCAAATATTGCCTTATTTGATTGATTCTACTTATATTTGGTATTTTGGGTGACTTCCAGAAAATGGAATGAAAAGTACTAAAATGAAGATATTCTCGTGGAGGTGCACATGGATGCATCTAAGTCCAGGATTCAAAGCCGGAGGGTCGAGATAGCAGTTACCTAATCCAAGTGAAATTCCAAATTGTTAGCTGCCAAGATTTCCTTATCTTGTATTTCCTTTTTGGTTTTCCAGCAAAAACGAAAGAGGCTTTTGTTTAGATGATTGACTTGTAATAGGAAACCAGAATTTTCACTAGTTGTGGGCCGTGGAAATAGGACAAACAAAAAGGCGGAGACCATATTCTATTATTGAGTTTTTCTGGGAGTGTCTTTAGAAAACAGGAGGCGAAGACTTCCTTTGGGGGATTAGTCCTTTTCGTTGTTTTCGCAAGAGGAAGAAAAAAGAGTGTATCACTTTCTTTGTAATTGACTTTCGTGGTCTTTCATCGAAGGAAGAAAAGAAAAGCTTTTTGTTCTCTTGGCTTTTCGACAATTAGGAAGAACTATTGGAAGCTTTCGAATGAATTCTCTTCGCATGGCTTGTTCTCCATTAATGGAGAACTAATTTCTTATTTCTAGTCAAGGAAACAACTGAGGATTTGGTTTAACTATTACTGTGAGATCTAATCAATTTTATTTATTTCTTCTATTCATTGGTATTTGTATGTTTTCTGCTTTTATTGATTATAGTGATCATGTGTGATTAAATAGGTGTACAATATTTAATTATTCACGTGATCTATTTGGTAATTAAAGTAATTGAATCCGTAATTGTTTGGTTACTTTAATCCCGGTAGCAACTAGCATAATTGGGTTTGTGTCAGGGAAATATACAATCTAATTTAAATGAACCCTCGTAGCGTGTTTGTTAATTAGAACAGGGTTTCTCTAATTTTTAATGCAATTAGGAATTAAATCCTATGGTCGTACCTAGGGTTATTCTTGGATTAGGAAAATAGTCAATGGTCGTACCTTGGCTATCGAAACAATAAGGAGAGACTGCTGTCAGATCGTATCGGCAGTAAAAAACCTGTTTATCAATGAATGTTGGAATTATATTTGCATCAATGATCAGTTATTTGAACCATTTCTGAAGTGTATCCTTGGCTAGAGTTTTTCTCATTAATTATTTTTCATAATTGGTTAATTAGTTAATATTTTGCTATCATTCAATTCTCAAAATCACCCATTTCCTGTCATTTGAAAAAGGAGTTAATTTTCCCTAGTCCCTGTGGAGACGACCCTATCTGCCACTATATACAAAATTAGATAATTTTGGTATATCGGACCAAGTATACTCCTTGGAATCAGGGTGAAGCCTACCCATTGCACATCCGGAATCCCTGCTCCAGTACCTGGGATTAGCTTTTGGTTATTTTTATTGGCGTTAGGTCTCGTGTGCTCCCACTGCTGGAAATGCGAGTTCGTGGACCTATATCGAGAAGGAAAATATTGCAATGGTGGTTGGATGAAAATGATAGATATGTTTCTCTTTTCTTTCCTTTGCCATTCATAGCAATGACTTAGACAATTGAAATAGAAAAGCATGCAAGACATTGATTAATTTTCTAAAAGCCAAAAGCATATACAACCAAAAAAGTTATCTCCTTCGTTCTTGCCCAAGATATTCAGTATCACTTCGGAGGTCGTATTTTTCTCCATATCTAAGATAAGTATCAGGCCATCTTATTGGATATATTTGGTATTATCATATTAGAAAACATATATTTTCTACCACTAATATTACTTCCGTGTTTAGTTGATATGAAATAATGCGTTTTGCTTTGTTGATTGTTATCAATGAGTATGGACTCATGCCTTCAACTATCTTCCAAAACCAATTACGAAAAAAAAAATGTAACTTAATAGCAGGGGAAAGATGTGAATTGGTCCGTCTGAGTAGTGCAGATGAATTGCATCTTACTTGACTTTGAGGTGCTCAATGGACAAACCCTGAGAAATGAGAATCCTTAATAGAATCCTAGAGCTTTGTTTAAATTCTGCTTGAATATATAGTAGTATTACGTTATTTACTTTTAATTCGGTAAAGAAAATAACAAAGTCATAGACTTCTATGAAATTGGACATTACATATACTTTTCAAGTATTGATGGTTTATTAGAATCTGCTTGGTCTCTAAAATCTAACATTATCCTCTTTCTCTTATCTCTGAAATTAATCAGAATTACCCTCATTTTCTTGGCAATCAGACGGAGTCAAATTTGGATTTAAATAGTTTCTATAACCTTTATTATTATGGCGTGTACAATGCTATCATATTTATTCTGGCAATTGGGGGTGGGTGTGTGGGGTGGCGGACATAGGGGGGAGACAGAAAAATGAGATGGATTCACAGCATTTCTATTCTCACTGTCCATAAAATACCAAAAGAATGTACACCAACAAGGACAAAGGTTTCTCTATTAAGCACGCGTATCAATTTTATTCCAACTACAGAAAAGGTGTGGTCCTTCTATCAATGGTCAATGAAGACAAAGGGGTTTCATACCTCGATAATGTTAAAAAGGTTTCTATCAAAACATACGTCTGCGAGCAACGCTCTTTATTTAAAATATTCCTAGCATCATCCACAAAGAAACTGGTGACTTGTGAGGGAAGGGGAAGAAACTCTCCATGTGACACACGAAAAAGTGATATGCGTGGAATCAGAAGAAATACTTTCCAGCAAATGTGAATATAGAAGATAACATGATACACGAGATTGACTTGACAGATCTTCTATCCCATCCACTCCCTGTTCCACTATCTATTCTACATTTTAATATATAGCTATTTCATCTTTATAAGCATCACATTTTAATTCTTTTTTTTTTCTCTTCTTAAGATCCAATAACTGTTAACTAAATAAGATGCAAAATTTAACAAAATTAAAAAATCGAAATACACAGAAAAATGAGATTTTTTTATGAATTTTCTGCTGTGTTTTGTAATTTTCTATTATATATTACTTTTTGGTGATATTTTTTTAGTGTGTTAGTAGTTATCTAATAGTAAGAAAATAAAAAAATTAAAATATGATATTTGTAAAAGAGAAATAGTACTATAATAAAAAGTAGGACAGAAATGGAATAAAGAGTGGGATAGAAAATTCATTATGCTAGACTACAAAGGGAGAAATATTGCCACAAAAAAAAAAAAAAGACTACTTACTTTTATAGAAGCCTGGCAGCGAGAATTTGGTATGGTGATAAATCCAAGATGGTGTCAGGTTCTAGGATTATGTAGTTCTAGTCTTAATGGTCTAAGGAGTTGTAGTATTTAACTTACTTTTATTAATCACAATTTTTTCCATTATTATTTCACTTTGTGTGACTTATATAAGCGAGGCACTAATAAACTTATATATAAACCGATGTCTAAGTTAACTTTTGGTGAAGATTTCATGTGTGAATTGAACTTGAAACTCTCTAGTCTCGATGTATATGTATAATCTGTTGGGATTCAGACGCACAACAATTCATTATTGAGAAAACAAGTGCATAACAATTTAATGACAAATAAGCCACAAGCAAGGAAGGCAAATGACATATAAGATTTAATATGATTCGATTCCATCATTGAGTCTATGTTCATGGAGAAAAAGCTACTTTTTATTATGAGAAAATAAATCCATACAAAAGTACAATTTGAACCCAAAACCAAACCCAATCATTGTATAATTTCTCTCACCTCTCAAGAACTGTCTCTCATCCCATGTAGAAGGTTATATGTTGCCCCCTTGTGGGTAACTTAGTAGTATGCCAAACCCCACCTATTTATAAGCCACATTACTTGACTAACACCCTAATAATAACAAGAAATAATTGCTATTTTTTAATTTTATACAGAATAGAAAATAACTTCTAATTCATGAAGTCATGTAAATAAAAAATTTCTTAACTATTATTTCAAATAACTAAAACGATTAGAAAACTAGTTGCTTCCATACAAAATAAGGAATCTGCCTAAAAGAAATTAAGCCAATTTCCTAACATAATCATTGTCTTCGGGGAGTGGAGACGAGATTTTGAACTCCATAAACTATTTAGTTGAGCTGCCTAAAGTAAGAGTAATCCCTCTCTTTAATTTTTGATTACATGACATTTTTCTGATCGAAGCAGAATATGCGATTAAAGAAGAACCAATGCTGTGTCTCATCCCTCTCCATGTATTTAAAGATGAAATTAATTGCATATTCTCATTCATTTTTTAAATACAACTCCATCCATGGGATGAATTTGTTATTGGTTCATCTATTGAATTAAGCATTACTCTCTAGTAGAAAATTTCAAGTTTGAGTATACTTGTTCATGGACAGGGGCCAGTGCGGTAATATTTTGCCAGTTCAGTCAAGTTGTTATACTTATAGTTTTTAGCACAAAACTACGTTACAACAGTATTAAATATATGTAAAGTATTTTATTCATGTTTTTTGATATTTTTACAAATACAACACTACGTTCTGACATTCTTGATTAGTCAACCTCACAATTCAATAGCATTAGAATGTGGTCCAACCCAGTATTAATGTGGATTGTTGTTGCGACAGTTTATCAGCGCCTAGCAAATAAGAATGCTTTGATTTTTCAAAATAATTCTCCTTCACTTGTTGGAAGAATGACTAGAGTTGTACAAAAAAATATGACGGTTTGAGTGTAGGGCTGCTCTGGACATTACTTTAACGTTTTTTTCTTTTGTCATTTCATTTTGTTTTATTTTACTTGTTGGAGTTCAATGTATAAAATTTGCTCTTTGGTCATCTCCACGTAGAAAATCACTCTTCTGTTTTATTTTTGAGTTCCTATCACACATATTCCTTACAAGAATAGACAAGATGGAAAAGGAATCCATCATAGTGAATTCTTACATAAAATTGAGTGGAGCATCTTGATGAGAATTGGGAAGCTTTCAAGCAAACTTCGAGACTTTACACTTATTAAACGTATGTTGCTTTATACCAAAAAAAAAAATTGTTTTCCAAAAGTTTACAGCCATAACAATTTGGGTTTTGGAAAGAAATTTTAATTTTTCTATACTGGCATGGTTAAAACCATCGCCAATTCTTTTTTTTTTTTTTTTTTTTTTTGCTTTTTTGGGTGTTATTTTGAAGAATAAAGATAGAACTAAAAGCCCTTGATGCAAAGATTGGAAAGAAGCTGCAAGCGATGATCATGGACAACAAGTACTGTAATTAAGAATAAAAGAACAACAGGTGCCTTCATCATTATTTTTAATTGGCAACAATTGGATTAGTCCTTTCATCAATACTTTATACATTAGCCGGTTTGAATACAGATTGATATATAAAATTGAAGTTGAATTTTAAGGTTTTCACGTATAATATACATCTAGAGCTACTATTATGAAAAGGTTTTATACCCACAGGTATACCAATGTCAACAGATTTATTGACCTAGATTAGATATTGCCTGATCTAAGTCGATCATTGAAAATTTACAAGGAAAAAGTTTCCTGTTAAATTCAATGGCCCAAATCTGAGCTTACAAACAGGTTGGTCTGATTATACTTAATTATCTGACAGCATGACATGAAGTAACCATTGGTGCAATAACATCTAAATGACTGACTTCTTAGCCTAAAAACGTCAACCCAAACCAATAATAATGAATAAATAATTTCAGCTAGAAACGAGTTTGACCCCTCTGAAGAAGAAAACAAATAAACTTCTACATCGTCGGATTTGTAGTTGTATAAAAGGCAAACTAATTAACAATTTTAAAATTTCTGTGCTAATATCACATCACATTTTCCATCTAAGAACAATATTGCGGATGCTTAGCAAGTAAAATATGCTCTTAATTAACAATTCTATATCTAGTTGTGTACCACGCTGATGTTGAAAGGTCAAGGAATGACTTAGGAGAGCAATGTGCAAAACATGTTGCTGACTAGAAGTTTTTTTAATAATTGTTCATACAATCTTTATATAGCTCTCACAACATAATCTTCAATATATTGGTATAACTAATGACGCTTTCATCTTTGTTGTAGAAGCAATAAAGCTGAAGTCATAAGAGTAAGAGGCCCTAATTTCATCCCTCAAATTTGTACGTTGTACTTGACTAGCATCTGTTAGGAATCATAGAGATAAACACAACAGAAATTTAAAAATTTTGATTCCTTCCAATAAATCGTCATTTGATTAAATCCTTGTAACATAGAGTTAGTTCAAGAAGATTATCTCAATCCATGAATATCTTCTTAAATTTGGTGGAGATTTGACGCAGAGGATAGTAAAGTGATCTACGTAACCGTACACGTGTCCAGTCTTTAACGGTGATCCATACAAACCTCCTTAGTTAGAATCTCTAATTTCAAATTATCTTAAGTTAGATTAGTGCTAACTATTGCTAAGATAACCACACGCAAATCTATTGAGATAACCCAAATTTTTCATCATGAAAAGACTCGTCTCAAGATGAGAAATAAGAGATGCAATTTTTCTCTTATTTTCTTGGACGAATTTTGGGTATTTTTCGCTCAAGGCTTTTCTCAAAAATGTCACAAAACAATTTGTGTGATGATACATCTTGCTAGTAACAATTTAGTGAGTATTTATAAACAAATAAGTTGTCAAATCCTTATGGAAACCTGAAATTAGTTTCCATATTCTAAAACAACTCTTATATTTGGAAAACTAAAAATTATTTGCACTATAAGTTCTTCAAGTTCAATTTGTCTCACAAATTAAACTATAAGTCATAAAAACTTATCTATTAGGTTTCCACTTGATATTCATTTAATCCAACTAAAGAAGTTCATAATGTGTATGACCCATTAGGTTCTCATATACATTGGCAATAAGTATGAGTTATAATTCTTAATAAATAAGAACTAGATAAATTAAAACTCCGTTTAAATTATCATTGATTCCACTAATCAATCAACTCATACTTATAGATCAAGATTGGCATCTAACAATGCATCATAAGCACCCAAGTAATTCAAATAAACTAACTCTAATAAAATAAACTAAAATTCACGTCTTTAATGATATTGAAAACTATAAAATAACGATTAAACTTAAAGTACAATAATCAACTCAAAACACTTAAAACCTCGAGTCATAGTTTAATACATTCCCATGAATACGAAATATTCAAAACCAAAAGAATATACAATTCGTTTCTTCATACTCGAGACAAAAGCCAAAATACAGTGCTAGACCTAACTAGGTCTCTGGATTCTCGTCACCTGTTAAGGAAAAACAAAGGGGAATGGGGGTGAGCTAAAAGCTCGTGAATTTCCAAAAGTCATGCACATGCATATAAACGGTAAATTAATAGGCGGTACCATAAACATATGAAGTAAATAAATTAAACACGCAAGTAGGATACGTTGGCTCTCAGGAGCTCAAATCCATAGTTCACGAACATTTAGAGTAGTCGACACTCCATCGACTTTCAATCCAAGTAGATGACTCTTCACGCCAAACTCCTTCCACCAAACTCCCCCTACCGGGCCCGCACGCCAAACACTTAAACACTTAAAAACTTAAACACTTAAGCACTTAAGCACTTAACCACTCAAGGGACGCGGCCAAGAGTGGTTATATAACACTTTTCTTCTCCAAATTGTAATACAGGCAAAAACACTTTAGTCACCAACTCTACTTAGAAGGGAGTAATAAAGTATACTCTCCTTTAAGCGAGCGGTTCAAAAATTTCAAATTCCACATTTTAAACATGTAAAATGTCACGAAACACGTTCACGCACAAAGCATTTAACATGCATTGGAAACTCACCAACAAAGTAGGGGTCGGAATCCAAATTTTGGTCAAATGGAAAATCAGCACATCGCCCTAAAATAATTAGAAGAGAACGAAGATGAGTTTTCTAGTTAATCGACCAAACTTAATCTAAGAACAAGCAAGTTCGATGAACTTTCATTTTGAGCTGAAATCTTTGGAAAATCGTAAATTGAGTTATACAAGTCCAAATTGCACAAGGTTGGTACCGTTGGAAACCTCTTTTAAATTTCTAAAACTTTGTAGAATGCACCCAGTTAAAATTCTGGACAGAAATTGCCCAGATTTTCGATTAACAAACTGCTACAGTACTGAAACAGAACATAACAGGTTGGCCGACCAGACAACTTTTAAAATTCACCAAAAATTATAGAAAATGAATTGGCCTCTAAAATTTTCACAGTTTAAATCAATAAGTAAGAAGTTTCAAATGCCACTGACGACACTCAAATCGGACTCTCGAGCAAGAAATTTTAGCAGTTCAAACATGGCTGGTTCAAAAACCTGCGTTTTCTGAAATCTAGTTTTACAGGGTAACATTTGGAGCTTCTATTGAGTGACGAATTCTAACTCAAAAATTACCAAATTTGGTACACTAATACATCCATATATAATCTAGGTTCATACCAAAATTCAACAAAAAATTCGAATGGAAAGACAGTTTTCTACTTGCCCAAAATGATCTGGATAACACTTGATCATTCCTGCAAATTTCACTCCCTTTCTTATCATTACCTTTAACACATCCAAATCACTACTGATTGACCCCATTTTCGAACCTAAGCTAATATTAACCTTCCTTAACCCAATAATGATCAAAATTGATACAATTTTAGCTCAAAACTTAGCACTAAAATAGCCACAAAAATCGGACAGTATGCCTGCCCAATTTCCAGTTTTCCTTGTTCCACTAAAACACCAAATTTGCTCAACCCTTGAAAGGATTTTGTGTGGGGTAAATTAACAACTTAACCCTCACATTTAAGCCTCACCATTAACCTTTAAGCTTGTCAAAATCACAGCCAAAATATAAAAAGGAAAACAGCAATTTTTCTTCCTCATTTTCTTCCTTTCCCAACCGTTTTTTCCTTGAGATTTTTCCTCAAATTTTCAGCGACCATTTACATCATATATACTTGCATTACATCATTAATCATGTTAGAAATCATATTGTCACAAGTGTGGGAGTCCAAGAGCCCACTCACTCAAACCAAAATCATGAAAAACAATTTAATGAAATTTATCATCTAAAATTGCAAACCAACACAAGAATCAACTTCATCAACAAATGTCAAGGTACTAGCAACCTCTCAAGCTCCCAATCCTAACATCATGCTTAAAAATAGAATTAATAGACAAAGATGCAAGCTTTAGTTCCTTACCTCCTCCAAGAAGTAGGCAAAAATTCTCCCAAGAAATGTTAGACTAAAGCTTCCCAATGCTTCTCCTCAAAGCTCCTCACCCAAGTTCAAGCTCAAGCCAAGATTAATGGAGGTTGTATGTGGTTTTGGAAGGGAATTTGGTGGAAGAAATTTGATGGAATTTCAAGGGAAGAGGGGAAGGGGAGTTCGGCCAAGAGGAAGAGAGGAAGAGAGGGATTTTTGTGCAATTTTGAATGAATTAAATGAGAAAAGAAAGACAAGACATAAAGCTTGTCTTATAACCCCAAAAGTCAACACAAGAATAGTAAGCTTAGTTAGCAATTTTGGAGGGAAATCAATTATCTCACTTAGCTAGAGATTAAAGAGTTAATCTCAGTTAGGAGGGAGAGATGGAAAGGAATAAAATTGAAGTGATTTGGGGTGAATTAAGTGGAAGAAACAATGGTTAATTAAGATTCTAGTCCAAGGAGATTAATCCAACTTAAACTATGATTTCGAATCCCTAATTATAATTACTCTTTTTAATTCACCTCTAATCACTGGATTACATTTCTAACCTTCGGGTGATCATCCTTACACTCCAGCGCCACATCACTCACTGCCCGAATTTTTACCTCGTAAAACATGTTTTTCTCATTTTCCGTCTAATTAATGTAAAAAGGGCAAATTTTAAAAGCTAAATGAATTATTGATAAACTACAAGAAATTAAGGGTGAAATAAAATCGAGTCACCTCAAGATGAAATAAATTAAATAAATAATTAAATAAATAAATTGAATTTTCATTTAAATTTTCTGAAAAATTCGTGTAGATACGATTTTAAAATAATTGAATGAATTACTAACAATAATAACATTATTTAAAATAATACATTTTAACAATATTAAAATAAATTTTTTTGAGGCCCTCACATCCTTCCCCCCTTAAAAGAATTTTGTCCTCAAAATTCTCACCTTGTTAAACAAATAATTCTGGATACTTTTTCTGCATCTCCTCTTCTACCTCCCAAGTCGCCTCCTCGACGTCATGGTTTTTCCATAGAACCTTAACCAAAGGAATTTTCTTCGTCCTCAAGTCTTTTACTTCCCGATCGAGAATTTTCACAGGCTTTTCCTTATACGAGAGCGTCTCATCCACCTCAAGCTCGTCTAATTGCAACACATGACTCTGGTCTAGGTGATACTTCTTGAGCATAAAGACATGAAAGACATTGTGAATCTTCGACATACTGGCGGGTAAATCCAATTGATAAGCCACTTTCCCAATTCGTTTGAGAATCTCAAATGGTCCAATGTACCTTGGCTTCAATTTCTTCCCCTTCTTCGACACTACTCCACTTTTCACTGGCTTAAGCCGCAAGAAAACTTTATCACCCACCTCAAATTCCAAATGTTTTCTCCTATTATCTGCATAGCTCTTTTGGCGACTTTGAGCTGTTAGAATCCTTTCCCTAACCAACTTCACTTTCTCATAAGCTTCCTCAATCCAAGGTATAGTAGTTGGGTTAAGAACCTTCTTTTCACCCACTTCATCCCAATGAATCGATGACCTACACCTCCTTCCATAGAGTGCCTCATACGGTGCCATTTGAATCGAGGCATGGTAACTGTTATTGTATGGAAACTCAACCAGTGTCATGTACTAGCTCCAACTCTCTCCAAAATCCATTATACAAGATCTTAACATGTCTTCTAGGGTTTGCATGATTCGCTCAGACTGGCCATCTGTCTGAGGGTGGTAGGCTATACTCAACTTAATTTTAGTTCCCAAAGTCTCTTGCAACTTCTGCCAAAATCTCGAAAAAAACCTAGGGTCTCGGTCGGAAACAATACTTACTGGAATTTCATGCAACCTTACTATCTTGTCCAAATAAAGTTTGGCCAATTTCTCTAAAGGATACTTCATGTTCACTGGTAGGAAGTGAGCAGACTTAGTGAGTCGGTCAATCACTACCCAAATGGCATCGTGACCCTTTTGACTCCTTGGCAGACCAGTGACAAAATCCATGGTAATATGCTCCCATTTCCATTCGGGGATTTCTAAAGGTTGTAAAAGTCCTGAGGGTTTTTGGTGTTCAGCTTTAACCTGTTGACAAGTAAGACAGGTCTGCACATATTTGGCTACATCTTTCTTCAATCCATCCCACCAGTACAATCCTCTCAAATCTTGGTACATCTTATTATACTTAGACCGATATGCTTCTTCCAAAATCCCTTTCTTTAATACCTCATCGTTCGGCACTACTATCCTTTCTCGGAACCTCAATACACCTTCTGGCCCTGTCTTAAAGTCCTAGGTCTCCCCTTTCTGAACTTTCTCCAGAAATTTCTGCACTACGGGATCTTTTGACTGTGCTTCCTTGATCCGTTCCAATAATGGAGACCTTAGTTCCACATTCCCAAAAATGACCTTTTGCGTCCCTAAATAAGGTTTCCACTCACTCACTTGCTCCAACATTTCCCATTCTTTCACTATTAACCCCGCTACTTGAGCCTTGCGACTTAACGCATCAGCCACGACATTTGCCTTTTCAGGGTGATATTTTATTGAGCAATCATAGTCTTCTAGGAACTCTACCCACCTCCTTTGTCTCAAATTCAACTCCTTTTGAGAGAACAAATACTTTATGCTCTTGTGGTCCGTGAACACCTCAAAAGTTACTCCATATAAATAATGTCTCCACTTTTTCAAAGCAAAGATTACCACCGCCAACTCTAGATCATGTGTCGGGTAGTTCTGTTCATGAGGCTTCAACTTCCTAGAGGCATATGCTATGACTTTTCCATTTTGCATCAAAACACAACCTAATCCGTCCTTAGAGGCATCTGAATACACTACAAATCCTTCTTTGCCATCAGGTAAAGTCAAAATTGGTGCCTCAGTCAACCGCTTCTTCAACTCTTGAAACCTCTCTTCACACTTAGGGCTCCAAATGAATTTTCCATGTTTCCTAGTCAAGTCGGTCAAAGGCCCAGTGATTCTTGAGAAATCCTGAATGAATCGATGATAGTAACCAGCCAATCCTAAGAAACTTCTAATCTCAGTCGGATTCTCAGGCTGTTTCCAATTAGTAATCGCTTCCACTTTAACTAGGTCAACTGCAATTCCATCCTTAGAAATTTTATACCCTAGAAAAGATACATCCTCCAACCAAAATTCACACTTACTGAACTTGGCAAACAACTTGTGTTCTCGGAGGGTTTGTAGTACAATCCTTAGATGTTCGGCATGATCCTCTTGGGTTTTGGAATACACAAGTATATCATCAATAAAAATCACAACAAATCGATCCAAGTAGGGCTTAAATACCCGTTGCATCAAATCCATGAATGCAGCCGGAGCATAAGTCAATCCAAAGGGCATCACTACAAACTCAAAGTGGCCGTACCTCAAATTAAATGCCGTTTTCGTTACATCCTCTTTTCTAATTCTCAACTGGTAGTACCCTTGTCTAAGATCTAATTTGGAGAATACCACTGACCCTTGTAACTGATCAAACAATTCATCAATGAGTGGTAAGGGATACTTGTTCTTGATTGTCACATCATTCAACCCCCGATAGTCTATACACAGCCTTAGACTACCATATTTCTTTTTAACAAATAGAACCGGTGCCCCCCACGGAGAATCACTTTCTCTAATGAATCCTCATTCCAAAAGATCTTGTAACTGTATCTTCAACTCTTTAAGTTCAGCCGGAGCCATTCTATAGGGAGTTTTAGAAATTGTCGCCGTTCGAGGCATTAGATCAATCTTAAACTCTACTGCCCGCTCAGGAGGCAAAGACTCCAATTCCTCGGGAAATACATCAGGAAAATCCTTAACAACCGGCATGTCTTCCAAATTCACCTTATTGTTCGGAGGGTTTATAAGGAAAGCCAAATACCCTTGGGCCCCCTTATTCAGAAGTTTTCTAGCCCTAATCCCAGAAATAAGAGCTGATGAAGCTCATCTTCCCTTAACATCCAACCTCAAAGTTGCTTCCCCCGGAATACAAAATTCCACTACTTTCAACCTACAGTCCACTTTGGCATGGTGTTTGGCTAAACAATCCATCCCAATGATCACACATCATGCCCCTTAATGTCCAAACTCACCAAATCAACCTTTAGCTTTCTCTCTCCGATCCATACTTCACAGTCTTTATACACCAGACTAGTAATTAGACTTTTATCCCCCGTTGGTGTTCTAACCTCTAGGTCAAAGGGTAACCTAACAGGTTTTATATCTATACCACAGATAAATGCGGGATTAACAAATGAATGCGATGCACCAGGATCAATTAAAACTCTAGCTAAGCGGTGGAAAATGGGAATAGTACCTTCGACCACTTTAGTCGAGTCAGGTACTTCTTGATGATCCAGGGCATATACTCGAGCTGGCACTCTCGTTCCATTTTTCACCGCACTAGCTTGACTCTGGTTCGATCTCTGGGTCCCACTTCGCTCTCGGAATTGGGGACAGGTAGATATCTGGTGTTCAGAGCTACCACACCTCAAACACTTTCCTTGTTTCTTCCAACATTCATTGGCGGTGTGGTTTGGCCTCCCACAGTATCCACAGGTAAGACCGGAGTTGGAGGCCTAACTCCCTTGTGGAGCACTTCTTGTTGGCCCTCTACCACTAACGGACCCTCGGGATGTCCCTCCTTGGGAAAAGGTTCCCCTTGAAGTTCCTGAGGCGCTAACTCCACTCGAGCCTCTCCCAAATTTGGAAGGTGGAGCACTTAAATCCATAGGGCCCCGACTACTAGAAGGGGCACTTCTCTTCCTAGCATAAAAAGTATTCAACTGAGCCTTGGCAGTCTCGATCCTCTGGGCCTTTTCTATGGCCTCACTAAAGCTGTTAATCTGAGCTGCTGCCAACCCCTCTTGGATCTCCAAGTTCAAACCCTGGACGAAGCGTCTAATTCTTCTTTGATCCATGGCCACCAATTTTGGGGCAAACTTAGATAGTTTAGTGAACTGCGCCTCATAGTCCGCGACGCTTAAGAGACCCTGACGACACTTAATGAAATCATCTTCCCTCTTTTCTTGTACCATAGGAGGGAGAAACTTAGCATAGAACTCCCTAGTAAAATTCTCCCAAATCCTAGGAGTCTGGTCCCTATCCCACTTGGCCCTAACCATGTTCCACCAAGACTTGGCCGCTCCCTCAAATTGAAAAGCGGTAAAAGATACCCGCCTTTTCTCCGTATAATTCAAAGTACCGAAAATATCCGTAATACGGTCCAGCCACCCCTCAGCGGCCTCCGAATCGGGTCCCCCAAAGAACTTGGGTGGGGCAAATTTTTGAAAGCGTTCTAAAGCCCTGTCTTCACCACCCTTATGGCCCCTAGGTTGATTCACTGGCCCCTGACCTTGTTGGTCCACTAGACGAGCCAAGATGCCCATAATCTGATTTATGGCTGTCCCCACTTGCTCCCCAAAATCCACTCATTGTCCCTGACCTTCTCCCTGTCCCTGACCTAATCCTCGTCCTCGACCTTGGTCAACTGCCGACTCTCAGTCGTCACCCTCATTTTGGGGCTGTCTTGCCCCATGCCCTCGTCCTCAACCTCTACCTCGGTCTCGGTCTCGTCTACCATCCATGATTTCTATAGTAGGTAGGCATAAATAAGTACGAAAGTGAATTAAAACAAAATAAAATACTACAGAACAAGGTGAAATAAAATAAAGAAAAATATAATGGAATAACACCAATTAAAATAAGTGATTTTAAAATTAAATTGTGGAACAAACAAGAGGATTTTCTAAAATTAACCCAAATTTTCATACATATATAATAGAGGAAGTCAAGTACAGTACGGTGGCATACTTACTACAAAAGAGTACACAAAAGTTGCCTTCACGGCGGCCAATTTACCACACAAAATACAGCAGTGAAAGCAGTAAGTAAATATGCACCCATAGAGACGAGAATCTTTCTAGAAGTTTCTCCTTACAAAAGGGTTAATAAAATTCTAAAACTTTAGTACTACTACCCTAATCCTCAGCAGGACCACCAAGAGGGGTCTCTTCAGACGGGTTCTCCTCCTCAGACTCGACCTTCTCAGAGGGGTCGTCCTCCATCAGTATGTCCTCATAGGGCTCCTCCTCCGAAGAGTCCTCCCCTATAGATCTCTCAAGAAAAGCGTCCGCATTCACTTCGGCCATAGTATCCTCTAGAGCAGTGGCGTCAGCCCTAATCCTCGCGGTCCGATCATGGACCTCATCAGTCATCCTAGCAAGTTGGGTCCGGAACCTCTGGACCTGATCACGAGCAGCCCTAGTCCTATCACGCTCCTCATCGATCCGGGCCTCTAGTAGCTTGACCCGAGCCTCTAAATCTCGAATCCGACCCTGACGATAGTTCATGACATCCATCGCAGCAGCTATCTCTTCCTGAAGATCCCTAATAGTATCAAGCAACTCCTCACGCTCATCATCAATGGATAACACCACAGCATTAGGATAGGATTATCTCCTCCTACACGCACAACCTCCTCTTCCCCGACGTGGGGTAAACAGAAGCCAGGTTCTATCATCCCCCGTCACCCTATACCGAACGGGCCTAGCTGGTAACTCGTGACCATTAGTATCCTATCCGTTAGCTCCCGGAGCACCACTACCGCTCGCCATACCTACAAACAATCCAAAACTTTACTAAAATATCAAACTTAGAGTACAAGAAACCATTCTAAAAAGAACTTTTCAAATTTTCCTTTATAGACCTCTAACCTAGGCTCTGATACCACCTGTAACAGCCCCACCTCCCCCTAAGGCTAACCAAAGGGGTTGACGGGCTGCCTGCCTGGTTCTCTCGCCAGGACTCTAGCATTCAAATAAACTAACTCTAATGAAATAAACTAAAATTCACGTCTTTAATGATTTTGGAAACTATAAAATAACGATTAAACTTAAAGTACAATAATCAACTCAAAACACTTAAAACCTCGAGCCATAGTTTAATATATTCCCATTAATACGAAATATTCAAAACCAAAAGAATATACAATTCGTTTCTTCATACTCGAGACAAAAGCCAAAATACAGTGCTAGACCTAACTAGGTCTCTGGATTCTCGTCACCTGTTAAGGAAAAACAAAGGGGAACGGGGGTGAGTTAAAAGCTCGTGAATTTTCAAAAGTCATGCACATGCATATAAATGGTAAATTAATAGGCGGTACCAAAAACACATGAAGCAAATAAATTAAACACGCAAGTAGGATACGTTGGCTCTTAGGGTAGTCGACACTCCGTCGATCTTCAATCCATGTAGACGACTCTTCACGCAAAACTCCTTCCACCAAACTCCCTCTACCAGGCCTGCACGCCAAATACTTAAACACTTAAGCACTTAACCACTCAAGAGACGCGTCCAAGAGTGGTTATATAACACTTTTCTTCTCCAAATTGTAATACAGGCAAAAACACTTAGGTCACCAACTCTACATAGAAAGGAGCAATAAAGTATACTTTCCTTTTAGCGAGCGGTTCAACAATTTCAGATTCCACATTTTAAACACGTAAAATGTCACGAAGCACGTTCACGCACAAAGCATTTAACATGCATTGGAAACTCACCTACAAAGTAGGGGTCGGAATCCAAATTTTGGTCAAATACCAAATCAGCACATCGCCCTAAAATAATTAGAAGAGAACGAAGATGAGTTTTCTAGTTAATCGACCAAACTTAATCTAAGAACAAGTCAGTTCGATGAACTTTCATTTTGAGCTGAAATCTTTGAAAAATCGTAACTTGAGCTATACAAGTCCAAATTGCACAAGGTTGGTACTGTTGGAAACCTCTTTTAAATTTATAAAACTTTGTAGAAGACATCCAGTTAAAATTCTGGACAGAAACTGCCCAAATTTTTGATTAACAAACTACTACAGTACTGAAACATAACATAACAGGTTGGCCGACCAGACAAATTTTAAAATTCAACAAACATTATAGAAAACGAATTGGCCTCTAAAATTTTCACAGTTTAAATCAATAAGTAAGAAGTTTCAAATGCCACTGACGACACTCAAATCTGACTCTTGAGCAAGAAATTTTAGCAGTTCAAACATGGCTGGTTCAAAAACCTGCATTTTCTGAAATCCAGTTTTATAGGGTAACATTTGGAGCTTCTTTTGAGTGACGAATTCTTACTCAAAAATTACCAAATTTGGTACAATAATACTTCCTTATATAAGCTAGGTTCATACCAAAATTCAACAAAAAATTTGAATGGTAAGACAGTTTTTACTTGCCCAAAATGATTTGGACAACACTTGAACATTCCTGCAAATTTCACTCCCTTTCTTATCATTACCTTTAACACATCCAAATCACTACCGATTGACCCCATTTTCGAACCTAAGCTAATATTAACCTTCCTTAACACAATAATGATCAAATTTGATACAATTTTAGCTCAAAACTTGTGACAGCCCCACCTCTCCCAAGGGCGAACCCAAGGGTATCAGCGGACTGTCTGCCCAACTCTCGCCAGGACTCACTACAAACCCTCAATCATATTACAGACTTCAAATAATCACACTTCAAGATCTCTAAAATAATAATACAAGCATTTATTCTTATAATTCTTAATTGAGGTCCAACAATATATGATAGTTAACTTACAAAAGTAAATCCTCAATAATGTCTATTAAAATTCCGATAACATCAATTTTAGGTACAATAAACCATTAACTTCACAATTTAAAATTAAGCCTATACAAAATTATGAAAATCCTACCCAAGTAACTAGATCCTCGATCTACGTTCCCTACTCCAAGACCTGTTAAGGAAAACAAACTGGGGTGAGCTAACGCTCAGTGGGGCCAAGGAAAGGCATGCAAACACATAATCAAGCAAGTAGGAAAGCCGGTAAATTCAGATATAAAAGCATGTAAATCAAACAATCACTTGTACAATTGCAACTTTCACCAGGAGACCGTATTCCCAAGGAATCACTACTCGAGGGCTCACATTAGACAAAAGTCTTGGAGCTGGGTTCGGAGAACGCTCTTCGAGCCTCTCTATCTACAGTGAATATGCGCAAGCACCGTGAGCACTTCATACAGGAAAAATACACAGTAACAGGTAAGGATACAGGGCTCTCAGGAGCCAGTTTCCACGGTTAAGCAGTTGAGTCCATTCCCTCCCATATGTTGACTCTCCGTCAACTTAGCAAAGGTAAAGTCCGTAGAATCTCCATTTAGTACAACCTCCGTCCAACAGTTCACCCTCTCGGGCCCGAAACCAAACAGGTAAGTATAAAAGGTAAAGCTACAATGAGCAATACCGAGCAAGACGTCTTCAATAGGTCAACCTCAAAGAACAGTACCTAAGGTTCACCAAGCTTCCCGACCAAGCCCTTGCCAGCTCGGGTCCCAAGGATCCCCAAGAGGTTTGGGCGTCCCCATATATAACTTTTAAGTCGATGGATTATTCCAATCGACATTCAGTTCCAGTCAAGTCAAGTAACAGTCATGTACATGCAAGTCAAGTAAAAGAGGACGAGCGCGATAAAGTACACTCTCGCCTCAACAGTTTACATTCAAATAAACATGTCAGGTACTTCAACAATTCATGCACTTGACACTCACCGAAGTCAAGAGTCTAAGGCAAAAGCACGCAAGATCAATTGAGTTTTTCGGGATCTTCTCGATCACTTGAGACAAATATGAGTATTTTAATTCAAGTCACTAGAATAATATTTGATAGATGTCATTAAAAATGTCTCAACGAGACTCAAGTCAAGTTCAATAAATTTCCATGTTGAGCTGAAATATTTGAAAATCGTAAATCGGGTTTTACAAGTCAGAATTTTGCACACTTGGTACCGTTCGAAACCCCTTGAAAATTTCTACAACTTTTTAGAAGACACCCAATTAAAATTCTGGACGGAATTTGTCCAGATTTTCGAGAAACAGGAGGCTACAGTATCAAAATAGGGCATATCAGATTGGTCGACCAGCCCACTTTGAAAGTTCACCAAAAATTACAGAAAATGAATTGGCCTCTAAAATTCACACGGTTTAAATTACTATGTAAGAAGTTTCAAACGCCATCAACGGAACTCAATTCCGATGCTCGAGCAAGAAATTAAAGCAGTTCAAATAGAGGGGGTTCAAAAATCTGAAATTTCTGTTTTCCAGTTTTGCAGGGCATATTTCTAGGCTATATTTGAGTGACGAATTCTACTTCAAAAATCACCAAATATGGTACACTAATACTTTCATATATCAACTAGATTCATACCAAAATTAAACTTAAAAATCGATTGGTAAAGCCGTTTTCTATGCGCCCAAACTAGACCGGTTCGCATTTGTTCAAACCTGCAAATTGCACCTACATCTTCTTATCACCATCATTAACACATCTAATCACTTCTGATTAGCCTCAAATTCGAACCTAAGCTGGTATTAGTCTTTCTTAACCTAATGATGATCAAAAATGATCGCAACTTTCATCAAAAACTATCACAAAACAACTCCATGAAATCGGGCAGCATGCTGTCCCAATTTTCCAGAATTCTTGCCTCAACATATCACTCATTTGTGCTAGGATTTTCAAAGGGCTTTTGTGGGGAAAATTTAACCACTTAACCTTCAACATATAAATCTCATATTAAGCCTTCAATTTGACCAAAATCTCAGCCACAAAATTAAGGAAAAATCAGAAAATTTCAAGCCCTAATTTTCTCTCTCTCTAGCCGAATTACCTTGAGGTTTTCTTTCAACTTTTTAGCAACCAAAATTAAATATAATGCACTTATATAACACCATTTAACCATCTAGCAAACAAATGCACATATTTAGTGGGAATTCCAAGAGCCCACAACTTCTCCATAATCATCAAATTCAACATAATAAAGCTCAACAACACAAACATCATAATCATCATCCATCAAGGTTCTAAGAACCTATCAACCACCCAAATCCTAACTTTTCATGCTTGAAATTGGAAGAAAAATGGACAAGGGTAAAGGTAGTAGAATGTTACCTCTCCTTAGGTTAGCAAGACACCAAGAAAAATGCAAGCTTGAGCCCATAAAATCCTCTTCCTCAAGCTCCTTGTCCAAGCCCCAAGATTAAGCTCAACTTAGTGCTAAATTAATTGAGTTTTTTGTGAAGAAAATGGAAGAAATTTTTGATGGAAAAACTAGAGAAAGAGGAGGAGAGGAAGTCGGGTGAGAGAGGAAGAGAGGAGAGAGAGTTTTTGGCAATTTTTGAAGAAATTAAATGGGACAAGAAAGACAAGACACAACTTGTCTTTCAATCCCCAAAAGTCAAACTTTCAATAGTAAACTTAATTAACTTTTGGAGGGAAAATTAATTGGCTCTTTCGGCTTGAGATTAAGGAGTAAATCTCGATTAGGAGAGGGAAAAGAAATGGAATAAAATGGAAGTGAATTAGGGTGAATTATGTGGAGAAAGCAATGGCTAATTAAAATTCTAATCCAAGGAGGTTAATTCAACTTAAACTATAATTTCAAACCCCTAATTATAATCACTCTTTTTAATTCACCTCTAATCACTGAATAACATTTCTAACTTAATGTGATCATCCTTACATTCCAGTACAACTGATAAGTCAATATTTTGCATGTTTTTAATAGGTTTAATTATGTAGTTTTTGTGTGTTTTTGTCACTAAAAGGGCTAATGAACTAGGGTTTCTATTGAAATTCTACATTTTGTGGTTTAAATAGAAAAGTGCATTTTTGTGGATTAATGTGGTGAAATTTCATGTTTTTGTTGGATTGCTTGTCCAGTTATCAAATGAGGACAAAATGAGAAGAAATTTCCAAAAAGAAGCTTGGAAGAAAAGTTGGAAATTGAAATATCCAAAGTGGAAGAAATTTCAAATTGAAAAATGCAAAATGCAATTGGAATATCAAGGAATCAAAGGGATAAAAGTCGGAGCAATTAATGCGCCAATTTCACGACAAAAAGCTCGGAATTTACAAGTTTCAAGTGGAGTCGCGAGGCAAAACGCGAACCAACAAGTGGAAGAAATGATTAGCTCGCGAATCCCTCTCAGCGGAAGCAGGGTAGCTGATCCGTGATGTGATCCGCGAGCCTCTGCCTCGCGGATCGTCAGAAAATGACAGCTGCAAGTTGCAGCCGAATTCCAGTTTTCCAGCTCAATTTTCAAACGAATTTCAATGAAAGCTGCGTGAAGAATCTTGTGATGTTGAAGAAACAACTCATAGCAAATTCAAAACACAATTTGCTTCAACATTACAACTCATTTGATGTTGAAATTCAATGGATTAAATGCATGAAGACAAGAGATTCAAGAAGCCAATTTCTTTGACTTTTCAAAGCCAAACTTTTCTTGTATTCACATGATAAAGTCTTGGAAGTTTATGGATGAATTCATCTATAAATAGGACCTCTTGTAAACATTTGAAAAAGAGATTAGAGAGAGAGGTAGAGATGTAGAGAATAGGCATGTAGTCTTCACTAGTTCATTAGTTTAGTAGTATAGTTAGTAGTAGTATGTTTAGTTAAGCCTCTCAAATCCTAGAGTGAGGATGAACTTGTTGTGGTTGTGATTATGAAATAGTAGAATTATTTATGTCCTCCATGATTTTCCTAGTTTAAGACTTGTGCTTATGCTTTATGGTTGATTAGCTACCAACTATAATTGATTTGATGTTGATGAGTAATGAAAAACTTGCCTTCAATAAGATCTAAGATCTTAAACACTAACTTATATTCTCACGAAAGTAGTGAATATAGTTGGTTGGTTTTGGTTTTATACTATAACTTCATTGAGCTTATTTACTTGTTTCTCTCTTTTCTCTATGAAAATAGGTCAAGGAAGATTCCGAGTTAAGGAATTGGCGAAAGCGATTCCGAGTGACTTGCTCATCTTAAGTGAGAGCTTGCACTACACATGACCATTGACGAAAGTGATGGCATAAAAAAGGAAGTTATACCTTAGCACATCATTGGAGAAGGGACGTAATTAACTTGACGAACTTCTAATCTAACTTAACAAGGGATTCTAAAGTTCTAGGATCTTAACTCTTTACTTGCTTTCTTGTTATTTCCTTCCTACCGCCAATTGGATGTCTTCGACACCTAGCGGTCGGTTTTAATTGCTTATTCCTTTTCCTTAGGTCGGTTCACCGCCTTCTCCCTTTATATTTACTTGTGACAGTCTAAATAATAGAGGAGTTTGAAAATCACCGGTACTTGACACTCTTTCTCGTGGGATCGACACCTTATTTCCCTATACTCAATAAACGATCCGTATACTTGCGGTAATATAGGGTTATAAGGTTATTTAAAATTTGAGGAGTAAAGAAAATCTCTATCAACAACTTAACTCGTTGCCCGAATTTCTACCTCGGAAAACGTGTTTTTTCTCATTTTCTGTGTAATTGATACAAAAAGGGCAAATTTTAAAATAAGATGAATGGAATGTTGAAAATCTACCTGAAAAATAAATATAGAGCTAAATTAAGTTTTTCTCAAATGAAATAAATTAAACAAATAAATAAATAAATTGAATTTTCATTTAAATTTTCCAAAAACTCGTTTAAATGTAATTTTAAAATAATTGAACGAATTAATAACAATAATAACATTATTTAAAATAATAGTTATTAACATTATTTAAAATAAATTTTTGAGGCCCTCACATTCTTCCCTCCTTAAAAGAATTTCGTCCTCGAAATTCATGCTTAAAATAATGCTTGGTATTTCCTCCAAATTTCTTCCTCTAATCCTCAAGCTACTTCCTCGACACCTTGGTTCATCCACAATAATTTTCAATAAAGGAATTTGCTTGTTCCTCAAAATTTTCACCTTGCTAAACAAATAATTCTGAATACTCTTGCATTTCTTCTTCCACTTCCCAAGTCGCCTCCTCGACGTCATGACTTTCCAGAGAATCTTAACCAAGGAGATTTTCTTAGTTCTCAAGTCCTTTATTTTTCTATTTTGGAATTTTCTTAGAAGTTACCTTGATCACCTAAGGCGATTACACTCAATGACCACCACACACGGACCATCTCCAATTAATTCCCTTAAACCATCACAGAGCTCAATTGAAAAGGGAGATCCACACTCTTAAACAACTACTGTAACGCCTAAAGAGGAGATTAAAGTTTTGAAAACCATCATTTAAAAGAGGACTTAAAACTATAAGAGATCTCATTTTTCATCTACGAATTCAAACTCAGATCAAATCGGCATTTTCAAAGTAAAGTTAAAAGTTTTAAAAGAACATTTTTTTTTTCAAACCAGAAAATTCCAATTTTGCATATCCACAAATTGAAAAATTACCAGTTGTTTACCACTGGAAAATAGGCTCAAAGTACTACAACTGTTCAAAAGACGTTTTCTCAAAACTCAATTTGTAAATAGACAAACTTGACCTCAAGTGATAACTTTCGCAAGTAAAAAAACAGATCAAGTCTGACATTTTAGTGAATTCTAAAAACTATTGGTACTTATGGAGATTGAGCAAAATCTAAAGTTTACAAGGTTGAAAAGTTCTTGTCTAGTTTCAAATCTAACATACAAAACCCAAATTAAAAATTTTTTTTTTCACCGCGATGTCAAAATTTTCTAAAATTGTAAAATACTCCCTAAGGAGATATCTAGCAAAACGAAGTTCAAGAAATTATCCCTTTTAACTTCTAAACTCACATTTAAAAGTCAACATTGAACAAAAATTGTTGAGCAATATTTCACCAAAGATTTGTAAGAAAATGGGACTAAAAGTAGTTGAAAGGATTCGGCCAGTAGGGGGGGTATTTCTAGAGATTCTACCAAGATTCTCACATCAATCTCATGAAATAACCATAATACATAATAATCAACATATATCAGGCTATTAATCATCAAGATTCACCAACATGTTGACATCACAAAACATGAAAAATCTTCAAGTCATCTAACCGAGTACTCGGGCTTTCAAGAGATCCTTTCAATAGCCTAAACTCATCTAGCCCTAAATCATTAGATTTAAGTCGTAAAACTTATAGGTCTACCAAGTTCAAACTCTTCCCGCTAGTATAGTCTCAACCCTAGCCAAAGTAAGTCGTAAACCTCCAAGATTCGCCACAAGATTTACCTTTCTCTCGAACTTGGTCAGTGGCAAGTAAAGTTGGATGAAGTAATGGTCTTGAAGCAAAATTTATGAAAGAATAGATGAAATATTTCTTCTCTATTTGCAGCTTGAATAACCGGCTAGAGAAGAGTAAATAGCGAAGAAAATTGCTGAAAAATCTCGTCTCTCTCATCTCTATAAGGCTAGTTACAAGGAAGGAGGAGAATAGAGTTTCATGTTGGTGATTTTCTCGAAAGATAAAAGAATGAATAAAGATAAAATATGAAGCAAGACTCTCTTTTCTCTCTCTAGTTGTTTTCTTGCGAAATCAAAATAAAATGGTAGAATGAAGAGTAATTAAAGTTTTGTAAAGAAGGAGTGGCGGAGGTGATACCAATTGTTACCCTTCCATTGCTCGAGACTCTAATGAAATCTTATCTCATTCACTAGTTTGCCTCTTTCACACTTAACTCCCTTTAACTCCAATAAAAGGCAACATACACTCCACGAATTATCTCTTTACCCTCATTCACTAACCCTAAACTTCGGCTCTTGATTCTCTCCCCTGTTTTGGGGGTTGCCTTGACCCACGCCCTCGTCCTCGACCTCGATCTCAGTTTCGGCCTCGCCTACCTTCCATAATCTTGATAGAAGGTAGACATAAAATAAATGCAAAAATACAATAAAATACACTAGACCAAGGTAAAATAGAATAAAAGGGAATGTAATGAATTAACACAAAATAGAATAAGCAATTTAGCAAATTAAATTTTGGAATGAACAAGAGAATTTTCTAGAATCGACCAACTTTCATACATATATATATCGAGAGAATCAAGTACGTGATGGTGGCATATTTTATGCAAAAGAACATACTAAAAGTCGCTTGCACGGCCATATTACCACACAAAAACACAACAGAGAAAGCGGTAAATAAGCATGCACCCACCGAGACGAGAATCGCCCTGGTGGTTTCTCTTTACAAAAAGGTTACAAAATATACTACACGCAGATGCCACAAAATACAAATAGTCATGTAGTCACAAGCATAGGCCTCACAAGCCTCACCCCATCTAATCCACTTACAAAACATTCAAAAGACTAAGACCTTCATAGCCTAGTTCGCAACTGAATTTTCACCCTACATCTAGGAGGATTTAAGACCAAACGATATCAACATTTGGTTGTACTAATCATTACATCAAGTACCAAGTTCAAAACTCCTAGCATAGATATAACTCTAGGTTTTACGACAGTTCCTTATTTGGTATTCGAGGCTTCCACACCTTAAACATGCTCCCATCTTTCTCCAACACTCATCTGTAGGATGAGATTTTTGACAGAAATGACACTTTGCAGCTCTGAGTCGCCATGCAAGAGGTCCACTAGATTTTAGTTTCCTTCCTTTACCTTCAGCAGCGTGTTCATCTTGGTTAATCTCTTTACGCTTCCCTTTAACATTAAGAGAGCTTCCCAACTGATTTCTAATTTGAGTGTTAGGAGTATCTCGAAATTCAATTTGGGTAGTTGAGTGCACCATATCAAATTTATGTTGCATCTCCTCTAGTATGGCTTCATATTTCTTCTTCATTTCCACATACTTGCTTATTAGCTCAATCTTTTCCTTATATTCTTGTTCCCATCGTCCTTCCCAATATTTAGCAAGTTCCGTCTGAAATCCTAAGTCCTTTCAAAGAGCCTCTACGTCTTCGTGTGAATCCTCCAAGTTCGCCATGTCACAGATTCCTTTTACGCCAGAGTTTAACCTACTAAGGAAACCAAAATTGCAAGTTTAATATTTAATCACAATAGAGCTCTAACCATTTAAAGCTCAACTCTTTGAAATCCAATATAAGGACTCTTATGAACTCGTGAATACGAATCGTGTCTTTTGCTTGTCTAACTCTATATTCGAGATCATTATCCTTAAAATATCCCAAATAAATCTTTAACCAAGGCTCTGATACCACCTGTGACAGCCCTACCCCTCCTAAGGGCGAACCCAAGGGTATCAGCGGACTGTCTGCCCAGCTCTCGCCAGGACTCACTACAAACCCTCAATCATATTACAGACTTCAAATAATCACACTTCAAGATCTCTAAAATAATAATACAAGCATTTATTCTTATAATCCTTAATTGAGGTCCAACAATATATGATAGTTAACTTACAAAAGTAAATCCTCAATAATGTCTATTAAAATTCCGATAACATCAATTTTAGGTACAATAAACCATTAACTTCACAATTTAATATTAAGGCTATACAAAATTATGAAAATCCTACCCAAGTAACTAGATCCTCGATCTACGTTCCCCACTCCGAGACCTGTTAAGGAAACAAACTGGGGTGAGCTAATGCTCAGTGAGGCCAAGGAAAGGCATGCAAACACATAATCAAGCAAGTAGGAAAGCCGGTAAATTCAGATATAAAAGCATGTAAATCAAACAATCACTTGTACTATTGCAACTTTCACCAGGAGACCGTATTCCCAAGGAATCACTACTCGAGGGCTCACATTAGACAAAAGTCTTGGAGTTAGGTTCGGAGAACGATCTTCTAGCCTCTCTATCTACAGTGAATATGTGCAAGCACCGTGAGCACTTCATACAGGAAAAATACACAGTAACAGGTAAGGATACAGGGCTCTCAGGAGCCAGTTTCCACGGTTAAGCAGTTGAGTCCATTCCCTCCCATATGTTGACTCTCCATCAACTTAGCAAAGGTAAAGTCCGTAGAATCTCCACTTAGTACAACCTCCGTCCAACAGTTCACCTTCTCGGGCTCGAAACCAAACAAGTAAGTATAAAAGGTAATGCTACAACGAGCAATACCGAGCAAGACGTCTTCAATAGGTCAAGCTCAAAGAACAGTACCTAAGGTTCACCAAGCTTCCCGACCAAGCCCTTGCCGGCTCGGGTCCCAAGGATCCCCAAGAGGTTTGGGTGTCCCCATATATAACTTTAAAGTCGATGGATTATTCCAATCGACATTCAGTTCCAGTCAAGTCAAGTAACAGTCATGTACATGCAAGTCAAGTAAAAGAGGACGAGCGCGATAAAGTACACTCTCACCTCAACAGTTTACATTCAAATAAACATGTCAGGTAATTCAACAATTCATGCACTTGACACTTACCGAAATCAAGAGTCTAAGGCAAAAGCACGCAAGATCAATTGAGTTTTTCGGGATCTTCTCGATCACTTGAGACAAATATGAGTATTTTAATTCAAGCCACTAGAATAATATTTGATAGATGTCTTTAAAAATGTCTCAATAACACTCAAGTCAAGTTCAATAAACTTCCATGTTGAGCTGAAATATTTGAAAAATCGTAACTCGGGTTCTACAAGTCAGAATTTTGTACACTTGGTACCATTGGAAACCTCTTGAAAATTTCTACAACTTCGTAGAAGACACCCAATTAAAATTCTGGACGGAATTTGTCCAGATTTTTGAGAAACAGGAGGCTACAGTATCAAAACAGGGCATATCAGATTGGTCGACCAGCCCACTTTGAAAGTTCACCAAAAATTACAGAAAAGGAATTGGCCTCTAAAATTCATACGGTTTAAATTTCTATGTAAGAAGTTTCAAACGCCACCAACAGAACTCAATTTCGACGCTCGAGCAAGAAATTAAAGCAATTCAAACAGAGGGGGTTCAAAAATCTGAAATTTCTGTTTTCCAGTTTTGCATGGCCTATTTCTAGGCTATATTTGAGTGACGAATTCTACTTCAAAAATCACCAAATATGGTACACTAATACTTTCATATGTCAACTCGATTCATACCAAAATTAAACTTAAAAATCGATTGGTAAGGCTGTTTTCTACGCGCCCAAACTAGACCGGTTCGCATTTGTTCAAACCTGCAAATTGCACCTACATCTTCTTATCACCATCATTAACACATCTAATCACTTCCCATTAGCCTCAAATTCGAACCTAAGCTGGTATTAGTCTTTCTTAACCTAATGATGATAAAAAATGATCACAACTTTCATCAAAAACTATCACAAAACAACTCCATGAAATCGGGCAGCATGCTGTCCCAATTTTCCAGAATTCTTGCCTCAACTTATCACTCATTTGTGCTAGGATTTTCAAAGGGCTTTTGTGGGGAAAATTTAACCACTTAACCTTCAACATATAAATCTCATATTAAGCCTTCAATTTGACCAAAATCTCAGCCACAAAATTAAGGAAAAATCAGAAAATTTCAAGCCCTAATTTTCTATCTCTCTAGCCGAATTTCCTTGAGGTTTTCTTTCAACTTTTTAGCAACCAAAATTAAATATAATGCACTTGTATAACACCATTTAACCATCTAGCAAACAAATGCACATATTTAGTGGGAATTCCAAGAGCCCACAACTTCTCCATAATCATCAAATTCAACATAATAAAGCTCAACATCACAAACATCATAATCATCATCCATCAAGGTTCTAAGAACCTATCAACCACCCAAATCCTAACTTTTCATGCTTGAAATTGGAAGAAAAATGGACAAGGGTGAAGGTAGTAGAATGTTACCTCTCGTTAGGTTAGCAAGACACCCAGAAAAATGCAAGCTTGAACCCATAAAATCCTTTTCCTCAAGCTCCTTGTCCAAGCCCCAAGATTAAGCTCAACTTAGTGCTAGATTAATTGAGTTTTTAGTGAAGAAAATGGAAGAAATTTTTGATGGAAAAACTAGAGAAAGAGGAGGAGAGGAAGTCGGGTGAGAGAGGAAGAGAGGAGAGAGAGTTTTTGGCAATTTTTGAAGAAATTAAATGGGACAAGAAAGACAAGACACAACTTGTCTTTCAATCCCCAAAAGTCAAACTTTAAATAGTAAACTTAATTAACTTTTGGAGGGAAATTAATTGGCTCTTTCGGCTTGAGATTAAGGAGTAAATCTTGATTAGGAGAGGGAAAAGAAATGGAATAAAATGGAAGTGAATTAGGGTGAATTATGTGGAGAAAGCAATGGCTAATTAAAATTCTAATCCAAGGAGGTTAATTCAACTTAAACTATAATTTCAAACCCCTAATTATAATCACTCTTTTTAATTCACCTCTAATCACTGAATAACATTTCTAGCTTATGGGTGATCATCCTTACATTCCGGTACAACTTAACTCGTTGCCCGAATTTCTACCTCGAAAAACGTGTTTTTTCTCATTTTCTGTATAATTGATACAAAAAGGGCAAATTTTAAAATAAGATGAATGGAATGTTGAAAATCTACCTGAAAAATAAATATAGAGCTAAATTAAGTTTTTCTCAAAATGAAATAAATTAAACAAATAAATAAATAAATAAATTGAATTTTCATTTAAATTTTTCAAAAACTCGTTTAAATGTAATTTTAAAATAATTGAACGAATTAATAACAATAATAACATTATTTAAAATAAATTTTTGAGGCCCTCACAAAACTTAGCACTAAAACAGTCTCAAAAATCGGACAGCATGCCTGCCCAATTTCCAGTTTTCCTTGTTCCACTAAAACACCAATTTTGCTTAACCCTTGAAAGGATTTTATGTGGGGTAAATTAACAACTCAACCCTCACATTTAATCCTCACCATTAACCTTTAAGCTTGCCAAAATCACAGCCAAAATTTAAAAAGGAAAACAACAATTTTTCTTCCTCATTTTCTTCCTTTCCCAACCGGTTTTCCTTGAGATTTTTCCTCAAATTTTCAGCCACCATTTACATCATATATACTTACATTGCATCATTAATCATGTTAGAAATCATATTATCACAAGTGTGGGAGTCCAAGAGCTCACTCATTCAAACCAAGAGTCCAAGAGCCCACTCACAGGATTCACCACTCGGATAGTGGGAGATGATATCCAGTAAGGTCACTAGTTGGAATGTAACATTAGTAGTCGACTACATTAGGTTAATTGACGAGTGTCTTCAAGTTAACCTAATCTAAGGTTAATTCCGAAAACTAGAAAATTAATTAGTCATTGGGGAATTGGCACTTGTTCCTTATTCCCTGACTAATATGATATCAATGGTGAAATGATAATAATTACACGGTAATTTTTCATGAAAAGGTTAGGTCGAAATTCCCCTTGACCAATTCCAAATACTTGGATAGTTGTGATGTGTTGCTAGACACCGCTCACAATTTATAATTATGAATAATTAATTGTTGTAATTAATGATAAAAAAAAGGTGTTTATTTTATCTTATTCTTTTGAGAATTACAATTCATAATTATTACCAGTGTATTTGGAACCTATTGGATCATACGCTTAAAGATTGATTCTGGATTTAAATTGTGTGTCCAAGTAGGGACTTGGAAATAAATACTTCTGGGGTTTAATTATAAAGATAAGTAAATCCTGTGGCCATCTGACAGATAAGATAAAATGGTTATCTCTTATCTGTCAGATAACAGAAAGAATAGAATCTCATCAGATGTTATGGTGGGATTGAATCAAACCACCTGACTCTATCCTCCTCTCTTCTCTCTCTCCTATTAATATCATCAGATGTTACGATAGGTGGGTTAGTTGATCACTTCTGATAGTCAGAATACAGAGAGAGGTTAGGTATTCTGATACGTAGAGAGAAAACTCAGACAGTCTGAGAGCTTGAGTGAAAAAGAAAAGGCTAGCACCTGTTCTTTACTCACACACACACAGATCGTAGAGACGATCAGGCCAGAATCACTCTCACGTTGATTACAGTAGAGGCAGAACATCTGGACTGCTGCTTAGGGGATTCTCAGCCATCTCAATGAGTCAGAGGCATCGTCTGTTGGATTAAGGTAATACTCTAGAACCCCCTCGTGAAATCATATGTAGAACCTAGGGTGATTCCTGGTGGGAGTTGTGGCTAAAATTTTAATTTTTCGCTGTGCCTGATGCCCCATTTCCTAACAGTAGTATCAGAGCCATCTCTAGCGTTTACGTATGATTTTGTATATTATTGTTCATGGATTAATTTCTGTTTGGATGATATATGTATACGTGTGCAGAATTTTTGGATGAAAATTGCAGCTTTAATTTGATTAAAGTAGTTTTGCAATCTGGAAAATTTTATGTTGCAAAATTGTTGATTCTGTGACATGTTTTCCCACTTAAATGGTCTGTATAATTGTTGTTGTCAGATGATTTTTCTGTAGATTCTGTAGTAGTCAATCGTTGGCTACTGGAACAGCGAGTCACGACTCAGATTCGCGACGCGGATCCGCGAGCCTTACCTCGAGGATCAGGTTCACATCTCAGATCCGCATGGCTGATCCGTGAACTTCACCTCGCGGATGCTGATCGCATTTCAGAAACATGGTGGGATCCGCGAACTAGCTTCGCGGATCGATTCACTGATTCTGTTCGCAGCCCTCAGTTTCTGATCCGCGCACGACAAGGATCCGCAAGCTGTGGATCGTGGATCGGGCTCGCGGATCCTTTGCAGGGTCTTCAGAAGTTGATCCGCGCAGCATGGATCCGCAAACTGGATTCACGGATCTACTCGCGGATCCTTCTGGAAACAAAATTCTGTGAAATAAAATTTTTGAAAAACTGAGTTTTCAATTGCTGAAAATTTTCTGATTCTGATCCAAATTTTAATTGTTAAAATTTGCTGTGAATTTTTTTTTATTTCATGTTTTATTGGGTCAGGAATTGATTTGAAATTTAATTTGATTAATTCAAATTATATTCCAATTATTTTCTAATTTTGTTAGGAATTAAAATGACCTAATAAAATTATTTTTACCAAAATTTCCTGCACATGTATGGTCTTAAAATTTGTTTGGGATCTTGATATATATAAAATCCAAAAAATCCATGAATGATTGTTTTTCCATACTTTCATTTAATTTAAAATTGTTTAAATTTGTATGGATGCATGGTGGATGGTTGTGGATATAAACCCAATATGATTGTGGAATGGTTGAGTGGTTGTAATTTTATAAATAGGGCCTGCGTGTCCTGCCTTTCTCATTTCTCTAATTATAATTTCTTTCCTCATCTAATTTCCCCTGAATGTAACTCGGGGTTTCTGATATTCTATCTGTAATGTACTATAGCTAGGAATAGATGATAGAAAATTATGTTTTTTAGCATAGAAATTGTAAATTGGAAGATGAAGAAAGGAGCAGTGCAACCAGAAGGAGGAAATTTGTTTTAACCCTAGTCAACCATTAATTTCCCTAACGGACGGAGAAATTAATTTAAGAATATCCACAACCATCCACGTTTTACTTTATGCTATATTTATTTGTGAAATATTTATATGCATGATTGTTGATGAGACCGTCAAATGTTTTTCCAAAACTTCAAACTAAATTAAAAATGTTTTGGAAAAAGAAATAAATCCCTCAAATCTAATATTAAATCAAGTTTGCCTTCCATCATTATAATATAAAACAAAATGTGGTTATTAAGTGCTAGTTTGTTGGGATTCACCCAAGACTGCCTTACTTACAACATGTTTTTACCATAAGAAATGTTCTTGAGAATGATGGGTTTAATTTAACTAAAATTATGGTTTGTTGGGATTCACTCAAGACCATGAATTTTAGAGGCAAGGGTTAGGTTAATACATAAGATATAAAATCAAGAGTTGATACCTAACGGATTTAGAAATTACAAAGGGTTGTAATTGGTAAAGTACTTACCTATTAAGATTATTTTTTATTTGTTGGAATTCACTCAAGATCAAAAATAATTAAGACGGGATTCTAGCCACTATGGATTTTTTAGAAAATCTCGGATCAATTTTAGAGGGTAATTGATTTGAAAAAATAGTGGAAATAAAATCATAATTTTGGAAGTTTTTATGATTTTATTAAACAAAACTTTTTCTAATAAACTCTATCTTTATTTTGTTGTAGAATGAGTAACAATCTGAGCCTACGTTCCATTCTCACTGATTGTAAACTAAACGACACGAATTTTTTTGACTGGCATCGCAACGTCCTACTCGTTCTTACCCATGAAAAAATCAAGTATGTACTTGATGGGCCTATGCCTAATGAGCCCGAACCTAATGCACCTGCTACTGTTTAGAATGCTTACAAGAAGCATAAGGATAACAGTAGAACGGTTTCATGTATCATGATAGCCTCTATGACTCCTCAACTTCAGCAGCAGCATATGAACATTGGGCATATGAAATATTTCAACACCTGAGAGAGTTGTTTGAACAACAATCTAGGACGGTGAGATATGACACCTCCAAAGAACTGTTCAGGTGCAAAATGGCGAAGAGAGCACCTGTTGCTCCACACGTCTTGAAGATGATTGGACTAATTGAGAAATTAGCTGAATTGGGTTTCAAGATGGATCAAGAGCTAGATGTTGATTTAGTTCTTCAATCTCTGCCAGATTCTTTCTCTCAGTTCGTAATGAACTACCAGATGAATAATCTGCAGCACACATTACCTTAATTGTTGAATGTGCTGAAGACTGTTGAGAAAGAAATAAAAAAGGTGAAGGGTTCTACTGGAGTGCTTGTTGTTGTTTCATCCAGTAAAAGGAAGAGGCAAGGAAAGGGGCCTAAGAATCCCAATAACAAGCCTGCCAAGAAACCTAATAACAAGCCTGCCAAGAAACCCAAAAAGACTAAGGCAGACCAGTCCAAGGCAACCTGCTTCCATTGTGAACAAATTGGACATTGAAAGAGGAGCTGTAAGGCCTATCTGGAGAATCTAAAGCAAAAGAAGCATGGGAAAGCTTCATCAGCAGGTACATACATGATTGAGATTAATGTTTCTACTTCCAAATCTGACTCTTGGGCATTAGATACAGGATGTGGTTCTCACATTTGCACATCTATGCAGGGTCTAAGGGACAGTAGAAAGTTGGGTAAAGGAGAAGTAACCCTATGTGTGGGCAATGGAGCAAAGGTTGCTGCTTTAACTGCAGGGACTTACTATATTAGTTTACCCAGTGGGTTAATTCTAGAATTGTCAAACTGTTATTATGTTCCAACACTTACAACAAATATCATTTCTATTTTTTGTTTGGATTTAAATGGGTTTAAGATAACCCAGGAGAATAAATGTTGTTCTTTTTCAAAGAATGGTGTGTTTTATGGTTCTGAAAATTGGAATAACGGTTTATATATTCGAGATCTTGATAACCAAATTCTCAATATACAAGAAAAGAGAATGAAGTTAGATAAACTGAATAAAACCTACCTCTGGCACTGTAGGCTTGGTCATGTAAATGAGAAACACGTTTTCAAGTTACACAAAGGTGGTTACTTGGACTCATTTGATTATGAATCATATGATGTATGCGAGACTTGTTTACTTGAAAAAATGACTAAAACACCCTTTACTAGTAAAGGGGAACAGGCGGGTGATTTACTTGGACTGGTACATACTGATGTATGTGGCCCAATGACACTCACAACTAGAGGTGAATTTTCATACTTCATTACCTTCATTGATGACCATTCTAGATATGGTTATACGTGTTTAATGAAATACAAGTCTGAATCTTTTGAAAAGTTTAAAGAATTCAGAAATGAAGTAGAGAAACAAACCGGTAAAAGTATTAAGATACTACGATCTGATCATGGTGGAGAATATTTGAGCGATGAGTGTCGATTTTATCTAAATGACAATGGAATAGTTCCACAATAGACTCCTCTAGGAACACCACAACTAAATGGTGTGTCTGAAAGGAGAAACCGCACCCTATTAGATATGGTACGATCCATGATGAGCCACTCGAGTGCCCCAAAATCGTTATGGGGATATGTTTTAGATACAGCTTTCCATACTCTTAATAGAGTACCCAGTAAGGCTGTTACTTCCACACCATATGAGATATAGAAAGGAAACAAACCAAAACTATCTTACATGAAGGTTTGGGGTTGCCCAACCTATGTGAAGAAGGCAGAGTCAGATAAGCTTGAAACTAGATCTGACAAGTGTTTGTTTTTAGGGTATCCAAGAGAGTCTATAGGATACTATTTCTACAACCCAACTGAGAACAAAGTGTTTGTCTCAAAGCATGCTATCTTTCTAGAAAAAGAGTTTATTCTAGAAAGGGGCAGTGGGAGTAGAATAGAACTTGAAGAAGTTTAAGATACTCAAACTAACATGGAACTTGAAGAAGTTCAAGATGTTCAAACAAACACAGAACGGCCTGTTGAAGAAAGGGTTCAGCCACATAGTGATGAGGCGCAAACGGAAGCTGTGGACGTTCAAGAGCCCCGTAGGTCAGTAAGAGTACACTCCACTCCCAAGAGATATGAATTTCTTGTGAGTCAGGGGAATGATGTACTAGTCATTCAAGATGACGAACCTACTACCTACCAAGAGGTTCTGAATAGTCCAGACTCCTCCAAATGGTTAGAGGCCATGAACTCTGAAATGGATTCCATGTATGACAACAACGTATGGACCTTGGTTGATCCACCTGAAGGGGTAAAACCCGTAGGGTGCAAATGGGTCTTCAAGAAGAAGACCGACATGGATGGTAATGTGATTACCTATAAGGCTAGACTGGTGGCCAAAGGCTACAAGCAGAAAGAGGGAATCGCTTACGATGAAACTTTCTCATCAGTACCTATGCTTAAATCCATTCGGATATTGCTTGCAATAGCAGCATATCATGACTACGAGATTTGGCAGTTGGATGTAAAGACTGCATTCCTTAATGGGAATCTGCAAGAGGATGTGTACATGACACAACCTGAAGGCTTTACATCGCCAAATCTCAGTCGGGTATGCAAGCTACAGAGGTCCATTTATGGACTTAAGCAAGCATCCAGGAGCTGGAACATCCACTTTGATGAGACAATCAAAGAGTTTGGTTTTCTCAAAAATCCGGATGAGCCTTGTGTTTACAAGAAGGTTAGTGGGAGTTCAATCGTCTTCCTTATATTATATGTGGATGACATATTAATAATGGGAAATGATATCCCAATGTTACAATCAATGAAGGGTTGGTTATCCAAATACTTTTCCATGAAAGATTTAGGAGAGGCAGCCTACATACTGGGTATTAAGATCTATAGAGATAGGTATAAAAGGCTGCTTGGTCTTTCACAATCTACATACATAGATAAAGTGCTAAAGAGGTTTAGCATGGATCAGTCGAAGAAGGACTTCTTACCTATGACTCATGGGATAAGCTTTTCTAAGAGCATGTGTCCTAAGACACAAGTTGAGATTGATAAGATGCATAATGTTCCATATGTTTCGGCAATTGGATCAATTATGTATGCTATGTTATGTACAAGACCAGATGTCTCCCATGCTCTGAGTGTCACGAGCAGATTCCAGGCTAATCCAGGTGAAGGTCACTGGACAGCCGTTAAGAATATTCTTAAGTACTTGAGAAGGACTAACGATTTGTTCTTAGTATATGGAAAGGGTGAGTTGGAACTTAAGGGCTACACAGATGCAAGTTTTCAGTCTGACAAGGATGACTGCAAGTCACAATCAGGCTTCATCTTTACTCTCAATGGAGGTGCTGTCTGCTGGAAGAGTTCCAAACAGGACACTATTGCGGATTCTACAACAGAGGCTAAGTACATTGCAACCGCAAGGGCAGCTAAGGAAGCCGTTTGGATCAAGAAGTTCATGTCTGAACTTGGTGTGGTTCCTAACATTGTTAATCCAGTAACTCTGTACTGTGATAACAATGGGGCTATTGCCCAAGCAAAGGAACTTAGGTCTCATCAACGGTCCAAACATGTACTTAGAAGATTTCACCTAATTAGGGAAATCATTACCAGGAATGATGTAAAGATAGAGAGAGTCCCCACTGAGGATAACATAGCTGATCCTCTTACTAAGGCACTATCTCAAAAGAAACATGATAGTCATGTACTTTCATTTGGATTGAGAATTATGAATGAATTGTTTTAGTGCAAGTGAGAGGTTGTTGGAATGTATGCCCTAAAACAATTATTTTGTTTAAATACATTCCTAATTAAATTTTTGTATTTTATGAACTTCCAATTTTATCTGTTTAATATTTGATATAACTGATGAAGTCCTTAGAATATTTATTAATGTGATGGTAGTGACAAGAGTTGTTGACTATGAGATATCAATCACATTTATAATAAATATTCTTAAATTTCCCTAGTCATAGTATTAATGAGACAGGACATCATTAATACGGACAGACTAGTACACAGTTAGCCCTTATTTAGTGTAAGTAGTGGTTGTTCTCATCAACCATGGTATAGCGATACCTAGGTTAATGTGTAGATGGATTGAAAATTACAAATTCATTGGAGTGATCCACACAGAGATCCCATTAGGATAACTATCTAGTGCCAATGGTTGAATCTCTTATGGAAAATTGTGTAAGTGATCCTAGACTTGAGATCACCATAGTATCTTGAGTGTAAATCACTACCTTTTGATTCTGTTTCTTGTTACTCACCAGGAGTGATTTAAAGAATAGAAATTGGGGGTAGTGTGAAGCATGAAAAGATAGTGAGTGATCAAGAGAGGATTCACCACTCCGATAGTGGGAGTTGATATCCAGTAAGGCCATTAGATGGAATGTAACCTTAGTAGTCGACTACATTAGGTTAATTGAAGAGTGTCTTCAAGTTAACCTAATCTAAAGTTAATTCCGGGAACTAAAAAATTAATTAGTCATTAGGGAATTGGCACTTGTTCCTTATTCCCTGACTAATAGGATATCAGTGGTGAAAGGATAATAATTACACGGTAATTTTCCATGAAAAGGTTAGGTCGGAATTCCCCTTGACCAATTCCAAATACCTGAGTAGTTGTGATGTGTTGCTAGACACTGCTCACAATTTATAATTATGAATAATTAATTATTGTAATTAATGATAAAATAAAGGTGTTTATTTTATCTAATTCTTTTGAGAATTATAATTCATAATTACTACCAGTGTATTTGGAACCTATTAGATCACATGCTTAAAGATTGATTCTGGATTTAAATTATGTGTCCAAGTAGGGACATGGAAATAAATACTTCTGGGGTTTAATTATAAAGATAAGTAAATCTTGGGGTCATCTGATAGATAAGATAAAATGGTTATCTCTTATCTGTCAGATAACAGAAAGGATAGAATCTCATCGATGTTACGGTGGTTTGATTTTGAATCAAACCACCTGACTCTATCCTCCTCCCTTCTCTCTTATCTCTCTCTCTCTCCTATTAATATCATCAGATGTTATGATAGGTAGGTTAGTTGATCACCGATGGTCGAATCTGAGAGAGGCTAGGTATTACGATGAGAGAAAACTCGAGAGCTTGAGTGAAAAAGAAAAGGCTAGCACCTGTTCTTTACTCACACACACACAGATCGTAGAGACGATCAGGCTAGAAGCACTCTTGTGTGGATTACAGTAGAAGCAGAATATCTAAACTGCTGCTTAGGGGATTCTCAGCCTTCTCAACGAGTCAGAAGCATCGTCTGTTGGATTAAGGTAATCCTCTAGAACCCCCTCGTGAAATCATACGTAGAACCTAGGGTGATTCCTGATGGGAGTTGGGGCTAAAATTTTAATTTTTCGCTGTGCCTGATGCCCCAATTCCTAACACCAATTGGGTTCCCCCTTCCTGTATGCAATAGGAGTAGAGTATATTGTTACTGTTTGATAAAAAAAATAATCATTTCTTTATTTTGGAAGGGGAGAGAGGGAAAGGGAAGAAACTCTTCATGTGGCACACAAAAAACTAATATATGTGTGATCAGAAGATAACGTGACACAGGAAATTGCAAATGGAAGAAAAGCCAAAAAAAGAGAGAGGCACTACAACGGAGAAACAATCTTATTTGCAATTTATATAAACGTCCGTCATTGAGAATTTGATATAATGATAAAACCAAGAATGGCTAGGTCCAAGGATTTTGTAGTTCAAGCTTCAATGGTCTAAGGAGTTGCTGTTAGTGCATATGCCCTAATGTCAATCAATGTCTAGGGTTTATTATACACTTTAACTATTTATGTAATAAGAAATGACATCTTTATCATATTGATTGCTTATATTTTCATATAAGTATGATAAAACCCTTAGAATAAGCCTAATCGATGAAATCATAAGAGTTATGAAGGTGAGGTTCATTCGATTACAAATAAGGTTTATTCTTAAATATCTCTAGTCATAGTATTAACAAGAAAGGGTATTGTTAATACTACTAGACTAGCATATACTATGCCACTTCTATATGAGAAGTAGTAGGCCTCATCTACTATGGTGTGTAAGACACCTAAACAAGTATATGGGTTCTTGATGGTATGATCAAGTTCACTAGATTGATCCACATAGAGACATTCTTTAAGTGCCAAAGGATTAATCTCTAAGTGACGTTTATGTAAATGATTCTTCGACTTAAGGTTATCATGGTATCTTGAATATGGATAGTTATACTTTCTTTGTTATATGATTGCTACTGTAAAAGGGAATGCTCACATCATTAGCAAATGGCTGTATCTTTGAAGTATGGAAAGATGGTGAATAACCTATAAGAATTTACCGCCTCTTATGTGAGAGGAGTTATCTCGTGTTTGGCCACTTGTAGAAGTATAATTCAGAAATCTTAGCGCTAAGTGGGAAAGTCTTAGAAAGTGTTTCTAAGAACTTCTTCATTGGAGTTATATTTTGGCACAAGAGAAGAGAGCATCAATCACACAATGGAATAGGCACAACTTATTCCAAGATTAATGTGAGATAAGTGTGGTAAAAGGATATTAGTTACATTATAAACATTTACTGAAAGGTGAAGTCATCCACTTGACTTTTCTCATTACTTGGGTGGTCATGATGTATTGCTAGATACCAATCTTGATCTATAGTATGAGTTGATTGATTAGTGGAATCAGTGATAAATTAAAAGGAGTTTTAATTTATCTAGTTCTTATTTATTAAGAATGTATAGCTCATACTTATTGCCAACGTATATGAGAACCTAATGGGTCACACACATTAAGAACTTTCTTAGCTAGATTAAATGAATTTCAAGTGGGACTTGTTAGATAAGTTTTATAACTTATAGTTTGATTTGTGAGACAAATTAAACTTGAGAGACTTATGGTGCAAATAAGTTTTAGTCTTCCAAATACAAGAGTTGTATTAGAATTAGGAAGCTAAATCTTATTGGAAATTGATTTCAGGTTTTCATAAGGAGTTTTAGTCTTCCAAATACAAGAGTTGTATTAGAATTAGGAAGCTAAATCTTATTGGAAACTGATTTCAGGTTTCCATAAGGATTTGACAACTTAGTTGTCTATAAATACTCACTAAGCTTTTGCTAGCAATGAGGATCATCACACGATTTGTCTTGTGAGATTTTTGAGAAAAATCTTGAATAAAAAAAAATACCCAAAATTCGTCCAAGAAAAGAAGGGAAAAATTGCATCTCTTATTTCTTATCTTGGGATGAATTTTTCATGGTGAAAAATGGGAATTATCTCAATAGACTTGTGTGTGGTTGTCTTGGCAATAGCTAGCACTAATCTAACTTAAGCTAATTCGACCTTGGAGGTTCTAACTAAGGAGGTTCGTGTGGATCACCATTAGAGGTCGGACGCATGTACGGCTACGTGGATCTCTTTGCCATCCTCTGCATCAAATCTCCACCAAGTTCAAGGAGGTCTTCATGGATTGAGGTAATCTTCTTGAACTATCTCTATGTTACATGGATTTAATCAAAGGACAATCTGTTGAGAGGAATCAAAATTTTAAATTTCCGCTGCGTTTATCTCCTTGATTCCTTACAGTTGCACTATATTTTTTTCAGTTTTTGTTTCACTTTGGGTGAGAACTGAGATGTACGACTTGTAATACTATAAACGAGACAAAAATAAACTTCTGCATAAAGCGATGTCTAAGTTAATAGTTAGTGAAGTTTTCATTAGAGAATGAACGTGAACTCCCTGTATACGTATAATCACCGTCTTTGGAAACCAGGTTTCATAAGAGAATGAACGTGAAACTCTCTGTATACGTATAATCATTGTCTTTGGAGACCAGAGATTTTGAACTCCTATAGCTGTTTGTTGAGCTGCCGCCAGTAAGAGTAGCCACTCTCTCTAATTTGATTACATGACATTTTTTCTAACCGAAATAGAACAATGCTGTGTGTCATCTCCGTCCATTTATCTGGAGATGAAGTTAATTGCATCTTCACATTAATTTTTTGAATGCAACTCTATTCATGAGATGAATTTGTTATTGTTTCACTATTGATCCATATTCTCTATAGAATACTTCAGGTATACTTTTTCACAGACAAGGGCTAATGCAGTTTTACTTTATCCATTTCGGTTAAGTTATTCTATATGTTAAAATTTTTAGTGTAGAACTATATTATAATATTGTAGTAAGTATATGTGAAATATTTCATTCACGTGTTTTTAATCTTTCACAATACAACACTATGCCCTAACATGCTATACCAGTCCCCCTCAATATTCTGTAGCATTAGAATTTGGTCCAATCCAGTATTAATGTGGTTTTTTGTTGTGACAGTTTACCAACTCCTGGCTAATAATAACCATTTGATTTTTCAAACTAATTCTCCGTTACTTGTTAAAAGAATGATTAGAATTGTGCAAAAATACGATGGCTTGAGTTTACGGTTGCTCCAGCCATTGCTTTAATGTTTTTTTTTTCTTTTTGCATTTCATTTTGCTTTATTTTACTTTTTTGCAGTTCAATCTGTAGAATTTGCCCTTTGGTCGTCAGCACAAAGAAAATCAATCTTTTGTTTTATTTTTGAATTCCTATCACACACATTCTGTAAAGAACACACAAGATGGAAGACGAATCCATCATAGAGAATTCTTATGTGTAACCGAGAAAGCAAACCAAGTTTAGATGGCATATAATCCGAAAGCAACAAATGGGTGAATGAGGAAATCAACAAGTGGCTCAGCTGAAATGAAAGGCTTCTCGTCCTTGTCCAATTCTATATTCTACTTTCGCAAATTTTGACATATTAAAAGACATGGAACGAATTGATAATATGCCGAAATTCCAGTTGATCGCTGAAAACATGACCAAGTCTTAACACGTCAATAATTGATAATCTTGAGATTTTAGTCTTTCTTTACACCTCTTACGTAGATGCAAGTAAAATTATATACTTCGGGTTCGTCTATTTAGTTACTCAAGGCGCATAATTAATAAAAAAGGGATCCCATGTTATTCTTTCCACAAAAGAATAAAATTCATTGACAAAAAGTTGTAGTCCTGCGGGTAAGTGCTAATTTAGACCTTTAATAATTGGTCCACCCTATTATACCTTTTTTTTGGGATGTATATACCAAAAAATTAGAAATAATGTTTTACATCATTGTGAGGTCCATAAATCTCGGAGACTGTGCATTGTTATAATAAGTTTCCTTCTGAAATTTGAAAATATTATAAGATTTTTTATTTATAAAGGCTATGTCCAATGAGCGCCAAGTGTTATTTTTATGAATAAAAAATTTAAAAATGGAAAGTGTTTACGTTCGAAGATAAAATAAATATGAATATGTATACTTGTAAATATATTACATGCTATTATTCATTGTCAAACCTGGACACCTTTAGAAAAATCAAATTTCATATTATGTTCAATAAACTTCTTTTCCATGCAATGTTAGTCTAAAATAACTATAATATGGTGCAATACGAGGTGATTAAAAATAAGCTATAATTACATAGATCAACTTGCAAAAGCTAGAGGAAATTGTTGCATTTTCGAACTTCAACAAGGCGTATAGTTAATTTGTTGAACTTTGAACACTCTGGTGATAGTAATGACGGGTGTATTTGGATAGGAATTATTTGTAAAAAAAATATTCATTTTATCACAAACACATTTTTTAATAGGAACTTTTATCTTTCCAATCACTTTTTTTTATCTCACATACATCACATCACAAAAAGTATGATAGTAATTATTTCAAATAATATTTTAAATAATCTCCTATCCAAAGACACCTAGTGTCTTCACATTTATCCTTGCCCAAGTGGCCCATTGTACTTTTATAGGATGGTATTAATTGGTTGTCAAGAAAATTTAAGGAAAAAAAATCTCTACAATAGATAATTCTTTTATAAACCAAAGAAAGAAAAAAAAAATAGTGCTAAACACTATTCTATCTTTGTGTTTGAGATTGGAATGCAGTAAAGTTGCTAAACTTTTTTCAGAACTTTCCTTATAGTTTCTTAATTTTGTTTCATGCAAAATTTTTAAGATTTTAAAGAAAAAGATAAAAAAAGAATTGGTTGGACACAACAATTTCTAGTACAGCTCCTTTCACAAACTTTTCTACATTAACAAATCTGTGACTATAGTAATTGTATCTCATTTAATTTCCTAAGGAAGAAATTTAGTTTTCATCCCCAATAGTTGGCCTATATGCGAATTAATCGGCAATATTTTGACAAAAATAAATGTGGTCTCTAAAGTTTCTAATTTTGAATGAATTTAGCACAATTGATATAAATTCAATCATTCTTAACAGTCAAAATCTGTGAGGCCCCGTATCATCAAATTAATTTATAATTTAAAAATTCCATATTTTCATAATTCCATGTTTTCATAAAAATTATTTTATTATTTTACTTTGAATTATTTGATTTTCGTATAACAATTGCATCGGCACAAAAAGTTCTAAAATGCATTGTGCACGTTTAAATTATGCCCTTGGTTAAATTATGTGAATGTTTAAATTTCGCATTCGGGCCTAAGGTCGACCACTAGATATAAGTTTCGAATGTTCGAATATGTATTTGAGATATATAAATGATAGAAACCGAGATCGTACTATCGCGTCGAGTGAACCGACACGACACGACAAAAGTGGCTTTACGTCAAATCAAGAAACTTTCTTCCATTTCTTCCATTTTCCCAATAAAGCCCCAAAAGTCAAACAAAACCCTCATTCTCTTCTTCTTCTTCTCCATTTGGCCGCACCTCTCTTCCCTCTCCTTCCCCTCCATTTCATCTTCAATAATCAACCCCAAAACCTCCAGTTTTGAGCTTGAGGATTGAGGGCTTTTGTGAGCCATTTCATCTACCATTAACTAATCTTCTTGTTGAGTTGGAGGTAAGCTTGCTAGACACCAAAAATCTTGTTCAATTGTTTCATTTTCTTGGCTAAGAGAGCTTGTAGCTCTTTGTAATGGAATTTGTTGTTGTTGGATGAAAGTCGGCTCTATGAAATCCCACCATGTGTGAACTTGGGGCTGTTCTTGATTTATTGTGTGTGTGTGAGGTGTTTTGTGTGAGATTTTGTGAGGACCCGAAATTTCTTGGATTATACACCCGAAATTTCTTGAATTATTTGTTTATATTTCTTGCGAGAACCCTAAATTTTTTTTTTCTTCTTTTTTTTCACGAATTATTTGTCAATGTATTTATTTAAGTGCATATGAATTTCTTTAGTGCATTAGTGACATGTTTTCCCCTAAGTGCATTTATTTCATTTGATTAGGTATACTTGATTAAGGATTGAACCCTAGAATTAGTGAGACCTTTTTCTAAGGTTTAATTGGTAGAAAAAAAATAGAGTTGGTGGTGTCAATTGGAGACTGCATGAAACTTAGGGAGTTAGAAGCAAATTGTGGGAGTTTTGTTGGAAACATGGACAAGAAGAAGCCATGTGTAAAACTTCTCAAGACTTCTCATTTCTTCTTCTTCTCAACAAGAGGTCCGAGAGAGAGAGCAGCAAAATGGGGGAAAATTTTCAGTTTTCTACTCTTCATTCCTTGATAGATTTGAGGGAAAATCAAAGGAAAAATCTTAGCCCACACCATTAATCTTCAACTCAAGCAAGAGAGGAAAGAACTTGGAGGTTTTCTTGGGTGGAGTTTGTATTGGTTTGGAGGTTCACAAGAGGTACTCAACTCACTTGATTCTTACTCTTTCTTTATGGTTTTTACTGGATTTATGCATGATTGAAGTTGTAGATGTTGGTTACATGATGATTAGTGAAGTTTGCTTGATATGGCATGGATGACAACTTAGGGCTGGTTTGGTTCAAGTAGGAAGTTGGTGACTTTTCTTATGGAAATTCCTAGCTATAACTCATTTTTTTATTGTGGTAATGAATGTTTGTGGTTGTGTTATGGCTGGTAAGTTGATATTTAGAGGATTAGTTGGTTAGAAAGTTGGAAACCTTGAAGAAATATTTATGTTTGCTGGCCGGCTGACAAGCTGAAATTTTCAGCTTTGATTTCACAAGTTTCATGGTGAATTTTGGTTAAAATTTGCTCAACTAACCCTATGGGACTTTAACCTACAAGTATATGTTGGATTGGAGTGAGAATCTTGAGCTTAAGAAGGTTTAAATGGCACTTTGTTTTCTGTTTTTGGTGGCTGGACGAATTTCCAGCAGAGATGGAATCAAGGGGATGTTTTGCTTCAATTGTGTAATAAGGTGTGATAACAGGGCTTGATGTATTTGTTATGACCTTAAGCCTAATGTGGATGATGAGTTTTGGGAGTGAAATCAAATTATTTTGAAGGATGAAAACCTTTTAAAGTGCACAAGAAAATTCTGCCAGTCACTCCGTCAGAAATGAAATTTCAGTCAACTTCCCTGATTTTCTGGTATTGATAGGAAATGAACTGGGAGATGAGCCATATACCGTTGGAAAGCCCTACGAGTCTAGTTTCTAACACCACTAACGACACTCAATTTTGATTTTTCTACACCAAGTTATACCCATTTTCCAGGGACTGCACGTGGCCAACTGTTAAGACGAATTTCCAGCTTTAGCGCAAATCCCTTCCTTGGTCGAATCTTGATGTTTCTTGGGTCTTGCGCGCTCATTTCATTCCAAATATTATACTTGACTCGTGAATCTAGTAAACCTTCAGCATCTCCTCATTTTGTGACCTTGAGCCTTCCTAGAACTTCCTAGTTTAGAAGCATGAACTAGTCGCATGTATTTGCACTTATTTGCTTTCTCTTACTTGGTTGAGTTAATGGTTGCATGCATTGTTTGTGCTTAGGGTTCGAAGGCGATATCGAGGGTGATCAATGCGCGTACATTTGAGATTACTTGGTTTTGTTTGGTGAGTGTTCCAACCCCTTTTCAAATGAAAATCTTGCTATTGTTTGCAAAGGAATGATTTGTTGAAATGATTTACTAGTATTTATAAGGAAGTGATTTACCACTATTTCAAAGTAAAATTTCTCTTACAAGTGGAATAATTTATGATTGATTTGTGAGTGTTCCAACTTGTTTTAACTAAATGTTTACCGTTGGTTTAAGGAAATAAATTGTGAAATGTTTTAACTTCTATACCATTTTGGATTTATTATTGTTTACAAAAGAAATGTTTATCATTAAAACGATTTCTAAAGGCATTGAACTGTTTTATCATTGATATCCTATATTGTGGTTTATTGTGGATTATGTGAGAAACAATTTAATTTCCTAAATTGCTAATATTGAGGTGATGGTTCTAATTTGTTTCGTCTTGTTTTGAATTTGTTTAACTTATTTTCAAACTGGTTCCAATTAATCTTCAAATGAAATATTTGACTATTACTCTTTACAAATAATATGATTTTCTACTAAATTAAAAGTGTTTTAAGCTATTTACAAATGCTATGATTTACTACTGTTTTCAAATTAAATGATTTATTAAATAAGTATCAAATGATCTACTACAATTTATATATGAATTCTAAATTTCAATGATGCTTTACCATTTACACGTAAAATGACTTGTGAGGGTTCTTTGAACTTTTCCTAAATATTTTAATCTTGTTTTCCAACTTATTTTCACATGTACTATTTTGCTAATACTCTTTATAAATGTAAATGTTTTCAATTAATTGTGAGTATTTTAAACCGTACTTCAAAATACTTATAAACCGATTCACTTGTTTATAAACTTATTCGTGATGTACTTGTTTTACATATTGATTTATTAATATGCACAAGTGAAATAATTGCTGTGAAATTAACTTCCATTTAACTTGCTATTACATGTGAGTATTCCTTATATGTTATGTGAATTACATGCTTATGTGATTAATACTTGATGTTACTTGATTTCATAAGTGTTAAATACTTGTTTTTAGGCGAGTGTGTACTTTATCGCACTCGACCTAACTGTCTATAACTTCTCAACTGTTTACTTTTCCACTGTTTGTTTATTACTTGCGCATGACTGTATGCCATGTGTACTTTACCACATTGGCTGAACAAGACCTTTCCCCCTTCGTTATCGGCCTATTCGAGCCAGAAGCGGACTCGGTCGGGTAGGTTAGTACTTAGGGCACTGTACGGTATACTCGAGTATTACCACTGGAGGGATAAGGTGATGGCCAGATGAAGTGAGGGGATTGTTTAGGAGTTATAAGGTGAAGTGGACTAGTGAAATAGCTCCAAGTGAGCACTGTATCCTTTTATAACTGATTTAATGTTTATTAACCACTGTTCTCCTAGTTGAGACAATCAGAGCAAGTCTCCTCGTGAGCAGATCTCCGAAGTCGGCGCCCAGTATTGTTCTCTCCTAGTTGAAAAGTGTCCTGTGAGTGTGCTTGATTATTTGTCAAAGTGCTTGTGTGATGAATTAAATTATTTCGTGAATTGTTTTCGTCTTGCAAATTTCTAGTGAAAAGTACTTTCTTACGTGATTTCAAAGATTTGAATATTCCAATGTTTTCGTGTTCTGATAAAACAGTTAAATTCTAAAATACTTGTTTTCTGAACCTCAGAGTTTTAGCTCACCCAAAATATTTATTTTCCCTCCACAGGAATCGAGGTGATCGGAAGCATGTGTAGTGGCCTTATTAGTAATTTTGGAGTATTTCTTGTACAATTGTAATTTTGGTGGAGTTGTAATTTATATTTTGGAGAACTTGGGTTGTATTTACTACTGGGACGTACTTGTGGATTTTAGAATTTTTGTACTTTTGGAGTTTTAGAATTGTAATTATTATTTATTGAAGTTTTAATTTGTAATTAATTGAGGACGGTAGTGAGTCCCGGCGAGAGTTGGCCAGGCGGTCCGCTAACCCCTCTAGTTCGCCTTAGGGGAAAGTGGGGCTGTCACAGATTTGTTGCTAGAAAATGAAAGAAGAATGAGAAAGAGAGGAGCTGAGAGAGAGGGTTGGAGTGCCAGTTGCTTGCAGCTTTATTTCCTCAATTTTAGCTCAATAATGTCATGTCTCTCTTGTTGATTCTTGATGCTCACCTGATGGCCTAAGTGTGTGAGAAATTTCATGTAAAAATAGCTTTGTTTGATGTTGCAAAATGGTGGAGAAAAAAAGCTTAAAAATCTGGAATTTCGTATGACAGGGTGGGTGAAACCGGTTTCTTAAAACTGTTGTAACTTGGCGTAGAAAGGTCCGAATTGGGTTCCATTTGTTGCATTTGAAACTATAATCCAGGTTCTTTTAGTGGTATAAATTTCAAGGGCTAGTTCGATTTCTGTGAATTTTGGTGAATTTTCAAATTTGACTAAAAATCAAGACTGTTACGTCCTGTTTTTACTGTAGCAGTGACTTTAAACTGAAATTTGATTAGTTTTGAATTTGAATCTTGCATAAGTATCTTTTGAGAGTTTTAGTTCATTGAGTCTGTTTTCCAACGGTATAAGATTCATAAATTTTGGACTTATAGAACTCAAATTATGGTTTTTTAAAGAATGCTACGAAAAACTGGAAAATTTTACCTCTTTGCACTTTGCGAACTACTGCCCTGTTTTAGAAGCAGTTTGATTCAAATTTTTGTTACCATAATGCTTTAATTTGTTAAATTAATGTTGTTAGAGTTGTTGTATCAAAAATTGAGTGATTTGGGGCTATTTTAGTTGAACAAAATATTTGCAAATCAAAGAAGGAAAATATGGCAGTTTAGTTTCCAAATTTTTCACAAATTTTGGCCATCTATAAAGTTACCTTCCCATACAAATTTTTGGCTCAATTTTGGTACACCCTCAGCTCACATAGTTAGGTTTGAGTGTAAAAAATTTGGTGATTTTCCAATGGCATTTCGATGCCCAAATGTTGTCTCAAAATTACCTTCTCAAATCTGGAAATCTTCCCGTCAGTCATTGCGAACCCCTGTGCTTCTAACGGCTGTAATTCCTTGGTCGGGAGTCGGAATCGAGCGCCGTCAGTGGCGTTTGAAACTAGACTTCACAATATTTCTAACAGTATATATGTTGCATATTAGTTCTTTCCCTATCAATACCATCGAAGCCACAATGATGGCTGTTTTTCAAGACTGATTTGCCTGTTTTTGTTCCTCGCGACTTCTTGTGTCGCACTTTTGCCTACTTTACAAAATGAATCTTGGAGCGAGCCCTTCTAGTGAATTGTAGTACTCTGGGCCTAGTATCCATAGCCATAGGTCTTGCCTAATTTCGATAAGTGTAGCCTAAGATATGGTCCAAACAAGAAGTAGTGGCAATGTGGTCTTGGTGAATTTTAGTAGTTAAGTTAAGGTTGTAAGCTTTAGTTATTTTGGCTAGTGATTGATAGTAGGATTTTGGCTCAGGTGATCAAGACTTCGCCGAGGGCAACCCGACTACCGAGGTTTAACCTTCTTTCTCATTCGCTTGTTTTACTGAATTTCAGTGAGTGTTCAAGTGCATGTTATTTAATGTTAATGAAATTGAAAAGCATGCTAGTGTGCCTCGGTGAGCGTGTACTTTACCGCGCTCACCTTATTTGATTTGCCTCTAAAAGAGTTCAACTACTTGAATTGTTAATTGTTTAACTGCTTGAATTGCATGTTATTGCTATTGAAATTGTGGGGACGCCCAAACCCCATCGGAGAACCTTCCACTTCGACCAGCAATAGGGGTTTGGTCGAGGGATTGGTGAACCATGGGTCTTAATATTGTTTATGTCGGTTGGAGTGCGCTCGCCGATCAAGATATACTTGAGTATTACCAACTTAACATTTTGGAGTTCAGGCATGGTCAAGGGGGTGTAAGTAGACGGGAGAGGGAGAAAGTGGTGAATATGGATAGTGAGAGTGAGTAGTTGATGGAGTGTCAACGGGTGACCCGGAATTGATGCTTGTGAAGTGAAAATAACCGTAGAAATTTCAGAAATGTGGAACTGACCAACTGTATCCTTCAATTTATATTGTTAAAATGCTTTACTACTAAATTGACCATTCCGCTATCTTTACTACTTTCACTACAAGAAAAAATGTCATCAGTGACAACATTTTCCAGTGACGACAAAAAGTCGTCACAGAATAGGGCTCTTTAGCCACAACATTGAAGGTTGTCACAATTGACTCAAAGCAACTAAATCATCAGTGACGACCCTTCATTGTTGTCACAAAACTGCTTCGCGCCACCAGACTTGGATATCGTGGGTTTTACAAAAGTGACGACTTGATAAAAGTCGTCAGTATTTCAACTTCTTTCTTTGACAACTTTTCCTTGTTGTCACTGTTTATGTTTATTGACGATAATTTTTTATCAGTAAAACTATAGTGTAGTTAGTGACAACATGCTGTTATCACTAACTTGAAAATCTCCAATGCAATTATTTAAGGGATAATTGCGTAGAATTTTATTTGAGATATATTATTATTTCGTAAAATTTTCATGAGAATAATAAGATGAGTATGAAAATACACAAAAATAGTGTAAAGTATTAAAATATGTTTATAATTAGATTTTATTAAGATATAGATAAAATGTAACTACACATATTCTATTCTTTCCTTTCTTTTCCAAAATGTTTGGTGTTTCTTTTCTTTTCTTTGTATGCATAATTCAAATAAAATGGTTAAAAACATTTTTCTCTACTTTGATTTATTGGCTTATCATCATACCCTTTCTATTAATCCAAACATTGCCTGAGAGTTGTTATTTTCTTGTTATAAATGATGAAAATTTCTTATTAATCATGTGAAATAATGGACCCCATATATTAAATAAATAATTAAAAAACATAACATATTTTTAGAATATTTTATATTTTTTTATCATTAGTAATCTATTGTACAATAAAAATATTTCACAAAGATAACAAAAAAGTCGTCATAGATGAGATTCTTTAGCCATAACACCAAGAGTTGTTGCAATTGACTCATATGAACCAACTTTTCAGTGACGACCATGAATTGTCGTCACTAATTTTTTCCTATCACACAATTATATGCCTTATTATTAATTTAATTTTCTTGTAAAGTAAACTAGTTATAGTTACTCACGTTAAAATGATTTTTGAATTGAAATAAGAAAATGTTTGTTAACCTGATATCAATGTAAGAAAGAGTTTCAAAACTAAATTAGTTATTTAAGTGAATATCCCAAGCTCCTTAATTAATTAATTGATACAGTTCACCTGCTTATTTATTTTAAAGAAAAAGAAAATAGATGAATATTATTAGTTAATTAACTAAGGAGTTTAACAATGAATTCTTTTTCTTATTTCAAGATATTGGAGTAACTATGAAGCTTTGTGTTTGTTGCCAATTAAATGTACTCTTTTTAAAAACTCATACATTTTTCCTTATTCAATTAATTTGTGGTTGAAACAATACAATAATATTTAACTTTTAAGTACTTACTCTAATACATTGCAAAGACTAGATCCACTTGTTTTGATGTAACTATAATTAATTGAATTATATTAATTGATTAACTAAATTATGATTGCTAATTGCTAGAATCTTTCAAAATTAATGTTAATATACTAAAAATCCATGGAAACCCACATTTCTCTAGCAAATTAGTACTACTGTAACTTCAAACTTAACAATTAACATATATGAGTTGTCAATATAAAATAACAAATGGTACTATTAGGTCAAAATAACAGAATTTTCCCTTGTCCAAATTAATCAGGTACCAATGACATATAAGATGTAGTAATTTAGTATTATAATTTCAGAAAACTGATATTAAATCTTAACACTTGTAACAACTATTAGTAGGTGAACAAAAGTACATTTACCACTTATATGAATTTAACAAATTTATGTCACCGATAACAATTTTTTAAAAATATTTAAAATGTTAAACAATACTAGTATTTAATAATTCATTTTGTAAAATTATGCTTCAAATAGAATTGCAACCAAAATTTTGACTGAAAGTTTGGTACACAAATACTAAAATGTGAATTATTGAACCAAAAAATTTGTTCAAATTAAGGAAACTAAAAGTTGGCGCTTCAAATTAGAAAAACCATTTTTTATTGAAAATTGAGCCACTTATCCCTTACCCTGCAATCGATCTCCTAGGACTAGAAGTCTCTCATTGTGCACTCTGCATCTCTCATGGAAAAGAAAATGAAATGCAATTTTCTTCCAACTCTCTAACGATCGATCATCATTCTCTGATTCTGAAGGGCAAAGTTCTTTACTAACTCTCCGCAACAATAAAGGTGGGTTCTCTTATCTTCTTTCTTCCTAACTTTCCTCAATTTCTTCTTGCCCTAATCTTTTGGCAAAAAATTTCAGTCCAATTTTTTTGGATATTGTTTTAGTTATGGATGGCGTCATCTCTCCTTCTTCCATAGTAGGCTGCTTCACTCTCTAGTCGATCTCGCATTTTCTCACTTTTCCCTCTCTTACTCTCTAGTTTCCACAGAGAAGAAAACAAAAGAACGGGTGCACTTCTAGTCTCTATGGATCCATAGATCTATGACATCTCTCCAGTGGTGAAAGGAAGATATTCTCTGCAAACTACCCTAACGAAATATAGGTCTGCTCATGTCTTTCGTCTTTCCCCTTTATTTTTCAAAAATTTCTTGCCCTAACTTTTTTGCCTAAGAATTCTACGCAATTTCTTGGATTTCTTCAGTAGGTGCAATAATCTTATTCTTCTAGGATCTTTTCAGTTGTGGGTTTGTAGTTTTGCTCATGTCCCTTCTATTTTTGCATAAATTTCCAAAATTTCTTGCCCTAATTTTTTTGCCCAAAAATTCTATCTAATTTCTTGGGTCGGTGCAAAAACCACTTTGTCTATTTGTTGGTGCAATTGCCTTTCCCCCAAATCCCATAATCAATTTTCTAGTATTTTTTGTTATTGACAATATAAGTGGATTTGGTTTTATGTTCTCTTTTGGGTAGTTAGCCGATTGAAAATAACTTTATAACAAATAAAGAATGAGCTCATCGGGTTATTGTGCAAACAAAATTTGGATCAGAACAAAGTTTTTAGTAGCAAGAAAGTGAAAACAAACAAAATAAATGATGACTTTGTTCTTTTCTTTCTTTCTTGATTGCCAGCTTGCTAGCTTAGGGTTGTAAACATTGGATGTTTCAAAGCTGTTGTTATTGTTAAACTTTGAGTCAAGTTGGATTGTTACTTACAGCTCATGCACTTGGCTTTTCATTTGATATTGATTCAAACTGGTTTTTCTAATCACAGGAAAACTTTGAGCATTCAAGCACTTGGGATCCAGCAATTATTAGTGATGTGCTTTATTCCTATTTTCCTATGCTTAGGCATCAAAAAGTTTTATGTTGTTCAAGTGCAATTAGCTTTCCATGGCGTTTCTCTCACTACTTATGGTCCTTGGGGGATTTAAAATGAAACGCATCTTAAAACATCTTCTCTAAGTAGTTTTGTTCTTAAAGTTGAGCCCCTTGATGAAATTTCTTGCAGATTAACATAACCAGTCAATCTTCACCAATGCAAGTAGATAACCATGCAGTTAATGATCTAGACAAGAAGCTTGATCATCTGAAGAGTGCATTTGAGGTATAGTGTCTTGCTTACTTGGCTTTCATAATCATCATTCAATTAATTTTCTAGATAATTACTTCGCTGCAGTTTAACTTTTGGGTTGGAATTTACCTATACCTCTAGGAAAAACCTCTGTTTTTCAGAAGTCCTGTTATCTTGATGTTAATTTGGAACTCTATTGGAACAAGTCAAGTCAAGCACTGTTTTAGTGTTCAATTTCCTGCAAATTACTGGGCCTAAGTTCCACCGTGGTATGAGATGCAAATATTATATGAGTTCAACTCTAGGGCACAAAAGCTACTATTAAACCTCAACTCAAGGGGAGTTTGAACTGGTGTTGTTTGATTTCTGATTTGCAGCAAGATATGAAATAATGAATCCAATTTTCCTAAGATTGTAAATAGCATATTAATAATGCATATCAAAATATTTTGCAACTCGTAGAAATGGGTAAAAAGTTTTACAAGACCAAAAGAGATCAAGGGAACATTTGGTTGATAGCCATCAGAGCTTGGAAACCATGAGAATGTCTTATTACATTAATTTTTGTACTTAATAGCACTGGGTTTTGAATCATGCTAAGTTTTAATTGATCAAAATATGATCATTGAATTCAACTGTCTCAAGTACTCTTTACAAATATGATTATTTGAATGAAATGTCTGACGCTGTCAAGACTCTTATCATTATCATCTATCATATTTGTCATATAAGTTGATTGGTTAAAAAAATGATGCATAGTAATTGCTTCCTTAGTTTGTGAATCTACAACAGATTGCTAACTGGAAAGCAGAACATGATTTGAAAAAGGTTGGGTTTGTTGTTTTAACCTACTCACCCACTTAATTACCACAAAACAGAGTAAAGCTATCTAGCAAATAAAGTTAATTTTTATCCTTTTACCATTTTTTCCCATAGTCTCAGCTTTGTGATGTTAGCTCAATCCTTGGAGTTACATAATTAGAACAAAGTTTTATTTCCAAAAAGGGGAAGAAAATGGTTTTGACTATATTTGTTGTTTAATGTTTATTCCTAAAAATACATCACACTATGCTCATCAAGTTATGCATCCATGTCCTTGAACACTTTGTATGCCAGACTTTAATCATTGCACCCTGAGAGGGATTGCTCTTAAGTTTTTTGAGGTCGCCTTTGGTAATTTGGTGTTTCCATGAACTACTGCTAAGTCAATATGACTGCTTCAGGACTGGTTGTAAAACTTGATTAGAGTTTTGGTGGAAGGACCACCTTCCATTTAGTTGACCTATCATGAATGCAATCAGAATGCATTTCGTTCCCCTTCCATTGAATAGCATCTTGAGTTGTTTGTCTTTACAAGTCTAGTCTGTTTGAGCCTTAAGGATGTTATCATCTGGCCTTACATTTTCTAGATAATTCTCATGAAAATCAGAGTTTCTGAACATGCCTTCCTAATCCTATTTTGTCTTTTCCTGCTCTGGATGCCTATGAGTATACCTTAGTTAATATCTAGATTGTACCTTAAAATAAAGTATGAAATATTTTCTAACCAATCCTTATAAGTTTTTCCCTCTAAAGTTTTTCTTGTCACATACTAATTATTGTACTAATTTACTGCAGGTGTATGTTATTGGAGGATCAGTAGCAGGAGTTGCTAATTGGCTCAAGAACTATGGAGAAAATACTTCGGAAATGTTTTGGCAATCATATTTGCTTTAGGACTTGGATTTATTTTTTAAAGTGTTTTGACTTATATGTGAAATTTTGGTCAAATACTACTGTGGAACTATTTGTAGGGTGTTGTTGAATTTAATTATGATATTTCAATTCTTAATATGATATTTTGAGATTTTTTAATTTAATGGATGCCTTCATTTGTTAATTATCATGCATTGTTTTTTTTTCATTTTTAGATAAATTGTAACAGAAAAATATACAAATTAGTGATGGCAAAGTGTTGTCACTAAATCTGATATCTTTATTGACAACAACTTGTTGTCCCAGAATGAAAATTGTTTAGTGACAACAAAAGTAGTCAATAATTAGTCTATACTACTGACAACCATGGATTAGTTTTAGTGACGACCTGCTTTCATACATCACTCACAAGATGCTATGTCGTCACTAAAGTTGCAACAATTATTGATGACAAGAGTTGTCACAAAACACTCCCATTTATCGACGACTTTTAAGGTCGTCAGTGTATACCTTTACCGACGGAGATTCAGTGACGACTCTGTGACAACTCAAAAGTTGTCAATAAAAGTCATTAGTGACGACTTTTTACTTTTTAGTGACAAGAACTGCTTGTCACTGAAGAACAAATTTCTTGTAGTGTTTATTTAATTATGTTCCGTTTCGACTTGCCTATGCATGTTTCTCTTGATCTCATTGGGCTTTCCTCATCCCGTAAGCTTTGTTTTCCTTAATAGGTTTTGAAGTGGGGCACGTGTATCGAGGAATTTAGCTTCTTGTGCAGAATTTTCTCACTTTTGTATGAGATTGAAACTATTTGTGAAATTGATGGTTTTTTTTTTTTGTACTTGGAGTTAAAACTATTGTAATTTTGATGAAATTATTGTGAAAGTTGAACTGGTGATTTTTTTTATAGATTTCAATTATGGTTTTAAGAACGAATACTTGTATTTATATTCGATTTTAGTGAGTGAGTCCTGGCGAGAGTTGGGCAGGCGGCCCACCGATACCTTAGGGTTCGCCCTAAGGAGAAGTGGGGTCGTCACAGTTGGTATCAGAGCTTAGGCTTCAGATCTCTGTTGTGTATCCTAGACTAGATGTTTAGGATGTCGAATTGTGGAATTAGTTTGAAAGTTAAGTGAAAGGATTACTTGTATACATTTAAATAATACTTGCATTCTAAGTGAATGATTTGGAGTTAAGGAATGTGGAACTAAATATGGTCGAGATTTGATTTGTGATTAGAGGAACCTAGATGGTATGTCAGGCGAAAATGAGGATTGAGTTGATTTACAATTTGGAGTGGCCAACCTTCGTGTTGATTGACTTTGTTCTTATTTTGGTGCCTGAATACAAATATGTTTATAGTTGAAAATTGGGTAGACCTTTGTTCATAATTAGGGAATTTAGACCTTAGTTTTGCCAAGTAGTAGCAATGGATTGTCTTAAGAAAATAATTGATTACTGTTCCCTCCTCCTCTATATAGCTGTGTAGTCTTTTGTTTGATCTAATTGTGTGTGTATGTAGTAAGAAAATTTGACACTTTAAGCCAAGTAAGAATGGCTCTTTTGAGTTCTTAGCTAGTATTTTGATGGAAATATGAGATTGTGAACGATTAGAGAAGGGAACTACTTACCAGGTATTCGGATCAAAGTAAAGTAAAGTTAAGGGAATCAGTGACATGGCAAACTTGGAAGATTCACACGAAGACATTGAGGCTCTTCGAAAGGAATTAGGGTTTCAGACGGAACTTGCCAAATATTGGGAAAGACGATGGGAACATGCATATAAGGAAAAGACTTAGCTAATAAGTATGTACGTGGAAATGAAAAAGAAATATGAAGCCATACTAAAGGAGATGCAGCATAAATTTGAACTGGTGCGCTCAACTAACCAAATTGAATTTCAAGACACCCCTAACACTCAAGTTAGAAGTCAGGAAGGAAGCTCCCTCAATGTTAAAGGAAAGCGTAAAGAGATTAGCAAAGATGAACATGCTACTGAAAGTACGAGAAAAAAGCTAAAAATTAGTGGACCTGTTGCGCAGCAACTCACAGCTGCTAAGAGTGATTTCTGTAACAAACCTTATCCTACAGAAGGGTGTTGGCGAAAGATGGGTGCATGTTTAAGGTGTGGCAGCCTCGAACACCTAATAAAGAACAGCCCTAAAATCTAGAATAGGCTATGGTGGAACCACTGTAATAGTACGTGTTAATGGAATAGATCTCTTTTGGAAAATGTGAATGCTTTAGCAGACAGTTGTATCTATTTTAGGAGTTTTGAACTTGGCACTTGATGTAATGACTTGCACTACCCAATTCTTATATTGTTTGGACTTAAATCTTCCTAGACGTAGGATGAAAGGTCAGTTGTGAATTAGACTAGGAAGGTCCTAATCTTTTGTATGCTTTTGTGAAAGGATTAGCTGGGGTGAGGCTTGTAAGGCCTATGGCTGTGACTGCATGACTGTTTGTACTCTGTAGCACTTGAGTGCTATATTTTGCAATACCCATGACTTGTTAATTATGTATGAACTGACAAACGTAAATGTATGCCAGTTGTTCCTATTTTACATGTTTCCATTATTGACTCTTGTACTTAAATTGTTCTTGTGTAATTATTTTATTTCTGCATTTAGACATACTTAAGGCAAATGGATACTCGAGGGCAAGGTCGAGGTCGAGATCGAGATCGTGGTCAAGGGTGTGGGCGTGAGCGAGTATGATACGATCCCTCCCAATGGTTGGGCACGTATTTGTCAATGACGGATCTAGACAAAAATTCAAGTTGGACGATGGAACAATTGACCCCTCTAAACCCCGAGATTATGAATCTTGGACTTAACCTTGACCCACAATCTAACGATTTAGCGAACCAACGTTGTAGGTAGAAGAACGCCACAATCAAGGTGATTACTTGATTGATAAGTTCAAGTTGAATAACTCAAGAAAACTCTTAAGTATTCAAGAAAGGCTCTCTTAGAAAGAGAAAGTGAAAAACTCACAAAATATTTGATAAAACTTGCTTCCCTAAAATCGATGGTTTGTAGGCTTATTTATAGCCTTACAAAAGACTCAAAAAATCCTAATATAATTTGGACTCTAATTACTAAACCCTTAACCTAACTAGAATAGGCCAACATGGCTCTATCTTTTAGGAAACTTCTAAACAAATACCTAACATGAATTAAATAACTAACTAAATTCGGATAGCTTCCAACAAGGGCTGGTCCAGTTTATTGACCTAATAATCAACTAATAAAACAAGGGAAAAACGGACAAGAATGCCCTTATTTTCAAACTTAATCAACGGCAGCTCTTCATACTTTATATAGAGCTTTGAACCATCATTTAAAGGAAGGAATCTTCATGAAATTTTGAAGCTTTAATCATCTTAAATGAGAATATAAGAGATGATCCCAAATCAAAGCATTCATCATTCCATTTCTCATCATTCCCTCCCTCTTGAAAGGCGATTGGTCCCAAATCGAAGGATCGTTTGCACTGGAGAACTTCCGGCCATGTGTTGATGAATGCGAGCCAAGAAACATGCCTTCTAGCCAATTGGAACATGAACCAACATGCACGCTTCAGCTCACAAGTATCTTGCCAATAACCCATCACATGTATACCTGGATCAAACACAAAGAATGGTGAATGAATGTTAGTGAAATAAATAGAATCACTACAGTCCCCTAATTGATAACATGATGGAAATATGTGAATTTCATGTACCAATCTAGGTCTTAGAACTTTTTCTAAACACAGATTAGAATCTCTAAATGAAATAGATGCAAATTCCCATAACAAGGATGTTAAATGCAATCTAAATGCATGAACTATAATGAAATTAGGACAAAGACTCTTAGGCAAATCAACTACGTTAAACACATTAAATATTAAGTCAAGAACTTTAAACATTCCAAAAACACAACTACTAACACACATATAATGATCACGAGTCTCAAAGAAAATAAACAACACATAAGGACTCAGAAATAGACTAAGACAATTGTGAGTCAAATGAACTCTAGAATGATGGTCATAGAGTAAATGAACAGCTTTATCAAAATTCATGATTCCAAGATGATAGACCATATTACATGCTTTAACAATCTTAAAAATAAGACCAAGTAATTCCAGATGTCTAGCATGCATGAACAATTCAAAAAAACCAGCTATGCTCAAGTAGGCAGCAATCGATTTCTCAAAACCGGGTGTATAGTCAATCATATCAAGCTCAAGAGTATGTACCTTCATAGGCAGTGCAAACTCAGTAGGTATACCATGATAACAAAGAGTTTTAGGAAAGGAGTTTACCTTGTTAATGGCCAATGAAATAATGACAAATTTACCAAATTTTGACAATGCACTTGACCATTGGTTATCATTAAGTTCCACAAGTGAATTGAAATCATCATGAGCAACTCCTCGATTAAGCACTTTAATCACCTCATTAACCTGTGAAAAATCAATAAACACACTAGGCAAAATAAAGTAAGGATGGTTAGTCATAAATACAAACTCACTATGCTCCACCTTCATAACTAACTCATTCTCACTCATTTTAACACTCATGCTCCACTCACTATTTTCCTCACAAGAATCCCTAGTGGAAGTGACTAACTCACTCAACTTTTGTGAATTTGCACTCTCTTTTTCTTCCTCACTACTCACGGATTCTACCTCATTTAAATTCTCACATTTCTCACATAAATCCTTTCCAACTAGCTTTTGACTAGTGGCTAATGTAGTGGACAGTGCAAGCTTTTTCTTTTCATGCTCAAGATACGACTGTACAAAGGTATCCAATAGTTGCTCAAATCGTCCCATCAAAGGCTCGTTCTTGGACACTTGACGTGACTCTTCAATTTCTTGCTCATGCTTCTCACGTGAAGCACATTTGGCTGCCAAAGAAAGTTTCCTTTGACGGCTCCTTTCGAGCTTCTCTTCAATGTCCATAGCAGCATGTGCAACTTCATACAACTCCATACGATTAGTCACTTCAAGATGCCTAGTTATTTGATCATTTAATCCATCCAAAAAGTGATCAATAACAAAGGAATCCTCCACAATTTCAGCTTGTTGGATGATGGATCTCATCTCTTTGTAGTATTCCTTCACTGATTTAGTACCTTGACGAAAAGCATGGAATTTCTTCAACAACTCCTTTAGAGGATTGTGCCTCATGGTGATAAAATCTGCAAAGAAAGGTTAGGAAAAATACAAGATAATAACCTCACACACTCCCTTAGTGTATCCACTAAAGTGTTTTTATTTCACTCTAATGATCTCACCAATCACTTCTCAATTCACTTGATTGCCATTCTTGAAGAAATCAGAATTTTCTCCAAAATTGTTCAACCGAGTTTCTCACCAAGTTTGCACCAAGATTGTGGTGATTTGAAGGCTGTAAATGATACACTTTGGACTGGAAAATACTCAGAAAAAAAAATGACTAAATAAGACTCAAAAAAGGACTGCTAAAATCGGTGGAAATTGGCTCCCTAAGCTGTCCTCACAAAATCAATGAATTTGCCACTTGATTTGAGTAGGAATTGAATTTAGGAACTAGATTCAAGAAAATTCTAGAACTGAATTGGACTTGCTTTGGGACTTAAAACATGACTTTAAAGGGCTGGAAAGAACCAGAAAATACTTCCTAATAATGGCTGGACAAATCGTGTGAACACAGGAACAAGACAAGGACAAACAGCTGGATAGGAGTCAAATTAGGAAAGTAATACTTGATCAATTTCCAAAACTGATTTGGACCTGCTTGGGGACACTTTAACCACGAATTTAAAGATGGAAAGACTTAATAAATAACCCCACAAACTGCTGGATAGTGCACACACAATTCAGACAAGAAACAAGAAACAAGAACACACGGCTGGAATTTTCTTGGAAGCGTAGCTGGAGCTTTTTTTTTTCTTGATTGCACTTGCTGGAATTTGGAAGGCAGTAACAAGGATTTCTTGGATTTTTTTTGGGAAGTTTTGGCTGTTGTTTTAAAGACCCACCCGAATTTTGGAAAGATCTAGTACAACAAGGATTTATGTGTCAACCCAAGTAGACTAAGCTTCCTACTCAAGGTTGGCTTCCTTTTTTGGTTTTGGATTGATATCCGAATTCTGGTTTGCTTCCTTCTTCTTCTTCTTTTTTTTTTTTTGGTACGAAAACCAGAATCTTTTCTTTTGCTTTCTTTGTAATTCGGATCAAACCCAAACCAGAATTTTCAATGCTAATTTGGACAAGAACAGCCGCAACTTTCAAGAACCAGTTTTGGCTTTATGTTGAAGTTCAAGATTTGGAAAATTCTTTTTTGTCAAGAACTTCAAGAACTCTACTCCTTCAATCCAAGAATTTTCAATATCTAGCAAATTTCCAGATTTTTTTTACAAGGACATCACGGGTTCCAATAGAAACATGATGACAGCCACAAAATTGCAGAAACAACAAGAGACGATAGGCAAGATGACAAGAAACAACTTGATCACAAGACCCTAGTTTTGGCTTCAGATATTTCAAGGTTTGTTCCTATCAGATATATATATATATATATATATATTTTTTGGGTTCAAGATCAGAAAAGAAAATACACGAAACACACACAAACAAGAAGACTCACCAGAATTATAACACAAGCAGAACAAGTGAAAGCTGGACAGCACGCAACTTCTCAAGAAAAACTCTAGTAGATTACAATATCACAAACGGCTGCTGTTTTTTTTTTTTTTTTTGACTCTTTATACGACTTCAAGAAACGAAAAAATACGACTTCAGCAAGACTCAAACTCAAAGAAAGGTACGGACAGCAACTAGAAACAAGAAAGGGCGGACAGATTCAAGACAAGAACAACAAACAATGAAAACAGAATTTTTTAACAAGAAAACTTACGACACAAGAAGGATATACTTGAATTCGTCAACTAGCTCTGATACCAACTGATACGATCCCTCCCAATGGTTGGGCACGTATTTGTCAATGACGGATCTAGACAAAAATTCAAGTTGGACGATGGAACAATTGACCCCTCTAAACCCCGAGATTATGAACCTTGGACTTAACCTTGACCCACAATCTAACGATTTAGCGGCGAACCAACGTTGTAGGTAGAAGAACGCCACAATCAAGGTGATTACTTGATTGATAAGTTCAAGTTGAATAACTCAAGAAAACTCTTAAGTATTCAAGAAAGGCTCTCTTAGAAAGAGAAAGTGAAAAACTCACAAAATATTTGATAAAACTTGTTTCCCTAAAATTGATGGTTTGTAGGCTTATTTATAGCCTTACAAAAGACTCAAAAAATCCTAATATAATTTGGACTCTAATTACTAAAACCTTAACCTAACTAGAATAGGCCAACATGGCTCTATCTTTTAGGAAACTTCTAAACAAATACCTAACATGAATTAAATAACTAACTAAATTCGGATAGCTTCCAACAAGGGCTGGTCTAGTTTATTGACCTAATAATCAACTAATAAAACAAGGGAAAAACGGACAAGAATGCCCTTATTTTCAAACTTAATCAACGGCAGCTCTCCATACTTTATATAGAGCTTTGAACCATCATTTAAAGGAAGGAATCTTCATGAAATTTTGAAACTTTAATCATCTTAAATGAGAATAAAAGAGATGATCCCAAATCAAAGCGTTCATCATTCCATTTCTCATCAGAGTGTTCACTCTTCTGAGGCTGAGTCCGAGAGAGGACCGAGCAGTGATAATGAGGATCGAGTGGCTACGGCCATCGATAGGATGGCTGACATACTTGAGCGCCTGGTCGATAATCAAGGCCCTGGACAGTAGAATCAACTTTTAGGACCTGATCATGGGGATGATAGGGCTTTAGAGCATTTTCTTAAGTTTTCGCCACCTAAATTCTTAGGAGGGGCTGATCCCGAGGTGGCAGGAAATTGGCTGGAAAGGATGTCTGATATCTTCGCTGCTTTGAATTACTCTAAGGAGAGGCGAGTGAGCTTTGGCACTTTTCAATTTGAGAGTGCGGCGAGGTCTTGGTGGAATGTAATTCGGGTTAAGTGGGAGCGAGAACAGACTCCCTGGACTTGGGTGAACTGTAGAAGAGAGTTTGATGAAAAGTTTCTACCTCTAATGATCCAAGAGAAAAGGGAGGATGATTTTATTAGACTGAGGCAGGGATTTCTAAGAGTGGCCGACTACGAGACCCAATTTACAAAACTTTCAAAGTATGCGCCTGAACTAGTGGCCACTGACCGGAAAAGAATCAGGTGATTTGTGCAAGGACTTAATGTTGAGATCCAAGAGGCGTTGGCTGTGGCCCAAATCAATACTTTTACTAAGACTTTGGAGAAAGCCCAAAGAGTCGAGAGTGCTAGGCAGCAAGTGAAGGCTTTTCATGCAAGAAAGAGGAACACTCCGAGTAGTAGTGGAGTAGGATTGTTTGATAGAAAAATGCCAGCCCCTAAGCTGGGAAGGGGCACGAGCAAAGTAAGGACTGCCGGAGCATCGAGAGGGTCTATGGTTAGGGGAGCCTCTCGTGGACGTGGTCAGTTTTGGAATACCTCACAAGGAGGTTCTGGCTTGGTATCAACGCCACAAGTGGGATGTGGATATTGTGGCAAAGCAAATCATACGGTGGATGACTGTTAGAAGAAAGCTGGAAAATGCCTAAGATGTGAGAGCGCAAAACATCAAATTATCAACTGTCCGATGTCACATCGTGAAGGTGGTGGATCACAACAATCTACTAGGCCGACGTCTAAACAGTCGAGTGTGGGGGATAATTGCTCGAGAGTGCCCGCCAGGGTCTATGTAATGGACCAGCATCAGACCCCTAATCCTACAGAGGTGATTGAAGGTACAATTCCTGTGTCCCACCGATTAGTTAGGGTTTTAATTGATTCCGGTGCAACCCACTCATTTTTAAACCCTATCTTTATGAAAGGCGTAGCTGTTAAGTTTGAGAGACTGTCGTATGACTTGGGAGTTAGAAGATGAGGTCTGAAGGAAATATCCAGAGTTATTCCAAAGTTCAGGTATGAATTTCGAGGACGAAATTCTTTTAAGAAGGGGAGGTTGTGAGGCCCCGTATCATCAAATTAATTTATAAATTTCAAAATTCCATATTTTCATAAAAATTATTTTATTATTTTACTTTGAATTATTTGATTTTCATATAACAATTGCATCGGCACAAAAAGTTCAAAAATGCATTGTGCATGTTTAAATTATGCCCTTGGCTAAATTATGTGAATGTTTAAATTTCGCATTCGGGCCTAGGGTCGACCACTAGATATAAGTTTTGAATGTTAGAATATGTATTTGAGATATATAAATGATAGAAACCGGGATCGTAGTATCGCGTCGAGTGAACCGACACGACACGACAAAAGTGGCTTTACGTCAAATCAAGAAACTTTCTTCCATTTCTTCCATTTTCCCAATAAAGCCCCAAAAGTCAAACAAAACCCTCATTCTCTTCTTCTTCTTCTCCATTTGGCCGCACCTCTCTTCCCTCTCCTTCCCCTCCATTTCATCTTCAATAATCAACCCCAAAACCTCCATTGAAGGTACCCAAAAAGCTTGAAGGTCTTCCTAGTTTTTCTTGGAGCTTTTGGACTAGCTTGGAGGAGAGGAGAAACTGGTTTTTGAGCTTGAGGATTGAGGGCTTTTGTGAGCCATTTCATCTACCATTAACTAATCTTCTTGTTGAGTTGGAGGTAAGCTTGCTAGACACCAAAAATCGTGTTCAATTGTTTCATTTTCTTGGCTAAGAGAGTTTGTAGCTCTTTGTAATGGAATTTGTTGTTGTTGGATGAAAGTGGGCTCTATGAAATCCTACCATGTGTGAACTTGGGGCTGTTCTTGATTTAGTGTGTGTGTGTGAGGTGTTTTGTGTGAGATTTGTTGCTAGAAAATGAAAGAGGAATGAGAAAGAGAGGAGCTGAGAGAGAGGGTTGGAGTGCCGGTTGCTTGCAGCTTTATTTCCTCAATTTTAGCTCAATAATTTCATGTCTCTCTTGCTGATTCTTGATGTTCACCTGATGGCCTAAGTGTGTGAGAAATTTCATGTAAAAATAGCTTTGTTTGATGTTGCAAAATGGTTGAGAAAGAAAGCTTAAAAATCTGGAATTTCGTATGACAGGGTGGGTGAAACAGGTTTCTTAAAACTGTTGTAACTTGGTGTAGGAAGGTCCGAATTGAGTTCCATTTGTTTCATGTGAAACTATAGTCCAGTTTCTTCAGTGCTATAAATTTTCAAGGGCTAGTTCGATTTCTGTGAATTTTGGTGAATTTTCAAATTTTACTGAAAATCAAGACCGTTATGTCCAAGTTTTACTGTAGCAGCAACTTTAAACTGAAATTTGATTAGTTTTGAATTTGAATCTTGCATAAGTATCTTTTGAGAGTTTTAGTTCATTGAGTCTATTTTCCAACGGTATAAGATTCATAAATTTTGGACTTATAGAACTCAAATTATGGTTTTTCAAAAAATGCTGCGAAAAACTGGAAAATTTTACCTCTTTGCACTTTGCAAAATACTGCCCTGTTTTTGAAGCAGTTTGATTCAAAGTTTTGTTACCATTTTGCTTGAATTTGATAAAAGAATGTTGTTAGTGTTGTTGTATCAAAATTTGATTGATTTGGGGCTGTTTTAGTTGAACAAAATATTTGCAAATCAAAGAAGGAAAATCTGGCAGTTTAGTTTCCAAATTTTAAGCAAAGTTTGGCCATCTATAAAGTTACCTTCCTGTGTGTATTTTTGGCTCAATTTTGTTACACCCTCAGGCCACATAGTTAGGTTTAAGTGTACAAAATTTGGTGATTTTCCAATGGCATTTCGATCCCCAAATGTTGTCTCAAAATTAGCTTCTCAAATCTCGAAATCTTCCCATCAGTCATTGCGAACCCCTGTGCTTCTAACGGCTGTAATTCCTTGCTCAGGAGTCGAAATCGAGCGCCGCCAGTGGCGTTTCAAACTACACTTCACAAGCTTTCTAACTGTATATAGTTTGCATGTTAGTTCTATCCCTATCAATACCAGCGAAGCCACAAAAATGACTATTTTTCAAGACTGATTTGCCTACTTTACATTTTGTTCCTCGCGACTTCTTGTGTCGTACTTTTGCCTACTTTACAAAATGAATCTTGTGACGACCCCACCGTACCCAGAGGCGTACCAAAGGGCTTAGCGGATCGCCTGCCTAGCTCTCGCCAGGCATCGATAACAAAAACGATAAACGCGCCAAATTCTCACCAAAGGACGATAAGTACATTATATATATGCATAATATCCACTACAAGACCACGAGAGTTAGAGAATAACTCCCGTTAAGGTTTCTCACACCCGCTATCCAAAATACAATATACATGGCCAAAACTCCAACCCAAAGCAAGTACTAAAGCTAAAAGGCTACACTATGCCTCCCACGCGTCAATTCTCGCCCTGCTAAGGAAAACAAATTGAAAAGGGGTAAGCTATATGCTTAGTGAATAATCAGGAGGGGGGGTACATGTAAATCACATTGCCACGAATTTTCAAATCAATAGCAAAAGTAACACCACAAATAAGGATACGGGTGGCTTCAAAGCCAATAATATCATTGAGATCCCAAAAGCATTGAGATCAGACCATCTATTTGGTCGGGAAAACAACATTTACCAATGAGACCCCAAGGCAATCCCCTTGAGATCAAACCATCCAAGTGGTCCGAAATAACATTTACCAATGAGACCCCAAGGCAATCCCCTTGAGATCAAACCACCCAAGTGGTCAGAAATAACATCGACATTGAGACCCCAAAGGCACCCCTTGGGATCAGACCATCCACATGGTCACTCATCACCAAAAATATCATATGTACAATTCATATATTACCCATCACATGCATTCATATATCACACCACACGCATATCAAGAATCATATATGGAGCTTTGGTCGATAAAGTACACCCTCGTCCAAACGTCCACTTAACACATTTCACATTATATTCACAGATAAAGTCCTAATTACTCACCAACAGTAGTACAAAAGCAAATAGGTTAGCAAAGTTCCTCGGTCTCCTCGACCTCGTCACTTCCTGTGAAAAGACGCCAAAACCACTTAGAAACACTTAAAACAGCAAATAAGGTACATGCATGGGCGTTTGACTAAAACGGATAAGAATGGAACGAAAACGGAAAACACACACTAAAAGGTGTAAAAAGCAGTTTTGACACCCTGTGCGTCTTTACTCATAACTCAAGCTACAAGTATCGGATTGGAGTTCACGAGGTGCCGTTTCGAAGCTAAGAGAACAATCCATAACTTTCATGAAGACCATTTCTGCCCAGATTCTCTCTATCTAGGTCAAAAATGATGAAACAGTTTCAGAAATTTTCCCGTCAGAAATTCCGACAGGCTAGATTCAAACGGTCATAACTCAGCGTTCACAAATCCAAATCAGGAAATTCCAGCGGCGTTGGAAAGCTAGAATGAAGGGCTATAAATTTCGTGTTTTGGCCAAAGGCTAAATCACAAAGGATCAACACGAAAAACGAGGCTAAAGTTACTTCCGGTAAAATTCTGTTTTCCTGCTCTACGCCCAAATGTATCTCATGCAACCAAAACGCACACATGCAATTCCAACGACTCAAATGCGATAACAAACATACAATTGCAGCTCTTACACATCCCATAATGCCCTCGACACACACAAACATGCAACCCTAAAGTTCCTAAACTTGAGCCAACATTTCACCTTCCAACAATTCCACCACATCCAAACTACTCCAATGCATTAATACAAGTGCAATATTATCAATTCCCAATCATTCCATAACTCAACCAATCAAACCCTAACCTCAAACTTCTTGGCCGAAAATTGAAGGCATGAAATCATCCAAGTTTACACCATAATTTCACGAATTAAGCTAAGACCAAGCATTAATTTCATCCTACCAACAACCACAAACATCAACCATCATGCAATCTTCAACTAATGAAACCCTAACCCTAACTCATAATCATGGCTAGGCATTAACACATAAAAATTAATCAATCCAATCCGTAGAATCATCTCATAAGCTAAGAATAAGCATGAATCAAGTCAAAAGAACCACAAAATCCAACCATTACATAACATCCATCAAAATTCCAACTTGTAATATAGGAGGAAACTAGAAGAAAACCTTTCTTGTTGATGTTCTAAAGAAAGTTGCAAGCTTCCAAAGTCAATCCACTCCTCCTACCTTTCAATCAAGGTTGGATGGTTGAAATTGGCAAAATTTCCCAAGCTTTTCTCTCTTTTTTTTCCTCTCTTTTTCTCTCTTTTTTTCCTTCTCTTTTCTTCCCTCTTTTCTCCTTGCTTGGCCGACTTTCTTGTCTTGTTTTTGCTAAGAGATTAAGTCTCTTAGATATTTATTTAAGTAGTCAAAATTTGGTCCAAGTCCATGTCAAAGTTGTCATGCTCAAATCAACCTAGAAACTTAAGCTATTTTCCACTCTTGCCCAAGTGATTTTCTTTCCTATCAAACTAGTCCATAGGTGCTCAATTTAACCTAACCTATCAAAGCTTAATCACACTTACTTAGGCTACTAATCACCTATGCACCCTAATCTCTCTTCTTGCACATGCATTACCACACGTAAAATCAAAGAAATAACAAACTTGTAGCTGAACATAAAACTTAAATTTATTTTCAAAACTAGGGTTTTACGAATCCAAACTAGGGTTTTCATATATACAAATTAGGGTTTTATCCAAATTTAGGGTTTTCGAAGCAAATTAGGGTTTAGATTTCAAATTAGGGTTTTCAAACTGGTAAAACAAAATAATTAAAAACAAACATTTTTAAAAGTCAAACAAACCATATAAATACCTTGGCAAACAAAAATAACTATAATTAACATTATTTAATATTTTCCAAATATTGAGAAAATTCGGGGCCTCACAATCTCCCCCTCTTATGACTATTTCGTCCTCGAAATAGTACCTTGATTGAATGCTGACGGGTCCATCTTCTCCGACTGACCCATTGCGTAAACTCTTGCTGGTACCACCTGTCGATTACCCCCTGTATTTGTCGGCTTGGAAGTGGGCCATTCTTTTGGCATCTGCGGGCACTGAGAAATCAAGTGCTTAGAACTACCACAACGGTAACACTTTCGATTTTTCTTCCAACAGTTATCCTCGTTGTGGTTGGTAAAAACCACATGGCGTTCCAAAACCTGGTGTCGTACCCCCACGTGGATCTTCTTTCTGAGATTCTCTTCCTACCTGTCCTCTCCCAAGGTTTCCTTGGTTTGGAGTTCCTACAGGTCGTAGTTCACCGACTCCTCTGCCCATCTGAGTTGGTGGCTTACCTCTCGAACTCTGTTCAATAGTATAGGTGCTTGATTCAGGTTGTTTCCTCTTTCTATCGTGAAAGTCCTTTACTTGAACCTTGGCTCTTTCAATTCTTTGCGCCTTCTCAAGAGCTTGACTAAGGTTTCCATTTGAGCTGCCAATGCCTCTTGTATCTCCACGTTTAATCCTTGGACAAACCGGCGAATTCTCTTCTGCTCAGTGGTTACTAACTTCGAACAAAGCGGAAAGTTTGGTGAACTGCGTTTCATATTCCATGCGCTTTGAGTTCCTTGGCGTGGTCGGATAAACTCGTCCTCCCGCTCTTGGACAATAGGCGGTAAGAACTTCTCATTAAACTCGGGTGAAATTGACCCATGCCCACGGGGTCTGTTCCCGATCCCACTTGACTCGAATTACATTCCACCAGGCTCGAGCTGCCCCTTCAAATTGGAAAGCGAGAAAGCTATCTCTGTCTTCGAGAATACCCTAAAGGCGGCAAATATGTCCATCATCCTATCCAGCCAACCCTCGGCTATGTCCGGGTTGGGTCCACCGAGAAACTTAGGTGGCAAAAACTTCTGGAACCGTTCCAAAGCACGGTCCTCACCCTCATGATTATTATTATGAGGATTATTTCCCTGACCTTGATTCTGCTGGTAAACTACCCGTTCCAGTAAATCAGCCATCCGCTGGATAGCGGTAGCGACCTGGTTCTTTGTCTCATTTCCCTGTTCCTCTCTTTCAGGGGTTCGACCCCGACCTCGACCTCTACCTCGTCCACTTGGACCACCGGTTTCCATTGGTTTAGTTAAATGTGCTCTATTATAAGCAACATGTAATAACAAGAGTTGAATATATGGTACAAGAAAGCACAATAAAGCATCAAAGAGCACTCACCAAAAATGTAAACAAGCATACACCAAAAATATACACAGTCAACAGTTACTCACAAAACAGTTATAGCAGATCCAAAAGGTTCTACTCCCCTGAAAACCAACTTCATTTCCATCACTATTGTTTTAAAACATTTGAAAGACATATTCAAGCGCAAAACAAGCTCGAAGTTTTATCACACCAAGGTTAGCCACCAGGCGTAAATCAACCCAAACCCGTTCTTACCTGACATACTAGCTCAACCATACAAAGAACATACAAGGATCATATATAAATACACATGTATATACAAGTCACGCCAAAAATATGCACATCTCATCACCAGTAAGTTAGTACAAAATAACTATTTACACAAGCACGCCAGCTCTAAAAACATTACCCAGACAACACAGAATCCCTAGAATCTCACTTCCTTACCACTAGGTCCACCAATTACCCCGGCATCTCATCTTACTAGATATAATCCAATCCTATAATATACTCCCCAACTGCCCAAGTTCTCTAACCTAGGCGCTCTGATACCAACTGTGACGACCCCACCGTACCCAGAGGCGTACCAAAGGGCTTAGCGGATCGCCTGCCTAGCTCTCGCCAGGACTCGATAACAAAAATGATAAACGCGCCAAATTCTCACCAAAGGACGATAAGTACATTATATATATGCATAATATCCACTACAAGACCACGAGAGTTAGAGAATAACTCCCGTTAAGGTTTCTCACACCATCCAAAATACAATATACATGGCCAAAACTCCAACCCAAAGCAAGTACTAAAGCTAAAAGGCTACACTATGCCTCCCACGCGTCAATTCTCGCTTCAGCCCCCTGCTAAGGAAAACAAATTGAAAAGGGGTAAGCTATATGCTTAGTGAATAATCAGGAGGGAGGGTACATGTAAATCACATTGCCACGAATTTTCAAATCAATAGCAAAAGTAACACCACAAATAAGGATACGGGTGGCTTCAAAGCCAATAATATCATTGAGATCCCAAAAGCATTGAGATCAGACCATCTATTTGGTCGGGAAAACAACATTTACCAATGAGACCCCAAGGCAATCCCCTTGAGATCAAACCATCCAAGTGGTCCGAAATAACATTTACCAATGAGACCCCAAGGCAATCCCCTTGAGATCAAACCACCCAAGTGGTCAGAAATAACATCGACATTGAGACCCCAAAGGCACCCCTTGGGATCAGACCATCCACATGGTCACTCATCACCAAAAATATCATATGTACAATTCATATATTACCCATCACATGCATTCATATATCACACCACACGTACATTCAAGAATCATATATGGAGCTTTGGTCGAGTGCGATAAAGTACACCCTCGTCCAAACGTCCACTTAACACATTTCACATTATATTCACAGATAAAGTCCTAATTACTCACCAACAGTAGTACAAAAGCAAATAGGTTAGCAAAGTTCCTCGGTCTCCTCGACCTCGTCACTTCCTGTGAAAAGACGCCAAAACCACTTAGAAACACTTAAAACAGCAAATAAGGTACATGCATGGGCGTTTGACTAAAACGGATAAGAATGGAACGAAAACGGAAAACACACACTAAAAGGTGTAAAAAGCAGTTTTGACATCCTGTGCGTCTTTACTCATAACTCAAGCTACAAGTATCGGATTGGAGTGCACGAGGTGCCGTTTCGAAGCTAAGAGAACAAGCTATAACTTTCATGAAGACCATTTCTGCCCAGATTGTGAGGCCCCGATTTTTCCCCAATTTCTGGAAAATATTAAATAATGTTAATTATAGTTATTTTGGTTTGCCAAGGTGTTTATATGCTTGTTTTACTTTTAAAAGTGTTTTGTTTTAATAATCCAGTTTTACATGTTTTAAAACCCTAACTTGAAACCTAAAACCCTAATTTGTTTCGAAAAACCCTAATTTTGATAAAACCCTAATTTGAATATGGAAAACCCCAATTTGATTTCTTAAAACCCTAGTTTTGAAAATGAGTCTAAGTTTAATGTTTAATTACGAGTTTGTTAACTCTTTGATTTTATGTGTGATAATGCATGTGCAAGAAGAGAGATTAGGGTGCATAGGTGATTAGTAGCCTAAGTAGGGGTAATTAAGCTTTGATGGGCTAGGTTAAATTAAGTACTTATGGACTAATTTGATAGGAAAAGAAATTACTTGGGCAAGAGTGGAAAATAGCTTAAGTTTCTAGGTTGAATTGAGCATGACATTTTTGACTTGGACTTGGACCAAATTTTGACTAACAAAAAAAAAATATCTAAGAGACTTAATCTCTTAGCAAGAAGGAAGACAAGGAAGTCGGCCAAACCAAGGGAAAAGAGGGAAGAAAATAGAAGGAAAAGAAAGAGAGAAAAGAGAGGAAAAAAAAGGAAGAAAAGCTTGGAGATTGTTGCTACCTTCAACCGTACGATTTTGATTTGGAGTTGGGAGAAGAAGCTTGGACTTGAACCCTTGAAGTTTCACCAAGAACAACATCAAGAAAGGTTTTTTCTAGTTTCCTACAAGCTGAAATTTGATTGAAGATTATGGATTGAAGGATTTTGTGGTTTCCATAGCTTGATTCATACCTATTTCTAGCTTATGGAATGATGTTATGGATTGGAATGGTTAAATTTGATGTATGTATGCCTTGCCATGATTATGAGCTAGGGTTAGGGTTTTGCTTTAGTGTTAATGGTAGAGATTAAGGTTGGATTGTATGTTTAGTTGTTGGTGGGCTCTTGAATTCCCACCCGCGAGTAAATTTGAACGATTACGTGGGCTCTTGAATTCCCACTTGGTGTTTTGTGTGTGTGTAGTGTGTGTATGTGCGTGCTGAATTGGAGTGATGTGAGGTGTGTGTGGAGCTGTTTTGCATGTTTGTAATCGCAGGCGGGTCGAGGGAATTTGCATGAATGTGTTTGGTTGCGTAAAAATTCGTTTGGGCATTGAACGGAAAAAACAGGATTTTGACTGCAGCGACTTTGGCGTCGTTTTTGGTGTTGTTCCTTTGTGATTTAGCCTTTGGCCAAAACACGAAAGTTATAGCCCTTTATTCTAGCTTTCCAACGCATTTGGAATTTCCTGATTTCGATTTGTGAGCGCTGAGTTATGTCCGTTTGAAGTTGGCCTGTCGGGCATTCTGACGGTGAAACTTCTGAGACTGTTTTCTGCGTTTTTGACCTAGATAGAGTAAATCTGGGTTGAAGTTGTCTTCACAAAAGTTGTAGGTTGTTCTCTTAGCTTCGAAACGGCACCTCGTACGCTCAAATCTGACACTTGTAGCCTGAGTTATGGGCGATGGAGTACAAGGTGTCAAAACTGTTTTTTTCCACCTTCCACTGTGTGTTTTCCATTTTCGATTTGTCATTGTCCGTTTTCCGTCTAACGCCCACGTGTGTGCTTCTTTTGCTATTTTAAGTGTTTATGAGCGTTTATAAGAGCTTAGTTCATTGGGCATATGCATGTCGCGTCGGTTCACCTTTGAAATAGTTTTCTTCCAATCTTACGACAAGGTTACTTTAAATAGAAACCAAAAGGGTTAATGGTTTGATTTGCATGTTCCAGGTGAGTCCGTGGACGTTGACGAGCGTGTTTGACTTCTACATTGTCTTGTTTACGCTCAGCTGTGGGTGAGTGTTCCTTGCATGTTTGTGATTGAATTGCTCTGTTGACGTGTTTAAATGCTTTTAATAATTATGTGAAGGGCGAGTGTGTACTTTATCGCACTCGGCCTACTTTGTATTCTACTGTTCAACTGTGTGCTTTTCCATTGCTTGTATATTACTTGCGCATGATGTAGGCCATGTGTACTTTACCACATGGGCTGAATAAGGCCTTTTCCCCTTCGTTATCGACCTATTCGAGCCAGAAGCGGACTCGGTCGGGTAGGTTGATAACCTAGGGCACTGCACGGTATACTCGAGTATTACCACTAGGAGTTATAAGGTGGAGTAGGAGGTTGAGTATTGAACAAGACGGACTGCAACGGCTTCCAGTGGAACCTGTATCCTTTCACTGGGTATTTTCCCAGTTTATGTGTTTATACATTTTATGCTTCTAAACTGAATTATATTAACCTACTGAGTGCTTAACTGATATATTTTTGCTCCACTGTTACTGTGTGATTTGTATGATATTAGGATCGCTCACTGGGCTTTTAGCTCATCCCTTTCAACTTTGTTTTCCTTAGCAGGATTTGAGATCGAGAGCTTCCAAGGGTTACACTAGGTCGATTGGTTTGGAGACCTAATCTTGTATTCTGATGTAGCCCTTGTATTTTGAATTGTACTAATGGAATTTTGGATGGATAAACTTTTGTATCTGTAATTATAGTTCGGGATGTTTGTGGTTCGTTAAGGAAATTTTGGGGTTTAATTGTTACAGTTGATTTGAGGATATTGATGTATTTTGTTGTTTGCCTTTGAACTAAGGATCGGTAGTGAGTCCCGGCGAGAGCTGGGCAGGCGGCTCGCTGATACCTTAGGGTTCGCCCTAGGGAGAGGTGGGGCTGTCACACAGATTCTCTCTATCTAGGTCAAAAATGATGAAACAGTTTCAGAAATTTTCCCGTCAAAAATTCCGACAGGCTAGATTCAAACGGTCATAACTCAGCGTTCACAAATCCAAATCAGGAAATTCCAGCGGCGTTGGAAAGCTAGAATGAAGGGCTATAAATTTCGTGTTTTGGCCAAAGGCTAAATCACAAAGGATCAACACGAAAAACGAGGCTAAAGTTACTTCCGGTAAAATTCTGTTTTCCTGCTCTACGCCCAAATGTATCTCATGCAACCAAAACGCACACATGCAATTCCAACGACTCAAATGCGATAACAAACATACAATTGCAGCTCTTACACATCCCATAATGCCCTCGACACACACAAACATGCAACCCTAAAGTTCCTAAACTTGAGCCAACATTTCACCTTCCAACAATTCCACCACATCCAAACTACTCCAATGCATTAATACAAGTGCAATATTATCAATTCCCAATCATTCCATAACTCAACCAATCAAACCCTAACCTCAAACTTCTTGGCCGAAAATTGAAGGCATGAAATCATCCAAGTTTACACCATAATTTCACGAATTAAGCTAAGACCAAGCATTAATTTCATCCTACCAACAACCACAAACATCAACCATCATGCAATCTTCAACTAATGAAACCCTAACCCTAACTCATAATCATGGCTAGGCATTAACACATAAAAATTAATCAATCCAATCCGTAGAATCATCTCATAAGCTAAGAATAAGCATGAATCAAGTCAAAAGAACCACAAAATCCAACCATTACATAACATCCATCAAAATTCCAACTTGTAATATAGGAGGAAACTAGAAGAAAACCTTTCTTGTTGATGTTCTAAAGAAAGTTGCAAGCTTCCAAAGTCAATCCACTCCTCCTACCTTTCAATCAAGGTTGGATGGTTGAAATTGGCAAAATTTCCCAAGCTTTTCTCTCTTTTTTTTCCTCTCTTTTTCTCTCTTTTTTTCCTTCTCTTTTCTTCCCTCTTTTCTCCTTGCTTGGCCGACTTTCTTGTCTTGTTTTTGCTAAGAGATTAAGTCTCTTAGATATTTATTTAAGTAGTCAAAATTTGGTCCAAGTCCATGTCAAAGTTGTCATGCTCAAATCAACCTAGAAACTTAAGCTATTTTCCACTCTTGCCCAAGTAATTTTCTTTCCTATCAAACTAGTCCATAGGTGCTCAATTTAACCTAACCTATCAAAGCTTAATCACACTTACTTAGGCTACTAATCACCTATGCACCCTAATCTCTCTTCTTGCACATGCATTACCACACGTAAAATCAAAGAAATAACAAACTTGTAGCTGAACATAAAACTTAAATTTATTTTCAAAACTAGGGTTTTACGAATCCAAACTAGGGTTTTCATATATACAAATTAGGGTTTTATCCAAATTTAGGGTTTTCGAAGCAAATTAGGGTTTAGATTTCAAATTAGGGTTTTCAAACTGGTAAAACAAAATAATTAAAAACAAACATTTTTAAAAGTAAAACAAACCATATAAATACCTTGGCAAACAAAAATAACTATAATTAACATTATTTAATATTTTCCAAATATTGAGAAAATTCGGGGCCTCACAAATCTTGGAGCGATCCCTACTAGTGAATTGTAGTACTCCGAGCCTAGTTTCCATAGCCATAGGTCTTGACTAATTTCGATAAGTGTAGCCTAAGATATGGAATGAACAAGAAGTAGTGGTAGTGTGGTCTTGGTGAATTTTAGTAGTTAAGTTAAGGTTTTAAGTTTTAGTTATTTTGGCTAGTGATTGATAGTGGGATTTTGGCTCAGGTGATCAAGACTTCGCCGAGGGCAACCCAACTACCGAGGTTTAACCTTCTTGCTCATTCGCTTGTTTTATTGAATTTCGGTGAGTGTTCAAGTGCATGTTATTTAATGTTAATGAATTGAAAAGCATACTAGTGTGCCTCGGTGAGCGTGTACTTTACCGCACTCACCTTATTTGATTTACCTCTAAAAGAGCTCAACTACTTGAATTGTTAATTGTTTAACTGCTTGAATTGCGTGTTATTGCTATTGAAATTGTGGGGACGCCCAAACCCCATCGGAGAACCTTCCACTTCGACCGGCAATAGGGGCTTGGTCGAGGAATTGGTGAACCATGGGACTTAATATTGTTTATGTCGGTTGGAGTGCACTCGCCGACCAAGGTATACTTGAGTATTACCAAATTAACATTTTGGAGTTCGGGCCTGGTCAAGGGGGTGTAAGTAGACGGGAAATGGAGAAAGTGGTGAATATGGATAGTAAGAGTGAGTGATTGACGGAGTGTCAACGTGTGACCCGGAATTGATGCTTGTGAAGTGAAAATAACCGCAGAAATTTTGGAAACGTGGAACTGACCAACTGTATCCTTCAATTTATATTGTTTAAATGCTTTTCTGCTGAATTGACTATTCCGCTATCTATACTACTTTATTTAATTATTTTCCATTTTGACTTGCCTGTGCATGTTTCTCTTAACCTCACTGGGCTTTGCTCATCCCGTAAGTTTTGTTTTCCTTAACAGGCTTTGAAGTGGGGCACGTGTATCGAGAAATTTAGCTTCTTGTGTAGGATTTTCTCACTTTTGTATAAGATTGAAACTATTTGTGAAATGGACGGTGTTTTTTTTTTTTTGTACTTGGAGTTAAAACTATTGTAATTTTGTTGAAATTATTGTGAAAGTTGTACTGGTGATTTTTTTTTATAGATTTCAATTATGGTTTTAAGAATGAATATTTATATTTATATTCAATTTTAGTGAGTGAGTCCTGGCGAGAACTGGGCAAACGGCCCGCCGATACCTTAGGATTCGCCCTAATGAGAAGTGGGGTCGTCACAAAATCAAATTTCTATTAGTAAACTATTTTGGTTTTGAATTTGTTATCCCCGACTTCTGGATTTTGAATCATTATAGTCCTTGAATTTCAAATAGTCATGTTAAGAATTTTAGGATGAAATTATATCTGAATTAGATTGAAATTGTGTTTTATATGTACTAGAAATTTTAATATTAGAAAACATAAAAAGCCAAACAAACTTTTCTTGTTCTTTTTGTTTATTATTTCTTTAGTCATACCACTAATTTCTAATATGTTTCGTCACTTTTGCATAGTTGGTCTCAAATTTGCACAGTACATCTAATATATCAATAATTAATTGAAAATGAGCTTTAACATTTTTTTCACTCACAATGATAATTCAATACTCAATCAAGTACCCCTTTAAAATGTAAACAACTACATGTAAGATAAGTTGACTCGATGATTATTTTTCTTTTTCTTTTTCTTTTTGGCAATTCAATTGATTATCAATTAAGTTTCAAATAAGATGGGTACTTTTTGTAATAGTTTAAATTATACAATAAAATTGTCAATGTGGGTGAACATAATTATAAATACATCAACGCTGTACTATTGAAATATTTGATTTGATATGTAGAAAAGACAAGAAAAAATAATAGAAAGTGTTTTTCTAAATTTCATACTTCACATTAGTAATTACCATTTCCTTTTTAATGTAATCACTATTGCTAACTATAATAGATTGATGCCTACATCCACAAATCATGTAATAATTTATGGATTAATGTTGCAAACTTTCAACTAATTTATTTATATATTATCCTTGTACAATTATTCAATTGTAATTAATTTAATAAAGAGAAGTCCTTTAGGCAAAATGACAGTATTATTCCAATGTGAAGAGCTTTCAGAGATTTGAAAACGTATTTGTCATGCATTTAATTTAATTGACAATTTATCTCATTGTTATTTGAAACATAAAAGAGTATAATAGTCAAAATTTCAAAGATTAATGACAAAAATGCAAAGTCAAAACTTCTGCTTAATTCTAATTTAGTTTTGACTGTTATATATTTTAATTTTTTAATAGTTGTTCTCAATCTACCTAAAATTAAAAAACTTAGAGACCACATTTGTTTTGGTCGAAACATTAAGAACCATTTAATACACAAGTCAAATATTGATAACCAAAACTATATTTCTCTCAATTTCCAAACTTAACTATTCCATAAAGCTGCGTCTATATTCAACAAGTTTTGTAATCAAATGGTTGCCAGATTGGTTGGTTGTTCGACCAATTTTATGATTCTTGGCATTTCCCTTGTTATTATTTGTGCGCTTCTACTCCTAGAAAATGAGTTTATGGATCTATCTGTGGCAAGAAGGAAAATTATAAATATGTTTTGAGCAAAGATTTCTGAATAGTTTGTCAAATAGGTGGGGTGCAGATTTCTTAATGATTCCAAAAGTTTTAAATGGCAGGGTACTCGAACAACTACATGATTGTTATTTGTTGGCGACTTTCTTCTACTTTTCCGTGTGCTCCCACTGCTGAAAATGCGAGTTCGTGGACCTATATCGAGAAGGAAAATATTGCAATGGTGGTTGGATGAAAACGATAGATATGTTTCTCTTTTCTTTCCTTTGCCATCCATAGCAATGACTTAGACAATTGAAATAGAAAAGCATGCAAGACATTGATTAATTTTCTAAAAGCCAAAAGCATATACAACCAAAAAAGTTATCTCCTTCGTTCTTGCCCAAGATATTCAGTATCACTTTGGAGGTCGTATTTTTCTCCATATCTAAGATAAGTATCAGGCCATCCTATTGGATATATTTGGTATTATAATATTAGAAAGCATAAATTTTCTACCACTAATATTACTTCCGTATTTAGTTGATATGAAATAATGCGTTTTGCTTTGTTGATTGTTATCAATGAGTATGGACTTATGCCTTCAACTATCTTCCAAAACCAATTACGAAAAAAAAATGTAACTTAATAGCAGGGGAAAGATGTGAATTGGTCCGTCTGAGTAGTGCAGATGAATTGCATCTTACTTGACTTTGAAGTGCTCAATGGACAAACCCTGAGAAATGAGAATCCTTAATAGAATCCTATAGCTTTGTTTAAATTCTGCTTGAATATATAGTAGTATTACGTTATTTGCTTTTAATTCGGTAAAGAAAGTAACAAAGTCATAGACTTCTATGAAATTGGACATTACATATACTTTTCAAGTATTGATGGTTTATTAGAATGTGCTTGGTCTCTAAAATCTAACATTATCCTCTTTCTCTTATCTCTGAAATTAATCAGAATTACACTCATTTTATTGGCAATCAGACGGAGTCAAATTTGGATTTAAATAGTTTCTATAACCTTTATTATTATGGCGTGTACAATGCTATCATATTTATTCTGGCAATTGGTGGTGGGTGTGTGGGGTGGCGGACGTAGGGAGACAGAAAAATGAGATGGATTCACAGCATTTCTATTCTCACTGTCCATAAAATACCAAAAGAATGTACACCAACAAGGACAAAGGTTTCTCTATTAAGCACGCGTATCAATTTTATTCCAACTACAGAAAAGGTGTGGTCCTTCTATCAATGGTCAATGAAGACAAAGGGGTTTCATACCTCAATAATGTTAAAAACGTTTCTATCAAAACATACGTCTGCGAGCAACGCTCTTTATTTAATATATTCCTAACATCATCCACAAAGAAACTGGTGACTTGTGAGGGAAGGGGAAGAAACTCTCCATGTGACACACGAAAAAGTGATATGCGTGGAATCAGAAGAAATACTTTCCAGCAAATGTGAATATAGAAGATAACATGATACACGAGATTGACTTGACAGATCTTCTATCCCATCCACTCCCTGTTAAACTATCTATTCTACATTCTAATATATAGCTATTTCTTCTTTATAAGCATCACATTTTAATTCTTTTTTTTTTTTTTGCTCTTCTTAAGATCCAATAACTGTTAACTAAATAAGATGCAAAATTTAACAAAATTAAAAAATTGAAATACACAGAAAAATGAGATTTTTTATGAATTTTCTGCTGTGTTTTGTAATTTTCTATTATATATTACTTTTTGGTGATATTTTTTTAGTGTGTTAGTAGTTATCTAATAGTAAGAAAATAAAAAAAATTAAAATATGATATTTGTAAAAGAGAAATAGTACTATAATAAAAAGAAGGACAGAAATAGAATAAAGAGTGGGATAGAAAATTCATTATGCTAAACTACAAAGGGAGAAATATTGCCACAAAAAAAAAAAAGACTACTTACTTTTATAGAAGCCTGGCAGTGAGAATTTGGTCTAGTGATAAATCCAAGATGGTGTCAGGTTCTAGGATTATGTACTTCTAGTCTTAATGGTCTAAGGAGTTGTAGTATTTAACTTACTTTTATTAATCACAATTTTTTCCATTATTGTTTCACTTTGTGTGACTTATATAAGCGAGGCACTAATAAACTTAGAGTAAATAGCGAAAAAGGTCACTCAACTTTTTAAAGTTGCACCAGTTGGTCACCAAACTTTTTTTTTGGCCAAAAAGGTCACTCAACTATTTAAAACGCGCCATCCGAGTCATTCCAGCAAGTTTCTTGTCTAATACAGCCGGAAACAGAATAAAATAATTGGAGAGCCTAATTAAACAGGGGTAAAAAAGTCTAGAACTTAGATCTACCTCGCAAACCGTGTCCCTTTTTGTATATGAAGGCACCATAAAGTGTATTCCACACTATAAGTCTAGATCTACTGCCCATCTCCTCCAAAAAGCCATGAGAAGAACCTTTAAACCAATTCCATTTTGCAATTGTGGCACAAGAACCATATTGAAGACCTCATGGACCGAGAGAAACCCGGCACGAAGATATGTTGAATGTGCTCAAGGTCAAGTAAGTATTAGAAAGTCTATTGCTTGGCTTGTCTTTGCTGAAAGTATAAGATTTTTCTTGAAAAATCCCAAATAGAAAAATTTAAAAAGAACTATAATTGCAGGTTGAAGGCTGTGGACATTGGGATTGGTATGATGAAGAGATGTGTGAAAGATCTAAACAGGTAATACCGGGCCTGTTAAGGAGTAAAAATCAATTGGAAGTTGAAAATGAATCTTTGGTAGAGGAGGCTAGAAGGTGGCAAAACAGAACGATAAAACTGGAAATTGAAGTAAAGAAGTTGCAGGACCAACTACGCAGAAGGCAGACAAGGAAAAAAGTATCAAGTTTTGCTATTGTGATTTGGGTTTTCTTGACTTTGTATTTGTGGAATAAAGAGGCATCAGAGTGTAGTGTCTCTGGACGGAAGCTGCAAATTGCTGGAGTGTAATATCCCTTTGTGGCAGGAAATATGTTGTTTAGTTTAGTTGACTTTTGTAGCTGCAAAAACTTTGCAGGAGTGTACTAATACCATTTTGTTGGACGGCAACTGTTAATTGTGAAACCAGTGCACATAATTCCTCATGAATTTTACTGGAGTGTATATCATTGGCTGCATTTTATTTTTTTCTAGTGCTATGTACGATGGCATGAACCTGATATGTCCACATTGAAAGTAAATGGAATGGAATAATGACAAATAGGCATAATAATATATAGAGCAAGATCCTTGTCAAAATGGACATCATTTTTCTGAAGTTACAATATCACCATCCCTGCATCTAGATCAAAAAGCTATCAATTTTTTTCAACAAGTCTATTCCTATTGCTGGTATCAACAAAAAGGAAAACAAAAAGTGCTATTTCCATCAGCATCAGGAAACATTCCCATTGCCTCTTCAACCACAAATCAGGTTACTATTTACATCAAAAGATTAAAGATAAACGCAACAATTCAGGCAAAAAATTTTCATGATGAACCTCTTCTACCCCTTGAAATTTCAGGCCACCTCCCAACCTTAAATGGTGGTTCTTTCCCCAAATATGCATAATTGGCATTAATAGCTCCTTTTTCTGCACCAGTCAACTTCCTTTTCCTTTGGCCTTTTTTCTGGCTTGTTTTGGCAGTAGATGAACTTGGCTGACCTTGTCCACTTGTAGTTGAATTTGCAGCAGTAGGCCTACTTCGTCTTACCTGTACAAAATTGAATATTACTCAGCAGTAGAAACATATACAGAACTATCATGACACAAAAAGTTAAGGTTCTAACTGGTATTGAAGTTTTCCTAAGCTGCCTCTTTTGTGGGACTGTTCCCTCTGTTTGGGAACCTCTTGCTGTGTTGGATTGATTTTCTGCATCAATATTGGCAGTCCTATGGTCTAGAAGTGGATTTTGCTCGGTATCCAAATCTTTTGTGGGACCTGTTGTTGGGTCTGTCCTTTTATCAGTTTGAGCAGCCATGGAATGACAATTATGTCCATTATTTGCTGCTCCAAAATCAGCATGCTCATGGCCCGCAAATGTACTATTACTTTGAGAAGCACCAGTCATTCTTTGTTCTTCTGTGACATCACTTGGGCCTTCTTTGCAAGTGGCTCTGTTATGGCCTGATTTCCCACACTTTTTGCAATGTATTATCACATGCTTTTTTAACTTCTGAACAGTGTTCTTGACAGCTCTACCACTACCTTTACTCTCAGTCACATCCTTAATTCTGGCTTTTCTTGGCCTACCTCTTTGGACGCATGGGATGGGGGGTCCAATTCTGGATTGCTAGATTGGGGCCACAATGTCTTCCCACTAACTGGATACAGTACATTTTCATATATTTGGATAAATAAATCTCTCTTGTAACATGCATCAGTGTAATTGGCAGGGTCCTCATTATTTCTGTGTATTGCTGCAATTGCATGGCAACAAGGTAACCCACTAATTTGCCATAATCTACATGTGCATGTTTTCATTGTTGGGTAGACAGCATATTGTTCCCCCCTAGGGCCCCTAACCTGATAGCCTCCATCACCATTAGCTACTGATTTCCATTTTCTAGAGTGTTTTACCCTATCATCAATAAGTTTCATTATTGTTGGACCAATAGGCCCAGTACACTTCCCCATCCAAGCTGCTCTTTCCCCTATCCTACCCATCAAGTACTCCCTAATCCACTCCATCATACTAATGATTGGTAAGTCCCTTGCCTCTAGTATTTTTGCATTAAAAGTTTCACATAAATTGTTAACAAGCATATCTGACTTAACATGTTCAGGAAAGAATGCCTTACACCAATGGTGAGGTGGTGGGGCCCTCCTCACCCACTCATATGCAAGTGCATCATATTGTCTCAGGTCCTCAAGTTCAGCTTCATACAGCTCCTCTGTGGTTGCTGTAGCAATGCTCCAAAACATGCCCTTTAATGCACTCCCAGGATGCTTTTTCTTGAAATTCCTATATAAATGTTGTACACAAAATCTATGCTGGCAGTATGGAAGAAGCTCCAACAGTGCACTGTCAAGTCCCTAAATGAAGTGTGAAGTGTTTGTAAATTACTTGACTAGCATATAAAGTAAAGTTTAAAATAAACAAAAAAGTACAGCATAGAGAAGATATTTGACCTTTTGCTGGTCTGAAATAAATGTATAATGGCTGCTGGCCTGGGCAATTCCTAAATCTTGAACCAACAAATTCAGAAACCAGAACCATTGCTCCCTTGCCTCCTTTTCAACCACGGCCCAAGCAATAGGCCACCACCCATTATTGGGATCTGTCCCAATAGCAGTTAGAAGTTGACCAGGATGTTCACCTTTTGTATGACACCCATCCAATCCTATTATGGGTCTACATACATCATTGAAACCCTTTTTCAAAGGTCCTAGGCAACAGTAGAATCTCTTGAAAATTGGTCTGCTATCAGGATTGGTTCTTGGACTGAACTGAATATCAACAGTTGTATTGGGGTGTGTTCTTTCAAGCTCTGCAGCATATCTCCACACAGCAGCATATTGTTCATGAGCATGGCCTTTGATATTTTTCCTTGCCATAGTTCGAGCCTTGTATGCCATGCTTCTACTAATTTCACATTTGTACTGCTCATCTATGGTTTGCCTAATCTGCTGAATAGGCATGTCCATATTTTTTCTAATTGTATCCTCATATCTCTCGGCTAGCCATGATATAGTCATATTCTTGTTCTTCCAAGCATGTCGGCAATTTGTATGCACGTCATTCAAAGTCTTGACAACAAAATCATTATCATTCATGGCAGGAATTTTTGCTGCATACACATACCACTTACAAGGAGCTTCACATTTTGCCCTCAACCTCCTAGAGTCATTGGTATACATGTACACTGGTCTCCCAGTAAGAATTGAATAATTTCTAACTGCATTTCTAAATAAAGACTTGGTTCCAAACTTGACTCCAACTTCAAATTGTGGATTTATTAGAAACTGGTCAATGTTGAAGTCTTTGTACCTTGTTGTTTCGCCAATGGTCTCCTCATCTGATGAGTTCGGATTGCTGTTAAGTTCTGCGTATGCATCATCCTCCAAGAGTGGATTCTCCTCTTGTGTTGATGTATGCGCTTGCTCTCTTCTTGGAGAAGACGTACCACCACTTCTTTGTGAGTTTCTAGCAGGTTGTTGTCTTGTGTGAGAAGCTGTACCACCACTCCTTTGTGAGTTTCCTAGCCTTTCACTCCTCCTCACTTGCACATTCTCATTCATGGATGCTGGCTGGGGCTGAGTTGTTGCCTGCTCACTTATCCCTTCACCATGAACAATCTCACTCTCCATATTTCTATCAATTGGAGACTCCTAACCAACATGGCCCTCAATGGTAGCATCACCTTCTTGTGTATCTGGCTGTTGCATGTCTATGTTATCATCTCTACAGTACTCATTATACTCAGTGAATTCCCCTTCCTCAGATGTTGAAGACGTACCATCACTTTCATGTGCTACCGAACCTTCTGGAGAGTGCACTTCGCCTCCATCTATAGTGGCATCTTCAACGGTTGGCCCATGCATTGTATCCACATTTGGTTGGCCTGGTTCTTCATGTTGCACTATCCATTCTAAGGCACAAAGCACTTTAGAGCCAACACCACTCCTTGTATCAGGTTTTCTACCACTTGCCTCTTTGAAACCACTCTTTTTTACTGGTTCTTTTCTACCAAAGTCAACCTCATCAGCCTCCAATTCCTCTATAACTACTGAGGACTTTCTCCCAACTAAGTCATCATGCAAGACAATAGGGGCAATATTGAGCATTTCCTTTCCTTGGACATGGTGACAATATACCTCCATCAACCTAAACTTTCCAATCCAGTTACAAAATTCTATAATATGCTGATCAGTTTGCAGCTCTCGTAGGCCATGGTTTATATGACCAATAGGATCAACGTAATAGTACAAAATAATGCTATTTGTGTGCCCACACTCCTTTACCATTTTGTTGATTTCATGGACTGACATTCTTTCCGCATCACAAGCATCAAAATAATCAGTCTCACCATTCACGTAGCTTTTGTATTTATCCCCTTCAATTCTACCACCATGATGCATTTTAATTGAAAATAGAGAAGATTCATCGGTTGCAATAAGAACCCATTCCAAAATAGTTTAAAAATTGGTTTTGTAGACATGTAAAAGATGAATTAAACACAATAACAATTAGTCAAAATGGACGCCAAGATTCCTTTGACTGCAATAAAAAAAGAGCAATCTAAGCTTCAGGTTGCCTTCTTTACTATATTTAATCACTTTTAATATAACTAACCAACATGTGGGGACCTAATTCTATCTTTAATCACCCAAACATGAACAACAGTGTACGATTCTTTGTTACCCACTGGTATGACAAATAAAGTCCCACTTTTGTCCTGTCCCTTTCACTTTCATCTATTTCCCCTTATTTAAAATCCTACTATCACTTTCAGGAAACAATTATTTACAGTAAATGCAGACAATGTCATATAATCGTACAACAAAACACATATTATCGACCAAAAATTGCATTTTTTTTATAAACTTCTTACCATAAACTGCATATGGATCAACGTAATCCCCTCGCGGTCGCATCACCCAATCCATTGCATACGTCTCAATCAATAATTCTTAACTGCTGAATAAAGTCGTCGGGCTCTGACGGTTTTAGATTTTTGGTTTCTTCATCGATCGCAAGAAGGATTTGAAGTTTGAAGTGAGGGTTTTGATTAAAATGTTCTCAAAAACTTGGACTTTTTTTGTTCTGTAAAGTAAAGTTGATGGAAAGGTGTTTGATCTGCCGCTACACTTATTCCAACACACCTGGACTTTTTTACCCCTGTTTAATTAGGCTCTCCAATTATTTTATTCTGTTTCCGGCTGTATTAGACAAGAAACTTGCCGGAATGACTCGGATGGCGCGTTTTAAATAGTTGAGTGACCTTTTTGGCCAAAAAAAAGTTTGGTGACCAATCGGTGCAACTTTAAAAAGTTAAGTGACCTTTTTTGCCATTTAGTCATAAACTTATATATAAACCGATGTCTAAGTTAACTTTTGGTGAAGATTTCATGTGTGAATTGAACTTGAAACTCTCTAGTCTCTATGTATATGTATAATCTGTTGGGATTCAGACGCACAATAATTCACTATTGAGAAAACAAGTGCATAACAATTTAATGACAAATAAGCCACAAGCAAGGAAAGCAAATGACATATAAGATTTAATATGATTTGATTCCATCATTGAGTCTATGTTCATGGAGAAAAAGCTACTTTTTATTATGAGAAAATAAATCCATACAAAAATACAATTTGAACCCAAAACCAAACCCAATCATTGTATAATTTCTCTCACCTCTCAAGAACTGTCTCTCATCCCATGTATAAGGTTATATGTCGCCCCCTTGTAGGTCACTTAGTAGTATGCCAAACCCCACCTATTTATAAGTCACATTACTTGACTAACACCCTAATAATAACAAGAAATAATTGCTATTTTTTAATTTTATACAGAATAGAAAATAACTTCTAATTCATGAAGTCATGTAAATAAAAATTTTCTTAACTATTATTTCAAACAACTAAAACAATTAGAAAACTAGTTGCTTCCATACAATATAAGGAAGTTGCGTAAAAGAAATTAAGCCAATTTCCTAACATAATCATTGTCTTCGGGGACTGGAGACGAGATTCTGGACTCCATTAAATATTTAGTTGAGCTGCCTAAAGTAAGAGTAATCCCTCTCTTTAATTTTTGATTACATGACATTGTTCTGATCGAAGCAGAATATGCGATTAAAGAAGAACCAATGCTGTGTCTCATCCCTCTCCATGTATTTAAAGATGAAATTAATTGCATATTCTCATTCATTTTTTAAATACAACTCCATTCATGGGATGAATTTGTTATTGGTTCATCTATTGAATTAAGCATTATTCTCTAGTAGAAAATTTCAAGTTTGAGTATACTTGTTCATGGACAGGGGCCAGTACGGTAATATTTTGCCTGTTCAGTAAAGTTGTTATACTTATATTTTTTAGCATAAAACTACGTTACAACAGTATTAAATATATGTAAAGTATTTTATTCATGTTTTTTGATATTTTTACAAATACAACACTACGTTCTGATATTCTTGATTAGTCAACCTCACAATTCAATAGCATTAGAATGTGGTCCAACCCAATATTAATGTGGATTGTTGTTGCGACAGTTTATCAGCGCCTAGCAAATAAGAATGCTTTGATTTTTCAAAATAATTCTCCTTCACTTGTTGGAAGAATGACTAGAGTTGTACGAAAAAATATGACGGTTTGAGTGTAGGGCTGCCCTGGACATTACTTTAATGTTTTTTTCTTTTGTCATTTCATTTTGTTTTATTTTACTTGTTGGAGTTCAATATATAAAATTTGCTCTTTGGTCATGTCCACGTAGAAAATCACTCTTCTGTTTTATTTTTGAGTTCCTATCACACATATTCCTTACAAGAACAGACAAGATGGAAAAGGAATCCATCATAGTGAATTCTTACATATAATTGAGTGGAGCATCTTGATGAGAATTGGGAAGCTTTCAAGCAAACTTCGAGACTTTACACTTATTAAACGTATGTTGCTTTATACCAAAAAAAAAAAAAAATTGTTTTCCAAAAGTTTACAGCCATAACAATTTGGGTTTTGGAAAGAAATTTTAATTTTTCTATACAGCCATGGTTAAAACCATCGCCAATTTTTTTTTTTTCTGCTTTTTTGGGTGTTATTTTGAAGAATAAAGATAGAACTAAAAGCCCTTGATGCAAAGATTGGAAAGAAGCTGCAAGCGATGATCATGGACAACAAGTACTGTAATTAAGAATAAAAGAACAACAAGCGCCTTCATCATTATTTTTAATTGGCAACAATTGGATTAGTCCTTTCATCAATACTTTATACATTAGCCGGTTTGAATACAGATTGATATATAAAATTGAAGTTGAATTTTAAGGTTTTCACGTATAATATACATCTAGAGCTACAATTATGAAAAGGTTTTATACCCACAGGTATACTAATGTCAACAGATTTATTGACCTAGATTAGATATTGCCTGATCTAAGTCGATCATTGAAAATTTACAAGGAAAAAGTTTCCTGTTAAATTCAATGGCCCAAATCTGAGCTTACAAACAGGTTGGTCTGATTATACTTAATTATCTGACAGCATGACATGAAGTAACCATTGGTGCAATAACATCTAAATGACTAACTTCTTAGCCTAAAAACGTCAACCCAAACCAATAATAATAAATAAATAATTTCAGCTAGAAACGAGTTTGACCCCTCTGAAGAAGAAAACAAATAAACTTCTACATCGTCGGATTTGTAGTTGTATAAAAGGCAAACTAATTAACAATTTTAAAGTTTCTGTGCTAATATCACATCACATTTTCCATCTAAGAACAATATTGCGGATGCTTAGCAAGTAAAATATGCTCTTAATTAACAATTCTATATCTAGTTGTGTACCACGCTGATGTTGAAAGGTCAAGGAATGACTTAGGAGAGCAATGTGCAAAACATGTTGCTGACTAGAAGTTTTTTTAATAATTGTTCATACAATCTTTATATAGCTCTCACAACATAATCTTCAATATATTGGTATAACTAATGACGCTTTCATCTTTGTTGTAGAAGCAATAAAGCTGAAGTCATAAGAGTAAGAGGCCCTAATTTCATCCCTCAAATTTGTACATTGTACTAGACTAACATCTGTTAGGAATCACAGAGATAAACACAACAGAAATTTAAAAATTTTGATTCCTTCCAATAAATCGTCATTTGATTAAATCCTTGTAACATAGAGTTAGTTCAAGAAGATTATCTCAATCCATGAATATCTCCTTAAATTTGGTGGAGATTTGACGCAGAGGATAGTAAAGTGATCTACGTAACCGTACACATGTCCAGTCTTTAACGGTGGTCCATACAAACCTCCTTAGTTAGGACCTCTAATTTCAAATTATCTTAAGTTAGATTAGTGCTAACTATTGCTAAGATAACCATACGCAAATCTATTGAGATAACCCTAATTTTTCATCATGAAAAGACTCGAAATAAGAGATGCAATTTTTCTCTTATTTTCTTGGACGAATTTTGGGTATTTTTCGCTCAAGGCTTTTCTCAAAAATCTCACAAAACAATTTGTGTGATGATACATCTTGCTAGTAACAATTTAGTGAGTATTTATAAACAAATAAGTTGTCAAATCCTTATGGAAACCTAAAATTAGTTTCCATATTCTAATACAACTCTTATATTTGGAAAACTAAAACTTATTTGCACTATAAGTTCTTCAAGTTCAATTTGTCTCACAAATTAAACTATAAGTCATAAAAACTTATCTATCAGGTTTCCACTTGATATTCATTTAATCCAACTAAAGAAGTTCTTAATGTGTATGACCCATTAGGTTCTCATATACATTGGCAATAAGTATGAGTTATAATTCTTAATAAATAAGAACTAGATAAATTAAAACTTCTTTTAAATTATCATTGATTCCACTAATCAATCAACTCATACTTATAGATCAAGATTGGCATCTAACAATGCATCATAACCACCCAAGTAATGAGAAAAGTCAAGTGGATGACTTCATCTTTCAGTGAATATTTACTGTGTAACTAATATTCTTTTACTGCACTTATCTCACATTAATTTTAAATAAGTGCAAGTTGTGGCTATTCCATTGTGTGATTCATGCTCTTTTCTCTTGTAACAAATTATAACTTCAATGAAGAAGTTCCTAAAAACACTTTTTAAGACTCTCCCACTTAGTGCTAAGATTTCCAAGTTATACTTCTACAAGTGGCCAAACATGAGATAACTTCTCTTCTATAAAAGGCGTTAAATCCTTATAAGTTTGACAGGTGTCGAGCCTGCACAAAAATAAATAAAACCTAACTGCCTACGGAAATATTTCCAAGTTAATTCTAGTACTGGAGCAGGGACTCCGGATGTGCAATGGGTTACTAGTTTCACCCTGATTCCAAGGAGTTTACTTAATCCTATATACCAGAAATTAACCAGAGAATTTAATTAATTTGTGTAAGTGGCAAGTAGGGTCGTCTCCTCAGGGAACTGGAAGAATTATTTTCTATGACATAAAATAATTGGGGGGAGAGAGTTCGAATAATCCCTAATTAATAAAACCCAATAAAAATAAATGACACTACAAAATTCCAATTAAAATAAACAGTATCACAGGAATCAAATACGAAAATAAATCAATCAATAACAAGATCTAGTCAAAGGCCTAATCTCACCTTGGTTTCATCAACTTGATCACTGACACTAAATTGCATTCAATTACTTACAAATAAATTGGTTATGGTTGTCAGCAAGCTCTGACAACCTACCAATCCTTACTGTGTCGATACCAGTAGACAACCCTAAACAAGCTCTTAGGATTTAGCCCACCAACAGCATTAACAATTAGATTAGCCACCAATTCTAACCAACAAACACATGAGCTCGGTTCATTTAAGCCAGATTGAATATTCCCATGACAATAACCCAAAAGTTTCTTGTACTACTGAATTACGTCAATTGTCACAAATACTAAAACCTTCCAAACGATTACGTATTTGGCGTTCTAGATAACAGTAGATTATCCCCACAAATAAATAGTGATCAAGTATTTAATTGCAAGAAATAATCATAAACATGAACATCAGAAAATATTCAAATACTTGTAAATAAATGAAATAAAAATAATCCAAACAAGTCTCACAGAGTTGATGAACCAAAGCACGATTTGCCTTCAACTAGACGAAGAATTTAGCCACTCTTCATTGAGAATTACAACCAAGAATTGTTTGTGGAATTTTCAATTAGGATTGATGAAAACTTTGGACAAAGGAATGAAAACCAAGCTTCCAAACCAACGCAAAGCCAAAGTTTGGCAGCCGAGTCCTCCCTTCCAAGTCCAAGTACGTCCGTTCCGCGTGATCAATCAAGCCGTCTTGCAAGACAACAGAGTTCCGCAGCCAAGTCTCCAAACAAGCCTGCCGCCCCAAGTATCCTAAAGCTCGCAAAAATAAAGAATAAGCTCCCTTCCAAATTAGGACTCAAAAGAGTTTGAGTCCTACTTGGAATCTAACTTGCTAAATCACCCTAACAAAATAAATATGGAAACCAATTACAAATATTCCTAATTAAAAGGAGTCTTTGACCAATTCCCAAAAATACATGAAATCCTTGTTTCCAAATATTCAGCAATTGTCTTCCATGGGAAAATGGTTCAATTCTTCAAAAAGGCAACCTTCAAATCAACACACAGCGTGCCCGCGCCTTATCTGGGATTGTCTTCTGGAATTTCCATTCAATTGCACCTTTTAATTCCCAATTTAAATCCAATGACCTAAATCAATGCCAAAAACCAAATATAAGTAAAATCAAACAATTAACACAATATTTAGGCCATAATTAGGGGGAAAATATCCATAAATAATGTGCACAATTAAGGACTTAACAAATTCCCTCACACCTAGACAATGCTTGCCCTCAAGCATTGACTAATTCAAAACTCAAAACTAAGATGACAAATATGAAATAGCATAATATCACAGCACAAATACTCTACATTTCCTTAACAATCTCATCAAAATCAGGATGTTCAAGACTTGACCCTCCTCACATGGAAAGTAGTGTATGCTCTCAACACTCAAGATGTTTAATGGGGACATGTACGCTCACGTCAACACCATAGAAAGTCATTGCCATAAGCTTGCTAATCTATCACATCTCCACCACTGAATATGAATTCAGATGCAAGAATCAAAGGGTCTTTAACAAGGGTTGTAATGGGGCTTAGGGTAAAGGTTAGACAAAAAGGTAATTTAGGTTTATAAACATCAAAGAGAATACCCAATCATCCCTTGCATGGATTGAAATATCATCTTCATCCACATAATTAGCGAGTGCTTACATAACATAGGGATTAATCCCACTTTCATGGCACTTATTTATAAGAGTGCTTCATAACTTTTTTTTTTCTTTTCATCATTTTTTTTTCTTTTTGGGATTTTTTTGTTTTCTTTTTTTGTTTTCTTTTTTTTCTTTTTTTCTTTGCAACAAGACACTGATAACATACGAACATAAAAGCACTTGCTAGCTATAGATATAATCAGCTTCCTTGGCTTGTGACATTGAGGCATCCCTTTGACATTGGGTTCAAACAAAAAGGTTTAGAAGAAAAAGGTTAAAGGGTGATAAAAATGTGTTGTCAAACAAAGAAAAAGGTTTAAGGCCCAAACTTGGTCAACTAGGGGAAAACATAATTAGGATAGGTTTTAAAAAGCTAAAAAGGGTTAAACCTAATTGCCCTTATCATTTTCATGCATTGAATTCAATGCTGTGGCTTCGACATGTATATCATAGCAAGTTCTAGAATAATCTAACTAGGTGTGATAATTACACTCACAAACGATGAAGAATAAATTTTGAATAATAAGATATTTAAGCTCAAAAACTTACAATTGGCTATATGTCATGTCAAGAACATCCCTTTTTCAAATCAATTGCAAGTAAATAGAATCTTCGTGCTAATGACATTACACTAGTCCTAATTGCATCTGGACAACATAAGCATAGAAGGAAAAACAAAAAGAACACAAACAAGCAACTAGAATTGAAAACACAAAAACTGGAACTAAAGGTTTGAAAAGCTAGGAAAAATTGGAACTCAAACCAGCAAAGCCAAAATACTCCTCCCCCATACCTAAACGCGACATTGTCCTCAATGTAAAAAGAAATGAAGAAATGGAGGACTCCCCTAAAAAACAAGGCTAGGATATTTAACAGGTGTCGAGCCTTATATTTCAACGAATAACCACTATGGCAGGTTATTCAACTCAGAGAAATAGCAATTGAATCCAACAACGAAAACCAGCAACCCAATTAAGGACTTTAGCAATCACAAAGACGAATCTGGCATCAGCTACACTAACACTAATCTGGCCTCAGCTACTGAGGGAGAATTGGAAACTTAAACCTGAAGTGAGCAATTGAGCCAATCCCCAATCGTGAAGAGCAGCAGCAAAGAAAATGGGCGGGCCAAAGCTGGTGCAAGAAAGGAACTGCAGCAACGGTAGCAGCGACGATGGCCAATTGAGCGGCGTCAAAGCACGAGCTCCAGAGACAGCAGCGAACCACAGCAACGCCAAAGGTGTCGGCGAGTCGTCAAAGGTGGCAACAAGCGGAGCCCAGTGGCGGAAGATGGCGAGGTGGAGCAGTAGCGGAGCAGACGGCAGCGGCACCAACGAAGTGAGTAGCGGCGGCAGCAACAACGGACGCAAAGCAGCAGCAGCGGCGAGGCGAAGGAGGTCGGCGGTGTGCTGGTGATCGTGTAGCGTGGGGAAGGAAGAAAAGGAAGAAAAAGAAAAGAAAAATAGGGGAGGTGGATGAAGCGGGGAACAGGGAAGAAGAAAAGAAAAGAGAGGAGAAAAAGAAAGAAAAACCAAAAAGGAAAAGGAAGAAGAAAGAAAGTAGGGCTTTGGACCAATATCGGAAATTTTTTTTTTTTTTTTCAAAGGACCCCGGCAGAAGCCTTTCCTTAGTTAAGGCCAAGGCACGCCTTAAACCAAGGAAGTCTTCTGCCAGATACTTCGTCTCTTTTTTTTTTTTTTTTTTTAAGCCTTAGGCAAAAGACTCTCGCCCTTAAGGTGTAGGCACACTCTAACCCCTTGAAGTCTTCTGGTCAGACGAATTTTGTAAACGAAATTGAGATCATAAGCCTTTCCTCCTTAAGGCACGGGCACGCCTTATTGGGGAAAGTCTTCTGATCAAGCTAAACGAAAAACTCCACTTTGAGCAATGCTTTGGCACACCCACCCAAGGCCTACAAATACAATATTCCTGTTAAAACAAGAAAAAGACATAACACAAGAATTAAAAACTTGAAACATGGAGGAATCAAAATTTAACAACAAGAAATAACGAAAAATTAAAATTCTTGGGTTGCCTCCCAAGTAGCGCCTTTCTTTAATGTCTTTGGCTAGACAAAAAGCATCATTGGCTCAAGGAGGATGAAAATTTTCAATTCTTTGCATTGCTTGCTCCATATGCTCCTAATAGCCTTCATAGATGGAGTAGTCTTTACACTTATGAATTGTGGAGCTCTTTTGACTCAGGAATGATCTCAAGTGAGCGCACAATGACTTGAAGTCTGCACTTATTTGCTCACGATGTTGGGCCACCATCACTTCTAAGTTCCCCCTGTCATTCAACTCAAATGTCTCTTGCACATTAGGGTTAATTACATTGATAACACACATAGAATGAGACTCACTAGAATGTTTCTTTGTATCAAAAATATTAAAATGGACAATTTCTCCATCAAATTCCATCGTGAGTGTACCCTTATTAACATCAATTCTAGTTTGGGCAGTACTCATAAATGGTCTCCCTAATAAAATAGGTGATGAATTCGGAGAATTCTTGTCATCCATATCAAGCACATAAAAATCAGCAGGAAAAACTAATCCCTCAATTTGAACCAAAATATCCTCCAAAACACCATCAGGGTATGCATTTGATCTATCAGCTAGTTGAATTATTACACTCGTCTCCTTTAAAGGCCCAAGATTCATCAAATTATAAATAGAACGAGGCATAACATTTATGGAAGCACCCAAATCCAACATAGCTTTTTCAATCTTAACATTTCCTATCATGCAAGGAACAGTAAACATACCTGAGTCCTGACATTTAGGAGAGAGTTTTTTCTGTAACACTGCTGACACATTTTCTCCCATATGCACTTTTTCATAACCTTTCAACTTTTTCTTAGTAGTGCATAATTCTTTCAAAAATTTAGCATAACGAGGAATTTGCTTAATTGCATCTAAGAGAGGAATATTTACCGCAACTTACGGAAGGTGTCCAAAATCTCCTTCTCCTGCTCCTTTTTCTTGGCCTTGGCTAGGTAACTAGGAAATGGAGGTGGAGGTGTCATCATGATATAGGGCTCATCTTCCGTCTTTTGTGGTTGTGCAACTTTAGATTGAGTCGCCTCTTCCTCTTTTTGAATTTCTTCCTCGATTGTTTGCTCAGATTTCCTCTTGCCAGGCTCTGGCAATTCTTTTCCACTCCTTAATGTAATGGCACAAGCATTTTGTTTCGGGTTAACGATTGTCTGTGAAGGTAGTTTGCCCGAATTCTGAGATTCCAAACGACTAACTGTGGAAGCCAACTGACTCATTTGATTCTCCAAATTTTGGATGCTTGCTCTTGTCTGATTTTCCATATTTTGAATGATAGCTCTTGTCTCCTGTTGAAATTGTTGCATGTTAGTAGCTAAAGATTTAACAATTTCCTCAAGAGAAGTACCTTGCTTAGGAGCCAATTGTTGTTGTTGCACAGGAGGTCTAGGCTGAAATTGCTGAGGTTGAAATCCTGGAGATCTTGTTGCATAACTGAAGTTTGGATGATCCTTCCACCCTGGATTGTAATTGTTTGAGTAAGGATCATACCGCCTCTGAGGTGGTCCAGGAAATCCTCCAATTGCATTGGCATGCTCATTTGACTCCTCTTGGAGAGTGGGGCACATATCAGTTGCATGCCAAGAATTGTAACAGATGTCACATGTTTTCACTTGTTGTACTTGACCTACAACCCATTTCTTAAGCATAGATGTTAGAGAATCTAATTTATGATCGAATGAAGAAGTGTTTACCTCATTGACTCGACGGGATGTATTATCCTGTCTTTCTCCAAATTGTTGGGAATTAGCAGCCATGCTTGCAATCAGATTTCTTGCTTCCGTTGCAGTTTTATTCACTAAGGCACCTCCACTAGCAGCATCTATTAACCTTCTATCTGATGGAGTGAATCCCTCATAAAAGTACTGGATGAGGAGTTGGCACATAATTGCTTGAATCCCTCCCAATATTCGTGCAATGTCTCTCCATTGAACTGTCTTATTCCACAGATGTCCTTCCTTATACTTACAGCTCGGGAAGTTGGAAAGAATTTCTCTAAAAACTGATGTCTCATTTCAGCCCACGTGGTGATTGATCCTGAAGGCAAATAATAGAGCCAATCTTTAGCTTTATCAGTTAAGGAGAATGGAAAGACTCTCAATTTTATTTGCTCCTCAGTGATTCCTTGAGGCTTCATTGTCGAACAGACCACGTGGAACTCCTTGAGGTGCTTATGAGGATCTTCACCTGGAAGTCCATGAAAAGAAGGCAATAAATGAATCAACCCAGATTCAACTCAAATGCAGCCTCTAAAGCAGGGTAAGTTATGCATAAGGGTTGTTGAATTAAATCCGGTGCAGCAAGTTCTCTCAGGGTCCTCTCGTTAGCCATGGTCTCAATCTCCCTTTCTGGTTCACAAAAGTATTCAGCAAGATCTACTGCTATTTTAAGTCCAGGAGAGGAAAATGATTCCTCTGATTGTTGCCTTGTTTCTTTTCTCAATGCTCGAGCTGTCTTCTCTATCTCAGGATCGTATAGTAGATTCCCTGTACTAGAAGATCGGGGCATAAACTGGTAACAGTATAAAATAAAAATTAAAAATAAAGTAAAAACAAATTTTCACAGAAAATAAATCAATTAAGGTACCAGTCCCCGGCAACGGCGCTAAAATTTGACAGGTGTCGAGCCTGCACAAAAATAAATAAAACCTAACAGCCTACAGAAATATTTCCAAGTTAATTCTAGTACTGGAGTAGGGACTCTGGATGTGCAATGGGTTACTAGATTCTGTGACAGCCCCACCTCCCCCTAAGGCGAACCAAAGGGTTTAGCGGACCGCCTGCCCAGCTCTCGCCAGGACTCACTACAAATCCTCAATCATATTACAGACCTCAAATAATTACAATTTAAAATCTCCAAAATAATAATACCAGCATTCATTCGTAAAACATTAATTGAGGTCCAACAATACATAATAATTAACTTACAAGAGTAAATCCTCAATAAATTCTATTAAAATCCCAATAATATCAATTTCGGGTACAATAACCATTAACTTCACAAATTAATATTAAGCCTGTACAAAAGTATGAAAATCCAACCCAAGTAACTAAATCCTCGATCTACGATCCCCACTTCAAGACCTGTTAAAGAAAATAAATTGGGGTGAGCTAACGCTCAGTGAGGCCAAGGGAAAAAAAACATGCAAGCACGCGAGCAAAGGACACGGAATGAAGCGAGAAACTTGAATAACAAGTAATTTCGAAACATTTAACAAATAGGGAATTTAAACACAATAAAAAGATACTGGAGCTCTCAGGAGCTAATCCATGTCTTGGCCGTTCGATCCACTTTTAGTTGACTCTCCGTCAACCCAAGTAACCATGTCCGTAGTACTCCACTTACTTCCCCCAACCACCATGACACCCTCTCGGATCCGTAACCAAACACGCATTTAAATGGTAATACTTAACAAGTATACCTAGCAAGATCCCAATTCTGGATCAAGCTATAACACTTCCCATGGTTTACCAAGCTTCTCGACCAAGCCCTTGCCGGCTCGAGTTACAAGGCTAGCCAATGGGTTGGGGCGTCCCCCCCCCACTATGGTCGATGAGACAAAGCTCCAATCGACATATTCGGTCATAGCATTGAGACGGTAAGAGCAGTACCCCCCACCCTAAAAGGGCGTGAAACATTCTGCCGCTCAATGCTCACGAGAAACACTTTCATTTGCATTCACATATAACACATATCACTTAACAAGCAAGCAATCACATGAGAGAGAGGACAAGGGTGATAAAGTACACCCTAACCTCATTAACTAGCAAATACAAGAAACATTTCATTTAAACACTTAATATGCACTTGACACTCACCAAAGGTCGGGTGTGAGAGAGAAAGTCAAGTAGTTAAACGAGCTCCTCAGAGTCCTTGTGATTACCTGGGACATGTATGATCACGATCATTTAAGTGCACAATCAAGGCCAAGCAAAATTTTCAAATCACTTTCAAGTTTATTAAAATATGAAGAAACTTTCGGGGTTTATGGGCAGAAATCTTTGAAAAATTGTAACTTGAGTTATATAAGTCCAAAATTTACATGGTTGGTACCGTCGGAAACCTTATTAAAAGTTATAAAACTTTTTAGAAGGCACCAAGATAAAATTCTGGATGAAAACTGTCCAGAATTTCGATTAAGAAACTGCTACAGTACAAAAGAGAACATAACAGGTTGGTTTTTCAGCTAATTTTGAAAATTCACCCAAAATTGTGGAAAATGAATTGGCCTTTGAAATTTATATAGTTTAAATTCCTATGTATGAAGTTTTAAACGCAACTGACAGCACTCAATTCCAACCCTCGACCAAGAAAATATAGCTGCCCAAACAGAGCAGGTCGGAATTTCAGATATTTCTGGAATTCCAGATTTGCAGGGCCATTTTAAGAACACCATTTGAAAGACGAATTCTTACTCAAAAATCACTAAATTTGGTACAATAACTCTACTATACATAGGTTACGTTCACACCAAAATTCAACCAAAATATCTCATGGGAAGACAGTTTTATTAATGCCCAAAGTGCACTCAGCAAACTTGATCCAAACCTGTGTAGTTTTGTCCTCTTCATTTATGAGCTTCTAAGTTATCCAAATCACCACCAATTACCCTAATTTATCAAACCAAGCTAGTATTAATCTTCCTAGACCTAATAATGGTCAAGAGTGATGCAAGGTTAGATTAAAACATAGCACTAATTCAGCACAAAAATTCGAACAGCCTACCCCTTCCAAATTCCAGATTTTTGCCCCAACTAAGCAACCAATTTGCATCAACTCTTGAAGGGGTTTGTGTGGGACAAATTAACATCTTAAACTTCAACATTTAAGCATCACATTTAATATTCAAGCTTGTAAAAACTCAGCCACAAAACAGAAATAAGACAGCAAGATTTTCGGCCATCACTAAAGCTTCCAAAACAGGATTTTCTTCTACCACTCTTGCTATAACTTTTGTAGGGCTTTTTGTGGGGAAAAATTAATAACTTAACACTCAACATTTAAGCATTACAATCATCCCTTAAGCCTGCAAAAATGCAGCTATGAATTTAAAAGAAAAACAGCAAAGTTTCAACTTTAGTTCATCAACCTTCACATGCTCTTGTTAAACGTTTTCATGCACCAAAATGCTCATTTTTGTAAAGAGTCTAGCCCTTATCTAGACCATCATCTTAGCAGTGAATAATCACAAAATAATAGTGTTAAAACAGGGCAAAATAACCCCAAAAGACAAGTGACACTTTGAACACTCAAATTCCAGATTTTAAGTTTTCTTGGAAGAAATTTCAGTTTTGAGCAGTGTTCTTTGGAAAATCATAACTTGAGTTCTATATGTCCAAAAATTACGAATATTATACTGTTGGAAAATATATTCAATGAACTAAAACTTTCAAGAAGGCACTTATACCACATTTAAATCGAAAACCAATCAAAATCCAGCTTAAATCTGCTGTCATAGTGAAACCAAAGCCTATCAGTCTTGATTTTCAGTCCACTTTGCAAATTCACAAAAATTCACTGAATTCCAACTAGCCCTTGAAATTTATACTGCTAAAAGAACTCATATTAAATTTTCATGTTCAACAAACGGAACTCTATTCGGACCTTCCTACACCAAGTTACACCAGTTGTAAATAGACTGCAAAACCAACCTGATTTCTGAAAATTCCAGATTTGAAGAACAAATTTTAGACATTATTTGAGCAATGAAATGGTACTATAAAAACATAAAATTTTGCAGCCAACAACCTCAGTATGTAATCTACGTTTTCACCAAATTTCATCTAAAAATTCACATGGAAAGGCTGCGATCAAAACAACCAAAAACAGGGCCGCAAGCATCACCTCTCCTCTCGGTTTCTTCCCTTCTTTTTCTTCTTTCATTTTAGCAACTAATCACCACATAACCACTTCACACACACACAATACATCACCAACAGCCCAAGCTCAAAGATAGTGGGATTTCATAGAACCCACATGAAACCAAATTCAATAATAAAATCTATGACAAAGAGCTACAAGCTCTCTTATTCTAGGAAATGAAACAAATGGGCCAAGTTAGCAAGTTTTACCTCAACTCAATCAAAGAGCTTAGTGAATGGAAGATGAAATAGCTCACACAAGACCCCAATCCTCAAGCTCAACAATCAGATTTTCCTCTTCCTAGCTGGTCCGAAATTTTCTCCAAGAAACTAGCATAAACCTCAAGCTCCTTGTTGGCTTCAGTGGTGGATTTTTGTGTTGATGGTTTTGATGAAACAAGAAGAAGAAGAGGAAGACAGAGAGGCGGCTGTTTTTGGAGCAAATTGGGGAAGAAATGGAAGAGGGAGAACCGGCTATAAGGAGAAGAAAGAAAGGGAAATGGGTGGTTGGGGTTGTTTGTTGACTTTTGGGGGCTTTTGTGGAAAATGGAAGAAATGAGGGAAATTGGGTAATTTGACGTAAAGCCACTTTTGTCGTGTCGGAGTAAATTCACGCTATGAAAATATTACGATCCTGGTTTCTCTCATTTATATATCCCGAATACATGTTCTAACATTCAAAACTTACGTCTAATAGTCGATCCTAGACCCGAGTGCGAAATTTAAACATTCAAACAGTTTAAATTGAAAAACATAGTTTAAATGTACAAAAATGTATTTTAAAACTTTTCGTGCTGTTACAATTGATAAACGACATTCAAATAATTTGAACTAATTTTGATGAAGTAATTTTATAAAATTATGGAATTTTGCCATTTTATAAATTAAAACGATGGTTAAACAAGGTTTTAAAATAAAAGGAAGTAACGTATGGCGTATTTGTAATTAAAAATGATCTAAATTAATTATTTAGAGAAAATAAATAGTTAATTAATTAAATAGGTCGAATAAAATAAATTTTCGGGTCCTCACAACCTTCCCCCCTTAAAAGAATTTCGTCCTCGAAATTCATACTTGAACTATGAAGTAATTCTAGGTATTTCCTTCGAATTTCTTCCTCTAAATCTCAAGTTACCTCCTCGACACCATGTTTCATCCACAATACCTTCAATAAAGTAATTTACTTGTTCCTCAATTTCTTCACTTACGGTTCACCAATTGAGATTCCTACTCGTGCTTGAAGTCATTTTCAAAGATTAAATCATTGATAAGAAAAAACCACGAAAGCTTGGTCACTCTAAACATATGTATTACACCTTTTCATTGTACCACACATAGTTCAAAAGAGACCATTAAGTCAACTAGAATGTCAATCTTAATTGAAATAGCAAATGGTATCATAACCTAACCTCGTTGTTTAAAACAACCCTTCTTATGATGCTTATGCTCGTCACCTCTAATACATATACCAATTAATACCACCTAAACTTATCTAACGGCATCCACAGTTTTGATTTCATATGAATCATAATTGCAATTTCCAAAACTTCACTATTCTACTAATCGTAACTTACTCCTATTAATTCAAATCTTATATTAGGCACAATAAGGCTCTTGGGTTCATTCCTTTCCGATAAAGATAAAATATAGCTTTGTATATAAAAATCAAAATATTTGAACTTTTAAGAAAATGGTATAAGATTATCAAAATAACTTTCACAAGAATGATTTCTCACATCTTTAATTGTTTGAAAAAAAGTACTTTTGACGAATTTTAAATTGAAAAGAGTAGGATATTGAAGGTATAAAAGGCTTAGTTAAAACTTTTTCTCTCTCTCTTTTTTTTTTTTAAGGAAATCACTCTAATAAACTCAAGTTCCACGAAAGCGCTGTAAACAAGAAATGTCCAAAACTTAAATAGGAAAAACAATGTTACAAATACTAAATTATTTCCAAACACGTTTATATTGGATCTAAATACCAATATCTAAAAAAAAAAGATGAAGAAATACAACATTAAATTGAAAACTTTTGAATTCATTCTTTGAGTTAAACTTCTCTTGAAATTGACAAAACTAAAATATAAGGCTTAAACATGAAACATTAAATATTTTTTTTTTCAAAAGTCAAGTACAACTGGTTCCATTCAATAGTGGAGTAAATTTCTTCCCATACGCTATTTAGTTTATATCTAAAACTTAAAGAACCATTTTACATTCCCTTGATTCATGGATCGTTGAATCTTAACTCCTAATCGTAAAACAAAATTTTTCACCATCACATGATTAAAAGTTTATAACTCTTAAACCCAAATCGTGTTCATACACAGTTATGTTCGAGCACAGATCGTATACCAAGTCATCATCACTAATATCTAGCCGTCTCATGAACTAAAGCAAACCATTAATTTACTTCACAATCTAAACATGACTAATTCACCTCTTACAAAACTTTATCCCTTCTTTTCTCTTAATTCTTAAACTAGTTCACTAGTGTAAAAACTCGACAGTTTACCAAATATTCAAAAATGTCAATCCTCCGATTAGTGACGGCAGTTACTCAATCTCCCACTTCACCCACCTATCTTCACTTCCATTCAATCTCGTACATTCGATTATTTTTGGAGGTTTGTCTACCTAAGCACACGTCCCCGACCCCCATCCATCTCCAACCGTCCATAGTTTTAATTACATCTAAATGCAGAAATAAAATGATTATTGAAGAATAATTTAAGTACAAGAGTCGTTAGTGAAAACATTTGAAATAGGAAATATTGACATACATTTATATTAGCAAGTTCACACATAATTAGAAATTCATGGGGTGTTACAAAATAAAACACATACAAATGCCACAAAAATACAAACGATTATGCATTCATCATGGGCCTCACAAGTCTCACCCCAACTAATCCATTTACAAAACATTCAAAAGACGAGACCTTCATAGTCTAGTTCGCAACTAAATTTTCATCCTACATCCGGAGGATTTAAGACCAAACAATATCAACATTAGGTTGTACTAATCAATACATCAAGTACCAAGTTCAAAACTCATAGAATGGATACAACCCTAGGTTTTACGACAGTTCCTTATTAGGTGTTCGAGGCTCCCACACCTTAAACATGCTCCCATCTTTCTCCAACACCCTTCTGTAGGATGAGATTTGTAACAGTAATCACACTTAGCAGCTCTGAGTCGCCACGTAACAGGTCCACAAATTTTTAGTTTCTTTCCTTTACATTCAGTAGCATGTTCATCTTCGCTAATCACTTTACGCTTTCCTTTAACATTGAGGGGGCTTCCTTCCTGATTTCTAACTTGAGTGTTAGGGGTATCTCGAAATTCAATTTGGGTAGTTGAGTGCACCAGATCAAGTTTATGCTGCATCTCCTCTAGTACGGCTTCATATTTCTTCTTCATTTCCACGTACTTGCTTATTAACTCAGTCTTTTCCTTATATTCTTGTTCCCATCGTCCTTCTCAATATTTAGCAAGTTCCGTCTGAAACCCTAAGTCCTTTCGAAGAGCCTCTACGTCTTCGCGTGAATCCTCTAAGTTTGCCAGGTTACTGATTCCTTTAACTCCTGAATGTAACCTGCTAAGGAAACCAACATCGCCAGATTAATATTTAATCACAATGGAACTCTAACCATTTAAAGCTCAACTCTTTGGAATCCAATATAAGGACTCTCATTGACTCGTGAATACGAATCGTGTCTTTTGCTTAACTACCTGTCTGAGAGATCTCAACACAACTCGTCTATTTTCACAAATTCAAAACCCTAAACACAAATATAGCAATAGCTGGTGGTGCTAAAACACTTGACATCATTCCTACAAAACAAACATAAATTCTAAGATAAGAACTTAAAGTCCACTAATTCACTTAAAATATCACATTTAAAACATAAGGCTATCCCAACTTTACATTCAAGAAAAATATCCTTAAAATATCCCAAACAGATCTTTAACCTAGGCTCTGATACCACCTGTGACAGCCCCACCTCCCCCTAAGGCGAACCAAAGGGCTTAGCGGACCGCCTGCCCAGCTCTCGCCAGGACTCACTACAAATTCTCAATCATATTACAGACCTCAAATAATTACAACTTAAAATCTCCAAAATAATAATACCAGCATTCATTCGTAAAACATTAATTGAGGTCCAACAATACATAATAATTAACTTACAAGAGTAAATCCTCAATAAATTCTATTAAAATCCCAATAATATCAATTTCGGGTACAATAACCATTAACTTCACAAATTAATATTAAGCCTGTACAAAAGTATGAAAATCCAACCCAAGTAACTAAATCCTCGATCTACGATCCCCACTTCAAGACCTGTTAAGGAAAATAAATTGGGGTGAGCTAACGCTCAGTGAGGCCAAGGGAAAAAAAAACATGCAAGCACGCGAGCAAAGGACACGGAATGAAGCGAGAAACTTGAATAACAAGTAATTTCGAAACATTTAACAAATAGGGAATTTAAACACAATAAAAGGACACTGGAGCTCTCAGGAGCTAATCCACGTCTTGGCCGTTCGATCCACTTTTAGTTGACTCTCCGTCAACCCAAGTAACCATGTCCGTAGTACTCCACTTACTTCCCCCAACCACCATGACACCCTCTCGGATCCGTAACCAAACACGCATTTAAATGGTAATACTTAACAAGTATACCTAGCAAGATCCCAATTCCGGATCAAGCTATAACACTTCCCATGGTTTACCAAGCTTCTCGACCAAGCCCTTGCCGGCTCGAGTTACAAGGCTAGCCAATGGGTTAGGGCGTCCCCCCCCACTATGGTCGATGAGACAAAGCTCCAGTCGACATATTCGGTCATAGCATTGAGATGGTATGTGCGGTACCCCCCACCCTAAAAGGGGCGTGATACATTCTGCCGCTCAATGCTCACGAGAAACACTTTCATTTGCATTCACATGTAACACTTATCACTTAACAAGCAAGCAATCACGTGAGAGAGAGGACAAGGGTGATAAAGTACACCCTAACCTCATTAACTAGCAAATACAAGAAACATTTCATTTAAACACTTAACATGCACTTGACACTCACCAAAGGTCGGGTGTGAGAGAGAAAGTCAAGTAGATAAACGAGCTCCTCAGAGTCCTTGTGATTACCTGGGACATGTATGATCACGATCATTTAACTGCACAATCAAGGCCAAGCAAAATTTTCAAATCACTTTGAAGTTTATTACAATATGAAGAAACTTTCGGGGTTTATGGGCAGAATTCTTTGAAAAATTGTAACTTGAGTTATATAAGTCCAAAATTTACATGGTTGGTACCATCGGAAACCTTATTAAAAGTTATAAAACTTTTTAGAAGGCACCAAGATAAAATTCTGGACGAAAACTGCCCAGAATTTCGATTAAGAAACTACTACAGTACAAAAGAGAGCATAACAGGTTGGTTTTTCGGCTAACTTTGAAAATTCACCAAAAATTGTGGAAAACGAATTGGCCTTTGAAATTTATACAGTTTAAATTCCTATGTATGATGTTTTAAACGCAACTGACAGCACTCAATTCAAACCCTCGAGCAAGAAAATATAGCAGCCCAAACAGAGCAGGTCGGAATTTCAGATATTTCTGGAATTCCAGATTTGCAGGGCCATTTTTAGAACACCATTTGAATGATGAATTCTTACTCAAAAATCACCAAATTTGGTAACTCTAATATATATAGGTTACGTTGACACCAAAACTCAACCAAAAAATCTCACGGGAAGACAGTTTTATTAATGCCCAAAGTGTACTCAGCAAACTTGATCCAAACCTATGAAGTTTTGTCCTCTTCATTTATGAGCTTCTAAGTTATCCAAATCACCACCAATTACCCTAATTTATCAAACCAAGCTAGTATTAATCTTCCTAGGCCTAATAATGGTCAAGAGTGATGCAAGGTTAGATTAAAACATAGCACTAATTCAGCACAAAAATTCGGACAGCCTACCCCTTCCAAATTCCAAATTTTTGCCCCAACTAAGCAACCAATTTGCATCAACTCTTGAAGGGGTTTGTGTGGGACAAATTAACATCTTAAACTTCAACATTTAAGCATCACATTTAATCTTCAAGCTTGCAAAAACTCAGCCACAAAACAGAAATAAGACAGCAAGATTTTCGGCCATCACTAAAGCTTCCAAAACACGATTTTCTCCTACCACTCTTGCTATAACTTTTGTAGGGCATTTTGTGGGGAAAAATTAATAACTTAACACTCAACATTTAAGCATTACAATCATCCCTTAAGCCTGAAAAAATTCAGCTATGAATTTAAAAGAAAAACAGCAAAGTTTCAACTTTAGTTCATCAATCTTCACATGCTCTTGTTAAACGTTTTCATGCACCAAAATGCTCATTTTTGTAAAGAGCCTAGCCCTTATCTAGACCATCATCTTAGCAGTGAATAATCACAAATAATAGTGTTAAAACAGGGCAAAATAACCCCAAAAGACAAGTGACACTTTGAACACTCAAATTCCAGATTTTAAGTTTTCTTGGAAGAAATTTCAGTTTTGAGCAGTGTTCTTTGGAAAATCATAACTTGAGTTCCATATGTCCACAAATTACGAATCTTATACTGTTGGAAAATATATTCAATGAACTAAAACTTTCAAGAAGGCACTTATACCACATTTAAATCGAAAACCAATCAAAATCCAGCTTAAATCTGCTGTCACAGTGAAACCGAAGCCTATCAGTCTTGATTTTCAGTCCACTTTGCAAATTCACCAAAATTCACTGAATTCAAACTAGCCCTTGAAATTTATACTGCTAAAAGAACTCATATTAAATTTTCATGTTCAACAAACGGAACTCTATTCGGACCTTCCTACACCAAGTTACACCAGTTGTAAGTAGACTGCAAAACCAACCTGATTTCTGAAAATTCCAGATTTGAAGATCAAATTTTAGACATTATTTGAGCAATGAAATGGTACTATAAAAACATAAAATTTTGCAGCCAACAACCTCAGTATGTAATCTACGTTTTCACCAAATTTCATCTAAAAATTCACATGGAAAGGCTGCGATCAAAACAACCAAAAACAGGGCCGCAAGCATCACCTCTCCTCTCGGTTTCTTCTCTTCTTTTTCTTCTTTCATTTTAGCAACTAATCACCACATAACCACTTCACACACACACAATACATCACCAACAGCCCAAGCTCAAAGATAGTGGGATTTCATAGAACCCACATGAAACCAAATTCAATAATAAAATCTATGACAAAGAGCTACAAGCTCTCTTATTCTAGGAAATGAAACAAATGGGCCAAGTTAGCAAGTTTTACCTCAACTCAATCAAAGAGCTTAGTGAATGGAAGATGAAATAGCTCACATAAGACCCCAATCCTCAAGCTCAACAATCAGATTTTCCTCTTCCTAGCTGGTCCGAAATTTTCTCCAAGAAACTAGCATAAACCTCAAGCTCCTTGTTGGCTTCAATGGTGGATTTTTGTGTTGATGGTTTTGATGAAACAAGAAGAAGAAGAGGAAGAAAGAGAGGCGGCTGTTTTTGGAGCAAATTGGGGAAGAAATGGAAGAGGGAGAACCTGCTATAAGGAGAAGAAAGAAAGGGAAATGGGTGGTTAGGGTTGTTTGTTGACTTTTGGGGGCTTTTGTGGAAAATGGAAGAAATGAGGGAAATTGGGTAATTTGACGTAAAGCCACTTTTGTCGTGTCGGAGTAAATTCACGCTATGAAAATATTACGATCCTGGTTTCTCTCATTTATATATCCCGAATACATGTTCTAACATTCAAAACTTACGTCTAATAGTCGATCCTAGACCCGAGTGCGAAATTTAAACATTCAAACAGTTTAAATTGAAAAACATAGTTTAAATGTACAAAAATGTATTTTAAAACTTTTCGTGTTGTTACAATTGATAAACGACATTCAAATAATTTGAACTAATTTTGATGAAGTAATTTTATAAAATTATGGAATTTTGCCATTTTATAAATTAAAACGATGGTTAAACAAGGTTTTAAAATAAAAGGAAGTAACGTATGGCGTATTTGTAATTAAAAATGATCTAAATTAATTATTTAGAGAAAATAAATAATTAATTAATTAATTAGGTCGAATAAAATAAATTTTCGGGTCCTCACAACCTTCCCCCCTTAAAAGAATTTCGTCCTCGAAATTCATACTTGAACTATGAAGTAATTCTAGGTATTTCCTTCGAATTTCTTCCTCTAAATCTCAAGTTACCTCCTCGACACCATGTTTCATCCACAATACCTTCAATAAAGTAATTTACTTGTTCCTCAATTTCTTCACTTACGGTTCACCAATTGAGATTCCTACTCGTGCTTGAAGTCATTTTCAAAGATTAAATCATTGATAAGAAAAAACCACGAAAGCTTGGTCACTCTAAACATATGTATTACACCTTTTCATTGTACCACACATAGTTCAAAAGAGACCATTAAGTCAACTAGAATGTCAATCTTAATTGAAATAGCAAATGGTATCATAACCTAACCTCGTTGTTTAAAACAACCCTTCTTATGATGCTTATGCTCGTCACCTCTAATACATATACCAATTAATACCACCTAAACTTATTTAACGGCATCCGCAGTTTTGATTTCATATGAATCATAATTGCAATTTCCAAAACTTCACTATTCTACTAATCGTAACTTACTCCTATTAATTCAAATCTTATATTAGGCACAATAAGGCTCTTGGGTTCATTCCTTTCCGATAAAGATAAAATATAGCTTTGTATATAAAAATCAAAATATTTGAACTTTTAAGAAAATGGTATAAGATTATCAAAATAACTTTCACAAGAATGATTTCTCACATCTTTAATTGTTTGAAAAAAAGTACTTTTAATGAATTTTAAATTGAAAAGAGTAGGATATTGAAGGTATAAAAGGCTTAGTTAAAACTTTTTCTCTCTCTTTTTTTTTTTTTTTTAAGGAAATCACTCTAATAAACTCAAGTTCCACGAAAGCGCTGTAAACAAGAAATGTCCAAAACTTAAATAGGAAAAACAATGTTACAAATACTAAATTATTTCCAAACACGTTTATATCGGATCTAAATACCAATATCTAAAAAAAAAAGACGAAGAAATACAACATTAAATTGAAAACTTTTGAATTCATTCTTTGAGTTAAACTTCTCTTGAAATTGACAAAACTAAAATATAAGGCTTAAACATGAAACATTAAATATTTTTTTTTTCAAAAGTCAAGTACAACTGGTTCCATTCAATATTGGAGTAAATTTCTTCCCATACGCTATTTAGTTTATATCTAAAACTTAAAGAACCATTTTACATTCCCTTGATTCATGGATCGTTGAATCTTAACTCCTAATCGTAAAACAAAATTTTTCGCCATCACATGATTAAAAGTTTATAACTCTTAAACCCAAATCGTGTTCATACACAGTTATGTTCGAGCACAGATCGTATACCAAGTCATCATCACTAATATCTAGCCGTCTCATGAACTAAAGCAAACCATTAATTTACTTCACAATCTAAACATGACTAATTCACCTCTTACAAAACTTTATCCCTTCTTTTCTCTTAATTCTTAAACTAGTTCACTAGTGTAAAAACTCGACAGTTTACCAAATATTCAAAAATGTCAATCCTCCGATTAGTGACGGCAGTTACTCAATCTCCCACTTCACCCACCTATCTTCACTTCCATTCAATCTCGTACATTCGATTATTTTTGGAGGTTTGTCTACCTAAGCACACGTCCCCAACCCCCATCCATCTCCAACCGTCCATAGTTTTAATTACATCTAAATGCAGAAATAAAATGATTATTGAAGAATAATTTAAGTACAAGAGTCGTTAGTGAAAACATTTGAAATAGGAAATATTGACAAACATTTATATTAGCAAGTTCACACATAATTAGAAATTCATGGGGTGTTACAAAATAAAACACATACAAATGCCACAAAAATACAAACGATTATGCAGTTACAGTCATGGGCCTCACAAGTCTCACCCCAACTAATCCATTTACAAAACATTCAAAAGACTGAGACCTTCATAGTCTAGTTCGCAACTAAATTTTCATCCTACATCCAGGAGGATTTAAGACCAAACAATATCAACATTAGGTTGTACTAATCAATACATCAAGTACCAAGTTCAAAACTCATAGAATGGATACAACCCTAGGTTTTACGACAGTTCCTTATTAGGTGTTCGAGGCTCCCACACCTTAAACATGCTCCCATCTTTCTCCAACACCCTTCTGTAGGATGAGATTTGTAACAGTAATCACACTTAGCAGCTCTGAGTCGCCCCGCAACAGGTCCACAAATTTTTAGTTTCTTTCCTTTACATTCAGTAGCATGTTCATCTTCGCTAATCACTTTACGCTTTCCTTTAACATTGAGGAGGCTTCCTTCCTGATTTCTAACTTGAGTGTTAGGGGTATCTCGAAATTCAATTTGGGTAGTTGAGTGCACCAGATCAAGTTTATGCTGCATCTCCTCTAGTACGGCTTCATATTTCTTCTTCATTTCCACGTACTTGCTTATCAACTCAGTCTTTTCCTTATATTCTTGTTCCCATCGTCCTTCTCAATATTTAGCAAGTTCCGTCTGAAACCATAAGTCCTTTCGAAGAGCCTCTACGTCTTCGCGTGAATACTCTAAGTTTGCCATGTTACGGATTCCTTTAACTCCCGAATGTAACCTGCTAAGGAAACCAACATCGCCAGATTAATATTTAATCACAATGGAACTCTAACCATTTAAAGCTCAACTCTTTGGAATCCAATATAAGGACTCTCATTGACTCGTGAATACGAATCGTGTCTTTTGCTTAACTACCTGTCTGAGAGATCTCAACACAACTCGTCTATTTTCACAAATTCAAAACCCTAAACACAAATATAGCAATAGCTGGTGGTGCTAAAACACTTGACATCATTCCTACAAAACAAACATAAATTCTAAGATAAGAACTTAAAGTCCACTAATTCACTTAAAATATCACATTTAAAACATAAGGCTATCCCAACTTTACATTCAAGAACAATATCCTTAAAATATCCCAAATGATCTTTAACCTAGGCTCGATACCACACACCTCCCCTAAGGCAACCAAAGGGCTTAGGGACCCTCGCCAGACTCACTACAAATTCTCAATCATATTACAGACCTCAAATAATTACAACTTAAAATCTCCAAAATAATAATACCAAAGATTCATTCGTAAAACATTAATTGAGGTCCAACAATACATAATAATTAACTTACAAGAGTAAATCCTCAATAAATTCTATTAAAATCCCAATAATATCAATTTCGGGTACAATAACCATTAACTTCACAAATTAATATTAAGCCTGTACAAAAGTATGAAAATCCAACCCAAGTAACTAAATCCTCGATCTACGATCCCCACTTCAAGACCTGTTGAGGAAAATAAATTGGGGTGAGCTAACGCTCAGTGAGGCCAAGGGAAAAAAAAACATGCAAGCACGCGAGCAAAGGACACGGAATGAAGCGAGAAACTTGAATAACAAGTAATTTCGAAACATTTAACAAATAGGGAATTTAAACACAATAAAAGGACACTGGAGCTCTCAGGAGCTAATCCACGTCTTGGCGTTCGATCCACTTTAGTTGACTCTCCACAACCCAAGTAACCATGTCCGTAGTACTCCACTTACTTCCCCCAACCACCATGACACCCTCTCGGATCCGTAACCAAACACGCATTTAAATGGTAATACTTAACAAGTATACCTAACAAGATCCCAATTCTGGATCAAGCTATAACACTTCCCATGGTTTACCAAGCTTCGACCAAGCCCTTGCCTCGAGTTACAAGCTAGCTAATGGGTTGGCCCCCCCCACTATGGTAGATGAGACAAAGCTCCAATCGACATATTCGGTCATAGCATTGAGACGGTAAGAGCAGTACCCCCCACCCTAAAAGGGCATGATACATTCTGCCGCTCAATGCTCACGAGAAACACTTTCATTTGCATTCACATGTAACACTTATCACTTAACAAGCAAGCAATCACATGAGAGAGAGGACAAGGGTGATAAAGTACACCCTAACCTCATTAACTAGCAAATACAAGAAACATTTCATTTAAACACTTAACATGCACTTGACACTCACCAAAGGTCGGGTGTGAGAGAGAAAGTCAAGTAGATAAACGAGCTCCTCAGAGTCCTTGTGATTACCTGGGACATGTATGATCACGATCATTTAACTGCACAATCAAGGCCAAGCAAAATTTTCAAATCACTTTGAAGTTTATTACAATATGAAGAAACTTTCAGGGTTTATGGGCAGAATTCTTTGAAAAATTGTAACTTGAGTTATATAAATCCAAAATTTACATGGTTGGTACCGTCGGAAACCTTATTAAAAGTTATAAAACTTTTTAGAAGGCACCAAGATAAAATTCTGGACGAAAACTGCCCAGAATTTCGATTAAGAAACTGCTACAGTACAAAAGAGAACATAACAGGTTGGTTTTTCAGCTAACTTTGAAAATTCACCAAAAATTGTGGAAAACGAATTGGCCTTTGAAATTTATACAGTTTAAATTCCTGTGTATGATGTTTTAAACGCAACTGACAGCACTCAATTCAAACCCTCGAGCAAGAAAATATAGCTGCCCAAACAGAGCAGGTCGGAATTTCAGATATTTCTGGAATTCCAGATTTGTAGGGCCATTTTTAGAACACCATTTGAATGATGAATTCTTACTCAAAAATCACCAAATTTGGTAACTCTAATATATATAGGTTACGTTGACACCAAAACTCAACCAAAAAATCTCACGGGAAGACAGTTTTATTAATGCCCAAAGTGTACTCAGCAAACTTGATCCAAACCTATGAAGTTTTGTCCTCTTCATTTATGAGCTTCTAAGTTATCCAAATCACCACCAATTACCCTAATTTATCAAACCAAGCTCGTATTAATCTTCCTAGGCCTAATAATGGTCAAGAGTGATGCAAGGTTAGATTAAAACATAGCACTAATTCAGCACAAAAATTCGGACAGCCTACCCCTTCCAAATTCCAAATTTTTGCCCCAACTAAGCAACCAATTTGCATCCACTCTTGAAGGGGTTTGTGTGGGACAAATTAACATCTTAAACTTCAACATTTAAGCATCACATTTAATCTTCAAGCTTGCAAAAACTCAGCCACAAAACAGAAATAAGACAGCAAGATTTTCGGCCATCACTAAAGCTTCCAAAACACGATTTTCTCCTACCACTCTTGCTATAACTTTTGTAGGGCTTTTTGTGGGGAAAAATTAATAACTTAACACTCAACATTTAAGCATTACAATCATCCCTTAAGCCTGCAAAAATTCAGCTATGAATTTAAAAGAAAAACAGCAAAGTTTCAACTTTAGTTCATCAATCTTCACATACTCTTGTTAAACGTTTTCATGCACCAAAATGCTTATTTTTGTAAAGAGTCTAGCCCTTATCTAGACCATCATCTTAGCAGTGAATAATCACAAAATAATAGTGTTAAAACAGGGCAAAATAACCCCAAAAGACAAGTGACACTTTGAACACTCAAATTCCAGATTTTAAGTTTTCTTGGAAGAAATTTCAGTTTTGAGCAGTGTTCTTTGGAAAATCGTAACTTGAGTTCTATATGTCCAAAAATTACGAATCTTATACTGTTGGAAAATATATTCAATGAACTAAAACTTTCAAGAAGGCACTTATACCACATTTAAATCGAAAACCAATCAAAATCCAGCTTAAATCTGCTGTCACAGTGAAACCGAAGCCTATCAGTCTTGATTTTCAGTCCACTTTGCAAATTCACCAAAATTCACTGAATTCAAACTAGCCCTTGAAATTTATACTGCTAAAAGAACTCATCTTAAATTATCAAGTTCAACAAACGGAACTCTATTCGGACCTTCCTACACCAAGTTACACCACTTGTAAGTAGACTGCAAAACCAACCTGATTTCCGAAAATTCCATATTTGAAGAACAAATTTGAGACATTATTTGAGCAATGAAATGGTACTATAAAAATATCAAATTTTGGAGGCAACAACCTCAGTATGTAATCTACGTTTTCACCAAATTTCATCTAAAAATTCGCATGGAAAGGCTGAGATCAAAACAACCAAAAATAGGGCCGCAAGCATCACCTCTCCTTTCGGTTTATTCTCTTCTTTTCCTTCTTTCATTTTAGCAACTAATCACCACATAACCACCTCACACACACACAATACATCACCAACAGCCCAAGCTCAAAGATAGTGGGATTTCATAGAGCCCACATGAAACCAAATTCAACAATAAAATCTAAGACAGCGCTACAAGCTCTCTTATTCTAGGAAATGAAACAAATGAGCCAAGTTAGCAAGTTTTACCTCAACTCAATCAAAGAGCTTAGTGAATGGAAGATGAAATAGCTCACACAAGACCCCAATCCTCAAGCTCAACAATCAGATTTTCCTCTTCCTAGCTGGTCCGAAATTTTCTCCAAGAAACTAGCATAAACCTCAAGCTCCTTGTTGGCTTCAATGGTGGATTTTTGTGTTGATGGTTTTGATGAAACAAGAAGAAGAAGAGGAAGAGAGAGAGGCGGCTGTTTTTGGAGCAAATTGGGGAAGAAATGGAAGAGGGAGAACCGGCTATAAGGAGAAGAAAGAAAGGGAAATGGGTGGTTGGGGTTGTTTGTTGACTTTTGGGGGCTTTTGTGGAAAATGGAAGAAATGAGGGAAATTGGGTAATTTGACGTAAAGCCACTTATATATCCCGAGTACAAAATTTACGCGACGAAAATATTACGATCCTGGTTTCTCTCATTTATATATCCCGAATACATGTTCTAACATTCGAAACTTACGTCTAATAGTTGATCCTATACCCGAGTACGAAATTTAAACATTCAAACAGTTTAAATTGAAAAACATAGTTTAAATGTACAAAAATGCATTTTAAAACTTTTCGTGCTGTTACAATTGATAAACGACATTCAAATAATTTGAACTAATTTTGATGAAGTAATTTTATAAAATTATGGAATTTTGCAATTTTATAAATTAAAACGATGGTTAAACAAGGTTTTAAAATAAAAGGAAGTAACGTATGGCGTATTTGTAATTAAAAATTATCTAAATTAATTATTCAGTGAAAATAATTAATTAATTAACTAAATAGGTCGAATAAAATAAATTTTCGGGTCCTCACAGATTCACCCTGATTCCAAGGAGTTTACTTAATCCTATATACCAGAAATTAACCAGAGAATTTAATTAATTTGTGTAAGTGGCAAGTAGGGTTGTCTCCTGAGGGGACTGGAAGAATTATTTTCTACGAAATAAAATAATTGGGGGGAGAGAGTTCGAATAATTCCTAATTAATAAAACCCAATAAAAATAAACGACACTACAAAATTCCAATTAAAATAAACAGTATCACAGGAATCAAATACGAAAATAAATCAATCAATAACAAGATCTAGTCAAAGGCCTAATCTCACCTTGGTTTCATCAACTTGATCACTGACACTAAATTGCATTCAATTACTTACAAATAAATTGGTTATGGTTGTCAACAAGCTCGACAACCGCCAATCCTTGTGTCGATAGCCATAAGGTCTGTAACCACTTCTCTTGCCAGTAGACAACCCTAAACAAGCTCTTAGGATTTAGCCCACCAACAGTATTAACAATTAGATTAGCCACCAATTCTAACCAACAAACACATGAGCTCCGTTCATTTAAGCCAGATTGAACATTCCCATGACAATAACCCAAAAGTTTCTTGTACTACTGAATTACGTCAATTGTCACAAATACTAAAACCTTCCAAACGATTACGTATTTGGCGTTCTAGATGACAGTAGATTATCCCCACAAATAAATAGTGATCAGGTATTTAATTGCAAGAAATAATCATAAACATGAACATCAGAAAATATTCAAATACTTGTAAATAAATGAAATAAAAATAATCCAAACAAGTCTCACAGAGTTGATGAACCAAAGCTCGATTAGCCTTCAAGTAGACGAAGAATTTAGCCACTCTTCATTGAGAATTACAACCAAGAATTGTTTGTGGAATTTTCAATTAGGATTGATGAAAACTTTGGACAAAGGAACGAAAACCAAGCTTCCAGACCAACGCAAAGCCAAAGTTTGGCAGCCGAGTCCTCCCTTCCAAGTCCAAGTACGTCCATTCCGCGTGATCAATCAAGCCGTCCTGCGAGACAAGAGAGTTCCGCAGCCAAGTCTCCAAACAAGTCTGCCGCCCCAAGTATCCTAAAGCTCGCAAAAATAAAGATTAAGCTCCCTTCCAAATTAGGACTCCAAAGAGTTTGAGTTCTACTTGGAATCTGACTTGCTAAATCACCCTAACAAAATAAATATGGAAACCAATTACAAATATTCCTAATTAAAAGGAGTCTTTGACCAATTCCCAAAAATACATGAAATCCTTGTTTCCAAATATTCAGCAATTGTCTTCCATGAGAAAATGGTTCAATTCTTCAAAAAGGCAACCTTCAAATCAACACACAGCGTGCTCGCGCCTTATCTGGGATTGTCTTCTGGAATTTCCATTCAATTGCACCTTTTAATTCCCAATTTAAATCCAATGACCTAAATCAATGCCAAAAACCAAATATAAGTAAAATCAAACAATTAACACAATATTTAGGCCATAATTAGGGGGAAAATATCCATAAATAATGTGCACAATTAAGGAATTAACAAATTCCCCCACACCTAGACAATGCTTGCCCTCAAGCATTGACTAATTCAAAACTCAAAACTAAGATGACAAATATGAAATAGCATAATATCACAGCACAAATACTCTACATTTTCTTAACAATCTCATCAAAATCAGGATGTTCAAGACTTGACCCTCCTCACATGGAAAGTAGTGTATGCTCTCAACACTCAAGATGTTTAATGGGGACATGTACGCTCACGTAAACACCATAGAAAGTCATTGCCATAAGCTTGCTAATCTATCACATCTCCACCACTGAATATGAATTCAAATGCAAGAATCAAAGGATCTTTAACAAGGGTTGTAATGGGGCTTAGGGTAAAGGTTAGACAAAAAGGTAATTTAGGTTTATAAACATCAAAGAGAATACCCAATCATCCCTTGCATGGATTGAAGTATCATCTTCATCCACATAATTAGCGAGTGCTTACATAACATAGGGATTAATCCCACTTTCATGGCACTTATTTATAAGAGTGCTTCATACCTTTTTTTTTTCTTTTCATCATTTTTTTTTCTTTTTGGGATTTTTTTGTTTTCTTTTTTTTCTTTTTTTTCTTTTTTTCTTTGCAACAAGACACTGATAACATACGAACATAAAAGCACTTGCTAGCTACAGATATAATCAGCTTCCTTGACTTGTGACATTGAGGCATCCCTTTGACATTGGGTTCAAACAAAAAGGTTTAGAAGAAAAAGGTTTAAGGCCCAAACTTGGTCAACTAGGGGAAAACATAATTAGGATAGGTTTTAGAAAGCTAAAAAGGGTTAAACCTAATTGCCCTTATCATTTCCATGCATTGAATTCAATGTTGTGGCTTCGACATGTATATCATAGCAAGTTCTAGAATAATCTAACTAGGTGTGATAATTACACTCACAAACGATGAAGAATAAATTTTGAATAATAAGATATTTAAGCTCAAAAACTCACAATTGGCTATATGTCTTGTCAAGAACATCCCTTTTTCAAATCAATTGCAAGTAAATAGAATCTTCATACTAATGACATTACACTACTCCTAATTGCATCTGGACAACATAAGCATAGAAGGAAAAACAAAAAGAACACAAACAAGCAACTAGAATTGAAAACACAAAAACTGGAACTAAAGGTTTGAAAAGCTAGGAAAAATTAGAACTCAAACCAGCAAAGCCAAAATACTCCTCCCCCACACCTAAACGCGACATTGTCCTCAAATGTAAAAAGAAATGAAGAAACGGAGGACTCCCCTGAAAAACAAGGCTAGGATATTTAACAGGTGTCGAGCCTCATATTTCAACGAATAACCACTATGGCAGGTTATTCAACTCAGAGAAATAGCAATTGAATCCAACAACGAAAACCAGCAACCCAATTAAGGACTTTAGCAATCACAAAGAGGAATCTGGCATCAGCTACACTAACACTAATCTGGCCTCAGCTACTGAGGGAGAATTGGAAACTTAAACCTGAAGTGGAGCAATTGAGCCAATCCCCAATTGTGTAGAGCAGCAAAGAAAAAACGGCTGGCCAAAGGAAAGAAAAGGCAAAGCGATGGCCAATTGAGCGGCGTCAAAGCACGAGCTCCAGAGACAGCAAACCACAAAGGTGTCGTCAAAGGTGGCAACAAGCGGAGCCCAGCGGCGGAAGATGGCGAGGTGGAGCAATAAGAGATGGCAGCTGGCATGGCAAGAACAACTATAAGGAAGAAGAAGGAAGAAAAGAAAAGAAAACAAGGAGGTGGATGAAGGAACTGGAAGAAGAAAAGAAAAGAGAGGAGAAAAAGAAAGAAAAACCAAAAAGGAAAAGGAAGAAAGAAAGTAGGGCTTTGGACCAATATCGGAAAATTTTTTTTTTTTTTTTCAAAGGACCCCGGTAGAAGCCTTTCCTTGGTTAAGGCCAAGGCACGCCTTAAACCAAGGAAGTCTTCTGCCTGATACTTCGTCTCTTTTTTTTTTTTTTTAAGCCTGGGGCAGAAGACTCTCGCCCTCAAGGCATAGGCACGCTCTAACCCCTTGAAATCTTCTGGTCAGATGAATTTTGTAAACGAAATTGAGATCAGAAGCCTTTCCTCCTTAAGGCACGGGCACGCCTTATTGGGGAAAGTCTTCTGATCAAGCTAAACGAAAAACTCCACTTTGAGCAATGCTTTGGCACACCCACCCAAGGCCTACAAATACAAAATTCCTGTTAAAACAAGAAAAAGACATAACCCAAGAATTAAAAACTTGAAACATGGAGGAATCAAAATTTAACAACAAGAAATAACGAAAAATTAAAATTCTTGGGTTGCCTCCCAAGTAGCACCTTTCTTTAATGTCTTTGGCTAGACAAAAAGCATCATTGGCTCAAGGAGGATGAAAATTTTCAATTCTTTGCATTGCTTGCTCCATATGCTCCTGATAGCCTTCATAGATGGAGTAGTCTTTACACTTATGAATTGTGGAGCTCTTTTGACTCAGGAATGATCTCAAGTGAGCGCATAATGATTTGAAGTTTGCACTTATTTGCTCACGATGTTGGGCCACCATCACTTCTAAGTTCCCCCTGTCATTCAACTCAAATGTCTCTTGCACATTAGGGTTAATTACATTGATAACACACATAGAATGAGACTCACTAGAATGTTTCTTTGTATCAAAAATATTAAAATGGACAATTTCTCCATCAAATTCCATCATGAGTGTACCCTTATTAACATCAATTTTAGTTTGGGCAGTACTCATAAATGGTCTGCCTAATAAAATAGGTGATGAATTCGGAGAATTCTTGTCATCCATATCAAGCACATAAAAATCAGCAGGAAAAACTAATCCCTCAATTTGAACCAAAATATCCTCCAAAACACCATCAGGGTATGCATTTGATCTATCAGCTAGTTGAATTATTACACCCGTCTCCTTTAAAGGCCCAAGATTCATCAAATTATAAATAGAACGAGGCATAACATTTATGGACGCACCCAAATCCAATATAGCTTTTTCAATCTTAACATTTCCTATCATGCAAGGAACAGTAAACATACCTGAGTCCTGACATTTAGGAGGGAGCTTTTTCTGTAACACTGTTGACACATTTTCTCCCATATGCACGTTTTCATAACCTTTCAACTTTTTCTTAGTAGTGGATAATTCTTTCAAAAATTTAGCATAACGAGGAATTTGCTTAATTGCATCTAAGAGAGGAATATTTACCGCAACCTTACGGAAGGTGTCCAAAATCTCCTTCTCCTGCTCCTCTTTCTTGGCCTTGGCTAGGTAACTAGGAAATGGAGGTGGAGGTGTCATCATGATATAGGGCTCATTGTCCGTCTTTTGCGGTTGTGCAACTTTAGATTGAGTCGCCTCTTCCTCTTTTTGAATTTCTTCCTCGATTGCTTGCTCAGATTTCCTCTTGCCAGGCTCTGGCAATTCTTTTCCACTCCTTAATGTAATGGCACAAGCATTTTGTTTCAGGTTAACGATTGTCTGTGAAGGTAGTTTGCCCGAATTCTGAGATTCCAAACGACTAACTGTGGAAGCCAACTGACTCATTTGATTCTCCAAATTTTGAATGCTAGCTCTTGTCTGATTTTCCATATTTTGAATGATAGCTCTTGTCTCCTGTTGAAATTGTTGCATGTTAGTAGCTAAAGATTTAACAATTTCCTCAAGAGAAGTACCTTGCTTAGGAGCCAATTGTTGTGGTAGGATTTTTCTTTACTCCACAAATTTTAAAAACCTTTTAAACCCTATATCACCGCAAGTATACGGATCGTTTATTGAGTATAGGGAAATATAGATGTCGATCCCACGAGGAACTATGATTTTGCAAACACTAAAATTTAATCACTTGCTTTACTATCTAGATAGACAATTATATGAAGGCAAATAAAGTAAGGAAAGCGAGATAAAAGGGAGAAGGCGGTAAACCGACCTAAGGAAGATGGATAAAGCAATTAAATCCAACCGTTAGGTGTCATAGACATCCAATTGGTGGAAGACAATAAATAAGAAAGCAAGTAAAGGAATTAGAGAATTAGGTTAGAGAGAGTTTTTAAGATCAAATTGGAGGAGTCCTAGAGCTTCGGAATCCCTTGTTATGTTTAGATTAGAAATTAGTCAAGTTTATTATGTCCTTTCTCCAATGATTCGCTAAGGTATAACTTCCTTTTGTATGCCACAACTTCCGTTAATGGTCATGTGTAGTGCAAGTTCTCATTTAAGAGGAACTAGTCACTCGGAATCGCTTGCGCCAATTCCTTAACTTCTTGGAATCTTCCTTGACCTATTTTCATAGAGAAAAGAGAGAAACAAGTTAAATAAGCTCAATGAAGTTATAGTATAAAACCAAAACCAACCAACTATATTCACTACTTCGAGAATATAAGTTAATGACTAAGAACTTAGATCTTGTTGAAGGCAAGTTTTTCATTACTCATCAACATCAAATCAATTATAGTTGGTAGCTAATCAACCATAACGCATAAGTACAAGTCTTAAACTAACAAAATCATGGAGGACATAAATCACTTAATTATTTCATAATCACCACTAAAACAAGTTCATCCTAACTCTAGGATTAAAGAGGCTTAGCTAGACATCATATTAAGAACATTTAAGCATAAACAAACTTGCACAAAGCCATGAAATTAAAGCACAAGAGACAAGTAAAGGAAGAAGGAATCTTATTCAATTTCTTGAAGTTGAATCCATAAACTTCTTCACAAGTTGATCTCCCAAATGCAAAGTGCAAGATTCCTCACAACTTTCACTTTTACTCTCTTTAGAAACTACAGACTAAGAACTAGAACTAATCTAATGAACTAGAGCTATTCTCTAGTCTTTTGGAATTTTTATGGAATTCTATGGTATTCTCATGATATGGAATGGTATACAAGAGGCCCTATTTATAGAAGACTGCAACCATATGCATCCAAAATTATGTCATGTGAATACAAGACAAATTGGCCTTCAAAAGTCAAGGAAAATGGCTTCTTATATTTTTTTGTCTTCATGCATTTGAATCCTTTGAATTTTCATCCCAAATGAGTTGTAATGTTGAAGCAAATTGTGTTTTGAATTAGCAATGAGTTGTTTCTTCAATCTCACACAATTCTTCACGCAGCCTTCATTGAAATTCTTCTGAAAATTGAGCTGGAAGTGAGCTGAAAAACTGGAATTCGGCTGCAAGTTGCAGCTGTCATTTTCTGAGGATCCGCGAGGTAGATCCGCGAGGCATAGGCTCGCGGATCGCATCGCGGATCAGCTACCCTGCTTCCGGTGAGAGGGATTCGCGAGCTAACCATTTCTTCCACTTGTTGGTTCGCGTTTTGCCTCGCGATTCCACTTGAAACTTGCAATTTCCGAGCTTGTTGTCGTGAAATTGGCGCTTTAGTTGCTCCGACTTTTATCCTTTGATTCCTCGTCGATTGAATTGCAATTTCCATTTTCCAATTTTTCTTCCAAGCTTCTTGGCAATTATCCACATTTTCATCTCATTTGATCATGAACAAGCAATCCTACAAAAACATGAAGATTTCATCACATTAATCCACAGAAATGCATTTTTCATCATTGAAGCCATCTAATGCAAAATTAACAAGAAACCCTAGTTCATTAGCTACAAAAACACCAAAAACACACAAAAACTACATAATTAATCTTACCAAAAACATGCAAAATATTGACTTATCAAACTCCCCCACACTTGAACCATTGCTTGTCCTCAAGCATTAAGAATTACAAACCAACAATGATTTAAGTGTTTGTGCACCTTAATTTCATTTTCTCAAAACAAGGTAGATAACCATTTTGCAATTATCCAATAAACCACAAGTACTTATAATATCAAGTAAAAGAGAGTAATCATACCATAAATTCAAGTAGCTCAATTCAATTCCTCATTCCTTACCCAATTTCACATGCAAGGTGAAGCATATAGCCAATAATGCTTCCTAAACCCATGATCACTTTAAAAGAGGGATTTATTCATAATTCATATCAAACATATATTTTTAAATTGTGAAAATGCCTTTTGACGAGAAGATCGACATTTTTAGATGAAGATCGCCTGTTACTCAACATTTCACTTTATTTGCCTACTTTTATTCAAGTACCGTTTGACGCGAAAGTCGACATTTTTAGATGAAGACTCCCGGTTACTAAGCACATTGGAGTAGAGCTTTCATTTTTCTTTTTCTTCTTTCTCCCTTTTTTTTTTCTTTAACGGAAAATATAAATAAATATACCCTCAAAAGAATAATCAAGAGAAAAGTACTACATGTATCAACCACATTTATCACTCTACTATGCAAAAATCAAATAAAGAGAAGAAATCTCCTTAAACATACTAAATTAGGCATAATTTCCTCCATTTTACAAGATATACTTTCCTTAAATTGCAAAAATTTTAATCACAAAATAGGTATCTCCAAGTTAATTGAGAATTTGAAACATATTGGTACAGGATTTTGAAAAATTTGAAAAATTTGCTGAAAAATTTTGGCAAATTTTCATCAAATCACAATTACATCATTGGCAAATTTTCATGAAATCACAATTACTTCATTCAACATATAAGCACAATTTCCTCCCCACACTTAAAATGCACATTATCCTCAATGTGTAAGAAGGAATAAAAAGATAAGAAAGATAAGAAAGTAATACTCCCTTTGTTTAACTTGATTGAATTGGTCCACTTTGCCCTTTGCCATTGAATAACCTTTAATGCCTGAAAAATTGGACAAGAAACTGCAGGAAAAGGTTAAACTCTTGGATCCGCGAGTCACAGGTCGCGTTTCAGTTCGCGGATTTGGCTGGGTAGCTCTCAGAAGTTGATCCGCGACCCATGGATCCGCGATGCGTACATCGCGTATCGCCTCGCGGATCCTTCTGAAAATGCAGTTCTGCAATTTTTCTGCAACTGTTTCATTGAACAATCAATTTCTACTATTTTCCAGAACAAAAATCCTACATGTCAATTATGCAATGCACCTTCTCTAACATGCGTAACATGATCAAAACAACCCAATTAACCTCAATATTTGAATCAAAAACAACTAAAACACAAATTGAGGTATGAAGATGTTTGCATTTTCACTATTCATCGTGCACCAAAAAGGTCATTTTTGCATGCTTTGATATTCCTACAAAACAAACATAACAAACATACTTAAAAACACAAAACACACATGCTTTAACATAAAATCACACCAAACTTAACACAATTTTTACAAAATTGGGTTGCCTCCCAAAAAGCGCTTTTGTTTAAAGTCGTTGGCTTGACGCAAAAGTGTTCCTCTTTAAAATCACCTTGGAGGTGAAAAGGAACTTGTTCCTTCCCAAGGGCTAAAGCTTTTGGTTCCATTCATCATTAATGAAGCTTTCCCTTTCTCCAAATCATCCTCATCATCAAACAAAGAAAGATTAGAATTATCACATATAGAATGAGGAATTTTAGAGAAACATTTAAAACAATCCCAAAGTTTACTTGGTTTTTTCCTTTTTTCTTCATTAACTTTAGGGATTTCATGCTCTATAAAGATCTCTTTTCCTTTGTTCTTCACATGGAACATGTCATTAACAAATAAGCCATCATTATGCAATTCTTGAACAATATCTACCTCTTTTGGCTTAAAAGCTTTTCCATGCCATAATTCAAGATCTTTATGTTCATGGAGGTTAAACACCAATTCTTCTTCATTCACTCTAAACTTAATTATGCCTTCTTGAACATCAATTAGAGTGCCGGCAGTGGCTAGAAATGGTCTACCTAATATAATAGGTAAATGAACATCTTCTTTCATATCAAGGACAATAAAGTCGACCGGAATAAAGAAATCCTTAACCTTTATAAGGACATTTTCAATCATACCCACCGGACGCTTTAATGACCTATCCGCCAATTGAAGAGTGATGTTTGTGTGAGGGCCCCAAAATTCAGATTTTATTTTAAAAATGCCTAATATTATTTATATTATGTTTATTTATTGAAATATGAGTAAATATATGTTTAAAGTGGTTATTTTCTAATTTAGAGAATTTTAAACGAATTTATTGTCAGTGTGTGTGGTTTGGCTATTTTAGCGTTAAAAATTATTCCGACACGTGAATAGTGACTTGGACTTGAAACCGAGCATATGTAGTGATATTATGGAAATATTAGAAAGGTTAGACAGTGTTGGAATGGATTAAACCAGTGTAAGTTAGAATACCGCGCTTGACGCGACATAAAGTGGTCATGAGACAACTTTTCCATAAATTAAGGAGAACCACTCCTTTTGCCCTTAAAGCCTTGACTTCTTGCAACCTTGGACTCATATTTTCAGCTGCAATTTGGGAGTAGAGAGAGAGGGAGCTGCCGAGAGAGTGAGGAAGAGAGAGAGAGAGAGAAAAGCTCCAATCTTCCATTTCTTCTTCTTCTTCTTCTTCTTTGCTTCCTTCAAGCTTCAACCACCATTGAAGCCCATCCTCCCCACCACTTCTTGCAGCCGAGAGAGAGAGGAGAGAGGGAAGAGCTGGCCGATTTTCTTGGAGGAGAGAAAGAGAGAAATTGCCTTCAAATCTTCTTCCAATCTTCATCCATTCTTCTTGAACTTTCAACCATCATCAACCACCATCATCTTCATCCTCTTAGCAGCCGAGAAAGAGGAGAGAGAGAAGGAGGTTTGGGCTGAAATTTTTGGAAGAAAACAAGAGGTAAGTGGGTTTGATCTTCCATTTCCTTTTCTTCCTACAAATAACATGAATTTGTGAAGAGTTGATGATGGATTGTGGCTTGATATCTTGCTCCATTTCAGCCGAATCAAGGAGAGAAGAGAGAGAGAGTGGGCCGAGGTTCTTGAAGGAAAAAGAAAGAGAAAAGTGAAGAAACAAGTCTTGATCGAGTGGAGTGTTGCTTGATCGTGAGCTTGAAGTTGTAGATCTTCGTCGAAATCCGTAGATCTTGGGTAAAGATCGAAGCTTGAGGAGTTGCTAGGCTTGGGAGCACTCTTGGAAAGAGGAAACCCACGAGATCATCTTGGATCTTGTCAGATCTAGTCAGATCTGAAGGTATAAAGCTTGAACCTTGTAGATATAGCTTCATTAGTGTTAAATAGCTCAGATCCATGGTTTATTTTGATAAGAATGCTTATGTATGAAGCATTTGAGTTGGGCTCTTGGATTCCCAACCTAGGTAGCGGACTTGAGGTGGATTTTAGGTAGCTGACTTGAGGACCTGTTTGGGATCTGAATGATATTTGTGAAATATATGATGATATGGTTAGAAAAGTAGGGTTTTGTTGTTGAGAATTTTGAAGGAAAATAGATGTGATGGCCGAACCCATGCTCGGTAAATTTAATACTTGATTTCGAAATATGTGTTTTGTTCAATTGTGAGTGTATGTTTGAGTGGAGGGAATGTTTGAATTTTAAAAGATGAAAAGTGAAGTTTTTCATGTATTTCGAATGAAAAGTGTCATTTGAATGAATTTGAGGGTCTTACTATATTTTGGTCAAATTCTATGGATTTCGAATATAAGAGCTTGGTATGAAGTATTTTGAATTAATGTATAGTTTGACTATGAGTGAGTGTCAAGTTATTTTGAAAATAATGATTTTTGAGGTTTGAGACCTTACTATTTCAACAAGGGTAATTTTAAATATGGCCCGAACCAGACTTTGTAGTAGTGAGGATTTGGTGCTTCTGAGTAGTTAAGTTAAGACTTGGAACATGAGATTTTGGGCTGGTATCTGATAGTTGGACTTTGGCTCAGGTGGTCAAGACTTTGTTGAGGGTGAACCAGCTAACGAAGTTTAGTCTTCTCCTTTGTTCACTCGTTTAAGTGGATCGAGGTGAGTGTTCAAACCCCCTTTTTAAATAGAAATCTTGCCATGGTTTGTAAATGAATGATTTGTAAAATGATTTGCTATTATTTACCAAGAAATGATTTATCACTATTTCTATGTAAAATGCTTTTACCCGTGAAATAACTTATAAAGGATTTGTGAGTGATTCAACTCCCCTCAAATGAAATCTGGCAATAGTTTCCAAATGAATGATTTATTGAAAAGATTTACTATCGCTTTCAAATGAAATGCTTTACAAGTGAAACCATTTATGAAGAGTTTATGGATGTTCAAATCCATTTTAAATCAAATGTTTCGCTACTACGGGAAAATGACTTGTGATACGATATACTCAACTTATACTTGCAAAGAAATGAGTTTGTGAAAATCTCCCGTATGTTACGTGAATTACATACTTGTTTCTAGGCGAGTGTGTACTTTACCACACTCGACCTAACTGTTAATATACTGTTCAACTGTCTACACTTCCATTGTTTGTATGTTGCTTGTTTCCTGGATTGTTTTGTTGATAACTTGATTGTTTGATAATGGTGTACCAAGGAGCATTTTACCCCTGTAGTCCGATGTGTACCTTATCGCATCGTTCACTACTTGTAGGTCGATGTGTACTTTATCGTATCGACTGAATTGGGTCTCAAGATCCTTTTGCTAGAAAGCCTATCTAAGAACCCCTTCTTGAGCGATCGGTGGGTCAAAAGCCTACTTGAGTACGCCATTAGTGTGGCCGGATAGGTTGGAAAGCTTTATCTTAAAACAAAACTCCTTGGTCTTGACCGATCATTACTTGTGCATGAGGCCATGTGTACTTTTACCACATTGGCTGAACAAGGCCTTTTCCCCTTCGTTATCGGCCTATTCGAGCCAGAAGCGGACTCGGTCGGGTAGGTTGGTACTTAGGGCACTGTACGGTATACTCGAGTATTACCACTGGAGGGATAAGGTGATGGCCAGTTGTACTGAGGGGATTGATCAGGAGTTATAAGGCGAAGTGGACTACTGAAATAGCTCTAAGTGAGCACTGTATCCTTCCAATACTGAATTTGATTGTGTACTGAATTACTGTTTACTGTATGTTGTTGTTAAATTGAGTTTTGATGGAATGATTGCTTGAAAACTCAATGGTTTTACAAAGTGATTGTTAACTCAAAGGTCCTTGAATTTCTTGTTTTACTGGGCATTCACTGAGCTTCTAGCTCACCCCAAAAATGTTTTATTTTCCCCCCCACAGGGCTCAAGACGATGGATAGCGTGTGACGAGATCCTTCTAAGTGTATTTGGCTGGGGTATTTCCTGTATCCCTTTGTAATCATGGATGGATGGACTTTTATTGTACTTGGGTCTGTAAGATGGAATTGTGGTTGTACTCGAAGTACTTTGAACTGTAATTTGGGAATGAGTGTTGTAAGTTGAATTTCATTGTGTAATATTTGTGATTTGGTTTGGAACGGTTGTTTACAATCACTTTTGAAGTATTATTGGTTATTCTAGTGAGTGAGTCCTGGCGAGAGCTAGGCAGGCACTCCACGGATACCTTAGGGTACGCCCTAGGGAGAAGTGGGGTCGTCGTCACAGTTTGTGTCCTTCATCTCCCTTAAATCAAGTCTCCGAGCTATGGAAAGTGGCATCAATGATACACTTGCACCTAAATCACATAAAGCATTAGAAAATTGGAGATGACCAATGGTACAAGGTATAGTAAAGCTTCCCGGGTCTTTGAGTTTTTGTGGGAGTTTATTTTGAATTCTTGCCGAACATTCCTCCGCCAATGCTATGGTCTCATAATCTTCAATCTTCCTCTTTTTGGACATGATATCCTTCAAAAATTTATCATAAGAGGGGATTTGTGAAATAGCATCAATAAAAGGAATGTTAATTCTAATTTGCTTAAACATTTGAGCAATTTTTTCAAATTCCTTCTCCTTATTGCTCTTCTTCAACCTATCAGGAAAATGAATAGAGTTAGAAGCATTCTTAATAGGAATATGAGAAGAAGGAATATCAATATCAACATGGTTATCTACTTCTTCTTTTTCCTTATTTTCCTCATTTTCTTCATTTTTACCACTTTTACCAAGGTTATTATCCTCTAATGTTCTACCACTCCTAAGAGTGATTGCATTAACGTGTTCTCTTGGATTAACCTCAGTTTTACTTGGAAGCTCCCCCGGTTTTCTTCCATTAAAGGCATTAGATAATTGACCTATTTGAAATTCTAGACTTCTATGCATATGGTCAATTTTCTTATCCATGTGTTCAAACCTTTCATTTGTACTTTGAGCATGCTTTTCTAGAGCTTTTTCCCAAGTTGGTTGAGGTTCAAATGGTTTAGGAGGAAATCCAGGTGGATTAGAAGATCTTTGGTTATGAGGTTGATCCCTCCATCCAAAGTTAGGATGATTCTTCCATCCGGGATTATAAGTACTTGAATAAGGATTGTTCTGAGGTGGTCGGTTGAAATTGTTGGCAAAGTTAACTTGCTCAACATTCTTACACATGCAAGTGTCATGATTACCACCACAATTTGAACAATAAGCATTACTTACACAAGAATTTAAACCATTTCCTCCTTGTTTATTAAACATGTTAGTAAGATTTTGCATTTGAGCACATAACATGTTAATAGTGTCGAGTTCATACATACCGGCCGATCTTCTTTGGTTACCTCTTTCATTAGCCCATTGGTAATTGTTAGAAGCCATTTCTTCAATCAAACCTTGAGCTTCTTCGGTAGATTTTGCCATTAACGATCCAATCGCGCTGCATCTATGATGTTTTTGGTTGGTATAGAAAGACCTTGATAGAACGTTTGTATGACCAACCATTCCGGAAGACCATGGTGGGGGCATCTTCTTTGGAAATCTTTGAACCTCTCCCAAGCTTCATACAATGATTCACCATCTTGTTGGTGAAAACCTGTAATATCCATACGAAGCTTATTAGTTTTGGCAGGAGGAAAATATTTATTCAAAAATGCTTTTACCAAATCACTCCATGAAGTAAAAGTATTGGGTGGATGAGAGTTAAGCCATACCTTTGCCTTATCACAAAGTGAAAAAGGAAACAACCTTAATTTAATGGCATCATCACTTACTCCATTGTACTTAACAGTACCACATAAATCCGTGAAGTTAGCTAGATGAGTGTTGGGGTCCTCGGTTGCGTTTCCTCCAAATTGGCTTCTTTGGATCATTTGAATGAGTGCCGGTGAAATTTCAAAGTTATTAGCATTAATAGTCGGCCTTGCTACACTAGTTTGAGCACCGGATTCATCCGGCAAGGCATAGTCTCTTAATGCTCTTGGCCTTGATTCCTCCATTGCTATGGATTGTTCACCTTCACTTTCCACCACAATATTTTCTTCTTGTTGTTGGACACGTTTTCTTCCTCTTCTCGCCGTCTTGATCTCTTGAAGAAGAGATTGGTGTACCTAAAAAAAAAAAGAAACAAAGAAAAATACTACAAAAATAAAATCTAGACTAATAAAGCTTGTTTTAACTTTTAATGTTACACCTAGGCCTAGTTTGAGAAACTAGTCTAGGAAAACCGTTAGTTCCCCGGCAACGGCGCCAAAAACTTGGTAGGATTTTTCTTTACTCCACAAATTTTAAAAACCTTTTAAACCCTATATCACCGCAAGTATACGGATCGTTTATTGAGTATAGGGAAATATAGGTGTCGATCCCACGAGGAACTATGATTTTGCAAACACTAAAATTTAATCACTTGCTTTACTATCTAGATAGACAATTATATGAAGGCAAATAAAGTAAGGAAAGCTGAGATAAAGGGAGAAGGTAAACCGACCTAAGGAAGAGGGATAAAGCAATTAAATCCAACCGTTAGGTGTCATAGACATCCAATTGGTGGAAGACAATAAATAAAAAAGCAAGTAAAGGAATTAGAGAATTAGGTTAGAGAGAGTTTTTAAGATCAAATTAGAGGAGTCCTAGAGCTTCGGAATCCCTTGTTATGTTTAGATTAGAAATTAGTCAAGTTTATTATGTCATTTCTCCAATGATTCGCTAAGGTATAACTTCCTTTTGTATGCCACAACTTCCGTTAATGGTCATGTGTAGTGCAAGTTCTCATTTAAGATGAACTAGTCACTCGGAATCGCTTGCGCCAATTCCTTAACTTCTTGGAATCTTCCTTGACCTATTTTCATAGAGAAAAGAGAGAAACAAGTTAAATAAGCTCAATGAAGTTATAGTATAAAACCAAAACCAACCAACTATATTCACTACTTTCGTGAGAATATAAGTTAATGCCTAAGAACTTAGATCTTGTTGAAGGCAAGTTTTTCATTACTCATCAACATCAAATCAATTATAGTTGGTAGCTAATCAACCATAACGCATAAGTACAAGTCTTAAACTAACAAAATCATGGAGGACATAAATCACTTAATTATTTCATAATCACCACTAAAACAAGTTCATCCTAACTCTAGGATTAAAGAGGCTTAGCTAGACATCATATTAAGAACATTTAAGCATAAACAAACTTGCACAAAGCCATGAAATTAAAGCACAAGAGACAAGTAAAGGAAGAAGGAATCTTATTCAATTTCTTGAAGTTGAATCCATAAACTTCTTCACAAGTTGATCTCCCAAATGCAAAGTGCAAGATTCCTCACAACTTTCACTTTTACTCTCTTTAGAAACTACAGACTAAGAACTAGAACTAATCTAATGAACTAGAGCTATTCTCTAGTCTTTTGGAATTTTTATGGAATTCTATGGTATTCTCATGATATGGAATGGTATACAAGAGGCCCTATTTATAGAAGACTGCAACCATATGCATCCAAAATTATGTCATGTGAATACAAGACAAATTGGCCTTCAAAAGTCAAGGAAAATGGCTTCTTATATTTTTTTGTCTTCATGCATTTGAATCCTTTGAATTTTCATCCCAAATGAGTTGTAATGTTGAAGCAAATTGTGTTTTGAATTAGCAATGAGTTGTTTCTTCAATCTCACACAATTCTTCACGCAGCCTTCATTGAAATTCTTCGAAAATTGAGTGGAAGTGAGCTGAAAACTGGAATTCACAAGTTGCAGCTGTCATTTCGAGGATCCATGAGGTAGATCCACAGGCATAGGCTCGCGGATCGCATGATCAGCTACTTCGGTGAGAGGGATTAGAGCTAATCATTTCTTCCACTTGTTGGTTCGCTTTTGCCTCGCTGATTCCACTTGAAACTTGCAATTTCGAGCTTGTTGTCGGAAATTGGCTTTAGTTACTCGATTTTATCCTTTGATTCCTCGTCGATTGAATTGCAATTTCCATTTTCCAATTTTTCTTCCAAGCTTCTTGGCAATTATCCACATTTTCATCTCATTTGATCATGAACAAGCAATCCTACAAAAACATGAAGATTTCATCACATTAATCCACAGAAATGCATTTTTCATCATTGAAGCCATCTAATGCAAAATTAACAAGAAACCCTAGTTCATTAGCTACAAAAATACCAAAAACACACAAAAACTACATAATTAATCTTACCCTAGTTCATATAATTGTCTATCTAGATAGTAAAGCAAGTGATTAAATTTTAGTGTTTGCAAAATCATAGTTCCTCGTGGGATCGACACCTATATTTCCCTATACTCAATAAACGATCCGTATACAGTAAGGAAAGCGAGATAAAAGGGAGAAGGCGGTAAACCGACCTAAGGAAGAGGGATAAAGCAATTAAATCCAACCGTTAGGTGTCATAGACATCCAATTGGTGGAAGACAATAAATAAGATTCCTTCTTCCTTTACTTGTCTCTTGTGCTTTAATTTCATGGCTTTGTGCAAGTTTGTTTATGCTTAAATGTTCTTCCTTTTGTATGCCACAACTTCCGTTAATGGTCATGTGTAGTGCAAGTTCTCATTTAAGATGAACTAGTCACTCGGAATCGCTTGCGCCAATTCCTTAACTTCTTGGAATCTTCCTTGACCTATTTTCATAGAGAAAAGAGAGAAATGTTGTTGTTGCACAGGAGGTCTAGGCTGAAATTGCTGAGGTTGAAATCCTGGAGATCTTGTTGCATAACTGAAGTTTGGATGATCCTTCCACCCTGGATTGTAATTGTTTGAGTAAGGATCATGCCGCCTCTGAGGTGGTCCAGGAAATCCTCCAATTGCATTGGCATGCTCATTTGACTCCTCTTGGAGAGTGGGGCACATATCAGTTGCATGCCAAGAATTGTAACAGATGTCACATGTTTTCACTTGTTGTACTTGACCTACAACCCATTTCTCAAGCATAGATGTTAGAGAATCTAATTTATGATCGAGTGAAGAAGTGTTTACCTCATTGACTCGACGGGATGTATTATCCTGTCTTTCTCCAAATTGTTGGGAATTAGCAGCCATGCTTGCAATCAGATTTCTTGCTTCCGTTGCAGTTTTATTCACTAAGGCACCTCCACTAGCAGCATCTATTAACCTTCTATCGATGGGTGAGTCCCTCGTAAAAGTACTTGGATGAGGAGTTGGTCTGAAATTTGGTGATGAGGACAAGCGGCACATAATTGCTTGAATCTCTCCCAATATTCGTGCAGTGTCTCTCCATTGAACTGTCTTATTCCACAGATGTCCTTCCTTATACTTTCAGCTCGGGAAGCTGGAAAGAATTTCTCTAAAAACTGATGTCTCATTTCAGCCCACGTGGTAATTGATCCTGAAGGCAAATAATAGAGCCAATCTTTAGCTTTATCAGTTAAGGAGAATGGAAAGGCTCTCAATTTTATTTGCTCCTCAGTGATTCCTTGAGGCTTCATTGTCGAAATGGAACTCCTTGAGGTGCTTATGAGGATCTTCACCTGGAAGTCCAAGAAAAGAAGGCAATAAATGAATCAACCCAGATTTCAACTCAAATGCAGCCTCTAAAGCAGGGTAAGTTATGCATAAGGGTTGTTGAATTAAATCCGGTGCAGCAAGTTCTCTCAGGGTCCTCTCGTTAGCCATGGTCTCAATCTCCCTTTCTGGTTCACAAAAATATTCAGCAACATCTACTGCTATTTTAAGTCCAGGAGAGGAAGATGATTCCTCTGATTGTTGCCTTGTTTCTTTTCTCAATGCTCGAGCTGTCTTCTCTATCTCAGGATCGTATAGTAGATTACCTGTACGAGAAGATCGGGGCATAAACTGGCAACAGTATAAAATAAAAATTAAAAATAAAGTAAAAAAAAATTTTCACAGAAAATAAATCAATTAAGGCACCAATCCCCGGCAACGGCGCCAAAATTTGACAGGTGTCGAGCCTACACAAAAATAAATAAAACCTAACTACCTACTGAAATATTTCCAAGTTAATTCTAGCACTGGAGCAGGGACTCCGGATGTGCAATGGGTTACTAGCTTCTGTGACAGCCCCACCTCCCCCTAAGGCAAACCAAAGGGTTTAGCGGACCGCCTGCCCAGCTCTCGTCAGGACTCACTACAAATCCTCAATCATATTACAGACCTCAAATAATTACAATTTAAAATCTCCAAAATAATAATACCAGCATTCATTCGTAAAACATTAATTGAGGTCCAACTATACATAATAATTAACGTACAAGAGTAAATCCTCAATAAATTCTATTAAAATCCCGATAATATCAATTTCGGGTACAATAGCCATTAACTTCACAAATTAATATTAAACCTGTACAAAAGTATGAAAATCCTACCCAAGTAACTAAATCCTCGATTTACGATCCCCACTTCAAGACCTGTTAAGGAAAATAAATTGGGGTGAGCTAACGCTCAGTGAGGCCAAGGGAAAAAAAAACATGCAAGCACGCGAGCAAAGGACACGGAATGAAGCGAGAAACTTGAATAACAAGTAATTTCGAAACATTTAAGAAATAGGGAATTTAAACACAATAAAAGGATACTGGAGATCTCAGGAGCTAATCCACGTCTTGGCCGTTCGATCCACTTTTGGTTGACTCTCCGTCAACCCAAGTAACCATGTCCGTAGTACTCCACTTACTTCCCCTAACCACCATGACACCCTCTCGTATCCGTAACCAAACACGCATTTAAATGGTAATACTGAACAAGTATACCTAGCAAGATCCCAATTCTGGATCAAGCTATAACGCTTCCCATGGTTTACCAAGCTTCTCGACCAAGCCCTTGCCGGCTCGAGTTACAAGGCTAGCTAATGGGTTGGGGTGTTCCCCCCCCCCCACTATGGTCGATGAGACAAAGCTCCAATCGATATATTCGGTCATAGCATTGAGACGGTATGAGCGGTACCCCCCACCCTAAAAGGGCGTGATACATTCTGTCGCTCAATGCTCACGAGAAACACTTTCATTTGCGTTCACATGTAACACTTATCACTTAACAAGCAAGCAATCACATGAGAGAGAGGACAAGGGCGATAAAGTACATCCTAACCTCATTAACTAGCAAATACAAGAAACATTTCATTTAAACACTTAACATGCACTTGACACTCACCAAAGGTCGGGTGTGAGAGAGAAAGTCAAGTAGTTAAATGAGCTCCTCAGAGTCCTTGTGATTACCTGGGACATTTATGATCACGATCATTTAAGTGCACAATCAAGGCCAAGCAAAATTTTCAAATCACTTTCAAGTTTATTACAATATGAAGAAACTTTCGGGGTTTATGGGCAGAATTCTTTGAAAAATTGTAACTTGAGTTATATAAGTCCAAAATTTACATGGTTAGTACCGTCGGAAACCTTATTAAAAGTTATAAAACTTTTTAGAAGCCAACAAGATAAAATTCTGGACGAAAACTGCCCAGAATTTCGATTAAAAAACTGCTACAGTACAAAAGAGAACATAACTGGTTGGTTTTTCAGCCAAATTTGAAAATTTACCAAAAATCGTGGAAAATGAATTGGCCTTTTAAATTTATACAGTTTAAATTCCTATGTATGAAGTTTTAAACGCAACTGACAGCACTCAATTCCAACTCTCGAACAAGAAAATATAGCTGCCCAAATAGAGCAGGTCGGAATTTCAGATATTTCTGGAATTCCAGATTTACAGGGCCGATTTTAGAACACCATTTAAATGACGAATTCTTACTCAAAAATCAAAAAATTTGGTACAGTAACTCTACTATATATAGGTTACGTTCACACTAAAACTCAACCAAAAAATCTCACGGGAAGATAGTTTTATTAATGCCCAAAGTGTACTCAGTAAACTTGATCCAAACCTGTGAAGTTTTGTCCTCTTCATTTATGAGCTTCTAAGTTATCCAAATCACCACCAATTACCCTAATTTATCAAACCAAGCTAGTATTAATCTTCCTAGGCCTAATAATGGTCAAGAGTGATGCAAGGTTAGATTAAAACATAGAACTAATTCAGCACTAAAATTCGGACAGCCAACCCTTCCAAATTCCAAATTTTTGCCCCAACTAAGCAACCAATTTGCATCAACTCTTGAAGGGGTTTGTGTGGGACAAATTAACATCTTAAACTTCAACATTTAAGTATCACATTTAATCTTCAAGCTTGCAAAAACTCAGCCACAAAACAGAAATAAGACAGCAAGATTTTCGGCCATCACTAAAGCTTCCAAAACATGATTTTCTCCTACCACTCTTGCTACAACTTTTGTAGGGCTTTTTGTGGGGAAAAATTAATAAATTAACACTCAAAATTTAAGCATTACAATCATCCCTTAAGCCTGCAAAAATGCAGCTATGAATTTAAAATAAAAACAGCAAAGTTTCAACTTTAGTTCATCAATCTTCACATGCTCTTGTTAAACGTTTTCATGCACCAAAATGCTCATTTTTGTAAAGAGTATAGCCCTTATCTAGACCATCATCTTAGCAGTGAATAATCACAAAATAATAGTGTTAAAACAGGGCAAAATAACTGTAAGGCCCAAGTACAACCTAAGAGGGGGGGGTGAATTAGGTAGTTTAAAAAAACAGCCAAGTATTACCTCTTTTTCGATTTTAATCACAAGTTCTTGAACAGATGATTTATGAAGTAGATAGACAAGTCAAGATAGATAAATATGGATGAAATTTCAAACAGTGAATATGATATGTAAGATAAAAACAAGTAATGAAAGATAGCAAACCAAACTTCTTCAAGTCTCCACTTGAGCTTGAAGAGAATTCCTCAAAACAGCCTTCTTCAATTTGGTGAGATTCAATCACACTTGTGTACAATAGAAGGATCACTTCCTCCTTGCCCCAAGCTTCACTTAGTCAAGCTAGGAAGTTTTACACCTTTTACAAAAACCCTCACACAGCTACACAATTGATGAATTCACTCACAATTGAAAAGCTTCTCAATGAACTATCACTACAAGACTAACAACTCTTACTCAAAATGAGTATTTTCTAGCTAAAATCACTCTTAAGAACTTGTTATCCAAGTGTACAGTTTTCTTTGATGTTTGGACAGTTCTTGTATTTATAGGAGACCAAAAAGTGCCTAGAAAACGAGGTCAACGGATAGTACAAGTTGAAATGTCAACTAGCCGTTGGAGCTATCGGACGTCCGACACTCTGTTGTTCGTCCGATGCTAGCGTCCGATAGGTAAGTTGAGTCTTATCGGACGGACGATGAATAATTCTGCGTCCGATAGCTTTTATGTCCGACAAGGCTGAGAAAATTTTCATGGATATCTTGGGACGTCCGATACATGTCTTTATGCGTCAAGGCTTGCGTCCCAAAGCTCATCAAATTTCTTGGATTTCTTGACGTCCGATGTAGATGTTATGCGTCCGAAAGAGGTGTCCGATAGATCCCCTGTCTATCGGACGTCCGATCGTCCAGTTGGCGTCCGATAGGAAGGTTTCGAGTTTTATCGGACGTCCGATACAAGGTATCGTCCGTCCGACAGTCGGCGGTTTCTTCAGCCTCGATATCCTTACGTCAAGAATCTCACTAGAAAACATTAGACCAATTTTCTCCAATTGTTTTGTAATTATCAAAAATCAGGATCACAATTAACATTCTCCCCCTTTTTGATGATGACAAAACAATTGAATGTAATTTGACCAAAAATAGAGTTTTTAACAAAAGAATTCCCCCTTACTTGAATAACTCCCCCTTACTCGAATAACTCAAATTTCTTTTTCTTTTTACTTGAATAACTCCCCCTTACTCGAATAACTCAAATTTCTTTTCTTTTTTTACTCCCTTTTTGTCATCACAAAACATTCATCCCAAATGTAAACAAAAGCAGAATCAGCATAGTGTAACAAGCAGTGAAATCAGATTTCAGCAGATAACATCATCCAGCAACATAGTGCAAAAATCATGGAAAGGCCAATTGTAAGGCCATCATCATTAACTGAAAAATATTAAAAGTACTGAAGTGCTGGTTCTACAAAGGTCTTAGATGAAAGCAGTAAAATAGATTAATACACTTTCACATCGAAAGGGAACAAAACAGACTTGTGCATTCTAATGTGAAGTGTAAGTGCATCTAGAGTGCCTAAAGAGTGAATGTTGATCGAGTTCCAGCGCCTTCTGACAAGCCTATACGTTGAATCATCTTCTTCTGCAGTTTCATCACCATCATCTTCATTTTCTTCATCTTCCACAACCACTGGTTCTTTCCCCTTGGTAGATGATGTGGGATCACGCTGTAGAGTTTGTGACTCAGTCATCTCTTGGTCATCCAATGAAGGATCAGTTCGTGGCTCTTTGGCTTGAGAGGTATTTTCATCCTCGGGAGGAGGGAACAACAGGTTTCTTTTGTCAAGAAAGTTGGATATTTGGTCAGATGTCATGGTTAACATAAGACCATGTTCAAGTAGAAGAACATGACTTTTGAGCTCGTTCAACAAATCAAGACATCGAGTTGAGAGGAAATCCTAGAGGCTGACTTCCCTAGGATGAATTGATGGACTGAGTAAACCTAAGAGTTCTAGCAAGACTAGGAGAGAGGAACATCATGTCCTTTCTTTGAGCGAGATTCAGAGACAGCTTCCTTGGTGCACCAATTTCCATCAAAGAATTTTAAATTCTTCCTTTCAAAATACTGTTTTGAAAACACGTGGTTAAGTCCTTAGGGACATACACCACTTATAGGAATTTTGAAGTGTTCAAAATGGGAGTTAAAACTTTCCATAAGAGAGTTTTCTTCTTGTATCAGTGGAGAGTTTCATCAGAAACTTACACATGACAAAGCCAAAATCTATTGAATTCTTTCAACAAAGCGAAAAAGCGATATAACTCCATTTTGTTTGCATCCGATGACCATCAGTTGGAACAAGCAAATTTGAGATGATTGAAAAGATGATCAGGTTTTAGGACTTAAATCTTCCAACTTGGCATCAGGAGTTTGAAAAGGAGATTGAAAATAGGCCATTAATTTCGACATTGAAATGATTTAAACTTGTTGGAGTTTCCTCATAGGAAAAGAAGTTTGCAATTTTACTTTTGCACCCAAACTCAATGGTGGTTTTTAGAATTTCATTCACAACATCAGAGTCAAAAACCAAATCAATACCATTCACACGGGATTTAAGCTCATCACGGGAATTACCCTTCCTAAGATTGGCAAAAAACTGATACATCATGTCAGGGTAATAGACATTAGGCATAACAATGATGTGAGACCATTTCTGAAACTCAAACAACTTAAGGACAGACTCTAGATCGATTTTCTTAAACTCAGAAGGAATAATGGATCGCTGAATAATGAAACTTTTTTGAGAGAATAAGTCAAATTTAGACTCAGCCTCAGAATCTAAGAATTTAGGTAAGGAAGCAGGTTCTGTTATAACCTGAGGATCAGAAGGAGTAGTACGAGGTGGTTGTTTTGTAGCAGAGCCACGTCTTGTTCTTTTGGAGGTGCGTTTGCCCTGTGGAGAGGAAGTATCTTCATCTCTTGGCAGCTTCTTGCGTCCGGTAGATGTCAGAGCTCCAGTCGCACCATTGTGCTTGTTGTGTGATTTGGTGAGAGGAAGTGCTTACGTAAAGCAGTGACACACTTTTAAATACAGGGGATATATCAATTTTGAGCGAGAAAGGGAAGAAAGGAGAACTTAGGGTTTGGTGAGATTTGGGAATGAGAAGAGGAGTGATTTATAGTCTGGACACTTGATGAAGATTGGACCGCATATAGGTGAGAGGTGAAATCGAACTTTCAATTTTGAGAAATGGTGAAGTTTTGGCCAGGAATTTGAGTTTTGAATTGAGGTGGTTGGGAAGATCGTCCAATTAAATGTAGTTGACTGATGGAAATGAAGTGAAATGACGATTCAAGCATTCATGTGTCGGACGTCGAGCGATCTGGCGTCCGACCCATCGTCCGATAGCATTTTACGAAAATGACCAAGAACACTGTCGGACGTCCGTTCATCAGGATCGGACGTCCGATAAGTTTTTACCAGAAAGACTTAAGGCATCTTTTCTAAAATACCCAATTTGAGCGAAGATATCTAAATTGTTCTAGGGTAGTGCTTTTGTGAAAATATCAGCAATTTGATCATCTGCGGACATAGTTTACACAAATTTCACCTTTTTGAACAAGATCACGAATGAAATGATGCTTAATGTCTATATGTTTTGTTCTAGAATGTTGAATAGGATTTTTTGTCAAATTAATTGCAGGTGTTATCACAAAAAGTGGGCATGTTATCATATGTCAAACCAAAATCATTCAATGTATGTTTCATCCAAATTAATTGTGCACAACATGCACTAGCACAACATATTCAGCGGTTGTTGATAAGGAAATGGCATTTTGTTTCTTACTAAACCAAGAGACTAAGCACTTTCCAAGAAAATGACAGGATCCACTAGTGCTTTTTCTATCAATTCTGCATCCAAAATCAGCGTCCATTATAACCACACAAGGTGAATTCATTACATTTAGAATACCAAATACCAAAATTCATGGTTCCTTTCAAATAACGAAAAATTCTTTTAACGGCATTCAAATGAGATTCTTTTGGGCAAGATTGAAAACGAGCACATAAGCATACAGCAAACATAATATCCGGTCTACTTGCGGTTAAATAAAGAAGGCTTAGATCATACCTCTATACTTTTTCTCATCTACATTTGTACCTTCTTCGTCCTTCTCAAGTTTGGTGGATGTGCACATTGGTGTTCCCACATGCTTTGAGTCTTCCATGCCGAACCTTTTGAGGAGTTCTTTGGTGTATTTTACTTGGTTGATGAAGGTTCCTTCACGTGTTTGAATGACTTGGAGTCAGAAAAAGTTCAATTCTCCCATTAAGCTCATCTCAAACTCATTTTGCATAATGGTGGAAAAATCCTTGCACAAATCCTCATTAGTAGCACCAAATATAATATCATCAGCGTAGATTTGTACAATAAGAAGATCATTTGATTTTGTTTTGTAAAAGAGTTGTGTCTACTATGCCTCTTTTAAAACCATTTTCAACTAAGAATCCACTTAAACGTTCATACCAAGCCCTAGGGGCTTGTTTTAGACCATATAATGCTTTTGAGAGTTTAAATACATGATTAGGAAACTTTTCATTTTCAAAGCCGGGTGGTTGATCCACATATACTTCTTGATCAATGAAACCATTTAGAAAAGCACTTTTAACATCCATTTGATACAACTTAAAACCCTTGAAACATGCAAATGCAAGAAACATCCTAATAGACTCTAATCTAGCAACGGGAGCAAATGTTTCATCATAATCAATACCTTCTTCTTGAGCATACCCTTTAGCCACTAATCTAGCTTTGTTTCTTACAATTTCACCTTTATCATTTAATTTATTTCTAAACACCCATTTAGTGCCAATGATAGGATAATTTTGAGGTCTTTCAATTAAAGTCCAAACATTATTTCTTTCAAATTGATTTAACTCCTCTTGCATGGCCATAATCCAATAATCATCTTTTAAGGCATCATTGATGTTTTTAGGCTCAATATGAGATACAAATGCAAATTATCAAATAATGTCTTTGATGAAGAACGAGTTCTTACCCTCTCGGATGGATCACCAATGATCAAATCCTTTGGATGATTTTGAATGAACTTCCATGCCTTAGGAAAATCCTTTAGTGATTCATCAATCTTGTCTTCATCATCTAGTCTTTGAATTTCTTGAGAATCACCATCTTTTGAATTTTCCTCCATGTTACAATTGTTCTCCTCTTGAAGTGTGAGCTTCTCAAGATTCTTTTGAACACCTACATCATCATCTACACAAGTGCTATTTGAAGAGTTGTCATTAGATTCATCAAATGAAACATGTATAGCTTCTTCAATCACAAGAGTTCTTCTATTATAAACTCTATATCCTCTTTTATTATCACAATATCCCAAGAAAATACCCTCATCGGTTTTCTTATCAAACTTTCCAAGGTGTTCTTTGATATTCAAAATAAAACACTTGCATCCAAAAACTTTAAAATAGCCAACAATTGGCTTTTTATCAAACATCAACTCATATGAAGTTTTGTTCAAAAAAGGTCTTAGCAATACTCTATTCATTACATAGCAAGCTGTATTTACGGCTTCCGCCCAAAAATATTTTGGTAAATCATTCTCACTTAACATGGTTCTTGCGGCTTCTACAAGTGTTCTATTTTTTCTTTCAACAACACCATTTTGTTGAGGGGTTTTTACAATAGAAAATTCATGAGTTATTCCATTATGATCACAAAAATCTGGAAAACCACAATATTTAAATTCCGAACCATTATCACTTCTAATTTTAATAATATGCAATCCAAGTAAATTTTGCACTTTTGCAAAGAGAGAGACAAAACTTTTAAAGGCATCATTTTTATGAGTAAGAAAAATAGTCCATGTATATCTAGAGTAATCATCAACAATAACGAAACAAAATCTTCTACCACCTAGACTAGCAATAGGTGTAGGACCGAATAGATCAAGATGTAAGAGTTCCAAAGGCTTAGATGTGGAAATGACTTTCTTAGGTTTAAAAGATGTTTTGGTTTGTTTTCCAAATTGACATGCATCACAAATCTTATCCTTTTCAAACCTTATTTTAGGAAGTCCTCTAACAAGCTCCCTTTTTGAGATTTCATTTATCACATCCATGTTAAAATGACAAAGTCTTCTATGCCACAACCAAGGATCTTCATTTGAGATTTTAAGGCATTTAAAACTAGAAGAGTCAATTTTTTCAAGAATCACAACATAGATGTCATTGTATCTACTTCCTTTGAAAACAATGTTAAGTTTTGAGTCAAGAACCAAACATTCATGTTTTTTGAATAAAACAAATAGATCTCTATCACAAAGTTGACTAACACTAAGCAAGTTATAACTTAGATTATCAACTAAAAGAACATTATGCACAAAAGTTTCACCATTCTTACCCACATCACCTACTCCAATTGTTTTAGCTTTCATGTCGTCTCCAAAAGTCACTTTTCCACTTGACTTTGACTTGAGCTTGATGAATTGTGAAGAATCGCCGGTCATGTGTCTTGAGCATCCACTATCAATGAACCATTTTGATTTCTTCATATCCTTTTCAATTTTTACCTCATTATCACCAATTGCCATAAAGGCAATTTGAGCTGTTTCTTCTTCTTCTTCAATCTCTCCTTCCGAGTTGCATTCATTCCAAGTAATTTGAAAGTTGTTAAACTTCGGTTTTCTTTCATTCTTCATATCTTTCTTCTTCTTCATTGGACAGTCCACCGCATAATGCCCGAGCTGCCCACATTCGAAGCACTTATCTCCTTGTTTCTTGTTTGCGTCATATCTTGCTTTGTATTTTGTATTGAGTTGATTGTTGTTTTGATTGCTTGGTCCTCCTTTTCTGAATCTTCTTTTGTTGAGTATTCTTTTGAAGCTTTTTGTGATGAGTGCAAGATCACTATCATCACAGTCACCATCTTCTTCATCTTGTGAAGCCAAGTCATCCTCATCTTGAGCAGCCTTTAGAGCAATGCTTCGTTTAACTCTTGCTTCCTCTTCATCTTGTACTTTGCTTTTGAGCTTTAATTCATAAGATGTTAGAGAGTTAATGAGAGACTCAATAGACATAGAGTTTAAGTCCTTGGCTTCCTCAATTGCAGTTACTTTGTTCTCCCATTCTTTAGGTAAAGCATTCAAAACTTTCCTATTCTTTTCACCAAGAGTGTATTCCTTTTCCAAAACTTCTAGGTCTTTAATAAGGTCATTGAATCTACATCTTATCAATGTTTTCATGAGGTTCCATTTTGAATGATTCATATTTAGTAACAAGAATGGATTTCTTTTGCTCTCTTACATCCTCACTACCTTCATGAATTTCTTTTAGTTTATCCCAAATTTCTTTGGCAGATTTACACCCTTTTACTCTAATGGATTCATTCGAATCTAGTGCACTATAAAGAACATTCATGGCTTTTGCATTTGATGTGAGATTAGCTCTATCCTCTCGATTCAACTCATCTCTAGTTTTTAATCTAGGAACATGAGTAATGGGATCATTTATAATGGCAGTGTAAGGACCTTCACTAACAATAAACCATAAATCAATGTCAATAGATTGCAAGAAAATAACCATACGTTCTTTCCAGCTTACATAGTTTGATCCATTAAACATTGGTGGTCTAGTGATTGATTGACCTTCACAGAACATGGCATTGCTGGTTGTCATCTTTACTCTAAGCGGTTAAGCTTGATTTTAGAGACCAAGCTCTGATACCAATTGTAAGGCCCAAGTACAACCTAAGAGGGGGGGGTGAATTAGGTAGTTTAAAAAAACAGCCAAGTATTACCTCTTTTTCGATTTTAATCACAAGTTCTTGAACAGATGATTTATGAAGTAGATAGACAAGTCAAGATAGATAAATATGGATGAAATTTCAAACAGTGAATATGATATGTAAGATAAAAACAAGTAATGAAAGATAGCAAACCAAACTTCTTCAAGTCTCCACTTGAGCTTGAAGAGAATTCCTCAAAACAGCCTTCTTCAATTTGGTGAGATTCAATCACACTTGTGTACAATAGAAGGATCACTTCCTCCTTGCCCCAAGCTTCACTTAGTCAAGCTAGGAAGTTTTACACTCTTTACAGAAAACCCTCACACAGCTACACAATTGATGAATTCACTCACAATTGAAAAGCTTCTCAATGAACTATCACTACAAGACTAACAACTCTTACTCAAAATGAGTATTTTCTAGCTAAAATCACTCTTAAGAACTTGTTATCCAAGTGTACAGTTTTCTTTGATGTTTGGACAGTTCTTGTATTTATAGGAGACCAAAAAGTGCCTAGAAAGCGAGGTCAACGGATAGTACAAGTTGAAATGTCAACTAGCCGTTGGAGCTATCGGACGTCCGACACTCTGTTGTTCGTCCGATGCTAGCGTCCGATAGGCAAGTTTCGAGTCTTATCGGACGGACGATGAATAATTCTGCGTCCGATAGCTTTGCGTCCGACAGTGGCCAGTAGGCTCAGAAAATTTTCATGGATATCTTCGGACGTCCGATACATGTCTTTGCGTCCGAAGGCTTGCGTCCGAAAGCGTCCAGTAAGCTCATCAAATTTCTTGGATATCTTCGGACGTCCGATGTAGATGTTATGCGTCCGAAAGAGGTGTCCGATAGATCCCCTGTCTATCGGACGTCCGATACGTCAGGTTGAGCGTCCGATAGGAAGGTTTCGAGTTTTATCGGACGTCCGATACAAGGTATCGTCCGTCCGACAGTCAGCAGTTTCTTCAACAGTTTCCTGCCTCGATATCCTGTTCTGTCAAGAATCTCACTAGAAAACATTAGACCAATTTTCTCCAATTGTTTTGTAATTATCAAAAATCAGGATCACAATTAACAATAACCCCAAAAGACAAGTGACACTTTGAACACTCAAATTCCAGATTTTAAGTTTTCTTGGAAGAAAATTCAGTTTTGAGCAGTGTTCTTTGGAAAATTATAACTTGAGGTCTATATGTCCAAAAATTACGAATCTTATACTGTTGGAAAATATATTCAATGAACTAAAACTTTCAAGAAGGCACTTATACCACATTGAAATCAAAAACCAATCAAAATCCAGCTTAAATCTGCTGTCACAGTGAAACCGAAGCCTATCAGTCTTGATTTTTAGTCCACTTTGCAAATTCACCAAAATTCACTGAATTCGAACTAGCCCTTGAAATTTATACTGCTAAAATAAATCATATTCTAGTTTCAAATGCAACAAACGGAACTCAATTCGGACCTTCCTACACCAAGTTACAACAGTTGAAATTAGACTGCAAAACCAACCTGATTTCCGAAAATTCCAGATTTGAAGAACAAATTTGAGACATTATTTGATCAATGAAATGGTACTATAAAAACATAAACTTTTACAGCCAAAAACCTCAGTATGTAATCTACGTTTTCACCAAATTTCATCTAAAAATTCACATGGAAATGCTGTCATCAACTCAACCAAAAACAGGGCCGCAAGCATCACCTCTCCTTTCGGTTTATTCTCTTCTTTTCCTTCTTTCATTTTAGCAACTAATCACCACATAACCACCTCACACACACACAATACATCACCAACAGCCCAAGCTCAAAGATAGTGGGATTTCAAGAGCCCACATGAAACCAAATTCAATAATAATATCTAAGACAAAGAGCTACAAGCTCTCTTATTCTAGGAAATGAAACAAATGAGCCAAGTTAGCAAGTTTTACCTCAACTCAATCAAAGAGCTTAATGAATGGAAGATGAAATAGCTCACACAAGACCCCAATCCTCAAGCTCAACAATCAGATTTTCCTCTTCCTAGATGGTCTAAAATTTTCTCCAAGAAACTAGCATAAACCTCAAGCTCCTTGTTGGCTTCGATGGTGGATTTTTGTGTTGATGGTTTTGATGGAAAAAGAAGAAGCAGAGGAAGAGAGAGAGGCGGCTATTTTTGGAGCAAATTGGGGAAGGAATGGAAGAGGGAGAACCGGCTATAAGGAGAAGAAAGAAAGGGAAATGGGTGGTTGGGGTTGTTTGTTGACTTTTGGGGGCTTTTGTGGAAAATGGAAGAAATGAGGGAAATTGGGTAATTTGACGTAAAGCCACTTATATATCCCGAGTACGAAATTTACGCGACGAAAATATTACGATCCTGGTTTCTCTCATTTATATATCCAGAATACATGTTCTAACATTCGAAACTTACGTCTAATAGTCGATCCTATACCCGAGTACGAAATTTAAACATTCAAACAGTTTAAATTGAAAAATATAGTTTAAATGTACAAAAATGCATTTTAAAACTTTTCGTACTGTTACAATTGATAAACGACATTCAAATAATTTGAACTAATTTTGATGAAGTAATTTTATAAAATTATGAAATTTTGCAATTTTATAAATTAAAACGATGGTTAAACAAGGTTTTAAAATAAAAGGAAGTAACGTATGGCGTATTTGTAATTAAAAATTATCTAAATTAATTATTCAGAGAAAATAATTAATTAATTAACTAAATAGGTCGAATAAAATAAATTTTCGGGTCCTCACAGATTCACCCTGATTCCAAGGAGTTTACTTAATCCTATATACCAGAAATTAACCAGAGAATTTAATTAATTTGTGTAAGTGGCAAGTAGGGTTGTCTCCTCAGGGGACTGGAAGAATTATTTTCTATGAAATAAAATAATTGGGGGGAGAGAGTTCGAATAATTCCTAATTAATAAAACCCAATAAAAATAAACGACACTACAAAATTCCAATTAAAATAAACAGTATCACAGGAATCAAATACGAAAATAAATCAATCAATAACAAGATCTAGTCAAAGGCCTAATCTCACCTTGGTTTCATCAACTTGATCACTGACACTAAATTGCATTCAATTACTTACAAATAAATTGGTTATGGTTGTCAACAAGCTCTGACAACCTGCCAATCCTTACTGTGTCGATAGCCACGATAAGGTCTGTAACTACTTCTCTTGCCAGTAGACAACCCTAAACAAGCTCTTAGGATTTAGCCCACCAACAGTATTAACAATTAGATTAGCCACCAATTCTAACCAACAAATACATGAGCTCCGTTCATTTAAGCCAGATTGAACATTCCCATGACAATAACCCAAAAGTTTCTTGTACTACTGAATTACGTCAATTGTCACAAATACTAAAACCTTCCAAAGCGATTACATTATTTGGCGTTCTAGATGACAGGAGATTATCCCCACAAATAAATAGTGATCAGGTATTTAATTGCAAGAAATAATCATAAACTTGAACATCAGAAAATATTCAAATACTTGTAAATAAATGAAATAAAAATAATCCAAACAAGTCTCACAGAGTTGATGAACCAAAGCTCGATTAGCCTTCAACTAGACGAAGAATTTAGCCACTCTTCATTGAGAATTACAACCAAGAATTGTTTGTGGAATTTTCAATTAGGATTGATGAAAACTTTGGACAAAGGAACGAAAACCAAGCTTCCAGACCAACGCAAAGCCAAAGTTTGGCAGCCGAGTCCTCCCTTCCAAGTCCAAGTACGTCCGTTCTGCGTGATCAATCAAGCCGTCCTGCGAGACAAGAGAGTTCCGCAGCCAAGTCTCCAAACAAGTCTGCCGCCCCAAGTATCCTAAAGCTCGCAAAAATAAAGATTAAGCTCCCTTCCAAATTAGGACTCCAAAGAGTTTGAGTTCTACTTGGAATCTGACTTGCTAAATCACCCTAACAAAATAAATATGGAAACCAATTACAAATATTCCTAATTAAAAGGAGTCTTTGACCAATTCCCAAAAATAAATGAAATCCTTGTTTCCAAATATTCAGCAATTGTCTTCCATGGGAAAATGGTTCAATTCTTCAAAAAGGCAACCTTCAAATCAACACACAGCGTGCTCGCGCCTTATCTGGGATTGTCTTCTGGAATTTCCATTCAATTGCACCTTTTAATTCCCAATTTAAGTCCAATAACCTAAATCAATGCCAAAAACCAAATATAAGTAAAATCAAACAATTAACACAATATTTAGGCCACAATTAGGGGGAAAATATCCATAAATAATGTGCACAATTAAGGACTTAACAAAGTTATTCACCATCTTTCCATACTTCATTTGCTAATGATATGAACATTCCCTTGTACGGGAACAATCATATAACAAAGAAAGTATAACTATCCATATTTAAGATACCATGATAACCTTAAGTTTAAGGATTAGTTACACAAATGTCACTTAGAGATTAATCCTTTGACACTTAAAGGATATCTCCATGCTGATCAATTTGGTGTACTTGATCATACCATCAAGCACCCATATATTAGTTTAGATGTCTCACATACCATAGTAGATGAAGTCTACTACTACTCTTATAGAAGAGGCATAGTGTATGTTAGTCTAACCGTATTAACAATTCCATTCCTTGTTAATACTATAACTTGAGATATTTATGAATAAATCTTATTTATAATCGAATGAATCTCACCATCATAACTTTTATGATTCCATTGATTAGATTTATTCTAAGGGTTTTATCCTACTTATAAATATATAAGCAATCAATACAATAAGGATGTCATTTATTATTACATAAATAGTTAAAGTGTATATTAAACCCTAGAAGTTGATTGATTTTAGAGCACACACACTAACAAGATCTATTTCTTATCTCACTTTGTGATTCTTTTTTTCCTGGGTGGTGTATAGACAAAAATCCAAACAGTGTGTGTGTATATATGTGTGTGTGTAATATTTATATATTGCAAAGATTACTAAGCAAATACAATTGTCAAGCAAAACTTACTTGGAAATTGACTTGAAAGTTCCTAAACTAATATAGAAATTAAATAAATAGGGGATCAAAACAGGAAATTAAAATAATTAGAAAACTAAAGTGTAAGATAGATTACTTTAATTTCTTTCACTGTTTTCTTTAAACCAAACTTCTTGTTGTGGTCATCTCCAATGCCATTTCGAACTTGAATCTCTGTGAAAAATTCACTAGTAGTAAACAAAAAAAAAATTCAATCATAGTAACTTATGATTGGTCTTCAACTTCATCTTCACATGTAACAGTGGACGAAACTTATACATGTTGAACAATTCCTTGATTTGATCACTTCTATAAAAATCCTCAAACATGTTCACTCATATTTGATTGCATACTTCATAATTTAATTCATCCATATCATTAGGAAAATTTCCCAACACCAAAAAATTACAATTTCCACCACTAAGGTTTTCAACATCACCATATTTTTCCATTAAGATTTCCACACTAACAATTACATCAACTTTAGTAGTATCACAGTCATCAATCAATTTTTTCACTCCACAATTGATCTCAACCAATTCCAATGTATGAATTTTCTCTTTAAAAATTTCATCAACTCCAACAAAATAAGGAATTTCTACCTCATTATGATCTTCAGTCATATCATTAGTTTTTATCAATGACTTTAGTTTTTATTTCAATCATGTGTGAGATTTCTTCTTGAACCGCAAATTTTCTTTCTTCAAGTGCACCACGACTTCTACAATTTCTTCTTTTTTTGCCTCATCAAAAAATTTTATTTCTTTTTCTTCATCACAAATTTCATCTCCACCATGACTACAATAAGAAGTGGGAAAATTGCCAAATTGGTCCCTCACATTTTCATAAAAAACTTTTTTGATCCCTCACATTTAAAATCAGCCACATTAGTCTCTAACATATAAAAATGTCCGCCGGATTGGTCCTAGAGCTCAGTTTTGCTCACTTTTCCGACAAAAATTGCATGCTCCTATCATGTACGCATATTTTCATGGGTAAAAAGGGAAACACACTTCATTCCTGTTGTTAAAAAATAGCCACGAAACCCAAACCACCATTTCTTTCCCCTCCCCATTTCATCTACCAAAATCCTAATTATAAGCCACCAAATCAAAACCATCCTTTCTCCCCCTTCGCTATTTTCATCTTTAGAACTTGTGAAGAGGATAGGAGTTCCAATTGCACTTGAAGCTAGAGTTACTGTAATCCCATATACTTTTGCACCATGTAGTGTAGTAAGTAAAGCATAGGCATGTGATTGATCCCTTTCTCTATAATTTGGCACCATCAATTTAATGTTTTTGTGCTCACTGGTTCGTGGGGATCCAAGATGGGGTCATTGCAATGAAAGCTGTAGTGAAGATCATAAAATTGTTTAGGCAATGGCTGAGATTATCCCTTGTTTGTAGGGAGATGTTCCAACTAATTTTCTAAGTGGCATTCCAACTAATTTGTTGGGTTTTCTATCACAAAAAAACCCTACAAATTCTCATGGGTAAAGTAAAGGATTTGTACTTTAACATATCAAGGAATTCTTGCTTCTTGGTTCATTGAAAACATCAACCTAATGGAGGCTTCAGTTTCATTTTTAAGGTGGGAAAATTACATTCTTGTTTGGATTTGGTGGGTATGATTAGGGTTTTGGTAGATAAAAATGGGGAAGGGAGAAAAAGAGTGCTTTGGATTTAGTGGTCATTTTTTCTTTAATAAAGAGAATGAAGTGTAATTTTACATTTTTGCCCTTGAAAATATAGGTGCATGACAAGGACATGTGGTTTTTGGCTCGAGAAGTGAGCGAAAATGAGCTCTAGGACCAATCAGACTGACATTTTCATATGCTAGGGACTAATGTAACTGATTTTAAATGTGAGGGATCGAAAAAGTTTTTTATGAAAATGTGAGAGACCAATTTGGCAATTTTCCCATAAGAATTCATCAAAATTTTCCAAACATCCTTTGCTATCCTTGTATACATGAATTTTTTAACTACATACAATTGGATTTTTGTACTAAGATAATGGAATGCAGTGCAATGTAACTGTCTATTCCTCTCTAAATCTTTAACTACATTATTTCATAATTCCGTGCCTTCTATAGGTTCCCTAAATGGCTGAACCCCCTTTTGGATAATATCCCAAACTCCAATAGGTTGAAACAACGTCTTAATCATTATATTCTGAATTTATTGTTTCCATCAAAGATAAAAACAATACAATGTGGTAAATAATACGGACCCATACTTTAATTTCACGAGAAAGCCTTAAGATCAAAGTTTATGATTCTGATACTACTTGTTAGTATAAAAAAATGCATAGCGAAAGCAACTTTGATACATATAAAAATATATAGGAAGAGAAGGAGAATATACACACAAATAAACACATAACAATTTTATTAACTCAAAAACAAACAATAACAATATTCAGTCGCAACATTACTCACGACAACTCATAAATCTCAATTTAGAGACTTTCCCTCGAACTCATTCTTCAAACTCAATCATCTCTTCAAACAACACTAGACTAGTAATATTTATAAACCACAAAGTTTACTAGACAAATAGAATTGTAAACTGAAACTTTTGGGGAATTGATTTGAAATTTTCTGAACTAATATGGAAACTAAACAAATAGGTTATTAAAACAAGAAACTAAAATAATTAGAAAATAAAATAATAAGATAGTTTGCTTTAATTTCTTTTAAAAATTAACTAAACAGCGTATAAATCCAGGAATTTATCTAGAATCTTTGCCTTCCTCTTACCATGGCTGCTAAATAAGGAAACTTGGGAGGGGAAGTGTTCCCCATTAATATCTGTGCAGAGGAAAGGGACGTTACCCCATTTTCGATGCAGCTATAAGTAGACTTGGCCCACTATGATGAATTTGGAGGGGAGACAGTGAAGTGCAACTATTATTTTTTGAATAGTATAAACACGTAAGTGTTATGAAATAATTATGTATGTGGATGTCGATCACTTTATCTTATCTCCTAAATAAAGGACGGAGTCTTCATGTCTTACGAGATGAAGTCAAGCAACTCTGTAAGCTACTATTCAGCAGCTACTATTAAGCAGCTCTGTAAGCTGCTAGTAAGCTACTATTCAGCAGCTACTATTAAGTAGCTCTGTAAGCTGCTATTAACCAACTATTGTAAGCTGCTCTGTAAGCTACTTCGTATTCCTCTATAAATAGGGGCCCCCTGTAATAGAATAGAGGAGGTTCATAAACAGTTCATAAGAAGTTCATTTCTGAATGAATGAAACTTTAGTTTTCTTTCTAATTCTCTATTTTCTTAAGTTCTCTAGTTTTCTTACTTTATATTAGTATAGTGCCCACTATATACATATCGCCCCACTACCATATTAGTATTAGTTTTACAATACGTTATCAGCACGAGACTCTACCGAAATTCTGCCAGTATTAGATCGATCATCGGGCGCCTCCCTGGACGATTTCTATCGAACGTTTGGAGGTAATATTTCTCATCTTTAATCTATTTCACTTTTATTATGACTAACCTCACGAAACAAGAGTTTATACCTCTTGATATCTCCGGAAAGAACTATTTATCATGGGCAATGGATGTTGAAATACATCTTGAATCCATGGGTCTTGGCAAAACCATTATCAGAGATAATGATGCAACAAGCCAAGATAGAGCCAAAGCTATGATATTCCTCCGTCATCATTTGGATGAAGGACTGAAAATGGAATATCTTACGGTCAAGAATCCTCTTGATCTTTGGCATAATTTAAAAGAAAGATATGACCACCTGAAGTTGGTCGTTCTTCCAAAAGCCAGGTATAATTGGCTTCACCTGCGACTACAAGATTTTAAATCTGTTGGTGAATATAATTCAGCCATGTTCAGAATTACCTCTCAGTTAAAATTATGTGGTGAAAATGTGACTGATGAGGATATGTTGGAAAAAACATTTTCCACTTTTCATGTCTCGAATGTGCTCCTGCAGCAGCAATATCGAGAGAAAGGTTTTAGAAAATATTCTGAACTGATTGCATGTCTTTTATTGGCTGAACAAAATAAAGAATTATTATTGAAAAATCATGAGTCCCGACCAACTGGAACTAGTCCATTCCCTGAAGTGAATGTGACCCAATCTTCAAACTCTATACGTGGTCGTGGCCGTGGTCGAGGAAGAAACCATTGTGGTCGTGGCCGTGGTCGTGGACCCGGTCGTGGCAGATACATGCCATATTACAATGACTATCACCATGGCAAGAAACAAAATGACTCCCAAAAGAGGGACAATGATAAGAAAGGTGAAGGAAAGAAAATTCATGAAGATAAATGCTACCGATGTGGCATGGAGGGCCATTGGTCCCGTACCTGTCGTACGGCGGAGCACCTCGTTGAGCTTTATCAAGCATCATTGAAAAAGAAAGATAAAGGTACTGAGACAAACCTTATTGATCAAGAGAATATCTCTGATGATGATGTTGATAATATTGAAATAGCACATCTTGACGTGGCCGATTTCTTTGAACACCCTGAAGGTGTAAATGACCTGATGTCAAATACCCAATTTACTTAGCATTTTGTTCTTTTGTTATTTTTCACATATTTATGTAATTTCCTTTTGAGTTATATATATTACGTACTTTCTTGATATTTACTTTTATTTATACTTTCCTTATCATTTCTTCCAGAAGGAAAAATGGATGCCAAATATTTGGGATCAAATAATGGTGATGATAAAATTTGTCTCATTGATAGTGCAACTACACATACTATACTTAAGCATGAAAGGTATTTTTCCCCTCTGAATGTGGAAAAAACGAATGTTAATACCATCAGTGGTAGTGCTCAATTGATTGACGGTTCCAGAAGAGCCACTGTATTTCTCCCTGAAGGAACTAAAATTGTAATTGATAATGCACTACTATCTGCTAAGTCTCGAAGAAATTTGTTGAGTTTCAAAGATATTCGCCGAAATGGATATCATATCGAGACAATGAATGAGACAAATGGTGAATATTTATTGATCACAAATATCATTTCTAGCAAGAAATGTGTATTGGAGAAACTGCATTCTCTCTCTTCTGGTCTATATTATACAAAAATAGATGCAGCTGAAACCAATCACCTAGAAGACCAGAAGTCTTCTAATCCCAATGATTTTATGGTTTGGCATGATCGCCTTGGACATCCTGGTTGCATCATGATGAGGCGAATAATTGAGAATTCACATGGCCATTCATTGAAAGGTCAAAAGGTGTTGAATACAAATGAATTCTCCTGTGTTGCTTGCTCTCAAGGAAAATTAATTGTTAGACCATCTCCAACTAAAGTAGGAACTGAATCTCCTACATTTCTAGAACGAATTCAGGGTGATATATGTGGGCCTGTAGATCCACCATGTGGACCATTCAGATATTTTATGGTCCTAATTGATGCATCAACAAGATGGTCACATTTATGCTTGCTATCTACTCAACTTGGCGCTTATGTAGATTGCTTGCTCGATAATAAACTTACGAGCACAATTCCCTGATTATCCAATTAAAAAAATTCGTCTAGACAATGCTGGTGAATATTCATCACATGCATTTGATGATTATTGCATGTCCGTTGGAATAACAGTTGAACATCCTGTAGCTCATGTTCATATTCAAAATGGTCTAGCGGAATCATTTATTAAAAGATTACAATTAATTTCCAGACCACTATTAATGAGGTCTAAGCTCCCCTTATCTGCTTGGGGACATGCTATCCTACATGCAGTGACACTAGTAAGGATCAGGCCGACAAGTTATCATACTTATTCTCCCCTACAATTAACCTCTGGTCATGAGCCCTGTATCTCTCATTTGAGAATTTTTGGGTGTGCAATTTATGTTCCCATTGCACCGCCCCAACGTACTAAACTGGGCCCCCAGAGAAGAATGGGAATCTATGTCGGGTATGAATCACCTTCTATCATTAAATATCTTGAACCCTTGACAGGTGATCTATTTACTGCAAGATTTGCAGATTGTCATTTTAATGAATCACATTTCCCGACATTAGGGGGAGGAAAGGCTCAACCGAAAAAGAAAATCATTTGGAAAATATCACTGAATTTTCTTGATCCTCGTACAAAACAATGTGAACTGGAAGTTCAACGAATTATTCATTTGCAACAAATTGCAAATCAATTACCGGATGCATTCAATGACTCCAGAAGAGTTACAAAATCATATATTCCTGCAGAAAATGCACCAGTCAAAATTGATATCCCTGAAGGACAAATTTCAAGTGCTAATGAGTCTAAACCCCGCCTGAAGCGTGGTAGACCTCTGGGTTCCAAAGATAAAAATCCTCGAAAGAAAAAGGGATTGGATGATGAGAATAAGATTGAGAACTCAAGAATTGATCTAGAATCTCAAAATCTTAATAATGACAAAATTCAACCTCCAGAAGAGATTGCTCCTGAAGAGCGAACTCCTGAAAAGTTTACTCCTGAAGAGAACGAAACTATTGAAACTTCAATAAATTTTGTCACTACAAGAAAAAGTTGGAACCAAAAAGAAGTGATTATTAATAATGTTTTTGCATATAATAAAGCACTTGACATTATGGAGGATGACGAGGATCATGAACCGAGATCAGTTGATGAATGTCGGAAAAGGAATGATTGGCCGAAATGGAAAGATGCGATCCAATCTGAATTAGATTCACTGGCTAAAAGAAAGGTATTTGGACCTGTAGTCCGAACACCAGAAGGTGTTAAGCCAGTCGGTTATAAATGGGTATTTGTGAGAAAAAGAAATGAGCAAAATGAAATCATGAGATATAAAGCAAGGCTAGTAGCCCAAGGCTTTTCACAAAGACCTGGAGTTGATTATGATGAGACATACTCTCCGGTATTGGATGGAATTACATTCGATATCTTGTGAGTCTAGCAAAGGCATGAAAACTTGATATGCGTCCCATGGACGTAATCCGCTATTTGTATGGAACATTGGATATCGATATATACATGAAAATCCCTGAAGGATTTAGCATGCCCGAAACATATAAATCAAGTTCTAGAGAAACTTATTCCATCAAATTACAAAGGTCTTTGTATGGTCTCAAACAATCTGGACGTATGTGGTATAATCGCCTTAGTGAGTGTTTACTCAAGGAAGGTTATGCTAATGACCCAATATGTCCATGCATTTTTATAAAGAAAGATGGGTCCAATTTTGTAATTATTGCTGTATATGTTGATGATCTCAATTTGGTTGGAACTCCTGAAGAGATCCAAAGAGCAGTTGAATATCTGAAACAAGAATTTGAGATCAAAGATTTTGGAAAAACCAAATTTTGTCTTGGTTTACAAATTGAACATCTGGAGGGTGAAATTTTTGTTCACCAAACTGCTTATACCCAGAAGGTATTAAAGCGATTCTATATGGATAAAGCACATCCGTTGAGTACCCCAATGGTCGTTCGATCACTTGACCCTGTCAAGGACCCCTTTAGACCAAAAGAGGAAGATGAAGAAATACTTGGTCCTGAAGTACCATATCTTAGTGCTATTGGTGCGCTAATGTATCTTGCTAATTGTACAAGACCAGATATATCATTTGCTGTGAGTCTATTAGCAAGATTTAGCTCATCTCCTACAAAGTGACATTAGAATGGTATTAAACATATTTTTCACTATCTCCAAGGAACAGTTGATTTTGGCCTATTTTATTCTAATAAATCTCGACATGAATTGCTTGGCTATGCTGATGCCGGGTATCTATCTGACCCGCATAAAGCAAGATCTCAAACTGGATATATATTCACATGTGGTGGTACAGCCATTTCATGGAGATCTACAAAACAGTCAATGACTGCCACTTCTTCGAATCATGCTGAAGTGTTAGCAATTCATGAGACTAGTCGAGAATGTGTCTGGCTAAAATCGATGACCCATTATATCCGGAAGCATTGTGGGTTGTCATCTGAGAATGAAAATCCTCCAATTATATTATATGAAGATAATGCAGCTTGTATAGCTCAATTGAAAGGAGGATATATTAAAGGAGACAAGACGAAACATATTTCACCAAAATTCTTTTTTACTCATGATTTGCAGAAGAATGGTGAAATTGATGTGCAACAAATTCGATCAGACAATAATTTGGCAGATCTATTTACCAAAGCATTACCGACTGCAACATTTGAAAAATTGGTGAAAAATATTAGAATGCGTCGATTGAAGGATCTCAAATGATGTTTTGGATCAGGGGGAGAAAGAAATACACAAGAATAGTGTACTCTTTTTTCCTTCACTAGGGTTTTCTCCCACAGGGTTTTTTTTTTTTTCCTAGTAAGGTTTTTAACGAGGCACATTCTTTGTGTAATAGACATCCAAGGGGAAGTGTTATGAAATAATTATGTATGTGGATGTCGATCACTTTATCTTATCTCCTAAATAAAGGACGGAGTCTTCATGTTTTACGAGATGAAGTCAAGCAACTCTGTAAGCTACTATTCAGCAGCTACTATTAAGCAGCTCTGTAAGCTGCTAGTAAGCTACTATTCAGCAGCTACTATTAAGCAGCTCTGTAAACTGCTAGTAAGCTACTATTCAGCAGCTACTATTAAGTAGCTCTGTAAGCTACTATTAACCAACTACTGTAAGCTGCTCTGTAAGCTACTTCGTATTCCTCTATAAATAGGGGCCCCCTGTAATAGAATAGAGGAGGTTCATAAACAGTTCATAAGAAGTTCATTTCTGAATGAATGAAACTTCAGTTTTCTTTCTAATTCTCTATTTTCTTAAGTTCTCTAGTTTTCTTACTTTATATTAGTATAGTGCCCACTATATACATATCGCCCCACTACCATATTAGTATTAGTTTTACAACAGTAAGTTGTAATTCACTATATAGAACTTGTACAATTTCATTTTGTTGTTCGGGAAATTCTGCAAAATGGTAAGCTGGTTTAGACCAGTGGATTGGCAAAGGCATACGGATGAAAAAGCGGAGCTACACGTGGGGCTGAATGAAACAGAATGCAGTATGCCATAATCACGTGCGAGAGAAAACACCCGGTAGCTAAAAAATTATCATACAGGTTGGAAGTTTTAGTAGAGATTCTGTGACAAGTGGGCTGGCCCACATCTGATGTAATACGTAGGTAATGATTGAAAGACTGGTAAGCAACACTCATAGGTTTTGTGTAGGTGAAAGCTGGCATTTGAAATGAAGAAAATTAAAATGAGCTGGTAATTGTGGAGGACTTCATTTAAGATGGAAATTAATTGCAAAGACCCTGGGTAGGAGGAAGATTAAATGTGGTAGGAAATACAACAGAAAGGAGCAAATAGAGAATCGTTGTATGAGTTTGTGGGTATTATGAAGAAAATGGCTGGGGAGATGGACGAAAGTGAAATGTAAGTGGATGGAGCATTGAAGAGGAAGAAGGGGGATGCTGTGTGAGCGGAAAAAGGTAAATAAATCCGATTTTGTATAGAAATAAGTGGTTTTATATACAAATACCTGTCTAATTTGGTTACGAAAGTGGGAACAGGAAAATGCCATGAAGTGAAAGGTTGAAGAAAGGCCATAGGAAGAAGAGTAGAAAAAAAAAAAGAGATCATGGGTCCAATGGAAGTTGTGGGTTAACAGAAGATTAATGATAGTGAAGAAGTTATTAGGCGTTAACGAAATGATTAAGAGAATTTTCAGTTATTTGTGCAAATTCTTTGATGTGTTGTGGTTTTTGGGCTAATCAAATTAATGAGGTAGTGTAGGTATGAACTGGCAGTTGGTCTAGATGATGTATATATAACAATCAATATATATATATATATATATATATATATATATATAGTATGGAAAAAGGGATAATTTTAGAAACCACCCTTGAGATTTCTAACAATATCACCTAGTACCCCTAAGGTTTCAGAAATATCATTTAGCTCCCTTATTTTCAAATTTTTGTATCATTTCAAACCCAATTCAAAATATACTATTAAAATAGTCATTTTAAGAAAAAGAACATAATTTCTTTCCAATATTGCCCTTCAGTTGCCTTGCTATTACAAATTAAAAAGTATATTAATCAAAATTTCAAAACTAAGGCAAAAGTATGAGGTATAAATATGATGGAACATAATATAGCAGTTGTTACCATAAAACAAAATTTTTTAAATTATAAAAAGAAAATTTTTATTTAAAATGTTTTAAAACTAGAAAAATAAAATTTGTTGCCTTTTTTAAAGTTCAATTATGTACTACTATAATAGGGGATTGATTATTTTGGCAAAAATGTAGATTTTTTCTACTAAAGTGTTGCAATTTAGGGGATTAAAGATGATTTTAAAACTTTGATGTTGGGTCCACTTTTTTTTTTTTTTGATATGCTAATTAGGTACTTTTTTAGGTTTTTTTAAGGTGCCTTTTAGGTTACCGAATAAAGAAATTTTTCATTTTATGTAAGCAAATTTGAGTGAATTTATAAAATTTTATAAATTATTTAATATTTTCATCTTTTTGTCTATATCAATGGCTTGAAAATTTAAAAAAGGAAAAGTGTTTAAAATTGTATTTGTAACTTATTTGAAATGGCTATAAAAATTAATTTGTAATCCTCTCAAGATGCAAAAAAAAAAGTTATTTTATAAAGTATTATGATGATTTTTATTTGTTTATAAATTATTTGTCATGACAATTAAGGAAATACAATAAAAGGGTAATTTTGGAATGAAATTATCAATACACTCCAAAAACTAGTTTTTTAGTAGTATATTTTGAATTGGGTTAATAATGATACAAAACTTTGAAAATAAGGGAGGTAGGTGATATTTTTGAAACTTTAAGAGTGTTAGATGACATTGTTGAATACCTCAAGGGAGGTTTCTGAAATTATCCCATGGAAAATTAGTAGGGAAGGTGGGTGTTATCATTTTGCTATGTCTGGGGAAAATATTGTTACACTACAAAATGAAAGTTGTAAGTGGCATATTAATATTTAATACCCTAGCTAGTAAAGTGGAATAACTAGCGAATGTTGTTAATGGTGATTAAAGCATGAGTAGTGTAACTTTCAAAAGTGAATAAGCAATAGATGTGCACATGTAAAGCGTAATCAACATGCACCTAAGCAGGAAATGTGACGGAATTGAATTTGGTGTAATTGATGTAAGAAAACGAAATACAATTGGCTTTCCCAAACGGGACATTGCCAAGGTTTTCAGAAATATGAGGGCTTAGACAACAAGTCAACTGTTGCCCTTTTCTTCTTTCTTTTCCCCCCTTACCACGTGACCTGCACCTTTACTTTTACGGCTTCCCAAGTTGCCTGTTAACATTGGCTCTTTTGCAAATATTTTATTCTCCGTCTCCACCTACCGATGCTATTTTGTGCAACTTGTCAAAGGTACTTTTCTTTGTACAGAAACTTGTCAGCCTAATACCATTCCGCTGGTACAAACCAGCTTACCATTTTCTAGCATCCCCCTGTTCGCATGAAAAAGTACATATCAGTTATGTTAGGTATATGTGGCACCATATATTTTAAATTTTTTCATTTTTGACAAAATCAAGACTGCAAAGGGTTTAGGACGATTGCTTCTGATCACTATTATCCTATTTTTGCACACGTCATGATGGTGTTGTGTACAAATTTGCACAAAATGCAGTCTGTATATTTTTTTATATCTTTTTAATATATAATTAGAATTTATTTTTTGCCCCAATATATTGGAATTGTTTTATTTATACAAGTAACTTTTACTCCAAAATAAAAATATGTTTTTATCCACCAACTCTCATAGCAATGTTGCAGTTCACAACAAAATTGCGCTTCACAAATCACCTCAAATTATACCCTATATCTTGATTTTTCTTTTCTTCTTCTTTTTTTCTCTTTATTCCTTCCCTTGTTCTGTGAGGACCCGAAATTTCTTAAGTTATTTGATTATATTTCTTGCAAGAACCCTAAATTTTTCATGAATTATTTCTCATTGTATTTGTTTAAGTGCAAATCATTTTCTTTAAACATTGGTAGTATAAAATTTTCATTAAGAGAATTATTTTCCTTTAAGTAAAAGTACCCTATTTTGTATGTATTGTATGACATTAATTTGGAATTGCATTTTACATGTATTATGTAGCCAAATACATCAAACTTATAGGGAATTAAGTAATTATATTTTACATTGAGGGATTAATGGCTAAATGTGAAGAATTTACTCTAATTCATGGCTTAAATTGAGCCACTTGTCAACCACCTACAAAGTCTTGACTTAAGTCTTCCTATTTAACTTCTTGTTTTCAAAAAATTGAACTAATTTTCCCTCCACTCTTCTCTCTCTTGGCCGGCCACATCAAGGAGAAAAACCACAAAACCCTAAGCTAGAATCTAGCAATTTTAGTGAAGAAAAACATCTTCAAGTGAAACCCTAAGTTGGATTGCTACTTAGTCATCAAGCTTGGTTGGAAGAATTGAAGCTTTTGGGTGGATTTTCTCTCTCAACTCTCAAGGTAACTCACACTTATCTATGCTTTAATGATTTTCAAATTCAAAAAGGATGCTTGTTAGTTAAGTTTAAAGTGTTTGAGGTTGATTGGGAGGAAAAGTTATGGAAGAATTTTTTGTGTTTGAGAACTTGAACTTAGACCTTTGTTTGTGACAGCCCCACTTCCCCTAAGGCGAACCAGAGGGGTAAGCGGACCGCCTGCCCAACTCTCGCCAGGACTCAAACATTCATTAAGGAACCATCGTTAAAAGTATTTAAAATGCCGACAAATTCACACAAAATACAAACCCCCAACATTCCACCCAGGAGACCTTGATAACAACTCCAAAGTACTATAACCTTCGAAATCATTCATTAGCTTCAATCTTATATAAAAGAGGAAATCCTACAAAAGTACTAAGAGGAAATCCAGCAAGGGTACTAGGCTCCTCGATTCTCGTGCCCCACTTCCAAGACCTGTTAAGGATAACAAAGCTTATGGGGTGAGCAAAGCCCAGTGAGGTCAAGAATGCATGCACAAGCAGGTGAAAGCGATAACAATTCTTGACAACCAATAACAGTAGAAAACTTGGAAATCATACAAGACACTATAAAGTAATCACGATAAAAGGATACAGTGCCGTTCCATCTTTCTGCCATTTTCCACATCCAGCTTCGGTCCGGTCCCAAGCCGTAGTTTCAGCAGGAATGTTGACACTCCGTCAACCACTATCTCACTGACCGTAGAAATCACTTTACTCTCACCCGTCTACTTACACCTCCTGTACCGGGCCCGCTCGTCAAAATAGTATTAACATCCAACCAAGTCGGGATGAGCGGTACCTCCCGCTCCATAGAGCGTGGTACATACTACCACTTGGGGAATTAACATCAAACCAAGTCGGGATGAGCGGCACCTCCCGCTCCATAGAGCGTGGTACATACTACCGCTTGGTAAATGAGTCGACGAGACTACGCTCCAATCGACTTAACTAGAACCCGACCAAAACGGGAGGAGAGGCACCTCCCACTCACTCGAGTGTGGTACATGCAACCGTTTGGTTTTATCAAGTCAAGAACTAGCACAAGTACAAGCATTTAACAACTTCAACTCAAGCAAATTCAAGCAAGGGTGAGTACGATAAAGTACACGCTCACCAAGTCAAGCAAGCATGCTTTTCAAACGAAGTTCACCAAACCAAGTATTTGGTAACAAGCACTTGAACACTCACCAACAGTTGAGAGCAAGCGAGAAAATTTAGAGGACCAAACACGTTCTTTGAGGTCCACGGAATCCCCTGAGATATGCAAGTGCAAGCAAATTACTTTTCGACTCCAAACTAAAAGGTTTGGAAAACCCATTTTCAAATGTGAAATAACGCGACAAGCATATACTCAATGAATTAAACTCTCGAGAAATGCTTATAAATACTTAATATAGCAAAAAGGAACACACGCGTGGGCGTTAGAAGGAATTCGGATGAAAACGGAACGAAAACAAATTACACATACTAGAAGGTGAAGAAGGCAGTTTTGACACCCTGTACGCCAATGCTCATAACTCAGGTTACAAGTATCGGATTGGAGTGTACGAGATGCCGTTTCGAAGCTAAGAGAACAAGCTACAACTTTTGTGAAGACAACTTCTGCTAGATTCTCTCTTTTTAGGTCAAAAGTGCGGAAACAATTCCAGAAATTTTCACGTCAGAATTTCCGACAGGCTAGATTCAAATGATCATAACTCAGCACACACAAATCCAAATCAAGAAATTCCAGTGGCGTTGGAAAGCTAGAACGGAGGGCTATAAATTTCGTGTTTTGGCCAAAAGCCAAATCACAAAGAATCAACACGAAAAACGAAGCAAAAGTTGCCGATCAGTCATCCCTGTTTTCTGCTCTACGCCCAAATGCGTTGCGTCCAACCAAAATGCACGCATGCAATTCCAATGACTCGAATGCGATAACAAATATGCAAATGCAGCTCAACAATCAACATTTAAACATCAATTTCAGCCCTTAAACTAGCCAAAAACAACAGCCCCGAAATTAAACAAAAATCAGAAAAATTCACGCCCAATGTTTCCTTCTTCAAGCCGGTTCTCCTTGGGGTTCATGTTTCCATTTCGATCAACAATCACAAGCAATAATTTCTAACATTAGAGCTTGAAATCAAAACCCTAACCCTAACCCTAACTCAAAATCATGGCTAGGCATAATTACATAGAAATCAACCAATCTAATCCGTAGAATCATCTCAAAAGTTGTCAGTGGCCATGAATGAACCCAAAACAAGATCAAAATCCATCATTTTCACCAACTTAAACCAACTTTCAGCTTATATAGAAAAGGGAAAATACCTTCTTGGCTATGTTCTTGATGAAATTACAAGCCCCAAGTTAGCCTTCTTATCCTCCTAGCTCAACTTCAAGATTGGATGGTTGAAACTTGCAAAAATCCTCCAAGCTTTTCTTCTTTTTTTCCTCTCTTTTCCTCCCTTCTTTTCCTTCTCTTTTTTCCCATTTTTCCTTCCCTTTTTTTTTTCCTGCTTTGGCCGGCTCACTTGAGCTATAAAATAGCTAAAGGATAAGACCATAAAGATATTTTGGTCTTGGTCAAAATTTGGTCAAAATTCTCATGCATAGCAACCTAACAACTTAGGTCATTTTCCACTCTTACCCAGATGATTTCTTTTCCTATCAAATTAGTCCATAGGTACTCAATTTAACCTAGCCTATCAAAGTTTAATCACACTTGCTTAGGCCACTAATCACCCAATTACCCTAATAACTCTCGTGCGCGTACAAATTCACACTGAAAATTCTTGAAATAACAAACGTTTGATTTGTACATATAATTAGGGTTTCGAGAAAATATATTAGGGTTAGTACATTAAAGGTTTAGTGTGCAAACAAATTAGGGTTTTGTCGAAATTTAGGGTTTTCAAAGCAAACTAGGGTTTAAATTTCAAATTAGGGTTTTTAGACTTGTAAAACAAAATAGCTAAAACAAAACATTTTGTGAAGTAACACAAACCATATAAACACTTTGGTAAACAATAATGATTAGAATTAACATTATGTTGTGTTAAAGTCGATGTTAAAATTTAAACAAAAATATTAAATAAGTAGTTCAAATAAAATAAATTTTCGGGTCCTCACATTGTTTATAACCACCAAGTGTTTGATGAAATGCCTAAGGATTTGTGATGTTTTACTAATGGTTTTCTTGGATGTTTTGACATGTTTAACACCCTACTAAAGGTTAGAAATAACATTGAAAGGTTATCTATAGCAATCATGTAGAAGAAGGAATTTTTGACATGAATTCAGAAATGGAATTCAGCCAACTTGCTGAACTTGCTGGTGATTATGGGAATTGAACTAAAACTTGAGCTTTATACCGTTGGAAATATCTATGAAACTAGTTTTAAACACCGCTGACGGAGCTCGATTTTGATTTTTCTACATCGAGTTGTGGCCATTCTTCCGAGACTATTCGACCAACCTGTTCCTAGCCGACAGTTTTCTAGTGTCTCTATTTTCGCCAATTTTGACCCTGATTAATTCTAATTTGAGGTTCAACCTCTCCATGAAAGTTGTAGCCCTACGTCTTAGCTTCGAAATGGCATAAAATTCATCTCAATCCGATAAGCATAGCACTAGTTGTGATCAAAACGCCGAGAGGTGTCAAAACTGTTAAACCAAAGTGTCCTTTGTTCGTTGCTATTAGACACGTTTAGAACGTGTATTTTCGATTCATCTATATTTGTGTGATTCTTCTACATTTGAACTAGTTAAACCTAAATATCTCTTATTTGTTTACAATTAGGCGTTGACGATGGAAACGGAAGGAATTCCGAAACCAATACCAAAATTTGCTTTACTTAAATCTGTGAGTGTTCCAAACCCTTTTCAATTGACAATTTTACTACTATTTAGTTCCAACTTGTTTTAAAGGAAATGTTCCCCTAAGATGCTTTTGTGTTACTACTGTTTCAAGGAAATCATTTGTGAAATGTTTTACTACTAATTTACTATTGACTTGCATTGGTTTACAAGTATAACAATTTGATTTACTTTTGAAATGATTTATAAATGCATTTAAGTTGATTAATCGAAGTGTAATTTGTTGCTTGGGATGTTATCTAAATAAATGTGATATAAATTGTTAGTGAGTGCTCCAATCTCCTTACAGTTGAAAGGTTTGTTCTTGTTCCTACAAGAGGTGGTTTCCATTGTTTCGAGTGAAACGATTTGTGAGCGTTGTGAGTGAGTTAAACTTGATTTCAAATGAAATATGTGATTAATATTTACAAATGAAATGATTTTCATGACCCGTTTTCCAAAAATGATTACCAAACTTGATTTTAAAATTTGGATCATTACCAACTTGGTTTTAGTCTTGATTTCTAAGCTTACCAAACTTGAGTTCTAAACTCGGTTTTCAAATTCATGTTTACAAATAAAATCATTTCCAAACTCATGTTTATTACTAAAGTCATTTCCAAACATGATTTCATCTAATTAACTATTGAGATGATTTTAAATGAAATGAGCTTCACAAAATGATTTCTAAGTGAAAACTTGCTCGACTATGTGACTTGCTTGACTCAGAAAGTTGTCTGTGCATGATTGCTTGTTAAATGTGCATGTTTGTAGGCTGATGTGTACTTTATCGCATCGGCTGAACTGAGCTCACTCTTCGCTGGAACCCTATCCTTGATCCACCATCGTGAGGTCAGGTAGGCCAAAAGCTTATCTTAGACCCGCCATCGCGAGATCGGATCAGCCGGACAGCCCTGAGTAATGACTTACCAATGTTAAGTGCAAAGCTCAAAACTCTTCGCTGAAAGGCCTTGAGTACTATATCCAATGTTCAAAGTTAAATGAGGGGATTGTTTATCGTTTTGGAAAACATAAGGTGAGATCAAGATAGGGGATTGTTTATCGTTTTGGAGGTCATAAGGTGGGAGTTCGGAGGTTATAAGGTGGAAAAATATAGGGGATTGTTTATTGGAAGTTATAAGGTGGAAATAGCTCTAAGTGAGCACCCGTATCCTTGCAATATTTGAATTGAATGTTTATTGAATTATAATTCTTTGAATTATTGTTTATTGAAATATTGTTTACTGCATTATTGATTGTTAAATTAAGTGTTTATGGAATGATTCTTTAAGGGATTTCTATTTCTTGAATCCTTTTAAATAAAAAGATTCTTAAAAATTATCAGGGTGAGCGTGTGACCATGTTCTCGACTTACACATATTATTTTAAAGACTCAAATGTTTTACAAAATGCTATTCAGTTCAAATGTCTATGAATTTGATAAAACGTGAATCTTTTGTTTTCACTGAACATTCACTGAGCTTCTAGCTCACCCCAAAATGTTTTATTTTTCCCCCCGCAGGGCTCGAGATGAAGGAAAGCAGGAAGTGATCTTTCTTAGTATGACTGGCAGGATTATCTCTTGTACTAATTGTAATGGACGGTTGGACTTTTGATGTATTTGGATTAGTTGGAAATGTAATTATTATTTGAAGATCTTGCATTAAAATATTTGAGATCTATAATATGATTGAGGATCTGTAGTGAGTCCCGGCGAGAGTTGGGCAGGCGGTCCGCCGATCCCTTTGGTTCGCCTTAGGAGGAGGTAGGGCTGTCACATGTTCTCGATGAAATCAAAGTTTAATCCCCTGACTTATTCAGTCAGCCCATGCAAATGAAACCACCTCAATCTTTCTCAATGAATGCTTTTTCCATCAAACCTAGTTAACAAAAAAAAAACATTAAATCCAATTCTCTTTTGGCCAGAGTTTGATTGTCAAAGAGCCAAACTCGATTTCCAGTTGATTATGGAAAATATCTGTCTGTATAAAAAACTTGACAACCAAATCACATGAAATTCTCAACAAAATTAGATTTGCCACAGCAAAAAAAAAAAGGAAAAATGGATCAAAGAAGGATTGAAAACTAGTAAAAAGTAGGGGGGAAAAGAAAAAGGAGTAAGATAGACACGGATGGAATCATAAAGAAAGAGAGAATCAATTTACATCATCATAAATCCATTTATAGTTAAAATGGGTTTTTGATTTCATTCTCTTCATCTGAAACACGTGAATTTATCCAACATACTGGCGAAGGAAATGGAAGGAAGAGAGGCAAAAAAGGAGAGCAGATGGCGGTAGAGGACTTGGAGAAATTCAGATCAAAAGGAGAGGGTGCAGAGAGGAGCATTGTGAGACTGGCAAACATAAGAAGATACAAAGGAGGGTAGGAAAAGAGATGGTTCCTTCCATGAGAGAAGTGAGATAATAAAAGTTGTTCTTCCTGAAAGGCAATTTTGTTAAGGAATGTAACAAAATTGCTTTGGTAGTATAGGAATTGCTCTAGTAATAAAATTAGCCAAAGATTTTTTCTTAAAAAGCTTCTACAATATATAATTCAAACCTATTAGAAGAAAAAATAGTAATATCTCTACTTAATATTGTTGCAATGTCAATACACAAATTTATTAATCAATCACAATTGAAAGGCTCAACTTTGGATCAAAGTTGGCGTATCAGTTCTTCTATAGTTAGCTAAATCTAACTTTGTTGTCCTTGATTTATGCTGTCTATTTTGTTTTGATTGCTTTACAAAAGAAACTTACCAAAAACATTTCAAAATCAATTAGTTAGATGCGATTTATTGTCTCTTCGCTTCTCCAATTTCTCTCTACTTCTCATCCTTTTAAAACCTTCCCTTAGGGAGGTCACACCATGGTTTTCCTCCCATGAATATTTTATTTTATTTTCCTAATAATGTCTGCTCTAAATTTTCTTAGTGAGAGTTTTTTGTTTCTCTTAGGATTCTTATGGAGTTTTTTTTTATTTTTCTATTTTATTGTTAGATTTGAATTTATTTCAGATTCGGTTGTTAGATGTGAATTTTTTTGGATTTTAGATCTATTTCGACAAATCTCATTATAATTATTGGAGGTTAAAATCGTTGATTAGTATATATAACGATTGCAACATGCACAAGAGAAGCTATGGTGATTTATCTGCTAGAAGACTACTTTGAAATTTGTTATATTGCTCAAATTTGTTTGTAATTTTTCTAATGTATTGTATCTATTAAATTGTACATCTGTAATTTCTAATGCAATGATATAGATCAAATCGTATTGAGCAATTGTCAGTAATTTGTTAATAAAATTTTCTTTTTATCAAAAAGATGCTATTTATTGTTGAAAGAAAGTATTTTGGCAAGCTAATGCAATTTTTTCCTATACATGGTATAAAAGTAATTTATCCGGCTCTTAAAAAAGTTTGAATATTTTAATTTTTTATTAATTTGTCCTACACTAATAATATATAAACTACTTCATTTGGATGTATGACATATGTGAATAATTTGAATTTGGGTCCAAGTTTTGCCTATATGAGATATATATAGACTCACTAATGTATACGTGTAGAAAAATTGAATTATTTTATGTTACCCACGTAAGTATCTCTTTTTGTGTCCTATGGAAATCGTCTAATGAGTGTTTTCCAAGGAGTGGCTAATAAGCATTTGTTAACGGTAGCATCTATATATTAGCTTTTAAAAATGTATGTTTAAATTGAAAAAACAATCAATGCAAGAAGGACAATAAGCATAATTGTGTACATTTAGACAATAAATTTTATTCACTGACTACCATGAAATATTCAACCAAAAAAGAGCATCAGGAAGTTGTTTGATTAAATTTTCTTCTCAAATCAGAAAAAAGTATTCCCAAGAATATATACAAGACTCTATGCAAAATTTTTGACATTCAACACATTTATTGCCATTTTAACGTAGTAAACACTAAATTTTCATACCTTCTGCATTGTGGTCCTATGCCTATGTTTGTTAATATTATCTAATTGAAGAAAGAATGGTCCACTTGCTAAAAGTATTTAATTGTGACGGTGACTACTACAAAAGATTATAAATTCATTGTACCAAAAACTGGATAATGCAGAATAGATAGTACACTAGTTTCTTCCACAAAAAAAAAAGAAAAAGAAAAAGAAAGAAAGAAACAATAAAAATCAAAATCAAATCAGCATTAAGCTGTAGTCCAAACCCCAAAATGTGAAACAGTAGAAACTGTCCGGGCTTCTCCTGGGGATGAAATTTGGACTAGATAAGTTACTAATAAAAATCTTTATACCAACTTTTAGAAAACTTACTAAAAAAACAATTAGAAAGAATTAGTCCCAAGACACTAACATTTATAGATATTTATTATTTTTGTTTGGTGATACACAACAAGGACACCTGCCAGTTTATGGATATTATTTTGACCTAATTGTATAATATTTTACTTTATCATTCATTCTATTAAAATCAAGAAAGAAGTGCTATATCAAAAGCGTTATAATATACGATATGAGGTATTTTGAATTTTAGCAATTTATCTAATCAAAAACGGTATCTTTTTTATCCAAGTCATACTAGTATATATCAAATTAATTTATTGGAGCTGAGGAATGTTTGTTGATTATAAATAGTGGGGTTTGTGCATTTGACTGAGGACGGAATTAAATTTGTAATTTTTCAGTGAAACATGAGCAGGCATTTAGCAAAAATGTGATTCTTATGTTAAGTGAAACTATAGAATTTTAATGTACTATGCACCTTCTCTTCAATAAAGCAAATGACAACTCCACCATTAAATTCATTACAAAACTGTCTTAGTCTCTTGATTTGGATTCTGGAGAATGAATCCAGTGGAATTGAAAAGAAATATGATGGGGCCTAGATTGTAGTACATTTTTATGTATAAGTTGCTAGTTAACTATATTATTTGAGTTTTAATTTGAATAGAAACGACTTATTTTTACTTTTATATTGTTCTAAATAGGTGAAGAATTTAATTAGAAAGAAAATGGACCAAAAATTTAATGTGAAGAAGAAATCGAAGAAGAAGAAGACATTAAGAGGAATGGGATATGGTAGAATGATATGTTTCAATATTTTGGTTATAAATTAAGGTACAAAAATCGGATTGACATAATTCTTAATTCATTTTGAAGGTAAGAAATTATCTACAATTCTTATGAGACATCAAGATCTAATTTTCATGCTTCCATAGCCAAAAATACAAGATAGATAATACATAATGAAATATAAATGCACTAATAGACATAAGGACGAAAAAGTATTGCCAAAAAATATATAAAACCCAGACTCACAAAATTTTGAGAGTGACTGCATTTAGTGCTACTATAATGTAGTAAATCACTATTATGAAACAAATACTAATATGATAGTGGATTTGTATTGTTTATATGGTGGGTGTTATACTTATAAAATTAAGAAAACTAATAAATTTAGGAAAAGAAAAAAATAGAGAGGAAATCATTCTTTCATTCATTTAAATGAACTTCAGTTCTATTTTCATCACTAATAGAAGAGGAGGTAACACCTATTTACAGAAAACTGACCCTGAGCATGGCTGCTATGAAGGGGTGGAGGAAAATCATAGTTGGGGTCTAAGACAAGGAAGCCTTCAGAATTATTCAGTCATAGAAAATGATGGATGCTAGAATGGCAACTCTTGCAGATGATATCAAGCATTTAAGTGTGTTGTTTCAAATGTGCTCCTTTTGTCTAGTTGAAAATGATATTTGTAATGTAAGCAGTGGAATTAGCAAATATGCACTTGGCATATTACAAGATGAAGAGGTCCAAATACCTCAATGCTCCAATGCACTGCATGTACAGCCTTTTATCGAACCTTTGCTCGATTGTGTACAACTTAGCTTTATAATGTAATATATATTTATCGTTTCGAAAAAAAAAACACCTATTTACAAAAGGAATATAGGAGAGTTCAAAGTACATTTGATCTTATCAAGATAGAGATGACATTTTCTCGTAGATCATGAAAAAATAAGATAAAGATAACATCTTCTTAATAATCTTACTCTTCAAAAGTCATGCTTCTCAAAAGTCGTACTTCTCATAGATCGCGACAGATATATCCCCTCAAAGTATATAATATATCTTTATTATCTAGGAGATGAGTAAATATAATACACATCCACAATATTTAATTATTTCATAACGCTCACCCTTGGATGTTTATTGTACAAAGAATATGTCTCCTTAAAATCTCATTAGAAAAATCCGAGTGGAAAAAACCTTTGTGAAGGAAAACAGTACACTATTCTTGTGTATTGATTGTTCCCCCTCATTCAAGCATCATTGGTGATCACTTAGTTGATGCATTCCAATATTTTTTACCAATTTTTCAAATGTTGTAGTCGGCGTGCCTTGGTAAATAAATCTGCCAAATTATTGTTTGATCAGATTCGTTGCACATCAATTTCATCCTTTTCTTTTTTTGGCAAATCATGAGTGAAGAAGAATTTTGTGAAATCTATTTCATCGTGTTCCCTTTAATATATCCTCTTTTCAATTAAGTTATACAAACTGCATTATCTTCATACAATACAATTAGAGCGTTTTCCTTTCGAGATGATAAACCCACAAGTTTTGCAAATATAACGGGTTATTGATTTTAACCAAATACATTCTCAACTAATCTCATAAATTGCTAGCATTTCAGCATGATTTGAAGATATAACAATTGTAGATTACCATCAAATGATTGCACCATCATATGTAAATAAATAGTTAATTTGGAATCTTACTTTATGTGGGTCAAATAAATACCCAATATCAGTATAACCAAACAACTCATGTCAAGATTTATTCTTGGCCAAAATCAATTGTTTCTTGGAAATAAAAAAAAATATGCTTAATACCATTCCAATGTCGTCTTTAAGAGAGAAGTTAAATCTTCTAATAGATTCACAATAAATGATAGATCCGATCTTGTACAATTAGTAAGATATATTAGTACACCAAGAGCACTAAGATATGGTACTTGAGGACCAAGTATTTCTTCATCCTCCTTTTTTGGTCTAAAAGAATCCTTAGTAAAATCAAGTGACTGAACGACAACTGGAGTACTCAATATATGTGTTTTATCCATGTAAAACCATTTTAATACCTTGTAGTTATAAACAATATGGTAAACAAAAATCCCATTTTCTAAATGTTCAATTTATAAATGAAGGCAAAATTTGATCTTTCCAAAATCTTTGTTGTCAAATTCTCTCTTCAAATATTCAACTGCTTTTTGGAACTCTTCAAGAGTTCCAATCAAATTAAAATCATCAACATTTACAATAATAATTGCAAAATTAAACCCATCTTTCTTTACAAAAATACATAGACATATTCAGTCACTAGCATAATCTTCCTTAAGTAAACATTCATTAAGATGATTTTACCACATATATCTAGATCGTTTGAATCCATACAAAAAGTTTTGTAATTTGATAGAATAAGTTTCTCTAGAAGTTGATCTACATGTTTCAAGTATGTTAAATTCTTCAAGGATTTTCTTGTAGATGTCATTATGCAATGTTCCATATAAATAAGCAGTGACGACGTCCGTCAGACGTATATCAAGTTTTTCATGCATTGTTAGACTTGTAAGATATTTGAATATAATTTCATCCATTACAGAAGACTATGTCTTGTCATAATCAATTCCAAGTTTTTGTGAAGATCCTTGGGTTATAAGTTTTGCTTTATATCTCACAATTTCACTCCTCTCTTTTTTTTTTTGCAAAAAATATATTTATATGTCACAGGTTTTATACCTTCAGATGTTTGGATTGTAGGATTCAAAAACTTTTCGTTTAGCCGTTGAGCTCAATTTATACTGGATCACATATTTCTATTTTGGCCAATCATTTTTTCACTGATATTCATCAACAGATATATTTTCATGATCCTTATTTTCTTTCACAATATCAAGTGCTATGTTATATATTTGTTTTTATTCATTTATATTCCAACTTTAAATTTTCTATAATTTCAGGAGTTGACTCTTTAGGAGCAACCTTTTCAGGAGGTAGGAGATAGTTAAAATTAAAATGTTTTATTTTGGTAAGCTAATATTAAATTCATTTATGGCACTTGTACATGTTCTTCATGGATATCAATTTTAACTATAATATTTCCTCCAAGAATATTCAATTCAATGACTCTTTTGGAGTCAATAAATATATCTGACAATTGATTTGTAATTTTTTGTAAATGAATAATTTTTTGAACTTTTAGTTCATATTATTTTATATTAGAATCAAGGAAATCCAATAATATTTTTCAAGTGAATTTCCTTTCCATCGATCATTTCCTCTCCTTAATCTCAAAAAGTTTACAATATCAATAAATCATTTCATAAATAGATCATTCATCAATATTTCATGGTGTCTAATTTTAAAAGGTAATTCATATCTGACATAGTTTTTTAAATTTCTATTAGAGCCACAGATAGTACAAGAGGGTCTATATAAATACTTGTCGGCTCTCACTTTTGGCAAATCATAAATATACTACGATCATTAAACTTCTGGTTTACTGTAAGTGATGATATTGAATATAAAGAAAATGAAAATGAAGACAACTGTATCATTAACCATTTCTATTTCGAATGGTTCTTGTGATATAGTCAACCTTTACCTCACTTGATTTTTAAACATGATATCTATTATTATTTTATTTAGTGTCTCGATATGATATGCATTCAAACGGATATTTTTAAAATTTAATATATTTCTTTTGAGACTTGGAAGAGAGTAGTACATTATTTATAACAAACTTTATTCCTTCGGTGAGAAATATAGTAGTGACTCTTTCGAAATTTTTGAGCACTACCATTGATTATATTAGCCTCTCATATTTTTAAATAAGAGTATGTGTAGTAGTACTATTAACGAGAAACATATCATCATCTTCATAAATATTTGACATCCATTTCTTCTTGAGAAAGAAATAATAAAGAGACTATTCTTCTTCAGGAAGAATTAATAAAGAAACTTACACATAAATATGAAAATTTGTAAAGACTATAAATAACATAACTTATAAATAAAGTGACCTAAAAGATGCAAAAATAACAAATAACAAATTTCTAAATAAATATTAAGTATTTGGCATCAATTTTTTTCTTTAGAATGAAAATATGGATCTTATTTTCATCAATCACACCATTAATTTGCAACTTCAGGGTGTTTGTTTATGATACTTGATAAAGGTTAATAAGATGTCTAGCCATACGATATATATGCAACTAATAACCTTTAATGCTATATAAATGGTAGTTATTATTAGAATCTTTCTTTCCTTATTCTTTCTTATCATTATCCCATTTCAAGTGGTGATTTTTACTATAATCATGATTATAAGTCAAATATCTACCTTGATTGCATCTACAATCATGACTATGGTTAGAATTTAGTTACACTCACTTTAAGTTATGGACTAAAGCCATTAGATCAGATTTTATTCAACAATTCATTATCTCCACAACCAAAAGGAAGCATGCAATAAATTTTGTTTATTCTCAAATCTCTTCTCTTGATATTGCTACTTCAAGAGTATATCTGAGAAATAAAATATAGAGAATTTATTTGCAACATATCTATATTAGTGATATTTTTTCCATACAATTTTAATTAAGAAGTGATTCTAAACATTTCAAAATATATTCACTAATTAATTTAAGAATGACCATCTTAGAGTCGATTTTTTTCTTTTAATTGTTTCAAAGGACAAGCAGATCTTTAAGCATCATTAATTTCATTAATGGTGCCTCCAAAGTTCATTTGCATTAAGATGTATTTCATTATTTAGGATTCATAATAAATAATTCTTTTCAGAATTACCAATAAGCACAAGTTCAGTTTGGTAATGTTAGTCATAAATAAATTAAGTTAAAAAAAAACATTACCTCAAATGTTTCACCAAAAGTATATGCTCGTGTTCAATGGCAAATACTTGTACCAAAAGTTAGTCATGAAAAGTGAATAAATTAAAAGTAAGAAATATTATATCAAAAATTGTCCAAGGAAGTGCCAATGATTGATCTAACACTATTAGAGTTTTGGTAGGGTCTTGTAACTCATAGTTTAATGGTAGTAACTTATATTTCACTGTTGCTCAATGATAGAGATTTGTAATTCATATATACTCAATGATAAAGACTAGTGCTGATAACGTGTTATGCAACAAATACTAATATGGTGATAGATTTGTACTATTTATATGGTGGGTGTTATACTAATAAAATCAAGAAAAGTAATTAATTTAGGAAAAGAGAAAAGTAGAAAGGAAACTATTTTTTCATTCATTTAAATAAACTTCAGTTCTATTTTCATGACTAATACAAAAGGGTATAATCCCTTTTTATAGCGGGAATACTGGAGAATTCAAAGTACTTCTGCTCAATGTATTCTTATCAAGATAGAGATAATATTTTCTCCTAAATTGTGAGATGATAACGTAGAAATAACATTTTCTCAAAAGTCATACTATTCAAAAGTCATGTGAAAATTTATGTGTAATTTATCCAAATAAAAATTGAATCCAAACTGAATACTGGGTCATAAACATGATGGACATGCATAATTATTAATTATTTCATAACAATCACCATATTTTTGTACTTTTTTTAATCGTGGTCCTAACTCCTATACCTATTTCTGTCAATGTAACCCTATTAAAAGGTAGACTGGGCCACATGCTGAAAGCCTAAAACGACTCATCTACCGACTGTATGACGTTGCTGCTTATTAGCTACTTATTGTTTCCAGTAAAGGATTGGTAGTAAATAAACACTCATTTACAAATTAATTTTAACTATTCATTTATTCCAATCCAATTCAGATAGGGTCTGGGTCTCACAAGTTGAGTTGTTGTTTGGTTCTAATCAGTTGTCTAATGCTTATAATATCTGGTGTAAATTGGCGTAATTTTGGTGTAAAACTTGATATTGTAATTTGTACAAGTAAATCTATACAAAAATCACGATTGTACCAAAATTGCATAAATTTACATCAATATTATTAGATTTACACAATGTGTTTGAACTGGAACTTGTATCCCACATCCGTTCAATTAATGGCACCAACCCGTGCTTCACGTTTTCCCGGGCAACGCTGCAACAGCACATGCTTACCAATAAAGTAGTACCCTGTACTGCTATTTATAGCAGGACTTACAATTGAGTTCTCATCCAGCTATCTCTCTTATTCCACTTGCATATCTATCTATTTTACTACAAAGATTTTGTGTTAAGGAAATGGAAATCCATCGCACGGATTTTCCCCCCGACTTCCTCTTTGGAGCTGGAACTGCGGCTTATCAGGTTACTACTGAGATAATTCTTTCATATTTTCTAAGTCTGAAATTACAAATTCCTTTACCTGAGCACATGATTCCTGCATGGAATTCCTGAATAAGTTTTTATTTAGTGTAATTTGCCAAAGTCCATTCCAAACTCAGCATATGATGCATGTGAAAAAGCTAATATACACTGTTAATATCTGATCTAACAATTGTTATAGATTATATGGTTGAACTTGTACCACATCGCTCAATTTTCCATACTCAATTGTGTATGAACAGTTTGTATACGTAGTCTAAATTAGTATCAATACATCCTCGTGGAGAAGGGATATAAAGAAGAGGTGATTCATAGATTTCACCAATGGACTATTCGATATCTTGATAGAGTAGAGCGATTTGAGAACATTTCAATTGCATGTAACCTAGACGACCTAGTTTTTGGACTACGGAATTTTTATAATTCATAAATGAGAAATATTATTGGACAACTAAAATGGCAAATAAGGTTTTTTAAGTAAAATATGAATAATCAATTTATTCTAAGTCCGAAATCTAGCTTAAAGTGGCTTTCAGAATACATTTTCAAATTAATCCTAAATCAGTTGGTTTCGGCTTCTGTCGTTGTATCAATCTGTTTTATCTTGTACTGACCATTGGGTTTGTCTTTTGTCCCATAGATTGAAGGTGGTGTACGGGAAGGGAGGTCGTGGCCCCAGTAATTGGGATTCCTTATGCGATTCAACACCAGGTTTGTTTGTCTCTCTCCCCTTTTGTCATAAAAAATAAAATTATGTAGTTTGTGTTCATTTCTGTTTCGGTCAAAGTATCCGCAAAACTTGTCGCATTGTTTTGATGTTGTTTTTCTGAGATGTTTATAGAGGAATATCATTGTGAGATTATATGTGAGAGAAAAAAAGGGATCCGGTTGGGAAATGATTTTTAAAGTGTTTACCGTATGTAACGGGACATGTATATCATTCTTTGTCAATTGACACTCTATCCTTTTCCTGTTCAATTGCACGGAAAATATTGCCTCTGATTTTAAGAAATTGGCTGATTTCCAGGAAAAGTCAATGAAGGTCAAAATGCAAATGTTGCATGTTACTCATACGGACTGTACAAGGTACCAGTTAGCTGTCACTTAACTAGTTGCTCCGTCAAACAGATCTTACCTTTTCCAAGTTTTTTGGGCCTAACAAAAGCAATATTGACCTCTATTTTGTGTCCAATTGAACGTCACAGGAAGATGTTAAAATTTGCAAGGCTCTGGGCTTGGACTCCTACAGATTTTCAATTTCGTGGACTAGAGTACTGCCCGGTAGACACAAAGAAAATTATTATTAGAAATTTTATGATGTCTGATCTTTTTAATTGTACTAGGATTATAAACAACACTATTGCATCTAGTATGAAAAATTTACAAATTCTAGTCCTGAGATATGCCATTAAATTTACAATTATAGGGATACAATCATAGTTTTTAATTTTTGTTCTTCGTGTTTTTTTTTTTTTAACTAAATCTACATCCTAGGTGGGAGACTAAGTGCAGGTGTAAACAGGGAAGGAGTCCAGTACTACAACAACCTCATTAACGAGCTCTTGGCAAATGGTAAACTTTAATAAAGATTTTGCTCTGTAAAAACTGGAATTAGATTACTCTATGAAATCCCATTGACCATTGCTTCCGTTTAGGCATTCAACCTTTTGTGACCCTACACCACTTTGAAGTTCCACAAGTTCTCGAAGAACAGTATGGTGGTTTCTTAAGTGAGAAAATTATGTAAGTGTAAACTATTTAAATTGTTTTCTTTCCCAAAATAGAATAGGGAAAGCAATTTATTGAGATGCCTCATAATGAAACCATATTTTTTTTCCACGAGAAAAACTTTTGCATATTGCAGGAAACGTTAGTGCTTCGACTCATCTTCTTTTAATATATTGTATTTGCCAATTACTATATTTTTAAGATCTACTTAATTGACGAAGTTTCAATATCACAATACTTTAAGATCTACTTAATCGATGAATTTTTATTGTTTGGAGACATGTATTTAGATGAATTTATTAAAAGGTGTTCTTACTTCTCAATATAATTTAACAGAACGGACTACTTGGAATTTGCTGAATTGTGCTTTTGGGAATTTGGGGACCGTGTTAAGTATTGGACAACATTCAACGAGCCAAGCACTTTTATAACTAGTGGATATGTAACTGGAAAATTTCCCCCTTGTCGAGGTTCATCTTCAGAGGATCACGCGAAACTTCAGGTTTTCCAACATAGAGTTAATATCCAGAATCCATTAGTTTGTGAGGATGGAAATCCAGGAGTTGAACCATACATTGTATCACGTAACTTGCTCCTTGCGCATGCTGAAGCAGTTGATCTTTACAGAAAAAAGTTCAAGGTTGGCATACATGCACATATGTTGCTTACTTACTCTGTTTGGTAGATTACAAGTTCAAACTATCAAGGGATAAATGGGGAACCACTCTTAATCCCTTAAGTAAGGGGGAAAAAAAGAAGTCAAAAAAGTTGAGGAGGGTTTAGTTTTATGGTTAAGTTGAAGTTCTAAAAGTTAGAGAAATTAGTTTAAATCTCTTCTTTACCTTCTGCACTTCTTAAATCCCCGGCCTTCCTCTTTTAATTCGATATCACTATATCATTAATCTAGTATTTTGTATCTAAAAACTTATATTATACCAATGGTATCTAGGCCTAAATATGCAGTAAAATCATATATACTTCTTGTCATGATGAAGCTGTGGTCAAATTATGCAGGCTCAAGGGGGACAAATTGGAATTACACTTTCGACCGGTTGGTTTGAGCCATTCGACCAATCAGAGAGCAACAAAGATGCCGCTCAACGAGCGCAGGACTTTATGTTCGGCTGGTAAGTGCACAAACAAGCATAAAAGCAATTTGACTGTCAATGAGTTGCTAGTTGAGAAATCGAAAACCATTGTACAAGAACAAAAGAAAATGTAAAGCTTATCTCCGTGCTAAAGGTATTTATCTCACATATGTTAGTGGATAACTCTTAAGAACCAACCGAAAGAAAGATGGCACGCGTGATTTAGGATGGAATAATTTCATCCTCCTTGTTTCACATTTTGATAATGTAGCATATGTGGTCAATGCGGATAGCTGGACAACGAAATATTTACACCAAAAAATGGTATCATAACTTATAGTATATTTCAAATCAATTTTTGACTTATCAATATTGAAAAAGACCAAAGTGGATAATCGAATTGACTAACTATGTCCATTTAGGTTCCCTATATTCATATGACTGAGAAGGCCATTAAATTCTCAACCCTTATCCAAATCTTTTGGTTTCACATTATTGATTATCCCTATTCACGTACTTGAATTTATTCATCAGTTGCACTTATTATTTCTAGGTTCCTGGATCCAATAACATATGGTCAATATCCCAAAAGCATGACAGATAATGTACCGCCGCAGCGCCTTGAACGATTTTCAGAGGATGAATCCATCAAACTAAGGGGATCATATGATTTCCTTGGGGTCAATTATTACTCAGGTGCATATGCAATTGCGTCTGTCCCCAAAATTGGGCCTCCGAGCTACCTTACTGATCAGCGTTGCTCAATTCGTAGTAAGCTTCTTAAAACACTTTTGGAAAACGTATAAATATTCGCTTCTTTCAAGTGTAATTTCAGCTCTTCTGATCCGTTGTTGTTGTTCCTTTTCTTTTTACACCTCCACACAGTTGTTGGTCCTGATGGCAAGCCGATCGGTGAAGAAGTAAGGAAATTATGCATACGTTATATATCACAGTATAATTTGTACAAATATTTTAGCAAATATTGTTCAAACCATCCCTCACATTTTGGAAAATGAATTTTTTTATCTCTCACTATTAAAATATCAGGTTTTACATCGTTTACAAAATCAAGTTGACCAAATTTAGTTCCAATCTAGGCTTCAGACTATTTTTACTCTAAGTGTACAACGTGATCTATACATGGTCATTTTTGGATGCAAGAAGATCATATCTCATTTATAATTAAACAAATTACCCAATTGTATTTATTTTTACTCCTAAAAAACTGGAATATGACCTTTTTGCACTTCAAACAATGACCATGTGTGAATCACATGGTCAATTCAGGGTAAAAAGAAGTAAAATAAAAAAACTTGTGTTTGGACCAAATTTGACTAATTTAGTTTTATAAGGAATGTAAAGTCAGCATTTGAAAAGTAAAGGATGACAAATTTCATTTGGTTAAATAAAAGACATTTTGAATGGTTTTTCCAATATTTTACATGCAATCCACTATCTTAATCTATAACCGAAGGAAGAAACAAGACATGCACAAAAATCAGTTGCCCTAAAGATGCACAGACTGTAAAGTTAATTTAGTCTATTTAATTACAGCAGCCATAATTTCTCAAATGTGATTTTTTTTCTTTTGGTTGATGATCAGACTCCTACGGAGTGGATATTCTCTTATCCAAAGGGAATTCACAAGCTTCTGTGTTACATAAAACACCGTTACAATGATCCACCAATTTATATCACTGAGAATGGTAATAAATTTTACGAATTTTGCTACTCCAATCATTTAATCACAATTAATCAATACTAGTATATTCGTTGAATATATAATTTTCTACTCTAACAAATATTTACTTGTCAACATGTAGGAGTCGCAGAAAAAGATAATTGCAATCAAACCATTTCTCAAGCTCGTAACGATGAGATGAGAATTAGATACCTTAGTGAGCATCTAAAAGAAATAAGACTTGCCATGATTGAGTATGTTCTTGCTTGGACATATATGTATATTTGTGTTATAAAATAATTACTCTATTTTAACATTATAACGTGACTAATATCTATAATTGCAGAAATCGTGTTAATGTTAAAGGGTATTTTATGTGGTCATTGATTGACAATTTCGAGTGGGCTGATGGTTACAAATATCGGTTCGGACTTGTGTATGTCAATTTCAAGGATCGTCACTTGTCAAGATTCCCAAAAGACTCAGCTCTATGGTACATGAATTTTCTGGACAAGAAGTGTAGACCTGTTAAATATCAGTCACCACCAAAAACTAGTGTACTTGAGGATGAAACTATGGATCTCACTTCTACTTCACCACTGCCCTTACAAAAGAATGCGGCGAATTCGGTAGAACTTGTTGCTCATGAGGGTACCCCAACTAAGAGGTACCGCAAAGCCTGATCCTCTTTAGTCGTTATTAGTATCAGCTTCTCGTCATGCAGATGTTTTGTCTTTTGATTCGTGTTTCGTAATAAGGAGCTCTATGCCCTGTGTTCTAATTTGTCCTCGTAATAGTTTTATGGGTTTGTTTAGTAGGGAGTCATGGGATAAATAAAGTTTGTTAGACCCAGCAAAGTCGAGAATGCCTTATTGTAAGTGCATCCAAGGTTTGTTAAAAAACCTATGGTTGCTATGCTTCAAATGCCTATCATATGTTGGTTTCATTAGTTATGGTACCTAGAATGAGAATGGAATAGGCATCAGTTGGGTGTCCAATTAATGTTTACAATTCCGTGCTCTCTAATCACTTCAAGCAAATACAAAACAAGATATGAAGAGCATGACGTGAAGTTAATGTATGAAATTCTACATTATCAGTTTTCGTTTGATCAGGGGTAATTCGTTAGATATATGTTAGGCTGCTTTAATCACATGCTAATTTGGTTCAAGGCTTTTGCATCGCCAGTGTTAATTGCGGTGTACAATGTGGGTCCCTGATACAACATATATAGAGACTACAAAAGCAACATAAGCAATAAGATGGCTAACACATGTTGGCTCAATTGGTAAGGACGGACTACTTCCTCACAAAAGGTCGTGTGTTCGAATCCCGCTGCCCATGTGAGGGCTGTGTTGGTGGGTGATCTTATATAAATACCTCTATAAGTGACCTATGGTCCCTGGGGCATGCCTTAACCCGTGGTGGTGACCGGAGCCGAACCCACCCAAACTATTTTCCTACCAAAAAAAACAATAAGATGGATTTTGTCATCTCATACTCTGACCTATCCTATCGAAATTCAAATTAAGATTTATTTGGGTCATCCATTGTCCAATGCAATTGCTCAATCAAGTACACTGAATCCAAGGCCATGAATAGGTACACCCATTTAAAACTATCAAGCTGTTGGCCTCAGAAATCGTCCCAATTTCAAATGGGTTTGAGTTTGAGACGAGCTGGACTAAGCCCAGCATCTAGTTCGGCCAATGCAATTATATACTCCATTTAAGAAAAATAAAAGTATATGTTGATTAAGTTTATCAAAATTTATACTACTAGTGTGGGTGATAAAATATTTTTTCAAGAGGCAAAAAAGTGTGACTATTTAAATTGTTTTAAAATATATTAATCTGATTAATGGTCTTCTTAAGACTTTATAATGAAAATATTTTATTGAATTCTTAACCACACCAGATTCTTGATTCTTTAACTCTTTTACAAAAATTTATTTAGTTTTGTCTTCCCACCATTGACTTTTTCTAGGTAATCATCCAACCACTAGGTTGAGATCAATTTATGATAATATCCCTTTGTGTTTTCTAGATTATGTACAACAAAAAGATTAATAAACTATATACATATGCATATATATATATATGTATGTATGTATGTATGTATGTATGTATGTACCAATTCCTAGTGAGTGCTCATGGTCTTGGAGCAAATTACTTCAACTTAGATTAGTTGCTCATCCCTACATTATTTTGTGCCATTAGTTGTGGTGAGGACACTTGTGTATGGCATGATAACTATTGGATGATTGTGGTTCAACAAGGAGTTTTATTGATAAGAAAGTACAGAATAAACACAAGAAAGGATGAAGAAGAAGAACAAAGAAGTTATATATATAAAATTGCAGAAAAACAAAGAATCTAAGAGGGGATTAACTACTATGAATTCAAGGCGTGTAATCACTTACCTTGAAGTTTTATTGCCCCTACTATCTTGCTAATCTGGTTAATTGGGCAAAAACTCTAGGATACAATGAATTCTAAAAGAACCAAGTAGCAAGTTCTTGGTATCTCTTAACGAGAATAGAAAGAAGGCACTTAAAGAACAAGATCAATTTTCTGATGCTAGAACACTTGTTTTATAGACTCCCAAACGTTCAGAAAACCGTTGAAAATTATCTAAATACAACCTTTCAGAAGATTACTCCAAAAGGTGTGATTTCAAAATTTTAAAAAACAGAATATTACAGGGATCCGCGAATGGATCCGCGAGGTGTCTCTCGCGGATCTGGTTCGCGGATCACACCTGGGAATGTATCAAACGAGCCAGAGAACACTGCAAACGATCCGCGACCTGATCCGCGAACTAGTGTCCCTCGCGGATCTGGTTCATGGATCCGAATCAGAGAACACTGCTGACAATCCGTGACTTGATTCGCGAACTGGTGTCCCTCGCGGATCTAGTTCGCGGATCAGAACCAGAGAACACTGCTGACGATCCGTGATGTGATCCGTGAGGACGCCTCGCGGATCTGCTCCTTGTTCAATTTCCAAGTTTAGTTCGTACACCAACTTCTATTTTGCAAACTATATCAACAATAACTAGCATGCTAGGGCCCCTCTTCTCACCTATTATGGTTTAGATATTGTTAGGCAGTCTGGAAGCAGCTTACAAGCTAAAGTGTCTTCTATTCTCCAGCATGGATTGAATTTTAAAATTCTACATGATTTATTTTGAAACTCTTAAATCATTGAAGGTTGGTAATTCCTATTGTTTGAGGACAAGCAATGATTTAATTATGGGATAATTTAATAAGTATTTTATTTACATATTTTTAGTGAGTTTATTTATTTAGTTTTGGTGTGTTTTTAGGATTTTTATAGATGAAAATTGCTCTTTTAAGCTTCTATATTTTTATGAGTTCTAATTTTATAACCAAAGCTTGCATTTGAGCAGTTTAATGAGGAAAATGTATTGCGTTTGTAGGATTCGGTTATTTAAGATCAATTCGGATCAAGTAGAATTCAAGAAAAATATTGGATGTGATTTGAAGATGGGAGGAAAATGACTAAACGAACAAGTGCAGTTTTATGAGTAGAAAACATGATCCAAAATGCTAGGGTGTTCGCGTCTTACCCCTCATTGTAGCTAGAGCAGAAAAAGATAAATAAAATACATGGGAGGAGAAACAATGGAGTCTTATGCGACCGTACCCCATGTGAGTACCCCAAATATCTTCACATCGGCTGTGCAAGTATTCTTAGCTGTTCCAGAGGCTCTACAGCTCATTTCTTGGCTGGAATTTCAGTGTAGTTGTTTAAGAAAACCTTGAAGAGTGCTAAGAATCTTTATTTTTTCATTGAAAACTTTTGTTCATTCTAGCATCAATATATACATGATGCATTGCAAGATCAAAAAGGAGGTTAGAGAGTTAGTTTACTTAGTAGAAGTAGTAGAAGGGAGAAAAAATGAGGTATCTTTTGCAGGAAGAAATTGCTCATGTTAGAGATTGAAGAAAAAATTGTAAAAGTGGAGCTTGAGGAGTTTAATTCATCATATGTGTGAGGACACGAAAATTTGTAAAATTTATTTTCCAATTTTTCACATTAGATTATCTACATTTATTAATTTCCTAATGAATAATTTGAATACCTTATTTGTATTGACTTATTTATTGATTTAAAGTTTGAAAAAAGGATTTTTTTGTAGTCTCGATGATTTTATTAGTAAGTTTTCTTTGAAATATTTGCCCGGTTTTTAATTGGATAGCATTAAGTGTTAAATTTTGAGACGTGACGTGAAGTTTAGTTTTAAGATAAAAACTAGAGTAAGTAGAGATAATTAATGATGTGTGGAATGAATTTTAAAGAAACTAGAGGGAGTTAGAGCAAAAAGAGAAAGTTGTGGATAAGATAGGATTTCATTAGATTTCAGACCAATAAGAATGAGACATGTGGCGTAGTATTGGATAACTCTCTTATAAGCCAAAAAAACCCTGAGCCCGTTTGGTAAGTGAGTTTTTTGGATATTTGTCAAAAACTTTACTATAACTTACTGTAGAAGTTGTAGAAAAATTTTTTGGATGTGTAAAAACTTTTGAGTAGATTTTATTTTTTTCTTTTTCTTTTTTCTTTTCCTTTCCCTTTCTTTCTTTCTTTCTTCTTCCCAACCCATGACCGACACCACTGAGCCGGTTTTTTCTTCCCTCCCCTCCCCAAACCCTCTCCTCTCCTCCTCCCCACTCCTCCCTCCTCCTCTCCCTCTCCTCTCCTCCTCCCTCCCACCCAGACCATTGATCTGGTCAGAGGGAGAGGAGAGAGGGAAAAAAATAGAGGTCGCCAGTGCCGGAGGTGATGGCCAGTGCCAGCAGTGATGGCCGGTGCCGGCGGTAAGGGTTTTTGGTGTGTATTTTTAGTGTAAGAAAAAGGAAAGGGATGGAGGAAAAAAGTTTTTTTGTGTAGTTTTTTGGGTGTGTAGGTTAAAAACTTTGAAAGTTTTTTGAGGGTTCTTGTAGCTAAAGTAGGAAAAAAATAATTTTTATACAAATTGGGCAAAAAACACATTTGCCAAACAGGGTGTTTGGATGTGAAGTTTTTTAGGTGTTGGTATAAAACTCTACTGTAATTTACTGTAGAAGTTGTAGAAAAAAATTTTGGAAGTGAAGTTTTTCACGTCTTGTAGAGGTGGTATATTAAAAACTTTAGGAGTTTTTTAAGAATTCTTGCAAATAATGTAGGAAATAAATAAGTTTTATACAAACTTGTTAAAAATTTGCATTAAAATTTTGGATGTTTTTAAAGGGTTCCTGTAACTAAAGTAGGAAACAAACAAGTTTTATACAAACTTACAAAAAACTTGAGGTACCAAACAAGACCCATTTGGACTTCATTTTCTCTTCTTCTTCCCTTCATTCCAGTCGACAAGAGAGAGAGAGTAGAGAGAGAGGCTTCATTCCTTCCTCATCTTCCAATCTTGAAGCAAAATACTTGAGATTCATCAAAGTCTTCATCTTGTTCTTTCTCTTCTTCTTGACAGCTGAGGGAGAGAGGGAGAAAGCTGTGAGAGAGAGAGAGAGAGAGAGAGAGAGAGAGAGAGAGAGAGAGAGGAGCTGCTACCTTTGTATTCTTGAAGATTTTGAAAAAATTACCACGTAGACGACGAGATCTTCGACCAATCTTGAGGAAACTTGAAAGAGGAAAGTTAGGAAGAACTTCTTGGTAAAAATCTCGTCAGATCTTGTTAGAACTTCAGGTAAGATTCTAAATCAACCTTGATCCTTTAATTTTCATCCATGAAAATGATAGATCTACTTGATTTAGGCAAGATTTATGGTGGATCTAGTAGTTGCTTGAAGATCCGGGCACTAGATGTTCTAGTAACCCTCATGCTTGTTATAGATTTAAATCTTTGGTTGAATCTTGTTCGAAATTGGCTATTTATACCATAGGGCTAATGATTGGTGAAGCCCTTATGGATTTGAGTGAGATTATGTTGTTTTTATGGTTGAATCTTGGAGAAAATTTGATGAAAAACTTGAGAAAATTGGACTGCTGCTGGCCGAATGTAAACTGGAATTTCTAGCTTGCTTTTCAAATTTTCTTGATGTTTCTTGGCTTGATTTCACTCAAACAACTTTGTACCATGAGTGTATGTTGATTTGGAGTCAAAATCTGGAATTTTTCATAGTTGAAAGTTGAGTTTTTCACTGATTTTTGGAAGAATTCTTATTGCATACCAAGTGTTTGATGTATTGCCTATTTTGTGTCAAATTGAGCTGCAAATTTGCCTATGATAATGGCCAAAAAATTCTTGTGAAAAACATGAAAGTTCTAGACATTTGAGTTAAGTTTTTACCTGTAAAATTTCAGAGCAATCAGAGAACTGTATCTTATGAAATGACCAAAATACCCCTGACTGCTCCATTACCCTGTTTCAGCTGACAGTCTTCATTTTCAGCCAACTTCCTGAACTTTCTGGAACTTGTAGGAGACGAATTAAAACTTAAATTTTATACCATTGAAAGCTTTGTGAGTCTAGTTTTAAATGCCACTAATAGCACTTAATTTTGAATTTCCTACATTGAGTTATAGTCTTTCTTCCAAAACTATCCAGAAATGTTGTTTTCAACCTGACAATTTCATTTTACTTCTGTAATTGTGATTTTTGACCCTAAAAATGCATGAACTGAATTTCAAAGTCTTCATATGAATTGTAGGTTTATGTCTTAGCTTCAAAATGATATAATATTCATCTCAATTCAATGAGCGTAACTCTAGTTATGATGAAAACACCAAGAGATGACAGAAACTTGATAGTTTGATGCCTACCAAGTGTTTGATAAAATGTTTGTATGATACTGGTGGTTATGCATATCAAGTGTTTGATGAAATGTTTGGTATGAAACTTGTGATTTTAGGATTTGGATTGAAATGGAGATATCTATTACGGACAAGTGAAGTGAGCGGTGGTTGGTGAGTGTTCCAACTCCTTTTCAAATGAAAAATCTTACTATTGTTTCCAAAGGAATGATTTGTTGAAATGATTTGCTAGTATTTACGAGGAAATGATTTACTGTTATTTTCAAGTAAAATGCTTTTACAAGTGAAATAATTTATGAAAGATTTGTGAGTATTCCAAACTCTTTCCAACTGACAGTTTAACTACTATTTTGTTCCAATTTGTTTTAAAGGAAACATTCCACTATGATGCTTTTGTGTTACTATTGTTTCAAGGAAATCACTTGTGAAATTTTTTACTACTAATTTTCTATTGACTTGTATTGGTTTACAAGTATAATGATTTGATTTACATTTGAAATGATTTATAAGTGCTTTTAAGTTGATTAATCGAAGTGTGATTTGTTGCTTGGGATGTTATCTAAATGAATGTGATATAAACAAAGTGTGATTTGTTGCTTGGGATGTTATCTAAATGAATGTGATATAAACTGTTAGTGAGTGTCTCAATCTCTTTACAATTGAAAAGGTTCATTCCTGATCCTACAAGAGATGGTTTCGATTGTTTTCGAGTGAAATGATTTGTGAATGTTGTGAGTGATTTAAACTTGATTTTTAAATGAAATATTTGATTAATGTTTACAAATGAAATGATTTTCATGACCTGATTTTTAAGAATGATTGCAAAACTTGATTTAAAATTTGGATCATTATCAAACTTGATTTTAGTCTTGATTTCTAAACTTACCAAACCTGAGTTCTAAACCCGATTTTCAAATTCATGTTTACAAATAAAATCATTTCCAAACTCACGTTTATAACAAAATCATTCCCAAACACGATTTTTTATGATTAACTATTGAGATGATTTTAAATGAAATGAGTTTTATGAAATGATTTCTAAGTGAAAACATGTTCAATTATGTGACTTGCTTGACTCAGAAAGTTGCCTGTGCATGATTGCTTGTTAAATGTGCATGTTTGTAGGCTAATGTGTATTTTATTGCATCAACGAACTGAACTCACCCTTCGCTGGAACCCTATCCTTGATCTGCTATCGTGAGGTTAGGTAGGCCAAAAGCTTATCCTAGACCCGCCATCTCGAGATTGGATTAGCTGGACAGCCCTGGGTAATGACTTACCAATGTTAAGTGCAAAACTCAAAATTCTTCACCGAAAGGCCTTGAGTACTATATCCAATGTTCAAAGTTAAATGAGGGGATCGTTTATTGTTTTGGAGCACATAAGGTGAGATCAAGATAGGGGATTGTTTATCGTTTTGGAGGTCAGAAGGTGGGAGTTCAGAGGTTATAAGGTGAAAAAATATAGGAGATTATTTATTGGAAGTTATAAGTTGGAAATGGCTCTAAGTGAGCACCCATATCCTTTCAATATTTGAACTGAATGTTTATTGAATTATCATTCATTGAATTATTGTTTACCGCATTATTATTTGTTAAATTAAGTGTTTACGAAATGATTGTTTAAGGAATTACGGTTTCTTGTATCCTTTTAAATGAAAAGATGCTTAAATACCTTCAATGTGAATGTGTGACCATGTTCTCGACCTACACGTTATTCTTTTAAAGACTCAAATATTTTACACAATGCTCTTTAATTCAAAGGTCTATGAATTTGATAAAACATGAATTTCCTTGTTTTCACTGGACACTTACTGAGCTTTTACCTCACCCCAAAATACTTTATTTCCCCTCCACAGGTTTCGAGATGAAGGAAATTGTAACGGCCTCGAATTTTGAAAAAAAAATATATTTTTAATTAATTTTAATTTCAAAAATTTGAAAATTTATTTATTCATATAATTAAATCTTTAATTATCTTGTGATATTTGATTTTATCCTCATTTATAATGCCTCATTTGATTTTAATTCTAATTACCTGTAAATTACGTTTCGTAGCATTTATTAGTGGAAAAATGTCAATGGCACGTTTTTCGAGGTAAATTCGAACTGAGAGTATATTAGTGGAGATAAGTAGGAATGAGCACGGATAAGTTGGAAGTGTGATTAAATGACTAGAATTGGGTTGTTGAATGTGAATAATTAGGGTTTTGAAATTTTAGTTAAGATTTGGATTAGCCTCCATTAAGATTAGAACTTTACCTAACCGCTAAATCTATCAAATAAACTCTTACCAATCACTTAAAATCACTTCTCCATCCCCTCTCCTAATCAAGATTTACCTCTTAATCTCAAGCCAAATGAAGTGATTAACGTTCCCTCCAAATGGCTAATTAAGATCACTATGCCAACTTTGACTTTTGGGGTAAGACAAGACTCATGTCTTGTCTTCCCCTTTTCCCATTAATTCCTCAAGAAAAAAATTGCCCCAAAATTGCTCCATTTCTCCTCTCTTCCCACCCGAACTCATTCTTCCTTCTTCCTCTTATTTTCGTCAAAAAAAATTCCTTCCATTTCATCCATAAAACTCAACCAAATTCGCACCAAGAAAAGCTTAGCTAAGGAAGAGGATATTGTGGGCTTCATCTTGCATTTCTTTCCTTGAAGTTTTGCTAACCTAAGAAAGGTATCATTCTCTTAATTTCCTTCTTGTCCAAGTTCTTTAAATCCCAAGCATGATAATTAGGAAATGGGGTTATTGAGATGTTCATAGAACTTGTAATTAGTGATGATCATGTGGTGTGGAGTGTTGAGCCTCATTTTTGAGTATTTTGATGATTATGGAAATTTTTGTGGGCTCTTGAAATCCCACTACATATGTGTAAACGCTTGCTAGATGATTAAATGGTGCTATATATATGCTTAATGTTTGAGTTGATGCTGAAAAATTTGAAGAAATAACCCCAAGGAAATTCGGCCGAGAGAGTGAGAGATTAGGGCTTGAATTTTCTGTTTTTCCCCCGATTTTTGTGGCTGCATTTTTGGCTAGCTAAGAGGCTGAATTTGATGTTTAAGTGATGAGTGTTAAGCTGCTATTTTGTCCCACAAAGAGTTCTTCAAGAGTTGATGTTATGTGGTGGATTAAGTTGCATTGTGGAAGCTGGAAATTTGGGGGAAATGCTGTCCGAATTTTGAGGCTTTGTTTTGTGAAATTCTTGCCAAAAGATGTGACCATTTTTGATCATAAATAGGCTTAGGAAGTTCAATACTAGCTTAGTTTCGAAAATTAGGCAAATTGGAAGTGAATTGAGGCATGAACTAGATGAACAAGTGAGGGAGAAAATTTTTCCAGATTTGAATGCATGAGTTGGACGAAATTGAGGCGCATAGAAAACTGCCTTCCCAGTGGTATTTTAAGTTTAAATTTGGTGTGAATCTATTTGGTATATGGAAGTGTTAGCGTACCAAATTTGACAATTTTTGGACTTGAATTCGTCACTCAAATAACCACTTGAAAGCTGCCCTGTATTTTCGAAATCCCAGAACTGCAGAATTTTGAGTGGCCTCTGTTTGCACTGTTGTAATTTCATGCTCGGATGTCAGAATTAAGTTCCGTCAGTGGCTGTTGAAACTTCATATGTAGGACTATATTGTGTATAAATTTCAGAGGTTAATTAATTTTCTGTAATTTTTGGCGGATTTTCAAAATGTGCTGGATAACCAGCCTGACGGACACTGTCGACTTACTGTAGCTGAATGTTCAACTGAAATCTGGGTGAATTTCGTCCATAATTTTAATTTGATGTCTTCTGAAAAGTTTTAGAGCTTTTAAAGAGTTTTCCAACAGTACCAAATGAGCATAATTCCGACTTGTAAAACTTGAGTTATGATTTTTCAAAGTTTTCAGCTCAATTAGGAAAATTGTCGAACTTTCGACTTTTCGCTTTAAACTTCGCCATCGAGTAAGAAAACTCATTTTTGATCTCTTTTAATCATTTTTAGGTCAAAGTGCTGATTTTACGAGTGATCCAAACTTGAACTCCGAGACCTACTTTGTTGGTGAGTTTTCAATGCATGTTAAACGCTTTCATTGAACTGCTTGATGCATATATACTTGCTTCTTGACCTGTTAATTGCTTGGAATGTGAAATTGAGAATTTAATGGACCGCTCACTCAAAGGAGAGTATACTTTACTGCTCCCTTTTAGTAGAGTCGGAAACTTGATTTTTGCATGTGTTGAACTCGGGGAAATGAAAAACATGAAATGTACTTACTCTTGGCCGTGCGCCTTGAGTAATTCCTGTTTACTGTATATTATTGAGTTTTGTGGCGTGCGGGCCCGGTAGGGGGAGTAAGGTGGTTGGAGTTGGCGTGAAGAGTCGTCTACTTGGTTTGAAAGTCGACGGAGTGTCGACTACTATAATTGCTCGTGATAATGGGAATTGGCTCCTGAGAGCCCCTGTATCCTCCCTGTGTGTTAATTGTATTAATTTATGTGCTTTAATTACTTACTTGCAATTTTACCGCTTTAATTGCCTGTGCATGAATTTTGAGAACTCACGAGCTTTTAGCTCACCCCCGTTCCCTTTTATTTTCCTTAACAGGTGAAGAGAATCCCGAGGCGTAGTTTAGGCTAACGTCTTGATCTTTTGGATATTTGGCTTTGAAGTGCGAAGACACTTTGTATATATTTTTGTGATGTTTAGTATTTTAAGATTATGGAAATGTACTAAAATTTGGCTCGAGGATTTTAAGTATTTTGAGTGGGAAACTGTAATTCTAAGATTTGACTGTATCGTACAATTTTAATATTTAATGTTGCTATGATTGAGGGTTTTACTCGTCTAAGTTAGTATCTTTTCATGCGTGAGTCCTGGCGAGAGTTGGGCAGGCAGCCCGCTGACCCCTCTGGTTAGCCTTAGGGGGAGGTGGGGCTGTTACAGAAATCACTTGTATTAATTCATTTGTGTGACTGGCTGGAATCCCATGTATGTATTCAAGTTCGATTGACTTGTGGTATGTGGATTAGTGGAGTATCTGTTATAAATATTTGAGATTGATATTGTAATTTGTTTGAGGACTGTATCTATTGAAGTTCAAATTTTAATTTACTCGAGGATTGTAATGACTAGCAGAATTATCTCTTGTACTATTCATAATCTTGGACTGTTGGACTTTTAGTGTATTTGGACTAGTTGGAAATATAATACTTATTTTAGAGATCTTGAAGTGTAATTATTTGAGGTCTGCAATTTGATTGAGAACTTTAATGTCATGCTTAAGGTCCTTGAAATAATTCTTGTTTTGAATTGAAGACTGTAAGTTGATTGAGGAATTGTAGTGAGTCCCGGCGAGAGTTAGGCAGGTGATTTGCCGAATCTTTTGATTCACCTTAGGGGGAGATGGGGTCGTCATAATATGGAATAAGATTTCTTCAACTTTTACTATCTACTTTCTTGTGTTTATTCATGTTTCTTTGCATTGGGAACAAAAAAAAAAACACACATGAAACTAACTTAACAAGTGTCTCGAGGACACTAGTTAGCCAATCGCATTAAAAAGAAACTAAGAAAGCTAACTCCAAAATGTAAGATTCATTACAAGAAATTGGGTTATTCGTGATAACATTTTCCAGTGACAACATTTGTTGTCACAGAAGAAGGACCTTTAGCCGCGACTTTGATTTTTGTCACAATTGACTCATGACAACTAACTCTTCAGTGACGATTTTAAATTGTTGTCACAAACTAGTTTGTGCCTTGAGATTTGGAAAGCGCGCATCATACAACAGTGACAACTTGATAAGAGTTATCAGTAATGCTCCTTCATTTTCTGACAATATTTTCTTGTTGTCACTATTTATTTTTACTGACGACTTTTTCTTGTCAGTAAAACCATAGAGTATTTAGTGACAACAACTATTGTCACTTAACAGTTGTTTAAATGTAACAAAAACTTTCCATCTATTACAATTTTTTAATAACTATGTAAAGAAGTAACGATTAATATTATATTAATACACTATTTTTCAAAAAAATAATATATTATCAAATTTAAAAATATTAAAGTAAACAATTGATTGAATTACAAGTACTAAATTTTTGTTTGCAGTAAATAACCAAAAAAAATGGCAAAGGAACTTTTTTGTTAAAAAGTAGGAAAAGGAAACACTTTACCTCATGAGATTCTTGAATTCCTGCAGGAAAGCAAAGTGTACTAACCAATGGGTCAGAAGGTTACACGTTGGTTATTGATCCTTCTTATATTATAGATTAGATTGTTATAAGTTTGGTGCAGTAGAAACTTACGAATAGGCCACAAACTCACACACTGGCTATGAACGCTTCTTGTATTATGTCTATTAGATCATTAAGAAAGTAGCATTGTTTCTACATATGTATTGTTTTCTTTGTACTGCAATACCTTACTCAATTTCTTATAATTCTACTTTGACACCCTAAGAATGTTAATTTAGCCCCAATACATTGGTATTGTTCTATTAAGATACCCAAAGAGTATAATTTGAACCTCAATGAGTTAACTTTGTTCTGCTGAGACATCTTAACAATATGATTTATGCCCTAATAAAATTATCTTGCTTTACTTGGACATCCTAAAAATATGAATTGTGTCCTAGTAAGTTAACATTGTTCTACTAAAACATCTTAAAAATACGATTTAAACCCCAATAAGTTTATCTTACTATACTTAGATACATTAAAAGTATGATATGAGTCCCAATAAATTAAACTTGTTCTATTAAGCCATTCTAAAAATATGATTTGCGCTCCAATAAATTTATATTATCCTACTTATACATACTAAAGGTACAATTTGAGTCCCATCAATTTTCTTTTTCCCTTTAATAGCATAAGATTAAGTTGAAATAAGTAAGATATCTCTTATAGTTTTAACTCATCAAATTGATTCAAGTATTATTTTTGTATACATAAATATGTGTCATTGATATCGATCTCTATCCATTACTGGTTTGGTTTAATTGTGTAATTTTCAATAGCTTCTCATATCCTATTATATAAGCATTTGGTTACTATACATTAGAGATCATAACATATGTGCCAGTGTTTCTCAACTTTGTCAAAACTGTGTCACTCTCCCTTTTTTCCCCTTTTAAACTAAAACCTGTTTATTTACTAGGAAACATATTCAAGTACTTGCATGGGTAAAAGACTATTATTCAAATCTTTTTAGTGACGACTTTTTATTGTTGTCTTCTTTATTCTTTTATTTTTTATAATTGACAATAATCTACTCTACACCTACACTACAGGGGAAGGAAAGCCCAACTGGACTTGTATAGGGGTTGCGGACTGAACCATCAGACCAAGTAAGTACACTACTGCACCCTCTGAATTTTTTGAGAGAAGGAAATCACTGCTTCCTTGTGATGCACTAGGTGCGGTTTGATCCTCCAACTTTTCATTGTTGTCAGTAATGTTTTATTTGTGACATGTTACTGTCATTACATAAAGAATTACCTTTGTGACAACTAGTTGTCATCACTAAATTGCCTTTATCTTTTCTCCAACATAGCAGGGACTATACTAGTCTATTTTGTGAAATTATATTGCAACCATGATAAAAATATTTGTTTTTGTGTAAAAAATGAATAATATCAAGTAAAATCTATAGTTGGAAAAAATTAAGAAAAAAGAAGGTCGGATTATTGAAGTCAAATTTTTGTTCAAAACAAAGAGAAAGTGGAAGTGGCAGACAAAACCCAAAAATTGGTTAAGTGTTTGCCTCTCTTAACATCTACCCCAAAGAAATAACTCTCTCGGCCTCTCACCAGCCTCGTATATCAGCCTCTCACCTGCCTCGTATATCAGCCTCTCACCTACCTCTAGCAGTCTCTCAGCTCTCTCCTGCTCACTTAGACGTGTGTGACTGCCATTCGACATCTTCACCAACTTTCTGTAAGAAAAGGTTGGTTTCTCTCTCTTTATCTCTCCTATTTCTCCCCAAATTTGCTTTTCACATATTTTGACCTACTGATGGTGATGATGAAGGTGAGATGGGCATGCACGTAGAGCACGTCAAAGTACCAGTGGGCCCTATGACACGTGCTCGAGCTAAACAGATGAAAGAGGCATTACAAACCCTCGTATGTGCAATCCAAGTATCGATTGGGAAGCCCAGGGATATTGAAGGCCTCAGCAGCTCAAAAGAAATTGTTTTATTACAAGTCCAGGATGGGGTTCAAATGGGAGGCCCAATTAGTAGCCCGATTAATTATTAGTAGTATTTTTATTAGTTGGAAGGTTGGGTGTGACCGGCCTGTGGTTCGACCCAAGTTCTTTAATTAATTAGACTAGATGTAGTTAGTTGGGCCGACCCAAAGGCCTTAGGAATTTCGACCCAAAAGGCCTTAGGAATTTCGGCCAAGGCTTTAATATGTTAGCTAATTAGTTAGTTAGTACTTAAGACATTCTCATGTACCGTAAGTTTCATTATTCATTCATCAGATTAAGAAAACACTTCTGAGAGTTTCTCTCTCTTGCTTCTTGAAGCTTTCTTGAATATCTTAGAGCTTTCTAGGGTATTGATTTAGACTTATCAATCTAGGAACGCTAGGTTGTGGCGTCTCTACCATATCAAGAGATCGTTGACGCGTGATCAACGGGTTCTTGATTCTTCCGCTGTGTCGTCGTGTCAAACGTAGATTTAACCTTCTAGATCCGTGGTAGTCTATACGGGTTTCGTCACAGGTTGGCGACGTTCGTATCAGCTGGTATCAGAGCTAGTTGAAAGGTTTGCGTTATATCAATTTTCATTGTCTTTTGTTCAAAAAAAAAAAATTTCGTGTTGTTCTAGCCATCTAGGGTTTCTCCTTCTTGAGTCATCTCTGTGTTGTTCAATCTATAATCACTTGGGATTTTTGGTTAGAGTTGTGTTTGTGTTAAAAAAAAAAAATTCCAGTCGCTTCATGTGATGCTTGTGGCGCCATCACTTCATAGCGTTGAGGTTACTGTTCACCCAAAAAAAAAAAACTTTTTTGATTGCTGTGTTATGTTCTTGTGCTGTTCTTGTTCAAGTTCTGGTTGTGTTGGATTGATTTAAAAAAAAAAAAAAAAGAGAAGAAGAAAAGATTCGAGCAATAAAAAAAAAAAAAAAGATCGAGTCTTTTATTGAAAAAAAAAATACTGAAAATCCAAAACAACAAGAACCACAAGGGTCTTCTTTATTGAAAACAAGAAAAGCCTACACTATTGGTGGCCTAGAAATTCTGGTCTACCACTTCTCCAACTTCATCTTCAATTCGTGGGTATTGGGGAATTTGTTTTCTACGTCTTGTGAAAAATTTCTTGTATTCTCGAGCAGTCATCCTTGGTTTGGTGTCGTTCTTTGGAACATCTTGGGTAACCCGTTGGGGGGGAGCCTGAGTTGGGTTCACAACTTCGCCTTCAATCTTGCTTGATTCGTCCATAGTCGTTATTTGTTGGTCTAAATTTGTAGTGTTTGTTTCTTCTTGTTTGTGCTGTCCGTCCTTTTCCTGGTTGTGCTATTGCCGAGCTTTGGCTTTAAAAATACAAAGCAAGAGCCGTCAAATCCTAGTCCAAGTCAAGCTAGTAGTAGTAGTCCAAGTCCAACTCAAATTATCCTTGCTAGTAGTTCAATTTCCTTTTGTTATCGGTTCTTCTTGCTTTGTTTTGGTCTAGGTGAATCATCTTCTTGTTGTGTTAGGATTGAGTCCAGAAATTTATCCCTAAATTCTCTCCTAAATTCTAGTCTCATTCCTAATCTCAAATTCTAGTCCAAATCTGGTTTAGGTTGGTTTACAACTTAAGTCCAATTCTAAGTCCGAAATAGGTTGATCATAGCAAGAAGTCTAGTTGTGTCGTGAGTCTTTCTTTTCTTTCTTGGTCAGCCGATCTTCATCCTAGAATTTAGGGATAGAGCCAACCCCAACTTTTTTCTAAAAGGGTGGAGGAATCCACACTATCCTTCATTATCTCCTAAATTCAAGTTTTCCTACTAATCTCAAACTCTTACATCCTCACCTACATTCTAGCTTTGTCTTATCTTTGTCTTATCTCCTACATTATCTTCCTTAACTTATCCTCACCCAAATACCTATAATCCTAATCCCAAAATACTTACCATCATCAATTAATCCAGCCGCATCCTATCCTAAACACTAGGAACTCTAGTCGGCCACTTCAAGTCTAGGACTCCAACCAACAACAAACCTCTAGAATTCCACCAAATTCACCCTTCCTTAACCAAAACCCTAGCCGCCCCTACAAACCAAAACAACACCCTAACTAGTTTTTCTCTTTCTTTCTTATCCTTCTCATTCTTCTTTTTCTTTTTCATTGAGTCAACTTTCTTTAGATATAGTAGAGTGTTATCAACTCGTGTGTACTACATTGAGTAAGTTGATCGTTTATCTCAGAAAATCTAATTTCTTCAAGATAAACCTTCAAGTGCTTGAGAGAGTAAGGTGAGCTCATTATCGAGTTGAATTGAGAGATACACGAGTGTTGAGAGTAAACACTTCAGGGAGTGTGTGAGGTCTATATAACATCCATTTGTTTTCTCTTTGCTAACTCTCTTTGCAGGTACAAAATTAATCATGGCAGGTGAAAGTGATAAAACTCCATCTGATCAAAAATTGTGCAACGAGGCATTGATTGGGCAAATGCAACAGATGTTCCGGGAATTCTCCGAATTAATGGAAGACTAGAACGCGTCTTGAATCAGGCCGTCCACTCTTCTTGAGAAATAGAACTCCCAAAATGACAACTTTACCCTTGGTGAGAGGAGGATTTCATCCGCCGACCGAGGCAGGATTACGGACGTCAAGTAGATAATCTCCGAGGAGTCAAGATTAAGATTCCAACCTTCCAGGGTAAGTCAAATCCAGAAGCCTATCTGGAATGGGAGCAACGCATGGAGTTAGTGTTCGAGTGCCAGGATTATACAGAGGACCAGAAAGTCAAATTGGCCACACTCAATTCTGACTATGCCGTCTGCGGTGGGAGCGGGAGATCGCCAGGAAACGCAATGGAGCGTCCGGTGAGTACACAGGCAGAGTTACTTAACCTTGATGAGGAAACGGTTTGTACCACTACTACCGAGAGCTACACCAGAGGCTCCAAACCCTAGTCCAAGGAAACCGCAGCGTGGAGGACTACTTTAAGGAGATGGAAATCACAAAGCTTGGCGATATACTGAGGATCGGAGGCTACAATGGCGAGATTCCTCAATGGGTTGAGGCCTGAAATTGTCGAGATGGTCGAGCTTGGGGCGTGGACATGCAACCGGTGGACAAAGCTTCCAAGATCGAGGCTTAAGAGGAGGGTACTACACGCACCACCAACAACTCAGACCGGTTCCTGGAGAAGCAACCTACTTTTGAGCTGGAGCGACCAGGGAAATTTCCAAATTTACCCCTAGGTCCCAGCCAAACAGCACCCAAAACTACTCAAGGCAGCTTCGACCAAACCAAGCCTCAGTAGCAAGGACAAGTGCTTCAAATGCCAAGGTTATGGCCATATAGCATCTCTGTCCCACTAAGCACCATGATCATCCTTCGATGGAAACGCGTTGTATCCAAGACGAGGATGAGTTTGCGCATGCCACCATTGACGTAAGGTGGTGATTCGAAGAGGAAGTGTCCGCCACTGATGAGCAAGTAGGAGTGGCACTAGTGGCGCGTCGGGCTTTGGCGACGTAAATCAAAAGGTATGATGAGGCTCAACGTGAGAACATCTTCTATACCAGGTGTCATGTTAAGAGCAAAGTCTGCAGCCTCATTATAGACCCCGGGAGTTGCACCAACGTGGCAAGCACTTATGGTAGAACACTTATCATTACCCACACCCTCATCCCTACCGCCTGCAGTGGTTGAATGAAACAGGCGACATCAAAGTCACTAGGCAAGTGGTGATCCCTTTCCGTATAGGGAAGTATGAGGACGAAGTGCTCTGTGACGTCGTCCCTATGCAGGCATCTCACATCTTGTTGGGGATACCGTGGCAATATGATAAGAAAACCACACATGACGGCTTCACCAACAAGTACTCCTTCATGCACAACAACAAAAAGGTGACTCTAGTCCCTCTTACACCTCAGCAAGTGCATGAAGATCAAGTGCGTTTACAACAAGAGCATGAACAGGAGATGGCCAAGAAAAAGGTCAACCCCAAGGTCCAGCCTAACGCACCTGAGAGGCCAACGACCTCCAAAGAGTTGGTCAAAGTGGAGAAGAAAACAACCTTGCTAGAACGAAACAGGGAAGTTCGAAAAACTCTACTTGCTAAGCAAGTTGTTTACGTCTTGTACAGTAAAGAAGTAATTTTGTTATCACGAGTCTTTGAGTCACTTACCTCGATATTACTTCTTTATTGCGAGAATTTGAGGACGCGTTTTTCGATGAGATTCCGATGGACTTCCACCAATTGAGGATCGAACATCAAATAGATTTTGTACCGGGGCGTCTTTACCCAACAAAGCAGCTTACAAGATGGGTCCCAAGAGACCAAGGAGATCCAACGCAAGTGGAGGAGGCTTGTTAAAGGATGGGCTCGAGAGCATGAGCCCATGTCTTTGTTCCCGTCATCCTCGTTACCAAAGAAAGAGGGCACATGGAGGATGTCGTGGACTGCCGTGCCGTGAACGCCATTACTGCTTAAGTATCACCCTATTCCACGCTTAGATGATATGCTTGACGAACTGTATGGTGCAGTCATCTTCACCAAGATCGATCTCAAGAGTGGATACCAGCAGATCCGAATGAAGGAAGGTGATGAATGGAAGACGGCATTCAAGACCAAGTATGGCCTGTACGAGTGGTTAGTCATGCCTTTTGGCTTAACTAACGCTCCCAGTACGTTCATGCGATTATTGAATCATGTTCTCAGGTCATTCTTAGGTAAGTTTGTGGTTGTTTACTTTGACGACATCCTGATCTACAGCCGCAGCCCTGAGGAGCACGTGCACCACGTGCGAGCCGTCCTTGAAGTGCTACGTAAGGAGAAGTTATTTGCTAATCTTAAGAAATGCACTTTTTGTACTAACGAGTTGATCTTTCTTGGGTATAAAGTTAGTGCATAGGGCATACAGGTGGATGGAAGCAAAGTAAAAGCCATCAATGAGTGGCCCGTGCCCAGGAACATGAGTGAAGTTCGGAGCTTCCATGGATTGGCGAGTTTTACCGCCAGGTGAAGGATTTCAGCTCCATTGCCGCCCCTTTGACAGCCATCATAAAAAAGGATGTCAAATTTGAGTGGGGCGACGCACAGGATAAGGCGTTCCAACTCCTTAAACACAAACTCACACACGCACCTATACTCTCTTTACCAAGTTTTGATAAGACTTTTGAGGTTGAGTGTGACGCGTCTGGTGTAGGAATTGGAGCGGTCTTGATCCAGGAAGGAAGGCCAATCGCTTACTTCAGTGAGAAGCTGAACGGTGCTGCCCTGAACTACTCCACATATGACAAGGAACTCTACGCCCTCATCCGTGCGTTGGAGACCTGGCAGCACTACCTACGGCCTAAGGAGTTTGTCATCCATACTGACCACAAGGCATTGAAGCACCTTAAGTCTCAACAAAAGTTGAGCAAGAGACATGTCAGGTGGGTTACGTTTGTGGAGACCTTCCCATATGTCATCAAGTACAAGGCTGGCAAGACCAATGTGGTTGCCGACGCACTCTCTCGCCGCCATTCCCTACTTGCCATACTTGATGCCAAGCTTCTTGGGTTCCACATGATCAAAGAACTGTACGACACCGACCATGACTTCTCAGACATCTACAAACAGTGCTCTCGGTCGGGTCAAGGTAAGTTCTTTATCCATGACGGTTTTCTTTATTGCAATAACAAGTTATGTCTTCCGTCATGTTCTATTCGTGAGTTACTAACCCGTGAGGCTCACGGAGGAGGTTTAATGGGACACTTTGGTGTCACCAAGACTCTTAGCGCTTTACAGGAACATTTCTATTGGCCGCGGATGCGTCGAGATGTTGAACGGATAGTTGGCCGATGCACCACCTGCCACCGTGCCAAGTCTAGACTTCAACCCTTCGGTTTGTATACCCCCCTACCTATTCCTTCTGCACCGTGGGTTGATATTTCAATGGACTTTGTACTTGGTTTGCCTAGGAGTAAAAAAGGTCATGATAGCATTTATGTTGTTGTGGATCGTTTTTCCAAAATGGCCCATTTTATTCCATGTCATAAAACAGATGATGCTGTGCATGTAGCTGATCTTTTCTTTAGGGAGATTGTCCGTCTGCATGGCATTCCTAGGACAATAGTGTCCGATAGAGATGTCAAATTTCTGTCCTACTTTTGGAAAACATTGTGGGGAAAATTGGGAACTAAATTGCTATTTTCTACATCCAGCCACCCACAGACTGATGGCCAAACTGAGGTTGTTAACCGCACACTATCTACATTACTTCGAGCCATCATTAAAAAGAATTTGAAAACTTGGGAGGAGTGTTTACCACATGTGGAATTTGCATATAACCGTACTGTGCATAGTGCTTCACAATTTTCTCCTTTTGAGGTTGTTTACGGGTTTAATCCACTAACTCCTCTTGATCTCATGCCTTTGCCTATGTCGGAGCATACTAACCTGGATGGCAGGAAAAAGGCAGAATTCGTGAAGTCCCTTCATCAACAGGTCCGTGCAAACATTGAGGCCAGGACCGAGCAATACCTTAAGAATGCCAACAAGGGACAAGATGATTTTGAACCGGAGATTGGTGCGGCTACACTTACGTAAGGAACGTTTTCCTGTCCAACGCCGCAACAAGCTTCTTCCTCGTGGAGACGGTCCTTTCCAAGTGGTGCAGCGTGTTAATGATAATGCCTACAAGCTCGACCTGCCTGGTGAGTATAACGTTTCTGCTACCTTCAATGTTGCTGATTTGAGTCCTTTCCTTGCAGCTGACGAAAGCGATTTGGGGGCAAATCTTTTCAAAGAGGAGGGGAATGATGGTGATGATGAAGGTGAGATGGGCATGCACGTAGAGCACGTCAAAGTACCAGTGGGCCCTATGACACGTGCTCGAGCCAAACAGATGAAAGAGGCATTACAAACCCTCGTATGTGCAATCCAAGTATCGATTGGGAAGCCCAGGGATATTGAAGGCCTCAGCAGCTCAAAAGAAATTGTTTTATTACAAGTCTAGGATGGGGTTCAAATGGGAGGCCCAATTAGTGGCCCGATTAATTATTAGTAGTATTTTTATTAGTTGGAAGGTTGGGTGCGACCGGCCTGTGGTTCGACCCAAGTTCTTTAATTAATTAGACTAGATGTAGTTAGTTGGGCCGACCCAAAGGCCTTAGGAATTTCGACCCAAAAGGCCTTAGGAATTTCGGCCAAGGCTTTAATATGTTAGCTAATTAGTTAGTTAGTACTTAAGACATTCTCATGTACCGTAAGTTTCATTATTCATTCATCAGATTAAGAAAACACTTCTGAGAGTTTCTCTCTCTTGCTTCTTGAAGCTTTCTTGAATATCTTAGAGCTTTCTAGGGTATTCGATTTAGACTTATCAATCTAGGAACGCGCTAGGTTGTGGCGTCTCTACCATATCAAGAGATCGTTGACCGCGTGATCAACGGGTTCTTGATTCTTCCGCTGTGTCGTCGTGTCAAACGCAGATTTAACCTTCTAGATCCGTGGTAGTCTATACGGGTTTCGTCACAGGTTGGCGACGTTCGTATCACCTACACTTGCATTTCTTATTTTCTGAAAATTTGGGTCAAAATTCTTTTCAGATATTTTGATTCTTGGGTGCAATCATCATTATATAGTTGTTTGCATGGATAATTTCCTGATTCCCAAATTTTGCTCACCCTAATTTTTTTTTAGTTGAAAATTTATGCCTGATGATGAACCCATGATGAGTTGAGTTTCAAAAGTAGGTTGATTGAGCATCTACTGTGACGACCCCACCTTTCCCTAAGGCGAACCAAAAGGGTTGGCGGACCGCCTGCGCAACTCTCGCTAAGACTCACTACAATCCTCAGTCAAATTGAAGTGCCAACTTTAAATAATTACAGTAAAACTCCAACAATTACGTCCAAGTACTTCCCAATAATAACATAACCATACATCTTACAATTTGAACTCCATTACATAGAACCCAAGTATTTCAAAATCATGTTACAATCATGAAATGTTACTTCCATACTTCAATACAATAAGCCCATTGTCCAAGACACCAGGAATAATATACACAGATGAACTAGAGTTAATCTAACTAGTCTCTTTAGTAAGTCTCTTCAAGTGCTTCCTTTGTCCCGAGTCCCTGTGGGGGGGAAAATAAAACATTTTTGGGGTGAGCTTAAAAGCTCAGTGAGGTTCTGAAAATTAAGCTAATACACATTTAGTCAAAATCTTAACACTTGAGTCAAATAGTACTCTTCCAAAATTTTCACCATTCAACTTAAACCATGAGTAAAGCCTTTCATGTAGAACGATAGCAAATCACGTCTGATTTAACTCGAAACAAGAGTAAATCTTTTAGAGAAACACATTTCACTCATTTAAGCAGTCGAACAATAATTAAACAAACAAATCACTTCAATCACATTAAAAGTACTGAGACGGGATGAGAGGTGCCTACCACCCTGATTTGGTGTGACACATACTTCCGTTCAGATTCAACTACACTTAAAATACTGAGATGAGATGAGAGGTACCTCCCACTTACTCGAGTGTGGTACATAATATCTCTCAATACGTATGGTCGACGAGACAACATTCCAATCGACTTATTCAAGATTCACTATCAAGGCGGGATGAGAGGTACCTACCACTCACTCGAGTGTGGTACATACTGCCGCTTATCACATAGGGTCGACGAGACAACGCTGCAATCAACTTATTCGAGATTCACTATCAAGGCGGGATGAGAGGTACCTACCACTCACTCGAGTGTGGTACATACTGCCGCTTATCACATAGGGTCGACGAGACAACGCTCCAATCAACTTATTCAAGATTCACTATCAAGGCAGGATGAGAGGTACCTACCACTCACTCGAGTGTGGTACATACTGCCGCTTATCACATAAGGTCGACGAGACAACGCTCCAATCGACTTATTCAAAGTTAAGATTCAAGCAGAATGAGAGGTACCTACCACTCCGTAGAGTGTGATACATACTTTCCGTTGCATTAGTCTGCTTAGAGGTTAGTTTATCCTTTTGCTGAACTCTATTCCCTTTTCGATTTCTAGGACATGCAGCAAACTGATGTTCACTACTTCCACACCTAAAACATTTTCCTTCTTTTCTCCAACAAGTATCCTCGGTATGATTAGATTTTTCACAATAGTTACAATGCACTCGGGGAGTTGACGCTACGCTTTCTTGCGGGGCACTCCTCCTTTCTCCCCCTCCACTTGGAATTCCTCTTGATACTGTACTTCTCGTCATGCCCCCACTTGGGGTTCCCTGAATGCTCACTCCACCTATTCCTCTTCCCAGTATTACTAGTATGGGTACTTCTCTTTCTCGCTTGAAAGGCTCTCACTTGGGCTCTTGCACTTTCAATTCTCTAGGCCTTCTCAATTACATCACTAAAGTTGTTAACTTGGACCGCTGCTAAGCCTTCTTGAATTTTCACATTTAACACCTGTACAAATCTCCTTATTCTCCTTTGTTCAGTTGCCACCAACTCAGGGGCAAATCTGGACAATTTTGTGACAGTGCCTCGTACTCCGTGACACTTAATGTTCCTTGTCGACACTTAATAAAATCATCTTCTCTCTTCTCTTGAATCAAAGGAGCGAGGAATTTAGCATTAAATTCTCTAGTGAAACTCATCCATGTCCTAGGGGTTTGGTCTCTATCCCATTTAGCTCTAATCATGTTCCACCACGATCGGGCGGCTCCCTCAAATTGAAACACTGCAAAAGTCACTTGTCTTTCCTCAGAGTAGTCTAGGGCGGCGAATATGTCGCTTATTCTTTCTAACCAATTCTCGGCTTTTTCAGGGTCAGGTCCTCCAAAGAACTTAGGTGGGAAAATTTTTTGAAATCGCTCTAAGGCCCTATCTTCACCACCGTCGGGGCCTATAGGCTGATTTGCAAGTCCCGGACTTTGCTGGTTAGCCATGTGCTCTAAGATGTCTGTCATACGGTTAATGGCAGCAGCTACTTGTTCCCCAACCTCAATCCTAGGCTCACGATTTTGGTCAACCGCTGACTCCCGATCACCTCCCATATTTTGAGGTTGTCTAAACCCTCTTCCACGACCTCGTCCCCTCCTTCTACTGTCCATAATCTTTTGGAGGGCCAATATTTAAGATAAATGCAAAATAATATATTAGCAAATGGAATTTCAAGCGGAATCAAAAATATTTTATCTCTTCATAACAAAAGAAGGGGTACTCAAGTATGTCACAATAGTACACTCATTTTCAAAGGAAACACATCAAGTCACATCACATGTACAAGAGAACCAAATAAAGAAACAGGAGTAGAGCATTACGCAACCATGCAAATACAGGGATGAGAACCACCTAGTGGTTTTCTTACAAAATAAGGTTCTCGGTATTCCAACTTCCAACCTCTCCACCCCTACTAGGGTTTATGTCATGTTGTTCTAGTTCACTTCATAACGAAACTAGATAACCCCAGAAATCCAACACTAATATCCTGATGGCACACACTTTCAAGCAATAAAATAAGAAGGAACTCAATTCACTTCATGGTTGGCCACCGAAGAGGTCAATCAACTCAATTTTCATTCCTGTCTGGCATACCAAGTAGATTACACAGTCTATTGCAAGAATAAATCCAGTGCTTAAGTTATTCTCATAGTTATCTCTCCTTTCAATCATCACAGTTGTTGATCTCTTAAACTATTCACAAAATCACTAGTATATTCTTGATCCCCAATTACACTAACTGCATGTTCTCAGATACGCTCACTCTACTTTCTCAATCCTTATACCTAAATTGTGTGTTCAATTCTCAAAATAAGCATTTTAAAAATACCACAAGAGCTGATGAAGTTACCAAAATTCTCTTCAAATTCAAGGTTTACCTTACTAGAACACAAGTTCATAATTCTTTCAAAACTCAAGATTTTCTTTTTCAAGCATGGCCAAATTCATATGTGAAAATATGTAAATTGATAATCAAGAATTGAAGGCACAGTTAGGAAATTTCAATTTTCTTCTCAGACCCAGTATATGAAAATCTAGCAAACTCATCAATTTCCTTCCAACATCTAATTCAAAAGATGGTGGGATTCACATACTTATCAAGAGTAATAGGTTATAAAATAATTAAATCACATATGCCTCATTTTCAATCATCGTTTTCAAAATAAAACTAGTACATCTCGATTTTCCTTTAGACCTCAATGTGGTAAATTTTCAGCAGGTAACTATGGGGAAAGATAAACACGTTTTATTCTTTTGAAACCTTTTCATTTTGGCTTAAAACATCACATAAGGTGTCAGCTATTATTTTTCAATATCTTACTTCTATAGCCAATACCAATAGTCGCCCCGATTCCTTCCACTCTTACAAGTACAATGATCATTCATGTCTCAGTTAATCTTTCACCATAAATCTCTCACATAATGTTTCACTTCCTTGTAACATTACCTAATCCTTCAATTTTACTTTCCACCAATCTACTATAAGAAACTCTCAAATAATGAATCCTCCTTAATCACCAGGATACAGTAGGTTTTCCAATTCAAGTAACATTCAAGTCAATCCCACAGTCCGGTATCCTAAACTTCTAATCTAGGATACACTACAGAGATCTAAAACCTAAGCTCTGATACCACCTGTGATGACCCCACCTCCCCTAAGGTGAACCAAAAGGGGTTGGCGGACCGCCTGCGCAGCTCTCGCCGAGACTCACTACAATCCTCAGTCAAATTGAAGTGCCAACTTTAAATAATTACAGTAAAATTCCAACAATTACGTCCAAGTACATCCCAATAATAACATAACCATACATCTTACAATTTAAACTCCATTACATAGAACCCAAGTATTTCAAAATCATGTTACAATCATGAAATGTTACTTCCGTACTTCAATACAATAAGCCCATTGTCCAAGACACCAGGAATAATATACACAGATGAACTAGAGTTAATCTAACTAGTCTCTTTAGTAAGTCTCTTCAAGTGCTTCCTTTGTCCCGAGTCCCTGTGGGAGGGAAAATAAAACATTTTTGGGGTGAGCTTAAAAGCTCAGTGAGGTTCCGAAAATTAAGCTAATACACATTTAGTCAAAATCTTAACACTTGAGTCAAATAGTACTCTTCCAAAATTTTCACCATTCAACTTAAACCATGAGTAAAGCCTTTCATGTAGAACGATAGCAAATCACATCTGATTTAACTCGAAACAAGAGTAAATCTTTTAGAGAAACTCATTTCACTCATTTAAGCAGTCGAACAATAATTAAACAAACAAATCACTTCAATCACATCAAAAGTACTGAGACGGGATGAGAGGTGCCTACCACCATGATTTGGTGTGACACATACTTCCGTTCAGATTCAACTACACTTAAAATACTGAGATGAGATGAGAGGTACCTCCCACTTACTCGAGTGTGGTGTACTATCTCTCAATACGTATGGTCGACGAGACAACGCTCCAATCGACTTATTCAAGATTCACTATCAAGGCGGGATGAGAGGTACCTACCACTCACTCGAGTGTGGTACATACCGCCGCTTATCACATAGGGTCGAGGAGACAACGTTCCAATCGATTTATTCAAGATTCACTATCAAGGCGGGATGAGAGGTACCTACCACTCACTCGAGTGTGGTACATACTGCCGCTTATCACATAGGGTCGACGAGACAACGCTCCAATCGACTTATTCAAGATTCACTATCAAGGCAGGATGAGAGGTACCTACCACTCACTTGAGTGTGGTACATACTGCCGCTTGTCACATAGGGTCGACGAGACAACGCTCCAATCGACTTGTTCAAAGTTAAGATTCAAGCAGAATGAGAGGTACCTACCACTCCGTAGAGTGTGATACATACTTCTACATAACATATATGGTGGGATGAGAGGCACCTACCACTCACTCGAGTGTGGTACATACTTCTGCTTATCAACACAAATCAAATTTCAAGTCACAGCACATATTCAACAAATAACTCATCTCTAATCACAGTCTCAAAATCACCATCTCATTTAGTATTTGTGAATCAAGACAAGTAACATACATAGAAACTCACAAACTCTTCATAATTTTACTTGTAAAGCATTTCACTGGGAAATAATAGTAAATCAGTTCAATAAAACATTCCTTTGTAAATACTAGCAATTCATTTCTCAAATCATTCATTTGCAAACCATGGCAAGATTTTCATTTAAAAGAGAGTTAGAACACTCACCAACTAATCACAGCTGACAATCCAAGTTAGGATCTGGTTCAAACTCTCCCCCACTTCCTATGATCAAGTAAACAGAAATAATAAGTTTCGCCTCACAAGTAATGAAACTAAACTCAAAGTTTATTCTTTTGTTTTATCAAAATTCTTCAATCAATTTTCACTAGGTCTCAACACACAAAATTCATGAAAATTTGCTAAAACATTTCATACCCTCAAATCTTGTCCCAAGAATACATTTATTTCCAAATTAGCAAAAACTCTACTTTTTCACCATTAAAATTCAAGATTTTCACTTCACTCAAACATATACTCATAAATGAACATAATACATATTTACTTAGGCAAAACCTCTTCAAGAATATCATAAAATTTTAAAATCAAACATCAAAATGCCAAGTATAGGTTCGGCCATCTCACACATTATTCCTCTAAAATTCTCAACAACCAAAACCCTACTTTCTAACCATATCATGACATATTTCACAAATATCATTCAAATCCACAATCAGGTCCTCAAGTCCGCTACCTAGAGGCCACATCAAGTCCGCTACCTAAGTTGGGATTTCAAGAGCCCAACTTCATCATTTCAAATATAATGATTTCTACCAAAGTAAACCATAGATCTATGACATTTAACACTAACAAAGCTATATCTAGTAGTTTTGAAACTTATACCTCCGGATCTATCAAGATCCAACAAGATCAAGGAAGATCTTGTGAGTTCCTCTTATCAAGAATGCTTCCAAGCCTAGCAAACTCCACAAGCTTTCACCTTTGCCCTTATCTACTAGTTTTGTTGGTGTTTTCCCACAAAAATTCCAAGAACAAGATCAAGGCTCACCACAAGCTTTCTTTCTCTCCTTTTTCTTTCTTCCAATTTTTGGACTTCACCCCTCTCTCTCTCACCTTCAATCGGCTGCCAAGAAGGAGGAAATACAAGCCAAAATCCTTCACTCAAGTTTCACAAGTTCATGTTGCTAGATGAAGGATGAAATGAAAGATCAACCCACACGCTTTTTCCTCTCTTTTCTTCCTCCAAAATCGGACCTTCTCTCTCTCTCTCACCTCCCTCTCTCTTGGCTGCAAAGTTGAAGAAAAGGATGGTCTTCACTAGTGCTTGAAGCTTGTTGGAAAAACGGAAGAAAAATGAAGATGACAAAGATGACAACTCTCTCTCTCTCTCTTCCTTGTTGCTCTCGGCCTCCCTCTCTCTCTTCACTCCAAATGTGCAGCTAAAAAAGAGAGCTTCAAGGATGCAAGAAGTCAAGGCTTCAAGAGACAAAAAGGTGCCAAATCCTTAATTTAAGGAAAAGTGCTTTTTGGGCACTTTATGTCGCGTCACGCGTGGCAATCTAACTTACACTGTTTTACTCCATTCCAACACTGTCCAATCTTAATAATATTTCCACAATATCACTACATATGCTCAATTTCAATTTAAAGTCACTAATCACGCTCCGGTACAAAATTAAACACTTAATTCGGCCGAAACCATACACCGGCAAATAATTAGTATAAAATTCTCTAAATTGAAAATTATTCACTTTAAACATATATTCACTCATATTTCAATGAATAAATACAATATAAACAATATTTGGCATTTTTAAAATAAAATCAGGATTTTTCGAGGCCCTCACATCTACCCTTCTCGATTTCTTTCCCTAATATTTGTTCTAGTTTCTCCCCCAATTAAATTTTTCCTCCCTCTTCCTCTATTACAACTTCTACTTACCCATCTTGCTCTATTGTACACTTACCCATCTTGCTCTATTGTACAATTTCATATTTGGGATGGTCTCACTGGCGGGCATTTCAATTAACCACCATCTTAGTAAAGATGGGGCTTTTTGACTCTTTCTTCCAAGTCATTAGGAGGATTTTTTTTTTCAATGTAAATAAATCTTTTAGACTTTTTCTTCCTGTTCATTCAGGTTACCACTTTTGGGTTTAAACATGCTTAGTGTTATTAGTTATCATAATTGCTATTGCATTTGATCTTTACTAGGAAATCTTAGTCACTATAATTTTACTTAAGTTATGTTTATGTTTCTAAGGCACACTATAATTAAAATTTTGACAGTAATAGCTGTTGTAGTCAAATACCTCTATCATGCACTTGTTAAAAGCCTTAAGCTCTAAACACTTAATAGTCTGAAATTGATGCATTCACTCTCAAGCAATGTGAAAGGTTGTTGTACAAGTTTTTAGTGTTTCCTACAAGTCATGTGCATCAGTCTTGTACGCAAACCAATTCACTTTATGTATACCAAGTTGACTCAGACATTCATAAATTAGAAAACGCAAGTACTTAACATGCATCTATTAGTACATAAAGTATAGTGAGCCCACAAACTTAGTTATATTCACGTAACTAATTAGGATCCCTATAATTAGGCTTCCTTTACTTATGCAAAGCATAGCAGCTAGGAGTGTATATGTTTATTCTAGTAGATTGTCATGGTAGTTACGGAGCATATCAGCTTGGCTCCCTTTACTTATATTTTTTCGTTTTATTGGATTTTCATTGCTATTATGCATAGGAGATTTGTCCATGACATGCTTCACTTTGGTGAAAATGTTTTTATTTTATTGGATTTCCATTGCTGTTGTTTGGGCAGTTTAATTTTGCATAGATAGAGCTTTTGCCTTCAAAATAATATCATGGTTGTATTCCTTTCTTTAGGATAAGGTGCAGTAGAAAATATGGATAGGAGCTGGATGTCAATTAAGAAACTAATTTGATGGTAAAGTATCTTTCGCTTTGGCAGTTACATTCTTTAAAAGTTTCATGATATTTGTGGTAAGGGATTTTTCACTAATTTGTAATGTAACTAGCATACTATTCTTTAAAAGTTTTTATATATGAATTTGTGGTGAAATATCATAAAAAAATTAAGTGAAATATCAACTGCAGTTTGTGAATGAAGTTTTGAACTCCGAATCACTGTCACTAGTAGCAATCATTTGAGTAGTCTAAGGAGATGGGTTGTAATTGGGTGTAAGATTATCAGAATCATTTGCTATTTGTCTTAAATGAAACTAGAGCTATAGAGCTTTCTATTTGTGTAAATATTTCACACTGGTTCTTCGTATAACAGATTTGGTAAAGCTCTAAACTTAGCTAAAAATCAGCTCTGGTTAGTTAAACAGTCTCTGATGTGATATTGCCTTGTTTTAGACCTTAAGGGTAGTTTCTATTGCTTCAAAAATCACAGTTATATGAAATGATAGCTGTGTTGTTTGGACCTGATTATTCTTGCAGTCCATGAAATGACCTAATTATTGCATATGTTGTATTGGATTTATTCTTGTGCTGTTTTGGAATGATAGCTACTGAGTCATTATTTTAAGCCTTATTGACCAATATGGTTGGCATCAATGGCCACATCTGGGAACAAATAAGAGGGATCAACTATTTGGGATGCCATAGACAAACTCCAGTGAGATTATAAAGCCATTTAGAAATTGTTTGGTATGTGCTGTTATTGGAGTTTTCTGCATCTAGCTATTTTCTTTGTTATATTAGCTTCTTAATGACCTTCTTAATGGCATAATGTCGTAATGCACCTCTATTTAGGTCATGGAATATGTGGCTGTAGCTCTTAGATATTACTATGTGTCTATAGTGTAATAGCCCCGCCTATCCCAAGGGCGAACCCAAGGGTATCAGCAGACTGTCTGCCCAACTCTCGCCAGGACTCACTACAAATTCCCAAATGTTAATCCAAACATTCATTCGTAAGGTCACCAATAAAAGATATTAAAATTACTAATAAACTCTTACAAAATACAAACCCCAAAATTTCATCAAAAATTACAGTGATAATAACTCCAAAATACCATAAACCATCAAACTCATCCATTAATTTCAGTCTTATACAAAAAAAGGGAAATCCTATAAAAGTACTAACTTCCTCGATTCACGTGCTTCTCCTCGAAACCTGTTAAGGAAAACAAATTGGGATGAGCTAACGCTCAGTGAGGCCAAGAAAGCATGCACAGGCAACTCAAAGCAATTAGATAAATTAATAAAACCATAATAGAGCCAACAGTGAATTTAGCAATAAAGCTTTTAAACAATACAATTTAAAGGATACAGTTGCCGGCTCCACGTTTTTGCAATCTCGGTAGTTACTTTCTCCGCTTCACAAGTATCAATTTCTGTCCATACGTTGACACTCCGTCAACCACTCACTCTCACAGTCCATATTCATCACTTTTCTCCCTCTCCCGTCTACTTACACCCCTTTGACTGGGCCCGAACACCTAAATTTGAAAAGCGTTTGGCAACCCACTATAAGTATGCCAAGTCGGTGGACTCGTTCCAACCGACGTACTTTAAACAGTAAAAACCCATGGTTTTCCCAACCCTTGCCCTAGCCCCTGTTGCCGGACAAGGCGAAGGGATCCCCGATGGGGTTTGGGCGTCCCCACAGTTTAAACAATTTAAGCAATTCAATCAAGTCAAGCAGTTGAACAAGAAACCATTTAAACAGTGAAGCTCATTTTGAGACAATTCAAGAATGTGAGCGCGATAAAGTACACGCTCACCAGTTCACACAAGCATGCTTTTCAAATTATTCACATCACTTAAAGCAATTAAACATGCACTTGAACACTCACCGACAAAGTAGGGGTCGGAGTCCAAGTTTTGGTCAGTCGCAAATTCAGCACTTTGCCCTAAAATAATTAAAAGAGAACAAAAATGAGTTTTCCTAATCGATGGTGAAGTTTAAAGCGAAAAGTCGAAAGTTCGACATTTTTCCTAGTTGAGCTGAAAACTTTGAAAAAACATAACTCAAGTTTTACAAGTCGGAATTCTGCTCATTTGGTACCGTTGGAAACCTATTTAAAAGCTCTAAAACTTTACAGAAGACATCAAATTAAAATTATGGACGAAATTAACCCAGATTTCCGTTGAACATTCTGCTACAGTAAAATGACAGTGCTCGTCAGGCTGGACATCTAGCACACTTTGAAAATTTGCCAAAAATTACAGAAAATTAATTAACCTCTGAAATTCACACACAATATAGTCCTACATAAGAAGTTTCAACATCCACTGACGGAACTCAATTCTGACATCTGAACATGAAATGAAAACAGTGCAAACAGAGGCTACTCGGAATTCTGCAGTTCTGGGATTTCGAAAATACAGGACAGCTTTCAAGTTGCTATTTGAGTGACGAATTCAAGTCCAAAAATTACCAAATTTGGTACACGAAAACTAACATATATAGGCTAGGTTCACACCAAATTTCAGCCATAAATTCAAGCAAATGAATGTCAAACCGAAATGAACTCAAACAGTGCTCAAAGCTGGGGAAGATTTTCCAGATTAAAGAGGCAGTTTTGAAACATCACTTGAGTAACGAAATGGTACTGGAAAAACACCAAATTTTGCAGGCATACACCTCAGTACATGAGCTACATCTGTACCAAAATTTAGCTAAAATTTCACACGGGAAGACTATGATTGATGCGACCAAAACAGGGCAGCAGCAAAAGTGGAAATCTTTTCCAGATTTCAAAGCAGAATTTGATATCCACTTGACCTTCAAACTCTAATTTTCTTGTTCCAATCCATCACACACTTGTAAATTAAAGTCCCAAGAGTTGTTTAAGCAAAAATCAATCTTAAATTTAACATGGAAATTCGAAATTGAGGCTGCAAAAGAGACTGCCCTGTTTGCGTAAAATTTCCAGATTTCATCCAAGTTGTTCAAACTTTAATCCAGCAGAAATCATCCCAATTAGGGCTAGGGTTTTCTTCCATTCTTAAAGCAAGCAAAGCACATATAAACACCATCATATAACAATCATTAGAGCACCATTAATTTACCAAAAATTCAAAAATTCAAGGCACACCTCAAGCAGAAATTTTCGGCCAGCTTCCTTCTTCTTCCTCTCTTGTTTTTCTTCAACTTCCTAACCTATGAAACCATATCTCTCCTAGATAAACAGCAGTCAAGCAAGAATCATTCAAATCCTCAAGGCATCTACCTAAGGTCAAGGTTCTTGAAGAACCCATCAACAACCAACCACTACATCATCTACACTACTCTTACTACTAGGAGATGAAAATGAAGGGGAATTTGGGGGAAGGGGTGCGGCTGAGATGAGGGAGAAGAGAGAGATATTTTGTGTGATTAGTAAGGTGGAAAAGTCAAAGGAAGAAGAAATATAAGACTTTGCTTTATGGAGTTAAAAATCAACTTTAAATTGGTGACCCAAAATGGTCCAATTGGGGTTTAATCCTAATCACTCGCTTCTAATCCCTCAATTAGCTTTTCTTAATCTACAAATGATCATTCTTATTCTCCGAACTTACGTCACTCTCAGTCCGAATATTTGTCTCGAAAAACGTGCCCATTTTCATTTTTCACAATTAAGTGACAGAAAAATCAAATTGATATTTAAAAATAGTTTTTAAAATAAAATGAGGTAATATATGGTGTAAATGCAATTAAAATGATTTAAAACAATTAAACAAATATTCAGAGAAATTAAATAATTAATTAAATGAATAGGTCAAATAGAAATAAAATTTTCGGGTCCTTACATATAGCCCCTAAAAATAGATATTACTATGTTTGGCATATGATTGTTGGAGTTTTCTACCATGGCTGATTGTTAGGCTCTCAGCTGTATTGGCTTCCATATTGTACTCCATTGTATGAGCCTAAGTTTACCTTTTCTTTATTGTTTTACTCACTTTTTTATCCTACTTATTTTGCTAATATATTGCAGATGATGCTATTGAATTAATGTTTTTGGAAGATCACCAATTATGACTGGGCTGATGAATATTACCCTCTGATTTTGACTGGATCACATTGGAGAAGAAGGTGGCTTCTGCTCATGCACTTCTGCTTCACTTTAGGACCTTCTAGTTTTTTGGACTAAAATTCCTTTTGTAAAGCTAGCTTGTTTAGATGCAATATTTGGGACAAATGCAACTTATCAAAACATTTGGATGGTGATGTAACCTTGAATTTGACACTTGCAATGTAGTAACGACTTATGCTTGTTTTGCTTGTTTAATTGTCCAGATTTTGTATTTTTATTTATTTTATGTGAGTGATTCCAGTTGCAAAACTGTCTATTTATTAGAACAATGGTTGACAAAATCATAGATATCTATGGTAAAATCAAGTTTTCACAAAACAAGTAACAAGAGAAAATCATCAGTGACAACAAAATTTCATCACTAAATAACAACTTATTAGTGACGAAAAATGTTGTCAGTGATCCAATATATAATCTAACAACCATCGACTACTTTCAGTGACGACCTCAACTTAGGTATCTCTGACAACATGTCAAAGTCATCAATAAAACCGCATCCCAGTTGTGGTCACTAAAAAATAGTGTATCACTAACGACTTTTTGTCTCCTTACTGTTGACTTTTACTGACGGACATATAGTGACGACTCTGTGACGACTCAAAACTCGTCAATAAAGGTCATTTCTGACAACTTTTTGCTCTTTTGTGACGACATAATGTTGTCACTAAAGACCAATTTTCTTGTAACTTGGATTAAAACAAAAAGGAGTATTGATTAAAAATAAACACAGGTTGTAATAACTGTTAATGTGTTATAAAGTATCCATTATCGTCAACTTTATTGAGACTTTTGATGATGATATTATTGCTCATGCATTGCTCATATGATATTAAAAAAGTAATAGTTTAAGAAAATTATAATGTTAATACAATAATTAGTGTATTTGAACAAATGAATGATCATAAATATAGCCTCGCATCCCTCATATTATTAGGAAATATAATGACTAGAGAGTCTAATGTTTATATTTGTTTTATAATGTATTTTTTACAGCTAAAATCATCTTATTATTAGATATCATCTATTGAACTTTCATTTTAAATTTATTATGCTTTGCTTGCTATAATATTTTTTTATTATATGTTTGACTGTTCGCTTCCCAAACTCTAAAAGTCTGGGCCGTCACTATTTATACATGGGGTGGGAGAGGTTCTTGGGAGATGAAATAATTTATACAAGGTTTAGTCTTGAGATCAAGTTGTATTCTTATATAGATTTATTCTGTCATAATAAAGAGCAGTTTTCTTTCAGTGGATGTGGATTCAATGAAGGAAAAATAACAATATAATAAAAGGTGTGGGGGAAAGGGGGGGATGGGTTCAATGGTATGAAGGAATGGAGTGTAAGTGAAATAAAATATTTAGTGTTAATAGACTGCACACGTGGAGGTGAGGCATGCAGGGTCCTCCCTCTTACAAAATCAACTCCGTGGTGAGGATCACCTAATATGCCTTGGTAACAGGTGTTGAGCCTGTACAAAAATAAATAAAACCTAATTGCCACTCATTAGAGCATGAATATTTTTTTTAATCTCATTATTAGTTTAATTATGAGATTGTGTTAGTTTAAATACATTAGCTTGTTATTGTAATTTAAATACATTAGTTTGTTATATGATAGCGTTACAATGCCTATATACGTTTTACCATTTACGTCACTATCTATTGCATCAAATTGTGTATAGTCCTAGATTATTAACTGTTCACATTATAATTACACCATAGGACACGATCTGTTGTATTGACGTTGGATAAACTATTTTAAAACATTAGACAAGAGATGTCGGCCAACATTGCACTGGTGTTTCAATTTTATTGGGGAGGAAAAATAGTTGACGCTGGTGAATCTTTTGCCTATGATCCTCCGAGTGTAAGAAGGCCATCTTAGTGAAGGACCGAATAGGTTACCAAGAATTGGTTGACAGAGTGTACACCTACATGGGGTTAGATCAAGAAGAATACAAGTTGCATTTGTGGTTTAAAAATTTTGTAAGTGTAGGGGCTTTTGTCGGGTTGCAATTAGAGTGCGAGAATGACATTGACGTGATGTCCCACATGAAATCAATGTCACCTAAATCGGTGTGTGAGATTTACATAAAGGTTGAACGACACCACGCATATGACCATGTTGGTGGTTCAAGCCGTGGACTTGAAGCTGACTATTCAAATGTGTTAGTTCAATCTGACTATGACGGAATGATGGAGGAGCAATCCATCCATGTCCAATCTAGCATCTCTAGGAAGAAACTACGTCCTAGAAATTCATGTAGTGGTGGGCATAGTGTTGTGAATGCAACTGAGGAAATAGAGATGCCCACAACAACTCCTCCAATCATAATTCCAACCGGTAGCATTGGCATAGATACTGATCCCTTTTTCGAGAATGAACCCTCCCCTGAACCGGAAGATGATGATTTTGGACAATACAATCAACAAATTGACAAGAATGAAACAACAGGAGCATTACAGGAATTCGACGAGGCTGGTCCAAGTGGACTGGCATCAATTATTTTTGAACCGCACCTGCATTATAGTGAAGGTGTCAACACAACAATAAATTTTGACCCCACACATAGACGAGTTGTTGAAAAGTTGAATGTGTGAGATGATCAAGAATGTGAGTTGCGTTTAGGCATGATTTTTGAAACAAAGAAACACGTTCAATGTGCCATTAAGCTGTGGTCGATCAGACACAATAGGGAGTATATAGTGAAGGAAAGCAAACCGATGACCTGGTATGTTCGATGCAAGGCGAAGGCTGGTGAGACACATTGCAATTGGCAGCTGAGGGCAACTTTACGATGTACTCAAAACATGTGGAGGATTGTTACTTTTGTAAAGGAGCACCGTTGCGTACGTGTGTCTAACAGCAATGATCATCGTTAGCTGAGTTCTGACATCATTGCTGATTACATCATAAATCATATTGATAATGGTCCACTATTTCTGATAAAAGAAATTCAGGTGGCAATTAAGTGCCAGTTCCACACTGACGTGTCGTATAAAAAGGCATGGTACGCCCGATGACATGCCATTGACATTGTATATAATGACAGGCCTACTTCTATAGCTCAGCTCCCAACTTATATGCAGAAATTAGTTATGGCAAATCTTAGAACGGCTGTAGTTTGGGAGCACCATCCACACAGCACAGCCTTAGAAATTATTTTTTACTATGTATTTTGGGCATTTGGACCTATGATTGAGGCATTTCGACATCTTAAACCTGTCGTCTGCGTGGATGCGACATTCATGAAGGGTCTGTCAAGGCAAAACTGCTATGTGCCATTGGTTTCGCCACGTGCAACCGCCAATTTCTATTAGCCTTTGCGTTGGTTGATGAGTAGACTAATAGGAGTTGGTCGTGGTTCATGCATCAATTCTGCCAAAATGTGTGCAAGGATGTCAAAAATGTTTGTATTATCTCTAGTTGACACAAAGGAATAATGCATGCAATGAGTACCTAGCCTGAGTAGAAGGCACCTTTTGGAGTGCACCACTATTGTTTGGTCCATGTGCAAGCAAATTTCACACAGAAATTCAAGAATCAAAAGTACGTCATCTACTAGTTCTAAGGCATTTCCATACAATAGCTTGCTAATCAAACGAAGCTATATTTTTAATTTATTATTTTCCTCATGTATTTCTATTAGGCTTAAGAATCTCATATGGGCTGCCGGCTCTCAGAACCAACCACGTAAGTACGAGGCTTTCAATGGAGCAAATATGGATGCTGAACGAGGAGGTGTACAATTGGTTGAATGGTGGATCTGTTAAACCCAAGAAGTGGGCTCTATGTAAGGATGGCGGATATCGGTGGGGCCACCTATCGACCAACATGGCTGAGTGTTTTAACTGACAGGTGTCGAGCCTGCGCAATAATAAATACCTACTCTAGAAAATATGAATTTTATGTATAGTGGTGAGTAGGATCGTCTCCACAGGGGTTGGGGAAAATTCGTTTCTTCTCAAGCACGGGAAATAGGGGGATTTTTGAGACAATAAAGAAATAATCAAAGATTAAATAACAAAGCCAAAAACCAAAATAAAAGAGAATTAAATATATGAGAGATGAGTTCTAGCCAAAGATCCAACTTCTCAGACACGATCCATATACCTGATCATCGATGCAAGGTTAATTCATTTAATTCATTAGTAGGTAGGTTATAGCCGCCGGATAAGTTCTCTAACAACCAACTCTTCCTTAGATTTTAGATAGTTAAGGTACGCCCGTTACCTACCTCTAATTAAGAAATAACCCCAGGTACGCTCGTAGGATTTAATTTCTCAATTGCACTAAGAACCAGAAAAGCCCAAACCCTAACCAACAAACACACTGCCAGGGTTCATTTAGATTAGATTGCACGCTCCCCTAACGTGTATTAACGTTAGTTGCTACTAATATTAATCTACTAAACAATTACAGATTTAGCAAATTAATTGGCAATAAACTATTAAGTCAATTCGAATGTCGAGCTCTTAACATCTGATTAACAAAATAATCATAATAGCATAAAACGAAGAACACACAAATACCAAAGAATTAGATGAACAAACGATGAATCAGTTAGATCTCACAGATATTTTAGACTGCGTCGTCAAATTGATCTTTGACTAGACGAGGAAATTAGCCACGCATTACGGAGTTAATTCCACAAGAGATTTCAATAGAAAGTATCAAAGCCATCCGTTCGTCTTGTTCAAAGTAAAGATAGCGAAAGAAAGAAAAGAAACCAAAGCTTCCACCGTCTGGTCCGTAGCTCCTCCTACAAGCGAATGTACGTGACTCGTCTAAGTATTATCACCTTCTCCTCATAAGTTACTTCGCAGGGAGTCAAGTTACCAAATAAAAAGAAAACCTAACCTACATCAACTAGGAGACTTCCCTTAATTCCCATCTGCAATGGAAAAGGAAAACTCCAAATACTAATCAAATAGGAAAACTCTAAAAAGAGTCAAACCCATAGTTTCCTAATACAAATATCAAAGTAGTTTTCTAATAAAAATCAACTACCAAATAGGAAAACAAAATAATTAAGTCTAGCACATCTTCAGATTTGAAATCCTAAAGCCTTTGGTATCTGCCCACACCACATGCTCTTGAAATCCCAACAACCTGGACTCAGACATCTGACTTAGGCGTGCCGAAGCCCAACCATCAGGAAGTTTTCCAAAAAATAGATTTCCAGCATCTTTACACCAATTTCTGCAATTAAACACCAAATACACAAACTCAACAGAATCCACCAAATAGTGCATTTTTTAGTCTAAACAATTAGGAAATATTAACACAATAAACAACTAAAATGCACCCTATCATTAACAATCTGTTGCGTAATGCCCAGTTGTTACCAATCAATCAAGGCATGCGTACAGTACACTTTCAATCAAACCGTAGATCTGATCGTCAGGAAACGAAAATTGGTGTTCAGTGTTACCATGCTGTTGCCCACAAAAATTTGGAAACTTTTTGTGGCAAATGAGTTGAAAGTGATGTTAAGTCCTTAATTATGCATATTATTTATGGATATTTTCCCCTAATTATGGCCTAAATATTGTGTTAATTGCTTGATTCTACTTATATTTGATTTTCAACCATGATTTAGGTCATTGGAATTAAATTGGGAATTAAAAGCTGCAATTGAAGGAAAATTCCAGAAGACAATCCCAGATAAGGCGCGGCCACGCTGTGTGTTGATTTGAAGGTTGCCTTTTTGAAGAAGTGAATCAATTTTCCATGGAAGACAATTGCTGAATATTTGGAAACAAGGATTTCATATATTTTTGGGAATTGGTCAAAGACTCCTTTTAATTAGGAATATTTGTAATTGATTTCCTTATTTATTTTGTTATGGTTATTTAGCAAGTTAGATTCCAATTAGGATTCAAATTCTTTGGAGTCCTAATTTGGAAGAGAGATTATTCTTTATTTTTCACTAGCTTTAGGGATAAAAGGGGGTGCTCTCCTCGTAGGTTTTCATCCTTAGTTATTATGAGTGACGCGAGACTTTCTTTGTAGGTTAATTCTTCTTAGCTTTGTGATTAGTCTAGCGGGACGGCTTGATTGATCACGTGGAACGGACTTTGCTTGGACGAATTGCTTGGCTACCAACTTGTGCCTTGTGTTGGTCTTTGAAGCTTCAAGTCGTTATTTTATTATTGAAAACTCGACAAACATCTTTTGGTTGTAATTCTCAATGAAGAGTGGCTAATTTCTTCGTCTAGTTGAAGGCTAATCGAGCTTTGGTTCATCAACTCTGTGAGACTTGTTTGGATTATTTTTATTTCATGAATTTACAAGTATTTGAATATTTTCTGATGTTCACGTTTATGATTATTTCTTACAATTAAATACCTGATCAATATTTCTTTGTGGCGATAATCTACTGTCATCTAGAACGCCAAATACGTAATCGTTTGGAAGGTTTTAGTATTTGTGACAATTGACGTAATTCACTAGTACAAGAAACTTTTGGGTTATTGTCATGGGAATATTCAATCTGGCTTAAATGAACCGAGCTTATGTGTTTGTTGGTTAGAATTGGTGGCTAATCTAATTGTTAATGCTGTCGGTGGGCTAAATCCTAAGAGCTTGTTTAGGGTTGTCTACTGGCAAGAGAAGTAGTTACAGACCTTGTCGTGGCTATCGACACAGTAAGGATTGGCAGGTTGTCAGAGCTTGTTGACAACCATAACCAATTTATTTGTAAGTAATTGAATACAATTAAGTGTCAGTGATCAAGTTGATGAAACCAAGGTGAGATTAGGCCTTTGACTAGATCTTGTTATTGATTAATTTATTTTCGTATTTGATTCCTGTGATACTGTTCATTTTAATTGGAATTTTGTGGTGTCGTTTATTTTTATTTATTTTTATTGGGTTTTATTAATTAGGAATTATTCAAACTCCCTTCCCCCATTTATTTTATTTCATAGAAAATAATTCTTCCAGTTCCCTGAGGAGACGACCCTACTTGCCACTTACTCAAATTAATTAAATTCTCTGGTTAATTTCTGGTATATCGGATTAAGTAAACTCCTTGGAATCAGGGTGAAGCTAGTAACCCATTGCACATCCGGAGTCCCTGCTCCAGTACTAGATTTAACTCAGGAATTCTTCTGTAGGCAGTTAGGTTCTATTTATTTATTTTTGTACAGGCTCGACACCTGTCAAGTGAGGACAAATTCGGTCCAAGTGTACGATCAGAGGAATGGCATTTACTGCATCACTACGGGACACCGACCAAATCACAAAGGTTCAAGTGCACAAATCGTCCACTTCAGTAATGGCACCTGCACATGTTGCAAATGGACTGAGCTTCATTTCCCGTGTTCGCACGTAATTGCTGCATGTTACAAGTTTGGCACCGTTGCACGAAATCTAGAATTATGTGCACACGCTTGCAGCTTACAAAGCATCTCTTGGTGAGCAATTCTTACCACTAAGGGACACTCACTATTGGGAACCATCTGATCTGTGTCTCAATTATGATATTAGAAGGATCAAACAGAAGACACCCGAATCCATGAGAGTTGCACACATACATAATGAGATAGATTGTCGATGCCCCGATACATCTAGCCGGTGCAGTCACTATTCACAAACAAATCACAATGCCTCTAATTGTCCATACTCTGGTCATTTTCATGTGTAGAAAATGAACAGACTTCATCTTCTTCTTTCATTGATGTTGTCAGTTTTTTGTTTACTTGTATTAGATACCTCATGTACCAATACTATTTATATCCATGTATTTTTGTGTCATCTATTTTAGCTTTGCTTCCTATCCGTGTCCAAAAATTGCCAGTACCAAAAATTTAAATAAATTATTTTTTAAGTGATGCAAAATGAATTTATATTCATTTTTTGATCTATTTTTATATGTATCAGGTACCACAGAAAATGGAGGGTATGGCTTCATCTAACCCTAGGCCGACACAGGGCTAGTATGATCCCAGTCTACTATACTAACAGGATAAGCATCAGTCCAAAGTAGTCTTTTTAGGTGTTCAGAAAGAGCTTCGATTCAAACGAGCTGATGAATTCTTTCAAGACCTAGTAGATTATCAGTTGCATCCTCGTATCAGAGATTACATCATACGAGCTGGATTTTGGGAAGTAACATGGGCTGACCACTTTGAGATCGACCATGGACTACTTACTGCACTTATCAAGAGGTGGAGGCAGAAGACTCACACATTCCATCTCCCCATGGGAGAGGCTACTGTTACATTGTAGGATGTGGAGGTTTTATGGGACTTACGAGTTGACAAATTACCTATCACCCTAGTTGATAGAGCATTGGACATAGCGCAGAAGTAGGAATTGATTGAGGAGTTCTTGGGGTTTAGAGCAGATGTGATCCGCCATATTAAGGATAAGCGGCTTAAATTAAGACCGCTATTAGATTTTCTGTATGCGCCACTTCCCGCGAATGTGCCTGAGAAGCTAGTCTGACAGCATGTTCACAGTTACATACTTATATTTCTTCGGGGACATTTATTCACCGATAAATGCGGCAACGTTGTTAGTTGCCATTGGTTTGACTATGTTTGGGACATTGAGGGTCTGAGTCGCTATAGTTGGGGGAGTGCTACATTAGCATGTTTGTACAGATCTCTATGCAGGGCATCTAGAATCTCATAGAGTTGTACGGTTGGGCCGTACATGTTACTACAGGTAATTAGTCAATTTTTGTCAGTTGTCGAATGAACTGTTTGTTAATTTCCACAGTGCTTCATTTTTAAATTAATCGGTATCTATTTCAATATTTTAAAAGAGTTGTGGGCCTGGAAGAGGATTCCTTGCCTTCGGCCAATCATTATTGACCCAGCACCACAAGATTTTGACTTCCTTAAAGGAGGTAGGTGCGCCACGAAGCGTACCACAAAATAACTCCTACTCATGTGGTTACAGTTTTCAGAGACCAACTTGCTATGCTCGCCCCCCATGAGGTGTTACATGTGTTATTGTAATTTTTTAATATGTATTTCTACAAATACAAATAATTATAATGTAATGCATACCTCAAATATGACAGTTTATGTGGGAGTTGTACTCATAGGATCTCCTGGCAGCTCTTCCCCTTTACTGCACAGCTAGTAGACGCATCTGGCTGGCGCAGGTGCCTTTGATATTTTGGGATATCGTCGAATTCCATTTGCTGCAATGAGTTATGCATCAGTTTGGATTGCACCAGCCTATTCCAGATGATGTTGACACGGATACGGATAAAAAGTTGCACAGGTTAGGGCGAGCAGGCCGCCCAGGATGGAACTGGGTGCAAGAGCATCTGATATGGATCCAATTTTGGGAGGCACATGACAGATTCTTAGTTCGTGGTAGTGCATTCAATCCAGATGCATTCGGCCATGAGTACATGGTTTGGTACATGAGTCAGACGATCTGGTATATCGTGGCTCCGATACCGAGGGACGCACGCACTGATGGCCACCGAGGTGATGTGGCCCAGTTCGATTATTTGGTTCGTTATTAATGCAATTCGTTATATTAAGTCACATCATTCAGTTTATACCGCTAACCCGATCAATTTATTAACTTATTTGAAACTGTATATGGACAGATTGATGCGATGGCTCATATAGGGTGGGTCTGTAATCAATGCATCGATCCATCCGCTCCTACTCGCTGTGAGCATCCCAAACTCACGTCCATAAGAGATCAAGCTTTTAGAGCTTTTTCGTATGTTAATCAGGAGCAGCATATGATGTACGACACATTTGATGATCTGAAAGTCGAGCCATCTGCCCATCGGGATATCCACATCCATGAATCTGTCGATCCTATTGAGAGTTTACCCAGGGAAGTGCATGGACGTGGTCAGGGTGATAGGCGCCGAAGGCAGGTATGGAGCCGAGAACTGAGACTCTTCATGCAGACGACGCCCCTGTCCGTACGCCTACTCGCCTTACTATAGATTCTCTCACACCTCCATACATTCCACTGCCACGGACCGATTCTCTTATAACACCCACTTCCATGCCTTCAATGTACCAAGTGAAGGGTGAGGCGTCTTCATCGAGTGGAGCACATACAATATTTCACCCCGATGACCAGTTTGGTGCAAATTATGGTGATATGTTCACACTTTTTGGATCATCGATGGCAAACTTCTCTACTCCTGATTCGACTCTGTCAGCTATGTGTGCTGATTTCTCTTATCATAGGTGTGGAAAAACGCCTATGATGGACCCTATTGTTAAAACTGAAGAGCAGGTGATATTGGACAGACACATGCAACCAAAGAGATCCGTCCGTCCACAAACTCAGAATCAACAGGTCTGGCGGGTCCATTGGAGGTACGACTGCTGTTCCACTCCTCATGATAAAGGCAAGATGCATGCCTATTGATGAACTTCATGACTCTTAGGCATTTTTTTCATTTGAAATATAAATAATTCCTTTTTATTGTATGTATACACCTGTTTGGATTTTAATTTATTGTTCCTATTCTCATATTTAGATTAGTTTCTAATCGATTCATTTTCGATTTCGTTAAATACTGTAAGTCTTAACCTTGATAATTTTTTAAAAAATTATCTAATTTAACAAGTAATGAAAGTTGTTAGCTGTAAGTAAATTACATCAACAATATATATAAAAAAAACTTCTATAAATCAATATGCAACCTAACCCTTACCAATCGTAGTGTCGCAGTTGAAATACATCATAACCGTACACAAAATTGTAAGTGATTAAATTACCCTAAAGCCTAAACCCTATTGCTTAAACCTTACACCCCAAACCCAAAAACCCTAAAACCTAAAAAAAACCCTAACCCTAAAACACAAAACCCTAAAGTGCGTTAGTGTATTTCAACATAATTTTAAAAAAAATTACACTCAACACAATACATTTACATTTTTCCAAACATAATTACTTGTTTCTGTATAAATTTTTGAAATTAAATTTGTTTTCACCTTGTTATTTCTCTACACTTCCTTTACATATTTAATTAAATCATATAATTCTTAATTTCTACAAATTTTCTATTTCATAAAATTGAAAGTAATTAATTATTATTCACATACTAATGAGATTTTTAAATTTGCCAAAACTAATCTAAACTCAAAATGCTAAACCCAAAACCCTAACCCTAAAAACCTTAAACCCTAACTCCAAACCCAAAACCCTAAAACCAAATAAATGTCGTTACTATTCAGCGTAACAAAAAAAAAATTACAGATATTGACCGAGATGCTGCCCAGATTCCCTGCCACCATCCCAAATTCCTTGGCAGGTGGCAAGGAATGTTATTTAACAGAAACCGCATCCTTAGGATGTGGTTTCTTTGAATTTTACTTCATCAAGAAATGGCATCCTAATGATGCGGTTTCTTTGTTTCCATTGAAACTGCATTGTTAGGATGCTGTTTCTATAGAAATTTTTTAAAAAAAATCCTTTCAAATTGCAGCTGAAAAAAATTGAAAAACCAAATAATTTTGTTCACAAACCACATTCCCGTGTTTCGGTGACGCTATTCATAGAAATATTTCCGAATTAACCCTAGATTTGGAGCAATTTCCATATCCAGCATTATTCTAAGAAATTAGCCATGAACCACCTTCAACGTATGGGACAAAATTCAAATCCAACGGTTAGTAAAATATAAAGCAGAATGGATTTATCCAAAAACAGAAGCTGAAAATAACTGATTTAAGATTAATTTGAGCATGCATTCTGAAGCCACTTTATGCTAAAGTTGGGACTTGAGAGTAAATTGATGATTTACATTTTACACACTCACACACACACAAAATATATGATGTTTGAGTTGTCCAACAACAGTTCCTATCTATGAATTATACCACGTCGGTAGTCCAAAAACCATGTCATCTAGGTTATATATAATTGAAATGCTCTCAAATTGCTCTGTCAAGATATTAAATAGTTCATGATGGTTTATTATGAAATTTACGGATTACCTCTTCTTTATACCGCTTCTCCACAAGGAGACATTAAGACCAATTTAGACAACATACACAAGCTATTCATATACAATTTAATATGGAAAATTGTGGTACAAATTCAAGTATATAATCTATAAACAGTTGTTGGATCAGATATACCTATATATATTTGCTTTTTCACAAGTATCATATAATGAACTTTAATGCGTTCAAGTAAGAATCCTTTAAGCGGAGTGGAATAACTTATTCTAGAATTTCATTCAAGAATCACATGTTAAGGTAAAGGAATTTGTAATTCAACTTTGGAAAGTAGGAAAGAACTCATTCAGCGGTAACCTGATAAGCAGCAGTTGCAGCTTCAAAGAGGAATTCAGGGGGAAAATCCGAACGATGGATTTCCAATTCCTTAATGCAAAACCTTTGTAGGAAGACAGATAGATATGCAAGTGGAAAATAGACAGATTGCCGGATGAGGACTCAGTTGTAAACTCTGGTATAAATAGCCGGATGACGGGATGAGGACGGTGTACTACTTTATTAACAAAGCATGTGCTGTTAATACCCCTTACACTATCCCCTGTTCCAATTTTAATAGTATATATATGAAATATAAAATACGCAATATAGTCTAATTATATACATACAGTAAGAAATTGATAACATGATATTTCCTTATGGTAAAATAATATAATCTTTCTTATTGGTTATTTGATGACAATGTTGTTATATGTTAGTTTACTTTTTTATGGCATGTAATGTATTAAAAACTAGCAATAATTGATTTAAATTTTATGTAACGGATTCACAAGATCAAAATGATTGGTAAACTTTATCTTATATTAAATTTTTTGTTAAAATTCAAAAGAATGATTAATTAATTTTTTATTAATATTATACATATATAAAAATAAAGTTAAATAAAAAATAAAATAATAGTGGGACAAAATAGGAGCAACCGCAGAGGTAATAATAGCACATGCCCAAGAACGGGGCAGAGATGCTGTAGCGAGTGAAAAGGGTTCTGCGGTCCCACTCCCATACTGTTGCCATCCCTAATTGGCCTTAAACTCATAGGAATCTGAAGAGTTAAAAGGAAAAAAAATAATATTCTTTTATTAAGTGCAATGGTAAGGCTCATCTTTAGTTAGAGACACAAACCATAATATTCTTGACTTGGACGTGAGGCCAATTGCCCAGATACAGTGAAATAAATGCCAGTTTCGTGATTTACAGAGTGATTTCTTCTCATTCTGTAATATCCCACGAACTGGACTTATCTACATGCAACAACAGAGCCAGGAAACTTGGCAATTGGCAGTGCTTTGCTTGTCTTCGTCTAGGGGTATCACATAAAAAGCGACAAAAAATCCCACAAAATTGCAACCCCCTACTGACATGAGCACTTTAAGGAGCGAAACATATGCCTAAATCCGCAAAAGGAATTGTATTTCCATCCCAAACAAAGTTGGAGCCCAGAATGATAGCCAGGTTCTTCACCTGGGTAGCCACCTACTAGGCCTCAGTCAGTCTCGTGGACATGAGAGTGCATTTCCAGCGGGCCCAGTTCTTCGACTGTAAAAGTGAGCTCAACGGTGGGAAATCCACATTCCAACACATTTTTTCGACCCACAGCCAAGCCCAAGTGTCGGGCCGAAGGAGGAAAGTGGATAACCTGTTTCTTAGATGATGATGATTGGGGGAAAAAAAATGCTCCTTAGATGTTGTGGAATATTTCAGTGGGCCAGTTGGAAGCAAAATTTTATGTCACGTTCCCTGGCAGCATACATTTAAGGGAAATTTTCATAAACATTCCTTGAGGTTAGGCTTAATATCACCTGGCACCTCTCTAGTTTCAAAAAATCTCTTATCTCCCATTGATTGACATGAAATATAACAATTGGGTCCATTTGGTTGGCAGGATTTGCAAAAGAAAATTTTCAAATATTATTCAACATGTATCATAACACAATTTTTAATCACCTTTTTATCTTACATATATCACATTGCATCATAAAATATGCTACATTATTATTCCCATTAATTTTTTTCAGATAATCTCCTATCTGAACACACGAATGTTAACCTTTCAAGTTAAATCAACATCAAAACAATGCATAGTAGAGGAGAGATACTGTTTTGGTTCCATTTATAGCCTTATGTTGCCCTTTATGTGAGTTTTAGAGCAATAAGTAAAATCAATTTCAGTCCGTAGAGTTGAGTTAGCATTAAACAATGCATAGTAGAGGAGAGATAATATTTTTTCCTTTATGTGAGCATTAGAGCCATAATGACAATCAAAATAAAACCAAAGGCAAAGGTTAAAAAACAAGAAAGGATGTAAGTCCAATTAAAAAGCAAAATTGCACCGGTTCAGTAATTCTATGGTCATTGTTGCAACGGCTTGTACTTAATTCTAAACAGCCAGCAAGACCGCAAAAAAAAATAAAAATCAAAAATTCAGTAGCCAAAAAAAACAAGTTTAGCGGAAATCAAGAAAGGATATCTAGCAAAAGATAACAAATTCTAATATTGAAAGACACTCTTATAATTCATCAACATTATTCATTATAAATAATACACTATTATGGATGTAATAGGATGGTCAGAGTTTGGATTTCGAAGAGCGTAAGCAACACAGATAAGCTTTAATTCAGCTATTGAAAATGTAATGTTTTTTAAGGGGTTTAGTCATTTTCATATTATTTCCTTCCTAAAATTCAATTTCTTTGGCATGTTTATGGTTAATCAGTTAGAGCTTTTGAATAGGGCTAATATTGTCAATTCACAACCTTTGACGGGGACATGTTGTCCTATTAAACTAATAGAGGAAATAAGAGAGATTTTTGAAAACTAGAAGTGTCGGTTCTAGATGATATTACCAAACCTCAAAGGAGGTTTCTAAGAGAGATTATTCCTACATTTTATTATAATATCCAATAAAGGATTTGATGTCACACAGACATGCGTATGTATATGTATATGTGTGTGCACGCTTTATATAAGTATGTATGTATGTGAGAGAGAGAGAGAAAGAGAGAGAGAGAGAGTGTGTGTGTGTGTGTGTGCATGAGTGTGGGCTTTTAGAGTTTAGATTTTATTTAAATTCATGTTTTTCAGTTTAGCTTTCAATTTCACTTTATTATCATAGTTTTAAGGCTTCCAATTAGTCTTTACGATTGACTAAGAGTCTCAAACCATGTTGAGATTTGGCTCATTTAGACCTCCACCATTAGACATGTAACCAATTTTTTTTGTTAAATTTCTAGCATCTATTTATTCTAAAATTTCCTTTTCCATCATTTCAATTTATTTATTTAAATTCATTATTTTTATTGTCAATTCAACCATTTTTCTGTCTTTTTAATTGCTTATATTTATTTTTCGCACTTTGCCACCACCAGTCATAATTGTAAGTCCTTTCAGTTGTCTGGGACATCACCACGCTTTTGATTCCTTATTCTACTTTTATTTGTTGTGTTGATCTGAGCGTTAACAATTGTATAGTAGTATCCATCTCCCTAGGTTTCAACAAAAGAAGGGGTACCCTTTTTACAACTCCTGTTTTTCCACTATTCAAAAAAAAAAAATTTTCACAACTCCTAAAAAAATAGGGAAACTCCTGAACTTTCTTTATTCTTTTAGTGCCCAATTTGTTCATGATATGATGCATGATGGCACTGCAAATTCCATGACACGTCTTGTTTGCTTGCTTGTATAGATAGGTGGGATAAGTTATCTATTTTAAAGTTTTAAACCCAAAAATTGTGCGATAAAAACATGCCAGCGGAGAGAGGGTATTATTTATCCTACGAGGACAACTTGATAAGTTAAGAAAATTAGTGGGTGAGGCACACTCTATAGAGGTGCACATTTCAGAGAAAAAATAAATAATGAGAGAAAAATTGTATTGATAACGGAGATAGAAAATAAATGCTATCCTCCAGTTAAGCAAGCAAGGGTGATGCATTGAAGTAACGTTGATTAGTGAGTTAGTTAATAGTGGAGATGATCCTAAGCTCAAAAGTAAATAAAACATATTTACTTTCACACAAATTATTCTTTCCCTTTTTTTCACTTGAATTATAGATTTATATATTTTTTTCTTTTTCAAAACGTAATTATGAGTTATTGCTTTGCTATGATAGGAAAATGTGTGGTGTACTACTATGATAGGTGACTACTTTATTATCTGGGCAACAGTCTGTATAGATGAAGTCAATTGATTTTCGTTATTTCTTTTTTCTTTCTTTTTTTTTGGGATAAAATAATATAGTTGACCTTTTGATTACGCAATATAAAGGCGACCCTAGTAGCTTTTTGATCTGTTTCTTTATCAATTGCGCTTTATCAATTGCGCTGTTTGTGGACTTTTAGGTGTTGTATATTCTTATTTTTTGACGTATAACTTATATCCATGATAAATAACTTCGTTGAACTTGTTCTGTGAAATAACACAGGCCATCAACTTTTCAACTTTTGGAATTGGTTTAAACTAGTTATTAATTATTATCAAACTCGTCTTGCTTTTGCTCAAGCCTAATAAAATCTTTTGCTTAACAATAGTAAAAGAAAAAAAAAGTCATGGTTGGTTACTCATGTTTGAAGTCATCTTAAGGTCCATTTGGTTTATGAGATGACATAGGATTGAATTACTAATCATGTGTCATCCCATATTTGCTTGCATTTTATATATAGGATGATGCATCCTACTTAACCAAATTAATCCTCCATATGGGGGATAAAATAATCCCATGAAGAAGGTGGTATGAGTTATTCTAGGATAAGATAAAAGGCGGGATGATGAAAATTGGGATTTATTTACCCCTATTAATAGAATAATGCTTTATTCTAACAATTATAAAAATCTACTTTTCTCTATAATATTATCTAAGTTGTGGAGTAATTTGCCCTAATTAATCACATAATAAAATTTTGGACAAATTTGCCCTACTAATAAAAAAAATAAATTTTGGACTAATTTGCCCATATTAATGATGTACCATAATTTTGGACTAATTTGTCCATGCAATTAACAAACTTGACTTTTTACTTATTTGTCCATGCTATTAACAAAACTTAACTTTTTACTTATTTGTCCATATTAATTAAAATAACTAAATTTTGGACTAATTTGCCACCACTAATAAGAAAAATTATGTTTTGAAATAATTTGTCCATTTTATTGAAATGAATAATTTTGGACTAGTTTACGCTTATTATTAATAAATTAATTTTTTGGCTAATTTGGCCCCACTAAAATTCTAGACTGCTTTACTCCTACTAAAAACAATAGTAAATTTTATATTATTTGGCCCTATTAATGAATAATATATTCATATCTTCTTCGTCAAATTTAATTCATAAAAAGTTAGACATATAAATTGAGATTTATGAGCCCATTTAATAGGATTGAACTCAAGCTAGAACAAAAGGTTTATGTTGGTTCCGGTTCAAACCATACAAAGCTTACACACACACACAAACACATATAGGGTTAATAACACTTCCCCTCCCCCCCCGGTGGGAACTATAGGGGCAGTGCCCTCTTGAACAAATAAAATATACACTTTGCCCGCTACGCTATTAAATATTAGGCTCTTAAAACATGTGAAAATGTTGCTTCCAACTTTGCCCTTAGTATTATTCACATTTTGCCCTTTCCAGCCAAAAAAATGTACAATTTACTTTAATAATTAGTAACTCTATATATTATACTATTGAATTGATAATAATGTTATAATATAATTATAGCTTAAAATTAACATGCTTTACGTCAAAATATAATTGATAAAAATATTACACACATACACATGCACACACACATATATCTTTAGAATAAACTTTTTACATAATTAATTTTTATTGTCAATATTTCCTTATAATGTGTTTTTGTAAGTTTCCTTTCAAGATAGAATTAGAAAGTTCTATAGTAAAAAAAGTACCACAAATAATCTCGTGTACCGAAATATGTAAAATTAACTTTTAAATTTTTAACCTCAAAAAATAAAAAGTGAGTTATGTCAAAGTTTAATAAATTTGATATCAACAAAATAGGTATACCCTTTCTTAGTCTTGGAGCAAATATTGTAATTTAAAAACATATTTATATTTTTTATTTTAATTAAGTAAAAGAACATAATTGTTATCTTTTATGTTTAAACATATATTGAACATTATTTTTTGATGCTTAATTTTTGATGAGTGCTTTTAAAATTTTTGTTCATAATGTTTTGTCAGCATGTTTTGTTAATATCAAATTTATTAAATTCTACAAAACTCAATTTTTATTCTTTTAGGTTAAACATTTTAAAGTTAGTTCTAAATATTTCAAAAGATATTATGGCATACTAAATCATTTATAGCACATTTTTAACTATAAATGTTTTTAATTCTATCTTGAAAAAAAAACTTACAAAATCACATTGTAAAGAAATTTTATAGGAAGTTTATTTTGAAGAACCTAAACACATGATAGTTTTCACCAATAATGTTTTAGCGTAAAATCTGTTAGTTTTAAATATTAAATTTACATTATAACTTTCTTATTGATACAATATATTATATATTGAGTTGCTAATTATTAAAGTAAGTGTACTTTTTTTTTCATTAAAAGGAGAAACAAAGGGTGAATAATACTATGGGCAAAGTTGGAAGAAACAATTTCACATGTTTTGAGGGCTTAACTTTTACTAGGTTAAAGAGGTTAAGTGTATATCTTTTTTGTTTTGGGGGATAAAGTGTGATTACCCCTATAGTTCAAAGGGACAATATGTTATTAACCCTATATATATATTGGGTTTACCAAAACTCGAACACTTCTAGTTGTAGATCTACCAAAAGGGGAATTTTTCTCTATAAATAAACAATCTCATCTCATTCTATCTCTAACCAAATACAAGACAAATTTATTTTTTAAGATATCTCATCTAACATAAAGTCAACCAAACACTGGATAAAAAAAATTACTCATGTGAGAATGATTCAATTCAAGATGAGTAATCCAAGGATAAATAATCCTCTCTTATCCAATCCATGAACTAAACGCAGCCTTGTTTCGGAATATGATGCCTTTTTTTTTTTTTTTTTTTGTATTTGGTGGTTCTATCTCTTCACATGTCAATTATGCTTAAGGCTTTGAATCCAATTTGGATATAAGTTGTATCAAAGTGCGCTTGCCAAGACAAGATACACATACATTTATACATACGCTGTCACGCCCTAAATTCGCATCCCTAGACCGGATTTGCAACATGGCACGCTGTACATGTGAGACCTTACTCCCGCAAATACAAGGCAACGTGATCATAACTTACAAAAATTCACTAAAATTTAAAACTTACAAATGCTAGAGAAAATACATACTACAAATAAACTAATACAACTGCTAAAAACTTATACTACGTTACCAGCATAAGTTTCTAACTATCTACCTTGCTCTTATCGTCTACTCGAATCCAAACTTGCTTTTTGAGATCTGCAAGAAAAGATTATGAAAGTATGGATTGAACGACACATGCTCAGTAGATAGTGCTTATTCCCCTGTCGGATCATGTAGCTACATACATAATATATTTTTGCCAAATCCTTTCACACAGTCCACATGCACATAGTAGGCTGAAAAAAAATATCTTGCAACTTTTCCAAAATTACATACATATATTTCAAATAGTGAGTGGCATACACATAAACAATTTTCATTTGACGTGGCATGAAAACACATGACATGATCATCTTCACTGAACATACTTGCAAATCATAAACATATCAATCATGTCATCATATTTCTCAAAACACAGCTCTTAAACAATACATGCATTATCCGGCTTCTAAGTACTCAGCCTAGAGATTAAACCCCTTCTAGGAGGGCGACCAATGGGTTTCATGATTACCAATTGGTCACATGACATGACATGAGTCAATCGGCCGGACTTTATATCGAACTGCCATGACTAGGTCAATCGGCCGGGCTTTATACCGAACTGCCATGACCCCTTACATGATCAGGACTATAGTCCCTACCGTCTATTTCATGACCGTTCAGAGCTCATTTCATACATCACATGCATTTTCTTTCACAAAATTATGCCACTCAATACGTAACACGGTGAATAGTAGAACATTTCAAAATAAGCATACATGATCCATTTTTCATATACTAAAGTAAAGCATTCACTCGTGAAAATTCATATTTGCATTTCGAAAACACAGAGGGGTAAGAACCACCTACCTCAAATCGCTGACTTGGAGCTATTCTTAATTCGTCCTTAACTTGCATCAAACCTATAATCAATGACATGTATATATTCATTAAATTATTTAACTTATTTTTTGGGTAATCGATCCTAACTTAAACAACCCTAGAAAAGGTGTTTAGACGTTCATTAAAGTGCACTTAAATAGTTTCTAAAGGTAAAAGATTTCTCTTTTGGAAAGTTTCCTAATTTAGAAAGTTTCTCTTTTTAGAAAATTTCCATATTTAGGAATTTCTATATTTTATTTTAATCAAAAGTGGTATAATTCTATGATATATGAATAAATGTTATTTATTTGCTTACTTATTCATCTATTACATTTATTTATCTTATAAATAATGGATTTATTTATTTACGTATATTCATGCGCTTATGTATTTGAAATACTCACTTGTTAGTTTATAATAAGTATTTAACCTATTTATCCAGTTAATATTTATAAGTGTATCTCATTCATTTATTCACGTATTTAACTTATTTACATGTAATTTATTTGTCTATTTAGTAACTATTCATTAGTTCAATCATTGGTTCATAGAATATTTATGAGTCGTGTTTACTCAATTACTTATTTAAGTAATTGTTATCTATTCATTATTCTTGAGTATGCACTTATTTGTTCAATATTTACTCATTGTTTCTCTAGTCTATTATCATTAAATTAATTAATCATTATAAATTAATTAATCAATTAACTAAGTGTTATTAACTAATCAATCATTTAATTAATTACTATTAATAGCTCATTTAATTAATCACCCATGATTAATTAAGAATTTTCCCTAATTAATATAAATTAATTAATCATTTAATTAATTATTATCAATTGACCATTTAATTATTTACCTTTAATTAACTAAGAATTTAAATGATTACTATTAAGTAATTAGTCATTTAGTTTAAATGCTATTAGTTGCTAATTTAATTAATTCTCCTTAATTAATTAGAAATTTGACTAATTACTATTAATTATTTGGTCCTTTAACTATTTGCTACCAATTAATAATTTAATTAATTATTATCAGTTAATTAATCATTTAATCTTAGTTAGTTAATCATTTAGCTATTTATTGTTAATTAACTAATAGCTTAGCTAATTATATTAGTGTATCATGTATTTAACTATGTATTACTAATTAATCGTATATTTAACTATTTCCTATTAACTAATTAATTACTTACCCATTTATCTTAAGATTACTAATTATTTACTTAATTAATTACTATTTTATTTAGTTATTATTAGTTAAATAATTATCTAATTATCGATTATTGATAACTAATTAATTAATCATTTATCCACTTATTTCCATTGAAGTAATTAATTTTAGTATTAATAATTAATTAATTATTTGTTTACCTGGTTATTGTTAACTAAACGCTAAATTAATTATCCCTCCACTTAATTAACATCCACTAGTTATTTAATTAATTATCCACTATTAATAATTAATTAGTTGACCATTTACCTATTTATTTTAATTATCTATTATTAATTAATTGCTCAATTATTCTTTTATCTAATTATTATTAACTAATTACTTAATTGATTAGCTATTATTAATAGTTAATTAATCAATCATTTATCTACCTATTTTTATCCATTGTTAATAATTGATTAATTTCTCATTTGCCTAATTATTACGTATTTCCCATTAGTCTTATAATTATATTTTTATTGGGCGAATTTCTTAATTGCCTTTGGTTTTAAAACATGGATTTTCCTAAAAAGAGTTTTGGGCTTGTCTAATTAAGGTTAGGATCTTTGTAGTTTATTTAACTTGGGTTTTATGACCAGCCTATCGTTTATTTGGTTAACTAAGCCCAATCGAGCCCAAAAGTCTTCTTCTTCCTTAGTCACAAGGCTAGGCCAAAAGTTCATTTAATAAATCAGTCTAACATTTTAATTCATCAAGCCCAAGTTTTTTTTAACCCACAAAGATGTCGGTCCAGTCCAACCCGTAAGGATTATTTGACCCATTTCCAACCCAGAAACCCTACCCGATTTCAACCCATATCCTGACCTGTTTCTTGGCCTGAAAGACAAACGGGTCTTCTTCTTCTTCTTCCCCATTTTCCAATTTTTTTTTATTTCTTCTACCAAAACCCTAATCTTCTTACAATCATTGTCAACCACCATCACCACCACCACCGACATCGCCATCTCCTTCTTCGTCACCGGCAGCAGCAACGGTAGCAGCGGGCTGCTGCTCACTCTTTCTCTCTCTCATTTTTTTTTCCTATCACTGGCTGCCACGGCTAAACCGTGGCCGCCCCTTGCTTTGCAGGCCAAAGGCCGACCTCCCGTCACCGATGATGTCGCTAGCCTTTGCCGGTGACGCTAAGCACGAGGGAGAGTCCGATGACCCTCCATCAAAACAGCCATGGCTGAAGTTTCAAGCTTCAGTCGTGAGCATCTATATTTTTTTTTTTTTTGGTAAACAAACCCAGCAGTTTCTATCCATTCAACTAAGGCAAAAAAAGCAACAATCGTCCACCAATCTCGCCCATAAATTCCTCTATTAAATTAGGAAAATCCTACCTAATCTCCTAAGAAATCTTTGAACGAATAAAATTACAACAATCATGGCATGACTTCCTCAAATAAAAACATGAAAATATATTAAATATGGTAGTGGATTATGTAACATAATTAAAGAAAGTAATCTTAAATTGTAAACTTACTTGATTAAATCACAATGTAAAAGATCCTCTAGTGATTTGCCTTTTATCCTTAATTTGGTAAGAGAGTTTCTGAAGCTTTTGTTTGTCAGATGAGGAGGAGAGAAAGGATTTTACGTTGTTTTGTTTTGGGAAATGTAATGTTATCTAGTCTGCAAGAAATAATAGATATAACTACCCACTACTTGTTAGTGGTTTAGTGGGAGTTGGTTACCAAAATAATTTATCCTACAGATAACTAATTCCTTATTATTTTTGCTGAAATAGATTAGTTTTATTAATAAAATAAATTCCTTAAGAAAAATTTGGGGTTTCACATATGCATATACATATAACATATATACTCACATGCACGCATATATGTGACGGCCCCACCTCCCCCTAAGGGGAACCAAAGGGTTTAGAGGACCGTCTGTCCAACTCTCACCAGGACTCACTACAAATCCTCAATCATATTACAGACCTCAAATAATTACAATTTAAGATCTCTAAAATAATAATACAAGCATTCATTCTTAAAACCTTAATTGAGGTCCAACAATAAATGATAATTAACTTACAAGAGTAAATCCTCAATAATTTCTATTAAAATTCCGATAATATCAATTTTAGGTACGATAAACCATTAACTTCACAAATTAATATTAATCCTATACAAAAGTATGAAAATCCTACCAAAGTAACTAAATCCTCGATCTACGATCCCCACTTCAAGACCTGTTAAGGAAAACAAACTGGGATGAGCTAACGCTCAGTGAGGCCAAGAAAAAAGAAACATGCAAGTACGCGAGCAAAGAACACGGAATGAAGTAAGAAACTTGAATAACAAGTAATTTCGAAACATTTAGCAAATAGGGAATTTAAATACAATAAAAGGATACTGGAGCTCTCCGGAGCTAGTCCACGTCTTGGCCGATCGATCCACTTTTATTTGACTCTCCGTCAACCCAAGTAACCATGTCCGTAGTACTCCACTTACTTCCTCCAACCACCATGACACCCTCTCGGATCCGTAACCAAACACGCACTTAAATGGCAATACTTAACAAGTATGCCTAGCAAGACCCCAACTCTGGATCAAGCTATAACACTTCCCATGGTTTACCAAGCTTCTCGACCAAGCCCTTGCCGGCTCGAGTTACAAGACTAGCCAATGGGTTGGGGCGTCCCCCCCACTATGGTCGATGAGACAAAGCTCCAATCAACATACTTGGTCATGGCATTGAGATGGGATGAGTGGTACCTTCCACCCAAAAAGGGCGTGATACACTCTGCCGCTCAATGCTCACGAGAAACACTTTCATTTGCATTCACATATAACACTTATCACTTATCAAGCAAGCAATCACATGAGAGAGAGAACAAGGGCGATAAGGTACACCCTAGCCTCATTAACTACTAAGTACGAGAAACATTTTATTTAAACACTTAACATGCACTTGAACATGCACTTGACACTCACCAATGGTCGAGTGAGAGAGAAAGTCAAGTAATTAATTGAGCTCCTTAGAGTCCTTGTAATTACCTGAGACATGTATGATCACGATCATTTAAGTGCACAATTAAGGCCAAGCAAAATTTTCAAGTCACTTTCAGGTTTATTGCAATATGAAGAAACTTTTGGGTTTATGGGCAGAATTCTTTGAAAAATTGTAACTTGAGTTATATAAGTCCAAAATTTACATGGTTGGTATCGTTGGAAATCTTATTAAAAGGGCTAAAACTTTGAAGAAGACACTTCAGTGAGATTGTAAACCAAAACAGTCCAGAAATTTGTGTAAAATAACTGCTACAATGAAATACAGGACAGCCCAGGTTGGTTTTTCTGTCTATTTTAGAAATTTGCCAAAAATCGTAGGAAATGAATCAGCCCCTGAAATTTACACAGTCCAAATCCCTATGACCCTAGTTTCAAATGCCACCAATGGCACTCAATTCTGACTCTTGAGTAAGAAAATATAGCTGCCCAAACAAAACAGGTTGGCATTTCTGAGATTTCTGAAATTCCAGATTTGCAGGGCCATTTTTAGAGCACCATTTGAGTGACAAATTCTTGCTCAAAAATCACTAAATTTGGTACACTAACTCTAATATATATAGGCTAAGTTCATACTAAAATTCAATCAAAAAATCTCACGGGAAGATAGTTTTCTTAACTCCCAAAGTGCCCTCAGCAAGTTTAAACCCAATCTGTGAAGTTTTGTCCTCTTCATCCAAAGTTTCTAAGATATTCAAATCACTACCAAATGCCCTATTTATTGAAACCAAGCTGGTATTAATATTCCTAGGCCTAATAATGATAAAAAAAAATGCCATAAGTTTAGATCAAAACTGAGCACTAAGACAATTCAAGAGTTCGGTCAGCATGTCTCCTACATTCCAGATTTTGGCTTTCACCAAGTCACCAATTTTTACACAACTTTTGAAGGGGTTTGTGGGGGACAAATTACCAGCTTAATCCTCACCATTTACACATCACCTTCAGTCTTCAAGCTTGTAAAAACACATCCGCAAAACAGAGGAAGCATAGCAAGATTTTCAGCCAACATTAAAGCTTCCAAAGCAGAATTTTCTCTTGCCATTCTTTAACTTTGGGGGGGCTTTTGTAGGGAAAATTAACAACTTAAAGCTCATCATTTAGACCATCATCTTAGAAATGAATAACCACAAAATAATGGTGTCAAAACAGGGGAAAATAACCCCAAAAGACAAGTAGTAATTTTAAACATTCAAATTCCAGATTTTAAACTTTCTTGGAAGAAATTTCAATTTTGAGCAGTGTTCCTTGGAAAATCATAACTTGAGTTCTATACGTCCAAAAATTACGAATCTTATACCGTTGGAAAATATATTTGATGAACTAAAACTCTCAAGAAGGCACCTATACCATATTTAAATCAAAAACCAATCAAAATCCATCTTAAAACTGCTGTCACAGTGAAACCGAAGCCTATCAGTCTTGATTTTTAGTTCATTTTGAAAATTCACCAAAATTCACAGAAATTGAACTAGTCCTTGAAATTTATACTGCTAAAAGAACTTGTATTCTAGTTTCAAATTCAACAAACGGAACTCAATTTTGATACTCGAATAAGAAAATCTAGTCATTTGAACATGGGCCAAAAGCTGTCCTGTCACCTGCGTTTTTTTTTCCCGATTTGAAGTACAACTTTAAGACATTATTTGAATGACGAAATGGTAATAGAAAAACACCAAATTTTGCAGACATAAACCTCAGAATGTAAAATACATTTCACCAAGTTTTATCCAAAAATTCGCATGGGAAGGCTGTGATCAAGGCAACCAAAAACAGGGTAGCAAGCATTTTCTATCCTCTCAGTTTTCTCCTCTTTTTTTCCCTCTTTCATTTTGACAACAAAACACCACAAAAACACCTCACACATACACAATACATCATCAACAACCCCAATTCATATATGGTGGGATTTCATAGAGCCCACATTCAACCAAATTCAACAATAAAATCTACTACAAAGAACCATAAGTTTTCCTAGCTAAAGAATGAAACAATGAGCAAAGTTGATGGTGTCGAGCATTACTACCTCTCTTCCAACAAGAAGCTTGGCTTATGGTGGATGATCAAGCTCGCAAAACCCCCAACTTCCAAGCTCAAAACCGGATATCCTTCCCTCCTAGTTGGACCGAATGCATCTCCAAGAGTTTCAACCAAATTCCCAAACTATTGATGGCTTCAATAGTGGCTTTGTGTTGATTATTGGAGAGGAAATGGAGGGGAAAATGAAGAGAGAGGGGTGGCTGTTTTGGAGTGAAATTGGGGAAGAAATGAAGAAGAAGGAACCGGCCAAGAGATGGAAGGAAGAAAGAAATGAGTGGTGGTGGTTTCTTTGACTTTTGGGGCTTTTGTGTGATATGGGTGAAATGAGGGGAAAATGAGTAATTTGACGTAAAATCACTTTTGTCGTATCGGATCAATTCACACGACACGACACTACGATCCCGATTTCTCTCATTTATATATCCAGAATACACATTCTAATATTCGAAACTTACGTCGAATAGTCGATCCTAAACCCGAGTGCGAAAGTTAAACATTCAAACAGTTTAAATCGAAAACATAGTTTAAATGTACAAAATGCATTTTAAAACTTTTCGTACCATTACAGTTGATAAACGACATTCAAATAATTCAAACTAATTTAATGAAGTAATTTTTTTTTATGAAAATATGGAAATTTGAAATTTTATGAATTAAATTGATGATTAAACAAGGTTTTAAAATAAAAGGAAGTAATGTATGGTGTAATTGCAATTAAAATGATCTAAATCAATTATTCAGTGATAATAAATAAATAATTAAATAAATAAGCCAAATAAAATAAATTTTCGGGTCCTCACAATATATATATACACACACCCATATACACATACATAAAAACATACATACATACACTTTACTGATATTTTTTTAGCACATGAGCTAGAAAACATGAAAACATATAGGGAAATTATCATAAATTCATCCCAACATAGTGATCGCATGCGCATGCTTACCTAAAACTAAATAAAATTATGTAAAAGAGATAAAGAATGAAGAGTCTGGTGTAGACAACACTTCAATAAAAAATTCTTTCATTGTAAAGTCCAATTATACTCCGAAGAATGTTCATTAATCAGATTAACATATTTTAACATACTTTAGATAGCCAAACTATTTTGCCTATTGCCCTTGGAAAAATATTTTAGCATATAACTGAGTACTATAAATTTGGGATAATTTTAGAAATCTCCCCTGAGGTTTGTAGTAATACAATTTGGAAATCTTAAATTTTGAGAAATCTCACTTATCTCCCTTATTTTTAATTTTTTATAACTTTATCAACCTATTTCAAAAGATATCATTTAAAAACTCATTTTGGTAGAGAATAAAATATTTCTATTTCAAAATTACCCTTTTCTTGTGAATCTTTAGTTTTCATAGCAAACCAAGTTAAATCCTTAATTATTACAACATAGTAATTAAGATGAAATACCTTTTACAATATTTGAAATCAGTGGTCTAGACAAGAAATACAAAAGAAAAAATTCTTAAAATTAGAAGAAAATAACATTTTTTGCTTTGAAAATACATCAAATAACTTTCTAAATGTATTGCTAATAATTTATCTTTCTATTTTTTTAAGTCATTAATTTGGATAGAAATTTAGGACAATAGAAAAATTCTAAACAATTTATAAAATTCTAAATTCATCCAAAAATATTTTATAATAAAGAAAGTTACTTTACATTGTTGAGAATGCCTCAAATGAGTTTATAAATATAATTTCAGACGTTGCATCTGTTTCTAATAATCAAGTCATCGGTCTATACAAAAACTTTAGAAAATTCAAAATTCTTAAAATTTTAAAACTTCTCAAATTAATGAAAGCACCTTGTAGTGAATGAAATATTTTTTTTAGCTTGAAAAATCTTAAACATACTTTTAAATAATAATCTTTTGTACCTTAAAAACACCTACTAATATAATTTATTCTATTAGAACTTTGTTTTCACTTTGTTTATCTTTACTTGCAAGCTTTAAGTAATAAATCTTCACTTTTGGAGAAATAATAGGATAACACAAGGGCAATTTTGGCATGAAAATATTTGATTTCTCCAAATATGAGTTTCTTAATAATATTTTTTGAAATGGGTTTATAATGTTACAAAAAGTTGAAAATAAGGGAGGTAGATGAGGTTTCTAAAAGTTAGGGGCGCCAAGTGATATTACTATAAATTTCATGGAAGGTTTTTGAAAGTATCTTTCTATTTTCGAAATAGAGTATATAATTTATCAACAACCCCATACTGGGCGGAGTCTAGTTTCACAAACTCGGACACATTAGAAATTGGGCCTACATTTTAGGCCCAAAATCAGCCCAGCATCTACATAACAAGCCCAACCCTAATTTTTTTGGGCCTGACAAGTTTAGCTCAGGACGACAGTTGCATTGATAGTTTTAGGTATGTATAAATACACATGAACTTGCATTCGTCACAATTGATAGAGCAATACATTGGATTAGACAATTGACGTCCCAAATAGATTTAATTTGAATCTAGAAGAATAGGAGACATTTGTGAGATAACAAAAGCCATTTTGTTTTTCACTAGTGGGAATGTCACACTTTACGTGCGTGCAAATTTAGAAGAATTTTTTTTTTAAAAGAAAGAGATAGCAGTTGATTAGGATAAGTGAGAATTAGGATGAGATAGATTTGATTGAATAGGAGTTAACATGGGTAAATATGTGATTAAATAGGAGTTAATAGAGGTAAATTTGAAAACATATAAACTTGTGATTGAATAGGAATTGATGGGGGTAATTTTGGCGACACATAAGTGACAATAATTGTTAATACCAACTGTCAAGGTTTTGACTTTATTATTGTAGAGATGTTATTTTTGTACTCTCTACATTTATTGTATCAGTACCACTAACAACTGCAAAGCCTCGGATCAAATAATGTATGCGATTAAAGCCAACTTTGTATCTAATCAAATTATCAATTTACCATTGATCAAACGAAAATTGATATTGTAGAATTTCAAACATTAACTTCGCATCATGCTTGTTATATCTCATTTTGTATTTGCTTCAAGATGATTATAAAAAAAAGCAACCGTAAACATTAATTGGACTATCAATTGATTCCAATTCCATCCTCTTTCTGGGTACCATTGTGAGGGTCTCAAAATTTTAATTTTATTTTAAAAATGTATAATAATATTTATATTATAATTATTCACTAAATTATTAGTGAATTTATGTTTTGGGTTATTATTTTCCAATTTAGAGAAATTTTTGAGAATTATTTGCCGGTATGTGGTTTCGGCCAGTTTAAGTGTTTATTTTTGTTCCGAACCATGAATAGTGACTTTAAGATGAAACCGAGCATATGTAGAGATATTCTAGAGATATATTTAAGGTTGGATAGAGTTGGAATGAGAAAAACCAGTAAAGGTTAGAGTGTCGCCCGCGACGCCACAAAAAGTGGTCGTTTGACCACTTTTCCACGAATTAAGGTGAGCCAAGCTTTTTGTCTATAAAAAGCCATCTTTTATGCTTTATTGCTCCCTTATTATTTCAGCCACACTTGAGCCAAAAGGAGAGAGAGGGCCGAGAGCATAGAGAGAGAGTTCAAGTCTTGTTTCTTCCTCATCTTCTTCCTCAAATTTCTTGAAGCTTTAAACCTCCATTGAAGACATTCCTCCTCCTTCTTGGAGCTGCCATGAGAGAGGGAGAAAGAGAGAGAGAGGGCTGAAAAAAGAGAGAGATTAGAGAGAGAGTTTGAGGGTTTCTTGTTCATCTTCTTCATCTTCCAACCTTTAAAGCTTAAAGACTCCATTGAAGCAACATCTCTTGTGTCTTCTTCTTCCCTTGGCAGCCTTGAGAAAGAGAGAGTGGGAGTGTGGTTCGTGAGAGATAGAGAGAGAAAAGGAAAGGGAAGAAAGCTTCTTGGGTTTGCCAACTTCTTGTTCTTGAGGTTGGAGAGGGAAATCATCATCAAAACAAGCGGATCTAGGGCTAAGGTTGGAGATTCTTGGAGTTGCTAAGTTTGAGAAATCATTCTTAAGAGGAACTCACAAGATCTTGCTTGATCTTGTTAGATCTAGATAGATCTACAGGTATAACATTCAAACCTCTTAGATCTATCTTGATTAGTGTTAAATATTGTAGATCCATAGATTATTATGCTAAGAATGCTTATGTATGGAGCATTTGAGTTGGGCTCTTGAATTCTCAACTTAGGTAGCGGACTTGAGGTGACTTTAAGGTAGCGGACTTGAGAACCTGATTGTGGTTGTGTTTGTCATTTATGAGATGAGTGTATTTTATGGTTAAAAAGTAGCATTTGTTGTTGAAAATTTTAAAGGAAAATAGTGAGGGCTGGCCGAACCTATGCTTGGAAATTTTGACATTTGATTTCAAAATTTTATGTTGTTTCTTGAAGAGATTTTGCCTACGTATATATGTCTTATGTTCGTTTATGAATGTATGCTTTAATAGAGTTAAAATCTTGAACTTTAATGGTGAAAATTGAGTTTCACTAAATTTTGAGGTAAAAATACCATTTTGGACAAATTTGTGGATTTGAAATGTTTTAGCTAATTTTGATGAATTTTGTGCATTGAGACTTAGTGAAAGTTGTTTTGTACATGTGTTAGAATCTTGATTAAAAGTTTAGTGGTGAGTTGAATTTGAATGAGTCATTTTCAAGGTGAAATGCCTCACTTTATTTCATTGTACTAAAAAAATTAGAAGTTGCGTGAAAGGAGTACATCGATAGAGTATTTTGGTTAATTGATGTGTTAATTTGAAAATGGAACCTTTTAAGATGATTTTTGACTCGAATGACTACTTTTTGTTCGAGCAAAGTTAGAGGAATTTTGTGAAAAATTTTGATAAAATAAATGAATAAGTTATTTGAGTTAGTTTCGCTAATTGTGCGGCGAAACTTATTTCTTTCTTTTACTTGATTATAGGAAGTGGGGAAGGATTTGCACCGGATCCCAATTTGGAAATCGAACCTTGCCACTTTGGTGAGTTTCCATGCATGTTATTTGGTTATGTGAATTTGATTTGGAATATGATTTGGAATATGATTGAATATATGATTTGATGTGAAAATTTGATTTTGATCCATCAAATGGAGTAGTGTGTACTTTATCGTACTTACTCCTCTTTGAATGGTAAATTTTGTAAAAGTGTTGTTGTGACATTTCAAATACGTTTTGAACCCCTTGACTTTTGATAAGATGTGAATTCTGTTTTGAGTATAGGATGTGATGTAATGTGTTTTATAATTATTATTCTCAAGAATACTTAATTCCCTTGGTAAGTCATCGACTCGAGCCGTTGGGAAGACCCAGGTCGAGGAGATTTAACAACCTTGGACTATGTGATGTGTTGTGTGCTCTGGACTTGGCAAATGACCTTGTCCCTGTTGAAGAGCAATACACAAATATATAAGTTTATGTGAGGTGGGCGGGCCCGTACGGGGGTTTTGGTGGAGAAAGGAGTAAGTGGTGGTCTACTTGGTTTTGTATGTGAAAGTTGACAGAGCGTCAACTACGAGATTTGTGCACTAGTCCAGAAACGTGCTCCAATTTCGAGGACCTTAACCCCTTAGGGCTACTCGTATCCTACCTTTGTGTTGTTATTTGTTTTCCTTATTTGTTTATTTCTGAATATGAATTTGGAGGGAGAATCTCATATGTGTTATGTGCTTTGCATGCCTTTTTGGATCTCACTGGGCTTTTAGTTCATTCTTTCAAATTTGTTTTTCTTAACAGGGGTTGAGAAACCAAGTGAAGGCGCCTACCCTTAGAACTAAGGTTTACTTTTGCTTCTGGCTTGGGAGATTTGAACTTTGAATTTGGGGTATTGTAATGTGAACTTTGAATGTATATTTAAGTACTCTATGTATTTTGGGATTTCAAGGTTTGATGAATGAATTGTGTCTTATCGTTTAGTTTACATTGCTATCTAAATTTTGGGTTTGTAAGATTGATGTAGTTTGATTATGATTTGATTGTAAGTTTGGGATTAGTGTTTAAATCATTTCTTTGAAAAATTAGTGATCGTTCATGTGAGTGAGTCCTGGCGAGATTCAGGCAGATGACCCGCCGAACCCTTTGCTACGCCTTAGGGGGAGGTAGGGCTGTCACAACCATGACAAATGAAACCAACACCTGGGTAGACATTTTAACAAACCTTGGATGCCTACGATAAGGCTTTTTCCAATTTGTTGCCCTACCAAACTTTGTTTTATCCTATGATTTGTGTTTTTAAACTTAGACTAGAGCACCCGGTCTGATTGGTTGCATCGGGAATCGATCAAGCATTCGGTCTAAGTGATAGGCTAATACTACTTGTCTAATACTCGATCAAACTCAGTCAAAAATCGGGTACAATTGGGAACTAGTAAAATTGAGAAAAACCAGGTTTTTTTTTTTTAATTTTTATGTTTTCCTTCTCTGACCTTTTTGTTTTTCCCTGTGTTGGGCCCAAATAATCGGCCAACTGATTAGCTGAGAGAAGCAGCCACAGGTCAAGATAGGAAGTCAGCTGGCCATCAGCTGTTGGGTCCAAATAATCGGCCAGCTGATGAGCCGAGAGAAGTAGCCACAGGTCAAGATAGGAAGTCGGCTGGCCATCAGCTGTTGGGTCCAAATAATCGGCCAACTAATGAGCCGAGAGAAGCAGCCACAGGTCAAGATAGTGAATCAGCCGGTCATGGGGTATGCAAGGAGTCGATTTGGATGGGGTCACCGAGTGAATCGGCGACATACATCGATCGTACATTTGAGGGGGGCAGTTGTTGGGCCTAAATGATCGATCAGTAAAGCAAGTTAAAAGGAGGAATAACCACAGGGTACCGATTATGAGGCATAGAAGGATACAAAAGATTGTTCCTAACAATAGGCACTGAGGGTATCGGCGACCAAGGGATGCAGAGCCGACTTATTCTTTGATAGAGGCGCCGACGGTATCGGCTGTTGAGAGATGAAGGGGCTAATCCCAGTAGAGTGACCAACAATGGCGGCAGCTAGGAGATGGGGGCCATAGACTCGCCGAATGAATCAGCACGTAAGAAGGCCAGGGTCGCTCGACGGTTAACAAGCATCCCACTACCCTGGACAAACGGGGATTCAGTAGGCAGAGCAGAATATGGTTAGGATAAGACGGTTAGTGTGGCTCTATATTCTAAGAAGTGGTAGACAGCACTATCCCCACTATTCATGAAATCAGCAGCAAATGGGGAAGTGGGTGAGGAGCAAGACCCACCGATTTCGGAAGAGAAACGGTTACAAAGTTATATCTATAAATACCGATGAGTGCTTCAAGGGATCATCAACAACATCATAAAATACAAACAACAAAGTCAGAGTCGAGTAGCAAGTAGGAATAGCCTTTAGATAGCTATTTTCATTTCAATCAACTTGTTCATGTTCTTTATTTCAGTTTCTTTACCATTCGATCAGCATAGATCCTTACTTGTTTCTTTTAATCAGCTTGTCCATGTTCTTTATTTCATACCAGAATTCAGTTCTTTCATTTCGCAATCAGCTTGTCCTTGTTATCCGTTTTCTTTCAGTATTTAGTTTCAAACTCTCTTAGTGTATCGGCATCATTTTTAGTATCTTTTCAATACTTATTCCTTTCAACCGCCATTAGCACGGGATTTAAGTCCTTGAGGCCACTCAAGGCGGACAAACAGCAATCGTCTAGAAGTCAGGACAATCGGCGCACTGAGACCAGGATATCACTCAATCGGTGGATCAGAGGTTTCCTAGTTTTCTGCAACAAACTAGGTGGCATGCGCATAGAGCCGATCCTCAATCGGCAAGTGTTCGTGGACCGCAGAAATCGGCACGAATAGTTTGGCATGCCCGGTGGGACCCGAAGCAAGAAACAAGATGGCAAGGAAAGATACCGATGCCAAGTGGTTAGTGTGGCTGATGCGAACCCGAATCTCCAAGCTCCCGCTCTTGAAGACAGGAATTGGCGATGCAGCGGAATGATCTATCTTGAACAGGTTATGGGTACAAAAGGGATGGAAATCCTACGACCCCTTTAACCCTCGAGATTGCGAACCTATGAATTCAATCTCAACCCACAATCTAGCGAATTAGCGAACCAAGGAATTTGGTAGAAAGGCGCCACAACTCAACGCATTCTTGAATTGATAAGCCAGAACTTCAACAAAGGAACTTATTCACTTTGTATCAAGGGACGTTCCCAAGGAACAAGAAAAGAGAAACTCTCAATTTTCATTAATCAAAGTCTTTATGAAAAATATTGGAGAAGAAGGCTTATTTATAGCCTTTACAAACACTCAAAATCCTATTTTAACTGGGACTCAAAAATACCTAAAAACCTAACCTAACTAGAACAGGCCAACATGGCTCTATCTTTTAGGAAACTACTAAATAATAAACATGGACTAATTAAGCTACTAAAATTTGGACATCTTTAAACAAAGGCTGGTCCGATTTATTCCTACTAAGAATAGACTAAGGAAAACAATGAAGAATGGACAATTGTGCCCTTATTCATCAATTTAAGCAAGCGGCAGCTCTTCATACTTTATATAGAGCTTCGAACCATCATTTAAAGGAAGGAATCTTCATGAAATCTTGAAGCTTTAATCCTCTTGGATAAGAATATAAGAAATGATCCCAAATCAAAGCATTCATCATTTCATTTCTCATCATTCCCCCCTCTTGAAAGGTGATTTGTCCCAAATCGAATGATCGTTTGCAATGGAGAACTTCAGGCCATGTGTTGATGAATGCGAGCCAAGAGACATGTCTTTTAGTCAATCGGAATACAAGCCATCATGCATGCTTCAGCTCACACGAACTTTGGCAACAACCCATCACAAGTATACCTGGATCAGAAACAAAAGACGAGGAATAAATGATGAGGAAACACAGATATTCACCCACTTTACCTAATTGATAACAATTAGGAAAAGTTTGTACTCCATGAATCATTAAACGACTCTTAACACAACCTACGAACACACGAAACTCACCAAATGAATATGCATCATAACCAAACGAATTAACTAGAACAGACTCATAAGGACTCAATGGTAGACACTCACAGTTAAAACAAATAGGACTCTCACAATGACTCAAATAATTGTCAAAATAACTGACAAAACATAAGCAACTAGCATGATCAACAACATCAGAAGAATGACTCAAAGGACTACCATAACAATCTACACAATCCAAACAAATGGCACGGCTTTCAAATGCAAAAGAATGCACTAGAGGATAAGATTGAAGACTCCCTTTCAAACTCAAAGGTTGGTTGGTGAAAACGGTCTTCAATTCTTGGGAGTGAATGTAGAAATTTGCAATGCCTCGAAAGAACATGGTTCCTTTTAAAGACTTTGCAAAGGCGCACAACAAAACCATCTTTACTTCACCTTGTTGTACCTGAAAAAGACCATTAACACTAAACAAAGTAAAGTTAAGATTGTTAGAAAAATAATAAGCCCTTTCACGCTCATTTATTTTTCCACTCACAATTAGCTCACGTGCACTCTTTTCTTTTTCTTCTTCACTCAACTCACTCTCCTTTTTATTTACACTACACTCGGATTGTACATCTTCATATTCCTCACATAAATCCTTTCCAACTAGCTTTTGACTAGTGGCTAGTGCAGTGGACAGTGCAAGCCTTTTCTTTTCATGCTCAAGATACGACTTTACATAGGTATCCAATAGTTGCTCAAATCGTCCCATCAAAGGCTCGTTCTTGGACATTTAACGTGACTCTTTAATTTCTTGCTCATGCTTCTCACGTGAAGCATGTTTGGCCGACAAAGAAAGTTTCCTTTGACGTCTCCTCTCGAGCTTCTCTTCAATGTCCATAGCAGCATATGCAACTTCATACAACTCCATACGATTAGTCACTTCAAGATACCTAGCTATTTGATCATTTAATCCATCCAAAAAGTGATCAATAACAAAGGAATCCTCCACAATTTCAGCTTGTTGGATGATGGATCTCATCTCTTTGTAGTATTCCTTCACTGATTTAGTACCTTGACGAAGAGCATGGAATTTCTTCAACAACTCCTTTAGAAGATTGTGCCTCATGGTGATAAAAAGGTTAGGAAAAATACAAGATAATAACCTCACACACTCCCTTAGTGTATCCACTCAACTCTCGTGTATGCACTCAAATTCCACTCTAATAATCTCACCAACTCTTTCAAGTCTTTGTTCACAATCCTTGGGACAATATGAATTGGCTCACAGTTGCTCAGGAAGACTACTCAATCCAATCCGGTTGGCATGTGACGACATATGAGAATTTGAAGGCACTAATGAAGCTAGACTCGGGAGAGATTCTTGAGGACACTTGACTCAAGAAAGACAAGAAATAATGACCCACAAGATGGAAAAATAAGACTAGAGAAAAGGCACAAATAGAAGCTGGAATTAATGAGGAAAACTAAGACAAAAATAGTTTAGGAAGCTAGACACAACTTTAGGAAACTAAACTACAATTTGGACTTTGACTCCTAATCAATTTGAGAAAGGAACAACCTGATCTTAACCGAAAATAAATAGAAAAAGGACTCACACAAATGCTGGAAAATAGGAACAAAATCACATGGCACAAGGTTACAAAGCAATCAGCAATTCAGGTTCCAAGAAGCTTACAAAACCAATTCGGATTTGGGCTGGTTTGGCTCAAGGCGGTGCAAAGGCTTCCAAACCTGTTTTGGATTGGTTTTAAGGCTGTTAAATCCCCTTTGGAGGTGATGGTGTTGCTGTTTAGGATTAGGAAAGAGGCTTTGCAAGATTTGGGATGGTTTTCTAATTGGTTTTGATCTTTTTTCTGATAACAGGAAACCCGTTTCAGATTTGGAAAGCAAAGCTGGAGTTTTTGGAAACAAAATTTCTGGTTCGGCTTTCAGCTTCCAAATTCCGATTTCACCTTCCCAAAGCATACACTTATGTTCCAACACCCACTAAAAAGTGTTTTAAGCTTTGAACAACAATTGTAACACAAAGTTTTGGATCAACAAGCAAGGTAGATTCAATTTCCAGCAAGGTTCAAGAAAAACAGGTTGGTTTTCTTCTTTCTTTCTTTTGTTTCTTTTTTTTTCCCACTTCACCCGACTTGAATTGCTTTTAGAATTCAAGAATCCAATGTTGAAATTCCAGAATTCAAGGATTATCAATCAGTTTCAAGAACTTTAAGAAAACAGCCCCTAGGTTCAAGGATTGGTTTCAAGACTAGGATTTTGTTTCAAGAACTCAAGAAAACATTCAAGGCTCAACAATTTCAACAAGGGATAGCTACAGAATTTTGGTTTAGACAGCCACAAATTTCCAGCAATGGAACACAAAGAATATCTCACAATAACGACACAACTAACAAGAAACAAGACAGACAACAAGAACAAGGATGAACAACAAGATAACACAAGAAAAGAAAACCCTAACGATGGATTCGAGAACTTGTAGACAGATTTTTTTTATTTTTTTTATTCAAGACTCAAGACACAAGAACACAAGACCAACAAGTAAGAAAACAAGAGAAAATTTTGGATGAACAGTGAATTCGGGATGAACAGTACACTACAGTAGCGATGAACAGTACCCGGTGAACAGTATGATTTTTTGTTTTAACAAAGAGGAAAACAAGAAAGAAAAAGGGATATTAACCTGGTTCAAGAGCCGAAGCTCTGATACCAACTGATGCGAACCCGAATCTCCAAGCTCCCGCTCTTGAAGACACGAATTGGCAATGGAATGATCTATCTTGAATGTTATGGGTACAAAGGGATGGAAATCCCACCCCTTTAACCCTCGAGATTGCGAACCTATGAATTCAATCTCAACCCACAATCTAGCGAATTAGCGAACCAAGGAATTTGGTAGAAAGGCGCCACAACTCAACGCGTTCTTGAATTGATAAGCCAGAACTTGAACAAAGGAACTTATTCACTTTGTATCAAAGGACGTTCCCAAGGAACAAGAAAAGAGAAACTCTCAATTTTCATTAATCAAAGTCTTTATGAAAAATATTGGAGAAGAAGGCTTATTTATAGCCTTTACAAACACTCAAAATCCTATTTTAACTGGGACTCAAAAATACCTAAAAACCTAACCTAACTAGAACAGGCCAACATGGCTCTATCTTTTAGGAAACTACTAAATAATAAACATGGACTAATTAAGCTACTAAAATTCGGACATCTTTAAACAAAGGCTGGTCCGATTTATTCTTACTAAGAATAGACTAAGGAAAACAATGAAGAATGGACAATTGTGCCCTTATTCATCAATTTAAGCAAGCGGCATCTCTTGATACTTTATATAGAGCTTCGAACCATCATTTAAAGGAAGGAATCTTCATGAAATCTTGAAACTTTAATCCCCTTGGATAAGAATATAAGAAATGATCCCAAATCGAAACATTCATCATTTCATTTCTCATCAGTGGCAGAACCAATTTTTTGAAAAATTGGAGTCACTATTTGACCAGCGAGAGAAGAGATACAGAGAAGAGATAACTACGCAGTTGCAGGGTGTATTAGAGGAAGGGACACGGAAGCCGCGCTTGGAGACCGAGTCGGCAGCAGACAACCTCGGTTCTAGGTTTGACGTTCGAACCGATCTCTTGGCAGCCGATATGAGGAGGTTGGCTGCTTCAGTCGAGTCCCAAACTGGGGGGCATGTGGAGTTGCTTACGGCCGTGCCAGCGAACAGGCGCGCTACCTTGACCTTGTCAAAGGGCATCCAAGACAAAGTGTCAGGGGCATCGACGGACACACAGATCGACACCCTCAGCAAGGGTAAAGCAGTGGCTGAAGAGCCATTACGTGCAACTGATAGGTCACCCCTACTGCCAGACGTAATCAGGATTCTTGAAGAGGCACAGGTCCCAAAGTCGTTGGTCGGGGGCAGGTCAAAGAGAACATACCGGTATTCCCGTCAATGGGGGACCGCCAGAGGTATGCTGATTCTGTACGGTAGTCACAGTACGTGCCGAACAAACAGCAACCTACGCAACTCCCGTACGTGTCCCCGACAATGAGAGGCATAGACACTGGTCCGTCCAGCAGTAAGTGGCTCTGGAGGCACGAGACCGCTGAGCACCCTACGAACGGCCGCCGATGGAGTGTCGATGACTTGCAGATAGTGTCGGACGAGAACTGGTTGAACCAGAGGATCCCTATCCGTACCAATACTGACGTTGTAAGGTCTGTAGCCGCGAAGAAAAATGTTTACGGGGTCAACCCAATGGATCGGTCAGGACTCCACGAAATAATCAGCCAGATTATTTCAAATGCACAATCAGCGAAAGCCATTGATCGTGTATTTGAGGGGGGCAGTTGTTGGGCCCAAATAATCGGCCAGCTGATGAGCCGAGAGAAGCAGCCACAGGTCAAGATAGGAAGTCGGCTGGCCATCAGCTGTTGGGTCCAAATAATCGGCCAGCTAATGAGTCGCTGATGAGTCGAGGGAAGTAGCTACAGGTCAAGATAGGAAGTCGGCTGGCCATCAGCTGTTGGGTCCAAATAATCGGCTAGCTGATGAGTCGAGAGAAGCAGCCACAGGTCAAGATAGTGAATCAGCCGGTCATGGGGTATGCAAGGAGCCGATTTGGATGGGGTCACCTAGTGAATCGGCGACATACACCGATCGTACATTTGAGGGGGGCAGTTCTTGGGCCCAAATGATCGATCGGTAAAACGAGTTAAAAGGAGGAATAACCACAGGGCGTCGATTATGAGGCATAGAAGGATACAAAAGATCGTTCCTAGCAATAGGCACCGAGGGTATCGGCGACCAAGGGATGCAGAGCCGACTTATTCTTTGATAGAGGTGCCGACGGTATCGGCTGTTGAGAGATGAAGGGGCTAATCCCAGTAGAGTGACCAACAATGGCGGCAGCTAGGAGATGGGGGCCATAGACTCGCCGAATGAATCGGCACGTAAGAGGGCCAGGGTCGCTCGACGGTTAACAAGCATCCCACTACCCTGGACAAATGGGGATTCAGTAGGCAGAGTAGAATATGGTTAGGATAAGACGGTTAGTGTGGCCCTATATTCTAGGAAGTGGTAGACAGCACTATCCCCACTATTCATGAAATCAGCAGCAAATGGGGAAGTGGGTGAGGAGCAAGACCCACCGATTTCGGAAGAGAAACGGTTACAAAGTTATATCTATAAATACCGATGAGTGCTTCAAGGGATCATCAACAACATCATAAAATACAAACAACAAAGTCAGAGTCGAGTAGCAAGTAGGAATAGCCTTTAGATAGCTATTTTCATTTCAATCAACTTGTTCATGTTCTTTATTTCAGTTTCTTTACCATTCGATCAGCATAGGTCCTTACTTGTTTCTTTTAATCAGCTTGTTCATGTTCTTTATTTCATACCAGAATTCAGTTCTTTCATTTCGCAATCAGCTTGTCCTTGTTATCCGTTTTCTTTCAGTATTTTGTTTCAAACTCTCTTAGTGTATCGGCATCGTTTTTAGCATCTTTTCAATACTTATTCCTTTCAACCGCCATTAGCACGGGATTTAAGTCCTTGAGGCCACTCAAGGATGACGAACAGCAATCGTCTAGAAGTCAGGACAATCGGCGCACTAAGACCAGGATATCACTCAATCGGTGGATCAGAGTTTTCCTAGTTTTCGGCAACAAACTAGGTGGCACGCGTATAGAGCCGATCCTCAATCGGCAAGTGTTCGTGGACTGCAGAAATCGGCACGAACACCCTGTTACTTTGAGTGCTCCACTAGAACACTCCATATTCTTTCCTTTAACTACTCCAGACGAACGCGCAATGATTTCATTTTGCTAATTGCAAGAAGCAGACTCAAATGCTCTATCTCTCTCTCTCATGCTAATTTTTTCCCCTTTTGACTTGATTTCACCCTCCAGGTTTTTTTTTCTTTTAATCTTTTTTAATTTTATGTTTTCCTTCTCTGACTTTTTTGTTTTTTCCTGTCACTTTGACTGCTCCATACGACCACTCCATACTCCTTCCTTTAACTGCTCCAGACGAACGCGCAATGATTTCATTTTGCTAATTGTAAGAAGCAGACTCAAATGCTCTCTCTCTCTCGTGCTAATTTTTTTTCCCTCTTTTGACTTGATTTCACCCTCCACGAAAAAGCCAATTGACAGCTGTGGTGTGAACTTGTCACCATATCGATCCTGCATCTCACAAAGCTACCATGACAGTAAATATTCAATATCAATTAGAAGGGGAAGGGGGGGAGAGAGGGATTAAAAAAAAAGAGATAAGATTTCATATCTTTGTGTGATGGATGTGTGTGAGTGTTGATACATAACTACTAGTATTACCCAAGCTGTGCGCGGGTTTACATTAAAAAATAATTAATAATATATTGTTATGTAATTATATAAAAATTGAAAAAAGAATATGCATTAATTATAGTGAAAATTTAATTGTTATGAACCTCACATTTAGAGAACCTCCCCAAATGCTTTTATGTTTTATGAACCTTAAAAAAATAAATATGACTATTTAATTATTAACACATCACAGTAAGGAAATATTTGTGGAATTGCTAATTTTATTATTATATTGATTAAGATTGTACTTTCGTTTATGGCCTTATTCTTTATGTGTTGATTTACCTTATTGAATAATAATCCTAATGCACAAAAGGAGATGTTGAGAGCTGCTGTGTGATGATATCTTTAGTCCAATTTACCAATAATCATAAACTAACGAAAAAAAAGAGGTGAAACCATGAAACTCACTATTATCTATTTATCAAAGTTGCTTGCAGAATTTTATTGCCATGAAAACTATCAAGAAAAAGTTTATACTAAAAATGAAGAGAATTCTGATGGTGGATGGCTACTAGAACAGAGTATTAGAAAAGGTTATTAAGTGCTTTTAAATCTGTCTGCATTGTGAAGAGGTTGGTCATGTATTTAGTACTATAATCCGTATGTTATGAGTTACACTTGTCCTTGCAAGAGTCAATTAATCAACTTTTGTTATTTTCAATGACTTGGATTGAATTACGTGCACCATATTGACACAAGGCCAAGTTTTTCAAAGAGTTATTTTTTCAACCAATTATAGACATGCAAAAATTCCACAGGTTCAATGTAGGGTTTTTCGTGTGCTAGTTCAGATAGATCCACATATCTATGGACAAAGGCAATGTTAATGTTTTGGTTCAGTAAGTCCCAAGAAATATAGGGAAACGTGTCAATTTATATGAAATTTAAATAAATCAATGTATGTTTTTTTAAAAATATTCCCTAAAAGTTGTCATTTAAAGTGCAATTTATTGGTTAGGAAACACCACTATTGGTGAAATGATCCAATGCGGGAAATGAGAAAAAAATATGATTCAACTTCAATTTTGCTCTTATTTCATTTAATATAGATCTGAAAAAGAATTAGCAAATACAAACCCAAATGGCCTATTATGTGTTAATAATTTAACTAATGAAATAGATTAAAAATATAGGAAAAGATTAGAGAATATCTAGAATGAGCATATTGCTTAGATTAACACTTCCATAGTACATTTTACGTTGTAGTTGATATAACTAAAACTTTACCCTTTATTTTGAAACTTGGATGGCATGATTATGAATCTCTTCAACTCTTTGCATTTGTGTGGGCATGGGTTTGAGGTCGTCTATATTTCATTTGATAATTATTTGTTTTCTTCTATACAACCTTGCAAATTTGCTATCGAGGCTTTGTTGGATAGATTTGCTGTTGAGACTTTGCTGACAAATTTGCTATTGAGGCTTTACTGAAAGGCTTACAACTGTTTGTCATGATCAAGTTTTGATCGTATACAAAATGATTGAAATGGTGAAGGAAAATAAGTGATGGTTTAGAGTATTATTTTGGAAAGCGAAACAGGAACAAATGACATTCTGCGCTGGATGAATCCATGTTGTTAGGAAAGAAAAATGTATATTTCATTTATTGTAGTAATTACCAAATTACTAATATGAGAACCATCATCCACAATAAAATAAGACAAGATAAGTTTAAATACACGACAAAATGATTTAATTATATAATAGGGTGAATAATTATGGGGATGTGGAAATCTGACAAAACAAATGGGATATTCTAAGGAAAGTGATAAAGATATAATATGCTAATTTTTTAAATGGGTCTAATCAAATTATAGGATATTCTAAGGAAAGTGACAAAGATATAATATGCTAATTTTTAAAATGGGTTTAATCAAATTATCCCTTACAATTGGATTTGACAAATGAATCTTCTATAAATATAAAAATGAACTCTCAATCGAGTTAGGTATCAACAGCTATTCTTGTGAATGAATGGATCTTTTACCTAAAATGAAAGTAATATAAATATGATAGGGTGATTGATTTAAAAATTAGGCTAGTCAAATTTACCACCAGAATAAAACGAAAGTGTTAAATATATAATGGAGTAAATCAAAGTGTGACTAATCAATTGTGATCTATCAGAATTTAAAAGTGCTACAATCTTGAATTTGGGACTAAATGAAAGTGGGACTAATTATTTGATCAATCAAAATCTTGTATTCCCAAATGAATCTTCAATTAAAGAGTAAAAAGGCTACAGTCTTGAATTGAAATTATTAATGGGTAATGAAAGACAAATGAATCTTTAATGAAGAGTAAAAGGTTTCAAATTTTAAAATTGAGATGGTAATAAAGTTTCATGAATAGTTAGTGACGAGCATGGCACATGCATACAAAATTAAACACAATCCACAGTCAAGTTTTACATTTATAAATTCCTAAATACTCCACACATAATTTTCTGCAAGTATACAGGTCGAGATTGAGTATAGGATATTAAGGGTCGAACCCACAAGAAAGAATGAACAATTACCGACACTACTAAATCTCCTCTATTATTTAGACTATCAACAAATTACTGAAAGTAAATCTATACTAAAATATGAAAGAAAATAGCAAGTGAAAGTTCCTTAGGTCGGGGAATCCCTGCCTACTCAAGCAAATGCAACTCTCGGATCAATAAACCCTACAACCTTGGCTAGTCATGGTGTAATTTCCCCAAATATGTGATACCTAGTTTTGCTGGCACACTAACTATCTCTATAGCTAATCTATATCTACTTTCATGGTTACAAAATTAATTAGAGGCTCATATGCTTTTATGAAATTACGTGGAACAATCCATTAAAGCCACAAAGGTGCACCTCTACTCTCATGAGTGTACTCCCTAGGTCTAATACTTCCATGAACTAGTATTAAATTTGAATTTTCATTGCAAATTAAACACCTTGAGATTATCACAATCAATGGCCTGTCAATCATGATTATAAGAATAAAAGTGATAAACAACTTGTTCAATATAATAGCATCAAATATTCAAGAAATTAACACAAACAATCATAGAAAGTTCATCCAAAACCCAAGGCATAAACTTTAAAGATACTTGATCCAATACAAATTCAAATCTTGCGTTAACAAAAATTAGATTTCAATACAAAGATAAAGGATTGGAGAGAAGAAAACTCCTGTCACTAGAGTCTCTTGATCCTCTCCATCTTCGTCTCATTTGGCTTCATTGTTCAACCAATACAAGAATGGAGGAACACAAACACTACTAGTGAAACTATACTTTACTACCCTAAATTAAGCAACTATGATAGCTACATTTCTTGTGGTGTTTCTTGGACTCCCTAAAAGCTCTTTTAAATGTCTTGAAGGCCTATGTTTATAGAGAAATCAATCCTAAAAGCAAATAATGTTAAAGTTACTCAATAATGTCCTTGAGATTCCAAAAGGTTGTTTCTCCAACTTTCCATACTTTCCTTGGGCAGAACCAGCTGAAATCTTTTGCCAAAATCGGTCAAAAAACTTGTGTGAAATGGTTGCAACTTGTTCTAGGAATTGTAGAGCTACAATATGGATCTGAGGGGTAGATCCGAGGTTGGACCTACCCCTTGGATTAGATCTAAGCTTGGATCAGAATGGATCCAACGTTGAATCATCCCTCCCCTATTTTCAGCACTTTAACTTCATGTTGAGCGCAATTTCGACAGTTCAATTCTTCTTCTCAAACTCTCTTTTTTAAAACTTCCAACAAGCAAATTACGTCTCATTTGATCCAAGCCAATGTCTAATGAACCAAAACCTACAAAAACACAAAAGATTATGCATTAAATAAGTCTTTTATATGTTTTGGCAATTAAATGATTCTTGAAGAAATAACCACCAAAATAGAGCCAAAAGTCCACTTTAAATTCTAAAAACACACCACAACTAAATAATTAAATATACCAAAAAATAAGTAAAATAAACCCTTACCAAACTCTCCTATACTTGAATCATTGCTTGTCCTCAAGTAATAAGAAATACAATCCAACACAGTGATTCAAATGTTACTACCAAATGAATTCAACCTCTCTCAACTAGGTAAACAATCATCATGCAATCATTCAATTTACCTCAAATGCTCATAACGTGAAGCAAAAAAGAAGCCATCATACCTTAATTCCTACATATCTAATTCAATCTCTCGCCTGAACCTAATCTCACAAACAAGCAACTCATATAGTTAGTGCGTGGTTTTCTTCATCCACAATCTCCTGAACTCAAACTTAAAGAGAGATTTTATTCATTTTTACTAATACAATCATACTCAAATTATGAATAAGTCTTTTGGCACTAAGATCGTTACTTTTAAGTGAAAACTCTTGATTACCTCTCTTAAAGCAATGAACAGAAGGAGAGAATTGTTTTTCGTGACTATATCAATCACTTGTTTGTAAAATTAAGTAAAAAGGAGAAATCTCATTCAACATGTAAAATATAGGCATAATGATCTCCATTTCACAATATATACTTTTTGAAATGCAAGTGCCCTAATCGCATAATAACTATTTCCAAATTAATTGAGGAATTCATTTTCCAAAACACATAAAATTTCAACATGTGGGAGAATTAGAACACTTAAGGTTGGAACAAATTGGCCCTTTTTCTAAATAAAATAGCAAAAACTTCAAAAATTTTGGGCTCTAGTGAAATTTTGGAAAAGATTTTAAAAATTTTTTGACAGAGTTTCCCCTTATAACTGAATGAAACTCCCTACCAACAATCTAATTTTTCAACAAAAATACTACAGGGCAACATTTTCAAGCATAATTTCAATATTTCTAATGCATTTAAATCCACAAAACATTATCGCAATGCACAAAAATAGGAAATTCATACATGTTTCCTCTCCCACAATTAAACTCCACATTGTCCTCAATGTGAAAAAAAGGAAAAGGATAAAATTAATAATAATACTCTCCTTGAAAAGTTGCTCATATTCAAACCTCGGTGCCATGTGAGGAAGTTCCACCATTAAGAACCAAAAAAAATCCTAAAACAAAAATATAGAAAACCAAAAAACTAATGCAATATTATAAAATAAGTGAAATTAAGTTGTAAAGTCACTCACTTTGAAACATTTCTATAGTCTCCATAGACATCTCCTTCTTCATCTCTATGGCATTTACGAACCATTATACCTATTAAAATAAGAAAATATAAATTATTTCCCCAAATAGATACAACTAACCAATCTTCTCAATATAATCAAATTCTCACTTTAGTGAAATGCACAACTTGCTAATCTTAGACCCCGAAAGGCATTAAAAAGCTCTACAATTGCATCCGATCAGTCATTGTTAAAATTTGAGAAAACTAATAGTCATGAAACTTAACATCAATATGCTCAATCTTCAATAATTCACAAATTGAGAAAAGCTTAATTAGCCTAACCAAATCAATCATTCTCTACATGAAGTAATGCTCAAGTTGTGCAATTTATCACGAATTTTAGAAAAATAATCTAAATGCATAAATCCCTCAATTTCCTAAAATTGGAACTTAATTACCAACCAAAGGGCTTAACCAAGCTTAACTCAATCGTCTAATCAACTGGCAACATAAAAAGCTATCAACATTCAAAGATTTTGTCCACTCAAGGAATCGAGAAATTGAAATTCTATACATTACTCAACACATTGCCCAAAGCTCAGCATTTAAACAAGTTTAATGAAGCAAATAAGCACAATGGAACATCTTAACATCAACAAGTATCATCACATATTCACCATTGAAAATTTGATAGAAAACTCAAGAAACGTGACAATGGTGAAATCTTAAATATATAATAAAGTTAAGAAAACTTATCACCAATGTGTAGAGTGATTCTAGAGGATGCAAACGGTGTGAATAACTTGAACAAAAAGCCCCAAAATTGACCCCAAAATAAGAAATTTCAGTTGAGCTCTATTTTTTTTTTGAGCAAAAAATCCCTCCAACATGTTGTTTTTGACGCAAAATTCTTTAGGGGTTTTGATCACAAGATGTTTTGGAATGATTTGATGGTGAAAAATGAGAAGAAAAGTCTAACACCCTTGACCAATATTGTCCCACTGTTAGCCACCCCGAAGGTCGTGGGTTTTGTTCCTGGAGGTGGGGTTATAGCCCACAACAAGTGCAGAGCCCAAGCCCGTAGGTCAAGAAGCCCAGCACCCCTCCAAAAGACCTCAGTTAGGTGGGGAGTTACCCACAACAGGTTATAAAGTGACCAGGATCCTCCTCCCTAACCGATGTGGGATAGTTACAAAAAGTGGTTAAAAGATGTGACTGAATGAAGAGGGGTTAGGATTTTGTGTTCCAAGTCTTGAAAAAAGAAGAGAGCAAGTGAAAAAAAATTCTTGAAACTTTCCTTTAAATTTGTGCCTGGAAGGATCCAAGGCCTAGATCGGAGGTTGGATCCAATCCGAGGTGGATCAGAGGATAGATCTACCCCTTGGATCCACCCTCAGATATCAGAACTTAATCCGAGGCTCCGATCTAGGGGTTTCCAAATGGATCCGAGTTTGGATCCCTCTGTTTCTGCACTTTTGACAGAAAAATATGCACTTTCCAATTTTGACAATCAAATTCCTCAATTTCCAAACTACACTTGAGGTCAAATTTTTCAATAGTTTAACACCTCACACAAGTCTAAAATACCCTAAACACAAATTCCAACCTCTTATAATAGATCAAATAAAGCTATAATGCAAAATGAGGGGTGGGGATGCTGGATCAAATTGTAGTCTCGACACTCAAAATGCACTTGTTGGTACACGAATAGTTCAAATGAGTTTCAATGAACCAAATTAATACTGTAACATTCAATATCACTTTAAAATCATGAAAATACAATACTTAACCTCATATTAGAAAATTTAAACAATTAGAGCACAAAGTGATTAAGCCTCCTTTTTTCACATTTGAACTTCCAAGTTTTATAATGGCATCTTCTTCCAACTTGCAAACCCTAAAAAATCAACAAAATAAACATACTTCAAAACATGCATTAAACACAGAAACATAGTAAAATGAATTAAACTAACACAAAACATTGGGCTACTTCCCAACAAGCGTTTCTTTATAGTCATTAGCTTGACTATTAAACCTCTTATCTAGGATGTTTTGTCCAAGAATAATCCACCGATTTTGGATGTGGTGGATCAACAAATAGTACTCGACCTCATGAACCCTATGTGCATAAGATCAGAGAGTTGGAAGTGACTTACCTATCTCACGCAATTACCTATCTCACGCAATTCATAGGTATTACCTTAGATTTGAAATATTTGAGACGATACCAAAGAAATGTCTATACAATTTTCTTGGGTGATAATGCCTTTAGAACCTACACTTTCAAGATACTCCTCAAGAAGGGTTAAATGTGCATCATTCATGCTTGCCTCTTAGGTTCATAATCCAATCCAATGACATTATCTGGTGAAATGGATAATTCCTCGTTAAGACAACCATTATGATCATCATTTTCATCAAAATAGAATCCACTTTCACATGCAACATCCTCACCATTTATAATAGGGTCAACTTGTATATCATTAGAAGAAATAACTTCACATGAATCATGCAATTGATCCTATACTCTACCAAAATGAGAAGTTAATTCATCTATCCTTTCCTCGACCCTGTCGAAACGATCGGAAATCATATTTTCTAGCCTTTCTATAGCCAATCTACTTGATTAGAAAATTTTTCTATGGAAGGCTCCCATTCACTCTTTTTTGCTTCTTTGGCTAACTCTCAATATAAATGTGCATTAGCTAATTTTTCAATAGCTAATTCCTAAGATGGAATTAACTCATGTTGGACACGTTAGGGTTGGTAATCATAAACAGATAGAGAATAATTATAAGCACATTGATTATCCCAGCCATAAACATATGAATTACCCCAATTATCATTATATTGATAAAAATAAGGATTGCAATGCCAAAATTCATCATAATAATCCACATCTTTTACTTGTATACATTCATAACTTACATGATAACGTCCACACAAGTCACAAACCTCATGACAAGAATTAAAAACATTAACATTCCTCTTTTGTTCAAACGTATTTGTAATGGTGTCCGAATGCACTTTTAGCGTTAAATAATCAAGTTTAGCCTTTATGCTTCTTAATCTTCAAAAGATATATCTTCGAACATCCTTTGGTTACCTCTATTCATAGAGTTTTGCATGTGGTAAGGATTCATTGCCATCTTTCATTTCTCATGCATTGTCCCCCCATTTGAACCATCCTTCTTGAATCTCTAAACATGCTTTCAAAGTAACTCAAAAACAAGTTTAGTTAAGAAGAATAGATGACTCAAAACTTTTACCAAAACACACAAGAAAAGACTCAACAATATACAAGAAAATTGGGCATAACAAACACAAGAAAACAAGTAAAATGTCTAAACTGATAAAGTTGCTCTTTACACCAATATTGCAACAAATCTTCCCCGGCAACGGTACCAAAACACTTGATGAGCGCAAGACATGCATACAAAATTAAGCTCAATCCACAGTCGAGTTTTACATTTATAGATTCCTAAATACCCCATATGTGATTTTCTGCAAGTATACAAGTCTAGATTGAGTATAGGATATTAAGGGTCGAACCTACAAGGAAGAATGAACAATTACCGACACTACTAAAATTTCTCTATTATTTAGACTATCAACAAATTGTTAAAAGTAAATCTATGCTAAAATATGAAAGAAAATAGCAAATGAAAGCTCCTTAGTTCATGGAATTTCTTCCTACTCGTGTAAATGCAACTCTAGGATCAATGAACGCTACTACCTTGACTAGCCATGGTGTAATTTCCCCAAATACATGATACCCACTTTTGCTGGCATACCAACTATACCTATAGCTAATCGATATCTACTTTCATGGTTACAAAATTAACTAGATGCTCATTTGCTTCTATGAAATTAAGTGGAACAAGTTACTAAAGGCACAAAAGTACATCTTTACTCTCGTGAGTGTACTCTCTAGGTCTAACACTTCCATGAACTAGTATTAAATTTCAATTTTTAATGCAAATTCAACGTATTAAGATTATCACAATCAATGGACGGTCAATCATGATTATAAGAACAAAAGTGCTAAACAACTTGCTTAATATAATAGCATCAAATATCCAAAAAATTAACGCAAACAATCATAGAAAGTTTATCTAAAATACAAGGCATAAACTTTAAATATACATGATCAAATACATATTCAAATCTTGCATTAATAAAAATTAGATTTCAGTACAAAGATAAAGGATTGGAGAGAAGAAAACTCCAGTCACTAGAGCATCTTGATCCTCTCCATCTTTATCTCCTTAGGCTTCATTGTTAAGCCAATACAAGAATGGAGAAACACAAACACTACTAGTTAAACTATAGTATACTACCTTGAAATAAGCAACTATGACAGCTACATTTTTTTGTGGTGTTTCTTGAACTCCCCAAAAGCTCTTTTAAATGTCGTGAAGGCCTATGTTTACAAAGAAATCAATCCTAAAAGCAATAATGTTAAAGTTACTCAATAATGTCCTTGAGATTCCAAAAGGTTATTTCTCCAACTTTCCATACTTTTCTTGGGTAGAACCAGTCAAAATCTTTCACCAAAATTAGTCAAAAAGCTTGTATGAAATGGTTGTAACTTGATATGCAAATTGTAGAGTTATAATATGGATCCAAGGGATGGATCTGAGGTTGGATTTGCCCCTTGAATTAGATTCGAGCTTGGATCAGAATGGATCCAAGGTTGGATCCTCCCTCCCTTGTTTTCAGCACTTTAACTTCATGTTGCGCATAATTTCAACAGTCACTTCTTCTTCTCAAACTCTCTTTTTTTAAACTTCCAACAAGCGAAGATTATGCATTAAATTACTCTTTTACATGTTTTGGCAATAAAATGATTCTTGAAAAAATAACCACCAAAATAGAGTCAAAAGTCCACTTCAAATCCTAAAAACACACCAAAACTAAATAATTAAACATACCAAAAAATAAACCCTTATCCGTTAACATGGATTTATGTATTAAAATAAATTAAAATTCCAGAAAAAGAATGGAAAGTTTGGAAGTCATTAAAGGGGTCTCCCCTAAAAATCCACTCTATAATACATACATATATATATATATATAGATTTTGTGCTATATTTAGATGATATATTATGGTATTTTTAGTCACTTTTTACAATGTTATAAGAGGAAAATAATCCATTTTAACTAGAATTAGTTCTAAGGGCAATGTAGTGCTTAATTCAAAATTTGTCCCTTTTACTCAATATCTTTTTAGGACTTGATGAGTTTTAACTTGGACATAAATGAGATCGTAATATATTTGTCAAAGTCCAAAGCTTGTGAAATTGGCGAGTTACAAAGGCAAAGTCAAGTACAAGATGGAGAAGATGAAGTGAAACTTGTTGAACAAGAAATGCAGGAAACCAATTTGAGGCGGAATTCAAGTTTGAATTTCTCAACTGGATTGTGGGTAGAACCTGGAAAATGAAGAAAAAAGATTTTTCAAGTGCATTTCCTATCTATCAGCTTCTCTAGTCCATTTACTTTTGTTTGTCTTCCTTCAAGTTAAGGTGCGTTTGATAAAACTGAAATTTGAAAACTGAAGTCTGAAATATGAAATATGAAATTTGAATTCATTAAATGATTGAATTGTTAAGTATTCGATCTAATACATTTAAATGTATATCACATTTAGTGATAAGTGAAAAGCTTAACACTTATTTTTGGGAGCAAATTTTGCCTAAAAGATTTAATACCACTTAATTAATTTAGATATTTTATTTTTGGTTATCAAACGCATCTAGACTGTTAAGATCTGAACCCATTAAGTTTAAGTGCTGAATTGTGATATTAAACGGGCCTTATTATTCTTTACCACATGATCTTTGTTTTCTTTTCCATCCCTTTCTTTCCTCTCCAATTTTCTTACCCTACCTCTTCACTTCTTCTTGCTATTCACTGCATCGCTTTTCAAAACATATTCTACAGTTACGTTAATCTTCTACTCTTTGCCACAATCTTCAATTTTCACATCATTGTTATTCTCTGCTACACTCACACTTCGTTGCTTTTGTTTTAAACTTCAATTGATACTAGGTGAATACATAATTTCTGGTCCGTAGGAAATGTTGAAAAGCATTGCTGGTTCTTATATATATAATTTAAATACCAATTTCTACTCGTTATTGTTGTTTTTTGTATTACATGTTCCAAGTCAGACAAAGTTTTTACCATATTTACCAACTCTTCTTCTTTCATAATTTCCGACTTTCTTCCCTTTTTTCCACCTCAACAATAAAGCACTTGCATTTTAATATTTTTTTTCCATTTTATGGCCCATAAAATCCACTGGCATAGCTTTCTTTTTGCAATGCAAATTCCTCAACAAAATTCACTTCTTAATCCAATAGCGTTTTAATTTTTTTCTTGCATCTTCTGTGGGCCCCATGTCTATGATACCACCTTCACAGGCAGTTTTCCCTGCCCCAGCAGGCTCCAAAATAGTCTTTGACCTGGTTTCAAACTTCATCTTTTTCCACACAGTCACATGTCATCACCACATTCTTTATCACCCGAATGTTCCATTTAAAACTAAATTGTAATTTACTAGACAAAATTTGTATAATCTAGTAATAATAATACCAAAAACATTTGTTGTTCACAAGAAAAAAAAAAGTATATATGAGTTATCATGAGTCACCTGGTGTATCTCAGCCATATATTTGAATTTTTTATTATTAGCAAAATCTGAACTACAAAAGTGACGAGCATGGGATATGCATACAAAAACAGAGCAAAATTCCTAAAATATTCCATATGCGAATTTTTGCAAGTGTGCGAGTCATTTTGTTAGCACAGGATAATTAGGGTCTAATCCACAAGGGAAGATGGTCAACTACTGAAATTACAAAAGTTCTCTATTATTTAGACTACCAACGAATTAATACAAACAAAGTTAAACTACTAATGGAAACAAAAGAATACAAATGAAAGCTCCTAGAGTAATGGAATTCCTATTTACTTACATTAGTGCAACTTCCCAACTAAATGAGTACTAAAATCTTGGCTAAACTATAATGTAATTTTTTAATGTTTGTGAGATCACTTTTGCCGATTTACCAACTATACCTGTGACTAATCCATGCCTATTTTTGCAGTTATGAAATCAACTATAAACTCATGAAATTCTATGAAATTACTATAAAATAAGCCACAAAGGCGCATCTTTATTTTTATGAGTATACTTCCTTGATTTAGCATTTCATTGAATTAATGTTAAATTCCAATTCTTATTACAAACTTAACACCTTGACATTATCACAATTAATGACCAGTTAATTATGACTATGAGGATGAAAGTGCTAAATAACTAAATCAAGATAATAGCTCTAAAATAACCAAGAAATCAACACATAGCAATCATGGACGGTTCAATCAAATACCCAAGGCATAGATTTTAAAGCAACATCAACAACATAATATCTAAAATTTGCATTAACAAAACTTAGAAGTTAATGCAAAGATCAAGATGTGGACGGAAGAAAACCTCGTCACTAGAGTTTCTTATGTCTCTCCGTCTTCATCTCTCTTAGCCTCCTGGTTAAGCCAACACAAGGACGGATGAATAATAACTATATTATTCTACATTATCCAACACTAAAACATGAAATGTGAATAGAGCTACATTTATTGAGGGCTTGTATCTTGCCTCAGAGTGCAAGATACATCCTTTGGTCGTCCTTTTTCTCTCCAAAGCTCTCTCTCCTCTCTAAACTATCTAGAAATAAAAGCTCCTAAAACTAAGCAAGAATTTCTCTATTTATTGTCTGCAAATCCCCTCAATCTTCCACAAGAAATTTCTTTTTGTGTTGAAGAGACATCATTTGAAAATGGAATGACATAAAGTTAATGAAAAGTTGACAAAAGTTGGTGCGCAACTTGCATATTTTCTGCACCTCAAAATCTGGCATGGCATCCCCTAATTCGGCTCCAGATTTCGCTTTCTTCACTTGGCCGTGAAAACTTTCTATCCACAATCTGACTCTTAGTCTGGCTTGACCATCTCAATTCAGCCCCTAATTTGCTTTGCTCAATCCAGCGTTAATTTGTAAGATGGCAACAAATTGTTCTTGCTCCTTCAGCCCTTCCAAAATTATAAACTTTAACAAGTAAAATGGGACAAATTCACAAGTTTTCTCAAAGTTTCCCAAGAACATCAGATATTGTCAAAATGTCATTTATATTGTCATAGGAGCTCAGAATTAACTACAAATGACCGAGAATACGCACAAACTATTAAGTAAAATGGACACTAATAAAAAAGATTTGAGACGATTGCTTCTGATAGTTGTCCTATCCCTAACCAAAGTATGATTGTGTCGGGCACAAATCTACACAGAGTGCAGTTAGTATATGAGTTATATTATTTTAATATACAATTACAATTGAATTTGTTTGCCCAAATATGTGAGGACCTAAAAAAAAAATTATTTTTATTCGACTTATTTATTTAATTAATATTTATTTTCTCTAAATAATTAATTTAGATCATTTTAATTACAATTGTATCAGACGTTACTTCCTTTTATTTTAAAACCTTGTTTAACCACCAATTTAGTTTATAAAATTGTTAAATTCCATATTTTCATCAAATTACTTCATTAAATTAGGTTGAATTATTTGATTGTTGTATATCAATTGTAACAGCACGAAAAGTTTTAAAAATGCATTTTTGCACGTTTAAACTACGTTTTTGATTTAAACTATTTGAATGTTTAAATTTCGTATTCGGGTTTAGGATCGACTACTAGACATAAGTTTCGAATGTTAGGTTATGTATTCGGGATATATAAATGAGAGAAACTGGGATCGTAGTGTCGTGTCATGTGAATCGATCCAATACAACAAAAGTGGTTTTACGTCAAATTACCCAACTATCCCTCATTTCTTTCATTTTCCACAAGAGCCCAAAAGTCAAGAATTAACCTCAACCACTCATTTCTTTTTTTTTCTTCTCCATAGAACCGGTTCTTCTTTTCCATTTCTTCCTCAAAACAGCCGGCCCTTCATCTTCTTCTCCTTCTTGTTTTTCTACAAATCACCAACACAAAACCTCCATTGTTGCCACTAAGAAGCTTGAGAAGATCTTTCACCATTTCCCTTGGAGATTGAAGGCTATCCTACCTTGAGGGAGAGCTGAGCTTTGGAAGAGAGGAAGAGGGGTTCTTGGTGCATTCCATATCACATTCAATTTAGGGTTTCACTTGAGAAGGAAGAGGTAGTACACTTCTTCACCATCTTGTTCATTTGACTCCGTTTATGTAGCTTTGAACTTGGATAAGTTTATTATTGTTATTGTGTTGATTTGAGATGGAAAAATGGGCTCTATGAAATCCCATTATGTATGAACTTGGGGCTGTTGATGCATTGTGTGTGGTTATATGGAAAATGGCTAGCTTGAATGTTGGTAGAAAAACCTCAAGGAAAACCGTGAGAGAGGGAAGGAAAAATGAGGGTTAAGATTTCTTTTTTTCTTTTAATTTTCATGGCTGCATTTTGGCTGGTTTGAGGGCTGAATTTAATGCTTAAATATTGAGTGTTGAGTTGTTAATTTCCCCCCCAAAAAGCCCTTCAAAAGTTATAGCAAGAATGAGTATTAAGTTGAGATCAAAATTTGGAAATTTTAAGGAAAGCATGCTGTCCGAATTTTGGGCTGTTTTAATGCTAAAAATTGATATAAGCTTCCATCATTTTTGACCATCATTAGGCCTAGGAGGTTTAATACTAGCTTAGGTTCGAAATTGGGGGCAATCGGAAGTGGTTTAGATGTGTTAGAGGTAATGATAAGAAAGGGAGTGAAATTTGCAGGAATGATCAAGTGATGTCCAGTTCATTTTGGGCAAGTAGAAAACTGTCTTCCCATTCGAATTTTTGGTTGAATTTTGGTATGACCCTAGCCTATATATGGAAGTATTAGTGTACCAAATTTGGTCATTTTTGACCAAGAATTTGTCACTCAAATGAATCCTAGAATTGTGCCCTGCAAAACTGGAAAACAGAAATTTCAGAATTTTAAACCCACTCTGTTTGAACTGCTATAATTTCTTGCTCGAGTGTCGGAATTGAGTGCCGTCAGTGTCATTTGAAACTTATTGCATAGAATTTAAACTGTGAAAATTTTAGAGGTCAATTCATTTTCTACAATTTTTGGTGAATTTTCAAAGTGGTCTAGTCGGCCAACCTGTTATGTTCTGTTTCAGTACTGTAGCAGCTTGTTAAACGAAAATCTGGACAAATTCTGTCCAGAATCTTAACTGGGTGTCTTCTACAACACTTTAGAACTTTTAAAGAGGTTTCCAACGGTACCAAGTTTGTGAAATTTGAACTTGTACAACTCAAATTATGATTTTTTAAAGATTTCAGCTCAAATTAGAAAGTTATCGAACTTACTTCCTCTTGAAATGAATTTGGCCGGTGAACTAGGAAAACTCATTTCCGTTCTCTTTTCATTATTTCAGGGCGAAGTGCTGATTTGTCATTTGATCAAAACTTGGATTCCGACCCCTACTTTGTCGGTGAGTTTTCAATGTGTGTTACTTGCTTTCACTATATGCATTGATTGAACGTGTTTCGTGCTTGAAAATTTGAAACTGTTAAGCCTCTCGCTTAAAGGAGAGTATACTTTATTGCTCCCTTCTAAGTAGAGTTGGTAAATTAAATGTTTTGCCTGTATTACAAGTTGGAGAAGAAAAGTGTTATAGAACCACTCTTGGCCGCGTCCCTTGAGTGGTTAACTGCTTAAATGTTTAAGTGTTTGGCGTGCGAGTCGGGTAGGGGGAGTTTGGTGGTTGGTGGTTGGCGTGAATAGTCGTCTACTTGGATTGAAAGTCGACGGAGTGTCGACTACTCTAAATGTTCGTGATTTGGGGATTTGAGTTCCTGAGAGCCAACGTATCCTTCTTGTGTGTTAAATTTAATTTTCCTACGTGTTTCATTTACTGCTTATAATATTACTGTTTTAAATGCATGTGTATGTCTTTTGGAAACTCACGAACTTTTAATCTCACCTCCGTTCCCGTTTGTTTTTCCTTAACCGGTGACGAGAACCCAGAGGCCTAGATAGAGCTAGTGTTTTGTTCTTTTGGCTTTTGTCTCGACTATGGAGAAATGTTTTGTAGATTCTTTTGGTGATGAATATTTTAGACTTATGGAAATGTATTAAATTATGGCTCGAGGTTTTAAGTGTGTGTTTTTGAATTGATAACTGCATTGTAAGTTTAAATGTTATTTTACAGTCTCTAAGATTATTGTTGGTATAAATTCGGGGTTTCGCCCGTTTAAGTTAGTATTACCGAATGCTTGAGTCCTGACGAGAGTTAGGCAGGCAGCCCACCAACCCTTTGGTTAGCCTTAGAGGGAAGTGGGGCTGTTACAAAATATATGGGAACTATTTTATTTATACAAGTAACTTTTACTCCAAAATAATGTTATGTTATTATCCACCAAATATAACAAGCACAACAATTGTGAAAGGTTTGAGTGAACCACACTTACACCACACCAAGTCAAGCCATCATAATCCACACTTACACCACACTTACACTAAATCAGTGACTCCTATTCGTTTAACAATGTGAAATGGTAAGATATGAGCCACCAAGTTTTTGACACCAAGGGTAAATAAGGCAAGTTGCTTGTCAAATATAGTACACTATTCAAGAAGAGGGAAAAAAATCTTGAACTCTATTGGCTTGTGCATTGCACTATTAACCAAAGTACATTTAAATGTTGTTCCAGCATAGGATAAAAAACTTAAATCCTTACCAGCTAAGTCAAAACAGAGTTGAGACTTTTGGTTCTCTAATGATATTTAGCATAGTTATTAAACCCGAACCAACAAGAGACCCAGTAAACAGACCAGGTCAATGGGTCATTGGTTGAATTGGTGGGTATTAATTTAGTATTTATATAAAATAGTAATTTTCATCTATGCAAAATATCTAATAAAGTGCTTTTAAATACTAATTATCATGCTTTCTCATAATAATATAGTCAAATATAAAATAAAATTGTGTCACTTGTTTTAAAAAATATAGCATTATTTTTCTTTTATCAAATAAAATTAAGCAATTAATAAAGTCTTGCACACATTTGAATGAAAATCCAATGTACAAATCTTGTCAAAAGCATTTATGCACCTTGTTTAAAAAACAAGGACCCACAATTGTATATTAAAGAGTCAATTGAAAAATCAGGTGGGATCCTAGTTAAACTAACGGGTCAAATGGGTTTGATCGGATCAATTTCTTGTCCCCTCAAACTAGAGATCAGGCCCGGCCTGATGACCCAGGCTGACTACTTCAACTGCAGGTCTTTGAATAATATCGTCTAACACTGTGAATTAACTTCAGTAATATCAAGTGTCTTTGAATAATTCAAAAAAATAGATGATGCAATATAACGTAGCTGTTTCTATACCTTTTTCTTTGTAATTCTGTTATTTATAAGTAACAAACGGCTGTTTAATTACGCTGTATAGATGTTAACTTTTGAATTGTCTGAGTGTACCTTTTTGCATATTAAAGATAGCCTTGTCCTATAATAAGTTGCCTTGCAAGAATCATGTCATGTCACCCTTATCATGGAGAACCTTCGCAAACGATTGATTATGTGTGCTTCCTTCCATGTACAGATGATGCAATATAACTTAGCTGTTTCTACACCTTTTCCTTTGTAATTCTGTTATTTATAAGTAACAAACGGCTGTTTTTCTTAAGCTGTATAGATGTTAACTTCTAAATTGTCTGAGTATACTTTTTTGCATATTAAAGATAGCCAGGTTCTATAATAAGGTGCCTTGCAAGAATCATGTCATATCACCCTTATCTTGGAGAACCTTTGCAAACGGTTGATTGTGTGTCCTTCCTTCCACATACATTAACAATAACAAATGTAGAAAATGGACGGGCAATTGTAACCCAAAAGTTTGCCATGCCATATCCAAGTCTTTATTTGAAGCTTAGTCGCCGCATGCGTATCCATGTAGCGATCGCCCCTTAAAAAAAAAAAAGGAAGATAAATTTTTGTTGTCAATTGCTGCACTTCAGAAACAAAAATCAAATAAAAAATTAGCATCTGATACATGAAAAAAAGATAAAAAATTGTTGGTAATAGTTTGTAATGAATTAGTTGAAGCTCCTTATCCCACATTGGAAGGGAAAAGAGTACCTATTATGTATATATGTCGTTGTCTTTTTCCCTTAACAAATTTGATTCAAATGTTAGTTTGGAGGGAAATTTTGGTGGGAAGAAAATTTGAATTTATGTCTAGTTCACTTGGATGTAAATTGAAAGACATATAAATTTCTTGACAAAGGCACTTGGGCACTAGGGGTATCTTGGGCTTTCTGATTAGAAAAGGTGCTAATTAATTATCCGAAATTTTATTTTCATAATTATTTTAGAGCAGTTAAATTTAAAAACATATCTGTTAGTTGATTAACTACCTATATACCTTTTCAATTAGAATTGCATTCTTTTATGGTGCTATGAACAGGTGCCTTGATTCTTCAAATAGTGCAACTTTAATAGAATTAAATCACTTTTTGTTTTAGATAGTTTTTAGATTTTGTTGTATTCTCGAGGTAATTTGTCTGATATAGAGGCAAATAACACCTCAAGCAAAGTGTATTTCACGCCTCAAAATCTGTTTGGTTCCTATTCTTTTCTGTATTTTTCAACAAAAATTTTTCACTATCGTCGCATTTGATAAATGTGGCAACCTTAAGTATATAAACACTCCCCACAACACTGCAAAATGGTGACTTTTTCTTTCCCCCACTAGCAATATTTGTAGAAGTTTGCCCCCAAGCTTGGCTGATACTTTGAGAGAAACAAAAATAAAAAAGAACTATATTTTTTGTAGTGACAAAACAATATCAAATCATCTAACTCTTTGTCCCATGCTAGCCCACTACAAGAAAATAGCCTTTTTGTGACAAGAAGTGGTTGTCACTCAAAGCTCAAAAGTCGTCACACAAAAAATTAGTGATGACATTTTGTGCTGTCATAGTGTTGTCACTAGTTCTATGTCACAAATAGAGTCCCTATGACGATATTGAGAAGTCGTCACAAACCCTATTTATTTAGTGATGACAATAGTCGCCACTGACTAGAACACTTTATGTGACGACTTTTGTTGTCAGTATATAGCCTGTATTTTTGTCATTATTTACTGTAGAAGTCGTCACAGAATGTATCCTTGTAGTGACAACTTTAGTTGTTAGGTAATTTGTACCCAATCAGTGACTACAATCCTTGTCACTGTGTGAAATTTGGGACAGTGACAACATTTAAGTCGTCTTTGAATTAAGTTTGTCCATGTTGCTTTGTGAGCTTAATTTCAACACCATCACCAGCACGAGTGACCCTAGATATATATATGTATAGACAATTTGAAACAACCAATTCATCCAATAGAAATTCTAATATATCCAACCATAATATCAATTATATATCTAGTCACAAACATGCATCAAGTATCCACATTAGTCAAATTACAATAGTTAAACATTTCCAAAGTCATTTAACATCTTCAAAATCACCAACAAAAGTTCCCTTCAGGTTCATTCAAAACATAGACTGCATTCCAACAAAAGTATTGAGAATTAGTTTTTAAATAAAGCACCATTAGTTTTTAAATAAAGCAGCTGTAGAGTATAGCATTAAATGAAATATAATGGACAGCATACAAAATCTGATTGCAATTCAGTATCGATCAAAGTAAAGAGTACACACATATATGATGTCCTGGTATGAAATTTTTCATAGTTTCTATGGGTTAAAGCACATTTGAACAAAAGTCTGGAGAATCAAAACCCAACTCACTTTCAAATTGTGGAAACCATCACCAGCCTGAATCGAGATCTTACTAGGCGTATAACTCTCATCAAGCTTGAAATCCACATATAAAACCACTAACTAGGAAAAAGTAAAAAAACAAATAAGAAACCTGGTTATGGCATCAAACAGGAGGCACAATAAAAATAAAAATAAAAAATAAAAAAGACAAACTAGTTAAAAGAGCATACTTGAAGCTTTACTTTCTTCTGAAATTGAATATTAACAAGATGTGGCTGGGCTCCGTCTGATCTACCTCCAGTACAACACAAGTAGACAAAGAAAATACAAATTAAACTGATACTTATTGCGCAGTATATCACACGCCAAAAGCTGTATACAACAGAAATGGAAAGAGTATAAAAGGTTAAAGGGTGAATTATTGAAAGAAAGAGAAATTACTGCCAGTAGGTATCAAGGTTGTCATCGTGAAGTGAAAGAACGCCATTGCCTGGCTTGCAAGAGCTGACACTCCAAGCAGCCTTCTTAGCCATCTCACAAAGGTCATCATCCACAACTAGCTGTTGGTTCCCTCCAACAAGCTTCCCTTCTTCCTCTCCCTCGGATGACTCCGCCATTTCAATTTATTTTCAAGTTACTCACAAATCCTTTGCAAAGATTATTCTTATTTATCTGCTAGCTGAAAAAAGATAAAAACTTGCAAATATCAGAAGCCCAAAAGAAACATGAAAGTACATCAATTGATTTTTCAAGATTTATTAACGTTAGATTTGATCAGGATTTCATTTGGGCATTTTGTCAAACAGTTATCATGGTTAATTGCATTATAACTTACTATATACATAAAGAGCAAAGACTCGTGTGAATCTCTTTGTAAGATAGATTCATTCACTTGTGTCGAGTGCAGTACTTCTTGTTCACACTCATACAACTTATGACTAGAGGTATGAAACTAAGTGATTTAGGTAGGTTTGGGTTGATCATAGTTAGGTAATTAGTACAATCAGGTAGGTTAGACGATTGTTAGGTGTTTTAATGAGTGCTCATAGGGCACTCGTTAGAAAAACCATTATTTTTAATGGGGTATGAATGCATAAATCTAATCAACCCACTATGAACCAACTAAATGGGTTTAATTGGATACCAATTTCAATCATTCAGAATTGATGGACAAGTTCGAGTAGGTTATTAATAAGTGGATTTGGATGGGTCAATATAAATACAATATGATTGACACCCTTGCTTATGACATACTAGTTAACTTTTGATAGTATATCAAAATCATCATCAAACAAATAGTGTTTCAAATATTCAATAACTAAAATTTTAATTAATCCCACATGTTTAATTTAATATTTGTTCATTACATATATATGTCCTCAGTATATTTGTGTCTATTTTTAAGTGTGTATATAATAGGTTTTCAAAGTTGAGTTAAAATTGAAATAATCTATTTCTAATACAAATGAACTTTGTAATAATTTACTTCTAATATTATTCACGATAAACACATTGACCAAAAAAATTTAGGCGAAACTCTGCCAAAAATTCTTCTAGAATTCTAGTTCTAAATATTCATGTATCTTTGGAGGTACGGTTTTTGTCCGCTTTCATTATCATTTCCGTATTTATAAAATTTAGGGGTGGCACCCCTTCCCGTGTGTATGAAGTTTGCAAAAAAATTTAAAAAAAATTTACAATCAACTTACAAGTCAAAAAAATAAAACCTGTCAGATAGTGACAGCTTTCATGATCATTTCCGTATTTATAAAATTTAGGGGTGGCACCCCTTCCCTTCCCGTGTGTATGAAGTTTGCAAAAAAATTAAAAAAAAATTTACAATCAACTTACAAGTCAAAAAAAATAAAACCTGTCAGTTAGTGACAGCATTTATTGTCATTGAATTACTGAGGCATTTTGTGATGACTATATGTTGTCACAAACCACGATACCAACATAGAACTAGTGACGACAAACATTATTGTCATAGAATCTGACTCGTTAGTGACAACCTTGTCACTAGTACAATTTCCCGTGTTGGCTTTGTGTTGGCGGGATATGGTTAGTGACAGCATCAATGTGACGACATTAAAGTCGTCACTTAATACAGGGTCCTTCCAACTTAGCTGTGACGACTTTGAATGTCGTCACATCAGAGACTCTTTTGTGATGAGTTTGGTGTAGTCACAGAAAAATTTGTCACAAATGGCTGGATTTCTTGTAGTGTGGGCATCACTCATCCTCTACTATTCAAAAGCAGCCAAAAAAAAAAATATAATAATGACAATAGAATATAGTAAAAGATTATATGAAATGCCCATCTTAATTATAAAGAAGGAAAACAAAAGGAGATAAATTTACAACCTCCAACTACTAAATGTGTCTCCATTGTGCATCGACCTCTGTATCATTAATATTAAACCTTATACTATTTTTGTTAGGAAAAAAGATGATGATTTAGACTTGCCCAAACAGATCTGGTGCTGAATCGCAAAAGGAATCCCAATTACTAGGCCCACGACCTCCTTCCCGTATACCACCTTCAATCTATAGGACAAAAACCAAATCCAATTTTTAGTACAACATAAAACAGATTGATCCACTAACAGAAGCCAAAACTAACTGGTTTAGGATTAATCTGAATATGTACTTTGAAAGCCACTCTATGCTAGAGCTGGGACTTGAGAGTAAATTGTTGACTTATACTTTGCAAAAAAAAAAAAAAGTTATTTAGTATTTGACTTGCCCAACAATAATTTTTATCTATGAATTATAGCAATTCAAGGTTATATTCAATTCAAATGTTCTCAAATCTCTTTTTCAAGTTTTTTTATGGTTCATGAAAGTTCATTATGAGATCTATAGCTACCTCTTCCTCATGACTCTTCTTCATGGGGAAATATTAAGGCTAATTTAGACCACGTACACAGGCTGTTCGAATACTCCTTGTCTACGATCAAAAATTGAGCAATGTTGTGCAAGTTCAACTATATAATCTGTAAACAGTTGCCAAAAAGATATCAATTGCACTATCATTTAATGTTCCAAGACTATCTACTTATCTGATACAACATGATGTTGACCCACAAATGGAGTTGAGCTAGCCAAATAGTTGGAATTTACAGTGCATGTTAGAGTGGTTTAACAATTCATAGTCATAGATAAGGCATCTAGCATCCACTCATACAGCCAGCTATGGAATTGTCATACTACATAAATTCCTTGGTCATCTTAATCAAAGTAATGTCCAGGGAGATATATGGGATAATGCATTTGTCACACATTGAGACATGTCAGTTTACATGGTTGGTCACAAACAAACATTGTAGAAATCTAGTTTACATGCCAAGGAGAAGCAGTGCAATTTCAGTTAGACATGTGCAAATATAATGGAATTGAAAATTCCTTGGAAACTATTCCAATGGCAATACTTACTACAAGAAATTAGGCTATTAGTGTCAATGATATTTGTCACTGTTAATTAAAATATCATCACTAATTATAATCAATGACAAAAATCTGGTTGTCACCTTTTTGATACTAAATTATCATCACAGAAGCCACTTACTGACAAGTTATAAATGTTGTCACTAAATGATACTTGATAGTGATGACTTTTTGTTGTCAACATTGTGGAAGATTTCAGTGACAGCTGATATTATAATTAAATCTTTTATTTTTTAGTGCCTATAGGTCTCTTTGTTTTTACTGTTAGGAATGAATAGTGGTGAAAAGACATCTTTGTTTGCAAGATCATCAGTGACAACTTTGTTTAGTTGCTATTAATATATAGGTAGAGGGTGCTATATTGTCAATGCACGCATGAGTGACAGCCTCAAGTTGTCATAGCAATGTTGTTTTGTGAATTGGGCAGTCGCATTCCAATTATAGTCATCCTGTACTATGAAAACTAACAAATGAAGTTTAAATTTATTGGGACCAACGTGAGGCTGGAAACATGAAAGAAGCAAACCAGCAACCATTTCAACTAAAGTCGGCAATTGACACAAATCCCAAGTTGAATTCCTAAGCACAACATCTAGTTTGTTCAAAGCATCCATACACATTTGATAGATTATCCTGCCATTCACATGTATACTTCAATTATCAAGTTTCTCCACAAAGGTTAATCAAAAATAGCAAGAATATCCAAACAAAAGCATCTCAAATGCAGTCAAACAAAAGCAAATCCCATTTGCGTAGGTGTACTCCATGCCTTCATGAACTACAATTTGTGAGGACCCGAAAATTTATTTTATTCGATTTAATTAATTAATTAATTATTTATTTATTTTCTCTGAATAATTGATTTAGATCCTTTTAATTGCAAATACACCATATGTTATTTCCTTTTATTTTAAAACCTTGTTTAACCATCAATTTAATTTATAAAATTGTTAAATTCCATATTTTTATAAAAAAAATTAATTACTTTATTAACTTAGTTTGAAGTATTTGATTGTTGTATATCAATTGTAACGGGACGAAAAGTTTTAAAATGTATTTTTGCACATTTAAACTATGTTTTCGATTTAAACTATTTGAATGGTTAAATTTCGCACTCGGGTCTAAGATCGACTATTAGATGTATGTTTCGAATGTTAGAACATGTATTCGGGATAGATAAATGAGAGAAACCAGGATTGTAGTGTTGTGTCACGTGAATTGATCCGACACGACAAAAGTGGCTTTACGTCAAATCACCCAACTTCCTCTCATTTCTTCCATTTTCCACAAAAGCCCAAAAGTCAACAAACAACCCCAACCACTCATTTCCTTTCTTTCGTCTCCTTATAGCTGGTTCTTCCCTCTCTCATTTCTCCTCCAATTTCTCTCCAAAAACAGCTGCCCCTCTTCATCTTCTTCCTCTTCTTGTTTCATCAAAACCACCAACACAAAACCTCCATCTTTGCACTCAAAAACACTTGAAAAGCTTGCTAGCTACCTTGGTGAATTCGGTCCAGCTAGAAGAGGAGGAAGAGCCGGTTATTGAGCTTGGAAGTTGAGGGGTTTTGTGAGCTAGATCGTCCACCTTAAGCCAAGCTTCTTGTTGGAGGAGAGGTAGGGTTTCTCAACACCATAAACCTTGCTCATTTGTTTCATTCTTTAGCTAAGAAAGTTTATAGTTCTTTGTATTAGATTTTATTGTTGATTGGTTGAATGTGGGCTCTATGAAATCCCACCACATGTGAACTTGGGGCTGTTGATGCTGTATTGTGTGTGTGTGAGGGGTTTATGTGGTGTTTAGTTGCTAAAAATGAAAGAGGGAAGAAGAGGAGAAAACCGAGAGGAAAGGAAATGCATGCTACCCTATTTTTGGTTGCGTTGATCACTGCCTTTCCATGTGATTTTTTAGCTGAAATTTGGTGAAAACGTAGTTTACATATTGAGGTTTATGCCTGCAAAATTTTGTGTTTTCCTAGTACCATTTCATTGCTCAAATAATGTCTCAAAGTTGTTCTTCAAATCTGGAAAAAATGCAGTGACAGGACTGCTTTTGCCTCATGTTCAAATGACTATATTTTCTTACTCGGATATCAAAATTGAGTTCCATTTGTTGCATTTGAAACTAGAATACAAGTTCTTTTAGAAATATAAATTTCAAGGGCTAGTTCTATTTTTGTGAATTTTGACAAATTTTCAAAGTTGACTGAAAATCAGGACCGTTATGTTTTGTTTTCATTGTAACAGCAGTTTTAAACTTAAATTTGATTGGTTTTCAATTTGAATCTTGTATGAGTGTCTTCTCGATAGTTTTAGTTCATTGAGTCTATTTTTCAACGGTATAAGATTCAAAAATTTTGGAATTGTAGAACTCAAGTTATGATTTTCCAAAGAATACTGCTCAAAATCGAAATCTCTTCCAAGAAAGCTTAAAATTTGGAATTTGAATGTTCACAACTGCCACTTGTCTTTTGGGGCCATTTTGCCCTGTTTTAACACCATTATTTCATGGTTATTCACTGCTAAGATGATGGTCTAGATGAGGGCTAGACCCCTTGAAAAAATGAGCATTTTTGGTGCATAAAAATGTTTGGCAAAAGCATGTGAAAATTGAAGAACCAAATCTAGAATTTTGCTCTTCACACAAGTGCCAAACTATTGCCCTATTTTTGAAACATTTTGATTCAAGTTTTTGCTACCATTTTGCTTCCATTTGATAAAGGAATGCTGCTAGAGCTTTTGTGTCAATGTTTGAGTGATTTGGGACTGTTTTAGTTGAGCAAAATGTTTGAAAATCAAAAGGAGAAAATCTGGCAGCTTAGTGTTTAGATTTCTCGCAAATTTTGCCCATCTAAAACATTATCTTCCCGTGCAATTTTTTGGCTCAAATTTGGTACGCACATAGTCCACCTAGTGAGGATTGAGTGTACAAAATTTGGAGATTTTCTAGTGGCATTTCAATGCCCAAATGCTGTCTCAAAATTAGCTTCTCAAATCTAGAAATCTTCCCGTCAGTCTTGGTAACTTCATGTACTTCTGATGACTATAAATCTTTGCTTGGGAGTCAAAATTGAGCGCCGTCAGTGGCTTTTGAAACGAGACTTCACAAGCTTTCTAATGGTATAAGGGTTGCACACTAATTCTTTTCCTATCAATACCATAAAAATCGTAAAGATGGCTGATCCTCCAACCTGATTTTCCTATTTTGTTGTTGTGCTGGATTTTCTGGTTCGTTTCAACTCATCCTACTTTAGGAATCTTCGAGCGAAGTCTTCTAGTAATTTTTAGTATGCTGAATCTAGTTTCTGTAGTTTTAAGCCTTGTCCAATTCTGACGTATATTGAGTGAGTTATGGTCTGAGAAAGAAGCTTTAGTTGAGTGATTTTTGGTGAACCTAGAGAGTTAGGTTAAATCTTGAGTTTTAACCGTTTGAATTGAAAGTGATAGTTCCGTTTTGGTTCAGGTGACCGAGAGGTTGTCGAAGTTGGCCCGACTGCCGAAGTTTAACTTTCTTGCTCATTCAGTTATTTTACGGGATTTCGGTGAGTGTCCAAGTGCATGTTATTAATGTTTTAATTAATGTAAATGATTGGAAAAGCATGATTGTGTGCATTAGTGAACGTGTACTTTATCGCGCTCACCTTATTTGAATTGCCTCTAAATGAGTTCCACTGCTTGAACTGTTAAGTGTTTAACTGTTAGAATTGCTTGTTATTGTCATTGAAAATTGTGGGGACGCCCAAACCCCATCGCGGGAACCTTTCACTTTGACAGGCAATAGGGGCTTGGTCGAGGGATTGGTGAACCATGGGTCATAAAAGTGTTTATGTCGGTTGGAGTGCGCTCGCCGACCAAGGTATACTCGAGTATTACCAACTTTACATGTTTTGACGAGCAGGCCCGGTACAGGGGGTGTAAGTAGACGGGTGAGGGTTTCATGTGGTGTCTACAGGATACGAGAGTGTGGTTGACGGAGTGTCAACATTTTTGATTTGAAAGTCGGAGCTCATGAAATGGTCCGAATATGATTGTGGAAAATGCAGAAATTTGGATCGGGGGTACGTGCTACCTCCCTGAGGACGGTAGATGTAACAGCCCCACCTCTCCCAAGGGCGAACCCAAGGGTATCAGCGGACTGTCTGCCCAGCTCTCGCCAAGACTCACTACAAACCCTCAAGCATATTATAGATTTCAAATAATCACACTTCAAGATCTCTAAAATAATAATACATGCATTCGCTCTTAAAGCCTTAATTGAGGTCCAACAATAAATGATAGTTAACTTACAAAGGTAAATCCTCAATAATATCTATTAAAACTCCTATAACATCAATTTCAGGTACAATAAATCTTTAATTTCAAAATTTAACATTAAGTCTATACAAAATTTATGAAAATCCTACCAAAGTAACTAAATTCTCGATCTATATTTTCCACTTCGAGACCTGTTAAGGAAAACAAACTGGGGTGAGCTAACGCTCAGTGAGGCCAAGGAGAAACATGCAAGCACGTAATCAAGTAAGTGAGAAAGCCAGAAAATTCAGATATAAAAGCACGTAAATCAAACATCCACTTGTACTATTGCAATTTTCACCAGGAGATTGTATTCTCAAGGAATCACTACTCGAGGGCTCACATTAGACAAAAGTCTTGGAGCTGGGTTCGGAGAACCCTCTTCGAGCCTCTGTAACGGCCTCGAATTTTGAAAAAAAAAAATTCAAAAATTTATTTATTCATATAATTAAATCTTTAATTATCTTGTGATATTTGATTTTATCCTCGTTTATAATGCCTCATTTGATTTTAACTCTATTTACCTGTAAATTACGTCCCGAAGCATTTATTAGTGGAAAAATGTCAATGGCACGTTTTTCGAGGTAAATTCGAACTGTGAGTATTAGTGGAGATAAGTAGGGATGACCACGGATAAGTTGGAAGTGTGATTAAATGACTGGATTTGGAACATTGAAGGTGATTAATTAGGATTTTGAAATTTTTTTATTAGGGTTTGGATTAACCTCGCTAAGCTTAGAATTTCAACTAATTATTTCTTCCAACCGATTCTTCCTAGCTCCTACGAAAATTTTCCTATTTTTCCTTCTCCCTCCTAGCCGAAAATTAGCCTTAATTTCAAGTACAATTAAGCCCTTAATTTTCCCTCCAAATAGATAAGGATGGCTTAATAAGTCAAACCTCATTAAGGCAAGACAAGACTTGTGTCTTGTCTTCCTTTCTTCCCTATTTTTAAAAAAAACAAAATAGCTCAAAACCGGTTCATTTTTCTTCCCATTTCACCCGACTCTCTCTTCTCTTCTTCTCTTCATTTTCCATCATTTTTTCTCCTTCATTTCTTGCTAAAATCACCAACAAAAACATCAACCCTCTTGGATTAAGCTTGAGCTTGGTGCAAAGGCTTGGACTAGGAGCTTTTGGAAGCTTTTGTTTGGCATTTCCTTGAAGAACTTCCACTCACTTCTTGCAAGAGGTAAAACTAGAAAACTTGAATTTTTCTCCATCCATTTCAATTGAAAAGCATGTTGTTAGGTTGGGTTGTTGAAGGGTTTTAGAAACCTTGACTCTTGTGTTTAAAGTATTGATTATGAAGTTGATTGGTGGAATTTGATGATCATGAGCAAGAAACGGTGGGCTCTTGAATTCCCACCAAATGTGTAAAATTGATTGTTGGATGGTTAAATGATGTTCTTTAAGTGCATTATGTATGTTGTTGATGGTTAAAGTTTGATGAAAAACAAAATGGGGAAAACCGGTTAAGGGAGGGAAAAATTTGGGGGGCTGAATTTCTGATTTTTCCTCGATTTTAGTGGCTGCATTTTTGGCTAGTTAGGAGGCGGAATTTGATGTTTAAGTGATGAATGTTAGGCTGCTATTTTGTCCCACAAAGAGTTCTTCAAGAGTTGAAGTTATGTGGTTGAATAAGTTGCAAAGTGAAAGTTGGAAATTTCAGGGGTAATGCTGTCCGAATTTTGAGGCTTTATTTTGTGATATTCTTGCCAAAAGATGTGACCATTTTTGATCATCAATAGGCTTAGGAAGTTCAATACTAGCTTGCTTTCGAAAATTAGGCAAATTGGTAGTGATTTGAGGCATGAACTAGGTGATACAAGTGAGGGAGCAAATTTTCCAGTTTTGAATGCAGGAGTTTGACGAAATTGAGGCACATAGAAAACTGCCTTCCCGGTGGTATTTTAAGTTGAAATTTGGTGTGAATCTGATATATGGAAGTGTTAGTGTGCCAAATTTGACAATTTTTGGACTTGAATTCGTCACTCAAATAACAACTTGAAAGCTGCCCTGTATTTTCGAAATCCCAGAACAGCAGAATTTCGAGTGGCCTCTGTTAGCACTGTTGTCATTTCATGCTCGGATGTCGGAATTGAGTTCCGTCAGTGGCTATTGAAACTTCATATGTAGGACTATATTTTGTATAAATTTCAGATGTTAATTAATTTTTTGTAATTTTTGACGAATTTTCAAAATGTTCTGGATAACCAGCCTGACGAACACTGTCGTCTTACTGTAGCTGAATGTTCAACGGAAATCTGGGATAATTTCGTCCATAATTTTAATTTGATGTATTCTGAAAAGTTTTAGAACTTTTAAAGAGGTTTCCAACGGTATCAAATGAGCAGAATTCCAACTTGTTAAACTTGAGTTATGATTTTTCAAAATTTTCAGCTCAACCAGGAAAATTGTCGAACTTTCGACATTTTGCTTTAAACTTCACCATCGATTAGGAAAACACATTTTTGATCTCTTTTAATCATTTTTAGGTCAAAGTGCTGATTTTACGAGTGATCCAAACTTGAACTCCGAGACCTACTTTGTCGGTGAGTTTTCAATGCATGTTAAAATGCTTTCATTGAACTGCTTGATGTATATACGTGCTTCTTGACTTGTTAATTGCTTGGAATGTGAAACTGAGAATTTAATGGACCGCTCACCCAAAGGCGGGTATACTTTATTGCTCCCTTTTTGTAGAGTCAGAAATTTGATTTTTGCATGTATTAAACTCGGGGAATGAAAAACGTGAAATGTACTTACTCTTGGCCGTGTGCCTTGAGTAAATTCCTGTTTACTGTATATCATTGAATTATGTGGCGTGCGGGCCCGGTAGGGGGAGTAAGGTGGATGGAGTTGGCTTGAAGAGTCGTCTACTTGGATTGAAAGTCGACGGAGTGTCGACTACTATAATTGCTCGTGAAATGCGGAAATTGGCTCCTGAGAGCCCCGGTATCCTCAATGTGTGTTAATTGGACTTGTTTATGTGTTTTAATTATTTATTTTTAATTTTACTGTTTTAAGTGCATGTGCATGAATTTTTGAAACTCACGATCTTTTTAGCTCACACCCGTTCCCGTTTGTTTTTTCTTAGCAGGTGACGAGAATCCCGAGGCGTAAATAGGGCTAGTTCTTGTCCTTTTGACTTTTATCTCGAATTTGGAGAAATGTTTTGTATATTCTTTTGGTGATGTATATTTTAGAATTATGGAAATGTACTAAAATCTGGCTCGAGGATTTTATGTATTTTGAGTGGGAAACTGTAATTTTAAGATTTGACAGTATTGTACAATTTTAATATTAATGTTGCGATGATGGGAGGTTTTACTCGTTTAAGTTAGTAACTTTTCATGCGTGAGTCCTGGCGAGAGTTGGGCAGGCAGCCCGCTAACCCCTCTGGTTAGCCTTAGGGGGAGGTGGGGCTGTTACATGTGGTATCAAAGCCCTAGGTTGCCGATTTCTGTAGTGTATCCAAGGCTTGAATTGTTTAGGATACCGGCCTGTGGTGCTAGAGTGTTTCTTGATTGAAAAGATGAGCTTGGTACTCGATGATTGGATAAGAAAAATGGAAAAACTGATAGGAATTGACATGGAGGGACTAAGACTTTAATTCTGGATGTGTGCTATTAAGAGATCTTTTTAAGAATATGAATAACTATAACCCCTTCCTAATTGTGCTTGGTATTGAATCGAGAGTCTCTATTGTGGTTAGTACTTAAGAAATCTTAGACCGGGGAGATATTAAATTTCCAGTGAACCAGTTGATGGATGGTTAAGAGATACCCTTCTTAAGCTCTATTTGTTAGTATGTGATGTGTGACTTTGAGATCCAATGAGAATTAGCGAGGAAGTGTTCTACTCGATGCTTCCTTGTTTGTTTTCCATGAAGTTTTAAATTTTGTATTTTCGATCTATTTTTAAACATTCTTTTATTTAACCTCCTCACGCATGTTGAGTTTTCAAGATTTGGACAAGAAACTGGGACGGTTTTGAAAGACAATAAGTGTTTTAATTTTGAAAATTTTGGCAACTCTGCACCTGAGGTGTGAAGAAAGATTTACTAACTTTTAAACTCAACATTTGGCAGAATCACAAGACATCTTATACCTTATTCTTGTAATAAAACCACTTGAGTATGCACGAGGCATATTACTCTATTTACTCGAAGAAAACTTAATGAGTTTGAATGAAATTGAAGATTTTAACCTTGAAAGTTTTTGCCACTTGTAATTACATTAATTTTTATAAACTTTTATATACATTGTTACTTTACGTATGTTCTGGCTCGACAAGGGTCTTAGTTTGAGAATGAGAGTGCGAACCCGTAAGTTGGAACTCGTATCTAAGCACGAATATTTTACGAAATCAAGGTTGACTTTTAGAGTTGACACCTCTTGGAACACTGAAGACAATCTATGCCACAATCTATGACTGAGGGATTATGGAAGGGAAGATTGATAGATAGTCTTGTGTAATCTAATGGGACCCTAATACTTGATCTGAGCCGAAACTGAAGTAGGAGATTAGATCTACTAGTGTTATGATTGATTGACCTAGATGCGTACTTAGTAAGGTTCCCCCTAATGATTGCTTTATATATATCTTGTGATTGGTCTTATGGACATGTTTTAACCCCTTTGTAAAGAGTAACCACTAGGGTGATTCTCGTCTCTGTGGGTGCATGTTTATTTATCGCTTTCATTATTGTGTTTTTGTTTAGTAAAATGGCCGTGAAAACGATTTTGTGTGTCCTTTTGTAATAAACATGCCACTGTGATGTACTTGATTCTCTCGGAGTATATATGTATGGCAATTTGGTTGATTCTAAGAAATTCTCTTGTTAGTTCCCAAAATTTAACTTGTTAATTGTTTATTTTATTTTGGTGTTATTTCATTATATTTCATCCTCCCTTATTCTATTTTATTTTATTACATTTCATTTTCGTATCTCCGTTTAAAAATGTCTACCTTCTATAAAGATTATGGAGGGTAGATGAGGCCGAGATCGAGGTCGAGATTGAGGAGTAGGGTGCGGGTTTGGCAACCGTATACTCCTAAGAGAGATAAGGAACCTTGGGAGAAGGTTTGATAGGTGGGTTCGCGTGATGCCATAGAATCCTAGTGATGGATAGGAGTTGGAATTGGAAAGTAAATGACCAATCTCTATATACCATAGGAGTTAATATTTGGAGATGAACGGTGGAAAAGATTTTTGGGTCGAAATTTATGTATAAACAAACTTGCACGACTATCTAACTTTCTTAAGAATATTTGTCTAGGAGGTACATTTTTCCCGAATATAGCTTTTAACCTGAAATTTTGAGGGAATGCTTTTAAGTATTTTTCACGTACATACTATTATACTAAATATGTGTTTTAATATTCATGCCTTGAGTTGCATGATTAACCTTCTTAAACTTATTTGAGGAATTTGAAATGGGTCTCGACGATTGAGGCAAAAAAAAAAAAAAAAGAGATATTCGAAGTTTCTTACTAAGAAAATTTAGTCTTGAACTATGCAGGAAAGTTTGTATCCTGACATTTATTTTGAAGTTTTAAATTAGTGTTTTACCATATATACCTCCTATATACATTAAAGCCTTCGAACATATTTCGCAAGTTATGATTTAACTTGATTTGAACAAAAACATGGATTGGTCCTTTAGGACAAAAGAACTAGGTCATTTCTAACATTGTTCATAATGAAAATCGAAAGCCAATAAATGATCTTGGGCAAATTGAGTTCGAGAATCTTTTTGTAAACTTAGTTCTCTATTGAAAATATATCTTTTTACTCGAGTTTTAAATTGCATGATCGAATATTTTAATTAGAGTTTTAATTGACCCTAGAGCCACCTAATGTTGGAGTAAACCCTCGTTTCACGAATGATATAGGTATGGAATGTGATCGTTTACTCTACGATATGGACGTTAAGATTTCCTCCAAGGATTAGTGTTTAAGTGTTAGTATAATTCATGCACATTGTGAATCTTGGGCAAACAAGAGGAGAATGATTGGCCGATACGGTGAACTTAACAAATAAGGAGTATAAAGTAACCTAAGGAATGGATTGATTAGCTAGATGTGAAAAGTAAGCTAGCATTATCTATTCTTATATTGGGAATTCAAATTAGAAAACCTATTCATACGGAAACATGAAGATATATGGCCTTTCTTTATAAGGTATATCCGAGAATAAATGAAGTTTAAACGTGTCATTGGGAAAAAGGTTTATTGGGGTAGCCCACATACGCTTTATTAGGAATAAGATACATGAAAGAAAGTAAACCGCCGTGGAAGACGCCTATGCTTTTGTTGAGAAAAGATTGGAAGTATAAAGTTATGAGTGAACTTTCGAGACTCGAATGAAGTGACCATTAAGAGGAAATATATCACCTAGAAGGATTGCTTGATCAATTATAAGGAATCTTGGTATTTCCTAAGTTGTGTAATCTCTAAGAAAGGACTTAAGGTGGACCTAACTAAGAATGGAAGCATTATCTCTATCGAATGACTTTTGAGGGTCTTGCTAATCGTAAGAGCATTGCACCGGGTTGGAAAGAACTTAGACCTTATAATTAGAGTTGAAATTTCAAATCAGGATATGCTAATGGAGATATTATGACATATTTGACAAGTTACTACTTAAGGCTCCGTAAAAATAATAGGATGAAGTATAGAGGAGATGTGCGAGAATATGGGGATTCTTCAACAGGGAATAGAATGCCAAAAAGAAACGGCTGACCATTGGAAAGAAAGGTGTGGAAACCTCAGACATTAAGTGAAGAGCTGTTCAAGGAACTAGATCCTACCACAGACTCACCGAAGGTTTTAGAGACACTAAGAAATAGCAGTTTCTTTTGGGTGTAGCGTGTCTTGTGAAGATTTTCGATAGTAAGTTGGATCTACTATAACATTGGAGAGCTTGGAGCTTAAACGGTGAAATGAATTGCTACTCCTTGATGGCTGATAACTATGATTCTAGGTGATTTACCCGCCTACATACCAGGAGTCAATGTGAATTTTGAGGACAAAATTCTTTTAAGGAGGGGAGAATGTAACGGCCTCGAATTTTGAAAAAAAAAAAAATTTGAAAATTTATTTATTCATATAATTAAATCTTTAATTATCTTGTGATATTTGATTTTATCCTCGTTTATAACGCCTCATTTGATTTTAACTCTATTTACCTGTAAATTACGTCCCGAAGCATTTATTAGTAGAAAAATGTCAATGGCACGTTTTTCGAGGTAAATTCGGACTGTGAGTATTAGTGGAGATAAGTAGGGATGATCACGGATAAGTTGGAAGTGTGATTAAATGACTGGATTTGGAACATTGAAGGTGATTAATTAGGGTTTTGAAATTTTTTTATTAGGGTTTGGATTAACCTCGCTAAGCTTAGAATTTCAACTAATTATTTCTTCCAACCGATTCTTCCTAGCTCCTACGAAAATTTTCCTATTTTTCCTTCTCCCTCCTAGCCGAAAATTAGCCTTAATTTCAAGTACAATTAAGCCCTTAATTTTCCCTCCAAATAGATAAGGATGGCTTAATAAGTCAAACCTCATTAAGGCAAGACAAGACTTGTGTCTTGTCTTCCTTTCTTCCCTATTTTTAAAAAAAACAAAATAGCTCAAAACCGGTTCATTTTTCTTCCCATTTCACCCGACTCTCTCTTCTCTTCTTCTCTTCATTTTCCATCATTTTTTCTCCTTCATTTCTTGCTAAAATCACCAACAAAAACATCAACCCTCTTGGATTAAGCTTGAGCTTGGTGGAAAGGCTTGGACTAGGAGCTTTTGGAAGCTGTTGTTTGGCATTTCCTTGAAGAACTTCCACTCACTTCTTGCAAGAGGTAAAACTAGAAAACTTGAATTTTTCTCCATCCATTTCAATTGAAAAGCATGTTGTTAGGTTGGGTTGTTGAAGGGTTTTAGAAACCTTGACTCTTGTGTTTAAAGTATTGATTATGAAGTTGATTTGTGGAATTTGATGATCATGAGCAAGAAACGGTGGGCTCTTGAATTCCCACTGTGTAAAATTGATTGTTGGATGGTTAAATGATGTTGTTTAAGTGCATTATGTATGTTGTTGATGGTTAAAGTTTGATGAAAAACAAAAAGGGGAAAACCGGTTAAGGGAGGGAAAAATTTGGGGGGCTGAATTTCTGATTTTTCCTCGATTTTAGTGGCTGCATTTTTGGCTAGTTAGGAGGCTGAATTTGATGTTTAAGTGATGAATGTTAAGCTGCTATTTTGTCCCACAAAGAGTTCTTCAAGAGTTGAAGTTATGTGGTTGAATAAGTTGCAAAGTGAAAGTTGGAAATTTCAGGGGTAATGCTGTCCGAATTTTGAGGCTTTATTTTGTGATATTCTTGCCAAAAGATGTGACCATTTTTGATCATCAATAGGCTTAGGAAGTTCAATACTAGCTTGCTTTCGAAAATTAGGCAAATTGGTAGTGATTTGAGGCATGAACTAGGTGATACAAGTGAGGGAGCAAATTTTCCAGTTTTGAATGTATGAGTTGGACGAAATTGAGGCACATAGAAAACTGCCTTCCCGGTGGTATTTTAAGTTGAAATTTGGTGTGAATCTGATATATGGAAGTGTTAGTGTGCCAAATTTGACAATTTTTGGACTTGAATTCGTCACTCAAATAACAACTTGAAAGCTGCCCTGTATTTTCGAAATCCCAGAACTGCAGAATTTCGAGTGGCCTCTGTTAGTACTGTTTTCATTTCATGCTCGGATGTCGGAATTGAGTTCCGTCAGTGGCTGTTGAAACGTCATATGTAGGACTATATTGTGTATAAATTTCAGATGTTAATTAATTTTTTGTAATTTTTGACGAATTTTCAAAATGTGCTGGATAACCAGCCTGACGAACACTGTCGTCTTACTGTAGCTGAATGTTCAACGGAAATATGGGTTAATTTCGTCCATAATTTTAATTTGATGTCTTCTGAAAAGTTTTATATATTTTAAATAGGTTTCCAACGGTACCAAATGAGCAGAATTATGACTTGTAGAACTTGAGTTATGATTTTTCAAAGTTTTCAGCTCAACCAGGAAAATTGTCGAACTTTCGACTTTTCGCTTTAAACTTCACCATCGATTAGGAAAACTCATTTTTGATATCTTTTAATAATTTTTAGGTCAAAGTGCTGATTTTGCGAGTGATCCAAACTTGAACTCCGAGACCTACTTTGTCGGTGAGTTTTCAATGCATGTTAAAACGCTTTCATTGAACTGCTTGATGTATATACGTGCTTCTTGACTTGTTAATTGCTTGGAATGTGAAACTTAGAATTTAATGGACCGCTCACCCAAAGGCGGCTATACTTTATTGCTCCCTTTTTGTAGAGTCGGAAATTTGATTTTTGCATGTATTAAACTCGGGGAATGAAAAACGTGAAATGTACTTACTCTTGGCCGTGTGCCTTGAGTAAATTCTGTTCTTGTATATCATTGAATTATGTGGCGTCCGTAGGGGAGTAAGGTGGATGGAGTTGGCTTGAAGAGTCGTCTACTTGGATTGAAAGTCGACGGAGTGTCGACTACTATAATTGCTCGTGAAATGTGGAAATTGGCTCCTGAGAGTCCCCGTATCCTCAATGTGTGTTAATTGGACTTGTTTATGTGTTTTAATTATTTATTTTTAATTTTACTGTTTTAAGTGCATGTGCATGAATTTTGGAAACTCACGAGCTTTTTAGCTCACCCCGCTTTATTTTTCCTTAGCGGTGACTCCAGAATCCAGGTAAATAGGGCTAGTTCTTGTCCTTTGACTTTATCTCAATTTGGAGAAATGTTTTGTATATTCTTTTGGTGATGTATATTTTAGAATTATGGAAATGTACTAAAATCTGGCTCGAGGATTTTACGTATTTTGAGTGGGAAACTGTAATTTTAAGATTTGACAGTATTGTACAATTTTAATGTTAATGTTGCGATGATTGGAGGTTTTACTCGTTTAAGTTAGTAACTTTTCATGCGTGAGTCCTGGCGAGAGCTGGGCAGGCAACCCGCTAACCTCTCTGGTTAGCCTTAGGGGGAGGTGGGGCTGTTACAGCCTCTCTAACTATAGTGAATTTGCGCAAGCACAGTGACCAGTTCATACAGGAAAAGTACACAGTACGGGTAAGGATACAAGGCTCTCAGGAGCCAATTTCCACGATTAAGCAGTTGAGTCCATTCCATCCCAAACGCTTGACCCTCCGTCCAACTTAGCAGGTAAAGTCCAGAAACTCCACTTAATACAACCTCCTCCAACAATTCACCCTCTGGGCCCAAACCAAACAGGGTAAGTTTAAGAGGTAAAGCTACAACGAGCAATACCGAGCAAGACCTCTCCAATAGGTCAAGGTCAAAGAATAGTACCTAAGGTTCACCAAACTTCCCGACCAAGCCCTTGCCGGGTCCCAAGGATCCCCAATAGGTTTTAAGGCCCCCATTTATCACTTTTAAGTCGATGGATTATTCCAATCGACATTCTGCCAGTCAAGTCAAGTACAGTTCCAGTCAAGTCAAATAACAATCATGTACATGCAAGACAAGTAAAAGAGGACGAGCGCGATAAAGTACACTCTCGCCTCAACAGGTTTCATTCAAATAAATATAACAAGTAATTCAACAAGTCATGCACTTGACACTCACCGAAGTCAAAAGTCCAAGGCAAAAGCACGCAAGATCAATTGAGGTTTTCCGGGAATCTTCTCGATCACCTGAGACAAATAGGAGTATTTTAATTCAAATCACTAAAGAAATATTTGATAGATGTCTTTTAAAAATGTTTCAAGTCAAGTTCAATGAAATTCCATTTTGAGCTGAAATCTTTGAAAAATTGTAACTTGAGCTATACAAGTACAAATTTTACAAGCTTGGTACCGTTGGAAACCTCTCTTAAAGTTCTAAAACTTTGTAGAAGACACCCAGTTAAAATTCTGGACAGAATTAGCCCAGATTTTAATTTAACAATCTGCTACAGTGACAAAACAGGACATAGCAGGCTGTCCGACCAGGCCACTTTGAAAATTTACCAAAAATTACAGAAAATGAATTGGCCTCTCAAATTTTCACAGTTTATAGGTCTATGTAAGAAGTTTCAAACACCACCGACGGAACTCAATTCCGATACTTGAGCAAGAACTTAGAGCAATTCAAACAGGGCAGGTTCACAAATCTGAAATTTCTGTTTTCCAGTTTTGCAGGGCAGGGTTCTAGGCTATATTTGAGTGATGAATTCTACTTCAAAAATCACCAAATTTGGTACACTAATGCTTCCATATATCAACTGGACTCATACCAAAATTTAACTTAAAATTCGAATGGAGAGGCAGTTTTCTATGCGCCTAAAGTGGACTGGTTCGCATATGATCAATCCTGCAAATTCCACTTCCTTTTCTCATCACTATCTTTAATACATCTAAACCACTTCCGATTGACCCCAAATTCGAACCTAAACTAGTATTGAACTTCCTAAGCCTAATGGTGATAAAAAAGGATACTAGTTTTTACCAAATTTTTGCACAAAACAGGCCCTCAAGTTCAGACAGCACACTAGCCCAAATTCTAGCTTTCCTTGTTCCACTCAACCATCAATTTTTGCTTAACCCATGAAGGGATTTTGTGTGGGGTGAATTAACAACTTAACCCTCAAATTAAACCTCACAATTAGCCTTTGAGCTTGCCAAAATCACAGCCAAACATTAAAAGTAAAACAGTAATTTTTCTTCCTCATTTTCTTCCTTTTCTTATCCTTCACTTCTAGCATTCATTTCATACCTCAAATCAACTTCATTTAGCTTAATATTCGAAACCAAGCTAGTATTAGTTTCCCTTAACCTAATGATGATCGAAAATGGTCACAACTTTTATCAAAAAATATCACAAATTAACCCCCAAAAATCGGGCAGCATAGCCCCTTGATTTTCCAGATTTCACTTCCAATTTAGCAACCCTAATTGCAACCATTCATGAAGGACTTTTTGTGGGAAAAAGTAACTGCTTAATCTACATCATTTAAACATCAAATCCAGCAATTAACCTAGCCAAAAATTCAGCCACGAAATTAAGCCAAAAATCAGAAAATTTTACCCCCAAAATTCCATTCTTGCTACCGGTTTCCTCTTGAGGTTTTTGTCCAAAATCCAACAACAACTTTCAACTCAAATTCATACAATGCAACAATAATCATGCTAATGAACACCATTACCAGATAGTGGGAATCCAAGAGCCCACATTTACCGTCATCATCAAACTCCACAAAACCACTCCATGAAACTTAGCACATACAAATTTACAAACACATAAGTCAAGGTTTTCTAAAATCTTTCAACATCCCAACCTATCATCATGCTTGTAAATGAAATTGAAGAGACTAAAGTTCAAGTTCTAAGCTTATACCTCTTCCAAGAAACAAGCAAAGTTCAACCAAGAAATGCTAAATTGAAACTTCCAAGTGCTCCTACTCCAAGCTTCTTATCCAAGTGCAAGCTCAAGCCAAGGTTGATGAAAGATTGTTGGTGATTTTTGTGAGAAAATGAAGAGGAAAGTTGATGGAAAATGAAGAGGAAAATGAAGAAGGGAGTTCGGGTGAGGGAGAGGAAGAAATGAACAATTTTTGAGCAAAATTTTTTTTTAAGAGTAAGAGAAAAAAGGGAAGACAAGACACTAGTCTTGTCTTGCCTCAAGAGTCAAACTTTCATTAATGCAAAACTTATCTATTTGGAGGAAAAATAAATGGCTTAATTTTGCTTGAGATTAGGGGCTAACTTTCGGCTAGGAGGGGAAAGAAGAAAAGAAAAAATTTTGTGAGAACTAGAAGGAATTAGTTGAAAGGAATAATGATTGGTTGAAATTCTAAGTTTAATGAAATTAATCCAAATCTTAATCAAGGTCTCAAAATTCTAACTAATCTCTCATTTTAATTCACTTCTAGTCACCAAAATACATTTCTAAACTACGAGTGATCATCCTTACACTCCATCGCTACGTCACTCACTGCCCGAATTTTTACCTCGAAAAATGTGTTTTCTCATTTTCTGTATAATTGATACAAAAAGAGCAAATTTTAAAATAAGATGAATGGAATGTTGAAAATCTACCTGAAAAATTAATATAGACCTAAATTAAGTTTTTCTCAAAATGAAATAAATTAAACAAATAAATAAATTAATAAATTGAATTTTTATCTAAATTTTCTAAAAATTCATTTAAATGTAATTTTAAAATAATTAAACAAATTAATAATAATAATAACATTATTTAAAAATATTAAGTTGTAATAATATCAAAATAAATTTTTGAGGCTGTTACAGTAGACACCTCGACCACCCATGTCCACCTGTATCCTTTATATGGTGTTATCAAATTGCTTTACGTGAAATATTGCTTGTTTTATTTTAAATTGTTTTAATTGTTAAAGTGTTGCACTATCTTGCTTGCGTGCATGCTTTCTTGGCCCCACTGAGCGTTAGCTCACTCCAATATATTTGTTTTCCTTAACAGGTCTTGAAGTGGGGATCGTAGATCGAGAATTTAGTTTCTTCTGTAGGGTTTCTACACTATTGTATATAATTGATATTTACTGTGAAGTTGATGGTTTATTTTATTTGAAGTTTATATAATTGTAATTTTGATAAAAATTATTGAGGATTTACTCTTGTAAGTTAGCTAGTAATTTTTTTATTGGACCTCAATTAGGGTTTTAAGAATGAATGCTTGCATTATTATTTTGAGATTTTATAGTGAGTCCTGGCAAGAGATGTGCAGGCGTCCCGCTGATACCCTTGGGTTCGCCCTTTGGAGAGGTGGAGGCATCACACAATTAATAGGATTCGAAAAAGGAAAGATAGCATCAGTTGGAATGTGATGCAAACAGAGTATAAGGCAAATGGAAAGGAAACACATATAGACCAATTGGAGTAGATAGAATCACTCACATAGTAAATGATGAAGAACTTGATAGATTCAAAATACTTTAACATCTAGCTACATAAATAGAAATCAGGCACAATTACTAACAAGACAAATAGAAAATAAAGAAGGAAAATAAAATTATAACATGGTTGCACCCAAGAATTTAAAAACTGTATAGTTTCACTTATTGCGAATATACAATATATATGCTACAACTATAATGATACAACCAATTTAATAAAGATGAAAAAATGTCTAGAAACATAAAAAAAGACTAAGATGTATGGTAAATTAGAGTCATAATTTAGTAAAACCAAACTTATTGCATACTTTATTTGGCCATATTCCTAGTTGGAACAAAAATAAAAGAAAGATAACCAACACATAACTGTATTATTTAGTTGATATCTAACGAGCGAAAGGCAAACAAAGAAATATAAGTAAACCAAATCAAATGCCATTATTCACACAACTAAAACCAAAAGAAAGCAAATGGTTGGTATAAAGGTCAGAAACTTCCATTACCTCTAGTTAGTAGAATGGTGCCTAATTTTATAGTTTATAAAGTAATTATTCTATGTTAAGAACTAAAAATGAAAAAAAGGTCATTTTACCTCCAACTTTTAGCAGACAAATAAAATGATCTGAGATTACAAATGGCTACAAGGTTCTAACATTTTCTAAGGAAACATCTAGTCATGAATGGATGATAACACGTACTCATATTCCAACCAGGGGTACATTATTTTTTACTGACTAAGTAGTAGTATTAGTATTTACTAGTTTCCAATGAATGACAAAAATAGAAGTCATCTTATCAGTTATTTTTCTCATATGATGATTAGGAATAAATATAATATGAACTTCGATTATTCATGATGCCATGCTGAATCTGTTTGGTAGCTTGTATCATATGTTCTATGTGCAGCTTGTAGCACAATATCCATCATCATAGTCATAGTATTTCTGTAACCTCCTTTTAGAAATTAACCAAACTAGTCAAACTAATCTATCAAAGGATGCGTGTAGACCAGAACAATGAGGTCTAGTAAATAATTTACAACTAAATAAATGCTTAGGGTGTTCATTGTTCCATCTTGTTACCCTTAATGCATTGGTCATGAGATATAATATCTTTTGTTGGCCATTCATTATCCTCTTTATAACTCTTAGATCATATACTTCATGAATCGTATTTAAAAGTTATACATTTCAAAGCATGGCAAAGTTATTTTTTGATTATAATATTTTATCAATTTATTCAATAATGTAAATAACAAAATTAAAAACTACTCCTAGAAAATTTTTTGTATATTAGTAAGCTTATTTTAGCAAAAACAAAAAATCCAGCATGTTGAAACTATCATATTCAGAAAGAGAAAAAATGCCTTCCTAGAGCCGTTAAGCTTAAATTTATGGTGCTTGTCCCTATTGCAGGATCATCCCCTTCAGCTACACCCACTCCACTCCATCAATTGTCCCTTGCCATACAAGTCCCATTTTGTAGTCATATCCTGCAAAACTAGAGAAAGTTAATGAAAAAAATCAAGAGAACCTATCACTTACTTTCCCAATAAGTGAGGTCAATGAAAGAAGTAACACTTATCTGGGTCTCTCCCTCTATTTGGCTTCCAAAAAGCAAAGGCCATTCTTTTTATTCAGCTCTGATCTATAGAGAAAGAAGGCTAATTTTTCTAGATCTGTTCCTTTCCACCCATATGAGTAAATTCATCTTTCCTCCACTATCTATCTTTAGGAGAGAGGGCGTAGAAAGAGTGACACAGGGAGCTCCAAAAGATCATCATTTTCAAAAAAACCCAAACCTTGATTCCAAACCATACCCTTTATAATTTTCCAAAAATATGAGAAATGATTAACTTCTTCTTGTGAGGACCCGAAAATTTATTTTATCTGACCTATTTATTTAATTAATTAATTATTTTCTCTAAATCATTATTTTAGATCAATTTAATTGCAAATACGCCATACGTTACTTCCTTTTATTTTAAAACCTTGTTTAACCATTAATTTAATCCCTAATTTCATAAAATTACTTCATTCAAATTAGTTTGAATTATTTGAATATCGTTTATCAATTGTAACAGCACGAAAAGTTTTAAAATGCATTTTTGCACGTTTAAACTATATTCTCAATTTAAACTGTTTGAATATTTAAATTTCGCACTTGGGTCTAGGATCAACTATTAGACGTAAGTTTCGAATGTTAGAATATGTATTTGGAGTATATAAATGAGAGAAACCGGGATCGTAGTGTTTTGTCATGTGAATCAACCCAACACGACAAAAAAAGAGGCTTTATGTCCAATCGGTAGACTTTCTTCCATTTCTTCCATTTTTTCCCCACAAAAGCCTCAAAAGTCAAAACCACCACAACCACACATTCTCATTTTCTTCCTCCTCTTGGCCGGCTCTCCTCTTTCATTTTGCTCTCAAGAAAAGCTCTCATTTCGCTCTCAAGAAGCTCAACAAATTCCTTGCAAAAATCTTGGCTAAAACTTGCTTGATCTTCCATCTATTCTCTTGCGATTTGGAGGCCATGGAAGCTTGGAAAAACCTGAGTTCTAGGAAGGGAAAATTGGTGGGTTTTGAGGCTTCTAGACAACTTGATCTTGAGGATTTTGTTCTTGAAAGAAGAGGTACTTTGCTTCCTCTCAATCTTGTTCTTTTGGTTGCCCATATTGTGAGTTGAAGCATCATTTACTCATTAATCTCACTCTTGTTGTTTTGAGTTATTTTGAGTGGGCTCTTGGACTCCCATTAGACTTGATTGTGGCTGTGGATGATGTCATTGTTGTGTTATGGGGGTGAATTTTGGATTGATTTTAGTGTATGAAAGCTAGGAGAGAATCGAGTGAGAGGGGAGCTGCTGCTGAATTTTCTGAAATTTTCCTCTCTGTTTTGCCCCTAGAATTTCATGGCTTTGCTGCTAAATTGGATGCTGATATGAAGGGCTTTGAGTGTGCAAAATCCCTTTCAAAAAAATCCCTCCATTTGGTTGTGTTAAAGTTGAGTGAAAAGAAGACAGCAAACCTGGAATTTATGCTTTCAGTTCTGTCCGTATGTGCTGTTCTGTTTTAGTGTGGCTTTGGTCCAAAATTTAGCTATCATGTAACCTACATTTGATTAAGAAATGTTGTTAGAGTCTTGGTTTTGAAAATGGAAGGGAATGGCGGTTGTTTTGGATGAACCAAAGGTTGTAAAAGAAAAGAATTTCGTATGGCAGATTTGAACTCCAAATTTTCAGTCAACTTTGGGTGCATGGATCACTGTCTTCCCGTATGATTTTTTGGCTGATTTTTGGTAAAAATGTATTTCACATACAGAGGTTTATACCTGAAAAATTTGGTGTTTTTCCAGTATCATTTCATTGCCCAAATGAGGTTCCAAAAATGACACTTCGAAACTGAAAAAAAAACCAAGCCGTCAGGCAGCTTACTGACCCAACTTCAAGTGGCTATAATTTCTTGCTCGAGAGTCGAAATTGAGCGCTGTTGGTGGCGTTTGAAACTAGACTTCAAGGGCATTCCAACGGTATATGGCTTGTGTGCTAAATCATTTCCTATCAATCCCAAAAAATCTGAGAAGATGGCTGATTTCCAAGACTGATAACCTATTTATGTTCTTTCATGTCATCTTGTCGCGCACTTTAGCTTATCTTACATCCTAAATCTCAGAGCGAGCCCTTCTAGTGAATTGTAGTACTCCGAGTTTAGTTTCCATAGCCATAAGCCTTGCCTAATTTTGATGAGTGTGGCCTTAGATATGGTCCGAACAAGAAACAGTGGCAGTGTGGCCTTTGGTTATTTTAAGTGGTTTGGGTTAAGTTTTGAGTGCTAGTTGTTTGGCTAGTGATTAATAGTTAAACTTTGGCTCAGGAGACCCAGACTTTGCCAAGGGTGACCCAACTACCGACGTTTGATCTCCTTGCTTGCTCGTCTATTTCACCGAATCACGGTGAGTGTTCCAACTTTCTTTTCAAATGAAAACTCTTGCTAGTGTTTGCAAAGGAATAATGTGTTGAAATGATTTGCTAGTATTTATAAGGAACGATTTACTGTTATTTCCAAACAAAATTTCTCTCATGAGTGAAATGATTTATGACTAATTTGTGAGCACTCCAACTTGTTTTCCATATGAAATGTTATTTTACTGTTGCCAATGATCTATGAAGTGATTTATTTGTGTTTGTCTTGAGTTTTGTGGCCTGAGCGGAGCTATGTGCTACGTCTATGTGGGGCAGGAGCCACCTCTAGAGATCCGTCTCAGCGCTTGAAATGTTTGATAGTGTTAGAGCGGAGCTATGTGCTACGTCCATGTGGGACGGGAGCCACCTCTAGAGATCCGTCTCAACACTTGAAATATTTACTTGAGCGGAGCTATGTGCTACGTCCATTTGGGGTGGGAGCCACCTCTAGAGATCCGACTCACTCTTTAAAACACTTATCTGAGCGGAGCTATGTGCTACGTCCTTGGAGACGGAAGCCACCTCTAGAGATCCGTTCAATAATGATATTTGTGGCACTATTTCTTTTGAGTTAATTCTGTTACATGCTCATCTTGCTTTTGATATGTATATAGAAATGCCTATGTGTTGTGCATAAGTGAAATGAGTTTCTCTGGAAAGATTTATTATCATCCTACATGAAATGCTTTGCTCATAATTTGAGATGAATGGTGAGTATTTTGGAAAAATATTTATTATTGTTTGTTTTTATACTTAACCCACAATGTGAATTTGCTTATTTTTTTGGAATCTCACTGAACTTTTAGCTCACCCCAAAAATATGTATTTCCCGTCCACAGGGTTCCAGGCAAAGGAAGTTTGTAGGGACTTACTAGTGTAATTGGCTGGATTACCTCTTGCTCCATTTGGGTATATTATTTTGATGTCTCGGGAAATGTATTTATGGTATTGAAGTACTTGGGGAATAACATCTCATGGTTGTAATGTTATTTTGGAAATATTTGGAACTGTAATTATTGGAGATTAACTTATGAAATTTAGGGTTATGTTATCATTTAGAAGTACATGGATGTAATGGTTGGAGTTTTATTGTAATTATTAAAGGCTGGCACTGAGATTTGTTTGAAGATTGTAGTGAGTCCCGGTGAAAGCCGGGCAGGCGATCCCCTGATACCTTAGGGTACGCCCTAGGGAGAGGTGGGGCTGTCACACTTCTGGCTTCAATCTTACTCTAGAACCAATCAAGTACAGATGCACTCTTCTCTAGCTTTGATTATCACTTATCTTCCTGTGTGCAAACTTGAAAGTTTTTATACATGCCAAAACGAGAGTACGGAAATTATGAAGATCTAGAAAAAGAGTAGAATGTTAGAGGGAAAAATAAAAAGAAAGAACGGTGATGACAGGGTAGGATGAGAGCAAAAGATTAGCAACTAAGAGAGGACAAATCTGTATTTTGAAATAGCAGAGTGAGGGAGATTTTTTGGGAAGGGAAATTGAGCAAGAGAGAAGGGGAAGATGAAATCATCTAAAAATAATTGAGTAAGTGTCATGAGTATAGAGAATGTACATGGTGAAATAACGTCATATTTCTAGAAATTGAATAGCTTGCTCCAAATCTTTAATTTTTACCAACCTGACGCTCTTCTTATTTTACGTTTAGTACCATGCTTCCTTCTATTTAGCAACCAAAATTCATACTTTCCTCCCTTTTTCTCCTATCTCTCTTTTGAATCAATCGAGTTATTTTGCTTTATTGAATTATTTGGACAAATCAAGTTATATTAAATAGATGACTTTCAATGTTAGGATAGAAGATTATTTGGAAATTTATTAGAATCAATTACAATACTTTTAATAATGTAATATATGTGTGTGTGTATAAAATAAAAAAGTGATAGAAAAACAATAAATTGATCGAAAAATATATTTATAGTTCAATTTTTTTTAAAGGGTATCGAAACAAAAGAAATTTGTCTCTTAAGCATACAGTCCATAAGAATGCTAAGTGCTATCTCAATAGGCTCGAATTAGTTAACTATTTCAAGTCTAGTTTATTTTTAATGATTGTAATTGTGATTTGTACAAAATGAAACATGTTATCAGCTAAGTAAAAGTCATTAAGTGATAATAACCTAACAAAATGTATGAGTTGTAGTTTTATGAGACTAATATTAAAGTGAGTTGGATAATCAAAACTTTTGGGCCAAAAATAGCAAAAAATTAATTGTTTAAAATAAAAAAATGTATGAACTGTGGTTTGATGCAACTAATGCTACAGTTAGTTCGATAATCAAAACTTTTTACCAAAAAAATTAATTGTTGAAAATATTATTTCATAACACTAGTTAACATGTGATTGTTATACTTTATAGCTTTCAATTGCTTGCTTATATGTGAATAATAGACTTTATTTTCTATTAAATTATTCAAAGTTGTTGATTAACTCCTTCATCAAGTTATAATAATTATTCTAGATGTTTTTTTGTAAGGATAAAAAAATGAATTATGAACTTTTTTGGGATTAAGACATAATTAGTCGTTAGCTTTAAGAAAATATGAAATACCATTCAGATGTCTAATACGTTTTGCTAATAGATAACAAATAGAGGCTAAATTACAAAATTTTGGGTGTTATAGTAGAATTAATAAAAATGGTATATGAAAATGAGTTTGGCAGTGACAATAACATGTTGTCATTATGGCAAATGTTCAATGGTAACAATTGATATTTTCAATATAGTATTTCATTTAGTGACAAACCTTTTCTAAGTTATCATATACTTGTTTCATGCCGCACTGGCTAGGTTCGTGCTACTCATTTTTTGATGTCACTGAAATGACAACACTCACCTGATCGCTAACAATGACTGTAATCAAATTTATAGTGAAGACCTCAAAAGTTATCACAATATGGTGTTAACTGTGACAAGATTTTGTTGTCATGGAAATCTTGTCATTCAAAGTCATTTTCCTTGTAGTCACTTATCGGAACAGAAAATTGGGAACCTTCACATCTGTTATCAAAAAATAGACTCGAACATCTATTTAATAATAACCACGGAGAAGATTACAACCCTTAGATCATCTGGACCCATTTGGAGACATTTGTCCCTATCTACAATTAGAAAATTATGATTCTAATGAACAAGATTGGGATGATTCATTTTGCCAAGTATGGTATGTAATTAGTGTGTTTGGTGTATGCAATAATGTCAAGATGATATGTGATGTGACAAATAGAGTGTGATGTGAATGGCTCAGGAGAATCTTATTTTTTATGTTTGTCTTGCTTTATTCCTTTATGAGATGTCTAGCAGCTGAAACTTTCCTACTTGGTGTTCAAAGAATAATGTCCATAATGTTTGGAGTCCATGAAATGTAGCCTGAAATCAGACTTCCCAAACTACTATAAATAGGGGACTTGGTGATGCGGTAAGCTAGCCTAGTAGTCTTTTCCCTTATATCTATGACTACTATAAATGCTCAGTTCTTCCCTCACTTTTAGCCCATTAGTCTTGTCTTGAGCAATATTGCATAGAATAATTCATTTCTTGAGATATCAACGTATACTGTTTAGAAAGGGAGGAAGTGTAGTAGAGATCAGAAATGGAAGACAAAGAAGATGTGAGATTGGGAGCCAGTGAACTCTTAGAGAGGCAAGCAATTGTCTTGGCTTCTCAAACCCAATACAAGGCACTTTTTGGCCCTAATGAGCTGGCTTCCTGGTCCTTCTACCGTGCTGGGATAGTTGAGATCATTGCCATTTTTCTCTTTCTCTACATAACCATTTTGATTGTCATGGGAGTATCCAAGTTTGATAACAAGTCTTCAACTGTTGGCATCCAAGACATTGCTTGGGCTTTTGGTGGCATGATATTTGTCCTAGTTTACTGTACTGTCTGCATTTCTGGTAATTTAATTATACATTATTTCTAGAATGCAACTTCTATGTTCTAACTCATATATGCATTTGGCTAAGATGAATAAAGACTTGTCAAAATTTAAATTTATTAATATTTGGTTGGACTCTCGTCCAAGTATGCTTAATATCTAAATTTTGATGAACTCTGATCCATTGGAGATACATGGTCATAGCCTATGGATACTTAATCATTTGATACATGCATCATATCAGGAGGGCATATTAATCCTGCGGTCACATTTGTAGTGTTCTTGGCAAGGAAAATATCCTTGACTAGGGCTATGCTCTACATGGTGATGCAGTCCTGGGAGCAATATGTGGTGCTGTAGTGGTGAAGGGCTTTCAAAAGCACTTTTATCAAACCATGGGGGGTGGTGCCAACATAGTCAATGCGGATTACTCCAAAGGAGATGGCCTTGGTGCTGGGATTGTTGGTACCTTTGTGCTGGTTTACACTGTCTTTTTTGCTCTTGATGCCAAGCGCAGGGGCTGAGACTCCCATATTTCTGTAGGCTTCCATCCTTTTACTTTCATCATATTTGGAGAGAACCATAATTTTCATAATTAATTTGGACTCTTAACTCATAGTTTCAATTTACTTAGTTTAGGTTTAATGCGACTATTGGTTTCTTGATCAGATATTGGCTCCACTGGCAATCGGGTTTGCAATGTTCTTGGTGCATTTGGCAACCATTCCCATCACAGGCATAGGTATTAACCCTGCTAGGAGTCTTGGTGCTGCCATCATCTACAATAAGAAACCGGCATGGGATGACCATGCTAGTACATAATTAACCTATTAACCACATTTTTTTCTTATGTCAAGGTTGGTACGATTAAACTTTCTTTTTAAAATTGCATCTATGTTGTGATGTAGTGGATATTCTGGGTTGGACCATTCACCGGTGCAGCACTAGCTGCTCTCTACCACCAGGTCATCATAAGAGAAATTCCCTTCGAATCCAAGTGAGACAGTATCTTAGCAAGAAAGGAATGGAATTTTAAAAAGTAAAAATGAGGAAGGGGATTTGAACTTAGGAACTCTACACCGTGATGAGAACCTTCACCCTATCTCTCTTCCAATATAGTATAATCTATATGAGCATCACCAAGTATCTAATACCATATGTGAGACAAATTTATAATTCGTTTATAAGATAATATGTTCAACCACCTCTCTCTTTTTAAAAAAAAATTATGTTGTCCATCAAGGGTTCGTACGGAACAGTATGCTTGTAACTTTGTACCTGAGGAGGTTAAATATGATATTGATACACATTGAATTGTAATCAATTTAATCTTGGAATGGAAATAATTTCAGGTCAATTTAAAAAAAAAAAAAAGCCTAAGGTATGCTAAATCCATTAAAAACTATGTAATGAAACTCAAATATCCCTCCCTTTTTTTTTAACTGACGTTTAAGGTTTTTGCTCCAATGTGTTTTTATCTGTCGTTTTATAAGCCCCATGTAGCATTAATTATTTTTTCACAATTTTACCCTTTCATCTCTCATTTCCAATACAGGATTCTTAATTGCTTTTGGCCTAATAAAACAACACCATTTAATACTCTACTGAGAGAAAATATGGGTGAGTTGGACAATTAATGAGGGTACAAAAGGAAAGTAGTGTATAGATTTAAGCAATGAAAAAATTTTCTTAATTGGTGTGCAAAACCTTAAACGTCAGTTAAAAAAAAAGGGAGAGAGTAGTTTTTAATTACTTTTGGAAAATATGACACCTACAATATTTTCACGCATTATAAAACCTAAAGATGAAACCTTAAGTCATTAATAAATCTATTGAACTCTAAATAGTTTCACAGAAAACAAGGAGAACTTTTGTTGGTACACTAAAGAAGTCAACCAAAACCGACAGAATTTTTGCTTCCAAATGCAAAAATTGGATCACAGATAGAAATCACAGCGGAGAAAGCAAAACTTCTCAGATGAGGTTGTTAGCTTTTCATACTTCTATCTTTTTCAACATTTTCAATTTCTGCAAATACTTTATCAATGATCTATACATCAAATTCTAGCTAAAAGAAAGAATTATGCTTTCTAACTATTGTTTTGTGACTTCAATATTCAAAATTACTTATCCCAGCATTGGGTGTATTCTTTTCTTTTATCTTTCCACGTAATGAGGAAAGGATAACTGCTGGAAATGGTAGAGTGATAATCAATCCTTAAAATTCTTTGAGTTCATGATAATAAAAAGATCTTTTAGTTGAGATAGAGCCCAAATCATAAGTCAACAAAATATTTCTTGAGTTCATGACAATAAAGTCAATCCTTAATATTCTTTGAGTTAATGATAATAAAAATATATTCTAGTTGAGCTAGAAACCAATCATAAGTCAACAAAATATTCTTTGAGTCTATGATAATAAAAGGGTCATTTAATTTAGATAGAAAATGAATCATAGCTCAAAAAACAGGTGGCGTATATGTACTTCTTTTTAGCATCCCAACTATATTGAACCTTGAAATTGATAGGGAGAGAACCTTAAAAACCCTCTCCTGACTATTGGATCAACCCCAATATATGTGCTTCTTTTTAGTTAATATTGTAAAAGGATGAATTTCTTCTTTTTCTCTTATTACTTTTCTTTTAAATGATATAACATTTTCCAATTACGTAGTTTCTTATTTATCAAGTGAATTGTTAGTGTATATGCCCTAAAGTCAATCAACTTCTAGGGTTTATTATACACTTTAACTATTTATGTAATAATAAATGACATCTTTATCGTATTGGTTGCTTATATTTTCATATAAGTATGATAAAACCTTTAGAATAAACCTAATCGATGAAATCATAAGAGTTATGATGGTGAGGTTCATTCGATTATAAATAGGTTTATTCTTAAATATCTCTAGTCATAGTATTAACAAGAAAGGGTATTGTTAATACAGCAAGACTAGCATATACTATGCCGCTTCTATATGAGAAGTAGTAGACCTCATCTACTATGGTGTGTGAGACACCTAAGCAAGTATATGGGTACTTGATGGTATGATCAAGTTCACTAGATTGATCCACATAGAGACATCCTTTAAAGTGCCAAAGGATTAATCTCTAAGTGACGTTTATGTAAATGATCCTTAGACTTAAGGTTATCATGGTATCTTGAATATGGATAGTTATACTTTCTTTGTTATATGATTGCTCCCGTAAAAGGGAATGCTCACATCATTAGCAAATGGGTGTATCTTTGAAGTATGGAAAGATGGTGAATAACCTATAAGGATTTTCCGCCTCTTTTGTAAGAGGAGTTATCTCGTGTTTGGCCACTTGTAGAAGTATAACTCGAAAATCTTAGCGCTAAGTGGGAAAGTCTTAGAAAGTGTTTCTAAGAACTTCTTCATTGGAGTTATATTTTGGTACAAGAGAAAAGAGCATTAATCACACGGTGGAATAGGCACAACTTATTCCAAAATTAATGTGAGATAAGTATGGTAAAAAGGATATTAGTTACATTATAAACGTTTACTGAAAGATGAAGTCATCCACTTGACTTTTCTCATTACTTGGGTGGTCATGATGTATTGCTAGATACCAATCTTGATCTATAAGTATGAGTTGATTGATTAGTAGAATCAGTGATAAATTAAAAGGAGTTTTAATTTATCTAGTTCTTATTTATTAAGAATGTATAGCTCATACTTATTGCCAACGTATATGAGAACCTAATGGGTCACACACATTAAGAACTTTCTTAGCTAGATTAAATGAATTTCAAGTGGGACTTGATAGATAAGTTTTATAACTTATAGTTTGATTTGTGAGACAATTTAAACTTGAGAGACTTATGGTGCAAATAAGTTTTAGTCTTCCAAATACAAGAGTTGTATTAGAATTAAGAAGCTAAATCTTATTGGAAACTGATTTCAGGTTTCCATAAGGATTTGACAACTTATTTGTCTATAAATACTCACTAAGCTTTTGCTAGCAAGTAGAAAAAATCACACAATTTGCCTTGTGAGATTTTTGAGAAAAATCTTCAGAGAAAAAATACCCAAAATTCGTCCAAGAAAATAAGGGAAAAATTGCATCTCTTATTTCTTATCTTGGGATGAATTTTTCCTGGTGAAAAATTGGAATTATCTTAATAGACTTGTGCGTGGTTGTCTTGGCAATAGCTAGCACTAATCTAGCTTAAGCTAATTCGACCTTGGAGGTTCTAACTAAGGAGGTTCGTGTGGATCACCATTAGAGGCCGGACGCATGTATGGCTACGTGGATCTCTTTGCCACCCTCTGCATCAAATCTCCACCAAGTTCAAGGAGGTTTTCATGGATTGAGGTAATCTTCTTGAACTATCTCTATGTTTGTGAGGGCCCGGAAAAATTTTTCCTAATCTATTTTAAATGTATTAATTTTTATAAGTAGAATTTTATTTCTTTTAGCATGTATATAAATTATTTTACCCTAAATTTATCCCGGAAATTTAATCGAATAAGCGTAGAAATTATTCAGGGTTCTAGATAAAACAAGTACCTAAGAATTGGGGTCAAATTGAAAGCAATTTTAACTTCATGCAATGAAACAACAAGTGGCAACTTCCTTGTGCCATTTGTCAAAAATCTTGTAAAAAGACCATTTTACCCCTCAACTTCAAACAAATTACCATGCAACCAATGCCACTTTCAATAAAACCACCCAACATCAAGACAAAACCATTCATTTGTTAGTTGTTGTCTTGCCATAGAGAGAGAGAGAGAGGAGGCCGAGAGGGAGAGAGCAAGAAACCAGAAAAATCTCTCCATTTTCTTCTTCCAAAAACCTCCAAATAGCTAGCAAAAATCACCAACAAACTTCACTAGTCTTTGCTTCTACTCTTGGTTGAGAACTTGGTGTTTGGTGTGGTGGATTGTGGGCTGATTTGGGGCTGTTTTTTCTTCAAAGTTTCTTGCTCATTAGAAGGTATAAGATGCTCCTTACTCTCTTCTTGATTATACAGTAGATGCATGTTGATTTTGAGTTATGATCTAGCCTAGAAATGACCATGCATGTTGCTGAAATTTCATTCTAGTAAACTTCCAGCTTTCTTATGTGTTAAACCTTTACTTTTCTTACAAAAATAAGCTGGAGTTATGGCTATTTAATCTTGAGAATCATGTATATTTGATATATATTGAGTATGGAGACTTGCTCATGGGTATTAGATGGTTGTTGATGATGGTTAAGGCTTGAAAGAAAATCCTGCTTGAACTCCCGTAGTGCTGGAAGAAAATTCCAGCAAAGCTGAAGTTTGTAAACATCTCATTTTCTTGCATGATATCTCTGTTTTGAAGCTAAAATTTTGATGACATCTTGTGTGCTCAAAGTATGATAGAAATCTGAGATTGCATGTTGAATTTTACTGAAAATGAATCAAGTTTCATGGCTGGAATTTAGTTACTGCACTCTTGTAAGCTGTTTTGAGTTTTCAGCCTTAATCCATGGCTTGAATGTGTTGTTTGAGTTGGATAAATGTTTGAAAATGAGCTGGAATCTTGTTGCTAAGACTCTAACCTACTGCATGAAGAGTTTAAGCATGGGAACTTGCAATTTTAGCTAAGAAAATGACATGCACAAGGCTGTTTTGAAGGGAACTGATCACTGCTGGAATTTTGATGGAAAACTAAAGCTGTTGAAGCTTGTTTGCTACCGTTGGTTGCTGTCATGACTTGTACTTTGCTTATAAAAGGATGCATGTCAATTTTTGGGTTGAAAACATGAAGTTTTAATGGAAAGAAACCAGTTTTCTCCAACTATACACGTTCTGAATTTTTCGCAGGACTGCTTGAGCAGTCTGGGGAAAACAGGCATAATTCAATGTAGAAAAATCCAATTTGAGTTCTGTTTGTTGCGTTGGAAACTAGATTCAGAGTTGTTTAAACCCTATAAATTTCAGTGTCTAATTCATTTTTTAAAAATCCCAGTAAATCTTCAAAGTTGGCTGAAATTCAAAACTGTTTTCATTCTCAGGTTTTAAAACAAAACTTTGAACCTATTTCACTCGAGCATTGTATTAAAATGCTGCTTGGCAGCCTATTTTGACTTGATCTTGCATATCTCCAGCTTTTCATGAATGCTTGATGAACTTGAATCACTCGGACCAAAAGTTGGAATCTTGAATTGATGAGCTTGAGCTTGATATTTCACTGCTTTGGTTAATACTTGACTGCCTATTGCTATTCGTGCATGCCTTGATGTTTAACTGATAGTTGATGATGATGGCCTAAGGTTTGATTTGCTGGGAACCAAACCAGACCTTTAACCACGCTAAGCATTTAGAATTTCACAAGTTTGCTCAAAGCTTGCATTTTCCAGAAATCAGTGAGCAAATTGGACCAAAACAGAATGCTTGTATCTCACAATTTATAAGTCCAAATCAGGTACTGTTAGTGGGATTTGAAACTAGACCCAAAGAGCTTCGATTCGGTACCTCACACGCACCATAACTCATTTTCTACACGCCTAACTGATGAATATTGCTGAAAATCAAACCTGCGAATTTTCTGGAAATGATGGTTTCGAAACTTAATGGCCAAATTTGAATGATTTCTGATCTGAATTGTTTTCATGTTCTCTGAGAAAATAAAGGACTATGAATCTAGTTTTAACGGTTCCAAAATCATGCAATTCGCAGTAGAACTCCCGATTCGATTTTTGAAAGAAACTGTGGCAAAACTGGTTTTTACGCGATGCACCTTATGAAACTTTCATTTACAACATTTGGTCATTTGACTAAAACTTTAACTTTTACAAACTCAAATTCAGACATATAAAACTTGTTTTAATCCCGTAGAGGTATTGTTCATTAGCAAGACCAAAACGGGTAAAACGGAATCAAATTGTCTCTCAAACCAATTAAAATTATGAAAAAACTCGTTTTGTACTATGACAAAAGAACTAAACCTCCGTTAGTCAATTTTCTAACTAAGGCAAACTATTTCTAAATTATTCAAAGGTGATACATTACGTTATCAAAACTCTTTTAGTGTATCAATTACTAAATTTGTTAAACCCGAATTTCCCCAAAGTCTCGAAACTTACTCATATTTCGATTAAACCTAAATACATCCTTGCTTTTCATAAAAGAAGTGAATTGGTCAAAAATTGATTTTTATAATTAGAAATTGATATAGTAATTATGTACCTCAGGACCCGTCGGTGATACAAACGAGAGCTTTGAGACCAAGGATTTCGATTCACCTACTCAACCTTGACCAAACTAAGGTGAGGGTTCCTATTTGTTGCTACTTGATCCTTGTTGCTAGGTATTACTTGTTATTGTATGACTGGTTTCTAAATGTGATTTATCGTTGAATGATTGAAACTAGGGTTTTATGTAAAGTGAGTTTTATTGCTTAATTTGACTCAACGTGCTTAGGTGGTTTAGTATGTTTTGTTTTTTTAAAACAATAAAACTTGTTTTCTTTTCGAGGCTTGAGGTGAAGAGGCTGGCCTTCAAGGCCCCCTCGCCCCTAAAGGCTGGTGCACTCTCCTAAGGGGGCTCGAGGTTGAAATTGATTGTCAGTTGTCCCTCGCCTCTAAAATAATAAACTAAACCACTGTACCTGTGCTTGTGCATGTCAACTGTGCATGACCTGTTGGCCGTAGGGATCCCAAACCCCAGAGGCGAGTCGGCCTATTCCGAGCCGGCAGTAGGGCTTGGTCGGGTACGTCGACGGACCCTGGGTCCTGTTTAAAGGTTACCTCGAGTGTACACCACCTCCTGATTGTTTGGTTTTCGGATCCGAAGTTGAGTGAAAAGGGGTTGGAGAAAAAAAACAAATGATGACCAGAGTACTGCAGACTCTGTTTTCTCCTCCTGAGATTGATACCGCCGTTGATTGTTTGATTGGGCTAAGTGCCACGTTCAACGGGGGCCACCTCTAGAGCCGCACCAATCCATTGTTACTGTGACTGTTCCTGATTGATTGGCTCAATGAGCACCATGATTGTTACTGTTTTGAAACCTGATATTTGGAAAAGAAACTACTGTTTACGACTTTCCTTAATTGGAAACTTTACCGTACTTGAAAACTGGTCCTATATGGACATTAATGTTTTACTAAAGTTTGTTATGTCTATGTGCTTAATTGTTATGTGTTTTCGGACTCTCACTGGGCTTTAGAAGCTCACCCCATATATTTTCCCTTCCCAGAATTTTCAGGGTTTTAGATCGGGTGCGGAGGCCAGACCGAGACCAGATCTAGTCTTTTGAAGTTTGTTTGGTGTAAAAATCTTTCCAGTTGATGACTTTTGGGAAACAATTCCTGTGAATTACCTTTTGGATTATTATGTTAAGGGTTTGTAGTATGAACTCCGGTGGTTGATTTGATGTATTAAGTTGAACCAATCTCGATGGTTGTATCTTTTAACATAAACCATGGTTAGAATGAATTTGACTGACCGAGTCCTGGCGAGAGCTGGGCAGGCGTTCCGCTGATACCCTAGGGTACGCCCTAGGGAGAGGTGGGGCCGCCACAATGTTACATGGATTTAACCAAAGGAGGATCTATTAAAGGAATCAAAAATTTTAAATTTTCGCTGTGTTTATCTCCTTGATTCCTTACAGTGGTATCAGAGCCAACTTTGATTAAACCATGTAACTTGTTTATTTAGTTGTCATGTATGTCAAATTAGATTTGATTATGTGCGATTCAAGAGTTTTAAAAATATATTTTTGATGAAAAATAAATTTTTGAAAAGGTTTCAAAGATTTAATAATTTTTCATAGAATGAATTTTCTTGAAAAATTGTTTTTCATCGTACGAAAATTCATGAAGTGGTTGAAGCTTTCAATCAAGGCAGTACACTCCATGGCTGTTTTCTCATGATGTGATTATTAAAAAAAAAAAAAAGGAGGCATACACATAATTGGCTTTCTCGTGATTGGATCACAAAGAAACGAAGGCATGATGTTCCAATGGTGATTGGTTCGCCTTGTATGCAATTTTAGCACTATGTTTTTTTTTGCATATCATGCATGCGTGATTGGATCATATGGTTTTTTAGCAGTATGGTTTTTTTTTTTTTTTTTTTACATATCATGCATGCATGGTTATTAACTATTGCTGGAAATTTTCTTGTAAAAGGAAATTTAAGAAACAAATTAGTTTCTAAATGACAAATGGGATTTAGTCATTGATTTCCTTTTCATTTGGGTTTCTAAATTAGTATGGAAATTTCCTATAATTCTAATATGATTAGAATTAAGGTGTTTTCTGAAAATTTTAGAAATCCAAATTGGACAAGGAGTTGTTCAATTAAGTTTTGGAAACTTACTTAATTTTAGTAAGACTAGAATTAAGAAGTAAACCAACTTTGGAGACTTTCCAATTTTATAAGATTGAATATGGAAGGCGTTCAAATATTTTCAGAAACTTTCTAATTTAATAAGATTAAATTAAGAAAGTGATCTAAAGTTAGTATTTGAGATTCTAAAATGGTTTAAAAGAAAATTTCAAAAATAAGTGAATTAGGAAATTCTAGTTAGACTAGAAATTCTTAATTTTGACTTGGATGGTCATTCGATTGTGAAAAGTTTCTTATCATGGTTATAAAGTATGGAAAATCATTTTAATGAGATTAGAATGTGGTTTCCATAATTTAAAACAAAAGGAATTGAAAAGAAATTTGGAAACTATTTAATATTCCTTAAGAAATTAGATTTCCTAAGAAATATAAGTTTCCAAATTAGCATTGGTTTTTAAAGTGATTTGGAAATTGAATCTACTTTTTATTATGAATAAAATATAGTTTCCAAATCATTAGTATTGCCAAAAAAAAAAATTCTTCATGTGTTTAATCTTTCTGGAAATTAAAAAAATGAAGGAAAAAGGATGCTGTCTGCAATAGCGTCGCTAAAATCTTTAGCGACAGTTTTCTTATGAAGAACTTTTGTCGCTAAATACATTTTTCTGTCGCTAAAACTGAATTCCAGAAATTAGAAATTTTCAAATTGAATTTGATTCAATTAATTTTTAAACCTCTTGAATTGAAGCCTTTTGAGATTAAAGGCTTGTGCATATAATGATACATGATTGGAACTAAATAAATATTTATGCTTTCATTTAATATTGTATTTTATGAATGCATGATGGATGATTATGAACTAAGGCCAATGTGATTGTGAATGGTTGAATGTATGTATGATTTGGTTTTGATATTTTTGAAATAGGGCCTGCGTGTCCTGCCTTCTCTATATATTCTCAATGTAAATTCTCTTCTCATCTCACTCCCCTTGAATGTAACTCAAGGTTTATCCCAATATTATGTAATGTACTATATTAGGGATAGGGAGAGGGTGAGGATCTAAAATGTTTAGAATAGATTTACATTTGTAATGTACAAAGGAGATGGAGATGGTACCAATTCCACCATGGTGGACATACAAAAGACGTACAGGGCATGGAGATGTCGCTCGTCCCTTAGTTTGACCATCTAGTTTCCTTTTGGCTCAAGGAAACTAGTGTAGGAATAAAGTCCATAATCATCCATGTTTAATTATAGTATGTTTATTTATTTATTTATATTGATGAATGGATATGCATGCTATATATATATATATATTTGATGAGACCAATTTGGAATACCATGTCTAAAATCCCTCTACTCAAATATTAAGTCTAAACTTAAGTTGCCTTCCATTGTTATAGTTAAAATGAAATTATGTTCGAGTTAACTTGTTGAGTACACTCAAGGTTGCTCTACCATGAGAAGTTTTAACTATGAGATGAGATCTCGGAATAATGGGTATGACTTAACTAAAATTTGTGACTTGTTGACTACACTCAAGGTCATAAAATTTTAGAGGCAAAGGTTGGGTGACACATATGATGTGATTTATCAAGAGTTGATAACTCAACTATCTAGAAGTTACAAAAGTTATAATTGGTAATAAGTACCTACCTATTGAAATTATTTTGATTTGTTGAGCACACTCAAGATCAAAATAACTAAATGGGATTCTAGCCTACTAGTAATTTTTGAAATTCTCGAATCTATATAAGAGGGCTATAGATTTGAATAAAATAGTGGGAGCAAAACCAAATTTGATTTTTATGTCATTTTTACTTGGCTTTGTTTTGCATAAATAGCAATTCTCTTTTATCTTTACTATCCGTTGTAGAAATTATGAGTAATTGCATATTATTCTCGATATAATTGGTATTTTTAATTTCTTGGATTGGCAAGTTAAATTGAGAAAAGTTCTCAAGAAAATTTGGCTATGTCATTTAAAACCTTAGCACTTCCAATTAGGGAAGATGTAATGGACTTAATAAAAATTGCTTACAATAGGTAAGAGGAGATGATGATAGTATGCCATAGATGCTTCCTAAATCTCCTTTACTAGATAAGATTTCAATTTCTTTCACCATGGTTATACATCTCAAGAGTTGAATGATGAATAATCAAGGTATAAGATGTATGAAATACTTGAGCAATAATTCTATTACAAGATGACAAAAATATCTCAAATTAAATATTAATTTATTAGAGAGTGATTGACTATATTAAGAAATTTAGATCAATCAAAGTTTTGTCATACATTATTAGTCAAATGTTGACTAAAAGTAATTACTTATCAAGAGTTGATAATAAGAATTACTTATCAAGAGTTGATAAGTTAAGAGTTTTAAAGAACTAGCCTTATAGTACAAGCTTTCAATGCATGGTTTTGAAATACAACTTTGTGAAAGTTTTATTTTTGAGATTATAATTGAGATTAACTAATGGACTTATTTTAGAACTTAATAAATGTTATTATTTTCTAAAATAAAAGAAAGTCCATTTCTCAATATAATGTTAGATAATTTGAAACCATCTTTAACATTTGGAAATTAGTCTTTTGAATAAGAAACATATTTTTCAAATCGCATGATGATTTGGCTCATTTGATTATGAATCATTTCAGACATATGAGCCTTATTCACTAATAAAAGGCTAATTTGATCTTTTATGAAAAGATTTAATGAATTGTTAGGATCCGTACATTATGATGTATGTGGAAGATTAACAATTCATACTAGAGATTATTTCTCATATTTATCACTTTTGCTAATAACAACTCAAAATGGATATATGTATCTTTAAGGTACTAATCCAAGATTTTGAGAAGTTAAGAGGTTTAAGTATAAAGTAGAGAAACAATCTGGTCAAGTACTAGGACACCTAAATATGATCAAGGTGAAGAATACTTGAGCCATGGTAAAGTATTGGAACACCATGATTTGATCAAGGTGAAGAATACCTAATCTAAGGGTTTCAAAATTAACTAAAGGAGAATGTGATTCTCAAGTAAAATAATTTTTCTAGTTATCTCAATTATTGTTGTGTAATCTAGATAAAGAATTATATCTCATGAGATGAGATGTCCCATGCAAGTTTACCAAAATGGTTTTGGGGTTTTGTCCTACATAAAATTATCTCCTATACACTAAATCTTGTTCTATAAATATATTTGTTCAAAGTGTACCATATGAGATATGGAGTGTTAAGGAATCCAAATTTTGTGAAAATTTGGATTGTGGTACTTATGAAGTGAGCATCCATAATCGGATAAAGTGGAGCTAAGATCCGATTAAAACCTTTTGTGAAGTATTCTTGAGAATTAAAGGAAAAGAAAAGGAGGCCAAAAAGAAGAAGAGCAAATCCGTTCTTCTTATTTCATTTGGTTTAAATTTTTCTTAGCACATATGCTAGAATTTTCTTATTTTCTCCAAGAATTTTGTATTTCTATCATCTTCAAGAATAAAAGTGTTTTAGTTCTAAAACTACTATTTTCTAGATATATGATTTATTCTAGATAAAGTAGTGGGAGAAAGATGGAACTTAAAACTTGAAATAGTTTCAAGTATCACAAAAGCAAGTTGAACAAAATGCATAGAATTGGGGCTTGCATTTCATGATGATGAGGCGCAGCGAAAGCTCCTAAAATAAGGGTTTCATAAATCTTAGAAATATAGATTTCTTACAGAAAATCATGATATTTGATCGTGCATTTTTAAATGATTTATGAATACTTTTATAACTTATAAAGATGGTTGAGACCCATGAATCTAAAATGGATTCCATATTTGACGAAGGGTAATGACCTTAGTCAATTCACCTAAAGGTTTAATAAACCTTTTAGTTGCAAAAGAGTCTTTAGAGTAAAGACTAATATGGAAGGTAAACTGTTACCTATAGAGTTTGGTTGGTAGAGTGGTCACTATTAAAGATAAGCAATTATCTTTAAAGAAACCTTCTTACTAATCAATATGCTTAAATTCATTTAGATTTACTTGCTTGTTTTAACTATGAGTTATGGTATGGCAAATAGATGCTAAAACCATTTTTCTTAAATGGAAACAACAAATAATTGTGTATGTGACACAATTTAAAAGTTTTACATCTAGTGTGCCAATAAAGCAAATCTCTAAAAGTGGTATCATCCATTTTGATGAAATAATCAAAGAGTTTGATTTTATCAAAAGTATGAATGGCCTTGTACGTATATTTGGTTTAGTGGGAGCTATTGTTGGTTTCATGCATCATATATAATTGATATATGATACATTGAAATGGTATGCCTATATTCCAAAATTGTAGGTGTCGCTATCCAAGACTTCCTTCATGATATAAAGGAGTGGCAATCTACCTTTAGAGTAAATGTCTATATTGATAGGTATGATTGCTTAAGTTTTTAAGTACTTAGACAAGACGCTAAAATGTTTAGCATGGAGTAATCTAAGAAGGGGTCTTATCTATAATAATCCTTTCATTGTACTAAACTCATTGTCTCCTTTGATCCATGAAGAGTTTAAAATTGAAAGTTCAAGAATGTACTTGTAAACTTTCCTACAGAAATGATTTGCAAGTAATTATGCATATATTCATAATGTCAGTGTTATGTGTTGAAAGAGTTTCAAGTGAAACACAACTAAATTTCTACAATTAAGCCTTAACAAATGCTACTTGAGAAGTGGCAAAAGCAAACATGTGAATCTACAAGTTCATATTTGAGTTTGAATTGGTTCATTCTATTAGAAGTCCTTCAACTTATGTTGAGACTATAATAGAATTTGTCCTAACAAAGGAACCAATGTCTCATCATAGATCCACATATTTGTTAAGGTAGTTTCACATGATTTGATGAAATCATTGATGTGAATTAAAAGTGAAGATTAAAAGGAGTACCCATGGATTACAACATAGTTGATCCGTTTACTAAACTTATCTTCAAGAAAACATGGTAGTCATGTTTGCTCATTTGGTTTTTAACTTGTGAGTGATTGGTTTTAGTGCAAGTGGGAGATTGTTAGTGTATATGCCCTAAAGTCAATCAACTTCTAGGGTTTATTATACACTTTAACTATTTATGTAATAATAAATGACATCTTTATCGTATTGGTTGCTTATATTTTCATATAAGTATGATAAAACCTTTAGAATAAACCTAATCGATGAAATCATAAGAGTTATGATGCTGAGGTTCATTCGATTATAAATAAGGTTTATTCTTAAATATCTCTAGTCATAGTATTAACAAGAAATGGTATTGTTAATACGGCAAGACTAGCATATACTATGCCGCTTCTATATGAGAAGTAGTAGACCTCATCTACTATGGTGTGTGAGACACCTAAGCAAGTATATGGGTGCTTGATGGTATGATCAAGTTCACTAGATTGATCCACATAGAGACATCCTTTAAAGTGCCAAAGGATTAATCTCTAAGTGACGTTTATGTAAATGATCCTTAGACTTAAGGTTATCATGGTATCTTGAATATGGATAGTTATACTTTCTTTGTTATATGATTGCTCCCGTAAAAGGGAATGCTCACATCATTAGCAAATGGGTGTATCTTTGAAGTATGGAAAGATGGTGAATAATCTATAAGGATTTTCCGCCTCTTTTGTAAGAGGAGTTATCTCGTGTTTGGCCACTTGTAGAAGTATAACTCGAAAATCTTAGCGCTAAGTGGGAAAGTCTTAGAAAGTGTTTCTAAGAACTTCTTCATTGGAGTTATATTTTGGTACAAGAGAAAAGAGCATTAATCACACAGTGGAATAGGCACAACTTATTCCAAGATTAATGTGAGATAAGTGTGGTAAAAAGGATATTAGTTACATTATAAACGTTTACTGAAAGGTGAAGTCATCCACTTGACTTTTCTCATTACTTGGGTGGTCATGATGTATTGCTAGATACCAATCTTGATCTTTAAGTATGAGTTGATTGATTAGTGGAATCAGTGATAAATTAAAAAGAGTTTTAATTTATCTAGTTCTTATTTATTAAGAATGTATAGCTCATACTTATTGCCAACGTATATGAGAACCTAATGGGTCACACACATTAAGAATTTTCTTAGCTAGATTAAATGAATTTCAAGTGGGACTAGATAGATAAGTTTTATAACTTATAGTTTGATTTGTGAGACAATTTAAACTTGAGAGACTTATGGTGCAAATAAGTTTTAGTCTTCCAAATACAAGAGTTGTATTAGAATTAGGAAGCTAAATCTTATTGGAAACTGATTTCAGGTTTCCATAAGGATTTGACAACTTATTTGTCTATAAATACTCACTAAGCTTTTGCTAGCAAGTAGAAAAAATCACACAATTTGTCTTGTGAGATTTTTGAGAAAAATCTTCAGAGAAAAAATACCCAAAATTCGTCCAAGAAAATAAGGGAAAAATTGCATCTCTTATTTCTTATCTTGGGATGAATTTTTCCTGGTGAAAAATTGGAATTATTTCAATAGACTTGTGTGTGGTTGTCTTGGCAATAGCTAGCACTAATCTAACTTAAGCTAATTCGACCTTGGAGGTTCTAACTAAGGAGGTTCGTGTGGATCACCATTAGAGGCCGGACGCATGTACGGCTACGTGGATCTCTTTGCCACCCTCTGCATCAAATCTCCACCAAGTTCAAGGAGGTCTTCATGGATTGAGGTAATCTTCTTGAACTATCTCTATGTTACATGGATTTAATCAAAGGACGATCTATTAAAGGAATCAAAAATTTTAAATTTCCGCTGTGTTTATCTCCTTGATTCCTTACATGAATCCTATCCCCTAAATTTTACCCTGCATGTCCAACAGAAATTTTCTATGGGACTTCTTTCAGAAGTAGGGTACCCTATACGTATACTAATATATACTATTTTCGTGGATTCAGAAAATCACAAGAGTTCTCAAATTGAACTGATTCACCTAAAACAAATGTTTTTCTCAGTGAGATTCTCTCATATTGGTGGAGTCAACAAGATATTCATTGTACACATAGAAAGGATCAAAAAATTTCTTTTAAGGGGGCGAACTCTAACTCAATTAAAATGTCAGTGTATAACTTGAAATATTTAAAATTCTTTTACGGGCATAGAAGTTTAAATTTACACAGAAGTTTTTCAAAAATTTCAACCTTTCAAGAAAGAAAAACCTAATTTTTTTCAAAGTTTTGTGGAGTTCCGCATATGATTATACAACACATTCTCAAATAGTAAATCAGACATTTACAATGTAGAAATTGCAGTACACTTGACATAGTCATTTTGTGTTCAAGTTTAAACAAGAAGATTTCCCATTCCCTTCTCAATGAATGCACCAGTTCTGCACCCTCTTCATAATGAAGTTTCAACGCTTTCGCTTTTGGTTAATCTTTGCTTTTCTTTCGACTCTTCCACCAAAAGGTTGATGAACAAATTAACTTAGGAACTAGAATATACTACGTTTATTATATCATGGGCACGTCAAGCAGTTACATTATGGACAAATTCTAATTATTGATAATTGTATACCACTTTGTATTAGTTGCTAATTTTATCCAAATGATAAAGCATATTCTTTTTCAAAATAAAGTGCGTAATTAATATTGCATCTCATTATCATGTACAACAATTGCTTGAGCAATCCAACCGCAACGTATTCCATTGATGAATTACAAGTGTGAAAACAAGGATAAAGAAAGGGACTCCACCCCACTCTTTTCTTTTTTTCTTTTTAATTAGACACACTAAGAAGGGTCATTTCATTCAGCTTACCCTTCGATTTGTATATAGGAATATTCAGAATGGAAAGGTTTTTCTACTAAAATCCCATTCCCAAGAATGGTCAGAAAAAAATCTATCATTCGAATGTCTAGTATAGAAATCACAATGGAATATCCATTTATTTATTTTTTGATATTTTGTGTAATAAATGTTTAAATTATCTTTACTTTTTACACGAAATTTGGGAAGTTAGATCTCTTGGGGGCAGAAGCCCAGTCTCTTTGTGTGGGTTTTGCAGTTATGCTTGGAGCATGGATTCCAATATGTTAAGGTGGAATTGGATTCTCAGTCGTTAGTATCCCTAGTTTTGTCCAAGGCAATTTCAAGATGGTCTCTCTATAATTATCTGATCCCTAGTCGCAACTTTCTTTGGCAGCTTTTCAACATCAATTAAGCATCTGTTTTGAGAAGCAAATTCAGTAATGGATGCGTTGGCTTCAGTGGGAGGTGCTCCGTTTCAAATTTATGACTCGCTATATCAGTTGCTAGCTATCTACAAAAAATGACTATAAATTGTGATATTACTAAATGATAGATATAAATATAAAAATATCTAAAATCAAAGAAGTGAATTATCTTTTAATTTGTTTCTGTCACTTAGTTGTTGTAATGTCGTTTAGTATAGAATTTTTCATGAGTTGCCTTCTAAATGTCGAGCTCTAATTACTTTAGACACTCATTCATTTCCTTACCTGATAGGCCAGTTGTCAGCTTTTTATATAATTGTATTTTAATTGCGCTTTTTCACTCTCTATCGTTATGTTTTCATGCACTGGAGGCAAGGTTTATGTTCCTATCCAGATTTATTTATTTTCTGGTTATTAATAGAATTTGGAACTAGCATCCCCCTCCCTCCAATGTATGGGTTAGCCGCTGAAAAAATATTTAGATGTTAGGATAGAGTAAAATATGTACAAATTTAATGTAATTACCCTAGATTATGTTACGTGTTGTATTACTTTTGTTTTATTTGTTTTGGCTATGTTAGTTATGTATATAGGTGAAATGTCAACATGCTTTGCTTTAAGAATAATTGACAATTCATATCGAAATACTTCAATCGAAAAAATTTGATCAAATCCGCTATATAGATTCTTACATTTAAGTTTTGTATTCAATAGCAATAATCTTTAGCAGGTACATATATTACATGAAGCCAAACGTTATATACGCATTTTATTTTGTTTCCATTATCTATATGAAATTCAAATAAATTCATAGACAATAGTTCAATACCATAAAAAGAAGTTTCATAAACTTCCTAGAAGAAGGAAAAAAAAGTAATTTTAACAAATATAAAAGATAAATTATTATTAAAACTCACAAATACCTTAAAATTTGGTGATGCAGTCAAATGATATACAAGGATAAACTTGACATCCCATGGCCATTTTCTGATGAAGTTGGTAAGGGCATTCCTTGGGTTTTTAACAGAATGAAGATTTCAAGAAAAAGTTGAATTACTATTTTAGGGGAAAGGCCTTTCCTACCATTAAATAGTCGGTACCAAACATAGGGATTTGTCTACACAAACTAGAGAGGTAAAAGAGAGGTAAAAGAAGATTTTATTTTGATCAGAGATGGGCAAGGAACACAGAAACAAACGAGGTAATAAAAAAGGCATGGGAAAGTGAACAAACAGGATCTAGAATGTTTAAAGTCGTGAGAAAAATCAAGTAATGTAGAATTGCATTGTTAGAATGGAGGAAAAAAACCAAAGGGAACTCAAGTGCAAAAATCACGGAGTTGAAAGACCAATTAAAGGCAGCTAAATTGGGTAAGCTACCAGATAGGAAAGTCCAGATGCTCAAACTCAAACTTCAATTGAGCAAGGCATATAAGGAAGAGGAACTTTTTTGGAGCCAAAAAGCAAGGAGTAGATGGTTGAAGGAGGGGGACAAAAACACAGCTTTCTTCCACTCCGGTGTTATGGCAAAAAGGAAAAGAAACACGATCACGACACTGTAGAAATTTGATGGAAGCTAGTGTGAAAATAAGCAAGAGGTGGAGGAGGAGTTGGGTAACCACTACAAGGAATTGTTTTCTACCACGAATCTAGAAAGTTTTGATGAAATCTTAGAAGGAATGTCTCGCACTATTTCCAATCAAATGAATGAGTAGTTGATTAAACTTGTTCAAGATAAGGAAATCAAATAGGATCTCCTCTCTATGCATCCGAACAAGGGATCTGGTAATGATGGTATGTCTCCTCTGTTTTTCCAACATTATTGGAATATTATTGATATTGTTGCTCCTATCAAAAGTTATTTTTATAGTGGTAAACTCCTCACTGCTATTAATGAAACCATAATCTCCTTGATTCCAAAAATTGAGAACCCAGTGAATGTCACTAGCTACAGACTGATTAGCCTTTGTACTGTGCTGTATAAGATCATTTCGAAAATCATAGCCAATAGATTGAAAAAGGTTCTCAAACATTGCATTATAGCTGCTCCCAATCTGCATTTATCTTAGGAAGATAGATTCTTGACAATGTTGTCATTACCCATGAAATTCTTCATTTTTTAAAAAATAAAAGAAAAGGGAGGGAGGGATATATGAATATCAAACTTGACATGTCCAAAGCGTATGATAGAGTTGAATGGAGTTTTTTTGGGAAGATTAATGATGAAAATGGGATTTTGGCCAACATTTGTTAGATGGGTCATGGTGTGTCTGACTACGGTTTCCTATTCCTTCAATCGGAATGGTCAAAAAATAGGCCACATCAAACCAAGTAGAGGCATCAAACATGGTGACCCACTGTCACCTTATCTGTTCATTATCTGTGCTGAGGGACTCTCTAGCTGATCAAGAAAGCTGTGGATAAAAAGTTTTGGAATGGAATTAACATAAACAAAGATAGCCCTGTTATTTCTCACCTTTTCTTTGCAGATGACTCATTGTTATGCTGTAAAGCAAACAAACAGGGGCAACAAAGGTCAAGGAAATCCTAGGTCAATATGATGCAGCTTCTGGGCAGGTGGTGAATTTTGAAAAATCAGCTATTCATTTCAGCAAAAATACTAGAGCACAGGCAAGGCTAGAGGTGTGTGGAATTTTGGGTAGAATGAAGGAGGCAACTAATGGGAAATACTTTTGACTGCCAATGGCCATTGGAAGATCTAAACATCAAGTTTTTGGCTATATAAAGGACAAGATCACCAGCAAATTGTAGGGATGGAGACAAAAATTGCTAAGCCAAGGTGGTGAGGAAATTCTAATAAAATCAGTCATAATGGCTATGCCAACGTATGCCATGGCATGCTTCAGGGTCCTAAAAGGTCTTTGCAGGGATATGGCCTCAAAAATAGTGAAATTCTGATGGGGGGATAAGGAAAAGATGAAAAGATACACTGGGCTAGCTGGAAGAAGTTGACAGAGGTGAAAGGAAAAGGAGGTGTGGGAGTCCGAGACTTAGAGACTTTCAATTTAGCCTTGCCTTGCTTGTAAAGCAAATTTGGAGATTCATTACTTCTCCATATTTGCTAGTAAGCAGAGTCATGAAAGCCAAATACATGAAAGATCCCAGTTGGATTGGAAAAAGACCCTTCTAAGTTAGCTTCCTAGACTTAGAAAAGCATCCATGGCGCTAAAAGCCTTTTGTTTAATGGATTGTGGAAAAGGATTGGAAATGGGAGTAGTGTGAATATCTGGAATGACAAATGGGTGATAGGAACAGAAAATGGAAGGGTGTCAACAACCAGACCGCTTTGTCATTTAGAAAAGGTCAGTGAACTGATTGATGGGGACAAATGGAGAATAGATGTACTGCAAAGAAGATGTGGAGTTAATAGTTAATATACCCCTGAGCATTTTTAATGGACCAGATAGACTAATTTGGAGGCACTCCAAGTCAAGAATGTACATGGTCAAGACAGGATATGCAATGGCCAAAAAGGAAGGAAGATGTGACAATAACAAAGGGGTGGAGAGGGTAGAGACAAGTTGGGAAATAAGAAAGCATAGGACCTGGAAAAAGTTGTGGAACTTGAACCTGAAAGCAAAGCTAAAGCATTTCATGTGGAAGTGTCTACAAAATTGCATCCCTGTGAAAGAGGCGCTACAAAAAAGAACAAGAAAGGTGACAGTGTTTGCATTAGTTGTGGAGGAGTAACGGAAACCATTGACCACCTATTTTTCTTTTGTAAAGAAGCAGAGATGGTGTGGAAGATAGCTCTAGTATGATGGGAAGGCTTGAAAGATTTACAGCACAGCTTTTGGAGATGGTGGGAAGAAGTCATGAAAGCAGTGAATATGGAACAAGGAAAGGAGCGTATAAACCTTACTGTCAATATTCTATGGTAAATATGGAAAGCAAGAAACGAAAAGGTGTTTGAGCAGAAAAATCTAGAGGCAAGCAGAATCATTCAAAAAGCACAGCAGGAGTGGATTGAGTTTGACCAGATATTAGAAGAGGAAAATAAGCAAGATAGTGGCGCAGATAACCATCAACATAAAGCTAGTCAGGAAAACAAAATGGGATGGCGCGTTCCCAGTATGTGTTAAGTCCTTAATTGTACACATTATTTGTGGATATTTCCTCTTAATTATGGCCTAAATATGGTATAAATTGATTGATTCTACTCATGTTTGGTTTTGGCATTGATTTTAGGTCATTGGAATTATTTGGAGGTTAAAAGTGTAATTTTTGTGAAAATTCCAGAAGACTATCAAGGATAAGGCGCGGGCACGCTATACTTTGCTATGAAGAAGGACTTTGTGAAGAAATCCTACGGAAGATATTTTCTTTGGAAACAAGATTTGATTCACTTTTGGAAATTGGTCAAGCCCTTTTATTTAGGGAAGTTTGTAGTTGGTTTCCCTTTTTATTTTATTTTGTTATTGCTATTTAGCAAGTTAGATTCCAAGTAGGACTCAAACTCTTTGGAATCCTAGTTTGGTAGGGAGACTAATCGCCTTATTTAGCATAGCTTTTGGCGTTATATTGGTATTGCGGGACGGCAAACATTTTTGGTCTTGGATTGCTTGGCTGCCAACTTTGGCTATTCGTTGGGTTTTGAAGCGTTGTTTTTGTTCCTTTGCTCCTTCTTCTTATTTTCGTTCCTTCTTTTTCTTCTATTAATTAGTTAGAATTGTAATTCTCAAAAATATCTCTTGGTTGCGATTCTCGATGAGGAGCGGCTAAATCTCTCGTCTACTCAAAGGGCAACTCGAAGGCGCGGTCCAATACATTTGTGAGATCTAATCGAATGTATAACCTTTCTTTTAATTTGTTACTATTCGTACGTTTTCTGGATTAATTGATTGAGGGTTATTTTGTTAATTGAGTATCAACGGCCGGGTATTTAAATTAACCTAATAGCCTACTGTCAAATTAACTAATTCAATACATAATTGTTCATTTAGTTAATAATTAGTGGTGACCACCATAATTGGTTTTATGTTGGGGAAATGTATGATCTAGTTTAAATGAACCCTCTTAGCATGTTCGTTGGTTAGGGTTGGGTTTTTCTAGCTTTTAATGCAATTGGATAATTAAATTCCTATGGTCGTACCTAGGGTTGTTGTCTGGTTAGGGAAACAGTTAACGGTCGTACCTTGGCTGTCGAAAAAGTAAGGGAAAGCTGGTTGTCAGAGCTTGTTGGCAACTATAACTAGCCTAGTGACAAATGAATGAAATATTTATGCATCAATGATCAAGTGATTGGACTGTGCCTGAGAAATCGTTCCTTTGGGTAGAATTTTATCATCTGTTATCTCTATTAAATTACTCTCTGTCTGTTCTTTGGTGATTTATTTATTTAGTATTTTTAATTTCATTTTCTAAGTTTAGTTATTTTATTTCCAGTTCTATCACATCCAAACCCCCCATATTTCTCGTGATTTAGAAAGAAACAATTTTCTACCCGTTCCCTGAGGAGACGACCTTACTTGCCACTACTACAAATTAATATTTTCTTAAAGATAATTCTGGTATATCGGGTTCAGTATACTCCTTAGAATCAGGGTGAATCTAGTAACCCATTGCACATCCGGAGTCCCTGATCCAGTACTCAGAATTATTCTGTAGTTAATTGTGGTGGTAATTAGGATTTTGATATTTATTATTGCACAGGTTCAGCACCTGTCAGTATGGCAAATGGACATAGCAAAAGAAGAAATGAGGGCATTTGCCCCTTTTTGCAATTAACTCTTGTAATATCAAGTGTTAATATATATATATATATATATAATGTTATCGTTTGTGGAAAAAAAAGACAAACTAGAAAAATCTTTTTATTTTAAGCCATTCTTGCATACCAAATGTGAGCTTAACGAAATTTGAACGGTGATTACATGTGTCACATACGGAAAATGGAAGAAATATTTTTCAAACCGAAATATTAATAGGAAAAAAAAACACTTTCAACTTTCAAAACTTCATTTTGATTACTTAGATAATCTTTATAGCCCCAACAATCTGCATTGCTTTAAGAGCCAAATCTAATAGGAAAAGGAAAAAAAATGATACATAGAAAGAAAACAAGAGATCTCTAAACATTATCCTCCAAAAAGAACTATGAAAACAAAAGAAACAAATAAAAAAGAACAGAAAGGAGAAAAAGGAGACCTGTGTTGTAGTCATTTATGTGATTTGCTAAGGTAACAAAATGACCAATGCTAAGTTATTTTCCTCTCCTCAATTAGCATCCTGGGAAGGATGCGCAGACGCTTAACCTTGCTACTCGTGGGGGATATGACGCAAGACGGCGGAAATAGTAGACACGAAAAAGAAACTTCATAAACTAGAAAGTCTTATCACACAATGGCATTCATTACTAGTAAATCCCACTTCATCTTTGTTTCTTTCCCACGTCCAATATGCGTCTAATTACCATATAATGTGTTGATACTTCCATTTGAAGCCATATCTTCTACAAATTGATGGTTAACGTTTTAATTGGCACTAAGTGGACTTTTAGTGTTTCTTCTGAGAACTTAAGAATATACAAAGGCCAACTTAGCCACCTTTAGTCTTTAAGAACTGAAGAAATGAACAATTTTCTCAGCATTAAGTAAAAAACATTAGCAGAAAACGGCTCTGTTTATATGCTTACTGTTCCCAATTTTCATGTCATCGGTGATAGCTTGTGATCGGTGTGTGCATCAAATTAAGTCGAGCTGCCTACTTCAGAGATGAATCTGCACTTAAAAGCAATTAAAGATCAGAAAATCGCTATTATCCTGCTAATCCTGTTTTGCTGATCATCCATTTCATGTAGGGCAGTAGGCAGTATGTTTTATTCCCGAAAGGCCATTGGCTACTGCTCAGACAGGATGCAACGATTTATTTTTTGTTTTCTTTTCGGGCAAATTGCACGCAAAAGTTGGGATATACCAAATTGATATTCTTCAAAGCTTTTTGCTACTATATGTAATTTGATATTGTATTTCTTGATTGCTGTACGACATTGAACTGCAGATGGTGCCTGTGGCTATGGCCCGTTGGCCACTGGTTTCAATGCGGGGAATATTGCATCAGTTGTCACCAAAATGTACAAAAATGGAGCTACTGCGCATGTTTTCAGGATACAAAATGATTCTATTTCTATTTTTTTTAAACTTTTTTTTAATAAAAATCGTGATTTCATTCATGGGACCTGCACTAATAGCAGAAAATACATTATTATGAGATTTACCTTTTTCTTTCTTTCTTCCTTTCTAACTTGGATTCCTATCATATTTCATGGTGGTATTTTCTTCTAGGAGCATATAAAATTTCATTTACACTGCCGATAAGGTGCAAGAACAGCATGATATGTACCGAGAAAAGGACTAATGCAACCATCTTCGTTCAAAATTTGAATGATCAGCAAGATTTTGTTCTCAGCACCAGAGCCGTCAAGGTTATGGCCAAGAAAGTCAAGGAACAGGATGTCTTGCATCTTGGCATCATGGACATCGAATATAAGAGGCAAGATACGCAATTGACACTTCGATTTTCTTGCTAACTTCATTTCAATCAACCAAAAAAAAAATTTCTTTCAATACTTAACTTTCCTAGCTAGAACAAACTGAAAATTGGAATTAAGAACATGGGAATTCAAAAATCTGTACAATACTTTCTTAACTATGTTTTATGATGCATCAATCTTGAATGCATGGAGCAGGATACCATGCAATTATAGCCAGAAACTAGCCATACGCGTAAGAACTCAGCGGGTATCCGTCTCTTCTTGCAATCAAATTCTTGTTCCAATGTGGTCGGATATATGGAGTGTTTCCGTGGCTCAGGTAATTTAGTAAAACTTATTGGTCATTCTCGCAATCAAATTCTTGTTCCAATGTGGTCGGATATATTGAGTGTTTCTGGCTCAGATAATTTAGTAAAAATTATTGGTCATTAAGCTGTTCAAATCATATATTTCTTATCATTTAACTAGGTTTTTTGCTTCAAACCACCCATTCGACTTACACAGATAGTATAGTGCTAACCATTTCATCAGCTTTTGCTGATTTTTTTTTGGGGGTTAATTTTGAGATTATTGATGTCAATTCAAGAAAAGTTTATCACATTATTTGCCTCATGTTTTTTCGTCTTCTGCCTTTTTTCTTTTTATTTTCTTTTCATTTTCTTTAACCTTTATTACAATTGGTTCCCCAAATTTTCTCATCCTTCCCATTTATATGTTTATGTAAATTTTATTTAATGAATTGACACAAATGCCCTTCGAACTAACCAAGTATAATAAGTCTAACAGCAAAATTTTACGAAATGACTATTAATATACCACCTATGTGAATTGATTGGTTGATTTGAAACAAAAGAAATTTAAAATAATTTACTAAGTTGTTGCCCTTTAGTAAGATGCATGCCGGCTTCTCTCTTGTACTTTGACATGCTCCAAAAATTAAAACTATAACGTCCACTTAAATAGAAGGGTGTTGTTAATGCCATGGTCCATTTTTTAGTTTCACAATCATTTTTACATAAAATGTCAAAATTATTTTTCTCACATCCAAATGCAATTTGGACTTAGGAGGAGTAGTTTTGTCATTTTAATATAAACTTCTGTAGAGGTAAAATACGGACTGTGGCATTATCATTACCTAAATAGAATTACTATTACTAGCTAGCTATGTGGTCAAAATTATTGTTTTAAAAGACAAAGGCATTGGGCAGGGCACTCTATGTCTCACCAAGTGGGGTGAAAGCCCCAAGACGTGGGATGGGGCATAAACCCCACAAATTTTGATATTTTAAATATATAAAAAATAAAATATGCAATAATATGACAAAATTAAAATATTCATATATATAAATCTATATATTTGAGTGTTATATTTATATATATACATAATTTTTTAATAAATATAACAGAATTGATAAATTTAAGAAAAATTACAAAAATATTATTGCTAATCTATCAAGTAAATTTATACTCTAACCTATAAATTTACTATCTAGAATCATGTTCGTAAACAATAATTATATTTTGGAATCAAAGAAAATGGAAAAAATATATAAAATAAAGTCATAGATGCTTTTATTCTGTTATTTCCTAAACTATTTTCAAAAAGAAATTAAATGGAATTATTCTTCAAAATTATGGAACAGTAATAAAAATAGGAAATAAAGATAAGGAAGATAAAATAGTTAAATCAAAGTTTAAAATTTAAAAATTAAAAAAAAGTCTTGAATGCCCTAGATGTCTCTAACGACCAACGTCTAAAGGTGTATATGAACTTTTCTGGTTTAAAAGATAGGATAACTTCAGAAACCTCTTTTGAGGTTTCTAATAATTTCATTCACCTCCCTTGAGCTTTACAAAATTGCGCAAACCTCCCTTGAAGTTAAGATTTTATAGTAAAGTCAGTCCAAATAAAAAAAAAGTAACATTAAAAAAAAACACTTTGAGGAGAGATGAAATTTTATTCCACAAATGCCCTTTACGCTTGTGTGAGATTTATATTGTAAATGAATGAACTAATAAAAATTAGGGAAGGTGAGTGCAAATAGTAAAGAACCAAAAATAAGTATCAACTAACTTTTTCAATAGATTTAGATTAATGACTAGTGCACTGAATTAGAATGGATATTTTTTCAGATCTTTGTCATTTTGCATATAAAAGCAACAAAAAACATTAAGATGGATCTTATTTTCACTTGAGGCAACAAAATTTAAGGTAGCAAAATAGTGATTTTGTGTTGATTTCGCAAGTTGAACATGAAATTCACCAATATCCTTTAATATCAATAACAAATATTGCATGTGTAATCGCAAGGAAATTATGAATATTTCTAGAGAAAAATTCAAACAAATTGTAATTTGCTATATCGATTTCTAAAAGCGAACAAATATTTGGTATATCAATCAGTACCATTTTGTAATTGCAAGTAATTGTTCATCGTTAAAGAAATCCTCAACAACTATTTTCATTAATTAATTACTAACAATTAATTAGTGCCCTAACTACTCAATTACCTATATTAATTTTCAATAGGTATAATTTTAGAAGGTCCCCTTAAGTACCCTAACCATTGTTTTCCCACCTTAAATTTTATTGTTTTAAGTGAAAATGACAAATTAATGTTTCTTGTTATCTTTATATGCAAAATGGTAAAAATCTAAAAAAATAGCCTTATAATTCAATACTAGTTATTGATCTAGTTTTATAGAAAAAATCAGTTGCTACTTATTTTTGGTTCTTTACTATTTGCACTCATTTTTTCTCACTTTTATTAATATATTTTTCATTCTGTTACAAAATAACTTTTGCACAAACATAAAGGGCATTTGTAGAATAAAGTTTCATCTCTCTCCTCAAAGTATTTTTTTTAATGTTACTTTTTGGATTTGGATTGACTTTATTACAAAATCTTAATCTTAGGGGAGGCTTGTGTAATTTTATAAAGCTCAGGGGAGGTGAGTGAAATGGTCAGAAACCTCAAGGGAGGTTTCTAAAATTATCCCTTAAAAGATTGATAACAGGTATTGGCTTTGCTCCAAGACAAAAATGAACATATTAGCAAAGAGTTTACAGTTAATTTCCTTATGCAATATTAGTCTAGAATGAAATTATGAAATTTTATTGTGAAATATTAGATTTGAAGTGAAGTTATGTGAAATTTAATTTCTCAAAAACAAAAAAGAAGGAAATTAAATAAGGGAAAAAACTAAATACTCCTTCCTTAAATCAAACTACAAAGTAATTTGTAAAGTAAACCATAGTTGAATGTCCAATAAAATAATGTAATCAACTTTGATATCTAATAGATTAGTTGTTTATATTACTTAGAGAAACTAACTCAACCAACGCATTAATTGGGATCACATGATAAAAAGAGTAACTTGAAAGCAATGAAAGACATATAATTTAGAGAAGAAATTTAGAATGTGAACTTAAAAGTATAGATAGAGAATAGAGTGGTATGATATAAAAGTTAAAGAATCAAAACTCTGGTGTACAACTTTCACCTTTTTCAAACTTACCTAGAGAAACTAACTCAACCAATGCATTAATTGGGATCAAATGATAAAAAGAATAAGTCGAAAGCAATTGAAGAATGCATGGAATTTAGAAAAGAAATTTAAAATGTAAACTCAAAAAATATAGGGAACATAGAACGGAATGATATAAAAGTTAAAGAACAGAAGAACACTTGTGACAGCCCACCTCTCCCGAGGGCGAACCCAAGGGTATCAGCAGGTTGCCTGCCCAACTATCGCCAGGACTCACTACAAGATCCACAATATAATCGCAAGAAATCATTCCTAAAACCCTATCTAGCATTCAACCAAAATACTAATTAACTTACAAGAGTAAATCCTCAAAATTACAATCATATAAACTTCAAATAAATTCGTCCATCAACTTCACAATACATTTCAATTCTAGATGGAAGTATAGAAACCCTACAGAAGTAACTAAATCCTCAGTCTACGATCCCCACTCCAAGACCTGTTAAGGAAAACAAACTGGGGTGAGCTAACGCTCAGTGAGGCCAAGGAAAGGCATGCAAGCACGTAATCAAGCAAGTAGAAAAGCCAGTAAATTCAGATATAAAAGCGTGTAAATCAATCATTCAATTGCACTACTGCAATTTTCACCAGGAGACCGTATTCCCAAGGAATCACTACTCGAGGGCTCACATTAGACTACTCGAGGGCTCACATTAGACAAGAGTCTTGGAGTTGGGTTCGGAGAACCCTCTTCGAGCCTCTCTATCTACAGTGAATATGCGCAAGAACAGTGAACAGTGCTCATACAGGAAAAATACACAGAAACAGGTAAGGATACGGGGCTCTCAGGAGCCAATTTCCACGGTCAAGCAGTTGAGTCCATTCCATTCCAAATGTTGACTCTCCGTCAACTTAGCAAAGGTAAAGTCCGTAGAATCTCCACTTGGTACAACCTCCGACCAACAGTTCACCCTCTCGGGCCCGAAACCGAACAGGTAAGTAAAAAGGGTAAAGCTACAACGAGTAATACCGAGTAAGACCTCTCCAATAGATCAAGCTCAAAGAACAGTACCTAAGGTTCACCAAGTTTCCCGACCAAGCCCTTGTCGGCTCGGGTCCCAAGGATCCCCAAAAGGTTTGGGCGTCCCCAATTATAACTTTTAAGTCGATGAATCTTTTCAATCGACATTTAGTTCAAGTCAAGTCAAGTAACAAGTCATGTTCATGCAAGTCAAGTAGAGGAGGACGAGTGCGGTAAAGTACACTCTCGCCTCAACAATTCATATTCAAGTAAACATGTCAAGTAATTCAACAATTCATGCATTTGACACTCACCAAAGTCAAGAGCCTAAAGCAAAAGCACGCAAGATCAATCGAGTTCCCCAAGATCTTCTCGATCACCTGAGACAAATACGAGTACAAATTACCTACGTATACAACCAAGGTTTAGTAATTTTCTCACTACCCTTATTTAAAAGATAACATTTTCAAGTCATGGGGAATGATCAAGTACTTTAATTCAAATCACTAGGGTAATATTTGATAAATGTCTTTAAAATGTCTCAATTAGACTCAAGTCAAGTTCAAGATTCTCTGATTTGAGAATCAAGTGAAACACTAAGTTGGCACGAAAATCAAGAAAGAGGGTCGACCATTTTCATGTCAAAGTTCCCAAGTTTTATGCCCTAAAATAATTAAAAGAGAATGGAAATAAGTTTTCCTAGTTCACCGACCAAGTTTATCTCAAAAGAAAACAAGTTCGATAATTTCCTAATTTGAGCTGAAATCTTTGAAAAATCGTAACTTAAGTTGTACAAGTCTGAATTTCACGTACTTGGTACCGTTAGAAACCTTTTGAAAGGTTCTAAAACTTTGTAGGAAGCACCCAGTAAATATTCTGGACGGAATTTGCCCAAATTTTCAAGAAAGAAACGGCTACAGTAACAAAACAGGGCAAAACAGGTTGATCGACCAGCCCACTTTGAAAATTCACCAAAAATTACAGAAAACGAATTGGCCTCTCAATTTTATACAGTTTAAATTAATATGTGAAAAGTTTCAAACACCACTGATGGAACTCAATTCTGACACTCGAGGAAGAAATTAAAGCAGTTCAAACAGAGGGGGTTTAAAATTCTGAAAATTCTGTTTCCCAGTTTGGCAGGGCAGATTTCAAGGTTTCATTTGAGTGACGAATTCTTGGTAAAAATTCACCAAATTTGGTACAATAATACTTCCATATATAGGCTAGGTTCATACCAAAATTCAACCAAAAATTCGAATGGGAAGGCAGTTTTCTACTTGCCCAAAGTGAACCGGTCAACACTTATTCATTCCTGCAAATTTTCTTTCCCTTTCTTATCATTGCCTTTAACACATCTAAACCACTTCCGATTGGCCTCAAATTCGAACCTAAACTAGTATTAACCTTCCTAAGCCTAATGGTGATCAAAATTGATACAAGTTTAGCTCAAAACTTAGCACTAGAACAGATTCAAAAATCGGACAGCTTGCATGCCCAATTTCAAGTTTTCCTGGTTCCCACTAAACCTCCAAGTTTGCTTAACCTTTGAAGGGATTTGTGTGGGACAAATTAACCACCTAACCCTAAACATTTAAGCCTCACATTAAGCTTTCAAACTTGCCAAAATCACAGCCAACACATTAAAAAGAGAACAGCAATTTTCTCCCTCATTTTCTTCCTCTTCTCACCCGAATTTCCTTGAGATTTTTCCTCAAATTTTCAGCCACCATTTCCCACATGAATACATATATTGCATCATTAATCATGCTAGAAATCAAATTATCACAAGTGTGGGAGTCCAAGAGCCCACTCAACAACCATGTTCAACAATTACAAGTTAAGGAAGCTTAGCATCAAACAATGACACAATCCACACAAGTCAAGGTTCTAGGAACCTCTCAAGCTCCCAAGCCTAATATCATGCTTAAAATTGTAATCACTAGACAAAGATGGAAGATTTTGCAATTTACCTCTTCTAAGAAGTTGACAAATTTCCTCCAAGATTGCTAGCCTCAAACCTCCAAGAGCTCCTCTTCAATGCTCCTCACAACAATCCCAAGCTTAGGCCAAGATTAATTGGAAGTTTGTAGGTGATTTTAGAGAGGATTTGGAAGAAGAAATTGATGAAGACACAAGGGAAGAGAAGGAGAGGGAGTTCGGCCATGGAGAGAAGAAGAGGAGAGGTGTTTTTGTTTAATTTTTGAGTGAATTAAATGAAGAAACAAGACATAAAGCTTGTCTTTTAAGCCCCAAAAGTCAACACAAGAATAGTAATCCCTTGGCTACCAATTTTGGAGGGAAAATAATTATCCCACTTAGCTAAGGATTAAAGGATTAATCTTGGTTAGGAGGGAGGAATGAAATGGAATAAAATGGGAGTGAATTAGGGTGAATTAAGTGGAGGAAATAATGACTAAACAAAATTCTAATTTCAAGGAGGTTAATCCAACTTACACTAAGGTTTCACAACCCTAATCATTTTCGCCCTTATTAACTCACTTCTAATCCCTTAATTGTATTTTTAGCCTACGAGTAATCATCCTTACACTCCATCGCTACGTCACTCACTGCCCGAATTTCTACCTTGAAAATTGTGTTTTTTCTCATTTTCTGTCTAATCGATATAAAAGAGCAAATTTTAAATAATAAACAAATTATTGATAAACTACAAGAAATTAAGGGTGAAATAAAATCAATTCACCTCAAGACGAAATAAATTAAATTAATAAATAAATGAATAAATTGAATTTTCATCTAAATTTTTTGAAAAATTTGTTTAAATATAATTTTAAAATAATCGAACGAATTAATAACAATAATAACATCATTCAAAAATAATAAGTTGTAATAATATCAAAATAAATTTTTGAGACCCTCACAACACTGGTGCACAACTTTCATTGTTTTCAAAGTCACTAATATTTTGCATGTACATTTCTGATTATTTTCTAAAACTCTTTCAGAATGAAAAATTAAAAGATGCACCAATTCCTAAGAGCTTATATTTTGAAAAATATGTAGAAAGGCTAAAGAATAATAAACAACATCAAACACATTTGGTCTAAATCCATAGAGGTATTTTTTTTTTAAATTATTAGATTTTGTGGCTCTTAAATTTTTTTAAGTCATTATGGGAGAAAATTTTTAAAAAAGAAATAAGTTCATATAAAAATGACCAACAATTTGCAATGCACGTGTTTACACTAGTAATGAAAAAAATGGATATAATAGGACGGAAAAGAGCCACACACGAAAAATGTAGAGATTTCATCATGGTAAAGTTAACATTTCTCAATAATTTTTTTGTTTAAATTCTTGCTAGAGACAATAGAAAAAGTGGAAGGTAAATGTAGAGATTCATATTCCTTATCTTGTCTCTTACCGAAAAAATGAACGTGGATTTTCAGCAAGGAGGGATTTTCCCCAAATATAGCAAATGAATTTTGGTGTTTATTGAGTTCTAGGCTTGCAATCACGTTACATCTTGCGCATGCTAAATACATGTGACATGACAAGGAAATTGCGAAATGATCGTAGGTAGCTAAAGGATTATATTTGTATATTAATGACACGTTTGCATTATGAGACTCCAAAAATACATTTTGGGCACTTAAGATTCCTTTGTGTTGATAGTTGAGATGGAAATTAAATGAATGGAGCTGATTGTGAAGCACAACTCTTAATGAATGATAAGATTGGACGTGTTTTTGTATATTACTGTCTCATTATATACATGTGCTGTCTTACAATATGTAGCTTTTGTGCCATTACCGTTGGTTTGCATTTGGGACAAAATGCATTAAGGGCCATACAAAATAACATCATTTTCTATAAAACTCATCAAAATTTTAATTCTTTAAAGAATCTGATAAAAAAAATCTACCTTTTTAGTGAGTCTGAGAAAAGTCTTCAAACTTTCATGGGTTATTGGCTCTACCTATGGTTACCCTACTTTAATGCTCCATTGATTTCAGGGCTTTGCATCATTTCATCTTTCCATCCCCCCGAAGTCGCGAGGATGGGTGAAACAGTCAAGTTCTCAGCGGTCCAGCTAAGAAGTTTTATGAACACATGGATATGAAAATAGACTTTAAAATCTCATCTTTATCAATTCTATATTGTACTTTTGCAAACTTTCATATTTCTTTATATATAAAGCGTGAGCAGGGAATTTAGTATTAAAAAAATGTCATCTTTTGATTCGCCAATTCTTTTTCTCGTTATTAAGGGCAAAATGATCACAATATAGCTAAGATTAAAAGCTAACTGCATTTTTCATTTTTTTCTCTTCCCGCAACAATACAGTTATTTTGATTTGATTTTTCTATGTTTGTCTAAATCTCTATGTTTGTCCAGTGGTATTTGAAATACTTTCAAAACTACAATTTATATCTGCTGCTGCACTTCTACCTTCACCAAGCTAAACAATGAAGATTCTATCTCCAAACATACCTGGAAGCAAGGGAAGGGGAAGAAAACAGAAAGTTGTAGTATCCTAACTATCTGAAGGTTGGTTGGATTCTTCTAAGGCTCCTGATGAATTTTTCAGGGTTGTATTCTTCCAATTTTTATTTTGATCCTGGTTAGTATCGCATTTTACTTGAATAATCTGTTTAATTTTATTCTTTCATAAATTTATCGCTCATATTACGGCTATAAATCAGTAAGATATATAGTTATATTTTTCCTTCTATAAAAGAATTCATTTGTAACGTATTCACCTTTCATCTTTTTGTGCCTTATTTCCCTCATTATGTTCTACATGTTATAGATTTGTTCATCTTTTTTAGTGTATTATATGTTTCACAGAGTGTATATACATCGAGGAATATGTATACACTAAAACACAAGGAGTGTGTGTGCGCCCAAAATCAACTTCCTTTTTGGTAAATTGAAAGCATTGGGGTAGGGGAGGGGGGGGAATGCCCATTTTTTTTTTTTAACACTTGTACACCTTATACTCTTGAGATGCAACTGGTCTTCACTAAAACGCCTTTTTCTTATTATTTATTCAAACTTTTATCCCACATGATTCCACTAACACTCCTTAGATACATTATAGTAATAATTTATGATTAATCCCACTTGAGCAGGTATAAATTATGTAGTCTGCTTCAGATGATATTTGACTTTTGTAACAACACTAACCTGGAGATAATGCATGATTTTAACTAGTTTGTCTCCGAATTTCGAAGTTACATTAGGATTCTCATTAAATTTTATAGGGTTTATCTAATGAGTGGCCAGTGAGCTCGAAATGTTAAATGTTTTTAAGGAAAAATTAAGTGTAAATTGAAGGGGACAATAAATTCTTTGGATCGACAAAGAAACTGGCAGTTGACCTTTTTCTACCTTGATGAACCTGTAAAGAAAATGACTTTAACTTTCTTTATCTCATCGAATCAGCCACACGTTACTTTTCCAAAAGGGTAAAAAGCAGAAAAATCCCATGTGATTAGGCTAATATATATTAAAGTCTCCTGTGATTTCAAATTATACATTTCGATACCTCATAGTTTGAACTAATGTAAAACTTGACAGAAATCGTTAAAACTAACGCTTTTGAGTTGGAATTTTTTTAACACAAAATTTAACCTAACTTGCCTATTTTGCCTCTTAGACCTTAATAAAATTCCAAATTGACCCAAATTTGTAGGAAACAAGCTAGATAAAAACTGAAAAATATCAAGAGAAATCAATAAAGTTTGCAATTGTAGTATTTTCTTAGAGGTTCTGGTGTAAGAATTTAAAATGAAAAATGAGAAAAATAGTAATACCTTTATATGGTGAAGAAAAATTACAAAAATACTTGATACCTTTAAATTTCAAATTTGCAGTTGCAATATTTTCTTAGTGTGTATTGTAAGGAATTAAAATAAAAATTTGTAATTACAATATTTTCTTAGATTGTGTATTGTAAGGATTTAAAGTAAAATTCTCAACACATTTTCTATGTATATAGTGAAGAAAAATTAGGAAAATATTTGATAGCTTTAAATTTGAAATTTGCAACTGTAATATTTTCTTAGAGTATGTATTGCAAAAATTTAAAATAAAAATTTCAACACTTTTTTGGTGTATATGGTAAAGAATAAATTAGAAAAATAGTTAATGATATATTCATTAGGGTAAATCTGTCATTTTACTCAAAACCGTTACTTTTAATGGTTTCCATCCAATTTTCATATTAATTCAAACCATGAGGTACCGAAAGGCACGATTTGAAATCACAGGAGCTTTTTTTGTATATTAATCTATCCACAGCGGCTTTTCTATCATTTACCATTTCCAAAAAGCTGTTTCTTTATTGGGACAGTCATACAAATAGTATCTCACATATTATTTTGTACATTTTACATTTCTAGTATATAAAAATGATAATTTTTCATCCCTCCCCTATTAGTTTCACACCTTTTATGTCCCTCACATATGAAATGATGATTTTTTCACCTCCTCAAAAATCAAAATGTATATTTTAGTTCCTCGTCTCATTTCTGGCCCAAAAAAATCTCGTACACTTCATGTCTTACAAACTTTAGGAGTAAATTTAGAAGATGGCAAAGAAAAAGGCACAAAGATGCTTTATATTTCTTTCTACTTCCTCCTTTTCTTTCAGACCAGAACGTGGCAGCAGTCATGGACTCATGGTTGCTACGGTGGCAGTGCCATCGTTGTCCACTGCCATTTTTTATCTCAAAATTTTACAAAAATTCAACTCCCCACTTAGTTTTTTGCATAAAATTTGATTATATTAGTTTTTGGCAACATGAAAAATGTGGGCTAAAAAAAACACTGGAGAATAGAATATCATTTTGACATTAGTTTTGTGTTTTTTTTTTTATCATATGGTTAATAGGAAAAACACTAGCATTGTTGATTTTTTTTTTTCAATTTTCAGCCATTTTTGTTCAGTTTTTGCCAAGATTAATATTGAAATTAGATTTTATGCCAAAAACTGAATTGAGAGTTGAATCTTTGTGAAATTTTGTGACTACAAGTAGTGACAGTAGACAGCGATACCACCATGGCAATCGGAGGCAACCATTGCTATTGCTATATTCTTGACTAAGAAAATCGGATGTAGAAAAAAGAAATGTGAGGGTTGTAAAATTTGTTAGTCATGAGTTGCTTTGTTTTGTTTTGTTTTTTTTGGCAAGAATATGAATAGAAATAAGTTGAGAGAATAAAAATGTGTGTTTTTCATCTATGAGGGATGAAAAATCATCACTTCATATGTGACGGACATAAAAGGTACAGGACCAATGTGTGAGGAGCAAAAAAATCATCATTTTGTATGTGAGAGATATATAAGGTACTACATGTGAGCAACTGTTCTTGAATATCCATTGTTCTTTGAAAATTTGTTAGCACCTAAAAGCAATGGAGGATATTGACTCATATAAAAATGTATGAGAGAAGAGAAGTTTATTATCAATCACGCGAATAATAAGCGCATTTGACTCTCATATTGAGATGGATATAAAATTAAACACAAAGCGTAGCTCCTAATTATAAATGTCACGCCCCTAACCCGCATGTGCCAGTCACGAGACATTCGCTGTATCCTCCAGCAACTCTCTAGAGAATACAAGGCCACATACAATCTATCCACTGACTTGAATTGATAAAATAAACAGCCATCCACTGTGCGGTGACATTCAATGAGAAATATCTCACATTCTAGTGAGTCCAACTTATTTAATCAATAACATAACTATAGTCCAACTTGGAAATAAGAAACAAAAAATAAACGAAATCAACCTACTAACCCTTATCTACATGATACTAGTAGAAATCGTCCTCCGCCTCCTCAATATACTCTATCTCATAATCCTTAAGATCTACAAAATGTTAAAACATGGGTTGAACGATAATTGCCCAGTAGATAGTACTACGCCTCTGTTAGATCATGCAATTCTTTATTTTCATAGCAAAACCTTTTCACACACACTTTCCATGCAGTACAAATCATCAGTAACTTTAGATACGAACATATGAGACACAAGAAAGTGGCAATCGTTATTTGAGATTCATGGAGACAAAATCATGCTTAAAAATCATAGTATCAAAACATTTCATATAAGCTCATACAAGAACATGTAATATCCGGCTACTGAGTACTCAGCCTAGAGATTAAACCCCTTTTAGGAGGGCGATCAATAGGTTTCATGACTACCAATTGGTCACATGACATGAGTCAATCGGCCGGGTTTTATACCGAACTCCCATGACAAGGTCAATCGGCCGGACTCTATACCGAACTCCCATAACCCCATACATAGTCAAGACTGTAGTCCTTACTGTCAATTTCATGACCGTGTAGAGCTCTAAAAATCCATTTCACACGTCACATGCATAGCTCTTTTCATTTCATAAAACGTGCCACTCAAACATAATATATAACATATAAAACATCTCAAATTAAATTACATAATCCATTTTCATATAGGAACATAGAACTTGCATTCATGAACTTGCAAAAATAGAGCTTATAAAAGAAAGACATTTACTTGAGAACTTTATAAAAATAAGCAGTACTTGAAAAAAAATTCATATATAGTGTCTTGAAAACACAGAGGGTAAGTACCACCTACCTCGAATGACTGCTCGTGAAGGTAACTCTAATCCTCAATAGTTGGTGATGTACCTATAACGAGCACATAAGTATCCTAATCAATTAAAATTTCTGAGCAACTCTAGAATTCACGTCTGGCCAAGCTACTATAAATTCCTAGAATAGTATTCTAAAATAGAAATTACTATCAATTGCCATACGTACTTTGTTAATCACTTGTTAATTATTATTAGCTAATTAACTGATTAATCAGTTATCTAACTATAACTAATTACTAGTTGATCATTATCTAGTTACTATAACTTAATTAGGTAATTAATTATTCATTAACTAATTATTGCAACTTAATTAATTAATTAGTTACTCATCAACTAATTATTATAACTTATTTGATTAATTAATTAATCATTAACTAATTATCATAACTTAATTAATTAAATAAGTTAATCATTAACTAATTATTAATAATTACCTAAGCATCTAGCAAATCATTATAAGTGGCTAGATAATTAATTATTAACTAACTATTATTAATTAAGCATTTAACCAATTATCATAGTTGATTAAGTAATTATCCCAAATAACCAAATAATTAATCCTTAATTACTTGTTGTTAATAAATAAATAAATACTCAACTAATTGTTATAGATGTATAATTAATTAATTGTTAATCATTTATCATTAATAATTAGTTACACAATTATTAATTATTATTAATTACTAACTACTATCAATAATTAATTATTGATTATTTGTTAACTAACTATTATTAATTACTAACCAATTAGACATTTAATAAATGATTGTTATTACTATTATTATTATAGACAAATAATTAATTAATTACTAATCATTTACCATTAGTTAATAATTAATTAGGCCTTTAGCTATTTATTACAAGTCTTCAAATAATTAATCATTACTAATTATTAATATTTCATATTAATCATTATTGTTTCGGTATTAATATTATCTCAAGACTAATTAGTGTTGGGCTAGACTTTAATTAACTAACTTATATGTTTTGACCTTTTATTTCAGGTGGGTTCCAAGACAAAGCCCAAACATCTACGCTTCCAAAACATTACTTCGGCCCAACACAATTAATCTTCTAGCCTAACTCCAAAGCCAACCCATATGGGTTTGTTTGACCCGCTCCAGGTCAAGAACCCTACCCAGTTCTTGACCCGAGATCCATGACCCGTTTCTTGACCCGAACAGCAAACGGGTCTCCTCCTTCTTCTCCCTTTTTTTTTTTTGGTCAGAAATCCTAATTCCTATCCACTTCCGCCGCCAACCTCATCTCTCTGTCTCTATCGCCGGCGGCTAAGGCTGCCGGTCCCTTTCACTCCAGCGGCGGCGGCACCACATCCTTGCTGTTGCAGCGGCTTCTCGGCTGCTGCAACTTCAGCCACAGCTGGAGCTTGCTTCTTCTAGCTGGCCATGGGCCAGCCGTTGCTGAGGAGGCGCGTTGCTAGCCTTACTGCCAAGTGGAGGGTCGTTGACCCTCCCGCTTCCATGTTCAGGCGTTGAAGCAAACTTTAGTGCTTGATCTTTTTTTTTTCTTCCCCACAAGTTTTCAATTCTGCATTCCAACCCTATAATTCGACCTTTTCCTAAATTTTCGTCTTCCAATTAAGCCTAGATTCTTGTACTTTCATACATTTTAATCCCTACAAATTCTTGTTGTCTAGGTTAGACATGAATTGACTAATCATAGACATAACGTAAAAATTTAATATAACAATTCATGCTAATTCTAACGAAATCTTAAGCGCGTTTAGGAAAACTTACCGGCTTGTGTGTGCGTGCCTGTCACGTCTAGTTGATGTCCTGCCTGGTCGCCTACGTTCTCCTCTTTGACACTCTCTAAGATAATGTTGTCTAACAGAAGGAAAATAGGGAGAAAGAAGTCACGTACGTTATTTGTTCTGATGAGTGTTTGAGGGGAAGTTGTAACCTGACTCCACTTCCCTAAATTTTCTCTCCTCCCCAACTGACTACGTAGTGGGGAGATTTTAGTTCACCTTATCCCTTATCCATTTGGTTACAGGGATTTTACCTCCACCCTATTACCACCTATTTTACTTTTACTACTAAATAAAAATGATAATAGGTAATAATAATTTAATCTTTGAGATTAATTAGAAAAAAATTACGGGTTTTACATTCTACCCTCCTTACAAAAGGTCTCATCCTCGAAACTTACGTACCTTGGTTAAAGAGGTACGGATATTTATTCTTCATGTCCTTCTCCAATTCCAACATTGCTTCCTGTGGTGTATGATTTGTCCATTGCACTTTAACGTATGCTATTATCCTCCTCCTTAGAACTTGATCCTTTCGATCTACGATTCTCAGTGGGACTTCCTCTATTGACAAGTTCTCTTTTACTTCAATTGGTTGCTCTTTCAGAATATGGCTTGGGTCTGGTACCTACTTTCTCAGTTGGGAAATATAGAAGACGTTGTGTATTCTTGACAAAGCTAGCGGAAGAGCCAGTCGATAAGCTAATGTTCCAACCTTCTCTAGAATTTCGTAAAGTCCTGCGTATCTGAGCTTAGTTTGCCACTCCTTCCAAATCTCATTACTCCCTTTGTAGGCGCTACCTTTAGATACACCTTTTCTCCTAGTTGAAATTCTAATGGTCTTCTTTTTAAATCCGCCCAACTCTTGTTTCGATCCTGAGCCACCTTCAATCTCTCTTGAATGATCTTGATTTTCTCAAGAGTTCTCTCAATCAAATTAGGGCCAGTGATCAGTTTTTCCATGTATTTCATCCCAGTATAATGGGGATCTACATTTCTTCCATATATGCCTCAAATGGTGCCATACTGATTCCACTATGATAACTGTTATTATATGAAAATTTCATTAACATCACTAACTTATCCCAATTGTCTAAGAAATCTACGGCACATGCTCGCAACATGTCCTCGAGCGTCTAAATAGTTCTTTCTGACTACCCATCCGTTTAGGGATGGAAAGCCGTGTTCAATCTCAGATTAGTTCCCATAACCTTCTGATAAGTTGACCTGAATCTAGAGGTAAATCTTAGATCCCGATCCGATACTATGCTTATAGGAATACCATGGAGACACACCACTTCATCCACATATCTTTCTACCAATCTTTCCATTGCCAATCCATTTGGTATTGGTAGGAAATAAGCAGATTTTGTGAGCCTATTCACAATAGCCCAAATAGTGTCATTAGTTCTAACAGTGCGAGGCAGCCCTACAACAAAAACCATGGTTATATGTTCCCACTTCCATTGGAGAATCTCTAAGGGTTGCAATAAACCTGCAAGTTTTGGATGCTCTGATTTGACCTGTTGGCACACCAAACACTTAGCCACATACTCCGCTATCTCGCGTTTCATTCCATTCCACCAATAGTCCCTCTTCAAATCTCGGTACATTTTTGTCCCACCCGGGTGTATCAAGAATCTTGAATTATGTGCTTCCTTCAATATTTCTCGCCTTAATTCCTCATCTCTTGGTACGCACAACCGACCATTCTTCCACAAAGTACCATCGTCCTTGAGTTCAAACCCATCAAAGGATTCAATCCTAACCTTATCTATAATTTTAGCCAGCTCCTCGTTCTTAATCTGCGCCTCCTTCATCCTATCTATCAACGTGGGCATGAGTACCAAAGCAGCTAACATTGTAGCAGTGGAATCCACCATTTCTATCTCGGAACCCTCCATCTGTTCTTCCACTGAGGGTTCCCTTAAACCTTTTGATTTCCTACTAAGCGCATCAGCAACCTTATTTGCTTTGCCTGGATGATAACTGATGGTCAAATCATAATCCTTAATCAATTCTAACCATCTCCTCTATCTCATATTCAACTCTTTTTGGATAAATAGATACTTGAGGCTCTTATGATCCATGAAAACTTCACATTGCACCCCATATAAATAATGTCTCCATATTTTTAAGGTGAAGACTACTGCTGCCAACTCCAAATCATGTGTAGGGTTATTCTGCTCGTAGGGTTTTAGTTGACAGGAAGCATATGCGATTACCTTCTCATTTTGCATCAGAACACAACCTGACTCATTCTTAGAGGCATCACTATAAATTACAAATCCCTCAGTTCCAGATAGTAGGGTAAGCACTGGGGCTAATACCACCTTCTCCTTTAACTTTTGAAAACTCACCTCATACTTATTAGTCCATTCAAATTTTGCCATTTTCTGAGTCAACTTAGTTAGGGGCACCGCAATAGTGGAGAATCCCTCTACAAACTTTTGATAGTATCTAGCCAATCCTTAGAAACTCCTTATCTCTGTCACATTAGTAGGTCACAGCCAATCTACTATCGCTTCTATTTTCTTCAGATCCACTGACACCTTTTGAGTCGATATCACATGTCTTAAGAAGGCATCGGTCTCCTACCAAAATTCATATTTACAAAGCTTTGCATACAATTTCTCTCTTCTTAGTATCTCTAAAACTTTCCTAAGATGTTCAGTGTGAGTCTCTTCATCCGGGGAGTATATCAAAATATCATCAATGAATATCACAACAAATCAGTCTAATTGGGGTTTGAACACCCTGTTCATTAGATCCATAAAGGCAGCAGGAGCGTTAGTTAACCCAAAAGGCATGACTAGAAACTCATAATGCCCATATCTGGTATGAAAGGCACTTTTTTGAATATCTCCCGCTTTGATTTTCAACTGATGGTATCCTGATCTCAAATCTATCTTAGAGAATACCTTTGCTCCTTTTAATTGGTCAAAAAGGTCGTCGATCCTAGGGAGGGGGTATTTGTTCTTCACTGTGATTCAATTCAGTTCCCGATAATCGATACACAACCTCAAACTACCATCTTTCTTCTTAACAAATAACACGGGAGCACCCTACGGCGAGATGCTAGGCCTGATGAATTTCTTATCTAATAATTTCTGCAACTGCTCCTTGAGTTCTTTCAGTTCAGCAGGAGCCATCCTATAAGGGGCCTTAGATATGGGTGTGGCATCTGGAATGAGATTAATTTCAAACTCTATCTCCCTATCTGGTGGTAGGCCAGGTAAGTTATCCAAAAACACATCAGGAAAATCTTTCACCACCGGAATCTTATCTAATGATGGCCCTTCTTCCTCCGTATCTACCACTAAGCTAAATACGCCTCACAACCTTTCCTTAATGCCCTATATGCTTGCATGGCAGATAGGAGAGGTATCCTATTAATCTTCCTCTCATTGGTATTGCCCTGATACGAACAGTGTCCTCGATCAGGATCCGCAAAAAGTACCTTCTTCCCCCTATAATCAATCTGTGCATAATGTCTAACTAACCAATTCATTCCTAAGATGACATCAAAATCACTCATATTGATTTGCACTAGATCCACTTCTAACCTTCTATCTTCAATTTCTATACTACATTTGGGTACTTAACATGAGAAACCAAATCTCTAGGAGCAGTCACTCGGTAGGGGTGTTCCATCCATTCAGAAGGCATGCACAAATGCTTAACAAATTTTTTAGCAACGAATGAATGACTAGCTCCACAATCAAATAGCACATATGCTGGCACAGAATTGATTAGAAGCTTACCTGTGACTACGTCGTCCGATGCCTCTACCACAAAGTCTGTCATAGCATGTACCCTCACATTGACCTTTGGTTTGTTACTAGAGGAACCGCCACTCTTCTCCCCATCGTTCTTCTTATTTGGGCAACTCATTGTCATATGTCCTTGTTGCCCACATTCAAAACATGCCCCAATCTTAAGACGGCACTCACCCAGATGCCACCTTCCACAAGTCTTGCACTGTGGGAAAGTCTTCCCTCCAACTGGCCTTGGGGTTGATTTTCGATTCTTCTTTATCAACTAAAACAGACCAGTTGGTTTCAGTGCCCCAAATGCAGCAAGATCACTCCCAGGTCTCGGCCTCTTGTTCCAAACCTCCTCATCTAGTCTCCTACAGTCAGCTTTTACCTTCACACTAGCCTCCAGCATATAGTTAAATGTGGGGGTATGGGAGATGTTTACCCTAGTTTGAATGCGACTCAATAGTCCACGTACGAATTTGTACTTCTTAAATTCTAGGTCTGCCATTGTAGACGGAACAAACCTCCCCAAAGCAGTAAACTTATTCGAATACTGCACTACCGACATCCCAGGGGTTTGTTTCAAATTTTCAAACTAGTTGATCTTCTGCATCCTAACTGCAAGAAGAAAGAAACACTTAAGAAATTTCTCCTTGAATTTCGCCTATCTAACTGGTGGAGTAATGGTTGGTTCAATAGTTGCCCACCATTTGTTGGCCTCACCTACCAAAAAGGGCTTAATTATGAGGTGTTTCATTTCCTCAGGCACTTGTAATAGCATAAAGTTGTTCTCAATTTCATCCAACCATTTTTCTGCTGGATCTGGGTCAGGGGTTCCATCAAAGGTAGGAACATGGACTTTTTTCATTTTCTCATAATAGAAATGAGTCCCCCTTGTCCATGGGTCTGCGTGTTGGCGGTTTGAGTTTGGGCCCATATTGTTTGGGCCTGGGCTTGCCATTGCAGTGCTTGGGCTATCCCCGTCCAAACCGCTACCATCTCTGCCGATACCACCATATAAGACGGGTTCCCATTGGGTCTATTACCATCGGCCCCACTTCCCTGGTTCACACCCCCACTACCATTTCCCTGGTTCGATCCATTACCACGACTGCTCCCGACTTTCTTTTTTTCAGCAATTCGAATTCCTATCCACTTCTGCAGCCAACCTCATCTCTCTGTCTCTATCGCCGGCGGCTAAGGCCACCTGTCCCTTTCACTCCAGCGGCGGCGGCACCACGTCCTTGCTGTTGCAACGGCTCCTCGACCGCTGCAACTTTTTCCATGGCTGCGGCTTTGCTATGGCTGGAGCTTGCTTCTTCTAGCTGGCCATGGGCCGACCGTTGCTGAGAAGGCGCATCGCCGGCCTTGCTGCCAAGCAGAGGGTCGTTGACCCTCCCGCTTCCATGTTCGGGCGCTAAAGCAAACTTCAGTGCTTGATCATCCTTTTTTTTTCTTCCCCACAAGTTTCCAATTCTGCATTCCAGCCCTATAATTCAACCTTTTCCTACATTTTAGTCTTCCAATTATGTCTAGATTCTTGTACTTTCATGCTTTTTAATCCCTACAAATTCTTATTTTCTAGGCCAGACACGAACTGACTAATCATAGACATAACGTAAAAATTTAATATTACAATTCATGCTAATTCTAACGAAATCTTAAATGCGTTTAGGAAAACTTACAGGCTTGTGTGTGCATGCTTGTTGCGTCTACTTGATGTCCTACCTGGTCGCCTATGTTCTCCTCTCTGACACTCTCTAAGATAGTGTTGTCTTACAGAAGGAAAATGGGGAGAAAGAAGTCACGTACATTATTTGTTCTGATGAGTGTTTGAGAGGAATTTTTAACCTGACTCCACTTCCCTAAATTTTCTCTCTTCCCCAACTGACTACGTAGTGGGGAGATTTTAATTCACCTTATCCCTTATCCGTTTGGTTACAAGGATTTTACCTCTACCCTATTACCACCTATTTTACTTTTACTACTAAATAAAAATGATAATAGGTAATAGTAATTTAATCTTTGAGATTAATTAGAAAAAAATTACGGGTTTTACAATAGAGCATAAAGCATAACTCCTTATAATGGAACACAAATGGAGCAAAAAGCATAGCTCCTTATTACAGAATAGAAACTAGACCACAAAGAATTTGCAAGAAACTTCTTATGACAACCATGATCATGTTTGGCGGCGCCTCTTAGTTGGAGTACCCTCATGAACAACAATTTCCACCGAATTTGATGCAATCTTTTGAAATGGCAGCGGCGAAGTAGAAGTGAGGTCTATAGTTTTATCCTCAAGTAAGCTATTAGTTTTTAGTGGTGGTTGATATTGGATAGGTCTATGCTGCTTGTCCAGAAAATTCATGTACCACAGAGCTGAATTTTCTGGGAATCTTGACAGATAACGATCTTTGAAGTTAACATGCATGAGGCCAAACCAAACCTTGTATCCCGATGACTACTCAAAATTGTCAACCAATGACCATATGAAATATTCCTTAACATTGACGCGATTCCTGCAAATATAGATATACTAGTCATAAAAACAAAATAAATTTGCTATAGGGTAATCTGTAATAGCAAATGGCGCAAATAGGAACTAAATAATTATAAATTCTTTGATTTGATCATTGACCTATTTTTAGAGCCAAGAAGGCTGTTTAACAAACAACCAAATATTTTTAGTCAATCAACTAATAGAACATAAGTTTTTGGTAATTCAATTAATAAAAAGTATAGTTTTGATCCAAGAATGCATACTCTAATTTGTTGTTTGACCATTTAAACTTGACAAAAAATTAATTGATATAAATATAGAATTATATATAGTTTAGTGACCATTTCCTTAATTCATAACATAAAGATACTTATATGCCAAAGCAGTTAGGAACTTACGCGATCACGGCCAGTCTTACTTCTTTTAAGTGCTCACGATGGTATTTAATCCTCAACTCATCGTTACGAGCTTGACAAAAGGTATAATCATAATTATTTGCATCAACAACACCTATTTAAATAACAAACAAGATGAAATATCGAGAGGAGAACGACTTAAATACCCAAGAAGAAAATACTAATGATTGTTGTGAAAAAGTTGTCAAGTGGTAAGCAAGTTTTGTCAAGTTAATTACCATTCTCAGTGATAACAATTGGTGGGTCATTGTAACGTTGCTTTATATAGTACAGAAGCTTATGAATCCCCTTCGGATAAATGTACAGCCTGTCACAAGCAGTCTAAGAATCAAGAACCAAAAAAAAAAAAAAAAAAACCAATGGTAGTGAAATTAAGGTCGTGAAATGGCATGTAAGATGTTTATAGATTAATATATTGTGACACATTAGACACGCAATAATTACTTACTGGTTCACCAACAGGCTTCCCATCAGGCCATTAACTATGTGGAGGGGAGAAAAGAAAACAATTACAAACATAAAAAGATCAGCAAAATAGAAATTACACTTGAAAGAAAACAAAAGCCATTAGCGGATTTCCAGAAGATCTTTTCAGAAGCTTACTTTCTTCAATGCAATGCTGATGAGTAATGTAGCTCGGATGTACAATTTGGAGGACAGATGCAACTGCATATCTAGCTGTGTAATAGTTCAGCCCAGGGAAATCATATGATCCTCTTAGTTTGATTGATTTTTCCTCTGAAAATCATTCAAGGCGCTCTGATGGTACATTATCTGTCATGCTTTTGGGATGTTGACCATAAGTTATTGGATCCATGAACCTGGGAACAATAAGTGCAACTAATAAATAAATTCCTAGCCGTGAATAAGAACACTTAATAACGTGAAACCAAAAGATTTGGGTAACAATCGAGAATTTAATGGCCTTTTCAGTCATATGGACATAGGTAATCTCGGTGGACATAATTAAGCAATTCAATTATCTACATTGGTCTTTTTCAATGTTGATTAGTCAAAAATTAGTTTGAAATGTGTACATTATTTATATCAAGATATAAATATGCTACAATTTTTTGGTGTGCATCTTCTGTGTCCAGCTATCCGCATTGACTAAATATGCGACATTAACAAAAAGATCATCTACAGTCACGTGCGAGATAAATTGTTTTAGCATGGAGATAAGCGCATTTTCTTTTGTCCTAGTATAATGGTTTTTGACTTCTCAACTAACAATTCATTCCAAGTCAAATTGCTTTTATGCTAGTTTGTCCACTTACCAGCCGAACATAAAGTCCTGTGCTCCTTGAGCGGCTTCTCTGTTGCCCTCAGATTGGGTGAATGGCTCAAAACAACAGGTCACAAGTGTAATTCCAGTTTGCCCCCCTTGAGCCTGCACAAAGCCATAGCTTCAGCATGATAAGAAGTATCTTGGGAGATTTTACAGTACATTTTGGCTTAGATACCATTATTACAATTTAAGTTATTAGCTACAATATATTAGATTAATGGCATGGTGATATTGAATTAACAAAGGAAGGTTAGGGATTTAAGAAGCGAGAAGTGGGAAGGAAGATTCAAAACAATACCTCTCACTTTTAGAATTTCAACGTAACCACAAAACCAAACCCTCCTCGACTATTTGTCTTCTTTATTTTTTAATTTAAGGGATTAAAAGTGATTCTGTGATGACTCCACCTCCCCCTAAGGCGAACCAGAGGGTTCGGCGGACCACCTGCCCAACTCTCGCCAGGACTCACTCGCTCGAATAACTAAAAACACTTCGAAAGTAAATGTAAATAACCATTCCAACTCAAACCACAACTAATAACATTACTAACTTCAACTTACAACTCAAATTCTCAAATTACAGTTCAATGTACTTAAGGTACAACCACAAATTCATCTTACAAACCCAAAATATCAAATTTAGCATTTCAAGGCGAAATTCAAAAGATACGTTCCAATCCTAATTAATCAGGTCTTCACTAGGGTTCTCGATCCCTGTTAAAGGAAACAAATTTGAAAGAATGAGCTAAAAGCCCAGTGAGTGCCAAAAGACTTGCAATTCACGTAAAACAGTTCAAATCATACTTCAAGTTTAAAAATTTAAAACATGTAGATAAACACGTAAATGGGTATTGCCTGGATATACCAGGTAAACTACTCGAGGGACATTGCCCAATGAAGTAGACTAGTCGAGGGACTTCACCCAACGACGTCACAATAATCCACTAAAACTACTCGCGGGATTTCACCCAACGAAGTAGACTAGTCGAGGGACTTCTCCCAACGACGTCACAACAATTCACTAAAACAGCTCGAGGGATTTCACCCAACGAAGTAGACTAATCGAGGGATTTCGCCCAATGACGTCACAACAATTCACTGAAACTACTCAAGGGATTTCACCCAACAAAGTAGACTAGTCGAGGGACTTCGCCCAACGACGTCACATTTGTCACAAGATAGCACACTATTTATTTTAATACCCAAAATCGCACGAAAAGGAGAAAACACTCACGTGGTAGTTCAAATCATAAAACAGATCAAGCATATTTCTTATGAAATTCAAGTCTTTCAAATAACCCAAATTCATTTCAACAAGTCATTTCTTTGCAAACAATAGCAAGATTTTCATTTTGAAAAGGAGTTGGAACACTCACCGTGATTCGGTGAAACAGACGAGCAAGCAAGAAGATCAAACTTCGGTAGTCGGGTTGCCCTCGACAAAGTCTGGGTCACCTAAGCCAAAGTTTAACTATCACACACTGGCCAAACAACTAAAACTCAACACTTAACTTAAACTACTTAAAATCATCTAAGTCCAAACTATCGCAGTTCCTTGTTCAGTCCATATCTTAGGTTACACTCATCAAAATTAGGCAAGGCCTATAGCTATGGAAACTAGATTTGGAGTACTACAATTCACTAGAAGGGCTAGCTCCAAGATTCATTTTGTAAAGTATGATAAAGTGCACGACAAAACAACTTGAAGGAACGAAAACAATAAATCAGTTTTAGAAAATAGCCTTTTTCTCCGATTTTCTGCGATTGATAGAAAAAGAGTTAGCATGTAAGCCATATACCTTTGGAAATCCCTTGAAGTCTAGTTTCAAACACCACTGATGACGCTCAATTTTGACTTCCGAGCACGAAATTATAGCCACTTAAAGTTGGATCAATAAGCTGCCTGACAGCTTGGTTTTCCAGGTTTGAAAAGCTATATTTGGAACAACATTTGGGTATCGAAATGCCAGTGAAAGATTACCAAATTTTGTACACTCAAACCTCACTAGATGAACTACGTGTGTACCATGTTTGAACCAAAGACTCGCATAGTAAAGTAACTTTTTAGATGGCCAAGTGTGAAGAGTAAAATTTTCCAGTTTTCACAGCATTCTTTGAAAAACCATAACTTGAGTTATATAGATCCAAAATTTATTAATCTTACACCATTGGAAAATAGACTCAGTGAACTAAAACTCTTGAGAAGACACTTATACAAGATTCAAATCGAAAATCAATCAAATTTCAGTTTAAATTTGCTGCTACAGTAATAATAGGACATAACAGTTTTGATTTTCAGTCAACTTTGAAAATTCACCAAAATTCACAGAATTAGAACTAACCCTTGAAATTTATCTGACTTAAATACCTTCGAGTTTAGTTTCAAACTCAACAAATGGAGCTCAATTTGGACCCTCCTATAGCAAGATACAAGAGATTTAAGAAGACTGTTTCATCAATCCTGCTACCCGAAATTCCAGATTGCAGGGTTGAAAAGAATGGTTCATTTGGCCAACGAAAACCCATTATAAAATCACCAAATTTTCTACACTAAAACTTCAGTATATATTCTAGGTATGTACCAAAATTCAGTCCAAAATTTGTAGGAAAAGTCAGTGATCAAAGCTACAAAATCAGGGCTGCATTCAATTCCTTTCCTCTCGGTTTTCTCCTCCTCTCTTTCCTAATTTTTGAACTCCATAACTCATCCCAAACCACAAACATATTCCATCACATACATATATATCATAATAGCTAATCATTAAGAATTGTGGGAATTCATAGAGCCCACATAATCATCCAAATTCAACACAAGGGCAAACAAGGAGCTACAAGCTCCAAAATCAACCAATGGAAGTCAAGGACTAGGGTGATGGAGTCATTTTTACCTCTAGTAGTTCAAGAGGAAACCTTTGTTGGTGGTGTGCCTAAACTCCCAAAAGGGTCAAGCAAGATCTTCAAGAAACTAAACCCTCAACCTTCAAGAATCCTCCTTTCCACAAACCTTCTACTAAGCTTGAAGTTGGTCCATGGTTGAAGCAAGGATTGAAGCAAGATTTGGAGGAAGAAAATGAAGCTCAAACTAAGGGAAATGGGGGAGGGGGAGTCCGGCTGATGAGAGGAAGAAGAGGGAGGGATTTTGGGGTGTTTTTGGTAAAGTGAAAATGTGAGAGGAAGAAGAGATTAAAGCTTTGCTTTATGGTGCCCAAAAGTCAACTTTAATTTGTGGCCCAAAATGCTCTAATTGGAGTTTAATCCTAATCACTCACTTCTAATCCCTCAATTAGCTTTTCTTAATCTACTAATGATTATTCTTATTCTCCAAGATTACGTCACTCTCAGTCCAAATATTTACCTCGAAAAACATGTCTTTCTCGTTTTTTCACAATTGAGTGATAGAAAAAATTGAATTGAAGGTTAACAAGGTTTTTAAAATAAAATGAGGTAATGTATGGTGTAATTGAAATTAAAATGATTTAAATTAATTATTCAGAGAAAATAAATAATTAATTAAATAAATTGGTCGGATAAAATAAATTTTCGGGGCCTCACAGATTCCCCACTTAATTTCGATAGTTTGAATCTGTGATCTACCAGTTAGAATAAGTAAGCAACATATAAGCATATATGCCAACCTTAAATTTTTTCCTGCAAAGATCAACTGCTTCAGCATAAGCAAGGAGCAAATTACATGATACAATGTATGGTTCAACACCTGGATTTCCGTTCTCACAAGCCAATGGGTTCCGGATTTCAACGCTATGATGGAGAGTAGCAAGTTTCGCGTGCTCCTCTGAAGTTGAACCTCGACAAGGGGAAATGTACCAGCTATACATCCATTGTATATAAAACTCCATGGCTCATTGAAAGTTATCCAATGTTTCACACGATCACCGAATTCCCAAAAGCACAATTCAGCAAATTCCAGATAATCCTTTCTGCTAAATTAAATTCAAAAGTAAGAACACTTTTTAGTAAATTCATCTAAATACATATCTATAATGACTAAAAATTCGTCAGTAAGGTGGATCTTTTAGTTTTTTCCACTATCTCAATAATTAGGCTCTGTTTGATGAGAGTGGAGATCGCGTCTTGCTCTGTAATCAATCTCGTGCCTCGAACCCAAGATTCAATCCGATTCGGATTTGCATAAAATTTGTGAACCAAATTAGGGTAGAAATACTGAGGCAATGACAAGATCGGTGCCCACCCAAGTCTAACAAATGCCTCGATGATGTGGTAGTGGGCGTCGACTGCTGGGGCAAGGCGTTTCTCCATTATAATCTCCTGTTCGGAGACTTGCCTCGTACCGTATTTGATTGTCTTCAGATGTGAAATGACTGGTATCATAAGTTGGAGGCGGTGGAGGTAATGGTGCTTGGCGGCTAGAAGTAGCTCGCTTTCATTGTATTTGTGGGGACGGTGACTCCAAAATCTCCTCTTTTTCACTCGATCCCAAGGGCAAAGTGTCTTCTGGAGTTGCCGAAGAGGATGGAGGAGTCGGGTCCGCGTTCTGCCCTATGCTTGCCACGCATTCTCGCCATTGTACCTTCAAGAATAAAAATACTTCAATTATCCAACAAATGATCCAAAGAGCAAAAATAAGAAAATTAACCACTCCTATTTACATTCATTGTCATTATATCTAAACGTGAGAAATTATGCATAAATGACCCAATGAATCAAAGTTCTTATATTTTGCATCAACAAGCTAGTCACATAGACAACCTTCCCTTTGCACCACATATTAGTACTTAGACAAACATCCTCAATTTTAATCAAATTAGTACTTAAACAAATATCCTCAATTAATCAAATTAACTCAATTAACCTAAGCAATCTCCCACAATTTAAATTCCAAGAGCATTTCCAAATTAGTGCACATTATCCTAAAGCACGCCGCTTCGACATTCATCGAAATAAGCCGCAATTGCCAATGCTTCATCAAACAAATTTTGAATATTTTCTACATGCTATTCTAACCATATTCAACCATTTCCAATTGCTAAACATGAATTAAACACTAGCATGAACTATCAGCAAATGAAATTTTCAAATATGAACCATTATCAAATCCTATCAATTAGGCACCAAATGTTTTAATTAAAGCGTATAACTCACATAAATAGTTTGTTAAGCCTCAAAACATCACTGTAACATCACAGCTCACAATCAAACATTCAAATGAAAATTTACAAGAAATTATAAAAAAATGAGAAATCATGAATTTTTAATTTTGAAAGTTTAAGTTGAAAAACTTACCGTAAATTAATCGAATAATGTTCAAAGATGCGCAAGCAAGTGATTTGGACCAAGGAAAGCCACGAAATTGCCCTCAAAATTTGTGAAAAAGAGTTTCCCCAAAATGAAGAATTTCGGATCAAAACTCAAATTTTTGGTGTTTTTGATGCAAAATTTTTAAGGGTTTTTGCTTCCAAGTGATTTTCAGATGATTCAATGGTGAGAAATTGGAGTTTAATCAGTGAAAGGTGAAGATTGAAGGAGGAGGGTGAAGAGGGTTTACGGTCTAAGGAGGAAAAAGGAAGAAAAATGAAGAAAAAGGGCTTGGATCGTGCTTGTACCTGCGATTTCCAATGGATCCGAAGTCAGATCATTAAGATCAGGTCTCGAATCATGGCCTTGGATCGACCCCTGATATTGGAAGTTTATTCGAACTTCGGATTCGAGAACTTCATCCTCAATCCGAGCTCAGATCTATTGACCCTGACATTGGAAGTTTATCTGAAACTCGGATTCGAGGACTTCATTCTCAATCCGTGCTAGGATCTTTCTACATTTGCTTTGTTGCAGAATTTTTAGTTCCGACAAATTTTTCATCAAAAACTAAAACTACAACTTTCGATGTAATTTTTACCAATTCAACATCTCCCACACATGTAGAATAATCCAAACACAGCAGTCAACAATTTAAAACATATCAAATACATGTACATTGGAAATTGAGGTGATAAGTTCTTTGATCAAAGTAACAACTTGAACACTCAAAATGCAAATGTGATGTTTTAAACACCATGAGCATCAATCACTCTTTTCAATCATTTTGCACATGCTCATCCATAAAGTTTATTCTAATAACATGTTTAGCACTCAATCCAAAATCTCATGCTCTTGAAACATTAAAATGAGGTTTAACTTCCATTTTCCCATTCTTTCCTTGACACCTACAACCATAAAAATACTCTAAAATTAAAACTCTAACTAAAACAAGACTAAACATATTAAAAACACTTAAAAGCAATAAAAACGTTGAATTGCCTCCCAAAAAGTGCTTTGTTTAATATCACTGATCTCGACTTCTTACTCCATTTTCTTTAATAATTGGATGGGTCCCTTAAGGAGTAAACTACTCCTCTAGGCACCATCTCACTGGCTAGATATGGATTCAACCGTTGACCATTAACCCTAAAAGGCATACTATTTTCACTTTTTATTTCTATTGCTCCATAAGGAAAAAATCGTGTCATTATGAACGGTTCAAACCACCTTGATTTGAGCTTGTCCAATAACAATTTAAGGCATGAATTATATAAAAGCACCTTTTGTCCTTCCTCAAATTACTTTGGAAGAATATGCTTGTCATGCCAAAATTTCACCTTTTTCTTATAAGTTTTGGCATTTTCGTATGATGTTAACCACAATTCCTCCAATTCACTCAATTAAAGCAATCTCTTCTCATCTGCATGTTTAAAATTGAAATTAATAGCTTTAATGGCCCAAAATGCCTTGTGTTATATTTCAACATGTAAATGACATGCTTTTTCATAAAAGGCAATAAGATGACATCCCCAAAGGAGTTTTAGATGCTATCCGATATGCCCATAAAGTATCATCTAGTTTCATAGCCCAATCATTCCCCAATTTGTTGACGGTCTTCTCTAGGATGAGTTTAATTTCCCGATTAGCCAACTCCACTTGACCATTTGCTTGTGGATGATATGGGAGTGAAGTCTTATGCCGACAACCATATTTAATCAACAAAGTGTCAAATGGTTTATTACAAAAATGCTTACATTCGTCACTTATAATGGTCTTTAGAACACCTAACCTACAAAAATTGTTGCTTTTAAGGAACTTAAGCACAACCTTAACATCATTAGTAGGTGAAACAATGGTTTCAACCTATTTAGATACATAATCAACTACTAAAAGAATATACTTATTATTGTAAGAAATAGGAAATGGTCCCATAAAATCTCTTCCCCATACTCAAAAACTTCTATCTCCATAAAAGTACTTAATGGCATTTCATTTCTCCTAAAAAATGTTACCAGTCCTTTGACATTCATCACATGATTTAACATAATTATGAGTATCTTTGTACATAGTTGGCCAATAAAATCCACATTGCCATAGCTTTGCCACCGTTTTTGAAGCATTAAAATGTCCTCCTATTTCACGGCTATGATAATGCATTAAAATACTATGTACCTCTTCTTCCGACACACATCTCCTTATCATGCCATTCACATAATGCTTGTAGAAGTATGGCTCTTCCTCAAAATAATACTTGGCATCATTAATGAATTTCTTCTTTTGATGAGAGTTGGAATAATTCCACTTACCATGTAATTCACCAAATCAGTATACCATGGCAAATTTTGCACCGCTAATAGGAACTCATCTAGGAATTCTTCCTTTAGAGGGGTGTGATCTTCATGTGGTATAATCTCCATTCAGGAAAGATGATCCACCATAAGATTTTTCGACCCCTTTTTGTCTTTAATCTCCAAGTCAAATTCCTGTAAAAGAAGAATCCATCTTGTCAATCTAGGTTTTTCATCTTTTTTATTCAACAAATATTTAAGAGTTGAATGGTCTGTATAGATGGTAACTTTAGATCCTACTAAATAAGATCTAAATTTATCTAAGGCAAATATCACCACCAAAATCTCTTTTTCCATGGTTGTGTAGTTGAGTTGAGTTTCATTTAGTAATTTACTATCATAGTAAATCACATGCAATTTTCCTTCTTTCCTTTGCCCTAAAACTGCTCCAACGGCATAGTCACTTGCATCACACATCAATTCAAATGGTAGTGACCAATCCGGTGAAGTAATTATTGGTGTCGAAATCAACTCCTTTTTCAACCTATTAAATGAAACCAAACACTCATCATTAAAAGAAAATGGATTATCTTTGCATAATAAATCACATAAAGGTTTAGAAATTTTAGAAAAATCCTTAATAAATCATCAGTAGAGTCCCGCATATCCAAGAAAACTTCTAATGCCTTTCACATTAGTCAGAGATGGTATTCTCTCAATTACTTCTATTTTCGCTTTATCCACCTCAATGCCTTTTGATGAAATTTTATATCCAAGTACAATTCTTTTTTGTACCATAAAATGATATTTCTCTCAATTAAGTTCCAAATTCGTTTCTTCACATCTCTGCAAAATTAAATCTAAATTATTAAGATAATGATCAAATGTATATCCAAAAATTGGGAAATCATCCATAAAAATTTTCATTATTTTCTCAATATAATCAGAAAAAATTGCCGTCATGCAATTTTAAAATGTAGCAAGAGCATTGCATAATCCAAATGACATTCTTTTAAATTCAAATGTGCCATAATGACAAGTAAATGTAGTTTTCTCTTGATCTTCGGAAGCAATAATAATTTGGTTATATCCTGAGAATCCATCAAGAAAACAGTAAAATTCATAACCTACTGCACGCTCCAATAATTGATCAAGAAAAGGTAAAGAAAAATTATTCTTTCTTGTCACCACATTCATTGTCCTATAACAACCTACCACAATTTGAGAAGGAATCATTTCATCATTTTTACCCACTACTATAGTGATTCCACCCTTTTTATGCACTACATGGATTGGACTTATCCATGCACTATTAGAGATGTGCAAGATTATACCTGCATGAAGCCATTTAAATATTTGTACTCTTACCACTTCTTTCATATTGGGATTTAGTCTTCTTTGAGTTTCCACCACAGTTTTGCATTATCCTTCAAGACAAATGCATGCAAATGGTTGGACTAATCCCATTTATGTCAGCAATAGTCCATCCAATTGCCTTCAAGTACTTTCTTAGTATCACCGGTAATGTTTCATTTTGTATAAGAAATGCATATTTGAGATGATTTGGAAGATGTTTGAACTCTAAATTTGGTGCTTATTCAAAGGATGGTGCTGGAAGTCTTTTGCTCATTCCAAGGTCCTCATATGATGTTCCTCTACTATATGGTAATTGAGTATTCAAGAATTCTGCCATCATCTCCACTTCTTCATCTTGCATAATTACATCATTCAAACAAAATCAAGAAGATCATAGTCAAGATGAATTTGACTCATCTCTTCAATTAGAACATCAAATAAACCTATAGAATAAGATTGGTCGATACAAGAGGGGCATTTTTCTAATTTACTCAAATCATACTCAACCTCTTCTTCTCTAACTTAAAATTTAAGCTTGCCTCTTTTAATATCAATAATAGTACCTGCAGGGGCAAAAAAGGTTTAACAAGAATAATGGGCATGTTAACATCATCTTCCATATCTAATACAACAAAATCAACAGGGATAAAAATTTTTGCACTTTAATAAAAACATTCTTTAATATGCCCATTAGATATCTAATAAACCTATCGGCTAATTACAAAGTAATATTAGTCCGTTTTAATTCATGCAAGCCTAATCGTCTAGTTACAGTTAAAGGAATCAGAGAAATATTTGACCATGGTCACATAATGCATTAGAGAATTCTACATTACCAATAGTGCAAGGAATAGAAAAACTTCTCCGATTCTTTAATTTAGGTGACAATTTGTTTTGAATAATGGCACTGTACTCTTCTATCAATACTATCTACTCACAATCCTCAATCTTCCTCTTTTTTGGTTATTATCTCCTTGAGGAATTTCATATATACTAGCATCAACAAAAGGAATGTTAATATGCAATTATTTAAAAATATTAACAAATTTCTCAAATTCTTTATTGGCTTTTGATGGATTCGATCTTTGAGAAAAAGGCACTAGTGGTGGAATTTGAACAGTTTTCAAAGTTGATAGCTCATCCTCCATGACCTTCTCCTTTTCCTTTCTTTTCATTTTCAACCATTTGATCATTCTTTTCAATTTCTTTATCTTCCTCTTTTTATTTCTCCACTACCTATTCCATCGGAGGTTCACTCAATTGTTTACCACTTCGAAGGGTGACAGCCTTGACATGCTTCCTAGAATTCACTTTCATCTTATTCGGTAAATGTGATAGCCCCACTTCCCCCTAAGGCTAACCAAAGGGTTGGCGGGCTGCCTAACCAACTCTCGCCAGGACTCAAGCATTCAAAAAATACTAACTTAAGAGGGGAAAACCAAAATTCATATCAACAATGAGGATGGAAACTGTAAAGAAATATTTAAACTTAAAGTACAATCACAAACTCCAAATCACTTAAAACCTTGAGCCATAGTTTTATACATTCCCTTAAATTCAAAATATTCAAAACCAAAAGAATATACAATTCATTTTTTTTTCCACACTCGGAACAAAAGACCAAAAAAAATCAAGTGCTAGGCCTAACTAGGTCTCCGGATTCTCATCATTTGTTAAGGAAAAACAAATGGGAACGAGGGTGAGATGTCTCATGAGAATTGTAGAGCTATGTCTTAGCTTCGAAATGGTATATTATTTGTTTCAATCCGATAAGTGTAGCTCTAGTTTTGCTTAAATTGCTAAAAGGTGACAGTAATATGACTTTGTGCTTTAGGATTTGGATTTGGGCAAGAATGGATAACTGATGAATGAGGATCTTGAGCTGTGGTTGGTGAGTGATCTCAACCTGTTTTCAAACTTACTTCTTGAACTGTTTATGACAACTGCTTCCTGAACTCTTTTGTGACAACTATTGGCATAAGTGCATATGTGTGTGCTTGTGTGTACATGATTTTGGTTTTGCTTGAGGAAGTGGTGATTTGTACTTGATTTCCAACACTCCAATTGTTTTGTAAATTGATTGTTTGATTGGGTGGGCTAAGTGCCACGTTCAACGGGAGCCACCTCTAGAGCCTGTTGGATTAAGTGCCACGCCGAGCGGGAGCCACCTCTAGAGCCGTACCAATCCATTGTTACTATTACTGTTTCGCTTGAAATGTGGGAGTGTGGGATGTTTAAGTGCAATGACTCCACTGACTCACAAGAGTTATTGAACTGTTTATTGACATATTGTTCACTGGTTCATGAATACTGGTTTTACTGCTACTTGAACTGTTTCTTGACATATGAATCTTTTGAATACTGATTTTACTGGATCCTCATTGAGCTATTAGCTCACCCCCCCCCCCAAAATTACAATTTCCTTGTAGGAACCGAGAACGGAAGAGTTCAAGTGTGGCATTGAATTGGAATATATTTAATTCCTGTATTGGAATACTTTTGGGATATTTGGATGTAATTATGATTATTGGGGTACTTGATTGTATTTATTGGAGTATTTCATGTGATAATTGGAGTTAGAATCTTTAATATTGATTGAGAATTGTATTGAGTCCCGGCGAGAGCTGGGCAAGCGGTCCGTCGACTCCTTTGGTTCGCCTTAGGGGAAGGTGGGGCTGTCACAGTAAATATCCCAGTTGTCTAGGATTCATTGCATCCGCTATTTGTCCAATTTGCCCTTCAATATTTCTAAACATATGAGTGAGTTGATCACTTCTTCCGTAAATTTGACTCATCTTTGCTTCCATTCTTTCAAACTTTTGAGTTGGAGCACCTACTAACTTATCAATTTTATCATTAGAACCATTTGCCAATTTTTCAATTGCTAAATTCCAAATCGGTTTTGAACTTGAAGGTTGCCTTGGCTGAAAATCGGGTGGATTAGTTGGTCTCAGTTGATTTCCTTGCTTCCTCCACCCGAAATTTGGATGATTTTGTTAACTCGGATTGTACGTGTTGAGTAGAGATTATTTTAGGGTTGACGGTTGTACTTGTTGACATATTGTACCTATACAAAATCAACACTTTCATTAATTTCATGTTCTCCTCCATAAATAGCACAACAAACAACACTAACATCGGATGGTGAGTTTGCACCAACATTCGATTACTTGCTAAGTAATTTAAAAACATTGTTCATTTTAGCACTTAGTATATTAAGGGTGTGACGACCCACCTCTCCCTAGGGCGTACCCTAGGGTATCAATGACCGCCTGCCCAGCTCTCACCGGGACTCACTACAGTCCTCAACCATCAAACAACTTACCAAACTAAAACTCTGAGTACAATACAAATGGAATGATAGTTTACAATCCACAACATCAAATTACAACTTTGGATCCATAAGTCTTCCAACCTTACATTCAAGATTCGAATTACAAAAACTTGCAACAATCACACTCCAAGGTTCTCAACCTGTTCAACATAATAAACCCTACTTCTAAGGGTTGGCTTCTCCAATCGGGTACTCATTACCTGTTAAGGAAAACAAATTTAAAAGGGTGAGCTAAAAGCCCGTGAGTTCCGAAAAACATACAAAGCACATATCACATATGATTTTTCACTTCAAAATTCATACTCGGATATAAACAAATAAGGAAAGCCAGTGATCACACAAGAGTAGGATTAAGTTCATCACGTAGCCCAAGGTTGTCATACCAAGGGGATTAAATTCATCACGTAGCCCAAGGTTGTCATACCAAGGGGATTAAATTCTCAAGAGCAGGGAATACAGGACATGTCACATCACTTCATGCAATTCAAAACAGGATTCATGGCACAAGACAAGAGATTCAAGTATACTCATAATATCAGGAAAACACTTTTGCAAGTAGTACCATTCAAATGGGAGTAAATGCGATAAAGTACACACTACTCCTTTTGATGGATCAAAACCTATTTTTCACATTAATTCACATTTCAAGTTAAATACACATTTCAAGTCAAGCAAGTCACGCACTTGAAAGTGTCTTTACTTAGAAATCATTTCAATAGTAAATTATTTCACTTATAAACACTAATAAATCATTTAGCAAGCACGAGTAAATTATTTCCTTTGAAATCGCTAGTAAAGCCGTTCATTTGTAAATAGTTTGAAACATAGTCTGAAATACTCACAAAAGTAGGAAAACATTTCATTGGTACAGAATAGTAGTAAAACATTTCATTTGAAAACAAGTTAGAACTAGTTTGAAAACAGGTTAGAACACTCACACATGTGAGACATTGCAAAAACCCTTTCACAATTTCTTTTATTTAGGATAAGGGCAAGTGTGATAAAATACACTACCCCATCAGAGGGTTCGAGAACTAGGTTTCACTTCAAAATCACTTCACTAAACACCATTGCGATCATTTTCACATAATCATATAACAAGTATGGAAACTCACCAAAGTAATAAGGCTCAGCCTCTACGTATGGTTCACAATCACCGCCTTGCACATTCCCTAAAATAATTTAAAACAGTCAATGAGATTCAATTCATTCATTTTCATTCACTAACACAGTTCACTTTCATTTTTTTGTTTCAAACGGCAATTTTTCCAAAACTTTCTCGAGGAAGAGCTTTCATTTCACATAACTCAATGTTCCAAATAGATTCCTTTGGAAAATCACTTTATCATTTCAAAAGAAAACATCTCACCGATATACCCATTGGCACTACAAGCACAATCTCTTTCACAAAACATTTGAGTGAGGTCTTACACCCCAAAATCACTTTTCACCACACGTTCGACACTCACTTTTAATTAAAACTTTCATATTAACGCAAAACACTTCATACCAAGCCATTTTATTCAAAATCCCCAGAATTTGGCCAAAATATAGTAAAACCCCAAATTCAATCAAATAGCACTTTTTCACTCAAATTTCATGAAAACTACACTTTTTACCCTTTTAAAAATCCAAATACACACTCACACACTCACATCAACATTTGAGCAATATACACATTTTTTTTTCTCAAAAAGTAAAACCCTTCGAGAACATTCACGACATTCCAAAATCAAACATTGAAAACACTGTGCATGGGTTCGCCATAACATACATTTTCCTTCAATTTTTCACAACCAAAACCCTAATTTCTAACCATATCAAGACAAGTTCACAATTAACAATCAATTCCCAATCAGTCTCAAGTCCGCTACCTAGAGGCCACCTCAAGTCCGCTACCTAAGTTGGGATTTCAAGAGCCCAACATCACCTTTTCGATGAGATCATTTTATCAATATAAACCACATCTACACTAATCAACATTAATAAAGCTAGATCTACAAGATTCGAGGTTTATACCTCCGGATCTATCAAGATCCAACGAGATCCGGCAAGATCTAATGAAATCCCTTGAGCTTTCCTTCAAGAAAGTAGCCTCCAAGCTTGACGACTTCCAAAACCCTCGATCCTAGCCCAAGATCTTCAAGATTCGTCGAAGATATCCGCCACCAAGTTCAACCTCGAGCCCAAGATGATCACCCAAGCTTTTCTTTCCTTCCTTTTTCCTCTCAAAGGTTCGGATCTCTCTCTCTCTCCTCTCTCCTTGGTTCGGCTGGAATGGGAAGGAAGAAACCAAGCCCACAATCCATCAATCAAGTTTCATAGAGTCAAGTTCTTGTGGGAAGAAAAGAAAATGGAAGATCAACCTCAACTTACCTCTTGTTTTCTTCCAAGAATCTCGGCCCAAAGCTTCTTCTCTCTCTCCTCTTTCTCGGCTGCTAGGAAGGAAGAAGATGATGGTGGTGGATGGTGTTTGAAGCTTCAAGAAGAATGGATGAAAATCTATGGAGAAAACTTGCTCAATCTCTCTCTTTTCTCCCTTCTCTCTCTCGGAAGTCTCTCTCTCTAACTCCCCAGATTTGCAGCTGAAAATGAAGTATAAGGGTGCAAGAAGTCAAGGCTTTTATTACCCAAAAAGTGCATTTCCTTATTTTAAGGGAAAAAGTGCTTTTTGGCACTTTATATCGCGTCACGCGCGACAGTCTAACTTACACTGGTTTCTTTCATCCCGACACTATCTCACCATAATAATATTTCCAAAATATCACTACCTATGCTCGATTTCAAGTCCAAGTCACTATTCACGCGTCGGAACAATTATTAACGCTAAATTTTGGCCAACACCACACACCGGCAAACAATTCGTATAAAATTCTCTAAATTGAGAAATAATCACTTTAAACATATTTTCACTAATAATTCAATAAATAAACTCAATATAAATATTACTATGCAATTTAGAAATAAAATTCAAAATTTTGAGGCCCTCACATCCTTCCCCCCTTAAAAGAATTTTGTCCTCAAAATTCAAGTCTCGATTTATGAACCACTCTGGATAATCCTTTCAGATCCTTTCTTCAACTTTCCGGGTTACTTCCTTAATCCTTCAATTTCTCCATAACCTCAGCTAGGGGAAATTTGCTTACTTCTCTAGTTCGTCACCTTCTTATCATGAGTCTGCACATAAAGTCTTTCATACGATAGCATTTCCTCTGTTTCGATATCTTCCAAATTCCAAGATAGTGCTTATTGCATCAGCAATGGTATGCGTTGAAGCCTTATAAGGTGATCTTTTCTAAAAATCTCCAGATGCATATATTTATACATATCCTAAAGGCCACCTCAATCCAATTATGTTGCCATCAAAATTTATCTCCCATGAGTTTTACCCTTAGATGTCTCTCTTGGTGTTCGAACCCCAAGATCACAAAATACTCTAACAGGGTCTGTATTTACTCCATACAAGGAAGCAGGGTTAACAATTAAATGGAAAGTATCAAAAGCCACTAAAACTCTACTAAACAAGACAGGGGTAGTACCTGTAACATTTTCAGTTGAATCGGGCACTTGTTGTTGGTTAATGGTGTAGACCCTGGCTGGAACTCTTGATCGACTTCCTTGTGCACCAGCCTGACTGGAGTTAGGCCTACTCACTTGTCGGGTCACAACTTCTCCCCGAAGCCTCGGGCATGCAGATAATTGGTGTTCAGTACTACCACATCGGAAACACTTTCCTGCCTTTTTCCAACATTCATCCTCAGTATGGTTCAACTTCCCACAGAAATTACATGTTATATGGGGAGTAGATACCTGACTGCCTTGCATGACATTCCTTGATTGTCTTCTTCCATCCAAAGTTCCTTCGGACCCCACTCCACTAGAAAATGTTCCCTTTACCATAAATCCTCTCGATGCTCCAGAAGGGTTTTCTTTTCCCATGTCTCTTCCAATCTTAGGGGTCGAAGCAGTCACATCCACTGGTCCTTGACTACTGCTAGGGGCATTTCTTTTTCTTGTATTGAAAGTTCTAACTTGAGCCTTTGCCCCTTCAATCCTTTGGGCTTTCTCAATGACTTCACTAAAACTATTGATTTGGGCAGCCGCCAAAATTTCTTGTATCTCCATGTTCAACCCTTGCACAAATCTCCTAATTCTCCTTTGTTGGGTTACTTGACTGGGAGCAAACCTCGACAATCTAGTAAAGAGTGCCTCAGTGACACATAACGTCCTTGCTTACATCTAATAAAATCATCTTCCCTTTTTTCCTGGACTAGTGGGGGAAGAAACTTAGCATTAAATTCTCTAGTAAAGTTCACCCAAGTTCTAGGGATTTGCTCTCTTTCCCATTTCACCCTTATCACGTTCCACCAGGCTCTAGCGGCTCCCTCAAACTGAAATACGGCAAATGACACTTGCCTCTCCTCCGTGTAATCTAAGGCATCAAAAATATCAGAAATTCTCTCCAACCATCCTTCGGCAACTTCAGGGTTGGGTTCTCCAAGGAATTTAGGTGGGTTAAACCTTTGAAATCGCTCAAGGGCTCTATCCTCACCAACCCCAAAATTGATATCTTTGTTGGTCCAGGGCCTTGTTGGCCAGCCATACGGTCTAGTATCTCAGTCATACGATTCATGGCTGTCGCCATTTGCTCTACAAAGTTAACTCCAGCCCCTTGATTTTGATCGGCGGTTGACTCTCGATCACCTCCAATGTTGTGGAGTAGCCTAGTCCCTCGCCCCCGACCCCAGCCTCTCCTACCCTCCATAGTTCTTTAGAGGGCCATCAAATTTTCACAAACATAAGAAAGTAAATACACTATTAGAACATTCACTTTGAAAGGTAAACAAAACACTTCATATTCACATTTCATAAGAATAAAGTGCCAGGAGTACATCAGATGTGCATGCTTTTGTCAAAAGGCACACATAGGTACATCAAGTTCACAAGTATACTTAACAAAAATACGATACTTGAAAAGTTAGCAAGCACGCAATTTACAAAAGTTGGGAACCCACTCTATTGGCTTTTCTCACTGAAGGTTACACAAAACCCCAATTTCACGCTAGGCTAATCCATCAAGTCTCAGAAGAAGAAGACTTCATGGAAGCACTCTCTGTCGGGTCAGGCTTTAGGTATTGGGGATCTCCCTTAGCCTCAATCGTATCCTCTCCCATATCTTCATCACTATCCACTGCATTCTTCTCAATCCACTTGGAACCTACTCGAACTTTAGATCTTGCTAACACGTAAACATGAATGATGGCTATCTCTTACATTTCTTTTCACTCTACTAAACTTTCAAACACTTAATAACTCTGATTCTCATTAGATCTCAAAATCGCACATCACTTAATGGCGAATAGAGCTTAAGAGGAGCATTTCTTATTCATCCATCAATTAGTTTACCGAAAATTTAATATCTCCCCAGTCTAAGATTCCTAAAATACTTAGCCACATTGGAGAGTTCTCGATTAAACACCAACCACAATTAGGAGGAAATTATAGCTATTCACACTCCTAAGAAGATCTCTTACTAGCACACATCCAGAATTAGAGTCTTAATCCCACCATGTCAATTCCTATCAGCTTTCCATCTCTCTCATCCAGTCATGAAGTACCAAACCCACCTTTTTCAATCAGGAAACACTCTAGCACCACAGGCCAGTATCCTAAACTTTAAGCCTAAGATACACTACAGAGATCTGAAACCTAAGCTCTGATACCACCACCTCTCCCCTAGGGGGTATCGACCGCCTCGTCGGGACTCACTACAGTCCTCAACCGTCAAACAACTTACCAAACTAAAACTCTGAGTACAATACAAATGGAATGATAGTTTACAATCCACAACATCAAATTACAACTTTGGATCCATAAGTCTTCCAACCTTACATTCAAGATTCGAATTACAAAAACTTGCAACAATCACACTCCAAGGTTCTCAACCTGTTCAACATAATAAACCCTACTTCTAAGGGTTGGCTTCTCCACTCGGGTACTCAATACCTGTTAAGGAAAACAAATTTAAAAGGGTGAGCTAAAAGCCCGTGAGTTCCGAAAAACATACAAAGCACATATCACATATGATTTTTCACTTCAAAATTCATACTCGGATATAGACAAATAAGGAAAGCCAGTGATCACACAAGAGTAGGATTAAGTTCATCACGTAGCCCAAGGTTGTCATACCAAGGGGATTAAATTCATCACGTAGCCCAAGGTTGTCATACCAAGGAGGTTGTCATACCAAGGGGATTAAATTCATCACGTAGCCCAAGGTTGTCATACCAAGGAGGTTGTCATACCAAGGGGATTAAATTCATCACGTAGCCCAAGGTTGTCATACCAAGGGGATTAAATTCTCAAGAGCAGGGAATACAGGACACGTCACATCACTTCATGCAAGTCAAAACAGGATTCATGGCACAAGACAAGAGATTCAAGTATACTCATAATATCAGGAAAACACTTTTGCAAGTAGTACCATTCAAATGGGAGTAAATACGATAAAGTACACACTACTCCTTTTGATGGATCAAAACCTATTTTTCACATTAATTCACATTTCAAGTTAAATACACATTTCAAGTCAAGCAAGTCACGCACTTGAAAGTGTCTTTACTTAGAAATCATTTCAATAGTAAATTATTTCACTTATAAACACTAATAAATCATTTAGCAAGCACGAGTAAATTATTTCCTTTGAAATCGCTAGTAAAGCCGTTCATTTGTAAATAGTTTGAAACATAGTCTGAAATACTCACAAAAGTAGGAAAACATTTCATTGGTACAGAATAGTAGTAAAACATTTCATTTGAAAACAAGTTAGAACTAGTTTGAAAACAGGTTAGAACACTCACACATGTGAGACATTGCAAAAACCCTTTCACAATTTCTTTTATTTAGGATAAGGGCAAGTGTGATAAAATACACTACCCCATCAGAGGGTTCGAGAACTAGGTTTCACTTCAAAATCACTCACTAAACACCATTGCGATCATTTTCACATAATCATATAACAAGTATGGAAACTCACCAAAGTAATAAAGCTCAGCCTCTACGTATGGTTCACAATCACCGCCTTGCACATTTCCTAAAATAATTTAAAACAGTCAATGAGATTCAATTCATTCATTTTCATTCACTAACACAGTTCACTTTCATTTTTTTGTTTCAAACGGCAATTTTTCCAAAACTTTCTCGAGGAAGAGCTTTCATTTCACATAACTCAATGTTCCAAATAGATTCCTTTGGAAAATCACTTTATCATTTCAAAAGAAAACATCTCACCGATATACCCATTGGCACTACAAGCACAATCTCTTTCACAAAACATTTGAGTGAGGTCTTACACCCCAAAATCACTTCACCACACGTTCGACACTCACTTTTAATTAAAACTTTCATATTAACGCAAAACACTTCATACCAAGCCATTTTATTCAAAATCCCCAGAATTTGGCCAAAATATAGTAAAACCCCAAATTCAATCAAATAGCACTTTTTCACTCAAATTTCATGAAAACTACACTTTTTACCCTTTTAAAAATCCAAATACACACTCACACACTCACATCAACATTTGAGCAATATACACATTTTTTTTTCTCAAAAAGTAAAACCCTTCGAGAACATTCACGATATTCCAAAATCAAACATTGAAAACACCAGGCATGGGTTCTGGCCATAACATACATTTTCCTTCAATTTTTCACAACCAAAAACCCTAATTTCTAACCATATCAAGACAAGTTCACAATTAACAATCAATTCCCAATCAGGTCCTCAAGTCCGCTACCTAGAGGCCACCTCAAGTCCGCTACCTAAGTTGGGATTTCAAGAGCCCAACATCACCTTTTCAGATGAGATCATTTTTATCAATATAAACCACAGATCTACACTAATCAACATTAATAAAGCTAGATCTACAAGATTCGAGGTTTATACCTCCGGATCTATCAAGATCCAACGAGATCCGGCAAGATCTAATGAAATCCCTTGAGCTTTCCTTCAAGAAAGTAGCCTCCAAGCTTGACGACTTCCAAAACCCTCGATCCTAGCCCAAGATCTTCAAGATTCGTCGAAGATATCCGCCACCAAGTTCAACCTCGAGCCCAAGATGATCACCCAAGCTTTTCTTTCCTTCCTTTTTCCTCTCAAAGGTTCGGATCTCTCTCTCTCTCCTCTCTCCTTGGTTCGGCTGGAATGGGAAGGAAGAAACCAAGCCCACAATCCATCAATCAAGTTTCATAGAGTCAAGTTCTTGTGGGAAGAAAAGAAAATGGAAGATCAACCTCAACTTACCTCTTGTTTTCTTCCAAGAATCTCGGCCCAAAGCTTCTTCTCTCTCTCCTCTTTCTCGGCTGCTAGGAAGGAAGAAGATGATGGTGGTGGATGGTGTTTGAAGCTTCAAGAAGAATGGATGAAAATCTATGGAGAAAACTTGCTCAATCTCTCTCTTTTCTCCCTTCTCTCTCTCGGAAGTCTCTCTCTCTAACTCCCCAGATTTGCAGCTGAAAATGAAGTATAAGGGTGCAAGAAGTCAAGGCTTTTATTACCCAAAAAGTGCATTTCCTTATTTTAAGGGAAAAAGTGCTTTTTGGCACTTTATATCGCGTCACGCGCGACAGTCTAACTTACACTGGTTTCTTTCATCCCGACACTATCTCACCATAATAATATTTCCAAAATATCACTACATATGCTCGATTTCAAGTCCAAGTCACTATTCACGCATCGGAACAATTATTAACGCTAAATTTTGGCCAACACCACACACCGGCAAACAATTCGTATAAAATTCTCTAAATTGAGAAATAATCACTTTAAACATATTTTCACTAATAATTCAATAAATAAACTCAATATAAATATTACTATGCAATTTAGAAATAAAATTCAAAATTTTGAGGCCCTCACAAAGGGTATCCATTTCCTACACACCTACAGCCTTCATTTGGTTACCTCTTTCCTGCCCATTGATAGTTGTTTGAGGCCATTTTCTCGATTAGCTCTTGTGCCTCTTCAACCGGCTTACCCATTAAAACTCCACTAGCTGTCACATCCACATGAGTGTTTGTAGGATAGAAAAAACTATTGTAGAAAGTTTGTATAATGAGCCAATTAGGCAAACCATGATGTGGACATTTTCATAGAAACTCCAGAAAATGCTTTCAAGCCTCATATAAGGTCTCTCCTTCTTCTTGACCAAAACTTGTAATATCTTTATGAAATTTAGCAGTTTTGCCAGGTGGGAAGAACTTGTTAAGGAAAGCTTTAGACAATACCATACAAGTGGCGAAGGTATTTGGTATGTGTGATTGTAACCACAATTTAGTTTCATCTCTTAATGCAAATGAAAACAACCTAAGCCTAATTGCATCGTCACTAACTCCATTCAATTTAATAGTGTCACATATTTCCAAACATGAAGCTAAATGTGAATTAGGATCTTCAGTTGCACTTCGACCAAATTGTGTTTGATGAACCATTTGAATTAATGACAGTTTAATCTCAAAATTGTTTGCATTTACCGTAGGCCTTGCAATACTCGTTTGTGTTCCATCACTTCCGAGCAATGCAAAATTCCATAGAACTCTTCTATTTGCTTCTTCTGCCATTGTCTCGGTCAATGGAAGCTGAATGATAATCTCGCTTTCTTCTTACATCTCCACACTTTGTTGGCTACGTGCTATTCTCCTTAACCTTCTCAATGTTCGTTTAATTTCCGAATCAAGTGGAAGAGTCGCATGTATAGCCCTGTGCATACACCAAAAGCAACTATAGTTAATTATAGAAAATTAAACACAATTTACTACCTTTCTAATACTTTAATATAGAAAAGAAACTATAGTGAATTTATAAAAAATTAAACACAATTTACTATCTCATTAACATTGTAATATTTTTAAAAAAAATATTACGCAATGCTTAGTCTAATAGAGCTCGCATAACCCTAGTTTTGCTGTAGATCCCTGGCAACGGTGCCAAAAATTTGTTCGAGGTTTTTACCTACACCCCTAAGTTTTAATACCTAACTCCTTGTTATACTACAAGTATACAAGCCATTAATTGTCATGCAAAGAATTAGGATCATTCCAACGAGAATCACTTTTCAATTACTAAGGCTTTCATTTGCTCTATTATCCAAGACTATCAAACAATTATACTAAAATTCAACAAATCAACAAGCAAAAGATGTAATAAAACTAATTTCCTTGGAGAATACATAAATCACACAAGTGTTCTAGGGCATAGAATCCACTAATCACACTTAATTATAGAAACCAACATCAATTTTGACCAATTCACTTGCCTTATTAAGGTTGGATTTCACTAAACCAATGGGAACTTACTTTTGCCAATGAACCAAACTAGCTAACACTTGGATATACCTACTTTCATGATAAAATCACAAGTATCAACTTAATCAAGCACAAGAAATCAAATAACATCAACTTAAGAGTACCACTACTTTCATGTGTCTACTACTTAAGCTTCTTCTATCTTTGATCCATTGTTATCAACTATTTTCATAGATTAACAACAACTAATATGACTTGCAAATGGTGATCAAACACTCACAAGTGTTAAAGCATAGATAGATGACCTAGCAAATACAAGCATGGTCCAAACAACATCAATCATTTGTAATCAAGACATAGAAAGCTTCATCTACCCATAGAACAAGTAGATATAGCTAGACATGCTAACTATATAACATAAGCTCATATTCAAGATATAACCACACATCTTTCTAACAATACATAAATTAGGGAAGAAGAAATACTCATTTGAATGAAAAAACAAATTCTCCATGCTTCATCATCTTCCTTGCCATCAAAATATGAATTACATGATCAAGTGTTCTTCAAGATTTTCTCCAAAAAAGGTGAATAAAACTATGTTTACTTGCTAGAGAGAAAAAGTGTTCTTTTTTTCTATCTATTATATTCTCTACCTCTTCTTCTTCTCTTTCAAGACTCCTTATTTGCCCCTAAATTATTGTCTAGAATAATTAACCTTGAGAAGTACAAAAATGATTGTTTATGTCACTTTCACCCAAATAGTTGTCTTCCAGCCGAAATTTCCTCTAAAATAAAAGTCAAAAAGCAAGTGTGAAGGCATAACTTGTTCTGCAAATTGCAAAATCGAAGTAGGATCTGAAGCCTTGATCCAAGGTCAGGTCAGTTTCATAGCTCCTTGGATCCAATCCTCTGCATTTTTTTTTTTTTGGCCTGTCAAGCACAATCTAAAACCTTGTTATAATGGATCTAAGATCAAATCACTCCTCTTGGATCTGTCCTCTGATTTCTGAAGTTTATCTGAGACTTGGAAACAAAGGGTACAGGCCGGGATCTGAGCTCAGATCAGCCCCCCTCCCCAAATTTCTTCTTCAGCATTTTTTCATTTCACGTGCAACTCTGATTCTTGAATGTTTCATTGAAATTAGAACTTGCTTGGACAAATTTGACTAAAATTTTATTTTCAATCAATCCATGAACATGGACAAAACTCCAATTCCTACAAGAACAACATCAGTTTGCACATTAATCCATTCAATTTTACTAAATTGCAAGAAAATATCGCTTGCAGAATTTTTACTAAAAATGACTAAAAATATCAAAATAAAGCTAGAAAATACCATAAAACTAATACCAAATAACACACTAATTATAGGTAAAATAAACTCTTATCATATGCTAAGGATGAAGTGATGTCATTTGAGCCTTTTCATCCGCCACAATTCTAGTGAGCTCATCTGGACGAAAACGTTAAACTTAGCATTTCTTGGAAGGCAAACCAAATTGCCTTTTGAGTTTATTTAATATCTTTTCTATTGTTTTTAGGCTTAGTGGTGGTGTTTATTAGTTTAGGATTTTCTTACTTTTATATTTGCATCATTTGGTGGTGTATTTAACTCCTATTTGCAGTGTTCTTTTGTCTTCTTGTTTTAGAAGGATGGCTTCTCAAGCTTGCCTCTTGAATGGTACCTAGCAACTTCAATCTCATCCCACTTGATCTTGGCGCTACTATATATCAGAGGATTTCACTTTCATCTCTTTCCTTGCTTTTAATTTATTTTTTTATCCCTAACATTAGGGACAATGTTGTTTTATGTGTGGGGAAAGGATAAATAGGTGAAGTGAAATTTTGGTTAATCAGTAAAAATTTTTCAAAATTTTTGTAATTCCCTGATATGCAATGGCTTTTATTTTGAGTTTGCTATTATTAAACCTTGTTGTGTGTTATTTGTTAAGTGTTGGATAGTGATGCCCTAGGTTTGAAAAATTGAGACTTTTGGGATATTTTGGCTAACTTTTTAGGTATTGTAAATATTTTTCTAGCATTTTTCTTGTATATTTGGTCCGACTATTATCTTAGTTCTCCATGTTTTGGGACATGAAACAGACTTTAGTATTTTAAATATATTTGTGCTTTATTGTTGAAATTATTTGATTACACTCCAGTGGTTGCCGTTGCTTAGTAATCGGGGGTCTTCATCTAAAAGTATTGATTTTTGCATTAAAAAGTGATGATAGCAATGAGTATGTGGTTCTTGAGCGGTGAAAGTCGAGTAACCGAGTTCCTCCATTTGGAAGATGTCGAAGTTCACATCAGAAGGCTTGAATTGCAAAGAATTAAGTATTTCCCCCCAAGTGAAAAATATGAGCAAAAACTTAAGTAAGGGGGAATTGGGTAAAAAAAGAAGGAAGAAAGAAAAAAAAAAGAAAGAGAAAAATAAGGAAATTGGAAAAAATAAAAATATGTTAATTATAATGTTAGTTTGTAGGTCCATGTGTTATTGTGCTGAGATTTTGCTCAATAGTTGGACCAGTTGCGGAAAAATATTGGTTGAATATTTTATATTCTTAGTCTAGTTAATCAAAATTAGAAGAGTCATTTATGTTTAAGACATACTGGAGAAGTATATATTGAGCGTAACTATTGATACTTGACCTTTGATTGCCTTAACAATTGTCAACTTGATAACGGCCATTGTTTGAATTTAATTCATTGTTGTATTATTTAGTTATTCTTGTGTTTGGGGACAAGTACGGATTAAGCGTGGGGAATTTAGTAGAATATAATTTGTACTAATTTTTATAGGAATAATAGGTGCCTCGATTGTTGTGTAAAACTTGAGTGTGAAGAAAACCACCTAACTTGGTTGTATTTTTATTTGTAGGAGGAAAAAGGTTCAATTTGATACAAAATGCCTTGAAATTGCATGGAATTTGCATGTGATTTGGTCAAGCAAGTCAACGTGCAGGAAAGCTAGAGCTATGGAATTCAAACATGACACGCAATTACAATTGAGATGGATGAAATGCAATACCAAGTTGGAACATACATGCAATGACCGGCACCGGATACTGAAGGGAACTTTAGACCAGTTTGAAGTTGATTAATCAATTGTGGAAATCAATGACCGGCGCCAGACTTTACCCTGGTCTTCGCGTTGGTCTTTATCAGAACTCCACGCACGACTTGGTTTTGTCAGTTTTTGAAAACCTATTCTTCTTCAGATTCAATTGTAAATTTAGGAAACTATAAATAGGAGTTATTATAACATCTTTAGGAGTTGAAAACATTAGTTTAACTTAGAAAGACATGTGTTCATATCTTTCTCTTGAGAAATCAAGATTTTTCGAGAGCAAATTAATGTGCGATCAAGGAGAAAATTGGAACAAGCAAACTAAGAAGTTTCCTTACTCTTTTTCTTATCCTTGTGAACTATTTGAATTTGTGATTTTAATTCTTTCAATTATGTCGAACTAATTTCTTTTGTAGGGTTAGAGTTTTATGAAGGAATTTTAATTGATTTTTCCATTTAATTTCTTGACTATTGTTATGATTTATTTATCTTGATTTTAATTACGTGTTTGTGATTGGTCACCACAGACATGATTTTTGGGTTTGTATTAAATTGAGAAAGGAGATACAACCGTATACTAGATAAATAAACATATATTAGTCTAATTACGAAAGTAGGTTGGGATTTGTATGATGCACTTATATCATTTAGGATTTTAATGGGATTAATTAAATATTTATGAGCTTGAGAGAGACATAAGATTTAACTAGGCACATTTTATACACATCCAGAGGTGATCTAAAATAAAATTACTTGATGCGTCCATAGCTTGTCAAGAAAATAATTGGTGAATTAATTCAAAATTTTGGAATAAAACTTGATACTCTAAACTCTAGTATTGTTTTCTAACTACTCTTTATCTGATTTGATTTTAATTTCTTAGTTAACTATCAATTCTTCTTAATTTGGAATTTGTTATTTTTCATAAGTTATTAAAGTGGAAAATTTAGTTGTATCTGTGGGTTCAACCCCTGAAGTATTCCAGATGATTTTATTACTATGATTGACCCTGTGCACTTGTAGGAAATTATCGATCAAACACCCTACACAAAAATCACTTATGAAGGAGTTCAATTCCTCCATTTTCAATTAAAAATGTACCCAAAACACATAATAAAACACTACTAAAAATAGGTAAATTATATGCTTATCAATGTATTTTCCTTTTTCTTGTGATCTTTCAATTATGCCCCTAAATTTGTTAGTCATGAGTTGCAATTTTTATTTGCAAGAATATGAGTAGATATGAGTTGGAGGACTAAAAGGTACATTTTTCATCTGTGAGAGATGAAAAATCATCATTTTATATGTGAGGGACATAAAAGGTATAAATCTAATATGGGAGGAACAAAAAATCATCACTTTATATGTGAGGGATGTATTGGTAATAAATGTGAGCCACTATTCTTGCAATATCCGTTGTTCCTTGAGAATTTGTTAGCACCTAAAAGCAACGGAGGATATTGACACATACAAAAATGTGCGAGAGAAGAGGAGTTTATTATCAATCACATGAATAATAAGCACATTTGACTGTCATATTGAGATGGATATAAAATTAAAACACAAAGCGCAGCTCCTAATTATAGAGAATAAAGCACAGCTCCTTATTACAGAACACAAATGGAGCAAAAAGCATAGCTCCTTATTACAGAACAGAAATTAGGATACAAAGCATCTGCCGAAACTTCTTATGACAACCCTGATCACGAACACGAAGTGCTGCTAAAAAGGATCATGTTTGGCGGAGCCTCTTAGTTGGAGTACCCTCACGAACAACAATTTCCACCGAATTTGGCGCAATCTTTTGAAATGGCAGTGGTGAAGTAGCAGTGAGGTCCATAGTTTCATTCTCAAGTAAGCCATTAGTTTTTAGTGGTGGTTGATATTGGATAGGTCTATGCTTCTTGTCCAGAAAATTCATGTACCACAGAGCTGAGTTTTTTGGGAATCTTGACAGATAACGATCTTTGAAGTTAACATACACAAGGCCAAACCGAACACTGTAGCCTGACGACCACTCGAAATTGTCAACCAATGACCATATAAAATATCCCTTCACATTGACGCGATTCCTGCATATATAGCTATGTCAATCATAAAAATAAAATAAATTTGCTACAGGGTAATTTGTAATAGCAAATGGCGCAAAATTGAAACTAAATAATTATAAATTCTTTGATTTGAGCACTGACCTGTTTTTAGAGCCAAGACGGTCGTTTAAAAAACAACCACATATTTTTAGTCATCAACTAATAAAACCCAGATTTTGGTAATTCAATTAATAAAAAGAATAGTTTTGTTTTGATCCAAGAATGCATACTCTAATTTGTTGTTTGACCATTTAAACTGGACAAAAAATTTAGTGACATAAATAGAGAATATATATCGTTTAGTGATCATTTCCTTAATTTGTAATAAAAGATACATCTATGCCGAAGCAATTAAGAACTTACTCGATCATGGCCAATCTTACTTCTTTCAAGTGCTCACGATGGTACTTAATCCTCAACTCATCGTTGCGAGCTTTACTAACAGTATAATCATAATTATTTGCATCAGCAACACCTACATAAGTGACAAGCAAGATGAAATATCAGGAGGACAACAACTTACATACCCAAAGAAGAAAATAATAATAATTATTTGTAAAAAAGTTTATCAAGTGGTAAGCAAATTTTGTTGAGTTAGTTACCATTCTCAGTGATAACAATTGGTGGATCATTGTAACGTTGCTTTATGTAGCACAGAAGCTTGTGAATCCCCTTCGGATAAATGTATAGCCAGTCACAAGCAGTCTGAGAATCAAGAACAAAAAAAAAAAAAAAAATAGGCAGCCAAATTAAGGTAGTGAAATAGCATGAAAGATATTTATAGATGAATGTATTGTGATATAGTAGACATGCAATAATTACTCACTGGTTCACCAATGGGCTTCCCATCAGGACCATTAGCTATATGGAGGGGAGAAAAAGAAAACAATAACAAAGATAAAAAGATCAGCAAAGTTGAAATCACACTTGAAAGAAAACAAAAGCCAATAGGGGTTTTCTAGAAGATCTTTTCAGATGCATACTTTCCTGAATGCAATGCTGATCAGTAATGTAGGTCGGATGTACAATTTGGAGGACAGATGCAACTGCATATCTAGCTGTGTAATAGTTCAGCCCAAGGAAATCATACGATCCTCTTAGTTTGATGGATTCTTCCTCTGAAAATCGTTGAAGGCGTTCTGGTGGTACATTATCAGTCATGCTTTTGGGATATTGGCCATATGTTATCGGATCCATAAACCTGAAATAATAAGGGCAACTGATAAATAAATCCATACCCATGAATAATAATATTTAATAATGTGAAACCAAAAGATTTGGACAACAGTTGAGAATTTAATGGCTTTTCTTCAGTCATATGAACATAGGGTATCTCGGTGGACATAATTAAGCAATTCAATTATTACAGTGGTCTTTTTCAAAGTTAAAGAGTCAAAAATTGATTTGAAATGTGTCATTGCTTGTATCAAGATATATGCTACATATTTTTTGGTGTACACCTTCTGTACATATTTTTTGGTGTACACCTTCTGTGTCCAGCTATTCGCATCGACCAAATATGCTACATTAGCAAACAATCAACTGTCAGCTGTGAGATGGACATAAGGCATTTTCTTTGCTTGTAGTATGATGGTCTTTGATTTCGAACGAATAATGCATTCTGAGTCAAATTGCTCCTACGCTTGTTTGTGCACTTACCAGCCGAACATAAAGTCCTGTGCTCGTTGAGCTGCATCTTGGTTGCCCTCTGATTGGGTGAATGGCTCAAACCAGCAGGTCACGAGTGTAATTCCAATTTGCCCCCCTTGAGCCTGCACAAATTTGACCGTAGCTTCATCACGATGAGAAGTATTTTGACTGTTAATCAAGGGAGATTTTATGGTAGATTTAGCCTTAGATACCTTTATTATAATTTAAGTTATTAGATGCACTATACTAGATTAATGGTAGAGTAATATTAATTTAATAGAGGAAGGTTGGGGATTTAAGAAGTGAGGAGGGGGAAGGAATATTTAAACCAAAATTTTAACTTTTAGAACTTGAATCTGACCATAAAACTGAACCCTTCTCAACCTATTTTTATCTTCTTTTTTTTTTAAAATTTAAGGACTTAAAAGTGGTTCCCCACTTATTCTCGATAACTCGAACTTTGATCTACCAGCTAGATGTAATTACGTAGTATATGAGCATGTATGCCAACCTTAAATTTTTTCCTGTAAAGATCAACTGCTTCAGCATGAGCAAGGAGCAAATTACGTGATACAATATATGGTTCAACACCTGGATTTCCATCCTCACAAACCAATGGGTTCCGGATTTCAACTCTATGGTGGAGAGCAGGAAGTTTCGCGTGCTCCTCTGAAGTTGAACCTCGAGAAGGAGGAAATGTACCAGTTACATATCCATTGTATATAAAACTCCATGGCTCATTGAATGTTATCCAATGTTTCACACGATCACCGAATTCCCAAAAGCACAATTCAGCAAATTCCAGATAGTCCTTTCTGGTAAATTAAATTCAAGAGTAAAACACTTTTTAGTAAATTAATACATATCTGTAATGACTAAAAATTCGTCAGTAAGGTGGATCGTTTAATTTTTTCCTGTTGTATTGAACAAAATGGAATGGGCAGTTTATCTTAAAAGGTTTCTTTTTTAGTTTTATTAGTTTTGCTTTCCAAATATAGTAATTTGAAAATACATTACATTAAAAGAAGATGAGTTGAAGCACTATTTTTTTTTTTTTTTTGGTACAACATGCTTTTATCATTTGGCATTTTGTTGAAAGCATATGACGGAATGCATGAGTGAATTTCGTAACATAGGGAAAAATTATAGTTAGGAAGCTTAAGATTTTACAAAGTTCAATGAGAAATATAAAAGTGTTTTATGGTTTTAGGAGTAATTATTGTAATCCAGTAAATTACCTTAGAAGTGCTTAAACTTGAAAAAAAGACTATATCCACTATCTCAACATTTAGGCTCTGTTTGATAACTTAATTCAGCACTTAAATTTAATGAATTTAGATTTTAACACTTTCACACGTGTTTGATAACCAAAAATAGAATATGTGAATTAATTAAATGGTGCTAAGTTTTCTAGGCAAAACTTGTTCTACAAGTAAGTAGTAAACTATTGACTTATCACTTTATGTATTAGATTTATACTTAATAATTTAATCCCTAACATATTCAAATTTTAGATTTTAAATTTCAAATTTTAGTTTCAAATTTTAGTTTTATCAAACGTACCCTTAGTTCTTAGGGTTCATTTAGTACATGGGATGATACAGGATTGGATTACTAATCCGGTGTCATCCCATGTTTGGTTGAATTTTATGTATGGGATGACACATCCCACTTAACCGAATTCATCCCCCATAGAGGGGATAAAATAATCCCATGGGGGGAGGTGGTATGAGTTATCCCGGAATAAGGTAAGAGGCGGGATGATGATAATTGACACTTATTTACCATATTAATAAAATAATACTTTATTCAAACAATTATATAAATTTACAATTCTCTATAATATTATCTAAATTTTGGACTAATTTGTCCCTATTAATCATTTAATAAAGTTTTTGACAAATTTACCCTTACTAATAACAAACTAAATTTTTGACTCATTTTCCCATATTAATGATATATCATAATTTTGCCTATGCCATTAATAAAATTAGACTTTTTACTCATTTGTCTATATTAATGAAATAACTAAAATTTTGGACAAATTTGCCCATGCCAAAAAAAATTATGTTTTGAACTAATTAACCCATTTTATTGTAATAAATAATTTTGGACTAATTTGTTCCTATTATTAATAAATTATATTTTTTGGCTAATTTGGCCCTACTAAAATACTAAATTAATTTACCCCTACTAAAAATAAGAGTAAATTTTTATATTATTTTGGTCCTATTAATTAATTGTATAATCATATTTTCTTTGTCAAATTTAATTCATAAAAAGCTAGACATAAAAATTGAAACTTGTGAACCCATTTAATAAGATTGAGCTCCGCTTTTAATCACATACACACGCATATGTGTGTGTGTGTGTGTGCGCGCGTATTTGCAAGCCGAGTTTGTGTTTATTAAAACTCCCTAGTTGTAGGTCTAGCAAAAAGGGTATTTTAGTCTATAAATAAATAATCCCATATCATACTATTTCCAACCAAATACAGGATAAAATTATTTTCTAAGACATCCTATCCAACAAAAAGCCAACCAAACACTGGATAATAAAATTACTCATCTGAGGATAACTCAATCTAGGATGAGTAATCCGAGGATAAATAATCCACTCTCATCCAATCCATGAACCAAACGCACCCTTAAAGTATAATCATCAAACATGGAACATTTGGAGTAAAGATCTAAGAAGTTCTCAAATCAAGGCCTGTAGTTCAAACTGAGTCCTTTAACAAACCCTATGTAAGAGAATTATGGTCTTGAGTAATGATTTCACTTAATTTAAGCTCAAATATAGACCCCAATTCCCCAATCCATATTTGGAAGTACTTTCATGTGCGCGCACGAAAAACACAACACTTTTTAACTATGCATCGATAAATTTAGTGTAACTATGTTTTTAGATGCTTCGTCATTAAAAGAAATTCTGAAGGAGCTTGAAAATAATAACACTTTTTATTTTGAGTGAACGTCTTTCAATCATCAATTTCTATCAGCAAAATGTATGTTCCATAATGACATGCAGCTAGTTTTATAAGAAAATAAAAAAAATGTGTAGAACTTTCAAAGACGTGCAAGTTTGGAGGGTGGTTGTTGATGAAACATTCTAAAGAAATAGATTTTGCTGACGTAATTTTGTGCTTTCAGTTCTTAATTCTAAATTTAATATTCTTCAATGTTCATTCTGTTATTTGCAAATAGTAATTCTATTCAAGTTATGTTATATTTGAATTCCATTTTACCTTTTCTTTAACCTATAATTCGTAATTTTGTAATTTGTAGTTTCACACTGTAGAAATGTCCATGGACACCTATTAGGTGCCCAAATCTATAAGAATCTATATTGCAATTTTTCTTTAAATCGCATTAATGTTTGGATGTAGAATATATAGTAAAATTGGATGTCATTATATCGCATAATGACATGCAGTTAGTTTTATAAGAAAATAAAAAAATGTGAAGGACTTTCAAAGACGTGCAAGTTTGGAGGGTGGTTGTTGATGAAACATTTTAAAGAAATAGATTTTGCTGACGTAATTTTGTGCTTTCAGTTCTTACTTCTAAATTTAATATTCTTCAATGTTCATTTTGTTATTTGCAAATAGTAATTCTATTCAAGTTATTTTATATTTGAATTCCATTTTACCTTTTCTTTAACCTAAATTCGTAATTTTGTAATTTGTAGTTTCACACTGTAGAAATGTCTATGGACACCTATTAGGAGCCCAAATCTATAAGAATCTGTATTGCAATTTTTCTTTAAATCGCATTAATATTTGGATGTAGAATATATAGTAAAATTGGATGTGGCGAATCTAACTATTCTAGTTCAAACCCTATCAGTTGACATACTACTGATAAGCTTCCAATACTATTCCAAGTCCACAAAGAATATGTTTTCATTATCGGAATATTTAAATAAATTGCTTACCCTGTTCTGTCTCTTCTTTTTTTTTTTTTTCCTTTTCTTTTGGAAAGAAAGACAGTATAAATAATTTGTACGTACATAATTTTCTCACTCAAGAAACCACCATACTGTTGTTGGAGAACTTCTGGAACTTCAAAGTGGTGTAGGGTCACATATGGTTGAATGCCTAAAAGTTGTAATGGCCAGTGAGATTTCGTATATGAATCTACTTTCAGTTTATACAAAGCAAAATTCGCATTAAAGTTTACCATTTGCCAAGAGCTCGTCAATGAGATGGTTGTAATACTGGATTCCTTCTCCATTTACACCTGCACTCAGTTTCCCACCTAGGATGTAGATTTGGGAAAAAAACATTAGAAACTTTGATTGTATCCTTTATAATTATACACTTAATCAGCATATCTCAATATCAGAATTTGTCAATATCAAATAGTAGAGGCAATGATGTGTTTTTTCTAATCTTATAATAATTGAAACGATCAGACACCATGGAATTTCTAATAATAATCTTTTTACCTGGCAACACTCTAGTCCATGAAATTGAAAATCTGTAGGCGTCCAAGCCCATGGTCTTGCAAATTTTCACATCTTCCTATAAATTTCAATCGGACAGAAGATTGAAGTTAATATTGGTTTTGTGGAAAAGATAACAGCCGCTCGAATGAGCAACAAAATATATGATGTTCAGTTAGTACCTTGTACAGCCCGTATGAGTAACATGCAACATTTCCATTTTGACCGTCGTAGACCTTTCCTGGAAATCAGCCAATTTCTTAAAATCAGAGGCATTTTCGTGCAATTGAAAACTAAAAGGATAGATCGTTCACAGTGAAATTGACAACGCTCTCAGGACTGGGGCCCAAACAATTGTCAAAAGAATCATTTGCATCGATTTTGTTCAATTTCATAGGATTTAATTTCATTTTTTAAAATGTAACTCATTTTCAACACATTATAAATATAAAATAAAATTTTATAGACCCCGCATATTATGTTAAAATCAATAAATAAGATGTGATTTTGGCCAAATCATGACCGTGAATCTTTTGGACGGTTGTAATTGCCTGCCACCGCTGCCGTATCTCCAAGATCTCAAATAACTTTTTCCTTGCACATGTCAATAAAGGTACTATAATAACATTCTTCTATAAACGTCCCAAAAACAGCCATCAAAACAAAGTGACAAGCCACAAGCTTTGAAATGCTTGTACTAATTATAGAAAAGGGGAAAAATAAAAAAGAGAGATAACTTTACAACCTACATATTCTAAATGCACACTCTGTTGTGTGTCTACCAGTGCATGATGAATAATAAACCTTATAATACTTGTGTTGCCCGAAAAAAAGGAAAAAAGAAAGAAAGAAAGAAATTGATTATTTAAACTTCCTTAACAGACCTGGTGTTGCATCGCAGAAGGAATCCCAATTACTAGGACCACGACCACCTTCCCGCACACCACCTTCAATCTGTGGGACAAAAATCAAACCCAGTGGTTAGTACAACATAAAACAGATTGATTCAATAACAGAGGCCGAAACTAACTGATTTAGGATTATATTGGACATGTGTTCTGAAAGCCACTCTGTGCTAGAGTTGGCACATGAGAGTAAATTGATGCCTTATACTTTACAAAAAGGGAAAAAATTATTTCTCATCTATGAATTATTGCAATTTCATAGTCTAAAAAATATCATGTCGTCAAGGTTATACTCAATTCAAATGCCATCAAATCTCTTTGTCAAGGTGTTGAACGGTTCATGATAGTTCATAATGACATCTATAGGCTACCTCTTCTTTATAACTTTCTTCGTCGGGAAATATTGAGACTAATTTAGGCCACGTACATGAGCTGTTCATATACCATATAGTAGTCGAAATTTAATCAGATTGTGCAACATGGCAGAATATTCCTCATCTAGGATCAATAATTATGCGACGTTGTACAAACTCAACTATATAATCTGTAAACAGTTGCTAGATCAAATTTACCTATGTATTCTAGCTTTTTCAAATGTACCGTGTAATGAGCTTGAGATTTCGTTCGTTTAAGTAAGAAACTTGTTAGTGGAATAACAGAAAACTGAAGTAACAATCTATTCAAGAATTGCATGCAGGATTCATCGAATTCCTGATAAGCAGTAGTAATTCAACTTTAGAAAGGTAAGGAATTCCTGATAAGCACAAATTCCTGATTAGGTAAAGGAATTTGTATTTCAACTTTGGAAAGTGTGAAGGAACTAAGTCAGTAGTAACCTGATAAGCAGCAGTTGCTGCTCCAAAGCGGAATTCGGGGGGAAAATCTGAACAATGGATTTCCATTTTCTGGAAACAAACTCAAGCTAGAAATCTAGATGTTGATTAAAGTGGAAGAAGAATAGATAGGTGGATGAAGGTAAATCGCAAGCCCAGCTATAAATAGCAGTTGGACAATGTATCACTCTCGTAATGAAGCATGTGGTGTTTTCTACCCCAAAAAAAAAAAAAAAAAAAAAGAAAGAGGAGGGAAGAAGAAGCATGTGGGTTGCAGGTGGAAACGTGGAAGCGTGTGTGCGTGCCATAATATGCGACGACGGGATTGTGTACATTAATTAATGACACCAGGATCAGTGGCTACGTACGGAATCAAAACAGGTTGTCTTATAAGTACATATATTTGGCATGTGTCGAAACAGCTAAATAAACTTTTTGTCGAAGACACAGCATGTGATTCCATATCCTCAGGGATATCCTTAAATATTTTTACAACTACTATATATTTGTACTAGTGCTATATATCAGTGGCTGTGTATGGAATCAAAATAGGCTGTCTTTTTTTTTTTTTTCTGAAACGACAAGAATCTTTTATATATATATATATATATATATATAAAAGATTCTTGTCGTTTCAGAAAAGACAGCCTGTTTTGATTATCAAAACAGGCTGTCTTATGAATATATATATTTATGGTCTTTCTTGGACTCTGTGCCACTGCTGCATCCATTGTACCGTTTGCATTAAGAGAATGCAAAAAATACCCTTTCGGCACTTTAGAATTTCCTTCGCATTAATAGTTCAGATGGAATTAAGTTGAAATTAAATCAATGGAACTGATTGTGAAACACAACTCGTGATACATGACAAGATTTGATATGCTTTTGTATAATACCGTCTCAGCGTCTGCATGTGCTGTCTTACAATCTGAATGATAAGATTTGATGAGACATTAGAATCTCATCTTTATCAATTCTATATTCTAATTTAAACACCAGAGCTCTAAGTGCCCCAGCTAAAAAGTTTTGTGAACACCCTCCAAGATATATGAAAGTAGACTTTAAAATTTCATCCTTATCATTTCCATATTCTACTTTTGCTAACTTCCACGTCTTTACCTTGGATGTATTGTAGCTTAAAGAACTTATATGGGGAAAGGCAGGCCGAATTTGGATGGTCGTCCTCCGTGCAGAAATCATGTGCATTGTGGAGGACCATATTTCCTTGTTTATTAATTTTTTGGTAGAGGGGATACTGAAAGAAAGCGTTGTCATCTGGCGCTCGGTTCGAGGCAGTCACCCACTCCGTTTTGCGAGAGAATTGCGCCAATCCACACCCACCGACCCTCTGCTTCATCCGTTCATCAGCTTCTTGCCTCTCCTTCCTTCTGTTTTCCGCCTATAGCTACGTATGATCGATTCCGGACAAAAACAGGTGATAGGTCTCTCATCTCCAATCCTCTTCAAAATCAACTTTCTAATTATTTTCTTTTCTCTTCTTTTTCAATCAAAATCACCAGCCCACTAGCTGAAGATTAGTTGGATTCTTCTAAGGGTTCTACCTAAATTTTTTAGGGTGGTTGCATTCTTCAAATTTTTATTGTGATCCTGGTTAGTATTGCATTTTATGTGAATAATCCCACATATATAAAATGATGAATTTTGATCCTCTCATATTTTCATATTTTCTACGTCCCTCATATATGAAATGATAGATTTTTTTTTTTTGTCTGTCAAAAATCAAAAACTTACATTTTAGTCCCTTGTGTTTGAGATGTCAACAAATGTCTGTTACACTCAATTATTGTTTATGTGAGATTGTACATATCAATTACCATCGAAATTTTGTGTCATAATTTGGACCGCACATTTTTAAAATTTGTATTGATTGCTAAATCTAGACTGCGAATTATTTGGCAACTATTCCTCCCCTTCGTTCCTCTGAAGGTGAGTTGGTAGTCCTCATGGGGCCACGGATTCTCCCATCGTGCACCTTGGTGATTGATTCTCTCAACCACAAACCTACCTAGATATGGCAAGCACAACATGTCCGTGTCTCCTCATTTCTGTAGGCTGTATTTACTGAAGCAACTATCGTACAATTCCTACCATAGAAGGATCCTCTCTTATATACTAGTTTTGTACCTTTTAAGTTCTTTATATATTGAATTTTTCTAAAATTTTGTGATTAAAAGTGCTGACAGTAGACACGATACTCGCATGCCAACCGGAGGCAGCCATTGCTACTACTAAAGATTGTTTTCTGGTCTTGTTTTTCTATGTGCATCATCAAAGTCAAGATAAAAATAATAGGAAATTTGGACTGGAATTAATTTTCCTAATTTGAATTCACAAGGGATTTAGAGTTAAAATTTTAAATGTGAAGGATGAAAATATTCATTTAACGAAATATAAGAATTTTCTTGAATGATTTTTCCTAATAATTACTTTGTTTGTTCACTTCGGGGACATTTTTTTCCAGTCATTGCGTTGTTAGCACTTGCTTTTGCGTGAAATCACTTGGGTCAAACAGTGTAACTTCAGTGCTACCATGGGTTAACACCTCAATCACACATATTGTCATCTATTATATATATAATAACTAGCATTAATCCCCATGCTATGCACGGGACTTACACTTATATTAAAAAAATAATTAAATTTTTAGAATAAATTAGTCAAAATTATTTTCATTATGAAAAGTTATCTAAAATCTATATAATTAAATATATTTTCACATTATTTTCATAATGTAGTTCATCATTATTTTAGAATAAATTATTACAAAAAAACTATCTAAAATCCATATAATTAAATGTAGTTCAACATCAAATGGATTGTGAGGTTTGAAAAAAATATAAAAAAATTAAGTATTTTTCAAATTTCTAATTCTTCTCAAATGATATAGGTACTTTTTACAAATAGTCGATTTTCAAAACATGTTACATTAATGAAGAATCTAGTAATTGAATTGTAACTTGAGGAGTTGAAATAATAAATGTAAAAGCACGATCTTTGCATAATTACACATAATAAAATCATATTGTGCTACACTTTTTTTGAAATAAAAAAAATGTGTAAGAATGTAAGATGTATGCTATAGAATAATGATGGTTAATTTTTACATGATAGAAATTACCTTTAGTTTGAATTTGTTTAAATCAGATACAAAGCCGTAGAAGACATTTAATAAATTAAGATGCTCTATTTTTTTATTAAGCGCATTTGAATATTTTAAAATCTGAACATATTAAATTTAAGCACTGAATTAACTTATCAAACAAGGTTTGTATTGTATGTGACCGATTAAACACCTAAGGATATGTTCAAGCAAAATATGTTGTACAAAACTAAAAGTAATTATTTATACGAAACATATTAATATTATTTATTAAATTAATAATTCTATAATTCTATAATAGAAATTTACTTTACTTGGGTGTTGTATCCATGATATCATTGCAATTAATGTAAACTACTTTTTCATACCATATAAGTACTTCTAAATCGCATATGGTGTAATATTTATTTTATATATCTTTTGTATCAATGTCTTCAATTAGTTCAATGATGCAAAAAAAAAATTATTCTTGTAAATGTTATGATTTAGATAGAATAGACTAATTATTAGTTAATAAATGCATCAGCGCTATTATGGAACAAAATTAATAACTCACACTAGATTTGATCTCATAATTAGCAATCTATTTTTTTTGGCACTTGAAATAAGGCTTTTAGAATAAAGTATTTAACAATAAACTATTTAACAATTTTGGCACTTGAAAATCTTAACAATTACATGTAATTTAGTAATTTCATTTTGTTTGTTGAAGTTGAAAATAATTCAAAATTTGGTTGTATTGGGTAACATTCCTTGTAATTTGCAGAGATCGAGATTTGTTGTATGGTTAACATGACATGTAGGAAAAAATTTGATGAACTTAATTTTTCTTGTTTATTGATTTGAAAGTGGTAATGAAAGTGATATAGAACTCTTTGAAAATTGAAACTATTTAGTGATTATTGTTTGAATTTGAAAGTAATTTAAACTTGATTGTATTTGATAGCTTTCCTTGTAATTTGCAAAGGTAAAGACTTGTACTGTGATTAATGTAATATGTAGGAAACATTAAAAGTAAACATTTGAAAAATTAGATTAACTGAATTTTTTTCCCATAGAGAAAAGTCATAGTAAAAAATTTACTTAAATGCACATTTTGATAAGGTAGTTTATCTGAATATTTTTTCTACCTAAAATCTAGGGATTTAAACATTTGAACTAAACCAACTAATAACCATTAGATAATGTTACTTGAATTTATTAAAGAATAAAATAATTCAAAAAAATTAGAAAATGACACATGTCAAAATATTGAAAAGGTTTGAAAAGGTTCTAGAAAACATGAACCGATGAATAGTATATACTATAGAAGTCGTATTCTCATTTTTATCCTTTTATTTTTTCGCCTTCCTACATGGCTTAACAACAACACAAGTAGTGGCAATATGCTCTATGAAATAATACGCACTCTTCCTCTCTCTTCTTCTTCTTCTTTTTTTTTTTCCTTTTTTTTTTGTGCATTCTAGATAAGCCTTCCATAATTATCTCTTTTTCTTCTGTCTCCTCCTTCTTCTTAACCCTAATCCTAATCTAATCTTTAAGCCTAAGTTTCTAATTCTAATCCTATAATGTAACTCTTTTTAAAATTTTTAAGATATGATATTTCTGCTTTCCAAGATATTGACAACTACTAAATTATGTTTTTAAATCTCACTCATCTTTTGAAATCCCAATTTAAATATAATAGTGTCCTCATTATATACGTCTTACATGCTCATATATTTGGTGATCGATCGATTCTTCTTCAATTTGTTACGCACTGCAAAGGTCAGTAAGTGGAATTTCATTTATGCGCTACGCAGTGTGACAGCCCCACCTCCCCCTAGGGTGTACCAAAGGGGTTCGGCAGACCGCCTGCCCAACCCTCGCCGGGATTCAAGCACTCAAAATTTTAAGATGATAGCTAACAAAGCCAACTCACAACCCAGAAAAGGAAATAACTGTACTGAAATAACATTAAATCCTAATATGCAATATGTGAAGGCTAACAAGCCCAAAAGATCAAATCCAAATCTATTACACAACCAAGAGTGGGAATATACAAATCCAAAAGGAATTACAGTTCTCCAATTCTAAACTCTGGACGAAAGGGCAGAAGAGTGAACTAAACGTAGCTAAGGTAGCTAAACCTCGGGGTTCTCGTCACCTGTTAAGAAAAACAAATTGGGGTGAGCTAACGCTCAGTGAGGCCAAGAGAAACATGCACAGGCAAATCAAAGCAAATAAATAAATAAATAAAACAGTAAAAGAGCAAAACAGTTAATTTAGCATTAAAACATGTAAACAGTACAAATTAAAGGATACAGTTGTCGGCTCCACATTTCCACAATCTCTGCAGTTACTTTCTCTGTTTCACAAGTATCAATTCAAGCCACATGTTGACACTCCGTCAACCACTCGCTCTCACAGTCCATATTCATCACTTTTCTCCCTCTCCCGTCTACTTACACCCCCTTGACCAGGCCCGAACTCCTAAATTTGAACAGTGTTTGGCAACCCACTATGAGTATACCAAGTCGGCGGACTCATTCCAATCGACGTACTTTAAACAGTAAAAACCCATGGTTCACCCACCCCTTGCCCTAGCCCCTGTTGCCGGACAAGGTGAAGGGATCCCCAATGGGGTTTGGCCATCCCCACAGTTATAAATAATATAAACAGTTCAATCAAGCCAAGTAGTCAAACAAGTAACCATTTTAACAGTTAAGCTCATTTTGAGACAATTCAAGAATGTGAGCACGATAAATTACACGCTCACCGAGGAATACAAGCATGCTTTCAATTTATTTACATCATTTAAAGCAATTAAACATGCACTTGAACACTTACCAAGTCAAAAGAGCAAGTAATTGATCGCACGGGCGGATTACACTTCCGCAGGTCCTTCCTCTAGGAAACTTTGATCACCTGAGGACAAATTTTAATCACTAACCAGGCCAAGCGAGTCGGTATGCCAAGCAGTGCATTTGAAGTTTAGATAACTAGTTCCACTAATTGGCACTTTCAAAGAAAATTCCTAACTAAAGTTTTACACATCGGAATTGGGCGAGGCTTGAGCAGTTGGAAAATAGATTCAACCCTCTAAAAGTCGTGAGAAAACATCAAATGCAAATTACCAACGCAGGGAAGTAAATTTTGGAGATTAAGTGGCTGCTGAGACAAATTCTAGGAAAACAGGCAGAATTTTCAGTCATCTTTCAAGAATCACTGTAGCTCGTAGGAATGGATTTAGTGTGAAAGGGTTATACCGTTAGAAAGCCCTTCGAGTCTATTTTGAAATGCCACCGACGGTACTTAATTTTGACTCTCGAGCGCGAAATGACAGTAATTAGAACAGAACAGGACAGGCTGCCTGACAAAGCAGATTTCCAGATTCACAGGGTCGACTTTGATAAATCATTTGGAGGTCGAATAGACATTGGATTGATACCAAATTTGGTACACATACTCTTCTATATATAGACTATAATCATGTCAGGTTTCAGCCGCAGACTCCATGGGAAAGTCAGTTTCCAAGTGTATAAAGTGTCCAGGTTTTCAAGTTCAGATCTTGAAATTTGTTCAACTTCCTATTTGGGCAGAAATCTTTGAAAATCGCAACTTGAGTTATATAAGTCCAAATTTCACACACTTGGTACCGTTGGAAAGCTCTTTGAAAGTTCTAAAACTTTGTAGAAGAAACCCAGTTAAAATTCTGGGCAGAAATTGCCTAGATTTTCGAGAAAGAGACTGCTACACTACCAAAACAGGGCACGTCAGGTTGGTCGACAGCCCAATTTGAAAATTCACCAAAAATTTAGAAAATTAATTGACCTCTAAAATTTACACAGTTTAAATCCCTACATAAGAAGTTTCAAATACCACCAATAGCACTCAAATCCGACACTCGAGCAAGAAATTATAGCAGTTCAAACTAGGCTGGTTCGAAATTCTGTGTTTTCTGATTTCCAGATTTGCAGGGCAGAATTCTAGGCTTCATTTGAGTGATGGTTTCTTGTCCAAAAATTACTAAATTTGGTACACCAAAACTACCATATAAAGGCTAGGTTCACACCAAATTTCAGCCATAAATTCAAACAAATGAATGTCAAATCGAAATGAATTCAAACAGTGCTCAAAGCTGGGGAAAATTTTCCAGATTAAAGAGGCAGTTTTGAAACATCATTTGAGCAACTAAATGGTGCTGGAAGAATACCAAATTTTTCAGGCAACAACCTCAGTATATGAGCTACATTTGTACCAAAATTTAGCTAAAAATTCGCATGGGAAGGCAGTGTTCAATGAGACCAAAATAGGGCATAAAAATCAGAAAATAAACCGGCAAAATAACATTTCCTTCCTCCTTTCTTCCTAGTTTTCTAACTTCCATGAATTCATCACACACACACACACACACCATGGCAGTCCAACAACAAGAAAGGTGGGAATTCATAGAGCCCACTCATTCAACCAAAATCAAGAAAGGCAATTTAATGAAATTTATCATCTTAAAATTACAAACTAACACAAGGCTCAATTTCATCAACACACATCAAGGTTCTAGCAACCTCTCAAGCTCCCAAGCCTAATTTCATGCTTAACAATGGAATTAATAGACAAAGATGCAAGCTTTAGTTCCTTACCTCCTCCAAGGAATGAACAAAATTCACCCAAGAAATGCTAGACTAAGTCCTCCCAAGAGCTCCCTCCTAAGCCTTCTTCACCCAAGCTCCAAGCTTGCCAAGATTGATGGAAGTTTGTTGATGATGAAGGTGAGCTGGTGATGCACGTAGAGCAAGTAAAGGTGCCCTTGGGGGCACTTACACGTGCTCGAGCCAAGCAAATGTGGGAGGTGTTACAAACCCTTGTACGTGCGGTTCAAGCATCGGTTGGAGAACCTAGGACCATTGAAGGGCTCAATGAGTCGAGACAGGTCACATTACTTCAGGTCTAGACAGGGGTCCAAGCCTCTGAGTCCTGCGGCCCGTGGAGAGGTGCAACAAGTGGGCCAGCCAAAGAAACGTGCAGAAAACGTGAGTCACGGCCCGAGCCGCGATCCCTCACATCGTGAATCCATGCCTCGCGTTTCTTGATCAGAAGCCAAAGTTGTTAGATCCGCGGACCAATCCGCGAGGCATGTATCGCGGATCCTCGTCGTTAAAATTTGTAATTTTTAGTTAATTTTTATATATTTTTAGAATTATATCAGATAAGCCCATGGTTCACCCCCAGAGAGTCTGTGGCCGAACATAGGCCTATTAGTGAGATGTTTAGGTTATTTTGTATGGGGTATTTAAGCATTTCTTTGTACTTTTCATCAGACATCAGATCATTGAGAAATAGGAAAACCTCTGAGAGTCTCTCTCTCTTGCTTCTTGAAGCAATTCTTGAATATCTTAAATCACCCTAGGGTATTCGACAGACTTATCAATCTAGGAACGTGCTAGGTTGTGGCGTCTCTACCATATCAAGAAATCGTTGACCGTGTGATTAACGGGTTCTTGATTCTTCCGCTGTGTTCAATCGAGTCAAACGCAGATTTAACATTCTAGATCCGTGGTAGTCTATACGGGTTTCGTCACAGGTTGGCGACGTTCGTATCAGCTGGTATCAGAGCTAGTTGAAGGTTTGCGTTATATCAATTTTCATTGTTTTTGTTCATTGACAATTTCATGTTATTCTAGCCATCTAGGGTTTATTGTTTGAGTTCTTCTTGAGTCGTGATTTGTGTGTTCAAACTAGTAGTCATCTACAATTTTGGTTGAGTTGTGTTTGTGGGAAAAAAAAAATTGTGAATTGCTGATTGCGTGTATTCTGTTCTTGTTCAAGTTGTGGTTGTGTTGGATTGATAAAAAAAAAAAAAGAAGAAGAAGAAGAAAAGATTCGAGCATTAAAAAAAAAAAACAAGATCGAGTCTTTTTTATTGAAAATTCTGAAAATCCAAAACAACAAGAACCACAAGGGTCTTCTTTTATTGAAAACAAGAAAAGCCTACACTATTGGTGGCCTAGAAATTCTGGTCTACCACTTCTCCAACTTCATCTTCAATTCGTGGGTATTGGGGAATTTGTTTTCTACGTCTTGTGAGTAATTTCTTGTATTCTCGTGCAGTCATCCTTGGTTTGGTGTCGTTCTTGGGAACATCTTGGGTAACCCGTTGGGGGGGAGCCTGAGTTGAGTTCACATTTTTGTCATTAGTCTTGCTCATCTCGTCCATGAGTCGTTGTGTTGTTGGTCTAAGTTGATGCGTTTTTGTCTCTTCTTGTTGCTGCTGGCCGTGAGTTTTGGTGCCTGTTATTGCCGCACCATTGAGCCTAAAATAGAGGCAATTTGGCTCAACCAACTCCAAGTCCAAATTGAATTGGTTGTAGGCCACAATCCAAGTACAAATTGGTTTGTAGTATATCTAGTAATCCTTGTTATCGTGTGTCTCTTTTCTGTGGTCATCCGAAGTCTCCTACTTGTCTTGTTGGGATTGAGTCAGCCGCCATTTTCCTTGGGTAGAGGGGAATCCAAAAATTATCCTAACATTATCTTCTATCTTTTAGCTTTCTTCCTAATCCCAAACTAGTTACCACTATCAACTACAATCCGCCACACATTTTCCTAAACATTAGGACTCTATTCAGCCAACATAATCCCAAGACTTCAATTGACAACAAACCACTAGAACTCTACCCAATTCAACCTAATACACTTAGCAAACCCTAGCTTCCTACTCAATCTAAGCCAAACCCTAGACGCACAAATTTTCTCACCTTGGCTGCCCAACCCAAAACCCTAGCCGCCATCACACTCCCTCAACCCTAGCTGCCACTACAACCTAAATACAACTCCTAGCTATAACACTAACCCTAGCTGCCTTTCTATCTCTCTCTTATCCTTCTCGTTTCTTCCTTCTTTCCTTGTTTGAGTTAACTTTCTTTCAGTAGAGTGTTATCAACTCGTGTGTACCTACATTGATCAAGTTGATCGTTTATCTAAGGAAATCTAATTTCTTCAAGGTAAGCCTTCAAGTTTGAGAGAGTAAGGTGAGCTCATCATCGATATAATTGTGATACACGAAGCGTTGAGAGTAAACACTTCAGGGAGTGTGTGAGGTGTATATAGCATCAACTTGTATTCTCTTTGCTAACTCTCTTTGCAGGTACAAGTCCTTCATGGCAGGTGAAGGTGATAAAGCTCCATCTGATAAAAAATCGTTCAACGAGGCATTGATCGGGCAAATGCAAAAGATGTTCCGGGAATTCTCTGAATCTGTCAATGGAAGACTAGAACGTCTTGAATCAGCCCATACCACCTCTTCCTCGGGCAAAAATAGAACTCCCAAATGACAACTTTACCCTTCGTGAGGAGGTGGGAGGATTTCATTCGCCAACCGAGGCAAGATTATGGACGTCAAGTAGATAATCTACGAGGAGTCAAGATTAAGATCCCAGCCTAAGTCAAGTCCAAGGTCATCCTGAATGGGAGCAACGTGAGAGATGGTGTTCGGAAAAGGAATACACGGAGGACCAAAGAGTAAAATTATTACACTCAATTCACGATTATGCAATCATCGGTGGGAGCGGAGCTGCACCAGTGATCGAACATGGAGGCCCAGTGAGTAAATCGGGTCGAAGCGCAATGTGATGAGAGACGATTCGCGCCCAACCACTACTACCGAGAGCTACACCGGAGGCTCTAAACCTTAGTCCAAGGAAACCGCAATGGAGGACTACTTGGAGATGGAGATCACAATGTCTCGGCGCATGTCCGTGGAGGATCGCGGAGGCTACAATGGCTGTGAGATTCCCAATGGCTTGAGACCTGAAATTGTCGGCTGGTAGAATTACAAGCATTACATGGATATGCCCCAGCTAGTCGAGCAAAGCTTCCAAGATTGAGCTGAGGTTTAAGAGGAGGTACTACATGTACCACCAAAGATCTCAAAGACATCGGAGAGTAATCCTACTTTTGAGCTGAACGACCCATGGGAAATTTCCAAATTTACCCCTAAGTCCCAAACTAAAAAAAAACACCAACACCTACTCCAAGGCCACAATTTGATCCAGCCAAGCCCTCAAGTAAGGACAAGTGCTTCAAATGCCAAGGTTTGGCCATATTGCATCTCAATGTCCTACCAAGCTTAACCATGATCCCCTTCCATGGAAATGTTGTAACTGAGGACGAGGACGAGTTTGCAGACATGCCACCGTTGACAAAAGAAGGTGGTGAATCAGAGGAAGAAGTGTCCGCCCCTGATGAGCAAGTGGGAGTTGGTGCACTAGTGGGCGTCGAAGCTCTAGCGCGCACATCAAAAGGGATGATGAGGCTCTAACGTGGAGAACATCTTCTACACAAGGTGTCACATTAAGAACAAAGTATGCAGCCTCATTATAGATCCCGGGAGTTGCACCAACGCTAGCACAAAGGATGGTAGAACACTTATCATTGCCCGCGATGCGACATCTTAATCCCTACCGCCTACAGTGGTTGAATGAAACAGGAGACATCAAAGTCAACCGCCGGTAGTAATCCTTTCCAGTATGGGAAGTAGGAGAAGAGATGCTTTGTGATGTCAGTCCCTATGCAGATCTCACGCCTTGTCGGGGAGACCATGGCAAGGTATGACAAGAGAACCACACATGACGGTTTCACTAATCAGTACTCCTTCATGCACAACAACAAAAGGTGACTCTCGTCCCTCTTACCCCTCAACAAGTGCAAGATCAAGGCTTTGCACAGAGCATGAACAAGAAATGGCCAAGAAAAGTCCAAAGCTCAACGCAACCTTGAGACCAGCGGCCATCAAAGAATTGGCCAAAGTGGAGAAGAAAACAACCTTGTAAGCACCGAACAGGAAGTTCGAAAACTCTACTTGCTAAGCAAGTTGTTTACATCTTGTACAGTAAAGAAGTAATTTTGTTATCTACTGAGTCTTTGAGTCACTTACCTCCTGATATTACTTCTTTATTGCAAGAATTTGAGGACGCTTTTTCCTCGATGAGATTCATGGATCTCCACCAATTGGGGATCGAGCATCAAATAGATTTTGTATTGTGAGCTGCCTCTACCCAACAAAGCAGCTTTACAAGATGGGTCCCAAGAGACCAGAGGAAATTCAACGCGTCAAGTAGAGGAGCTGCTTGCTAAGGGATGGGCTCGAGAGAGCATGAGCCCATGTGCTGCTCCGCCATCCGTACTAAAGAAAGAGGGCACATGGAGGATGTGCGTGGACCGTCGCGGCCGCAACGCCATCATAGCTTAAGTATCACCCCATTCCCTATTTAGATGATATGCTTTGACAAAGGTGGTCATCTTCACCAAGATCGATCTTAAGAGTGGATACTACCAGATCCGAATGAAGCTGAAGGTGGCGAGCGGAAGACGGCATTTAAGACCAGGCATGGCCTATACTGAAGCGGTTAGTCATGCCTTTGGCTAATTCATCGCCCAACGCTCATGGGTTGATGAACCACGGCTTAGGTTATTCTTAGGTAAGTTTGTGGTTGTTTACTTTGATGACATCCCTGATCTGAAATTCCGAGAGCACGTGTACCATGTAGCTGTCCCTGAAGTGCTACGTGGGAAAGGTTATTTGCCAACTTCAAGAAATGCATTTTTTGTACTAACGAGTTGATCTTTCTTGGTTATAAAGTTAGTACCAGGGCATACAGGTGGATGAAAGCAAGGTAAAAGCCATCAATGAGTGGCCCTGCCCGAAATATGAGTGAAGTCCGGCTTCCATGGATCATTGAAGTTTTATCGTCGCTTTGTGAAAGACTTCCGCCTTAATTCGCCCTTTGACCGCCATTATCAAAAGGATGTCAACTGGGGCAATGCCCAGGATAAGGCGTTCCAACTCCTTAAATACAAACTCACACACGCACCTATATTGTCTTTACCCAGCTTTGATAAAACTTTTGAGGTTGAGTGTGATGCTGTAGGAATTGGAGCCGTTTTGATCCAAGGAAGGCTAATAGCTTACTGCGAGAGTGAACGGTGCTGCCCCTCAACTACTCCACCTATGATAAAGAGCTCCACGCCTTATCCCGCTTTGAGACATGGCAGCATTACCCTACGCCTAATGAGTTCGCCATCCACCCGACCATGAGGCGCTAAAGATCTCAAGTCTCAAACAAAGTTGAGCAAGCGACACGCCGTGGACACATTTGTGGAGACCTTTCCATACCGCCATCAAGTATAAGGCGTAAGACCAACGCCGTTGTCGACGCTCTCTAGACGCTTATGCTTTAGTTGCCATACTTGATGCTAAGCTACTAGGTTCCACATGATCAAAGAACTATGACACCGACCATGACTTTCGTAAATCCACAAACAAGGATTTCCTGGTCGGTCAAGGTAAAGTTCTTTATCCATGACGGTTTTCTTTATTGTAACAACAAATTATGCATTCTGGCCATGTTCTATTCCGGAGTTACTAACCCGTGAGGCTCACCTGAGAGGTTTAATGGGACACTTCGTGTCACCAAGACATTGAGCTCATTACAAGAATATTTCTGTTGGCCACGGATGCATCGAGACGTGGAACGAGTGGTTGCTCGGTGCACTACCTGCCACCGCGCCAAGTCGAGGCTTCAACCCTTCGGTTTGTATACCCCCTCACCTATCCCTTCTGCACCGTGGGTTGATCTTTCCATAGATTTTGTTCTTGGTTTGCCTAGAGTAAAAAAAGGTCATGATAGCATTTATGTTGTGGTTGATCGTTTTTCCAAAATGGCCCATTTTATTCCCTGTCATAAGACGGATGACGCTGTGCATGTAGCTAACCTTTCTTTAGGAGATTATCCGCTTGCATGGCATTCCTAGGACGATAGTGTCCGATAGAGATGTAAAATTTCTGTCTTATTTTTGAAGACATTGTGGGGAACTAAGTTTCTTTTCTACCGCCCACACTCCACAAACCGGATGGCCAAACCGAGGTTGTTAACCGCACACCATCCACGCTACTTTAGAGCCATCATTAAAAAAGAATTTGAAAACTTGGGAGGAGTGTTTACCACATGTCGAATTTGCATATAACCGTACCGTGCATAGTGCTACCCATTTTTCCCCTTTTGAGGTTGTTTACGGTTTTAATCCACTCACTCCTCTTGATCTCATGCCTTTGCCTATGTCGGAGCATACTAACCTGGATGGCAGGAAAAAGGCAGAGTTTGTGAAGTCCCTTCATCAGCAGGTACGTGCCAACATTGAGGCCAGGACTGCACAGTACCTTCGACATGCAAATAAGGGACGACGTAAGATGGTTTTTGAACCAGGAGACTAGGTCTGGCTACACTTGCGTAAGGAATGCTTTCCCGTGCAACGCCGCAATAAGCTTCTTCCCTGTGGAGACGGCCCTTTACAAATTGTGGAGCGTGTTAATGACAACGCCTACAAGCTCGACCTACCTGGTGAGTACAATGTCTCCGCTACCTTCAATGTTGCTAATTTGAGTCCCTTCCTTGAAGATGACGAAGACGATTTGAGGACAAATCTTTTCTAAGAGGAGGGGAATGATGACGAAGGTGAGCCGGTGATGCACATAGAGCAAGTAAAGGTGCCCTTGGGGCCACTGACATGTGCTCGAGCCAAGCAAATGGGAGGCATTACAAACCCCAGCGGTTCAAGCATCGGTTGGAGAACCTAGGACCATTGAAGGGCTCAATGAGTCGAGACAAGTCACATTACTTCAGGTCCTAGACAGGGGGTCCAAGCCTCTGACTCCTGCGGCCCGTGGAGAGGTGCAACAAGTGGGTCAGCCAAAGAAACATGCAGAAAACGCGAGTCGCGACCCGAGCCACGATCCCTCATATCGCGAATTCATGCCTCGCGTTTCTTGATCAGAAGCCAAAGTTGTTAGATCCGCGGACCAATCCGCAAGGCATGTATCGCGGATCCATATCGCGGATCCTCATCGTTAAAATTTGTAATTTTTAGTTAATTTTTTTATTTGTTTAGAATTATATCAGATAAGCCCATGGTTCACCCCCAGAGAGTCTGTGGCCGAACCTAGGCCTATTAGTGAGATGTTTAGGTTATTTTGTATGGGGTATTTAAGCATTTCTTTGTACTTTTCATCAGACATCAGATCATTGAGAAATAAGAAAACCTCTGAGAGTCTCTCTCTCTTGCTTCTTGAAGCAATTCTTGAATATTTTAGATCACCCTAGGGTATTCGACAGATTTATCAATCTAGGAACGTGCTAGGTTGTGGTGTCTCTACCATATCAAGAGATCGTTGACCGTGTGATCAACGGGTTCTTGATTCTTTCGCTGTGTTCAATCGAGTCAAACGCAGATTTAACCTTCTAGATCCGTGGTAGTCTATACGGGTTTCGTCACAGGTTGGCGACATTTGTATCATTTGTAGATAATTTTAGAGAGAATTTGGAAAATGAAATTGATGAAACAACAAGGGAAAAGGGGAAGAGGGAGTTCGGCCAAGAGGAAGAGAGGAAGAGAGGGGTTTTTTGTGCAATTTTGAAGGAATTAAATGAGAAGAGAAAGACAAAACATAAAGCTTGTCTTATACCTCAAAGTCAAACATGGAATAGTAAACTTAGTTAGCAATTTTGCAGAGAAATTAATTATCTCACTTATCTAGGGATTAGGGAATTAAATTCGGTTAGGAGGGAGAAATGAAAAGGAATAAATTGAGAGTGAATTAGGGTGAATTTAGTGAAAGAAACAATGGCTAAATAAAATTCTAGTTTCAAGGAGGTTAATTCAACTTAAACTGAGATTTCAAATCCCCAATGATAATCACTCTTTTTAATTCACCTCTAGTCACTAGATTACATTTCTAACCTTCAGGTGATCATCCTTACACTCCAGTGCTACTTCACTCATTGCCCGAATTTCTATCTTGAAAAACGTGTCTCTATTCATTTTTCACAATTAAGTGACAGAAAAATCAAATTGATATTTAAAAATAGTTTTTAAAATGAAATGAGGTAATGTATGGTGTAAATGCAATTAAAATGATTTAAAACAAGTAAAACAAGTATTCAGAGAAATTAAATAATTAATTAAATAAATAGGTCAAATAAAAATAAAATTTTCAGGTCCTCACATCCTTCCCTCCTTCAAAGAATTTCGTCCTCGAAATTCATACATCAAAATCTTTATACCTCAAATTAACAATCAAACCTTGGTTTTCCCGTAAACGTTTCAACTTCCAACTTGTAAGGTAGCCTACTTGACCTCATGTCTACCCCACTCATGAAACTAAAACTTACAAAGAGTCTATTGAACCGAGATTAATCAAAACTCTAACTAGGCAATGGTAAATGGAGGGTCATACCTTTAATAACCTCTGTAGGATTAGGGGTCAGATGCTGGTCCACGGCATAGACCCTGGCAGGCACTCTCGAGCGATTATCCCCCACACCCGACTGTTTAGACGTTGGCCTAGCATATTGTTGTGATCTACCACCCTCACGACGTGACATTAGACAGTTGATAATTTGATATTCTGCACTCCCACATCTCAGACATTTTCCAGCTTTCTTCCAACAACCATCCACCGTATGATTTGGTTTACCACAATATTCACATCCCGTTTGTGGCATCGATACTGAGCTAGAACCTCCTTGTGAGGTATTCCAGGACTGACCACGCCCACGAGAGGCTTCCTTCGCCATAGACTCCCTCGTTACTCCAGTAGTCCTTACTCCACCCGTGCCTCTTCCCAACTTAGGGGTCAGCATATCTCTATCAGTCGATCCTATTTCACTACCACTCGGAGCATTCCTCTTTTTAGCATGAAAAGCCTTCACTTGCTGCCTACCACTCTCAACTCTCTGGGCTTTCTCTAAAACCTTAGTAAAGGTATTGATTTGGGCCACAGCCAACGTCTCTTGGATCTCAACATTAAGTCCTTGTACAGATCACCTAATTCTTTTCCGATCAGTGGCCACTAGTTCGGGTGCAAACTTTGAGAGTTTCGTAAATTGGGTCTCATAATCGGCTACACTCATAGATCCCTGTCTTAATCTAATAAAATCATCCTCCCTTTTCTCCTCGATTAGTGGAGGCAGGAATTTCTCATCAAATTCTCTCTTAAAGTTCACCCAAGTCCAAGGAGTTTGTTCTCGCTCCCACTTAGCTCGGATTACATTCCACCAAGATCTCGCCGCGCTCTCAAATTGAAAAGTGGCAAAGCTCACCCGTCTCTCCTCAGAATAATTTAGAACAGTGAAGATATCAGACATTCTATCTAGCCAATTCTTAGCTACCTCGGGATCAACCCCTCCTATGAACTTAGGTGGCGAGAATTTAAGAAAACGCTCCAAAGCCCTATCATCCCTATGGTCAGGCCCTAAAGGTTGATTCCGCTATCCTAGGCCTTGATTATCGGCCAAACGTTCAAGTATGTCAGTCATCCTATTGATGGCCGTAGCCACTTGCTCCTCATTACCACCGCCCGGTCTCCCCTCAAACTCAGCCCCAGAAAGGTGAACACTCGCGGAGGGTTGGGGTTGCGTACGCCCACGTCCTCGACCACGGCCTCGACCTCAAGCATCCATTTGTCTTGGTTACTTCTAAATGTAGAAATAAAGTCATTACACAAAAGCAAATTGAGTATAAAAATCAATGGTGAAAACATTTAAAATAGAAACACTAACATACATTTATATTTGCAAGCTCACAAGTAAGTAGCAAACCATGAGGTATTACAAGATAAAACACATACAAATGCCATAGAAATACAAACAGTCATGCAGTTACAATTGTAGGCCTCACTAGCCTCACCCCCAACTAAATCATTTATAAAACACTTAAAGATTGGAAACCCTAACTTAGTTCACAGCCAAACCGCTGGTCAGGAATCCCCAGATGGGTCCTTGAATGGCTCCTCCTCCGAGGGCTCCCCACGAGCCGTGCTCTCCACTCTCTCTTCTACTTCCTCACGGGGTCTTGGATAACCTCCAAGTATGGCGAATATCCTCAACTATAGCATATTTGTATTCAAGCACCAAAATAAGAACAAAGTCAATCAACACTCAGGTTGGCCACCCCAAAGTGTAAATCAACTCAATCCTCATTTTTGCCCGACATACCATCTGAATTCCTCTAATCACAAATCAAACCTTGATCATATATAGTTTAACATTTTTTTCCCAAATCAACCACTTACGATACAAGTCTTAACCAAATATATATAAGTAATCCCTTCACTTAACTTTCAAGCTACCCCCACAGTCCGACACCCTAAACATCTAGTCTAGGATACACTACAAGGATTTGAAGCCTAGGCTCTGATACCACCTGTGACAGCCCCACCTCCCCCTAGGGTGTACCAAAGGGGTTCGGCGGACCGCCTGCCCAGCTCTCGCCACTCAAAATTTTAAGATGATAGCTAACAAAGCCAACTCACAACCCAGAAAAGGAAATAACTGTACTAAAATAACATTAAATCCTAATATGCAATATGTGAAGGCTAACAAGCCCAAAAGATCAAATCCAAATCTATTACACAACCAAGAGTGGGAATATACAGATCCAAAAGGAATTACAGTTCTCCAATTCTAAACTCTGGACGAAAGGGCAGAAGAGTGAACTAAACTTAGCTAAGGTCGCTAAACCTCGGGGTTCTCGTCACCTGTTAAGGAAAACAAATTGGGGTGAGCTAACGCTCAGTGAGGCCAAGAGAAACATACACAGGCAAATCAAAGCAAATAAATAAATAAATAAAACAGTAAAAGAGCAAAACAGTTAATTTAGCATTAAAACATGTAAACAGTACAAATTAAAGGATACAGTTGTCGGCTCCACATTTCCACAATCTCTGTAGTTACTTTCTCTGTTTCACAAGTATCAATTCAAGCCACACGTTGACACTCCGTCAACCACTCGTTCTCACAGTCCATATTCATCACTTTTCTCCCTCTCCCGTCTACTTACACCCCCTTGACCGGGCCCGAACTCCTAAATTTAAACAGTGTTTGGCAACCCACTATGAGTATACCAAGTCGGCGGACTCATTCTAACCGACGTACTTTAAACAATAAAAACCCATGGTTCACCCACCCCTTGCCCTAGCCCCTGTTGCCGGACAAGGTGAAGGGATCCCCAATGGGGTTTGGCCGTCCCCACAGTTATAAATAATATAAACAGTTCAATCAAGCCAAGCAATCAAACAAGTAACCATTTTAACAGTTAAGCTCATTTTGAGACAATTCAAGAATGTGAGCACGATAAATTACACGCTCACCGAGGAATACAAGCATGCTTTCAATTTATTTACATCATTTAAAGGAATTAAACATGCACTTGAACACTTACCAAGTCAAAAGAGCAAGTAATTGATCGCACGGGCGGATTACACTTCCGCAGGTCCTTCCTCTAGGAAACTTTGATCACCTGAGGACAAATTTTAATCACTAACCAGGCCAAGCGAGTCGGTATGCCAAGCAGTGCATTTGAAGTTTAGATAACTAGTTCCACTAATTGGCACTTTCAAAGAAAATTCCTAACTAAAGTTTTACACATCAGAATTGGGCGAGGCTTGAGCAGTTGGAAAATAGATTCAACCCTCTAAAAGTCGTGAGAAAACATCAAATGCAAATTACCAACGTAGGGAAGTAAATGTTGGAGATTAAGTGGCTGCTGAGACAAATTCTGGGAAAACAGGCAGAATTTTCAGTCATCTTTCAAGAATCACTGTAGCTCGTAGGAATGGATTTAGTGTGAAAGGGTTATACCGTTAGAAAGCTCTTCGAGTCTATTTTGAAATGCCGCTGACGGTACTTAATTTTGACTCTCGAGCGCGAAATGACAGTAATTAGAATAGAACAGGAAAGGATGCCTGACAAAGCAGATTTCTAGATTCACAGGGTCGACTTTGATAAATCATTTGGAGGTCTAATAGACATTGGATTGATACCAAATTTGGTACACATACTCTTCTATATATAGACTATAATCATGTCAAGTTTCAGCCATAGACTCCATGGGAAAGTCAGTTTCCAAGTGTATAAAGTGTCCAGGTTTTCAAGTTCAGATCTTGAAATTTGTTCAACTTCCTACTTGGGCAGAAATCTTTGAAAATCGTAACTTGAGTTATATAAGTCCAAATTTCACACACTTGGTACCGTTGGAAACCTCTTTGAAAGTTCTAAAACTTTGTAGAAGAAATCCAGTTAAAATTCTGGGCAGAAATTACCTAGATTTTCGAGAAAGAGACTGCTACACTACCAAAACAGGGCACGTCAGGTTGGTCGACAGCCCAATTTGAAAATTCACCAAAAATTTAGAAAATTAATTGACCTCTAAAATTTACACAGTGTAAATTCCTACATAAGAAGTTTCAAATACCACCAATAGCACTCAAATCCGACACTCGAGCAAGAAATTATAGCAGTTCAAACTGGGCTGGTTCGAAATTCTGTGTTTTCTGATTTCCAGATTTGCAGGGCAGAATTCTAGGCTTCATTTGAGTGATGGTTTCTTGTCCAAAAATTACTAAATTTGGTACACCAAAACTAACATATAAAGGCTAGGTTCACACCAAATTTCAGCCATAAATTCAAACAAATGAATGTCAAACCGAAATGAATTCAAACAGTGCTTAAAGCTGGGGAAAATTTTCCAGATTAAAGAGGCAGTTTTGAAACATCATTTGAGCAACTAAATGGTGCTGGAAGAACAAAAAATTTTGCAGGCAACAACCTCAGTATATGAGCTACATTTGTACCAAAATTTAGCTAAAAATTCGCATGGGAAGGCAGTGTTCAATGAGACCAAAATAGGGCATAAAAATCAGAAAATAAACCGGCAAAATAACATTTCCTTCCTCCTTTCTTCCTAGTTTTCTAACTTCCATGAATTCATCACACACACACACACAGACCATGGCAGTCCAACAACAAGAAAGGTGGGAATTCATAGAGCCCACTCATTCAACCAAAATCAAGAAAGGCAATTTAATGAAATTTATCATCTTAAAATTACAAACTAACACAAGGCTCAATTTCATCAACACACATCAAGGTTCCAGCAACCTCACAAACTCCCAAGCCTAATTTCATGCTTAACAATGGAATTAATAGACAAAGATGCAAACTTTAGTTCCTTGCCTCCTCCAAGGAATGAACAAAATTCACCCAAGAAATGCTAGACTAAGTCCTCCCAAGAGCTCCCTCCTAAGCCTTCTTCACCCAAGCTCCAAGCTTGCCAAGATTGATAGAAGTTTGTAGATAATTTTAGAGAGAATTTGGAAGATGAAATTGATGAAACAACAAGGGAAAAGGGGAAGAGGGAGTTTGGCCAAGAGGAAGAGAGGAAGAGAGGGGTTTTTTGTGCAATTTTGAAGGAATTAAATGAGAAGAGAAAGACAAGACATAAACCTTGTCTTATACCTCAAAGTCAAACATGGAATTGTAAGCTTAGTTAGCAATTTTGGAGAGAAATTAATTATCTCACTTAGCTAGGGATTAGGGAGTTAATCTCGGTTAAGAGGGAGAAATGAAAAGGGATAAATTGAGAGTGAATTAGGGTGAATTTAGTGGAAGAAACAATGGCTAAATAAAATTCTAGTTTCAAGGAGGTTAATTCAACTTAAACTAAGATTTCAAATCCCCAATGATAATCACTCTTTTTAATTCACCTCTGGTCACTAGATTACATTTCTAACCTTCGGGTGATCATCCTTACACCTCAGCGCTACTTTACTCATTGGCCGAATTTCTGCGTTGAAAAACGTGTCCCTATTCATTTTTCACAATTAAGTGACAGAAAAATTAAATTGATATTTAAAAATAGTTTTTAAAATGAAATGAGGTAATGTATGGTGTAAATGCAATTAAAATGATTTAAAACAAGTAAAACAAGTATTCAGAGAAATTAAATAATTAATTAAATAAATAGGTCAAATAAAAATAAAATTTTCGGGTCCTCACATGCAGTCTGTAATTCCTCCATCTTCTTCATATTCAGGTAATTGAAATTGGATTTTTTGTGTATGTCTTAAAAATTTAAAGTATGGTTTTTGTGTTTGATGATGTATTAAATTTTCAATTTTTAAGTTTCTGGGGTTAGAAAAAAGATTTGCAGAATTTTGCATTGTCTTTAATGTCTCTCTTTTAAACTATTGTGGAAAGATGCTTTTTGGAATATTTTAATACTTTTCTATGCCTCTTTTATTGATTAATTTATGTTATTGTAAGTTTTCACTGTTCGTATCTTTCTACTCAATGTACTTCGTTTCTTCTTTTAATATATATGTGTGTGCGTGTGTGTGCGTGTGTGTGTGTGTGTGAACGATGGCAATTAGAATACTCAGATGTGAAAATCAATTACAGAAGCATAAACTTTATTGCTCAACTGTTGGCATTGTAGGAATTGATTCGCTAAGTTTTTAACAATGTATATGATCAAAAGTTTATATGATTCTTTAAAAACAGAATCAAATTATTATTCTAACTGTAATAACCAATACATAAAATTACACGTAGACTACTCACATCTAGAGACCATAGTTAGTAAAAGTCTCTTTTTCAAGAAGACAATTGTGCATGTGAATTTTTTTTTTATTTTTTGAGGTGTAAAGCATTAAAAGGAGCTTTTACTTGGTTCACCTGGCTGCTTCTTTTATTGGTTATGTCACTTGATTTCGATAACGATGTTTGATATGCATATAAATTTTGAAGTCGAGCTCATTATTTTTCTTTTAATTTTCCATTGAACTTAACTTGAGTTTAGGGTTTTTCTTAGGCCATATGTATATGATTCCGTTAGTAGTTTGACTTACAATTTTTTAGATTTATTGGCCAACTCTTTTACAAGTAAGCAGTTGAAAGATGCGAAATTGTTGTTGATTGTATAAATTGCCAGATGCCAAGACCATACGTGTTTGAAAAAAAAAAAATTGTCCCTCCACAAATAAGTAGGGGACAAGTCAAATATTGATCTGGATTATAAAAGCTCATATTATCATCTGATCTTATCTGTTGTAAACTATACTTAAAATGCTAGCTTAGAATTTTTGTGATCTTCAAGTTAAGCCGTCTAATTATATGGACTAATCTTTGCATTTTTTTTTAGCTCTGAAACTTTGAGCTTTTTGTTTACAAGAATCTCAACTGAAGTTTAACCTTGAACAGTTTAGATTTACTACCCATGATAGTAAATTGCACAGTGATCTCTTGCAGCACAGGTCATGCAAAGTTGCAAATACATATAACTGGGGGTTACTTATCCTCTTATTTGGTGCTCAAATTGCTTTAGCCCAAAGGTCATTGTGACTGAAACCATTCAAATACCAATTGCCGGCTACGAGGAGATTCTACTTGCTTTCATAGAAACGTTGGCTTATGTTGTAACTTGACAAGATTCTGCTAGCTGTTACGGATATGTCGGTTTGCACTGTAACTCGAGGATTGCACAACCGGAACATGATTTTGCAGGATTACTACAATTGGAAAATCTGGTTTTAGAGAATTTTGGTTATTGAAGTGCATGTTCGGAATTGCCTTAATAGGTTGTAATTACATTTTTACTAGAACTTTGACCCGTGCTATGCACGGATTTATTTTTAAAATAATAATAATAAATTAATGAATTATTTGTAATAGTTATATGAAAACTAAGTTAAAAATCAAAAGATCATATTTTAGGATCTAATTTATATTCTATTTGTGTGTTTTATCTAAAAGTTTAAAGTATATTAAGTCATATAGGAAATGATTGTAAAAACGTTTAAAAAAAATCAAAAGCATACTATGTATAATATTATACCCCACCACCTCTTCAAACCACTTTTCCCACCTCACAACTCCCATCTTCCTCACCTCTATGACCCAACTTTTCCACATTCTTGAGCCCTTTCCCCCACCCCTAAATCCCACTATTTCTTTACCTTACCCTATTCTCACTCAATTGTCCTTCTCTGTCCTAATTTTATAGTACGTTTATCTTCTATTCTACTATACTTTCCAACTATTTACAATTATAAATGATAACCTGTGATGACCCCACCTCTCCCTAGGACAAACCTAAGGGTTCGGCGGGCCGCCTGCCCAACTCTCGCCGGGGCTCACTACAGTTCCTCAATTCAATTGCGAGCAATTACTTCACAAAACAAAATAACTTTAATATCCTCCAGTCAAATGTAACATTTAAACCCCAAAACTTCCTTAGCGAACCACAACCGTCCTAAACTATAATTACAGAAACAAAAGTTTATCCATTCAGAATTCCATAAGTACAATTCAAAATACAAGGATAACATCAAAATACAAGCTTAAGTCTCCAAACCAAACGACCTAGTGCAATCCTTAGAGACTTTCATTTTCAAACCCTGCTAAGGAAAAACAAAGTTGGAAAGAATGAGCTAAAAGCCCAGTGAGCGATCCTAATCTCATGCAATCTCATAGTAACAGTGGAGCAATAAATATATCAGTCAAGCACTCAATAGATCAATATAATTCAGTTTGGAAGTATAAAATTTATAAAACACATAAACTGAGAAAACACTCAGTGAAAGGATACAAGGTCCACTGAAAACAGTTGCAGTCTGTCTTGTTGAACACTCAACCCCTACTCCTCCTTATAACTCCCAGTGGTAATACTCGAGTATACTGTACAGTGCCCTAAGTTACCAACATACCCAACGGAGTCCGCTTCTGGCTCGAATAGGTCAATAGCGAAGGGGGAAAGGCCTTGTTCAGCCTATGTGTTAGTATACATGGCCTACAGTCATGCACAAATAATATACAAACAGTGGAAAAGTACACAGTTGAACAGTAAAATGAAAAGTAGGTCGAGTACGATAAAGTACACACTCGCCCTCCACATAATCATTGAAAAGCATTTAAAAGCGTTTAACATGTCAAATGAGCAATTCATCATGAAGTATTTCACACTTAAGCAATTTATTCACAAACATGCAAGGAACACTCACCGATTTAAGTAAAATAATTTCAAGCGTTCACGCCCAAATCTCCTTTGTTCCCACCTTCCAAGTCTAATAACAAATGAAGTGAAAATCATTTAGTTTTAGCTATCCCAAACATGAAAGACCAAATGCATATGCTAGTAGTTTCTTTGCTTAATAATAAATCCCAAATTTGATGCACAAAAGCCATAAGATGGCCAATCCAAATCATAAATGTAAAACAAATGAAGAATCTTATAAACATAGTAGAATCACAAGTTAAGTAGGTCGGGACACGACAAGGGTGCATACGAGTCAAGAGGAATGAAAGAAACAATTGTGGCAAGAAAAACAACAATCGACAGGTTTGCAGCCCTTCAGTGTTTTAATCATAATTGTGGCTGTGGTTATCGGATTGGGGCAAATTTTTTGGTGTTTCGAAGCTAAGACATAGACCTACAACTTTCATGAGAGGTCAAACCTCAAATCACACGTAATTAGGGTCAAAATGGCCAAACTCAGAGACACCAAAAAACTGTCAGGCTAGGAACAGGTTGACTGAATAGTCTCGGAAGAACGGCTATAACTCAGTGTAGAAAAATTGAAATCAAGCTCCGTCAGCTGCGTGTAAAACTAGATTCATAGATCTTTCCAAAGGTGTAAGCTTAGGCTCTAATTCAATTCCTATAATCACCAGAAACTTCGGGAAGTTCACTAAATTTTATTTCTGATTTCCTGTCAAAAGTCCAGTTTTTACTTGAATGCTACAATCAACCTTTTAAGATTATTTTCAACTCTTAGTAGGGTGTTTAACATGTCAAAACATCAAAGAAAACCATCAATAAAACATCATAAATCCTTAAGCATTTCATGAAACACATGGAGGTTAAAAACATAACCCTAAGTTCAAGTTCCCAAACACAAGAAATTCTTCCACAACTTTTCCTTCTAATCAACTTCAAACACTTTAAACTCAACTAACATGCATCTTCCTTGAATTTAAAGATCATTAAAGCATTGATGGATGGTTAAGTACCTTGATAGTTGAGAGAGAAAATCACCCAAAAGCTCCAATTTTTCCAACAAAGCTTGATGATCAAGTATCCACCTAACCTAGGGTTTTCACTTGGAGATGTTTTCCCTCACTGAAATGGCAAGATTTAAGATTAGGATTTTGGTGTTTTCTTGCTCCTATAATTTCGGCCAAGAGAGAGAAAATGGGAGGGAATTTGGTTTGAATTTTTGAAAACAAGAGATTAAATAGAAAGGCTTGAGTCAAGACATTAGTGGATGGTTGACAAGTGGTCAAATCTTGGCCAAGAATTGGATCAAATCTATGCAATTGTCTTCTAATCCCCCAATTTAAAATATAACCCATTTAATGCCATATAAGTTTTATATATTTTGCTACATGAAACATGTAAAAATGCAATTCTAGATTAATGTCATGCAATGCATACAAAATAAAGTACTTAAGGGAAAATAATGCACCTAATGATTTCATAGTGCAATAAATTAATTTAATTTTTTTTCCTAGGATTCTCACACTCTCTCCCCCTTAAAAGAATTTCACCCTCGAAATTCTCACCTTCTACCACCTCTGTAGACCCTGAAGTCTGTTGGCCAAAAAGGGCATATGTTCTAGCTGGCGCTCGTGGTCAGTTCCCTCCTTCAGTAGCTCATTGAGGAGTAGTCCATTTTCTTGGTGAGTATTCCTCTCTCGCAACTGCTTCATTGGGCAGTTGCTAACTTGATGGTCGGCACTTCCACAACGCAAACACTTCCGCCCTTTGACCCAATAGTTATCTTCAGTGTGATTTCCCTCTTCACAGTATCCACAAGTTGGTTGAGAAACCGTGACTTGACCTCCCAGCGGTGTTTCCTTTGGTTGAACCCTTCCTGTTTGAGTTCCTTAGGATGTAGTTCCTTCAAGTTTCTCCATCTTATGAGAGAAGAAGGAGATGGTAATCTTACTCCATCAGTTCCTTTTCTGACTTTGAGTGGCGGTACAATCTCTTTAGGAGTCTTGAAACGATTACTACTAGGTGTATCTCTCTTTCATGCTTGAAAGGCTTTCAGTTGGGATTTTGCAATCTCGACCCTTTGAACTTTTTCAAGGGCATCACTAAAGGTCTCAATTTGAGCTGCTGCGAGAGCGTCTTGAATTTCTACGTTGAGTCCCTGAATGAACCATCTTATTCTCTTCCGCTCTGTAACTACTAGTTCTGGGGCAAACCTTGACAGATTAGTGAATTGAGTTTCGTATTCTGCCACACTTGAAATTCCTTGGCGAAGCTTTATAAAATCATCTTCTCTCTTTTCTTGGACCAGTGGTGGTAGAAATTTTTCATTAAATTCTCGTACGAAATTCATCCAAGTTCTCGGAGTTCGTTCCCTTTCCCATTTGTTTCTTATAACATTCCACCATGCTCTAGCTGCTCCTTCAAATTGGAACACCGCAAAAGTTACTTGTCTCTCTTCGGAATAATCTAAGGCATCAAATATGTTCCTTATATTCTCCAACAAATTCTCGGCTATATCGGGGTCAGGACCTCCAGAAAACTTAGGAGTAGAAATCTTTTGAAATCTCTCTAATGCCTTATCTTCTCCTTCTACATGATTCACAGGGTTTCCTTGTTGATTCCCAGGGTTTTGACCCGCCATTTGTGCTAACAAGTCAGTCATACGTTGGATGGCTGTGGCTACCTATTCACTAGTATCGGCCCTTGGTTCACGATTATCTCCTGCGACTGATTCACGATCACCCCCTTGATCTTGGGATTGTCTAAGTCCACGTCCACGCCCATGGCCTCGTCGTTGCCCTCTAGTTTCCATGTTCACAGCTAATCTATATGCATATGTATATCAACCATACTAAACCATAATTAACTACACACACATACAAGTAACAACCCTTAAAGACAAACGAAACAAACCCATCTTTGTTCACATAGCATTTTTCACAATACAGTTTAAACTCAGTCCTGTCCCAAACTAGTACAAACTAGAGCTCATTAAGCTAAAACACAAGTCACAGTCAAGTTGAGTACATGCCAAGTCAAAAGTAGTATACAAAAGCAAATAAGTCATCAACAAAAACACATTGGTCTCCAAGATAGAACATTTTAGGTCCTAATCCCATCATCCTCTTACAAAAGGTCAAGAGCAATACGTCACTAGATTAAAGAACCAAGAGATTCTCGTTCTTTAACACGTTCGACTTCATTTCCTATGCTAGAATCCTCAGGGCCACGATCTTCTCCACCTCTCTCCCTTAGTTGTTGTGCCATCTAAGCCAAACGATTATTGGCTTCTTGTAATTGTTCACGTAAGGTTTCGATTCGTTCTTGCTCCTTGAGCACCCTAGTCTCCAACTCTTGAATTCGGTCATTTGCTCTTGCATTTGCAATGACTAACCTCTACCTCTCATCTACTATAGCTAGCACCACACGGTTGGGATACGAATATGTCTGCCAACAATCACACCGCCTATCCACCCTACGTCCTAGGATAAACTGTCGAAATGGCTCGCCAGGTCCTATCTGAAGCATAACAGGACGAAGTCGCCTCCGAGGTAGTTCTTGTGCTCCATTTCTTTCCATTCCTACAATTACAACTAGAATTAGTGCTCTAGAGAAACTATTACCATAAATCATATCACTTAACAGTCAACCTAATCCCACAGTCCGGCACCCTAAACTTAAAGGTTAGGATACTGTGACAGCCCAACTTTCCCCTAAGGCGAACCAGAGGGGTTAGCGGACCGCCTGCCCAACTCTCGCCAGGATCCAAAACATTCACCCATGAAACCATCGTTAATAGGTATTAAAATTACTGACAAAGTCTCACAAAATACAAACCCCAAAATTTCATCAAGGTTACATTGATAATAACTCCAAAATACCATAAACTGTCAAAGTCATCCATTAATTTCAATCTTATACTAAAGAGAAAATTCTACAAAGGTACTAGGTTCCTCGATTCTCGTGCACCACTTCCAGACCTGTTAAGGAAAACAAAGCTTATGGGGTGAGCAAAGCCCAGTGAGGTCAAGAATGAATACACAAGCAGGTTAAAGCGATAACAAATCTTAACAAAACAATAACAGTAGAAAACTTGAAAATCATATAAGACAATATAAAATAATCACTATAAAAGGATACAATGCTGTGCCACCTTTCTGTAATTTCCACACCCATTTTCGGTCCAGTTCCCAGCCGTAGTTTCAACAGGAATGTTGACACTCCGTCAACCACTATCTCACCGACCGTAGACATTACTTTACTCTCACCCGTCTACTTACACCCCCTGTACCGGGCTCGGTCGTCAAGACAGCATTATCATTAAACCAAGTCGGGATGAGCGGCACCTCCCACTCCATAGAGCGTGGTACATACTACCGCTTGGTAAATGAGTCGATGAGACTACGCTCCAATCGACTTAACCAGAATCTAACCAAAACGGGAGGAAAGGTACCTCCCACTCTCTTGAGTGTGGTACATACAACCGTTTGGTCTTAACATGTCAAAAACAAGTACAAGTACATGCATTCAACAATTTCAATTCAGGTAAGGGTGAATGCGATAAAGTACACGTTCACCAAATCAAACAAGCATACTTTTCAAACAATTTTCATTACACCCAAGCATTAAATAACTGGCACTTGAACACTCACCAACAGTTGGGAGCAAGCGAGAAAATTTAGAAGATCAAACACGTTCTTTGATGTCCACGGAATCACCTGAGATATGAAAATCCAAGCAAGTAAACTTTCCGATTCCCAATAAAAAGGAATCTCGTAAAGTTTGGGAAAATCCATTTTCAAATGTGAAATGGTGTGCACGTACTCAACAAACTAAAACTCTCCAGAGAATGCTTATAAACACTTAAAAGAGCAAAAGGAGCACATGTATGGGTGTTAGACTAAAAACGGGCGAGAACGGAACGAAAATGGAAAACACACACTAAAAGGTGAAAAAGGCAGCTTTGATACCCTGTACGCCGTTTCTCATAACTCAGGCTACAAGTATCGGATTAGAGCGCACGAGGTGCCGTTTCGAAGATAAGAGAACAAGGTACAACTTTCATGAAGACCATTTCTGCCCATATTCACTCCTTCTGGGTCAAAAGTATGAAAACAATTCCAGAAATTTCAATTTCAGAATTTCTAACAGGCCTGATTCAAACGATCATAACTCAGCGCTCACAGATCCAAATCAAGAAATTCCAGATGTGTTGGAAAGCTAGAACGAAAGGTTATAACTTTTGCATTTTGGCAAAAAGCCAAATCACAAAGGATCAACACGAAAAATGGAGCCAAAGTTGCTGTCCAGTCTCCCCTGTTTTTCTGTTTTACGCCCATTTGTATTGCATCCAACCAAATCACACGCATGCAAATCCAATGACTCGAATGCGATAACAAACATGCAAATGCAGCCTTTACACGTCCCACATTACTCTTGACACACGCACACATGCGCACACACACACATACATACTTACGCACCGAATGCGCTTAACCCTTCTAACGGATTCTAACCCATGCGTTTCTCAACCATTGTGCATTAATGCACTAACAAATGCACTAACAATAGATTACCAACCATCCATTTAAGTGACCAAATACACTAATTAGGTCCAAGATCACCACCTCCTTATTAGGGTTTCAACCATTCATTCACAATCTAGCAATCAAATTACCAACTACACGTTATACAATACTCAATGCCTTCATTAAACACCGATTTAAGCATTAATGGAAGCAACAATGTAATAACAAACCAAGAGCACTAAGTAATGCTTGCTGGCCGAGACTTGAAGGCATGGAATCATCCAAATTTACACCGTAATTTCACAAGTTAAGCTAAAAACAAGCATTAATTTCATCCAACCAATAATCACAAGCATCAACTCCCAACATTAAAGCTTGAAATCAAGAACCCTAACCCTAACCCTAACTAATTTTCAAGGCTAGGCATAAACACATAGAAATCAACCAATCCAATCCGTAGAATCATCTCAAGAGCTAAGCATAAGCATGAATCAAGCCAAAGGAACCACAAAATCCTACAATTTCATAACCTTCATCAAAATTCCAGCTTGTAAAGATAGAAGAAAACCTTTCTAGCTTGTGTTCTTGGTGCAACCCCAAGTTCCCAAGTGCAATCTTCACCTCCAAGCTCCAAAGCAAAATTGGATGGTTGAGATTTGCAAAAATCCCCAAGCATTCTTTTTTTTTTCCTCTCTTTTCCTCTCTTTCTTTTCCTTCTCCTTATCCACGGTTTTCCTTCTTCCTTTTCCTTGCTTGGCCGGCTCTCTTATGCTAGAAAATGGCTAAGAGATAACTCCACATAGATATTTTTGCTTAGTCAAAGATTGGTCAAAATTATCATGCCAATTAAACCTAACACCTTAGGTTATTTTCCACTCTTGCCCCCATGATTTCTTTTCCTATCGAATTAGTCCATAGGTGCTCAATTTAACTTAGCCTATCAAAACTTAATTACACCCACTTAGGCTACTAATCACCTAAGAATCTTAATCACTTTTCTTAATCATGCATTAACACGCATAAAATCAAAGAGGTAGCAAACTTGTAGTTGGACATAAAACTTAGATTCATTTTCGAAACTTGGGTTTTACAAAACCACACTAGGGTTTTCCACATACAAATTAGGGTTTTAACGAAGTTTAGGGTTTCCGAAGCAAACTAGGGTTTAAATTTCAAATTTGAGTTTTTAGACTTGTAAAACAAAAGAGTTAAAACAAAACACTTTGAGCAGTAAAACAAACCATGTAAACACCTTGGCAAACCATTTGTGTTAAAGTCGATGTTAAATTTATAATTTAAACAAAAATATGAAAAATGGTATGGGTCCTCACAACCTCCCCCCCTTAAAAGAATTTCGTCCTCGAAATTCATACCTGAATTAAAGAATAGCTCAGGATACTTTCTCCTTATATCCTCTTCAACTCCCTACGTAGCTTCCTCGACATCATGGTTCTTCCACAAGACCTTCACTAAAGGAATTTGCTTGTTCCTCAACTCCTTGGTTTTTCGGTCTAAAAGCTTTACAGGTTTCTCCTCATAAGTGAAATCTTCATTAAGTTCTATATCCTCTGGTTGGAGTATGTGAGATGGATCTGGGTGGTTTTTCTTAAGAAACGACACATGGAACACGTTATGAATACGGGATAGGCTGGTGGGTAAATCCAACTTATAAGCTACCTTCCCGACCCGCTCAAGAATGGTGTACGGTCCCACAAATCTTGGCTGTAATTTCTTTCCTTTTCCTGCCATCAAGCTTGCCTTTAAAGGGGTAACTCTAAGGAATACTTGATCTCCTACCTCGAACTCCAAATCTTTTCTCCTATTGTCCGCATAACTTTTTTGACGGCTCTGGGCAGTTAAAATTCTCTGCCAAATTAACTTGACCTTTTCTCGAGCTTCTTCCATCCAAGGGGTCGCAGTTGGATCTAAGGCCTTCTTCTCCCCTACTTCATCCCAGTAAATCGGTGATCGACGTTTACGACCATAAAGAGCTTCATATGGAGCCATTTGTATAGATGAATGAAAACTATTATTATAAGCAAATTCTACCAAGGTCAAATATTGGCTCCAACTAACCCCAAAGTCCAGAACACAAGTCCTCAACATGTCCTCAAGAGTTTGAATCGTCCTTTCTGATTGACCGTCAGTTTGAGGATGGTAAGTAGTACTGAGATTTAGTTTAGTCCCTAATGTTTCTTGCATCTTTTGCCAGAATCTCGACACAAACCGCGGATCTCGATCTGACACTATGCTCATAGGGATACCATGCAACCTTATGACCTCATCCATGTACAATTTGGCTAATTTCTCTATCGAGTACTTCATACTTATGGGCAGGAAATGCGCAGACTTAGTCAAACGGTCTACGATAACCCAAATTGCATCATGACGTCTTTGCATTCTTGGCAGTCCCGATACAAAATCCATGGTGATATCCTCCCATTTCCATACAGGTACCTCCAACGGTTGCAACAATCCAAAAGGTTTCTGATGTTCTACCTTAACTCTCTGGCATACCAGACATGTCTGAACAAACTGGGCTACTTCCTTCTTCATGCCTTCCCACCAATACAGACTTTTCAAATCTTGGTACATTTTATTTCCTCTAGGGTGTACCGTATACTTAGATCGATGGGTTTCCTCTAATATTTTCCTTTTGAGTTCCTCATCCTTTGGTACTACCAATCGATTTCGATACCTAAGAACTCCTTCCGTTCCGATATTGAAATCCGAAGTCTCCTTTCTCTAGACCTTCTCCAACCACTTTTGTACTTCTGGATCCTTCTTTTGCACTTCTTTAATCCTATCCAATAATGTAGATCTCAGTACAATGTTTCCTAACACAATTTTTTTGGATTGTAGACGAGGATTCCAAACACTAATTTCCTCTAACATGTGACATTCCTTCACCATCAAGCTAGCTACTTGTACCTTTCGGTTCAAAGCATCAGCTACTACATTAGCTTTCCCAAAGTGGTAATTAATTGTGCAATCATAATCTTCCAAAAACTCCACCCATCTACGCTGTCTCAGATTCAATTCTTTCTGGGAAAATAGATACTTAAGGCTCTTATGGTCGGTGAAAACCTCTAACATCACCCCATATAAGTAATGTCTCCAATTACGTAATGCAAACACTACAGCAGCTAATTCCATATCATGGGTTGGATAATTTTGCTCGTGAGGTTTCAACTTCCGCGAAACGTAGGCTATAACCCGTTCATTTTGCATTAGCACACAACCTAACCCTTCCTTTGATGCATCTGTGAACACCACATACCCATCTCTTCCATTGGGCAGAGCGAACCCTGGAGTCTCAATCAACCGTCTCTTGAACTCCTGAAAACTCATTTCACACTTGGCGTCCCATATGAACTTGCTATGCTTCTTGGTCAACTCAGTCATGGGTCCCGCTATTTTGGAGAAATCCTTAATGAACCAGCGGTAATAACCAGCTAAACCTAAGAAACTCCGAATCTCCGTTGGATTCTCAGGTTGTTTCCATTTGGACAAGTGCCACAGCTGATTCGTCGAAAAGACTAGCAGCATTTGTCCACTTCTCTGACTCTGAAGACGTCGAAGTGGTTGGCTCCCCCATTTGATCAATTACATTCCCTTCTGTAAGAGCTATTAAATCATGTCTGCTAGTATTCTGTTTACAGGCAAGGAACTTTCAACAGGCATGGTACGAACCAGGCTCTAAGAATAAGAAGGAAATCGGCATTAGCCAATCCCAAGAAAGGTAGAAAACTAGGGCTTGGGGCTTCCACCTTAGTGGGGTCTACCGCGATCCCATCCTTAGAAATAATATGACCTAGAAATGTCACTTCCTTCAACCAAAATTCACACTTACTAAATTTCGCGTACAGTTGATGTTCTCTTAGGGTTTGCAGCACTATCCTCAAATGTCGTTCATGATCCTTTCGAGTCTTAGAAAATACTAGAATGTCATCAATAAACACCACTACAAATTGATCCAGGTAAGGCTTGAAAACTCGATGCATCAAATCCATGAACGCAGCTGGTGCATTTGTCAATCCAAATGGCATAACCGCAAACTCAAAATGCCCGTACCTCGAGTTAAAAGCTGTCTTGGGGATGTCCTCTTCTCGAATCCTCAATTGATAGTAACCCTGTCTGAGATCCAACTTAGAGTACACTTCTGCTCCTTGTAACTGATCGAAAAGCTTATCGATGTGTGGTAAGGGGTATTTGTTCTTAATGGTAACGCCATTCAAGTCTCGATAGTTTATACACAATCTTAGGCTTCCATCCTTCTTTTTAACAAATAACACCGGTGCACCCCAAGGTGAATCGCTCTCTTTAATAAAACCCCGTTCCAGCAAATCCTATAATTGAAGTTTCAGTTCTTTCAATTCAGCTGGAGCCATCCTATAAGGCGACCTAGAAATAGGCGCTGTCCCCGGAGTCACCTCAATCTTAAAAGCTATTTCCCTCTCATGTGGTAAGGATTTCAGTTCTTCAGGGAATACATCAGGATATTCTCTCACCACCGGTACGTCTTTCAGCTTTACTTGATCCCCAGGAGTATTGATTAGAAAGGCTAAGAATCCTTTCACCCCCTTATTCAACAATTTCCTAGTTCGGATTCCTGAAATCAGAGCTGAAGAGGCTAATCTACCCCTTACATCTAACTTTAAAGTTGACTCTCCCGGCACATGCAATTCTACTATCTTCGTCTTACAATCAAGTTGGGCATGATGACGGGCTAACCAATCCATTCCTAAAATAACATCATAGCCCTTGATTTCTAGCCTCATCAGGTCCACTAGCAATTTTCGCTCGCCAATCCAAATGTCACAATTTCTATTAACCGAGCTAGATAATAGTCTCTGATTCCCAGTAGGCGTACTAACCTCTAGATCATATGGGAGTTTTTCAGGTTTAAAATCCGCACCCTTCATGAAAGTAGGGTTTACAAAGGAATGGGTTGCCCCGTGATCAATTAAAACTTTTGCTAAACGGTGAAATATGGGAATCGTACCTTCAATAACCTCTGTAGGATCAGGGACCTGGTGCTGGCCCATGGCATATACCCTGGCGAGTACCCTCGGGCGATTATCTCCTACACTTGACTGTTTGGTGGTCGACCTAGCAGATGATTGTGAACTACCTCATGCACGACGAGCTGTCGGACAGTTGGCAATCTGATGCTTGGTACTCCCACAGCTTAAGCATTTTCCCGCTTTCCTCCAACAATCATTTATTGTGTGGTTTGGTTTTCTACAATATCCACACCCTACCTGAGGAGTCGACACAGAACCTCCTTGTGTTGTAGTTCGAGCCTGGCTATGCCCCCCAATGGCTCCTCTTGCCATAGACCCTCTAGATGCTCCTGCTAATTGTACCCCTCCAAAACCTCTTCTAACTTTAGAGGCCGACACATTTCTATCCATCAGCCCTACTCCGCTACCACTCAGGGCATTTCTTTTCTTTGCATGAAAAGCTCTCACTTGAAGTCTAGCACTTTCCACCTTTTGGGCTTTTTCCAAAATCTCGGTAAAAGTATTAATTTGGGCTGCGGCTAGAGCCTCTTGAATTTCAACATTAAGCCCCTGTACGAATCGTCTAATCCTTCTTCGATCCGTGGCCACTAACTCCGGTGCGAATTTGGAGAGTTTCGTGAACTGAGTCTCATAATCAGCCACACTCATTGTTCCCTGCCTCAGTCTAATGAAATCGTCCTCTCTTTTCTCTTGGATCATAGGAGGCAAAAACTTCTCATCAAACTCCCTTTTGAAATTTGCCCAAGTCCATGGGATCTGCTCTCTCTCCCATTTAGCTCTAATGACATTCCACCATGATCTAGCTGGACCCTCAAATTGAAAGGTGGTGAACACCACTCGTCTCTCCTCAGTATAATTCAAGACGGCAAAAATGTCAGCCATCCTCTCGAACCAACCCTCCGCCATATCAGAATCTACCCCTCCTAGAAACTTAGGTGGCGTGAACTTAAGGAAACGCTCCACGGCTCTATCTTCTCCATGCTCAGGGTCTATAGGTTGGTTTTGTTGACCAGTGCCTTGATTATCGGCCAGACGCTCCAAGATATCAGTCATTCTATTGATAGCCGTAGCCATCTGGTCTACATCTCCACCACCCGGTCCCCTTTCCGATCCCGCTTCAGAAGATCGGGCGCTCTCTGAGGGTTGAGGCTGTCTACGCCCGCGCCCCCGTCCTCGGCCTTGATCTCGACCTCGACCTTGGACTTCCATAGTCTTAACGATGTCTAAATGCAACATGAAAATAATTATACGAGGGAAAATTTCCTAAAAACAACATTCAATATTATAACCATTTGAAATAACGATGATGAACATATATTAACATATTCAAAGTTTACAAATACAGGCGGGTAAAAGTCATGGGACATGTCCAAAATACAACACACCCATGCCAACAAAATACAGTTAGTCATGCAGTTAAAGTCACAGGCTTCCTGAGCCTCACCCCAACTAATCCCTAGACAAAACAAAAGTCAAAAGATTGCACTCCTAATCTAGTTCACGGCCGAGCCGCTAGTCTGGGCCTCCTCAACTGGCTCTTCCTCCACCGGTTCCTCTTCAGAGGGGTCCTCAACCGGCTCCTCTTCAGAGGGGTCCTCAACTGGCTCCTCCTCAACCGACTCCTCTTCAGAGGGGTCCTCATGAGCCGAACCCTTATCTCCAACTGCCATTTCCTCCACATCAGCCACTTCCTCCATCAACATAGTAGCATCATCCAATATCTTAGCAGTCCGTTCCCGAGCCTCGTTGACCACCCTAGCCAACCGAGCTCTAAGCATCTGGACCTCGTCATGAGCGGCCTCAGCCCTGGCCCGCTCCGCAACCACTTCATCCTCAAGCTCCATAATTCTAAGATTTTGGGCATCCTCTAAGACCCGCAAACCCTCATTTTCATCAGCTAGCGCCCTATTATGATTCAACAACTGCCGACGCTCATCGTCAATAGACAACACTAACTCATTAGGGTAAGAAAACGTCTCCATACAGGCACAGCGGGGAGACCTCCTCGGGAAGTATCGAATGAGAGGCCCTCCACCAAGCACTCGGTAGCGGATAGCCCTAAGAGGTTCTACGTGGCCATTAGCCTCGCCATTGTCGATAGCCCCATTAGTCTCAGGTCCACCATTTCCGTCCTCCATGCCTACAAAACAACCATAAACCACTGTCAGAATCTTAAAGTCACTACTTATTCAAAACATTCATTTAAGGCCTAACAAAAGTTCCTAAAAGTTTCTAAACAGATCTCAAACCTAGGCTCTGATACCAACTGTGACAGCCTCACTTTCCCCTAAGGCGAACCAGAGGGGTTAGCGGACCGCCTGCCCAACTCTCGCTAACACTCAAAACATTCACCCATGAAACCATCGTTAATAGGTATTAAAATTACTGACAAAGTCTCACAAAATACAAACCCCAAAATTTCATCAAGGTTACATTGATAATAACTCCAAAATACCATAAACTGTCAAAGTCATCCATTAACTTCAATCTTATACTAAAGAGAAAATTCTACAAAGGTACTAGGTTCCTCAATTCTCGTGCACCACTTCCAGACCTGTTAAGGAAAACAAAGCTTATGCGGTGAACAAAGCCCAGTGAGGTCAAGAATGCATGCACAAGCAGGTTAAAGCGATAACAAATCTTAACAAAACAATAAAAGTAGAAAACTTGAAAATCATATAAGACAATATAAAATAATCACTATAAAAGGATACAATGCCGTGCCACCTTTCTGTAATTTCCACACCCATCTTAGGTCCAGTCCCCAGCCGTAGTTTCAACAGGAATGTTGACACTCCGTCAACCACTATCTCACCGACCGTAGACATTACTTTACTCTCACCCGTCTACTTACACCCCCTGTACCGGGCCCGCTCGTCAAGACAGCATTATCATTAAACCAAGTCTGAGCGGCACCTCCCACTCCATAGAGCGTGGTACATACTACCGCTTGGTAAATGAGTCGATGAGACTACGCTCCAATCGACTTAACCAGAATCTAACCAAAATGGGAGGAAAGGTACCTCCCACTCTCTTGAGTGTGGTACATACAACCGTTTGGTCTTAACATGTCAAGAACAAGCACAAGTACATGCATTCAACAATTTCAATTCAGGTAAGGGTGAAAGCGATAAAGTACACGTTCACCAAATCAAACAAGCATGCTTTTCAAACAATTTTCATTACACCCAAACATTAAATAACAGGCACTTGAACACTTACCAACAGTTGAGAGCAAGCGAGAAAATTTAGAAGATCAAACACGTTCTTCGATGTCCACGGAATCACCTGAGATATGAAAATCCAAGCAAGTAAACTTTTCGATTCCCAATAAAAAGGAATCTCGTAAAGTTTGGGAAAATCTATTTTCAAATGTGAAATGGCGTGCATGTACTCAACTAACTAAAACTCTCAAGAGAACGCTTATAAACACTTAAAAGAGCAAAAGGAGCACATGCATGGGCGTTAGACTAAAAACGGGCGAGAACGGAACGAAAACGGAAAACACACACTAAAAGGTGAAAAAGGCAGCTTTGATACCCTGTACGCCGTTTCTCATAACTCAGGGTACAAGTATCGGATTAGAGCGCACGAGATGCCGTTTCGAAGATAAGAGAACAAGCTACAACTTTCATGAAGACCATTTCTGCCCATATTCACTCCTTCTGGGTCAAAAGTATGAAAACAATTCCAGAAATTTCAATTTCAGAATTTCTAACAGGCCTGATTCAAACGATCATAACTCAGCGCTCACAGATCCAAATCAAGAAATTCCAGATGTGTTGGAAAGCTAGAACGAAAGGTTATAACTTTTGCATTTTGGCAAAAAGCCAAATCACAAAGGATCAACACGAAAAATGGACCCAAAGTTGCTGTCCAGTCTCCCCTGTTTTTCTATTTTACGCCCATTTGCATTGCATCCAACCAAATCACACGCATGCAAATCCAATGACTCGAATGCGATAACAAACATGCAAATGCAGCCTTTACACGTCCCACATTACTCTCGACACACGCACACATGCGCACACACACACACACATACTTACGCACCGAATGCGCTTAACCCTTCTAACGGATTCTAACCCATGCGTTTCTCAACCATTGTGCATTAATGCACTAACAAATGCACTAACAATAGATTACCAACCATCCATTTAAGTGACCAAATACACTAATTAGGTCCAAGATCACCACCTCCTTATTAGGGTTTCAACCATTCATTCACAATCTAGCAATCAAATTACCAACTACACGTTATACAATACTCAATGCCTTCATTAAACACCGATTTAAGCATTAATGGAAGCAACAATGTAATAACAAACCAAGAGCACTAAGTAATGCTTGCTGGCCAAGACTTGAAGGCATGGAATCATCCAAATTTACACCATAATTTCACAAGTTAAGCTAAGAACAAGCATTAATTTCATCCAACCAATAATCACAAGCATCAACTCCCAACATTAAAGCTTGAAATCAAGAACCCTAACCCTAACCCTAACTAATTTTCAAGGCTAGGCATAAACACATAGAAATCAACCAATCCAATCCGTAGAATCATCTCAAGAGCTAAGCATAAGCATGAATCAAGCCAAAGGAACCACAAAATCCTACAATTTCATAACCTTCATCAAAATTCCAGCTTGTAAAGATAGAAGAAAACCTTTCTAGCTTGTGTTCTTGGTGCAACCCCAAGTTCCCAAGTGCAATCTTCACCTCCAAGCTCCAAAGCAAAATTGGATGGTTGAGATTTGCAAAAATCCCAAAGCATTCTTTTTTTTTCCCTCTCTTTTCCTCTCTTTCTTTTCCTTCTCCTTATCCACGGTTTTCCTTCTTCCTTTTACTTGCTTGGCCGGCTCTCTTATGCTAGAAAATGGCTAAGAGATAACTCCACATAGATATTTTTGCTTAGTCAAAGATTGGTCAAAATTATCATACCAATTAAACCTAACACCTTAGGTTATTTTCCACTCTTGCCCCCATGATTTCTTTTCCTATCAAATTAGCCCATAGGTGCTCAATTTAACTTAGCCTATCAAAACTTAATTACACCCACTTAGGCTACTAATCACCTAAGAATCTTAATCACTTTTCTTAATCATGCATTAACACACATAAAATCAAAGAGGTAGCAAACTTGTAGTTGGACATAAAACTTAGATTCATTTTCGAAACTAGGGTTTTACGAAACCACACTAGGGTTTTCCACATACAAATTAGGGTTTTAACGAAGTTTAGGGTTTCCGAAGCAAACTAGGGTTTAAATTTCAAATTTGGGTTTTTAGACTTGTAAAACAAAAGAGTTAAAACAAAACACTTTAAGTAGTAAAACAAACCATGTAAACACCTTAGCAAACCATTTGTGTTAAAGTCGACGTTAAATTTATAATTTAAACAAAAATATGAAAATGGTATGGGTCCTCACAGATACAATACAGAGATCTGAAACCCAAACTCTGATACCAACTGTGATGACCCCACCTCTCCCTAGGGCGAACCAAAGGGTTCGGCGGGCCGTCTGCCCAACTCTCGCCAGGACTCACTACAGTTTCTCAATTCAATTGCGAGCAATTACTTCACATAACAAAATAACTTTAATATCCCCCAGTCAAATGTAGCATTTAAACCCCAAAGCTTCCTTAGCGAATCACAACCGTCCCAAACTATAATTACAGATACAAAAGTTTATCCATTCAGAATTCCATAAGTACAATTCAAAATACAAGGATTACATCAAAATACAAGCTTAAGTCTCCAAAGCAAACGACCTAGTGCAATCTTTGGAGGCTCTCGTTCTCAAACCCTGCTAAGGAAAAACAAAGTTGGAAGGAATGAGCTAAAAACCCAGTGGGCGATCCTAATCTCATGCAATCTCATAGTAACAGTGGAGCAATATATATTTCAGTTAAGCACTCAATAGATCAATATAATTCAGTTTGGAAGCATAAAATTTATAAAACACATAAACTGAGAAAACACTCAGTGAAAGGATACAAGGTCCACTGAAAACAATTGCAGTCTGTCTTGTTGAACACTCAACCCCCTACTCCTCCTTATAACTCCCAGTGGTAATACTCGAGTATACCGTACAGTGCCCTAAGTTACCAACATATCCGACCGAGTCCGCTTCTGACTCGAATAGGTCGATAGCGAAAAGGGAAAGGCCTTGTTCAGCCTATGTGTTAGTACACATGGCCTACACTCATGCACAAATAATATACAAACAATGGAAAAGTACACAGTTGAACAGTAAAATGAAAAGTAGGCCGAGTGCGATAAAGTACACACTCGCCCTTCACATAATCATTGAAAAGCATTTAAAAGCATTTAACGTGTCAAATGAGCAATTCATTATGAAGTATTTCACACTTAAGCAATTTATTCACAAACATGCAAGGAACACTCACCGATTTAAGTAAAATACTTTCAAACGTTCGCACCCAAATCTCCTTTGTTCCCACCTTCCAAGTCTAATAACAAGTGAAATGAAAATCATTTAGTTTTAGCTATCCCAAACATGAAAGACCAAATGCATATGCTAATAGTTTCTTTGCTTAATAATAAATCCCAAATTTGATGCACAAAAGCCATAAGATGGCCAATCCAAATCATAAATGTAAAACAAATGAAGAATCTTATAAACATAATAGAATCACAAGTCAAGTAGGTCGGGACACGACAAGGGTCCATACAAGTCAAGAGGAATGAAAGAAACAATTGTGGCAAGAAAAACATCAATCGATAGGTTTGCTGCCCTTCAGTGTTTTAATCATAACTGTGTCTATGGTTATCGGATTGGGGTCAATTTTATGGAGTTTCGAAGCTAAGACATATACCTACAACTTTCATGAAGAGGTCAAACCTCAAATCCCACTTAATCAGGGTCTAAATGGCCAAAATCAGAGACACCAGAAAACTGTTAGGCTAGGAACAGGTTGACTGAACAGTCTCGGAAGAACGGCTATAACTCGATGTAGAAAAATCAAAATCGAGCTCCGTCAATGGTATTTAAAACTAGATTCATAGATCTTTCCAACAGTATAAATTTTAGGCTCTAATTCGATTCCTATAATCACCAGAAACTTCAGGAATTTCACTGAATTTCATTTCTGATTTCCTGTCAAAAGTCCAGCTTTTACTTGAATGCTGCAATCAACCTTTTAAGATTATTTCCAACTCTTAGTAGGGTGTTTAACATGTTAAAACATCAAAGAAAACCATCAATAAAACATCATAAATCCTTAAGCATTTCATCAAACACATGGAGGTTAAAAACATAACCCTAAGTTCAAGTTCCCAAACACAAGAAATTCTTTCATAACTTTTCCTCCTAATCAACTTCAAACACTTTAAACTCAACTAACATGCATCTTCCTTGAATTTAAAGATCATTAAAGCATAGATGGATGGTTAAGTACCTTGATAGTTGAGAGAGGAAATCACCCAAAAGCTCCAATTTTTCCAGCAAAGCTTGATGATCAAGTATCCACCTAACCTAGGGTTTTCACTCGGAGATGTTTTCCCTCACTAAAATGGCAAGATTTAAGATTAGGATTTTGGTGTTTTCTTGCTCCTGTAATTTTGGCCAAGAGAGAGAAAATGGGAGGGAATTTGGTTTGAATTTTTGAAAACAAGAGATCAAATAGAAAGGCTTAAGTCAAGACATTAGTGGATGGTTGACAAGTGGTCAAATTTTGGCCAAGAATTGGATCAAATCTATGCAATTGTCTTCTAATCCCCCAATTTAAAATATTACCCATTTAGTGCCATATAAGTTTTATGTATTTTGCTACATGAAACGTGTAAAAATGCAATTCTAGATTAATGTCATGCAATGCATACAAAATAAAGTACTTAAGGGAAAATAATGCACCTAATGATTTCATAGTGCAATAAATTAATTTAATTTTTTTTCCTAGGGTTCTCACATAACCTATTTACTTTAATTGACCTGTCAACAAATATATGTTTGAGTATGTAATTTAATTGGGTTCAAATGTGTTTATATTTCAACCTCCAAATTAAAAGGTTAATATTGAAAGAAAAAGAAAAAATTTTCATAGCTTTCAGTTTAGTTTTAAACTTTTAAAATATACTTATTTTTGTGTTTTCAAAATAAAAGCACCAATTATAGTTATTGATAGTATAAATTTGGATTGAATGGTGACTATATTTCTTTTGAAAATATATTTATTTGATTTCATATTCATCCTCCAAATTGAAAGATATAATTTGAAACAAAAGGGAGAAAAGAACCCACGACCTGTAATTTTTAGAATATATTTAATTTTACCTCCCATAATATGAAACTATATAAAATCAAGAACTAATCATAATAGTTGTAATTATTGGCATCTAGAAATGCAAATGAAAAATTGATAAAATATTATAATATCTCAAACAATTGTCAGAAAATAGATTTTGTTATTTTTCTAAAAATGACATAGTAGTGTTACATATTTACACTGAAGAAAATAATAAAAATATATAAAATAATCAATAGTACTCAAGATTATTCTTAGTGGTTGAGTTTTACACTCTTAGTTAAACCTATTTAGGGTAAAATTTAGATCAGAAATATATAAATTGAGAAATATGTTATATCTTTCTCTTAAACTATATTGTTACTTACTTTTCATTTTTGGTAGGATTGATGCTGTTGTTGTTGTTGTTATTTATCAACGAAAAGATTTTAAATAATAAATTCCATTTTGTTGTTAATTGAGTAATTTCATAACTATTGATTTTTTAAATCCATGACCATTAAATATTATTTTTTATGTAATTTATCCTTTTCGTTAACATTACTGAGTTTGTTATTTATTCTTTTAACTTTTAATAGGATTTGTGATGTTTTATTTTATTTACCCTCCTATCAATAAACTTTGTCTAAACTCCTATATTTTCGGCGCCACTTCTTATATTTTAAATTCAAAAGGCATGAATGGATATTTGATGATTAAAAAATTCAAAATTCTAATAGAAAAGAATAGGAAGTTAGAAACTATATGATTTAACCATTCTGAAAATCCTCCCTACAATACATATATATATATATATATAGATATTAAAAGATCATGTTTTTATATGTGCAGAAAACTAATGGTCTTGTCTTTTTCTTTTAATTTATTTTTGTCTAGATATGAACTACACAATTAATGGAAAAACTATTATGCAAAGAGTTCTATAATTTATCTTGTTTTTTCTTTTTTTAAGCTTGAGACCTTGAATCTACAACCTCTCACTTACACTTCCTCCCTCCACACCACCCAACTCATGCCTAGAAGCCTTTTGATAGCAAAGTTTGAAGAGTATACATAGAAAAATTTACTAATTGGAAGAATATAAGAAAATACTTAAAAATTATATTATTGAGATAATTTCTTTTATAACTAGTCAAATTTTTACAATGCTTTGTTCAATTAAGTTCCTCATTTGCAATTTTACATTTAATAGACCTTCATTGTTCGCTTGAGCTTTCCCTAAATGATGATACTTTTATACTCTTGAAAATTTATCTCGTGTATTTGCACAGGAATGAAGCTAGCTTACCCATATGGATGATTCTGTTACTCGTAGGAGAATTATCCTTAAAGTACACAATTATTGTTACAAGCACACCCAAACACCAACTTTTTTGCCTTAAAAAATTTTAAAAATGACTAACTTTTTAGGTTGTATGAAAGTTGTACAGAAATGAAAAAAAAAAATCATCTCTAGTGTGGGATTTTTAATTCTTTTATTCTCTGGTAGTAGTTGACAAAGCAAACTAATTAGCAGATTCCTTGTTAGAATTGCAATTTTCTGGAGAAATATTTTTATATTTTCTATAAACATATTTCTAAATAATCTTTTTTGCCTCATACATATTGAATCCCTATAATATATTTTGCTACAAAAACTTTCAAAAATAGCAATCCAAACAAAATTTTTGTAGTAATATTACATTTCTAAGTCCATTCAAAAACAATATTAGGTCTGCCTATTGACTGAAATATGCTTCAATTATTTTTTCATGCAATAATTATCAGCTAAAGTTGTTGAAAAAGCAAACTAAACTTTTGGTAGTAATATCACATCTCACAGTTTGTGTCTGCTTAGTGACTGCTTCAATTTTTTTTCATGCAACGATTATCAGCTAAAGTTGTGGGGAAAAGGATAAACTAATGTTTTGAAAAAAGAAAAATAAAGTTTTGGTAGTAATATTGTGCTTAGTGACTGAAATATGCTTCAATTATTTTTTTATGCAATGATTATCTACTGAAGATGTTTTCTGGTGTGCATCATTATTGTTCTTTAACGTCATTGGTGTCTTTGCTTTCAAACACTACATTAGCAATATAATTTGGCGTCCTCGGCATGAGGGCTTTATTAATATTCTATGATTTCAAGAAACATTTAGTCGTAACATTGAGCTGTATATTATTCAACAATAAAATTATTCTCTTGTAACTAATTTTTTATTTGGCAGGGTTTTTGTTTGTTTAGCAGAAACAATCTAAGCAATCTTCGGTACATTTCTGTATGAAATAAATACACGGATGATCACTTAAAGCGATGGCAAATCTTTGTGATTTGTCACATTTAATACAGTACAAAAAATAATTGAACAGCACATGAATCATTACTACTAATTTGTTGAAATTAGTGGACTTGGGTTGTTACAGTTGTGTTACACTATTTTTGTGCAAATTGCACTTAGAGTATTTGTCATATAATTTAGTGTACAATTACAGTATATTGTCGTGCCCAAACATACTAAAATTGTTTTAGTCATATACACCAACTTTTACTCTACAAATACTATAGTGTTATATTTTATAATTATACCCCAACTACTAATACCAGTAGGAATGGCACATCTTATGTGTGTACAAATCTAGAAGGAAAAATATTCAAGAGAAAAAATAATTAAAATTTTTGGTAGTTGTTGGAGGTTTTTCGTTTAGAAATATGGACAGAAGAATCATATTATTCTTTTTTTCTCTTTTTGGTAGGAAGTTATTGGTGATTATTTTTCTATTGGAAGTTATGTTAGGCTAGAAAAAAAAAATATTTGGGGGGTGTGGATGTGTGTGTTTATTTAGAGAGATGACAGTATCATTTTACCCTTTATTTGGAGAGCAAAATAGAAACTATAAAAAATTGATACAAAAAATTTACACCTGTGACGGCCCCATCTCCCCCTAAGGCGAACCAAAGGGTTCGGCGGACCGCCTGCCCAACTCTCGCCGGGACTCACTACAGTCCTCAATTAATTACAAATTAAAAACTCCATTAAATAATAATTACAATTCTAAAACTCCAAAAGTACAAAAATGCTAAAATCCACAAGTACATCCCAGTAGTAAATACAACCCAAGTTCTCCAAAATATAAATTACAACTCAACCAAAAATACAATTGTACAAGAAATACTCCAAAATTACTAATAAGGCCACTACACATGCTTCCGATCACCTCGATTCCTGTGGAGGGAAAATAAATATTTTTGGGGTGAACTAAAGCTCAGTGAGGTTCCGAGAAAACAAGTATTTTAGAATTTAACTGTTTTATCAGATCACGAAAACATTGGAATATTCGAATCTTTGAAATCACGTGAGAAAGTACCTTTCACTAAAATTTGCAAGACGAAAACATTTTACGAAATAATTTAATTCATCACACGAGCACTTTGACAAATAATCAAGCACACTCACAGGACACTTTTCAACTAGGAGAGAACAATACTCGGGCTGCTTCGACTAGGAGATCAGTGCTCACGAGGAGACTTGCTCGGATTGTCTCAACTAGGAGAACAGTGCTTAATAAACATTAGATCAGTTATAAAAGGATACAGTGCTCACTTGGAGCTATTTCTCTAGTCCACTTCACCTTATAACTCCTGAACATCCCCTCAGTTCATCTGGCCATCACCTTATCCCTCCAGTGGTAATACTCGAGTATACCGTACAGTGCCCTAAGTACCAACCTACTCGACCGAGTCCACTTCTGACTCGAATAGGCCGATAACGAAGGGGGAAAGGCCTTGTTCAGCCAATGTGGTAAAGTACACATGGCCTACAGTCATGCGCAAGTAATATACAAACAGTATAAAAGTAAACAGTTGAACAGTTATAGACAGTTAGGTCGAGTGCGATAAAGTACACACTCGCCTAAAAACAAGTATTTAACACTTATGAAATCAAGTAACATCAAGTATTAATCACATAAGCATGCAATTCACATAACATATAAGGAATACTCACATGTAATGGCAAGTTAAATAGAAGTTAATTTCACAGTAATTATTTCACTTGTGCATATTAATAAATCAATATATAAAACAAGTACATCACAAATAAGTTTATAAACAAGTGAATCGATTTATAAGTATTTTGAAATACGGTTTAAAATACTCACAATTAATTGAAAACATTTACATTTATAAAGAGTAGTAGCAAAATAGTACATGTGAAATAAGTTGGAAAACAAGAGTAAAATATGTAGGGAAAAGTTCAAAGAACCCTCACAAGTCATTTTGCGTGTAAATGGTGAAGCATTTTTGAAATTTAGACTTCATATACAAATTGTAGTAGATCATTTGATACTCATTTAATAAATCATTTAACTTGAAAACAGTAGTAAATCATAGCATTTGTAAATAGCTTAAAGCACTTTTAATTTAGTACAAAATCATATTGTTTGTAAAGAGTAATAGTCAAATATTTCATTTGAAGATTAATTGGAACCAGTTTGAAAATAAGTTAAACAAATTCAAAACAAGATGAAACAAATTAGAACCATCACCATAATATTAGCAATTTATGAAATTAAATTGTTTCTCGCATAATCCACAATAAACCACAATATAGGATATCAATGATAAAACAGTTCAATGCCTTTAGAAATCGTTTTAATGATAAACATTTCTTTTGTAAACAATAATAAATCCAAAATAGTATAGAAGTTAAAACATTTCACAATTTATTTCCTTAAACCAACGGTAAACATTTAGTTAAAACAAGTTGGAACACTCACCAAGTTTCACACTCGTCCACATAAATCACCATTCACCATTTAATCTTCATGGCACATTCAAGTCCTGGGATCAAGTAAAATAACAAAACTTTCACAAATTCCAATCCATAAGAAACGAGAAACTTTAGCTTAAAAACCTCAATTAACATGTCCAACTTTAACCTCTAAACCATAGTTCCAAATCTGCAAGACCTTCGCTCAAATTGAGGGAAACGACCACAAGCATACTAGGTCATAGTTCAGGTGTCATGTGGAGTAAAAATGTTATCTTGAGCTAAGAAAAGTATTTGAACCAAACCAAAATGAAGGAATGAGTATAAAAGAGAAACATCAACTTTGGCAGCTTTGACGTCTCTCTGTATTTTGATCAAAACTAGAGCTACGTTTATCGGATTGAGTTGAATTTTGCACCGTTTCAAAGCTAAGACATAGCTCTACAATTTTCATGAAGTCATCGAAATTCATTTCATGCATTTTCCTAGTCAAAAATGGCAATTACAGAGACTTAAGAAAACTGTCGGGTTACGTCAGGAAAGCAGGAGCAGTTTCGGGAGAAAATCCATAACTCAATGTAGAAATATCAAAATCGAGTGCCGTTAGTGGCTTTTAAAACTAGATTCATAGGGCTTTCAATGGTATAAAAATCAGACTCTAGATCGTTGCCAATTGATACCAGAAAATACGACAAGTTGGCTGAAACTGGTGACTATCGGGTAAAACAGGAGAGCAGAGCAGTTAGGGGTATTTTGGACATTTATCAGGATACAGTTCTCCGATTGATCTGAAATTTTATCAGTAGATATTTAACTCAATTTCCTACAATGTTTATGTTTTGAGAAAGAGCTGGTTTGGACTCTAACATGGTCAAATTCGTAGGGGAACTGAACACAAAAATCTGAAACCAAAGTTCAAACAGTTAGTGTGCTATTTACCTTACTTCATCAAACGAATTTACCAAGTGATTTCAACCATCCAAAATCTGTCCTCAGCTATCCTAACCCATTCTAAACATCAACCACAAGCTATACTACAAGATTCAAGGGTTGTGCAAGCTAGGTTACCTCTAAAACCTTCAAGAAACCAAGCTGCAAACTGGACAAGGAAGCAGCCAGCAGTCATCTTGTCCTTCCTCCCTCTCTTGGCTGCCTTTTTATCCCAAGATGGAACAAAGCCCTTCAATGATTCCTCAAACTTTCCTTAGGTCACCATGGAAGAACACCCCTCAAGTTCCTCTCTTTTCTCTCTTTCTTTTCCTTCTCTTTTCCCACGGTTTTCCTCAATATTTGATGGTAATTTTTTGGAGCAAAATCTCTCTTTTCTTCTTCTTTCCCTCACGGTTTCTTTCCCTTTTTTTTTCAGCCTTGCAGCCGATCCTCTTGGCTGGTTTCTCTCTTGTGTTTGGCCAAGTAATAATGTTTAAGAGATATTTAGGGATTGGTCAAGGGTTGGTCAAAAATATCAAGCCAACCCTAGCAACTTCAATGATCTTTCACCCTGGCCCCAAGTGATTTCATTTCCTAGCAATTAAGTCCACTAATACATAATCTCACCTACTTAAACTACTAAACATCCAAGGATCTTAATCACCTTCGCGAAACTCTCACTACCTTAGCCAATCAAGGTCGCAAAATAAAACCCAAAATTAGGGTTTTTGAGTAAACCAAAGCTTGTAACACTTGAAATACCATTGGTAAAAAATACGGGATGTTACAACACCAAATCAAGAGCAAACCAAACAATACCGCACCAAGTCATGAGCCATCACAATTCACAACTCAGCTTGGACTTGGCGATTCCCGTGGGTGGTTTACATAACAAGATAAGTTCATCAATCATGAATGCAATATTAAGGGCAGCATTGATGGACTTGTTTGGGTTTTCCAATAGAGTTCAATCAATGTTGAGAAACTACTCCCTCCCTTTTTTTTTAACTGACGTTTAACAAATTTGCTCTAATGTATTTTTATCTGTCATTTTATAAGCCCCATACAGCATTAATTATTTTTTCACAATTTTACCTTTTTATCTCTCAGCTCGAATATAGAGTTCTTAATTGCTTTTGGCCTAGTGAAACAGTACCATTTAATACTCTATTAAGAGAAAACATGGGTGAGTTAGACAATTAATGAGGGTACAAAAGGAAAGTAGTGTATAAATTTAAGCAATGAAAAAATTTCTTAATTGGTGTGCAAAACCTTAAACGTCTATTAAAAAAAAGGGAGGAAGTAGTATTCATTTGACTTCACAAAAACGACACAAATCCAGATATCGTGGTATTTAAGCCCTAGAAAACTATTTTGGGCTTGTCCAATATAGTTCGAACAATGTTGAGAAACTAGCATTGATTTGTCTCTACAAAAATGATACAAGTCCAGATATGCTAGCATTTTAGACCCAGAAAAAAGAGAACAGAAAACAATCATAAAGGGATGAATTTTGGAAGAAGAACTTGGTAAAGCCTTTCTTAGTCTTTGTTTTATATTGTTGTGTCTAAACTAAAGCCTTGCATAAGTATTGGCTTGAGTCCTTTCATTACACATGTTCGTATTATACTATGTTACACAACTTCTTAAAATGACAAATGTCTCATAAAAAGAGAAATTTTAAAACTAAGATCTACAAAAATGATACAAATCTAGATATGGTGGCATTTTAGACTAAAAAAAAAAGAACAGAAAATAATCATAAAGGGATGAATTTTGGAAGAAGAACTTCGTAAAGCCTTTCTTAGTCTTTGTTTTATATTGCTATGTCTAAAGCCTTACATAAGTATCGGCTTGAGTTCTTTCATCACACATGTCTGTATTATACTATGTTACACAACTTCTTAAAATGACAAGTGTCTCGTGAAGAGAGAAATTTTAAAATTTAGATTGTTACTTATTATTGCATGAGACATATGTCATTCTCATAAATAGTATAACAAAAGTGTAACAGGAAAAATTATAACAAAGGATCCTTTGCCATAAATATTAGCTATAAATTGCAAAAGAATCTGATACGAGCCTCATGTGTCCTTGTACAAAACTCGTGTCAAGCCTCGCATGTGCCCCATCTAATCTGTGATGGAACTTGAGGCACATGACCTCAATTCCTAGACTTGTGGGACGTTCATCTTAGATGTAAGAATCGTTTCAGAACCCCAGAAAAATCAAAGCCAATAAGAAGAGGACACATAAAGAGAAAATAAGTAACAATTGGACTTCCTATTACATTAAGCAAGTTACTTTTGTGTTCACTTCTTTGGTGGTGGCGTATTAGAAAAGTAAAATGAAGTACGGTATAGTGCATCTCCAACCCTCTGTCTAGCAGCATCATTGATTTTCACTGCGTCAGAGATCTCTTTAAATCCTCTTTTGTCAACTTGACTCTCACAGAACCGATGTTATCAAGAAGATTCTTGATTTTAGTTGTTCCTGAGAAAGTCCATAACAGATCCAATTTAGCATTCAAATAAGACATAACCGCAGTATGATGGATCTCATAATTGTTAACTTGTTAGAGTTCCTCTTCTATGCCTCAATTTTGCTGAGCAAACAAAATATGAAAAGTAATTTATGAAGAGGGAAAAGAAAATCTTGAACAAGTTTGCCCGTGCACTGCAATATTAACCTTGATTGCGCTGTAGCATTTTTCCACTTTAAGATTAGCTATCAAAATTTCTTACTTTGATAGAACAAAATGTCGTGTTCTAAGTTGGCAAGTATTGAAAATAAAAAATTCAGACTAGAATTTCATATATTAATTGTTTCCAGTGACGCATAACATCAGTACAACAGTTACTTTATAACAATTCTTTGAGCACACTACATGAAAATAAAAAATTCAGATCAGAATTTCATATATTAATTGTTTCCAGTGACGCATAACATCAGTACAACAGTTACTTTATAACAATAGTTGCCTGACTCCTAATGGAGAAGTGTTTGGATTCAAGACCATAATAGGACATCTAAGATGATCCCATAGGAACATGGACAGAGTAGTATAGTCAACTGCTTTAGTATGCGTTAAAAAAAATGGAATAAGAAGTTTGAAAAGCCTCTTCAGCAATTGATTATAAATTATTTATATAGTAAAAATCATCACTTAGCAAGGTGCATTGTACATGGATGATAGATCAACATTTCACCCATTGCGTACAAGAAGGCTGAGCCAGCCAATACTGTGAAACAATCCCCTGCATGGATCACTGTGATAGGGTAAAAGTCATTTAGGAGTATAACACTTGGTAGAGGAAAGTAGAACCCAATTCTTAATAAAAATGGTTAGGGGAATAGTATATAAGGTTTGTCCTCTTGCATTACTCAGCAGTCTGTTTGTCCTCCAAGTCAACTAAAATAAAGGAAAAGTATTTCTAAACATAAGACCATAGTCCATATCACAAAGCTTGCCAGGTAGGCCAAAATCACTAGTATAGTAATTATTTTAGTAACTACAGGGTAAAACATCTGTTTACTCAATCTAAAGTATGAGAATTCCTTCCCCCTTTTTTATTCATTTGTAATATCATTTACAGGTGACTTTACTGACTATTGTGGTATTAACAACGATTCAGTCCCGCTTGTAATTCATGCATTTATTCTCATTACCATAGTATTATTTTTGAGCTGGTTTTATCTACTTAATTATGCAATTTAATATGGATAGAAACCATATAGGTTATAAGTTAATGCAATCAAACAAAGTCTTGCTTGGTGATGCAAATATTCTAAAGGCGTTAGGATTACCCTCGGCCTAGAACCCATATGTAAAATGAAGAAGAACAGTTCACGAGATCAAAATCCAGTGTAGATATGAGGTAGACATACTGGGGGGATCTAAATAAAACATAGAGTTTTTGGAATCCCCGGAGGTTAAGCTCAAGCTGTATAGAAACAGATATAGAACTCGAAAGAGGGAATAGGAAAAGTGAGAATGGAAAGGAGACAGAACCTAGAAAGTGACACAAGCATAGACTAGAAAGGATATACAACCTACTTGTTCATGGAAGCTACTTAGTTAAGCAATCAAGCACAAAAATAAGAGAAAAAAAGGTCCCAGGGACTCTGTATAATATGTTAACCTAAGCCGAAATTGAGCACAGAAAGGAATCACAGTGGGAGTAATAGTTCTGCATCAATTACGGAAATGATGAAGTAATCTCATCTATAGATGGCAAGAGAAAGGTAACTAACACTTTCTAGTACCAATTTAGGGTTTACTAACCACCACTTTGTACATTGTTGGCCACTTCATCTCTTTGCCATGCATTTTCTATTATCCTAGCAGGTAAAAATGTCCTATCTGGGACTAACACAAGGAGTCATGGAGTTAATGTCTGCTGCTCATCTTCATTCCTTCAAAGCTGAAGCGACTAAAACTGTGTGTAATAGTAAAGCTGTATGGACTGGCAACCAAGAAGACTTCAAGATCAAGTTTCAGAGGCTTGAGAAATTGGCTCTACTACAGCAGAAAACCTTATATGCAGGAAACCATTCAGCTTTACTAAGGACAGAGACGTAAATAGAATCTACTGGCAAACGACTAAAATCTACTATAGTAAATATCATTACCACCTAAAAGGGATCACCTAATTCAAATAGCAGGGTATTTATTTATATCTAATTGAACAATAGACTCAATAAGTCACCATGAAGATTTCTTTATGGACCAAAAAAAAAAACTCTCCACAAGGATCATAGTATTAACATGATAATTTTTATTGAAATCCATTTGTTATGACAGAAAATGCACCTTTATAGCAGAAATGCAAAATAAAGCTGCGGGGTCTTGGGAATTGTAAACTTAGCATCAATGAGTTCCCACTAGGAAGTTCACCGTGTTATAAATTACACTTCTTGTTCATTGACTTAATAGAGAAACAAGTAGGTTTAAAGCAAAAACTAACATAGAATGTAGGAACCAAAAGATAACTATTTATTCAACTGTGATTCACAAAAAATAAACTATTGAGTAAACTGCAACCAGAGTTGAGAAAGGGGTTCTAAAAAATTTCCTATGCCCTCAACAGGAAAAACAAGTATGAGTGTTTCTATTTCTATTTCTGCATAACATTTCTAGTGACTCAATGGTGCATTAGGATCGAACAGACAATTATAGTGATTTACTTACCAGGAATAGGTACAATATTATCACGCCGGTGAGTACCCAAGCAATTGCAAGTTGAGCAGGACTGCACCCGTGCTTTTTAGCTAGCACATCTAAGCGGAAATAGATTGTCTTGTTCTTTTCAAAGTTGTCTCCAATAAACCTCCGATAGAATTCCTGCACTATTTGTCAGTATATTGGAGATATACAAGCCCTGACATTGAATAAAAGGCAATACAAGGTCTATTGATTTTCATACCAAGCCACTATTCTGAGGCAAGCTCTCAACAACAGCCTTGCCAGCAAAAAGACCATGACCATCGGGGCTATATGGAACTTCCAGATTCCAAGTTCCCTAAGTATAAAGACTCAAAATTAAATTGGAATAATCTAAACTCAAACTTCTGTTACGAAGGAAGGAAGAACTTCTAGAACAAACATAGGACATGAAGTATACAAAACAAGAAGAGGAGAAAGAGGAGCTTGAAGCTATAGGCCCATGATTGAATAAGCCTATCAAAAAGGGCATGAACTTAAAATCTAGCATCTGCAAATGAATGACCTCCTTATCAAGTAATTTGCTATTAAAGCACAGAAGAGATAAGAAGACAAAACTTTGAAATGTATATTATAGAGTAGAACAAGTTATGAGACCAATACAATCACGAGATTCTTCAGCTGGTTTAGATAACCACCAGAGAGGTAGCAACTCTGGCTCAATGTCACGGGTCCACAGGGAATATTCCTGTTGTATAGCAATGATAGGATGAACAGCATGTGCCATTCTTTCAGTAGCTGGGCTAGCTTCAGATAGCCCAATGCACTTTATCTTGCCTTCTTCAACTAATCTTTTTAGCTCACCCATCTGCCTCATAAGAAGATTTCTCCATCAGCAAAAGCACAAGACCTTTGGAGATAGAATACTACATTCTTACTAAGCAAGTGCCTTCCTTATTCATCAAAGATTGAATCCCGCACTTCATAATAGAATGAAAAGGAAAATGGGCAAAAGATTGTCTCAATAAGTTAAAAAAGAGCAGAAGTGGCTTAAACACTTACTGTTTCTTCAATTGGTACTGTCGTATCTATGCGATGTATATAATAGAGATCAATGTAGTACACTTGAAGGCACTTCAAACTACCCTCACAGCAGGAGTGAACATACTCAGGAGTGCCTTTTACTGTGACTTTTGAGGGCTCAAATTTAAATACACCAACCTTTGTGGCTAATTGGAGCTTTCGTGAGGCAGTTGTTTTAGTGCCTGCAACAATTGGATCATACTGAACAATAGGAAACTCTAATATAGCCATAAGATGACTACATCAAACTGAAAGTCCACCATGAGAGATACGAAAGATGAAAAAAAGCAGTAGGCATAGTCGAATGAGGTAGAGCCAAACTAGGTTTGTGAACTAGCAATCATGAACATGAACAAAATATTTCTCGTCAAGGCAAGACCCTCCTACAATCTTTCTGTGCATTTAGAAGATAAATCTTGCAAGCAGAAAACTAGATGATATATATAATCTTAGAAAGATGATGACATTGGTAAAATCACGCAAGCTGGAATTGACAGAAAATTCAAATTGCTTCTTGATGTCCATTACATTTTAGTCCTCTTTATTTTTTTTCTCTCTTTCATTTGTTTTAAACCATACAATAATTGAAGAAAATAGATGTATCAAGTTTAAGCATTATCCGACTACATAAATGACATAAAACGAGACTAAAATCTGCATTCAAGATCTGCAAGCTTTAGCTACCTAGTATTCCAATTTATAAGAACCATCATGGTTATAGCTCAAAAGACAATCAGCTTGTACATGGATGTTGCTGTTACCTTTCAAAATTTAGAGATATTTAGAGATAAGGTGATTACATAAATAATTATAAGAACAAATGAATCTCCTTGTCTACAAGATTTCAGAAAGCATTTCTTCATTTAATCCCACTTGTCTCTACTTTCAACAAATATAAGGAAGTTCAGGAGACCTGGTTTCATAACTAGCCAGCTGAATAGTAGTCTGGTTGTACTTATACAACAGCTTAAAAACTCTCTGTTTCTAGAAATGTACAGTTCAAGTTCTACATATGCCACTTGTTTTCTTTGAGTATACACAAGAAAATATGCAAAGTGAAACTGAATGTAGTGCAGCGTAGAACCATATGACAAACATAAATCTTCCATAGGTTTTCAGAATGGATCCATTTGACCAAGAGAACTAAAGGATGAAGCCAATTGGAATTCTTATACCCTTCAACCGCAACACTTTCGATGCTGATTATAATAGAATTACCTTTCCAACCAAGTACTCGTTGGCATGCTCCTCACCATATAAATCCGCGGTATCCCAAAATGTGACTCCTTCGCTAAATGCCTCCTTGAGTATTGCAATACCATCCTCCTCTGGTATTGTAGCGTTGTATACTGCAGTTAGACCCATACAACCAAAACTATTCTTGAAACCTGCAATGGTCCACAACCTGCAATACCATCCCACATGTAGGCTTAAAAATTTATTCATCACTAACAAGAAGAAAACCTCACAAATAATATAGTTGCTTCCTTTTCTATTTGTCTTTTCTCAGATACACCAATTCAAATAGAACCAGCCACTTGGGAAAAAATTACAGGGTAGACCCTATAAAAACAGCCATAATAGCTTTCTTACATTACGACCCATCAGTTCCTTCAACACCATGAATGCTCTTGTCATGGTCAACATGAGGAACTTTCCCTAATTAGGAATTTTCCCCAAAATAGTTCATCCATGATCCAGCACTACAGAACCCACTTCATAACCAACCAAAAAACACATTTAAACACAAGAAACTATAAATGCTCCTCTCAGGTGATCATCTCAACCAATACATGCAATGAGCCACAACTATTTCTCAGAATCATCAAACTTTGTGTAGAACACCAAGCAGCAGCAAGAATAAACTTAACGCATACAACAGACAATCAAGAAAAAACCTATGTTTTGAACAAGATGATGGCCAAGAATGAGCTTTACCTCGAGTCCTTGGCTACCCAACTTCACTCTTTGCATCTCAACACGATCAGCCATGGCTGAGGAGCAAGACTAAAGTACTTGTCTGATAGGTGGTTGGAAAATGTATTTAGATAGGAATTGTTTAAAATATTATTTGAAATAATTACTGTAACACTTGTTTTTGTGACGTGATATGTGTAAAATAGAAAGATAATTGAGAAAATATAAGATGCATTAAAAAATGTGTTTGCAATACAAGTAAATAATTTTTGTATAAATAATATGTTTGTTTGAATTGTGTATTGTTTGTCAAATCTTATTTGCTTGTATTATCAGTATAATTTCTAACCATACTTTTACCTCATATATATTATAGCTAGACTTGTCAACAGGTAACGTTTGAGTTGAATATCTTTGATCTAAATTCAGACCTATTAAATCCACTCAAATCCAAATTCAAATTCAAGGGTCTACAAAAGTAAGTCCAAACACGGATTCTCATGGATCTAGGTATTCAATGGATATTTATCGATATTTTTTCTAAACATATTAAAGTAAACATATATTAAAAATAGGGATAATTTCATAAATCCCTCTCGAGGTTTCAGACAATTTCACTCATCTCTCTTGAGGTTTACAAAATTACACAAACCTCCCCCAAGATTAAGGTTTTGTAACAAAAATCAGTCCAAGTAAAAAAAATATTTAAAAAGTATTTTAATGAGAGAGACGAAACTTTTAACTCACAAATGCCCTTTATGCTTTTATAAAAGTTTTATTGTAAATAAATAAAAAAATATATTAATAAAAGTGAGGCAATGCAAGTGCAAATAGTAAAGAACTAAAAATAAATAGGAACTGATTTTTCTATAAAGTTAGATCAATGGCTACTGCACTAAATTACAATAGTTATTTTTTCACATCTTTACCATTTTGCATATAATGCTATAAGAAGCATTAAAATGGATCTCATTTCACTTAAATTGACAAAATTTAAGATGAGAAAATAATAGTTAGAGCATTTAAGGAGAGGTTTCTAATATTATCTATCTTGGATATTAATATAGGCAATTAAGTAGTTATGGCACTCATTAATTATTAGAAACTAATTAACGAAAATGGTTGTTGAGAATTTCTTGAATGATGAATGATAACTTGCAATTAGAAAATGGATATCAATTAATATACCAAATATTTGTTCGCTTTCATAAATCGATACACCAAATAGCAATTTGTTTGAATTTTTCGCTAAAAATATTCGCAGTTACCTTGCAATTATGCTTGCAATATTTGTTCCCGATGCTAAAAAATATGGGTGAATTTCATAATTTTTCCCAATAACTTGACAAGACCGTAGTTTCTGCACATATATTCTCCTTCAACTTGTGGAATCAACACAAAATCACTGTTTTCTCACATTAAATTTTATTGCTTCAAATGAAAATGAGATCCATCTTAATGCTTCTTGTTGCCGTTATATGTAAAATGGCAAAGATATGAAAAAATAATCATTGTAATTCAGTGTACTAGTCATTGATCTAACATTGTAGAAAAAGTCAGTTAGTACTTATTTTTAGTTCTTTATTATTTGTACTCACCTTCCATCACTTTTATTAATATATTTTTCATTCCTTTACAATACAACTTTTACACAAGCATAAAGGGCATATGTGAAATAAAAGTTTTCTCTCTCCTCAAAGTACTTTTTCAATGTTACTTTTTTTATTTGGACCGATTTAATTACAAACCGTTTTGTAACTTCAAGGGAGGATTGTGTAATTTTGTAAACCTCAGAGGAAGCGAGTGAAATTGTCAAAAACCTCAAGGGAGGTTTCTAAAATTATCTCTTAAAAATACAAAGAGTTTAAGAGTAACATAAACATCATCCAACTTTTATTTTCAAATAATAAAATTGACATTCAAAAATTATTAATGCAACCTTATGAGCGTACTTTTTATTAAGTGGTGATAAGTGATAAACCTATCACTTATTTTTTGGGCTCCATTTTGCCTAAGCAATTCAGACCCACTTAATCATTAAAATGTAGTATTTTTTGTTATCAAACAGTCTTAACACCATTAAGGTCTGAAGTCATTAAGATTAAGACCTGAATTGGGTTATCAAACGGGGCCTAAGTCTAGATAAGTTCAGAGTTTGATAAATTAAATCCAAATCATATCAAGTATACTCGGTCTAGGTTGGATTCGACCCATTGATACGCCTAATTATACCATTGAAAAAGTGATGCAATATATTTTTTTAGATTATCTCAAATAATCCACTATCCAAATACACTCAATGCCTATCCACACTCTTGAGTGTGTTTAGGTAAGAATTATTTACCAATAAATTATTTGTTTATATTACAAATATATTTTTTTATATACTTTTTTATTCTTCAATCATTTTTTTATTTCATGTGCATCACATCATAAAAAGTACTATAGTAATTATTTCAAATAATCTCCTACCCAAACACATTGACTTATTTTTGTGTAAATAATGCCAATCACTCGAGTCAGTGTGTAGTGAGGTAGCAGACTGCTACAGTAACGAGTGGAATTTCAGTGAATTTTTTAAGTCATAATCACAGTTTGTGAGCTAATTGGTCATGCAAGCAAAGTAGGTATTTGAGGCTTTCAGGACATGTATTAATCGGCATGGACCTCAAGCTCCAGCTCAAGCCCAAGCCCAAATCCTAGTCCAAATACCAATAGGAGCATATTTGTTAGTGAGATTCATCATAATGTTTCTGGCTTAAATGATTAAACTATGGATTAACTTTTTATACACTGATACAATAGTGATTTTTTTACACTATAACAGTCTTGGATGCATGCTTCACGTGCATGATTTGAATTTCAAATTTAAATTTATATTATATGGTATAATACAAGCCTGCTAGTATTAAAAAAAATTATACAAGTGATAATGTATAAAAAAAGTTATCCTTTATTTGATGGATTTGTCTCAGTTCATTTGGATATCCCATGAGTCCAATATATTCTCAATTTTATTATTTTTATTTCTTCTTTTCTTTTTTCTTGTCTTTTTTCCTCTATTATTTTCTTTCTGAAAACCTCGCCAACTCCAATTCTATACTGGCTGCAATTTCTTCAATGACGGCAATCCGGCTAGCACGTGCCACAACTCCATTTAGAATATTTTTCCAGGTCATAAACATGTATCTTCTTCATTTTTCATTCATAATTTAAATCTTCAGTTAAAAGCAAAATTGTTGAATAAAGTCTTAGATGGTTGCTTTGGAAGAAGGAAGCGAACATAAAAAAAGATAAAATAAAAAATAAAAAATAAAATGAATACTAAGAGAGAAAAAAAAAAAAGATATGGAACTTTTGTAAAAAATTAATTATTGTTAATAATTAATATATAACAATGTGTACAAAGAGCAGATTGGTTAGGAAAATGCTATTGTTTTGCCAATCTTGATTGTAGAGTTCCTATGACATAAATTTGTTTCCCTCAGTATGATGAAATGCCGAGTAAAATTTTCCCCTCTGTATTATGAAATGTTTAGTAGATGAAGATTTGAAATGTATAATATGATCCTTTTCTTTTTTAGTAGGGGATGAGATGGATTGGGTGGTTCAGGAGAAGGGAGTGTAAATAAAAAGTCTTAGATTCGAATTCTCCCACATACACCATAAAAAAAAGATCTTTTTTGGTAGATTTATATAAAATTTTTCTAAGTTGGTTATTAGATGTATCCCATTTTTATTTTCCATACAATAGCCCATCAAATTAATATATTTGTTCAATTTTTGGGCCCAATAAGTCGAGGAAAAGAGTAAGTGGAATTCATCAGAAAATATTTATCTTGAAAATTTATTGCCTAAGAAATGAAGAGAAGTATATACTTTTTATAAAGTAAGGAGAAATAAGGTTTACAAAAAAAGAAAGAAATAATTAAAATTTTAAAAAAAAGTAAAATAGGATTTATCAAATATTTGGGCAGTGTCAAAATCAGTTTAGCTCATTTTAATCTCATCCATATTGGTTCCATGATCTTTATGGGACTGTTTGGCCAATAGGCCCATATTTTTTAGCCCATTTAGGTCTCACCTATCCTGCTCATTTACTATCTCTAGTCCCCTTATTTAATTTTGACAATTAGATACACCAACTATTCTTTTTTTCCCTTTTGTAGCCAATTTAGTGCTTGTATGGTGTGCCACCAAAAATTTAGAGGTGGTTTGGATTGCAATTTTTCTAGAGTTTTAAGAGAAAATTTATTGTCACACTTTTTCAGGATGTGACGTATATGAAATAAAATGGTGATTGAAAAATGTATAATTTTCTCCACTAAAGACTCATAGATTAAAATAGAAAATAACATTTTAGTCAAGTTTAAATGCACTAAAACACACATATATTGGTTTTTAATGTGTATAATTAAGGCTAAAAAGTGAATTTTTGGTGCTTTTAAGTTGGATTAAAAACACAACCAAAGGATCAAATCTACATAGGATAAAAAGTGAATTTTTGGTGCTTTTAAGTTGGATTAAAAACACATTCAAGGATCAAATCTACCGTAAGTGTGTTTTTAGTTCATTTAAACTTGGCTGAAAAGTTAGTTCTCATTTTTGCCCATAGGTTGACTAGTTCAAGTTATAGACTACCGGTCTCTGGTGGAGAAAAATTGAAATCCTCAGTGGTTGCGCCACATAAGGACAGAATTGTCTACGAAGAACAAGTTGGAGAACCTAATTGGCCAAGCCAAAAAATGAGGAACCAATTTGACTTCAGTAAAATAGTTAAAGGACTATTTCAATCATCTACTCTTTTTTTTTTTTTTTTTGTGGGCGGGGTTTCGTTTTGGTTTCCCTACATTGTTTTATTAGATGCTATGCACATGATAATAAAATTGTAGGGCAGAAAAATAAACTAAATTATTTAATACTCGAATCGAGTATTCAGATTTGGTTTGTAAACTAGTCAAATCAAACTTGAGTAACATTTTATATTTGATAACATTCAAATTTGATAAAAAGTTCGTTCAAGTTCGATTTAACAAGTGAACAAATCAAATTTGAATAAAATTTCAAACTCGTTAAAAATAATCAAACAAGTTTGAACGCTAGGGTATTCGGCCTGATTACGCTCGTTTACACCCCTATAAAATTCTTCCTTTTTGTAGTAGTATTGACTATTATTTGATGCTGTGTCATATGAATATGATAGTGATGACTCGTATGAAATTGTTGCTTTTTGTAACATTACTGGAGAGGTTAATAAATAATAACTCCATTTCCTTACCTAAGAATATCCTTTCATTGAAAGCAATTGTCGTCTAAGTTTCAACTGAATTTGTAAGATGCCCCTAATGATCTTTAATAGGCAATTTGCAGCATTAACCTGAACTAAACGAATGAAAAAAGTATCCGCCAATATCATGAATTAAATAGTCACTTTACCCTCATCAGTTATCAAAATCTCTAACTCACAAAGTTGCCCTTTTCGATCAATAAATTATTTTTTCTATCAAATTCGCTTTTATTAATAAGGGAATCTCCCAAATTTTACCCTATGTTGATGGGAAAAATTTGTGTGGGTTAAATGCACTCCTACCATCTTAATTTTGTTTTTCCTCTTCTATGTTATTTTGCTCTCTTTTTTCATTTCTCCTTGTTCCAACCATAGTGGAAAATGGACAGAATTCAAGCAGATTAACGATGAATGTAGCTCAATGATCAGGAGGGTCTCTTAGAATTTTCTCATGCACTAAATCGGGGTTCAAACACCACTTAATGCATTACAAGAAAGCATTGTGCTTCTTTTATTTTAAAAAAATCTAGAGAGTGTAGTATAACACTTGTTCGGTTTGGATGTTCTGTTGGAATGTATGCTCTAAAACAATTATTTTGTTTAAATACATTCCTAATTAAGTTTTGTGTTTTATGAACTTCCATTTTTATCTGTTAAATATTAGATTCAACTGATAAAGTCCTTAGAATATTTATTGATGTGATGGTAGTCACAAGACTTGATGACTATCAGATATCAATCACATTTATAATAATATTCTTAAATTTTCCTAGTCATAGTATTAATGAGACAAGACATCATTAATACGGAAAGACTAGTACACAGTTAGCCTCTACTTAGTGTAAGTAGTGGTTGTTCTCATCAACCATGGTATAGGGATACCTAGGCTAATGTGTAGATGAATTGTAAGGTACAAATTCATTGGAGTGATCAACACAGAGATCCCATTAAGATATCTATCTAGTGCCAATGGTTGAATCTCTTATGGGAAATTGTGTAAGTGATCCTAGACTTAAGATCACCATAGTATCTTGAGTGTGAATCATTACCTTTTGATTCTATTTCTTGTTACTCACCAAGAGTGACTTAAAGAATAGAAATTGGGGGTAGTGTGAACCATGGAAAGATAGTGAGTGATCAAGAGAGGATTCACTACTCTGATAGTGGGACTTGATATCCAGAAAGGCCACTAGTGGAAATTTAACCTTAATAGTCGACTACATTAGGTTAATTAAAGAATGTCTTCAAGTTAACCTAATTTAGGGTTAATTCCGGGAACTAGCAAATTAATTAGTCATTAGGGAATTGGCACTTGTTCCTTATTCCCTGACTAATAGGATATCGATGGTGAAAGGATAATAATTACATGGTAATTTTCCATGGAAAGGTTAGGTCAAAATTCCCTTGACTAATTTCGAATACTTGGGTGGTTGTGATGTGTTATTAGACACCGCTCACAATTTATAATTATGAATGATTAATTATTGTAATTAATGATAAAATAAAATTGTTTATTTTATCTAATTCTTTTTGAGAATTACAATTCATAATTATTACTAGTGTATTTGGAACCTATTGGGTCACACGCTTAGAGACTGAATTCTGGATTAAAATTGTGTATCCAAATAAGGATTTCAAAATATATACTTCTGGGGTTTAATTATAAAGAAAAATAAATCCTGGGGGGTCATCTGACAGATAGGATAAAATGGTTATCTCTTATCTGTCAGATAACAGAAGGATAGAGTAACATCAGACGTTACGGTGTTTGATTTTTGAATCAAACCACCTGACTCTATCCTTCTCTCTCATTCTCTCTCTCTCTCTCTCCCCTATCCATATATACAGACTATACGATAGTCTGTAACAACTGATAGAGAGAGAGAGAGAGAGGCTAAGTCTTCTGAAACCTAACGTAGAGAGAAAATCCAGAGAGTCTGAGAGTATGAGTGAAAAAGGCTAGCACCTTTCTTCACTCTGATACACACACAAAGGTCGTAGAGACGATCCAGGAAAAGATCTAGAGCACTCTGGCGTGGATTACAGTAGAGGCAGGACATCTGGACTGCTCAGGGGATTCTCTGCCTTCTCCAACAAGTCAGAAGTATCATCTGCTGGATTAAGGTAATCCAATAATCCTCTTCTCTACAAGCCATACATAGTCTAGGGTGATTCCTGGTGGGTTATTCGGGCTAAAATTTTTAATTTTTCGCTGCGTCTACTGCCCCATAATCTAAAAGTGGTATCAGAGCCATCCTTAATTCTTTACGTATGACTTGATGTGTTCTGTTGTTATTGTTCATGGGTCATATGATTGATATCTATACATGTGCTAAATTTTGGTTGAAAAGTTCGTAACTTTAATTTGATTAAAGTGGGGATGAAATTTGGAATGATATGTTTTACTTGTTGTTCTAGCCAACAGTTTTTTTATTAATATTTTCTAAATTGTTGAATCATTGGCTGTTGTTTTGTAAAAAAAAAAAAAAAATTTGTAGCAGCCAATTGTTGGTTGTTGCAGCAGAGAATCGCAACTCAGATCCGCGACGCGGATCAGCGAGGTTACCTCGCTGATCAGGCTCGCGACAAGGATCCGCGTCGTAGATCCGCGAGATTTACCTCGCGGATAGGACTCGCAGATCAGAAAACAGAATGCCTCTATCAGGGATCCGCAACCAAACATCGCGGATCGGTTTGCGAATCCGCATCGCGGATCCTGAGTGGGAGCCCCAGTTTCTGATCCGCACATGACAAAGATCCACGAGCTAGCCTCGCGGATCGTGGTCGCGGATCCTTCCCGGAAGGTGATCCGCGTATCAGTGATCCGCGAACCTACTTCGTAGATCAGGTTGTGGATCGTTCTGGAAATGGAATTTTGTGAAATAAAAATTTTGATAAGCTGTGTTTTCAAATTTTGAAAATTTTCTAATTTTGATCCGAATTTTAACAGTTAAAATTTGTTATGAAGTTCATTATTTCATGTTTTATTAGGTCAGGAATTGATTTGAATTTTAATTTGATTAATTTAAATAATGTTCCAGTTTATTTTCTAATATAGTTAGAATTAAAAGTGACCTAATAAAATTGTTTTACCAAAATTTTCTGCACATGTATGGTTTCAAAAGTTGTTTGGGATTTAGAGATATAAAAATCCAAGATAACCCATGAATGATTGTAATTACATGCTTTCTTTTAATTTAAAATTGTTTAAATTTATGTGAATGCATGGTGGATGGTTGTGGATATAAGCCCAATGTGATTGTGAATGAATGGTTGAGTGGTTGTAATTTTTATAAATAGGGCCAGCGTGCCCTACCTTTCTTGATTTTCTGATTGTAATTTCTCTCCTCATCTAATTCCCCCCGAATGTAATTCAGGGTTTCTTATATTCTATTTGTAATGTACAATAGATAGGAATAGATGATTGGAAATTATGTAATTAGTATAGAAATTGTAAATTGGAAGATGAAGAAAGGAGCCGTGCAACCAGAAGGAGAAAATTCGATTTAACCTTAGTCAACTATTAATTTCCCTAATGGCCAGGGAAATTAATTTAGGAATATCCACAACCATCCACGGTTTATTTTATGCTATATTTATTTTTGAAATATTTATATGCATGATTGTTGATGAGACCGGCAAATGGATTTTCCCAAAACTTCAAATTAAATTAAAAATGTTTTGGAAAAGGCAATTAAATCTTTCAAATACAATATTAAATCAAGACTGCCTTCCATCATTATAGTATAAAATAAAATGTAGTTATTAAGTGCTAACTTGTTGGAATTCTCCCAAAACTGCCTTGCTTACTATATGTTTTTACTATAAGAAACGTTATTAAGAATGACGGGTTTGATTTAACTAAAATTATGGTTTGTTGGGATTCACTCAAGACCATAAATTTTAAAGGCAAGGGTTGGGTTAATACATAAGATGTAAAATCAAGAGTTGATACCCAACGAATCTGAAAATTACAAATGGGTTGTAATTGGTAAAGTACCTACCTGTTAAGATTATTTTTGATTTGTTGAGATTCACTCAAAATAAAAAATAATTAAGATGGGATTCTAGCCACTATGGATTTTTAGAAAATTTCGGATCAATTTGTAGAGGGTGATTGATGAAGAAAAATAGTGGAAATAAAATCATAATTTTGGAAGTTTTATGATTTTATTAAACAAAACTTTTTCTAACAAACTCTATCTTTATTTTGTTGTAGAATGAGTAATAATCTAAACCTACGTACCATTCTCACTGATTGTAAACTAAACGACGCAAACTCTCTCGATTGGCATCGCAATGTCCTACTCGTTCTCACCCATGAGAAAATAAAATATGTACTTGATAGGTCTATGCCTAACGAACCTGAACCAAACGCACCCGCTACTATTAGGAATGCTTAAAAGAAGCGTAAAGATGATAATAGGACGGCTTCATGGATCATGATAGCCTCTATGACTTCTCAACTCCAACAGCAGCATATGAACATGGGGGCATATAAAATTGTTCAACACTTGAGAGAGTTGTTTGAACAAGAATCTAGGACGGTGAGATATGATACCTCTAAAGAATTGTTCAGGTGCAAAATGGCAGAGGGAGCACCCGTTGCTCCACACGTCTTAAAGATGATTTGGCTAATTGAGAAATTGGCTGAATTGGGCTTTAAGATGGACCAAGAGCTAAATGTTGATTTAGTTCCCCAATCTCTGCCAGATTCTTTCTCACAGTTCGTTATGAACTACCAGATGAATAATCTGCAGCATACACTACCTCAATTGTTGAATGTGTTAAAAACTACTGAGAAAGAAATCAAAAAGGTGAAGGGTCCTACTGGAGTGCTTGTTGTTGTTTCATCCAATAAAAGGAAGAGGCAAGGAAAAGGGCCTAAGAAGCCCAAGAACAAGCCTGCCAAGAAGCCCAAGAAGGCCAAGGCAGACCAGTCCAATGCAACCTGCTTCCATTGTGGACAAACTGGACATTGGAAGAGGAACTGCAAGGCTTATCTGGAGAGCCTGAAGCAAAAGAAGCTTGGGGAAGCTTCATCACCAGGTACATATATGATTAAGATTAATGTTTCTACTTCCAAATCTGACTCTTGAGTATTAGATACCGGATGTGGTTCTCATATTTGCACATCTTTACAGGGTCTAAGGGACAGTAGAAAGTTGGAAAAGGGAGAAGTAAAACTACATGTGGGCAATGGAGCAAAAGTTGCTACTTTAGCTATAGGGACTTACTACATTAGTTTACCCAGTATGTTGATTCTAGAATTGTCCAATTGTTATTATGTTCCAACACTTACTACAAACATCATTTCTATTTCCTATTTGGATTTAAATGGGTTTAAGATAACCCAGGAGAATAAATGTTGTTCTTTTTCAAAGAATGGTGTGTTTTATGGTTCTGAAAATTGGAATAACGGTTTATATATTCTAGATCTTGACAACCAAATTCTCAATATACAAGAAAAAAGAATGAAGTTAGATAAACTAAATAAAACCTACCTCTGGCACTATAGACTTGGTCATATAAATGAGAAACGCATTTCCAAATTACACAAAGACGGGTACTTGGACTCATTTGATTATGAATCATATGATGTATGCGAGACTTGTTTACTTGAAAAAATGATCAAAACGCCCTTTACTGGTAAAGGGGAACGGGCCAGTGATTTATTTGGGCTGGTACATACTGATGTATGTGACCCAATGACAATCACAACTAGAAGTGGATTTTCATATTTCATTACCTTCACGGATGACCATTCTAGATATAGTTATGTGTATTTAATGAAATACAAGTCTGAATCTTTTGAAAAGTTCAAAGAATTCAGAAATGAAGTAGAGAAACAAACCGGTAAAAGTATTAAGACACTACGATCTGATCGTGGTGGAAAATACTTAAGCGATGAGTTTTGATTTTATCTAAAGGACAATGGAATAGTTCCACAATGGGCTCCTCCAGGGACACCACAACTAAATGGTGTATCTAAAAGGAGAAACCGAACTCTATTAGATATGGTACGATCCATAATGAGCTACTCGAGTGCCCCAAAATCGTTATGGGGATATGCTTTGGATACAGCTTCCTATACTCTTAATAGAGTACCCAGTAAGGTTGTTGATTCCACACCATATGAGATATGGAAAGGAAAGAAACCAAAACTGTCTTACATGAGGATTTGGAGTTGTCCAACCTATGTGAAAAAGGCAGAGTCAGATAAGTTTGAAACTAGATCTGACAAGTGTTTGTTTGTAGGATATCCAAGAGAGTATATAGGATACTATTACTACAACCCAACTGAGTACAAAGTGTTTGTCTCAAAGCATGCTATCTTTCTAGAAAAAGAGTTTATTCTAGAAAGGGGCAGTGGGAGTAGAATAGAACTTGAAGAAGTTCAAGATACTCAAACTAATATGGAACTTGAAGAAGTTCAAACAAACATTGAACAACCTGTTGAAGAAAGGGTTCAGCCACATAGTGATGAGGCACAAAAGGAAGTTGTGGATATTCAAGAGCCCCGTAGGTCAGTAAGAGTACGCTCAACTCCCAAGAGATATGAGTTTTTTGTGAGCCAGGGCAATGATGTACTAGTCATTCAAGATGATGAACCTACTACCTACCAAGAGGTTCTGAATAGTCCAGACTCCTCCAAATGGTTAGAGGCCATGAATTTCAAAATGGATTCTATGTCTGACAACAAGGTATGGACCTTGGTTGATCCACCTAAAGGTGTAAAACCCATAGGGTGCAAATGGGTCTTTAAGAAGAAGACCGACATGGATGGTAATGTGATTACCTATAAAGCTAGACTGATAGCCAAAGGCTACAAGCAGAAAGAGGGAATCGATTACGATGAAACTTTCTCACCAGTAGCTATGTTTAAATCCATTCGGATATTGTTTGCAATAGCAACATACCATGACTACAAGATTTAGCAGATGGATGTAAAGATTGCATTCCTTAATGGGAATTTGCAAGAGAATGTGTACATGACACAACCTGAAAGCTTTACATCGCCAAATCTCAGTCAGATATGTAAGTTACAGAGGTCCATCTATGGACTTAAAGCAAGCATCCAGGAGCTGGAACATCTGGTTTGATGAGACAGTCAAAGAGTTTGGATTTCTCAAAAATCCGGATGAACCTTGTGTATACAAGAAGGTTAGTGGGAGTTCAATTGTTTTCGTTATATTTGGATAACATATTAATAATGGGAAACAATATCCCAATGTTACAATCAGTGAATGGTTGGTTGTCCAAAAACTTTTATGTCAGCAATAGTCCATCCAATTGCCTTCAAGTGCTTTCTTAAAACTCAAAGAAACTTCTTAAGTTGCTCATCTTTAAGATATGCATTTGCTATCACCAGTAATGTTTCATTTTGTCTAAGAAATGCATATTTGAGATGATTTGGAAGTTGTTTGAACTCTAAATTTGGTGCTTATTCAAAGGATGGTGCTGGAAGTCTTTTGCTCATTCCAAGGTCCTCATATGATGTTCCTCTACTATATGGTAATTAAGTATTCAAGAATTTTGCCATCATCTCCACTTCTTCATCTTGCATAATCACATCATTGAAACAAAACTCAAGAAGATCATAGTCAAGATGAATCTGACTCATCTCTTCAATTAGAACATCAAATAAACCTATAGAATAAGATTGGTCGATACAAGAGGGGCATTTTTCTAATTTACTTAAATCATATTCAACCTCTTCTTCTCTAACTTAAAATTTAAGCTTGCCTCTTTTAATATCAATAATCGTACCTGCAGTGGGCAAAAAAGGTCTACCAAGAATAATAGGCATGTTAACATCATCTTCCATATCTAATACAACAAAATCAACAGGGATAAAAATTTTTGCACTTTAATAAAAACATTCTTTAATATGCCCATTGGATATCTAATAAACCTATCGGCTAATTACAAAGTAATATTAGTCGGTTTTAATTCATGCAAACCTAATCTTCTAGTTACAGTTAAAGGAATCAAAGAAATATTTGACCATGATCACATAATGCATTAGAGAATTCTACATTACCAATAGTGTAAGGAATAGAAAAACTTCTCGGATTCTTTAATTTAGGTGGCAATTTGTTTTGAATAATGGCACTGTACTCTTCTGTCAATGCTATCTACTCACAATCCTCAATCTTCCTCTTTTTTGGTTATTATCTCCTTGAGGAATTTCATATATATTAGCATCAACAAAAGGAATGTTAATATGCAATTATTTAAAAATATTAACAAATTTCTCAAATTCTTTATTGGCTTTTGATGGATTCAGTCTTTGAGGAAAAGGCACTAGTAGTGGAATTTGAATAGTTTTCAAAGTTGATAGCTCATCCTCCACGACCTTCTCCTTTTCCTTTCTTTTCATTTTCAACCATTTGATCATTCTTCTCAATTTCTTGATCTTCCTCTTTTTATTTTTGTGACATCCCACATCGAAAGAATGATGAGAAATTGAAAGGTATATAAGCTTGGAACAAGGCCTATCAAAGTAACTTGGGCTAGCCATTTTGGGCCAAGTGATTTCGGCCCAAAAGTTGTTTGGGCCAGGCCTTGAGTCCAGGTTATTACAGGTGGTATCAGAGCGAATCTCGCGTGGTCTTTGCGCGGGGTGAGCCTGGGTTAGTGCGTTATGGTTCCAACTATGCAAAGGAAGTTGAAGGAACTAAGTGCCACTTTCGACGGGGGCCACCTCTAGAGTCCAAAAGGAGCTAAGTGCCACGCCGGACGGGAGCCACCTCTAGAGTCCAAGTACGACCAAGTGGACAATTTGGATTGTGACTGTATCTATAACGGGCTTTGCGAGGACGCAAAGTCTTAAAGGAGGGGAGAATGTGACATCCCACATCGAAAGAATGATGAGGAAATGAAAGGTATATAAGCTTGGAACAAGGCCTATCAAAGTAACTTGGGCTAGCCATTTTGGGTCAAGTGATTTCGGCACAAAAGTTGCTTGGGTTAGGCCTTGAGTCCAGGTTGTTACAATTTCTCCACTACCTTTTCCATCAGAGGTTCACTCAATTGTTTACCACTTCGAAGGGTGATAGTGTGACAGCCCCACCTCTCCCTAGGGCGAACCCTAAGGTATCAGCCCCGCCTCTCGGGACTCACTCACATCCTTAGTTCAAATGCAAATAACAAAATACATCGATGTCCTCAAATCAACTGTAACATTTAAACCTCAAAGTTTCCTTAACGAACCACAAACGTCCCGAACTACAATTACAGATACAAAAGTTTATCCATCCAAAATTCCATTAGTACAATTCAAAATACAAGGGCTACATCAAAATACAAGATTAGGTCTCCAAACCAATCGACCTAGTGTAACCCTTGGAAGCTCTCGATCTCAAATCCTGCTAAGGAAAAACAAAGTTGAAAGGGATGAGCTAATAGCCCAGTGAGCGATCCTAATATCATACAAATCACACAGCAATTGGAGCAAAATATATCGCTAAGCACTCAGTAGGTTAATATAATTCAGTTTAGAAGCATAAAATGTATAAACACATAAACTGGAAAAATACCCAGTGAAAGGATACAGGTTCCACTGGAAGCAGTTGCAGTCCGTCTTGTTCAATACTCAACCCCCTACTCCTCCTTATAACTCCTAGTGGTAATACTCGAGTATATCGTGCAGGGCTCCTAGGTTATCAACCTACCCGACCGAGTCCGCTTCTGGCTCGAATAGGTCGATAACGAAGGGGGAAAGGCCTTGTTCAGCCTATGTGTTAGTACACATGGCCTACATTCATGCACAAATAATATACAAACAATGGAAAAGCACACAGTTGAACAGTAGAATAAAAGTAGGCCGAGTGCGATAAAGTACACACTCGCCCTTCACATAATTATTAAAAGCATTTAAACACTTCAATGAGCAATTTATTCACAACATGCAAGGAACACTCACCAACAGTTGAGCGCAAACAAGAAAATGTAGGCGGTTAAACACGATCTCCAACGTCCACAGAATCTCCTGAGATGTGAAAGTGCAAGCAAATTACTTTTCCGATTCCAAACTAAAAGGTTTGGCAAAATCCATTTTCAAAGGTGAAATGACGTGGCATGCAAATACTCAATGAATTAAACTCTCGAAAACCACTTATAAAAAAACATCATATAGTTAAAAGGAGCACACACATGAGCGTTAGACGGAAAACGAATGAAATGGAACGAAAACGGAAAACACACACTAAAAGGTGCAGAAGACAGTTTTGATACCCTGTACGCTAATACTCATAACTCAGGCTACAAGTATCGGATTAGAATGCACGAGGTGCCGTTTCGAAGCTAAGAGAACAAGCTACAACTTTCGTGAAGACAACTTCTGCCCATATTTTCTCTTTCTAGATGAAAAATATCGAAACAATTTCAGGAATTTTCCCCGTCAGAATTGCCGATAGGCTACATTCAAACGATCATAACTTGGCGCTCACAAATCCGAATCCAGAAATTCCAAAGCCGTTAGAAAGCTAACATACAAGGCTACAATTCTTAAGAGACATCAAAAGCAAAAACATTCATCTTCCTGGTCAAAATGACCTATTACCGTAGCAAAAAACCATTTCTGCCAGAAACAGGGCATCAGGGGTATTTTAGTCATTTCACATGATACAGTGCTCCGATTCACCTGAAAATTTACAGGTAGAATCCTCACTCAATTCTACACAACTTTCATGCTTTAAGCTAAGGCTAATTCAGCCTCCATCATATTCGAATATTCAAGCCAAATTCGGACAGAAAATCTAAACAAAATTAAAACTTGGAGTTCATCCAAACCAACCAATTTCCAACCATCCAAATCAGTTCCTAGCAAACTAAATTCAACTTCCAATCATCAATTCCCAACATCAAGCATTTTAACTAGTGAAACCCTAACCCTAGCTCTTGGTCAAAGTTAAAGACAAGCAAAACAATAAAACCAATCCATGGAATCACCTTAGAAGCTAAGAATGATCATGAAGCAAGCTAAAACAACAACAAAATCCAACAACTTCATCAACTTAGATCAAATTCCAACAACTTAGAGAAAATGCCAGTTTGGGTACCTTCAAGAAGATGAACTTAGGATGAAAACTCAAGCTTCCAACTCCAAGGATAAAGATTGACGGTTTGATGGCTGAAATTGACAAAATCCCAAGCTTTCCTCTAGTTTCCTTTCTTTTTCCTCTCTTTTTTTCTCTCTTCTTTTCCTTCTTTTCCCACGGTTTTCCTTTCTTCCTTTCTTCTTGCTTGGCCGATTGGCCTCTTCTAGAATTAGCCCAAATGATAACTCCACAAAGATATTTCACCTTGGTCAAACTTGAGTCAAAGTTGTCATACACAATTAAACCTATTAACTTAGGTTAATTGCTCCCTTTGCCCAAATGATTTTTCTTTCCTTTCAAACTAGTCCATAGGTGCACAAATTAACCTAATCTATCAAAGCTTAAACACACCTACTTAGATCACTAACCACCTAGAACTCTTAATCTCACTTCCTAATCATGCATTTACGCACGTAAAATCAAGAAATAACAAACTTGTCATTAAACGTAAAACTTAAATGTATTTTCAAAACTAGGGTTTTACAAATCCAAACTAGGGTTTTGCATATACATATTAGGGTTTTATCCCAATTTAGGGTTTTCGAAAAACTAGGGTTTTAATCAAATTAGGGTTTTCAAACTTTGTAAAACAAGCGAGTCAAAACCAAACACTTTTAAAAGAAAAAAAAACCATATAAACACCTTGGCAAACCAAAATAACTATAATTAACATTATTTAATATTTCCAGAAATTGGAAAAAACTCGGGGCCTCACAGATAGCCTTGACATGCTTCCTAGAATTCACTTTCATCTTATTCGGTAAATCTCCCAGTTGTCTAGGATTCATTGCATCCGCTATTTGTCCAATTTGCCCTTCAATATTTCTAAACATATGAGTGAGTTGATCACTTCTTCCATAAATTTGACTCATCTTTGCTTCCATTCTTTCAAACTTTTGAGTTGAAGCACCTACTAACTTATCAATTTTATCATTAGAACCATTTGCCAATTTTTCAATTGCTAACTTCCAAATCGGTTTTGAATTTGAAGGTTGCCTTGGCTGAAAATCGGGTGGATTAGTTGGTCTTAGTTGATTTCCTTGCTTCCTCCACCTGAAATTTGGATGATTTTATTAACTCGGATTGTACGTGTTGAGTAGAGATTATTTTAGGGTTGACGGTTGTAATTGTTGACATATTGTACCTATACAAAATCAACACATTCATTAATTTCATGTTCTCCTCCATAAATAGCACAACAAACAACACTTACATTGGATGGTGAGTCTGTACCAACATTGGATTACTTGCAAAGTAATTTAAAAACATTGTCCATTTTAGTACTTAGTATATTAAGGGTATCCATTTCCAACACACCTACAGCCTTCCTTTGGTTACCTCTTTCCTACCCATTGATAGGTGTTTGAGCCCATTTTCTCAATTAGCTCTTGTGCCTCTTCAACCGACTTACCCATTAAAACTCCACTGGCTATCACATCCACATGAGTTTTTGTAGGATAGAAAAAACTATTGTAGAAAGTTTGTATAATGAGCCAATTAGGCAAACCATGATGTGGACATCTTCATAGAAACTCCAGAAAATGCTTTCAAGTCTCATATAAGGTCTCTCCTTCTTCTTGACCAAAACTTGTAATATCTTTATGAAATTTAGCAATTTTTCCGGGTGGGAAGAACTTGTTAAGGAAAGCTTTAGACAATACCATCCAAGTGGTGAAGGTATTTGGTGTGTGTGATTGTAACCACAATTTAGCTTCATCTCTTAATGCAAATGAAAACAACCTAAGCCTAATTGCATCATCACTAACTCCATTCAATTTAATAGTGTCACATATTTCCAAACATGAAGCTAAATGTGAATTAGGATCCTCAATTGCACTTCGACCAAATTGTGTTTGATGAACCATTTGAATTAATGACAGTTTAATCTCAGATTTGTTTGCATTTACCGTAGGCCTTGCAATACTCGTTTGTTTTCCATCACTTCCGAGCAATGCAAAATTCCATAGAACTCTTCTATTTGCTTCTTCCGCCATCGTCTCGGTCAATGGAAATTGAATGATAATCTCGCCTTCTCCCTGCATCTCCACACTTTGTTGGCTACGTGCTATTCTCCTTAACCTTCTCAATGTTCGTTTAATTTTCGAATCAAGTGGAAGAGTCGCATGTATAACCCTGTGCATACACCAAAAGTAACTATAGTTAATTATAGAAAATTAAGCACAATTTACTACCTTTTTAATACTTTAATATGGGAAAGAAACTATAGTGAATTTATAAAAAATTAAACACAATTTACTATCTCATTAACACTGTAATATTTAAAAAATATTACGCAATGCTTAGTCTAATAGAGCTCGCTTAACCCTAGTATTGCTGTAGATCCATGGCAACGGTGCCAAAAATTTGTTCGAGGTTTTTACCTACACCCCTAAGTTTTAATACCTAACTCCTTGTTATACTAAAAGTATACAGGCCGTTAATTGTTGTACAAAGAATTAGGATCGCTCCAACGAAAATCACTTTTCAATTACTACGGCTTTAATTTACTCTATTATCCAAGACTATCAAACAATTATACTAAAATTCAACAAATCAACAAGCAAAAGATGCAATAAAAACTAATTTCCTTGGAGAATATTTAAATCACACAAGTGTTCTAGGGCATAGAATCCACTAATCACACTTAATTATAGAAACCAACATCAAATTTGACCAATTCACTTGCCTTGTTAAGGATGGATTTCACTAAACCAAATGAACTTGCTTTTGCCAATGAGCCAAACTAGCTAACACTTGGATATACCTACTTTCATGATAAAATCACAAGTATCAACTTAATCAAGCACAAGAAATCAAATAACATCAACCTAAGAGTACCACTACTTTCATGTGCCTACTACTTAAACTTCTTCTATCTTTGATCCATTGTTATCAACTATTTTTATAGATTAACAACAACTAATATGACTTGCAAATGGTGATCAAACACTCAAAAGTGTTAAAGCATAGATAGATGACCTAGCAAATACAAGACATAGAAACAACATCAATCATTCGTAATCAAGACATAGAAAGCTTCATCTACCCATAGAACAAGTAGATATAGCTAGACATGCTAACTACATAACATAAGCTCATATTCAAGATATAACCACACATCTTTCTAACAATACATAAATTAGGGAAGAAGAAATACTCATTTGAATGAAAAAACAAATTCTCCATGCTTCATCATCTTCCTTGCCATCAAAATATGAATTACATCAAGTGTTCTTCAAGATTTTCTCCAAGAAAAGTGAACAAAACTATGTTTACTTGCTATAGAGAAAAAGAGTTCTTTTTTTCTATCTATTATATTCTCTACCTCTTCTTCTTCTCTTTCAAGACTCCTTATTTTCCCCTGAATTATTGTCTAGAATAATTAACCTTGAGAAGTGCAAAAATGATTGTTTATGTCACTTTCACCCAAATAGTTGTCTTCTAGCCGAAATTTCCTCTAAAATAAAAGTCAAAAAGCAAGTGTAAAGGCATAACTTGTTCTGCAAATTGCAAAATTGAAGTAGGATCTGAAGCCTCGATCCAAGGTCAGGTCGGTTTCATAGCTCCTTGGATTCAATTCCACTGCATTTCTTTTTTTTTTTTGCCTGTCAAGCACAATCTAAAACCTTGTTATAATGGATCTGAGATCAGATCACTTCTCTTGGATCTGTCCTCTAATTTCTCAAGTTTATCTGAGACTTGGAAACAAAGGGTACAGGCCGGATCTGAGCTCGAATTAGCCCCCCACCCCCAAATTTCTTCTTCAGCATTTTTTCATTTCGCTTGCAACTCCGATTCTTGAATATTTCATTGAAATTAGAACTTGCTTGGACAAATTTGACTAAAATTTTATTTTCAATCAATCAATGAACATGGACAAAACTCCAATTCCTACAAGAACAACATCAGTTTGCACATTAATCCATTCAATTTTACTAAATTGCAAGAAAATATCGCTTGCAGAATTTTTAGGTATAAATCTAATATGGGAGGAACAAAAAATCATCACTTTATATGTGAGGGATGTATTGGTACTAAATGTGAGCCACTATTCTTGCAATATCCGTTGTTCCTTGAGAATTTGTTAGCACCTAAAAGCAACGGAGGATATTGACACATACAAAAATGTGCGAGAGAAGAGGAGTTTATTATCAATCACATGAATAATAAGCACATTTGACTGTCATATTGAGATGGATATAAAATTAAAACACAAAGCGCAGCTCCTAATTATAGAGCATAAAGCACAGCTCCTTATTACAGAACACAAATGAAGCAAAAAGCATAGTTCCTTATTACAGAACAGAAATTAGGATACAAAGCATCTGCCGAAACTTCTTATGACAACCCTGATCACGAACACGAAGTTCTGCTAAAAAGGATCATGTTTGGCGGAGCCTCTTAGTTGGAGTACCCTCACGAACAACAATTTCCACCGAATTTGGCGCAATCTTTTGAAATGGCAGTGGTGAAGTAGCAGTGAGGTCCATAGTTTCATTCTCAAGTAAGCCATTAGTTTTTAGTGGTGGTTGATATTGGATAGGTCTATGCTTCTTGTCCAGAAAATTCATGTACCACAGAGCTGAGTTTTTTGGGAATCTTGACAGATAACGATCTTTGAAGTTAACATACACAAGGCCAAACCGAACACTGTAGCCTGACGACCACTCGAAATTGTCAACCAATGACCATATAAAATATCCCTTCACATTGACGCGATTCCTGCATATATAGATATGTCAATCATAAAAATAAAATAAATTTGCTACAGGGTAATTTGTAATAGCAAATGGCGCAAAATTGAAACTAAATAATTATAAATTCTTTGATTTGAGCACTGACCTGTTTTTAGAGCCAAGACGGTCGTTTAAAAAACAACCACATATTTTTAGTCATCAACTAATAAAACCCAGATTTTGGTAATTCAATTAATAAAAAGAATAGTTTTGATCCAAGAATGCATACTCTAATTTGTTGTTTGACCATTTAAACTGGACAAAAAATTTAGTGACATAAATAGAGAATATATATCGTTTAGTGATCATTTCCTTAATTTGTAATAAAAGATACATCTATGCCGAAGCAATTAAGAACTTACTCGATCATGGCCAATCTTACTTCTTTCAAGTGCTCACGATGGTACTTAATCCTCAACTCATCGTTGCGAGCTTTACTAACAGTATAATCATAATTATTTGCATCAGCAACACCTACATAAGTGACAAGCAAGATGAAATATCAGGAGGACAACAACTTACATACCCAAAGAAGAAAATAATAATAATTATTTGTAAAAAAGTTTATCAAGTGGTAAGCAAATTTTGTTGAGTTAGTTACCATTCTCAGTGATAACAATTGGTGGATCATTGTAACGTTGCTTTATGTAGCACAGAAGCTTGTGAATCCCCTTCGGATAAATGTATAGCCAGTCACAAGCAGTCTGAGAATCAAGAACAAAAAAAAAAAAAAAAAATAGGCAGCCAAATTAAGGTAGTGAAATAGCATGAAAGATATTTATAGATGAATGTATTGTGATATAGTAGACATGCAATAATTACTTACTGGTTCACCAATGGGCTTCCCATCAGGACCATTAGCTATATGGAGGGGAGAAAAAGAAAACAATAACAAAGATAAAAAGATCAGCAAAGTTGAAATCACACTTGAAAGAAAACAAAAGCCAATAGGGGTTTTCTAGAAGATCTTTTCAGATGCATACTTTCCTGAATGCAATGCTGATCAGTAATGTAGGTCGGATGTACAATTTGGAGGACAGATGCAACTGCATATCTAGCTGTGTAATAGTTCAGCCCAAGGAAATCATACGATCCTCTTAGTTTGATGGATTCTTCCTCTGAAAATCGTTGAAGGCGTTCTGGTGGTACATTATCAGTCATGCTTTTGGGATACTGGCCATATGTTATCGGATCCATAAACCTGAAATAATAAGGGCAACTGATAAATAAATCCATACCCATGAATAATAATATTTAATAATGTGAAACCAAAAGATTTGGACAACAGTTGAGAATTTAATGGCTTTTTTTCAGTCATATGAACATAGGGTATCTCGGTGGACATAATTTAGCAATTCAATTATTACAGTGGTCTTTTTCAAAGTTAAAGAGTCAAAAATTGATTTGAAATGTGTCATTGCTTGTATCAAGATATATGCTACATATTTTTTGGTGTACACCTTCTGTGTCCAGCTATTCGCATCGACCAAATATGCTACATTAGCAAACAATCAACTGTCAGCATGGACATAAGGCATTTTCTTTGCTTGTAGTATGATGGTCTTTGATTTCGAACGAATAATGCATTCTGAGTCAAATTGCTCCTACGCTTGTTTGTGCACTTACCAGCCGAACATAAAGTCCTGTGCTCGTTGAGCTGCATCTTGGTTGCCCTCTGATTGGGTGAATGGCTCAAACCAGCAGGTCACGAGTGTAATTCCAATTTGCCCCCCTTGAGCCTGCACAAATTTGACCGTAGCTTCATCACGATGAGAAGTATTTTGACTGTTAATCATGGGAGATTTTATGGTAGATTTAGCCTTAGATACCTTTATTATAATTTAAGTTATTAGATGCACTATACTAGATTAATGGTAGAGTAATATTAAATTAATAGAGGAAGGTTGGGGATTTAAGAAGTGAGAAGGGGGAAGGAATATTTAAACCAAAATTTTAACTTTTAGAACTTGAATCTGACCATAAAACTGAACCCTTCTCAACCTATTTTTATCCTTTTTTTTTTAATTTAAGGACTTAAAAGTGGTTCCCCACTTATTCTTGATAACTCGGACTTTGATCTACCAGCTAGATGTAATTACGTAGCATATGAGCATGTATGCCAACCTTAAATTTTTTCCTGTAAAGATCAACTGCTTCAGCATGAGCAAGGAGCAAATTACGTGATACAATATATGGTTCAACACCTGGATTTCCATCCTCACAAACCAATGGGTTCCGGATTTCAACTCTATGGTGGAGAGCAGGAAGTTTCGCGTGCTCCTCTGAAGTTGAACCTCGAGAAGGAGGAAATGTACCAGTTACATATCCATTGTATATAAAACTCCATGGCTCATTGAATGTTATCCAATGTTTCACACGATCACCGAATTCCCAAAAGCACAATTCAGCAAATTCCAGATAGTCCTTTCTGGTAAATTAAATTCAAAAGTAAAACACTTTTTAGTAAATTAATACATATCTGTAATGACTAAAAATTCGTCAGTAAGGTGGATCGTTTAATTTTTTCCTGTTGTATTGAACAAAATGGAATGGGCAGTTTATCTTAAAAGGTTTCTTTTTTAGTTTTATTAGTTTTGCTTTCCAAATATAGTAATTTGAAAATACATGACATTAAAAGAAGATGAGTTGAAGCACTTTTTTTTTTTTTTGTACAATATGCTTTTATCATTTGGCATTTTGTTGAAAGCATATGACGGAATGCATGAGTGAATTTCGTAACATAGGGAAAAATTATAGTTAGGAAGCTTAAGATTTTACAAAGTTCAATGAGAAATATAAAAGTGTTTTATGGTTTTAGGAGTAATTATTGTAATCCAGTAAATTACCTTAGAAGTGCTTAAACTTGAAAAAAAGACTATATCCACTATCTCAACATTTAGGCTCTGTTTGATAACTTAATTCAGCACTTAAATTTAATGAATTTAGATTTTAACACTTTCACACGTGTTTGATAACCAAAAATAGAATATGTGAATTAATTAAATGGTGCTAAGTTTTCTAGGCAAAACTTGTTCTACAAGTAAGTAGTAAACTATTCACTTATCACTTTATGTATTAGATTTATACTTAATAATTTAATCCCTAACATATTCAAATTTTAGATTTTAAATTTTAAATTTTAGTTTCAAATTTTAGTTTTATCAAACGTACCCTTAGTTCTTAGGGTTCATTTAGTACATGGGATGATACAGGATTGGATTACTAATCCGGTGTCATCCCATGTTTGGTTGAATTTTATGTATGGGATGACACATCCCACTTAACCGAATTCATCCCCCATAGAGGGGATAAAATAATCCCATGGGGGGAGGTGGTATGAGTTATCCCGGAATAAGGTAAGAGGTGGGATGATGATAATTGACACTTATTTACCATATTAATAAAATAATACTTTATTCAAACAATTATATAAATTTACAATTCTCTATAATATTATCTAAATTTTGGACTAATTTGTCCCTATTAATCATTTAATAAAGCTTTTGACAAATTTACCCTTACTAATAACAAACTAAATTTTGGACTCATTTGCCCATATTAATGATATATCATAATTTTGCCTATGCCATTAATAAAATTAGACTTTTTACTCATTTGTCTATATTAATGAAATAACTAAAATTTTGGACAAATTTGCCCATGCCAATAAAAAATTATGTTTTGAACTAATTTACCCATTTTATTGTAATAAATAATTTTGGACTAATTTGTTCCTGTTATTAATAAATTATATTTTTTGGCTAATTTGGCCCTACTAAAATACTAAATTAATTTACCCCTACTAAAAATAAGAGTAAATTTTTATATTATTTTGGTCCTATTAATTAATTGTATAATCATATTTTCTTTGTCAAATTTAATTCATAAAAAGTTAGACATATAAATTGAAACTTGTGAACCCATTTAATAAGATTGAGCTCCGCTTATAATCACATACACACGCATGTGTGTGTGTGTGTGTGTGCGTATTTGCAAGCCGAGTTTGTGTTTATTAAAACTCCCTAGTTGTAGGTCTAGCAGAAAGGGTATTTTAGTCTATAAATAAATAATCCCATATCATACTATTTCCAACCAAACACAGGATAAAATTATTTTCTAAGACATCCTATCCAACAAAAAGCCAACCAAACACTGGATAATAAAATTACTCATCCGAGAATAACCCAATCTAGGATGAGTAATCCGAGGATAAATAATCCCCTCTCATCCAATCCATGAACCAAACGCACCCTTAAAGTATAATCATCAAACATGGAACATTTGGAGTAAAGATCTAAGAAGTTCTCAAATCAAGGCCTGTAGTTCAAACTGAGTCCTTTAACAAACCTTATGTAAGAGAATTATGTTCTTGAGTAATAATTTCACTTAAGTTAAGCTCAAATATAGACCCCAATTCCCCAATCCATATTTGGAAGTACTTTCATGTGCGCGCACGAAAAACACAACACTTTTTAACTATGCATCGATAAATTTAGTGTAACTATGTTTTTAGATGCTTCGTCATTAAAAGAAATTCTGAAGGAGCTTGAAAATAATAACACTTTTTATTTTCAGTGAACGTCTTTCAATCATCAATTTCTATCAGCAAAATGTATGTTCCATAATGACATGCAGCTAGTTTTATAAGAAAATAAAAAAAAATGTGTAGGACTTTCAAAGACGTGCAAGTTTGGAGGGTGGTTGTTGATGAAACATTCTAAAGAAATAGATTTTGCTGACGTAATTTTGTGCTTTCAGTTCTTACTTCTAAATTTAATATTCTTCAATGTTCATTCTGTTATTTGCAAATAGTAATTCTATTCAAGTTATGTTATATTTGAATTCCATTTTACCTTTTCTTTAACCTATAATTCGTAATTTTGTAATTTGTAGTTTCACACTGTAGAAATGTCTATGGACACCTATTAGGAGCCCAAATCTATAAGAATCTGTATTGCAATTTTTCTTTAAATCGCATTAATATTTGGATGTAGAATATATAGTAAAATTGGATGTGGCGAATCTAACTATTCTAGTTCAAACCCTATCAGTTGACATACTACTGATAAGCTTCCAATACTATTCCAAGTCCACAAAGAATATGTTTTCATTATCGGAATATTTAAATAAATTGCTTACCCTGTTCTGTCTCTTCTTTTTTTTTTTTTTCCTTTTCTTTTGGAAAGAAAGACAGTATAAATAATTTATACGTACATAATTTTCTCACTCAAGAAACCACCATACTGTTGTTGGAGAACTTCTGGAACTTCAAAGTGGTGTAGGGTCACATATGGTTGAATGCCTAAAAGTTGTAATGGCCAGTGAGATTTCGTATATGAATCTAATTTCAGTTTTTACAAAGCAAAATTCGCATTAAAGTTTACCATTTGCCAAGAGCTCGTCAATGAGATGGTTGTAATACTGGATTCCTTCTCCATTCACACCTGCACTCAGTTTCCCACCTAGGATGTAGATTTGGGAAAAAAACATTAGAAACTTTGATTGTATCCTTTATAATTATACACTTAATCAGCATATCTCAATATCAGAATTTGTCAATATCAAATAGTAGAGGCAATGATGTGTTTTTTATAATCTTATAATAATTGAAACGATCAGACACCATGGAATTTCTAATAATAATCTTTTTACCTGGCAACACTCTAGTCCATGAAATTGAAAATCTGTAGGCGTCCAAGCCCATGGTCTTGCAAATTTTCACATCTTCCTATAAATTTCAATCGGACAGAAGATTGAAGTTAATATTGGTTTTGTGGAAAAGATAAGAGCCGGTCGAATGAGCAACAAAATATATGATGTTCTGTTAGTACCTTGTACAGCCCGTATGAGTAACATGCAACATTTCCATTTTGACCGTCGTAGACCTTTCCTGGAAATCAGCCAATTTCTTAAAATCAGAGGCATTTTCGTGCAATTGAAAACTAAAAGGATAGATCGTTCACAGTGAAATTGACAACGCTCTCAGGACTAGGGCCCAAACAATTGTCAAAAGAATCATTTGCATCCATTTTGTTCAATTCCATAGGATTTAATTTCATTTTTTAAAATGTAACTCATTTTCAACACATTATAAATATAAAATAAAATTTTATAGACCCCGCATATTATGTTAAAATCAATAAATAAGATGTGATTTTGGCCAAATCATGACCGTGAATCTTTTGGACGGTTGTAATTGCCTGCCACCGCTGCCCTATCTCCAAGATCTCAAATAACTTTTTCCTTGCACATGTCAATAAAGGTACTATAATAACATTCTTCTATAAACGTCCAAAAAACAGCCATCAAAACAAAGTGACAAGCCACAAGCTTTGAGGCTACTTTGACAGAAACAGCAATGAAAACGAATATTTTTTTGAACACAAAACAATATTAAATCTTCTAATTCTTTGTCCCATACCGGACTTCACTGATCCTTTATATGAAATGCTTGTACTAATTATAGAAAAGGGGAAAAATAAAAAAGAGAGATAACTTTACAACCTACATATTCTAAATGCACACTCTGTTGTGTGTCTACCAGTGCATGATTAATAATAAACCTTATAATACTTGTGTTGCCCAAAAAAAAGGAAAAAAGAAAGAAAGAAAGAAATTGATTATTTAAACTTCCCAAACAGACCTGGTGTTGCATCGCAGAAGGAATCCCAATTACTAGGACCACGACCACCTTCCCGTACACCACCTTCAATCTGTGGGACAAAAATCAAACCCAGTGGTTAGTACAACATAAAACAGATTGATTCAATAACAGAGGCCGAAACTAACTGATTTAGGATTATATTGGACATGTGTTCTGAAAGCCACTCTGTGCTAGAGTTGGCACATGAGAGTAAATTGATGGCTTATACTTTACAAAAAGGGAAAAAATTATTTCTCATCTATGAATTATTGCAATTTCATAGTCTAAAAAATATCATGTCGTCAAGGTTATACTCAATTCAAATGCCATCAAATCTCTTTGTCAAGGTGTTGAACGGTTCATGATAGTTCATAATGACATCTATAGGCTACCTCTTCTTTATAACTTTCTTCGTGGGGAAATATTGAGACTAATTTAGGCCACGTACATGAGCTGTTCATATACCATATAGTAGTCGAAATTTAATCAGATTGTGCAACATGGCAGAATATTCCTCATCTAGGATCAATAATTATGCGACCTTGTACAAACTCAACTATATAATCTGTAAACAGTTTCTAGATCAAATTTACCTATGTATTCTAGCTTTTTCAAATGTACCGTGTAATGAGCTTGAGATTTCGTTCGTTTAAGTAAGAAACTTGTTAGTGGAATAACAGAATACTGAAGTAACAATCTATTCAAGAATTGCATGCAGGATTCATCGAATTCCTGATAAGCAGTAGTAATTCAACTTTAGAAAGGTAAGGAATTCCTGATAAGCACAAATTCCTGATTAGGTAAAGGAATTTGTATTTCAACTTTGGAAAGTGTGAAGGAACTAAGTCAGTAGTAACCTGATAAGCAGCAGTTGCTGCTCCAAAGCGGAATTCGGGGGGAAAATCTGAACAATGGATTTCCATTTTCTGGAAACAAACTCAAGCTAGAAATCTAGATGTTGATTAAAGTGGAAGAAGAATAGATAGGTGGATGAAGGTAAATCGCAAGCCCAGCTATAAATAGCAGTTGGACAATGTATCACTCTCGTAATGAAGCATGTGGTGTTTTCTACCCGAAAAAAAAAAAAAAAAGGGAGGGAGAAGAAGCATGTGGGTTGCAGGTGGAAACGTGAAAGCGTGTGTGCGTGCCATAATATGCGACGACGGGATTGTGTACATTAATTAATGACAACAGGATCAGTGGCTACATACGGAATCAAAACAGGTTGTCTTATAAGTACATATATTTGGCATGTGTCGAAACAGCTAAATAAACTTTTTGTCGAAGAGACAGCGCTGGGTTTGTTTGTATAACAGAAATTTGCAAAATTTATTTGTAAAATTTACTTTACTTACATCATAATCACACTTTCCAACCATCTTTTTATCTTCCCAACAACATTTTTATCTCACATACATCACATCACAAAAAGTGTTACAGTAAATAATCCAAATAAAATCTCAAGTAAATTCTCTATCCAAACAAACCCGCTAGCATATGATTCCATATCTTCGGGGATATCCTTAAATATTTGTACAACTACTATATATTTGTGCTACTGCTATATATATATCAGGCTGTGTATGGAATCAAAACAGGCTGTCTTATGAGTACATATATTTATGGTCTTTCTTGGACTCTGTGACACCGCTGCTTCAATTGTACCATTTGCATTGAGAGACAACAAAAAATACCCTTTCGGCACTTGAGAATTTCCTTCGCATTAATAGTTCAGATGGAATTAAGTTGAGATAAAATCAATGGAACTGAATGTAAAACACAACTCTTAATAAATGACAAGATTTGATGTGCTTTTGTATAATACCGTCTTAGTATCTAGATGTGCTGTCATACAATCTGAATGATAAGATTTGATGAGACATTAGAATCTCATCTTTATCAATTCTATATTCTAATTTAAACAGCAGAGCTCTAAGTGCTCCAGCTAAAAGGTTTTGTGAACACCTTCCAAGATATATGAAAGTAGACTTTAAAATCTCTTCTTTATCAATTCTATATTCTACTTTTTCTGACTTTCACGTCTTTACCTTGAATGTATTGTATCTTAAAGAACTTAAATATGTGGGGAAAGGCAGGCCGAATTTGGACGGTCGTCCTCCGTGCAGAAATCATGTGCATTCTGGCAGGCCGAAAGAAAACGTTGTCATCTAGCGCTCGGTTCGAGGCAGTCACCCACTCCGTTTTTGCGAGAGAATTGCTCCGATCCACACCCACCTACCCTCTGCTTCATCCGGTCATCATCTTCCTTGCCTCTCTTTCCTTCTGTTTTCCGCCTATAGCTACGTATGGTATGATCGATTCCGGACAAAAACAGGCGATAGGTCTCTCATCTCCAATCCCTCTTCAAAATCAACTTTCTAATTATTTTCTTTTCTCTTCTTTTTCAATCAAAATCACCAGCCCACTAACTGAAGATTAGTTGGATTCTTCTAAGGGTTCTTACTAAATTTTTTAGGGTGGTTGCGTTCTTCAAATTTTTATTGTGATTCTGGTTAGTATTGCATTTTATGTGAATAATTCCTCATATATAAAATGATTAATTTTGATCCTCTCATATTTTCATACTTTCTACGTCCCCCATACATGAAATGATGATTTTTGTTTTTTTTTGTCTCTCAAAAATCGAAAACTTACATTTTAGTCCCCTATTTCATTACAATCCCTTGTCTTTGAGACATCAACAAATGTCTGTTACACACTCAGTTATTGTTTATGTGAGATTGTACATATCAATTACCATCAGAATTTTGTGTCATAATTTGGACCGCACATTTTTTAAAATTATATTGATTGCTAAGTCTAGACTGTGAATTATTTGGCAACTATTCCTCCCCTTGTTCCTTTGAAGGTGAGTTGGTAGTCCTCATGGGCCCACGGATTCTCCCATCATGCACCTTGGTGATTGATTCTCTCAACGACAAACCTACCTAGATATGCCAAGCACAACATGTCCGTGTCTCCTCATTTCTGCACACTGTATTTACTGAAGCAACTATCGTACAATTCCTACCATATAAGGATCGTCTCTTATATATCCTTTTAAGTTCTTTATATATTGAATTTTTCTAAAATTTTGTGATTAAAAGTGCTGACAGTAGACACGACACTGGCACGCCAACCGGAGGCAGCCATTGCTACTACTATATTCTTGATTAAGAAAATAGGATGTAGAAAAAAAGAAATCTGAGGATGTATTTTCCTTTTTTTTTTTGTGATCTTTCAATTATGCCCCTAGAGTTTGTTAGTCATTAGTTGCATGTATATTTTTTTTTTCGCAGGCAAGAATATGAGTAGAAATGAGTTGAGAGACTAAAAATATTAGTTTTTCATATGTGACGGACAAAAATCATCATTTTATGTGAGGTACAGAAAAGGTACAAAATCAATACGTGAAAAACAAGAAGTCATCATTTTGTATCTGATGGACATAAAAGGTACCATATGTGAGCCACTATCTGTATGATTTTCCCATTTTGTAGGCGTAATATTTCTTGACACAAGAAAGCTACAGAAGCTACCACGGAATCAGAAGAATAGTTGACACAAGAAAGCTACTTTAACACTCGATGACTGAGGACAACTTGGCATAAAGAAGAAACGCCAAATAAACATTAGTAGTAATTTTAACAAAGAATAATTCCCAAACTAAACTACTTTGTCAAATCATGTATAAAGTGGTCCATGAGGATTTGTTCCAGTGATGGACAAAAAGGTTAAAGCAAGGAATTTTTGTTTTAAATTCAATCGTCCAAAGAGTATTGCGTTTGGATAGTAGATTTTTTGGGATAATTTGTTGAAAAGATAACTGTAGCACTACTGTAGTACTTTTTTGATGTGATGTATCTGAGATAAAAAGGTGATTGGAATTTGTGTCGATGATATAAGCAAAATTTTTTAGCAAAATAGAAGCAATCCAAACGTATCTAATTTACTTGTGTATTGATATCATTTATGTGGTTTATGGTCCCATTCTGGTCAAGTTGTTGTGTTTGTGATTCTATTATTTGTGTGTGTGAGAGAGAGAGAGAGAACTTTCATATAAAGCCATGGTTGAGGTTTTATGAGACAGTGAATGTCAAATTTACTATGTATATATGTCTAATATTTGTTTCCTTGGAGACAGGAGATATTGAACTATTATAAGTATTTAGTTGAGCTGCCTATTGTAACAGGTAAATACTAGCTTGTGAATGACTTTTTTCTGACCTAAATAGTCTCTATAATTAAACATGAGTCGCACATAAACAAATTGGCCAATTTCTTGCCCCTGATCCACAGTTCCAACCAAAATTCTAAACAATCACAGGCATGATTTTGCTCAAGAATAAATTTTTTCAAAGTTATTAAATAAGAAAGAAAGAGAAAGAAAACCAGTGGGAATCAGGATGATTTTATTGCCTATCAGAAGTTTAATTGTTAGATTTTGACCCGTTTTAAAGTTTTGGAAAAATCATACGGATGGTCCCTTACATTTCGACATTGTCTCTTGTTAGTCCCTCACATATAAAATAAAGAAAACTAGTCCCCCACAAATTTAAATTGCTTCTTTTTAGTCCCTCTGCTTATTTTAAACTCAAATTCAAGGGTAAATTTGAGAAAATAGAAAAGGGGAATGCACTTAACCCATCGTATCGGTAAGAAAAAGAAAAGGGGAAAACGGAATAGTTTCAATCTACTTTCATGGCGAAATAAAATTCCTAAACACCAGAACATCTCTAATCGGCGAACGAAAAGGAAGTAATTAACAAAGAAAATTAGTCTAGGAGGACGGAGCAAGCCATGGAGACCATTGGATCGGTTGTTTTGCTAAATTATGGTATCTCAAAAACTCTACCATACATGGAGTAATTAGTAGATACCGCAATTTGCTGTGTTTTTTTGTTAAATTTAGATGATTTTGTGTGTGATTGTTGTCCCACATGCTTCTAGAATTGTCAATTGGTGGTGAGTATCTCCTTTCATGCTCAGTGGTTGTGGATTCGGATTTCATTGAGAGTTGCCACTGATGGTTTCTCTAACTCTCTTTATATGAACCCTAATTTTTGGGAATTCAATTGCATCCTTCCCAATCAAACTTTTATGCTTTCTGTTGTCAGGACAACCTGTTCTTCAGATTATCACAGTGTCCCTTCTTGATTTGCCCTTTTAGTTTCTGATTCGTATGCAAATAAATGAGCGGAGGGACTAAAAAGATGCAATTCAAATTTGTAGGGGATTAGTTTTCTTCATTTTGTATGTGAGGGACTAACAAGAGACAACATCAAAATGTGAGAGACCATCCATACGATTTTTCCTAAAGTTTTTCTTTTTAAGACTAAATAAGGACTTTGATGGGCAAAAATTGTTAGGTTTTGGGGCAGTAGACACAGCGGAAAACAAAAATTTTAGTCCCAATAACCTACCAGGAATCACCCTAGGCTATGTATGACTTGTAGAGAAGAGGAATTGTAGGATTACCTTAATTCTAGAAACGATTTCTTGTAGCGTTATAGAGAGTGGTCAGCCCCTTTGAGCAGTCCAAGCGTCCTGCCTCTACTGCAATCCACGCGAGAGAGAAGTCTGGATCTTCTCCTGAATCGTCTCTACGATCCTATGTGTGTGTATATAAGAGTGAAGAAAAGGTGCTAGTCTATTCTCTCTTTCTTTGGAATCTATCTACGTAGGTTTTTCTCAAAAACCCTAACCTCCCTCTATTCTGTCAGTAGTTGTTGTGTTATAGACGTACCGTATAGTCTGTATATTTATAGGAGAGAGGAAGAGAGAAAAGATAGGGTCTTGTTTGTTTTGATCCAAATCAAAACAAATATAGGATTGTTGGCTATTTTGATGATTAACAAACCACCATGATGATTTTTACAAATTCCCTTTTAAATCTGAGTATAGAAAAATAGGTTTAATCTCAAAATTCCAGTCAGTAATCTGTCGGACGATACTGTCGGATGCAAGGCTGAGGTTCGGATGTCCGACAGGATGCAGTCAAAGAAGGATAGGCCACTGGTTCTGTCGGACGATGCTTTCGGACGTCCGACAGTTTACGACAAAGTTTCGGACAATGCTTTCGAACGGTCATCCAAGTTTCGGACGTCTGACAGGTTGAGAAGATGGACACATGAGCTTCTGGTTCTGTCGGACGGTGGAGTCCTTGGTTCGGACGTCCAACAGTCTACAACACAGGAACTTAACAAACTGTCAGACGGTGGCGTCGGACGCAGAATTGAGTGTCGAACGTCCGACACACCCAACGGCTATATTTTCCTGCATTTAATTCAGGACCGTTGGAGCAGTTTAGGTGGTTAAATTTGCACCCTATAAATACCATAAAGGCTAGAAATGAAAAAAACTTTTTGCAACCATTACTTACAAGTCTTCAAGAGTAATTCTAGAGAGAATTTGTGTCTTCCTTCTTTATTGTAGTGTAGTGTGTGTGCAAATAAGCATTGCTTTTCAATTGTGAAAGTAAGGCTCAAGTGTGTAGTATTGTGAGGGTTAGCAAGGCTGTTGTAAAACCTCTTGGCTTGATCAAGAAGAGATTGATGCAAGCAAGTGGTGATCCTTCCATGTACAACTTGGTGTAACTTCTTCAAATTGAAGTAGCAATTGAAATTGAGGTATTGACTTCAAGTTGGGTGCAACTTGGTAGTCCATTTGGATTCATCTCTCTTACTTGATTTTGTGATTTTACTTGTGATTATTTACTTGGTGTGGTCCTCATATCTTGTCTTGAAAAGCTTGTATCACCAAGGAAACTTGATCATCTCTAATTGTGTGTGCTTATCACTCATCAAGTTTTAATTTTTCATCAACCTAATTCACCCCCCTCTTAGGTTGCTTTTGGGACCTACAATTGGTATCAGATCTTGGTCTCCTAGAGAGTCAACTCAATCGAGTTTGGAGTGATCATGGCAACTAACAATGCATTATTCTTAGAGGGACAATCTATTACAAGGCCACCTATGTTTAATGGGGTAAATTATATGAGTTGGAAGGATAGGATGGAAATCTTCTTGCAATCAATAGATATTGAGTTGTGGTACATTGTGAATGAAGGACCATTCGAAGCCACTGTTGTAGATGAGGTTACTCATCAACCGAGACCAAAAACAAGAATGGAATTAACTCCCCAAGATAGAATAAATCTCACCTTAAATGCAAAAGCTGTGAATGTGCTATACAATGCTTTAGATGCAACTGAATCCACAAGGGTGAAAGGATACAAGACAGCAAAAGAAATATGGGATAAGTTTAGAGAAATACACGAGGGCAGTGACAATGTGAGAGAGCAAAAGAAATCTCTTCTTGTCACAAAATATGTATCTTTTAAGATGGAACCTCGTGAGAATATCGACAAAATGTATTGTAGATTCAATGACATCATAAAGGATCTAGAAGTGTTGGGAAAAGAGTATACATTGGGTAAGAAGAATTGAAAGATCCTAAATGCTTTATCTAAGGATTGGGAAAGCAAAGTGACAGCTATTGAGGAGGCTAAAGATTTAAATTCCATGTCTATTGAAACTCTCATAAATTCTCTAACCTCTTATGAATTAAAACTCAAGTCTAAGGTACAAGAGGAAGAGGATGCAAAGATGAAGAAAAGTATAACTCTCAAAACTTCACAAGAGAAGGATGATTCATTCTCCTTAGATGATGAAGATGTTGAAGTGGATGACAATGATTTGGCACTTCTCTCCAAGAGTTTCAAAAGAATCTTCAATAAAAGAAGTTTTAGAAGAGGAGGTCCAAGCAACTTCAACCCTAATCAAAGAGGAAAAGGAAAACAAGAGGTCAACAAGAAGCAAGGAGACAAATGCTTCGAATATGGACAAATTGGGCACTATGCCAACGAATGTCCAATGAAGAAGAAAAAGGAAGGTAGAGGAGAAAGAAGACAAAAATTCAACAACTTCCAAATAACTTGGAATGAGTGCAACTCCGATGGTGAAATAGAAGAAGAAGAGGAATCCGTACAAATGACATTCATGGCCATAGGTGAAAATGAGGTATCTACCAGTAATTCTATTTATGATTGTGATGATGAGAATGATGATGATATTGAATCTTTTGTTGAAAAATTGCATGATAGTTTGAAAGATTCTTATGCCAAAAATAAAGAATTAAAAATGAAAATTAATTTCTTACTTCATGAGAATGCAAAACTCTTTCAAGAAAATAAGAGTTTGAAAAATGAAAATGATGATTTGAGAAAACTTGAGGTAAATTTGGATTTGCAAAAGAAACTTGATGCAAAAGAAAAGTTTTGCAAAATGTTACAAGAGGAACAAACTACCTTGAGAAAAAGAATGGATGATTTGGATGAGTTTCTTCAAAATGAAAAACAAAATTTTTATCAAATGAATGTTAGAAGATCTACTTATGGTGAGAACAAATTTACCATTCTTAGAAAAATGGGTATTAGATATTTAAAACCCATTGGTGTCAAGGACACTAGCAAAATGTGTAGCTTTTGTTGTCAATTTGGTCACATGAAAAATCATTGTTATGTCAAGAAAAACATGAGAAATGGTTTGAGAACAACTTGGATAGTTAGAGATCATAACTAACACCTAAGGACCCAAAAATACAAAGGATTCCAAAGGTTATCTTTCACTATTCCTTGTGTAGGTGCTTTTGAAGAAGGCAAGCAAAGCCTCAAAATGGTTTATTGATAGTGGATGCTCGAGACATATGACCGGTGATCCATCTCATTTTGTCAAGCTCAAGTCAAAAAGTAGTGGAAAAGTCACATTTGGAGATGACACAAAAGTCAAGACAATTGGGATTGGAGATGTTGGTAAAAATGGTGAAATGTTTATTCATAATGTTCTTCTAATTGATAATTTGGGTTATAATCTATTGAGTGTTAGCCAATTATGTGATAGGAATCTTTACGTGCTTTTTAAGAAGTATGAGTGTTTGATTCTTGATGCAAAATTCAATGTGGTTTTTAAAGAAAAAAGATACAATGATATTTATGTTGTTTTTCTTGAGAAAATCGTTTCAAAAAAGTTTCAATGTCTCAAAATTACAAATGATGATCCTTGGTTGTGGCATAGGAGACTTTGCCACTTTAATATCGATTTGCTAAATGAGGTATCTAAAAGGGAGCTTGTTAGAGGCTTACCTAAGATCAAATTTGAAAAGGATCGTATTTGTGATGCATGTCAATTTGGAAAACAAACAAAAGTTTCTTTTAAGCCAAAAAATTGTGTTTCTACGTCAAAACCATTGGAGCTTTTACACATTGATTTATTTGATCTTACTCAAGTTGCTAGTTTGGGTGGAAAACGGTATTGCTTTGTAATAGTTGATGATTTCTCTAGATATACTTGGGTTCTATTCTTAGCTCATAAAGATGATGCTTTCAAAAATTTTGTGTCCTTATTTGCAAAAGATCAAAATTTTCTCAATTTGAATATTGTGAAAATTAGAAATGATAATGGAACCGAATTTAAATATTGTGGTTTTCCCGAGTTTTTGTGATCACAATGGTATTTCTTATGAATTTTCTATAGCTAGAGTTCCACAACAAAATGGAGTTATTGAAAGGAAAAATAGAACTCTTCAAGAAGCCGCAAGAACAATGCTTTGTGAATGTGATATGCCAAAATATTTTTGACCCGAGGCGGTCAACACGGCTTGTTATGTAATGAATAGAATTCTTTTACGACCTATTTTGAATAAAACATCATATGAACTTTTTTTTGACAAAAAGCCCATTGTTGGCTATTTTAAAGTATTTGGTTGTAAATGTTTCATTTTGAATATTAAAGAACATCTTGGAAAGTTTGACAAGAAAACGGATGAAGACATTTTCTTAGAATATTGTGAAAATAAACGTGGTTATAGAGTCTATAATAGAAGGACTCTTGTTATTGAAGAGGCAATACATGTTACTTTTGATGAAGTTAATGATGTTGTTTCCCAAAATGTTTGTGAAGATGATGATGTAGGTGTACATGAAGCACTCAAGGAACTTACCATTCAAGAAAAGCAAAATGAAGAGTTGAAGGAAGATATCAAAGATGATTCACCTCAAAATGAAGATGCACAAGAAAAGGAAGAGAAAAGTGAAGAAAGTCCAAGAGATATTCCAAAAGTTTGGAAATTCACTCAACACCATCCAAAGGAGCTCATAATAGGTGATCCATCCGAGAGGGTAAAAACTCGTTCTTATAACAATGCTTTAGTAGATAATTTCGCATTACTTTCTTATTTTGAGACTAAAAATGTTATTGATGCATTCAAAGATGATAATTGGATTATGGCCATACAAGAGGAACTAAACCAATTTGAAAGGAACAAAGTATGGACGTTAGTGGAAAGACCATTAGATCATCCCGTGATAGGTACAAAATGGGTGTTTAGAAATAAGTTAAATGATAAAGGAGAAATTGTTAGAAACAAAGCTAGACTAGTAGCAAAGGGTTATGTTCAAGAGGAAGGAATAAATTTTGATGAAACCTTTGCCCCCGTAGTTAGACTAGAGTCCATTCGGATGTTCCTTGCATTTGCATGCTTTAAAGGTTTTAAACTTTTTCAAATGGATGTTAAAAGTGCGTTTTTAAATGGTTTCATTGATCAAGATGTGTATGTTGATCAACCTCCCGATTTTGAAGATGAAAAATATCCAAATTATGTTTTCAAGCTTTCAAAAGCTTTGTATGGATTGAAATAAGCACCAAGAGTATGGTATGATCGTTTAAGTAGATTCTTGGTGGAAAATGGTTTTAAAAGAGGTGATGTTGACACCACACTTTTTACCAAAAATAACTTGCATAACTTATTTGTGCAAATTTATGTGGATGACATTATTTTTGGTGCTACTGATGAACACTTGTGCAAAGATTTTTCCGATGTTATGCAAAAGGAATTTGAGATGAGCATGATGGGAGAAATGAACTTCTTCCTTGGACTTCAAGTACATCAATGTAAGGATGGAACTTTCATCAATCAAACCAAGTATACAAAGGAACTTCTTAAGAAATTTGGTATGGAAGATTCAAAACAAGTTGGTACTCCAATGTGCACATCCACCAAACTTGACAAGGATGAAGATGGAACCAAAGTTGATGAAAAGTATTATAGAGGTATGATTGGAAGTTTACTCTATTTGACTGCTAGTAGAGCTGATATCATGTTTGCTGTTTGCTTATGTGCTAGATTTCAATCATGTCTTAAAGAATCTCATTTACTAGCTGTAAAACGGGTCTTTAGATATTTAAAAGGAACTATCAACTATGGCCTATGGTATCCTAGATGTTCTAATCTTGCCTTAGTTGGTTTCTCGGATGCTGATTTTGCCGGTTGTAGAATAGACAGAAAAAGTACAAGTGGTTCTTGTCACTTTCTTGGTGAATGTTTAGTTTCTTGGTTTAGCAAAAAGTAAAATGCCATTTCATTATCTACTGCTGAAGCCGAGTATATAGCAGCTGGCGCATGTTGTGCTCAATTGATTTGGATGAAATATACGTTATATGACTTTCATTTGAGATATGAATGTGTACCTATGTTTTGTGATAACACTAGTGCTATAAATTTGACTAAAAACCCCATCCAACATTCTAGGACAAAGCATATAGACATCAAACATCATTTCATTTGTGATCTCGTTCAAAGAGGAGAAATTTGTGTTAATTACGTCTGCTCCAAAGATCAAATAGCTGATATTTTTACAAAAGCGTTGCCCTTAGAGCAATTTGTGTACTTGAGGAATAAATTGAGAATTTCAGAAAAATCTCTTTGAAAATACAGGGGATCGGACGTCCTACACATTTCGAACGTCCGACAGCATTTATGGTTTCATGTTCGGACATCCTACACGAGGATCGGATGTCCGACAGAAACAGAAAGGTTTTGTTTTAGAAAACAGGGGATCGGACGTAGGTGTCGGATGATCACTAACGTTCGGACGTTCGACACTCTCAAAATTTTTCTTAAAAAGGTTTTCGGACGGTCATTCTTCATTTCATCTCTCTCTCTTCAACAGACAAGTCCTTCATCTTTCTTAGCAAAAAGGATCTCATTTTCATCCTTTTCAAGAGCTAATCGTTAAAAATTCCTCTCAAAATTAGTTGTTCAACTTCATTTTCAATATCTGATCTTCCACATTCTCTCTCTTCATCCAATTCTGAAAAATCTCCAAATCTTATCTAAAACCCTAGGTTCAAAATTTTCTAAAATTTCTCCTTTCTGAACCATATCACGCTTCATATAGTGTGTAGGATAGTTATTTAGTTCTGCCAAATCATCCCTGCAATCCACATTTAGCTACATTCATTCATCATGGTACGGACAAGAGGAAGCTCTTCATCTGCAAAACAGACATCTGGAAAAACTAGCTCTGGACGCACCTATCAGAGAAGAAAAAAAGGTGCTACTGGACGCACTAAACATCAGGAAACTGAGGAACCTGGAAGGGAGGTTCTACCAACCTTCATTGATGCTGATGCTGAGGCCCGGTTCTCCATTGTGTGCAGGAAAGGGTTTATCACTCAACGTTCTGTTTCCTTTTCTGATTTTCGTGTCTGCAAGTTAGATTGGGTGCTTGAAAAATTTTCCTTTCAAAAATGGACTCATCTTCTTTCCTTCCCTCATGTTATCTATCCTCCCATGGTTCATCAATTTTATGCTAACATTAGGTAAGGAAGAACTCCTTCTGTTTTTGTTTCTAGGGTGAATGGCATTGATATTACTTTTGATCCAAATATTATAAATGAAATCTTTAATATTGCCATTGAACCTGATTATCCTAACAAAGTTGCAGACTTTTTCTCATATAAAGAACAACCAACTTCATACAATCACTTCAATGGAGCAAAACTTTTATCGTATTTTCAAACTCGTTTTGAAGTTCCAACTGAAGCAGATTTAAATGAATTAACTCCATTGCAGCAAATTCTGTGGGTTATGATTGGTAATTTGTTAATTCCAACCTCTGGCCATCGTACCACAGCAAACAAAATGGAATTGTATCTGTTTTACTGCTTTATAGAAGATATAAGAGTAGATTTTGGTTTTATTATGTGTCGGTTTATGAACAAAATCAAATCTGACAGTCGTCGCAAAATTCCTTATGGAAAATTTCTGACTTCTATTTTCAATCACTTCAACATTCCTTTGACTGGTACTCCCACTTCTGAAAATCCAAATTGCTTTTTCACAAAAGCTTATTTTGAAAAGAAAAATATCTATTTTGTCGGTGATGAATGGGTCTACAAAGAGACTGCTTTGGAGTCTCGTTCTAAGACCGTTCATGATCCTCTTTCTTCTCCTCAAACCCCAGTCTCTCCTAGGTTCAAACGCCCTTGTCTTGCTTACTCCACTCCAATGACCTCCCAGCCTTCTTCTTCCACTTCCTCGGATCCCATTCTCACTCTCCTTTTAGAAATCAAACAAAGGCACATTCTTTTTGAGGAAGGGATTAGAATGGTTATGAATTTGGAACAAAGGGAGGCATTTCAAAAGCTCAAGGAGGAGCTCCTTCCCTCTCAAGGTCAAGAGACTGCTGAGCAAGAAATGGAAGAATCGAGGGGTACTCAAGCTGAACATGAACAAGCACACGCCACTACCAAACAAGTTTCTACCAGACCTGATCCAACTAATCCAAGTAACAAATTACTGAAGGATTGATGGAAATGCGGGGTACCTCTCAGGCAGCCACTACTCAAGACCCCGGGCCGTCTCAATTTCATACTCCTCCTCAAGAGATGAACACAGATTTGGAGGATGAAAATTCAGAGGGTTATCGTCTGGTTCGCAGGCGTCGTGGCCCATCTCGTCCACATTTTTAGTTTTCTAGGCATCTCTCAGGCTTTTCTAGGCTCATCTCATCTTTTAGACATGTTTAGGCCGGCATCATTTTGCTCATATTGGGCCTCTGATTATTTTTGCTTGGCCCTACTTTTGTTGGCCGTTAGGGGTGTGCAACGGAATCGAATTCGGAATTCGGAAGTTGGAATTCGGAATTTTTCAAAAATTCAATAGGACAAATTTTGCCCGAATTCATTTTCGCTTTCAAGTGTTCCGATTTCGACTTGCTTCCGTAATCCATTTCGAATTCGGTAGTCCACCGAATTCGACAGAATTGAAAATGTGGTCTGAAAGACTAGTTAGTAACATCAAAAACTGGTGCTTTGTCTTTTCTTTTCCCAATTACTCTTATCAGAAATGGAAAGAATCGGCTTCTAGTTTAGACTTTATAGACTTTACGCATGTCTTTATCATAAAACGGAATCAGAATGCATGTCATGAGATGATGAGATGCATCAATTAAAGCAACTATCCATTCGAGGAAGTATATGCATCTCCACTAGATAACAAACTCAGTAGCCCACCAAGTGTGGTGTCAAAACAAATAGCAAAACCAGAAACAAACTGAAACTTCAGGTCTATCATTCACCAAAAATCACTTGCCAGGCATTAATACAAGGGTAATTAAACAAATTTCTGTAAAGATTATCAACAAGGAAGAATAGTGGCTTTTTCCCTTTTCGATTCATAGAAACTGCAAGCGGACATCAACTGATCCACCCTCTAAGAAGTCATCAATTCACTGCCCAGCTTCAGAGAAAGGAAACCAGCGTCAATGCAAGAGAAGTTCTACACTTCCACATCCGAAGGAAATAACCTCTTAAAATAATGCCTGGGAAGAAGCAATGACACATAAGGTTCTATACACCCTATGTAACAGAAGTTGAACCACAGCTTGCAACCACCACTAGATAAGAAGGTACAGGTACAAGATTTTTCCAACTATTTTAACCATTCCAATTCAGTGGCATAAAGAACTACCTATGTAGTCAGCGAAGAGAAAAAATAAAGAGAAAATAACAGCAAGAAAGAACTCCCAAACTGCCAATATCCAACAACTAAATATTCAAGCTTTGAAGCCTCAAAATAAAGTACAAGTGCATAAAAATTTCCAGGAAAACAACACAAAGAGAAAAAATTAAGCCAGCCCCAAAAATATGAATTAGAAACACGAAAGAAAGAAAGAACTCCTAACCTCCCACCTCCAAACCAGGCAACTAGCAGCATGTATAACTGTATTTCCAATTTCCAAGCCAACAACAAAATATGAAAACAAGTCTAAATTCACCACAATATGTTAATTGTCAAATAAAATTACAAATCACATTTGCAAGGAAAAAGGGATAGCCCTCAGTCTCGAAATTCTAGCATTTCAAGTCCAAGTTAAGACTCTAGCTCACCAGTCACCATTGGCATTGGAGGAGTCAAACATCTACAATTGTGGATTCGGCACCTCCCTTAAGCAAACCTATTATACAAGAAACGAAAAAATAATGAAGTATCATAATAGCATTTAAGAATAGAAATAATATTTCAAGTTTCTAAATAATAAAAAAGATAGTTTACCAGATTCAAATTTTTCAAGATCCTCCAATTTTTCTTCTACATTCAACCAAGTTTCCGATGCCCGAAGCCAATCTTGAGCACATATCAAGCATTGCACAATTCTAGGAGTTAAAGAACTCCTAAATGGGTCAAGAACGCGTCCCCCAGTACTAAAGGCAAATTCGGATGCAACTGTAGAAACTGGGACAGCCAATACATCACGAGCCATTTTTGCAAGCACCGGAAATCGAAGACTGTTAGCTTTCCACCAATTTAAGATATCCAGTTGATCATCATCCTCACAGTCCTCACTCAAATATTTGTCAAGTTCAGATTTAGAATTCATTCCTCCAAGTTCAACTTTTCTTTTCTTAAATTCCATTCTATAGCTGTCATTGATCTTTTTAGAGGAATCTCCATCAAGTGAGGAGTTGCTATTTTCAGGCCCACTAGGATGTGAAGAAGTGGAGGATTGGGAAGTAGTAGCCGACCCAGTAGGAACATTGAGTCTCTTATATTCGGCAAATAACTCATACATTGCATCCCTAACTAGGTGAGACACCATAGCACCCTCAGATTCACCATACATTTTACAGGAAATAAACTCAAAATATTCATATTTTGTTCTAGGATCAAGCATGTAAGCAATGAAAATCAACATATTAATTTTTTCAATCTTCCCCCAATACTTGTCATACTTGTCCTTCATTATTTTTGCCATGCCTTTCAAATTCGGAGTACCACTTGCTGCCATTTCCTTTAGAATGCCATTGATATGACTAAACTCATTAATCAAATTATTAGATGTCACATATTTGGAGCCAGAAACTTTTACTGTAAGATCATAAAAGTTCTCCAAAAATATAGTTAAAAATCTTGCCTTTTCCCAATCAGATTTTGTAGGCAAGTAATCCAGTTCACTAATCATGTATGGATCTTGTTCCTCAAACCTCTGAAATGCCCTCTCAAATCTCTGAGCAGTGTCTAACATCAAATATGTTGAATTCCACCTAGTTGTCACATCTAGACTAAGCAACTTTTTACAATCAATTTTTTCAATTTCAGCACATTCTTTGAACTTTTTCAAACGAGAAGGTGATTGCCTAATATACTTCACAGCTGCCCGAATGCAATCAACTGACTCTCCAAATTTTTTCAGACCATCACTCACAATCAAATTGACTATGTGAGCTACACATCTCATATGAGTCCACTTTCCTCCTAATACAGCTTTACCCCAATTTTGCAATTTACCAACCAAATATTGCACAGCCGTGTCATTTGAACTAGCATTATCAACTGTTAGTGTGAAGATATCATCAATCCCCCATTCCAATAAACATTTCTCAATACTCTTTCCAATTTCAGCCTCTTTATGACTAGTAATTGGACAGAAATTTAAAATTCTTTTATTTAATTTCCAATCACAGTCAATATAGTGAACTGTCAAACACATATAATTGATTCGCTGGATAGATGTCCAACTATCAGTGGTCAAACAAATTCTACTACCATTATGCTTCAACATATTTTTTAACTTAATTTTTTCATCGAAATAAATCTGATAGCAATCTCTAGTAATTGTCCACCTAGAAGGAATTTTAAAAGATGGACAAGCAGTTCTCATCACATGCTGGAATCCCTTGCCTTCTACATGTTTGAATGGCAATTCATCAACAATCAACATATAAGCAATGCTTTTCCGAATTGCATCAGAATCATACTTCCAACTAATAAGTGCACTCTTAACATCACCCCCAGAAGTTTCAATTTCTCCCAAACATAGGGTACCCTGCCCCTTAGACTTATTAGCAGGATTTAGATCACATGATTTAGCATGGCTTAAAAGAGGAGTAGTACCATTAGACTTTGAATCAGCAGCTATAGTTTTTTTGCAATAGTTACATATTCCATGACGAATACCTTTTTCACAGTAGAATGGTGTAAAATGATCCCAAGCAGGTGACCTACTCTTGTATGCTCCTCTTTTCCTCTTAACGCCAGTTCCGGATGCTTCACAGCTATTCGAAGTAGAAAGCGGAGGTGAGTCACTCGATCCTTCCCTCTCCTCAACCTCAACATTGCTAGCCATGCTTACTAAATTACTAGCATGAAAAATAAAAATGAAATCAGAAAATGAAAGCAAAATGAAAGAAAATGAAATCAAATGACTTCTTGGAAGACAAACTAATTCATTCAAAAACATTACTTGTGATTACATTACACCCCTTACAAAAGCTGGCCTAACCTCGAAAAATAAACAAATGAAATAAAATATGCAAAGAAAAAGGAAATTTAAGGGAGAGCAGGAAATTTCTCGACAAATTAGGACAATTAAAAGAGAAAGAAAGAAAATAAAAAGAAATAGAAATAGAAATAGAAATAGAAATAGAAATAGCCTCGTAGAGTAATGCTCAGGTTCGAAGTGCTCAACCAAGCAAAAGCCAATAGAAAGTGGTGAAGTTCAATTAGACGATGTTAAGGGAAGCAACTATGAGCTCTTTATAGCACTGCTGATGTTTCAATCCTTGATGAACTCATGCTACCAACCCCTTCATGCATGACACATATTTGGCACTGCTCCTTCCTCCCTTATTCTTTTCCCCTTACTCATCAAATTTTACCAGTGGATCAAGAAAATTGTAAAGAAATGAATATGAGCTCCTCTGATGAACCATTGAACGAGAAGGAGGAGGAGGTTAAGGAAGAAAAAGAGGCCTTATTGAACAATGATGATGGTGATGATCATCCTACTGATCATGAGTGCTCCAAAGAAGAGAAAAAATTGCAGTAAAATATGATGAGTTCTCCAAAGAAGAGAGAAGAGTTGCAGCAATTTTACTGCAGCTTCCTAAACTTCTCTCAGACTTGTATTGATTAGTAAATCACTATGGCTTTTCAAAAAGAAAAGGTCAGGAATTAATATTCAAATATTAGGTTAGTGTAACTCTGTGTTCCCTTAATTAATGTTTGCCTACCCCTTCTTCGCTCTTGCTGCTTTGCTTGTGTTTCTTGCTTTTAGTTTTGATTATTTTATGTTGTGCTTTCTTGATTTTCTTGTTTCCTTGCATGCGGCCCAAACATAACCTACATCTTTATCGGTTTGCTTAATCTTGCATTAATATTTTGCCTGCTTAGGCAGGGACGAAGGGTCGAAGCAGGAGTTAAACGACTTTGATAGAACGAAAAATTGTTTTATGCTGGTATATTCTTTACAATTTTGGTTATGCAGGATTTACAATTTCTGATTCACATCTAAAGTTCAACAAAAGTGCAAAACAAGCAAGGAATTTGGTAAAGAAAGAAAGGAAATAGGGTAGTACCTTTAGCTTTTGTCGATGTAGGCGGAGCTAAGAGGGGCGGTGGCCCTTGATCCCTTTCTTGCAGCTGTCCCTGCGGAGGTTGGAGACTTGGAGGCGGAGCTGCGACTTGCAGTCTTTCGAGCTCTAGGACCGAGGTTGGGTTGAGAGCAGACCTACCATGGAGGTTGAAGGAAGTAGGGGTGGTAGTCCTAGGGGTGGAGCTTGAAGTTGAAGGAATTAGAGCCAAGAGGTGGAGTCGTGAAAGGCGTGGAGGGCTAGGTGGAGATTGCGAGAGGAGGCCGGAGGTGAGGTTGTGAGATGGGTGGGCGAAATTAGATGCGTAGAATTAGGTTTACAGATGACTGGAAAATCTGGAATTAGGGGTAGCTCGTTTGGTAGTTCCTTTTTTGTTTTGTCTTCTTTATATTATTATTATTATTATTATTATTATTATTATTATTATTATTATTATTATTATTATTATTATTATTATTATTATTATTATTATTATTATTATTATTATTATTATTATTATTATTATTATTATTATGATCATCATCATCATCATCATCATTATTATTATTATGATTATTATTATCATTATTATGATCATTATCATTATTATGATTATTATCATTATTATTATTATTATCATTATTATTATTATTATCATTATTATTATCATTATCATTATTATTATTATTATTATTATTATTATTATTATTATTATTATTATTATTATTATTATCATTATTATTATCATTATTATCATGATTATCATGATTATCATCATTATTATCATTATTATTATTATTATTATTATTATTATTATTATCATCATCATCATTATTATTATTATGATTATTATTATTATTATTATCATTATTATTATTATCATTATTATCATTATTATGATTATTATCATTATTATTACTATTATTATTATTATTATTATTATTATCATTATTATTATTATTATCATTATTATTATCATTATTATTATTATTATTATTATTATTATTATTATTATTATATGTTAAACGAATTAGAAATCGAAAACGGAATTCCATTTTCGTATTCGAATTACGAAAACGAATTCGGAAGTTTCGAATTCAAAAAACCAATTTTTGAATTCGTTCCAACTTCGCCAAATTCAAAAGCGAAAATTCGAATTAGATTCCGTTTTACCGATTTTCGATTAATTTCGAAATGAATTGAATTGATTGATGGTAAATTTCGTTTTTGCACACCCCTATTGGCCGTACTTTTTTAAAACTCTTATGGATGTTTTCTTTATTCATGCTATCTTATCTTCACTTATCTTATTTGTTAATGCTTCTTTTATTGCTTTATGTCTTGAATTTGTGCCTTGGTTGCTGTTTTAACCTTCTTTTTGATTGATGACAAAAGGGGGAGAAAAATGATGATTCAATGATGGCAATATGATTGTTGATGGTTGTTGTATTGGTGTGCTGTTGAATGATTAAAAGTTGGAAAATGAAAATGGAATGATTAACTGGTGCTCAGTGTAAGGGGAAGTCTAGTGCTTCATGAATATTTGGAATATTGGGATATACTAGTAAGGGGGAGTATTTCGTTTCAAAATTATGTTTTCTTGCCTTCTATTCTATTCAAATCATCAAGTGGTTTGTTATCATCAAAAAGGGGGAGATTGTTGACTATTTTGATGATTAATAAACCACCATGATGATTTTTACTAATCCCTTTTTAAGTCTGAGTGTAGCAAAACAGGTTTAATTTCAAAATTCCAGTCAGTAATCTGTCGGACGATGCTGTCGGATGCAAGGTTGAGCTTCGGACGTCCGACAGTATGCAGTCAAAGAAGGATAGGCCACTGGTTCTGTCGGACGATACTTTCGGACGTCCGACAGTTTACGACAAAGCTTCGAACAATGCTTTCGGACGGTCATCCAAGTTTATGGGAACTCACGGGCTTTTAGCTCACCTTTTCCAATTGTTTTCCTTAGCAGGAAATGAGCAACCAAGTGGTGGTGCCAACCCTTGAGATTAGGGTTTTCATATGTTTTGATATGTATTTTGGAAAATTTTGAATCTTGCCCCTTTTGTGGACTCTTGTATAATGGAACTATGTATTATTGAATTGTAACTTGGATGTTGTGTAATCGTAAGACGTTGTATCCTTCATTATCGTATCCAGGGTTTTAGTTCGTTAAGTTATATTGAACAAGTGAGTGAGTGAGTCCTGGCGAGAGCTGGGCAGGCGGTCCGTCGACCCCTTTGGTCCGCCTTAGGGGAAGGTGGGGTCTTCACAGATGGTATCAGAGCCTAGATTTGAATAGTCTGGGCATTGTGAGAGTTAGTGAATTGTTAAGGGTTTAGTAGGTTGGGAATAAAAGTGAAGTGAGGGTTATTTGGTTATGATTAAGTATTGTTGACTTTTAAGTTAGAACTAAATGGGATTCTTTCTTGTAGGTCATGGAGCTGGAGGTAGTAGTGGGCTGACACCTGACAGCCCACAGCTTTTACACACAGACCTGGGTTCCCGGGGGTGCCGTCGCCTACAACCCTAGGATTCTGTGCACTAGGCGTGCCTCCTGTGGATGTTGGAGAGCCTTTGCTTATCCAGATCATGTGGTCCTGGCAGTCTACCGAGAGAGGAAGAGGCTGACTAGGATCAGTCGAGAGCGCCAGAGAGAGATTGAGAGGCTTGCTACTGTGGCTCAGGCTCGATTGGCTAGGATTGGAGAGATTGAGGTGAGGTTCGCTAACGGCGCAGCCGCTAGGATAGCGAGGTGGCTCGAGAGAGGCCGAGGATATTGCTCGCTGGATGTGAGGCCTTGATTGGAGGAGTGATTGAGGCTAACCGAGTCGAGGAGGATTCGGTTAATTAGCCTCCTGTTGATGCTGATTTGGGAGGAGAGCCTCCGAGTGAGTCTTTTGGAGACGCTGCCATGGCTGAGGGGGATCCTCAACACGATGTCCGATCCCTCGGGATGAGTCCACCTGGAGACTTCTTCTACCGGACTGATAGATTAGCTTGATTTGACCTTAGAGTTTTTGTAATTTTTTGTGGGGAGTAAGCCTGTAGAGTGGGTTCCCAACTTTTGAAAAGTGCATGCTTGCTAACTTGCCAAGTACCATATTTTTGTTTAAGTGTACTTGAGAACTTGATATACCAATGTGTATCTTTTGACAAAAGCATGCTTAACTGATGTACTCTTGGCACCATATTGTAATGAAATGTAATTATGAAAGTGTTTTGCCTATTTTCTAAAGCAATTGTTCTAATTGTGTTGTTACTTTTTTCTGTGTTCATGATAATTTGATGGCCCTCTAGAGAACTATGGACGGTAGGAGAGGATGAGGTCGGGGGCGTGGAACTAGGCTTCTTCAAAGTATTGGAAATGACCATGAATCTACTGGCGATCGAATCAAGGGGCCGGGGTTAACTTTGTAGAGCAAATGGCTACGGCCATGAACCGTATGACTGAGATTTTAGATCGTATGGCTGGGCAACAAGGCTCTGGACCTGAGCAACACCCTGGTAACTTTGGAGTTGGTGACGATAGGGCACTTGAGAGATTCCAAAGATTTAACCCCCAAACTGTGGTGAACCTAACCTCAAGTTGCTTTGAGGGTTGGTTAGAAAGGATTGATATTTTCACCGCTTAGACTATACCGAGGAAAGGCAAATAACCTTGCCATTCCAATTTGAGGGAGCCGCTCTTGGCTGGGCCATGATAAGAACCAAGTGGGAGAGAGAGAACACTCCTAGGACTTGGGTAAATTTTACTCGAGAGTTTAATGCCAAGTTTCTTCCTCCAATAGTGCAAGAGAAAAGGGAGGACAATTTCATTAGGTGTAAACAAGGATTACTGAGTGTGACGGAGTATGAGGCACGCTTACTAAACTCACAAGATTTGCCCCCCGAAGTTGGTGGCCACCCAACGTAGGAGAGTAAGAAGATTTGTCCAGGGATTGAATGTAGAGCTACAAGAGATCTTAGCAGCTGCTCAAGTTAATAGTTTTAGTGAAACCGTGGAAAGGGCTCAGAGGATTGAAGGAGCCAAAGCACAAGTGAGGAATTTTAATGCAAGAAAAAGGAATGCACCTAGTGGTAGTCGTAGCCCAATGGACATGAATGTTCCAACTCCTAAGTTTGGAAGAGGAATGGGTAGGAACATACTCAAGAGGAGGAGTGTCTAGAGGGAGTGTGAGAGGAAGAGGGCTATCAAGGAGAGGTTCCCAAAGAAGTCAAGTCTCTACCCCTAGCGTGTCTTATGGCTTTTGTGGGAAGCCAAACCACACGGAGAGTGAATGTTGGAGAAAGAGTGGAGCATGTCTTAAGTGTGGTAGTACAGAGCATCAGTTATCTGCGTGTCCAATGGCCCAAGGAGGAGGTATGACCCAACCAGCAAGCAAACCCACTGCCAATCAAGCTAGTGCCGCAGGGAATCGACCAAGAGTACCAGCTAGGGTCTACGCCATTGACCAACAGCAAGTTCCTGACCCTACTGAAGTGGTTGAAAGTACCATCCCAGTCTTTCATCGCTTAGCTAAGATTTTGATTGATCCTGGTGCATCACATTCTTTTTGTGAATCCTTCCTTTTTAAATGAAGTAGACAAAAAGCCTACTAGATTACCTTATGACTTGGAAGTTAAGATACCCACGGAGGAACAAAGTTTAATTACTAGTTGGGTATACCAGAATTGTGATGTTTGGATAGGAGAAAGGAAGCTAGTGGTGGACTTGATTAGTCTAGACATCAAGGGGTATGATGTTATCATAGGGATGGATTCTCTAACCCGTTATCATGCTAAATTGGATTGTAGGGCAAAGACTGTGGAGTTTTCTATTCCTGGAGAGGCTACCTTGAGGTTGGACGTAAAAGGGAGGTTAGCATCATCTGCCCTTATCTCGGGGATCAAAGTAAGAAAATTATTAAGTAAAGGGGCTCAAAGGTATTTGGCCTTTTTGATAAATCCCCCTAGTAATAAAATGAAGTTAGAGGAAGTGCCGATTGTGAAGGATTTTCCCGATGTCTTCCCAGAGGAATTAGAAAGTCTACCTCCTGAGCGAATGGTGGAATTTAAGATTGATTTATTGCCAGGGACAACTCCAATTTCTAAGACTCCGTATCGAATGGCTTCAGCTGAATTTAAGGAATTGAAGGTCCAATTACAAGATCTATTGGAGCGAGGTTTTATCAGAGAGAGTGACTCACCTTGGGGAGCACCTGTACTCTTTGTTAAGAAAAATGATGGAAGTTTGAGATTGTGCATTGACTATCGAGGACTTAACAATGTGACAATAAAGAATAAGTATCCTCTACTGCTCATTGATGAACTATTTGACCAATTACAAGGTTCAGTGGTCTTTTCTAAATTAGACCTTAGGCAAGGGTACTACCAATTGAGGATTAGAAAGGAAGACGTACCGAGGACTGCTTTTAACTCTAGGTACGGACATTTTGAGTTTATGGTAATGCCCTTTGGGTTAACCAATGCTCCAGCGGCATTTATGGATTTAATGCAACGGGTCTTTAAACCCTATTTGGACCAATTTGTGGTTGTATTCATAGATGACATTTTGGTATACTCAAAGACCCAAGAGGATCATGCTCAACACTTGAAGATAGTGCTACAAACTTTAAGAGAACATCAATTGTATGCTAAGTTCAATAAGTGTGAGTTTTGCTTAGAGGAAGTGTCCTTTCTATGGCATAAAATTTCTAAGGATGGAATTGTTGTGGATCCCTCTAAAGTGGAAACAGTGACTCAATGGAGGCAACCTAGAAACCCTACTGAGGTTAGAAGTTTCTTGGGCTTGGCGGGATACTACCGTCGATTCATTCAAGATTTCTCAAAGATTGCGTGGCCACTGACGGATTTGACTAAAAAGCATGTTAAGTTTGCTTGGAATCCAAAGTGTGAGGCTAGTTTTCAAGAGTTATAGAAGCGTTTAACAACAGCCCCTGTGTTGACCTTGCCAAATGGAAAAGATGGGTTTGTAGTTTATTCAGATGCCTCGAAAGAAGGATTAGGGTGTGTCCTGATGCAAAATGAAAAAGTTATTGCCTATGCCTCTAGGAAATTAAAGCCTCATGAGCAAAACTATCCAACACATGATTTGGAGTTGGCCGCAGTCATCTTTGCACTAAAAAAGTGGAGACATTACTTATATGGGGTGACATTTGAGGTTTTTACTGATCACAAAAATCTCAAGGATTTGTTCTCTCAAAAGGAATTGAATCTAAGACAAAGGCGATGGGTAGAATTTCTTGAGGACTATGATTGCACCATAAGTTATCACCCTGAAAAGGCCAACAAGGTAGCTGATGCCTTAAGTCGAAAGGCTCAAATAGCAGGCTTGATGGTAAAGGAGTGGGAAATGTTAGAAAAGATTGGTGAATGGAACCCTCATTTGAAAAAACAGAAAGTTATCTTTGGGAATATAGTGATGAGATCTTCCATCCTAGAACGTATTAAAGAGGCACAAAAAGGAGATTCCATGGTGCAAAAGTTGATTGGAAAAGTGAATAAAGGAGAAACCCTAGACTTTAAGTTAGGGCCTGAGGGGATTTTGAGGTTTCAAAATAGTGTTGTTGTTCCACACAATGAAGAGTTGAGGAAAGAAATTTTGGAAGAAGCACATCGTTCTAAGTATACCATTCACCCTGAGAATAATAAAATGTACCAAGACTTGAAAAGGATGTATTGGTGGGATGGAATGAAGAGAGATGTGGCCAGATTTGTTCAGACCTGTCTCGTGTGCCAACAAGTTAAGGCGGAGCACCAAAAACCTTCAAGACTTTTGCAACTCTTAGAGATACCTGAATGGAAATGGGATCATATCACTATGGGTTTTGTGACTGGGTTGTCTAGGAGTCAAAAAGGAGATGATGCGTTTAAGTGATAGTGGATCGACTTACTAAACTGCTTCATTTTCTACCGTAAGTATGAAATGTCCTTTGGAGAAGTTGGTCTGATTGTACTTGGATGAAATTGTTAGACTACATGGGGTACTGTGGAGCATCGCCTCGATAGAGACTCAAGGTTTGTTTCTGGTTCCTGCAAAAGTTACAAGAGAATTTGGGGACTAAGGTTAGTTTGAGCACCGCCATCATCCCCAAACGGATGGACAACTCAAAGGACAATTCAAACTTTAAGACATGTTGAGGTTATGTATATTGATTTGGAGGAAGTTGGAGTCAACACATGCCTCTAGGTGAATTTGTCTACAACAATAGTTATCATGCTTCAATTCGCATGGCTCTTATGAAGCACTTTATAGGGAGAAGGTAGATCACCTATTCATTGGGATGAAGTAGGGAAAAGAAAATTTTAGATCCAACCACTATTCCTTGGCATGGTGCTTTTGAGAAAGTAAAGCTAGTCTCGAGAAAGACTTCAAATGGCTCAAAGTCGAAAAAAGAGTTATGCCGAGCAACCAAGAAAGGATTTGAGTTCAATGTGTGGGACAGTATTTCGTGGTTAATCCTATGAAAGGAGGAGTAGTATCCAAAAAGGGGAAAAAATTGAAACCACGATACGCTGGACCATTTGAGATTCTCAAGCCAGTAGGCAAAGTGGCATACCAGCTGGATTTACCCCTCGCATGTCAAAGATCCATAATGTTTTCCACGCGGTCCATGCTTAAGAAGTATCATCCACCCAAGCCATGTGTTGCCCTTAGAGATTGACGTGGATGAATCCTTGTCCTATGAAGAGTACAGTAAAATCCCTCGAGAAGTAAAAGACTTGAAGAACAAGAAGATCCCATTGGTCAAAGTTCTTTGAGGAATCATGCACTTGAGGAAGCAACGGGAATTAGAGGAAGAGATGAAGAAGAGTCATCCGTAGTTATTTACCTAGAAGGTAATGAATTTTGAGGACAAAATTTCTTACGTAAGGATGGTGGCCTCAAAAATTTGAATTTATTTCTAAAATGCATAATAATATTTATATTGAGTTTATTTATTGAAATATTAGTGAAAATATGTTTAAAGTGATTATTTCTCAATTTAGAGAATTTTATATCCTAATTGTTTGCGGTGTGTGGTTTTGGCCAAAATTTAGCGTTAAAAATTGTTCCACATGCATGAATAGTGATTTGACTTGAAATCGAGCATATGTAGTGATATTTTGGAAATATTATTATGCAGATAGTGTCGGAATGAAAGAAACCAAGTGTAGTTAGACTGTCAAGCGGTGACGCTGACATAGTGCCAAAAGCACTTTTTCCCTTAAAATGAGGAAAAGCACTTTAGGTCATAAAGGGTTTGACTTCTTAACCTTCTCATTTCATTTTCAGCTGAACTTTGAGGAGTTAGAGAGAGAAGGGAGCCAGAGAGAGAGCAAGGAAGAGAGAGAGATTTTTCTTCCAAGTTCTTCCATTCTTGATTCAATCTTCTTGAGCTTAAAACACCATCAACCACCATCATCTTCTTCCTTCCTAGCAGCCAGAAAGAGGAGAGAGAGAAGGAGGTTTGGGCTGAAATTTTGGAAGAAACAAGAGGTAAGTTAGGTTTGATCTTCCATTTTCTTTTCTTCCCACAAATAACATGAGTTTGTGAAGATTTGATGATGGATCAAGGTTGATTTCTTCCTCCATTTCAGCCAACCAAGGAAGAGAGAGAGTGAGGTCAAGTTCTTGAAGGAAAAGGAAGGAAAGAAAAAGCTTGGGTGATCATCTTGGGCTCGAGGTTGAACTTGGTATGGATATCTCGGCGAATCTTGAAGATCTTGGGCTAGGATCGAGGGTTTTGGAAGTCATCAATCTTGGAGGCTACTTTCTTGAAGGAAAGCTCGAGGGATTTCATTGGATCTTGCCGGATCTCGTTGGATCTTGATAGATCCGAGGTATAAACCTCGAATCTTGTAGATCTAGCTTTATTAGTGTTGATTAGTGTAGATCTGTGGTTTATATTGATAAAAATGATCTCATCTGAAAAGATGAAGTTGGGCTCTTGAAATCCCAACCTAGGTAGCGGACTTGAGGTGGCTTCTAGGTAGCGGACTTGAGGACCTGATTGGGAATTGATTGTTAATTGTGAACTTGTCTTGATATGGTTAGAAATTAGGGTTTTGGTTGTGAAAATTGAAGGAAAATGTATGTTATGGCCAAACCCATGCCCTGGTAATTTCAATGTTTGATTTTGGAATGTCGTGGAATGTTCTCGAAGGATTTTACTTTTGAGAAAATGTGTATATTGTTCAAATGTGGATACATGTGTGTGAGTGAGTGTTTGATTTTAAAAGGGTAAAAGTGTAGTTTTCATGAAATTTGAGTGAAAAGTGCTATTTGACTAAATTTGAAGGTTTTACTGTATTTTGATAATTGGGATTTTGAATATAATGGTTCTGATATGAAGCTTTATGTCAAAATGGAAGTTTCATCAAAAATGAATGACGAATGTATTGTGTAAAAAAAATGATTTTGAGGTGTGAGACCTCATTTAAATGTTTTGTGAAAGAAAACGCGTTTGTAGTACAATGAGTATATCTAGAGATGTTTCCTTTTGAAATGATAAAGTCATTTTCCAAGGGGATCTATTTAGAACTTTGAGCTATGTGAAATGAAGGCTTTTCCTCGAGAGAGTTTTAGAAAATTATAGTTTGAAACTAAAAAGTGGAAGTGAACTGTGATTAGTGAATGAAAAAGAATGAATTGAATCTCATTGATTGTTTTAAATTATTTTTGAGGAGTGTGCAAGGCAGTGATTTTGAACCCTACGTGGAAGTTGAACCTTTCACGGTGAAGTTTCCATGCTTTTGGTGGTTTACGTATACGTGCAAATGTTTGGAAATGAATGCAATGAAGCGATTGTTATATGAAAATTGATCTTTGAACCCTCTCAATGGGATTGTGGTACTTTATCGCACCTACCCATTTGAGTAAAAGTGATTGTGAAAGTGACTTGAAGTGATTGATTGTAAAGTGCTTTAAAGTGTGATTGCATGTGTTTGGAAAGGTCGTGAAATCCCTAAGACCTATAGGTGAACCGGCTCGACTAACCGGAGGCTAGGGCCTAGGTCGGAGGAGAAGGGAAGAGCCATAGGGTTACCTAAATGTCACAAAGCACAAGTGACCTCGCACTGATATATGCTCTCGAACTTGGTTTTGTACCACCTCCAAAAGAGCAACAACCCAAAGGAAGAAAAGTGAATTGAAAATGTACTTGACTTGGCGTGAGGGACTTGTCCCTAATGGAGAGTACCTCAAATAAAATGAAGTGTTTTAAAGTGAAAATGTATTCAGACTTGTCTCAAAAGTGAAAGTGCAAAGTGTACACCATCAAAGTGAAGTGAAAAGTGTTTGCATGGGTCTGTGGGGTTTGGAGGAGTAAGGAGAAAGAGAAGTTCTACATGGTACATAGTGACGCTTGACTGAGTGTCAACCACCCGACTGGTTAGTGGGCAAGTTTCATGGAATTTGGCCCCCGAGGCCCCAGATCCAACATTGTATTGTTAATTGCTTTTCTATCTGTTTATATTCCAAGTGTTCTTGTGAAGTGAAATTGTTTATGTGTTAAGTGACTTGCATGTTTTTGGAAACTCACGGGCTTTTAGCTCACCCTTTCCAATTGTTTTCCTTAGCAGGAAATGAGCAACCAAGTGGTGGTACCAACCCTTGAGATTAGGGTTTCCATATGTTTTGATATATATTTTGGAGAATTTTGAATCTTGCCCCTTTTGTGGACTCTTGTATAATAGAACTATGTATTATTGAATTGTAACTTGGATGTTGTGTAATCGTAAGACGTTGTATCCTTTCATTATCATATCCGGGTTTTAGTTCGTCCTAAGTTATATTGAAATGTGAGTGAGTGAGTCCCTCGAAAGTAGGCGCGGCCCACCAACCCCTTGGTCCGCCTGTAGGAAGGTGCGGGTCGCCACGACGCCTGGTCTTGTACATAACATAGCATACGTTATTGATCCAATTGCCGAAGTGTATGGAACCTTATGCATCTTATCAATCTCAACTTGTGTCTTAAGACACATGCTCTTAGAAAGGCTTATACCATGAGTCATAGGTAAGAAACCCTTTTTAGACTAATCCATGCTAAATCTCTTTAACACTTTATCTATGTATGTAGATTGTGAAAGACCAAGTAGCCTTTTAGACCTATCTCTATAGATCTTAATACCCAGTATATAGGCTGCATCTCCTAAATCTTTCATGGAAAAGTTTTTGGATAACTAACTCTTCACTGATTGTAATATTGGAATATAATTTTCCATTATTAATATGTTATCCATATATAATATAAGAAAAATGATTGAACTCCCACTAACCTTCTTGTACATACAAGGTTCATCCGGATTTTTGAGAAATCCAAACTCTTTGATTGTCTCATCAAACCGGATGTTCCAACTCCTAGAAGTTTGTTTAAGTCCATAAATAGACCTCTGTATCTTGCATATCTGATTGGGATTTGGCAACGTAAAACCTTCAGATTGTGTCATGTACACATCCTCTTGCAAATTCTCATTAAGGAATGTAGTCTTTACATCCATCTGTCAAATCTCATAGTCATGGTATGCTGCTATTGCAAGTAATATCCGAATGGATTTAAGCATAGCTACTGGTGAGAAAGTTTCATCATAATCGATTCCCTCTTTCTACTTGTAGCCTTTGGCAACCAGTCTAACTTTATAGGTAATCACATTACTATCCATGTCAGTCTTCTTCTTGAAGAACCATTTGCACCCTACAGATTTTACCCCTTTAGGTGGATCAACCAAAATCCATACATTGTTATCATACATGGAATCCATTTCAGAATTCATGGCTTCTAACTATTTGGAGTCTCGACTACTCAGAATCTCTTGGTAGGTAGTTGGTTTGTCATCTTGAATGACTAGTACATCATTGCCTTGACTCACAAGGAACTCATATCTCTTGAGAATTGAGCGCTCTTCTTTCACGACCCCTACAAGGCTCTTAATGTTCACAACTCGCTTGTGCTCCTCATCACTATGTGGTCAACCCTTTCTTCAATGTTGTTCAATGTTTATTTGATCATTTTGAACTTCTTCAAGTTCCATGTTGTATCTTGAACTTCTTCAAGTTCTATTCTACTCACTCATTGCCCTTTCTAGAATAAACTCTTTTTCTAGAAAGATAGCATCTTGAGACAAACACTTTTAAGTGCTCGCTTTGAGGTTGTAGAAATATATTTTATGACTCTCTTGGATACCCCTACAAACAAACAACACTTGTCGATCTAAAGTTTATCGACTGGTCTCCGACTTCTACCTCTTCTTCACATAGGTTGGGCAACCCCAAACCTTCATGTAAGATGCAGTTTTGGTTTCTTTCCCCTTCCATATCTCATATGGCCATGGAATTAACAACTTTATCGGTACTCCCACATCGAGAATATAGGAAATCAGATCCAAAGTACATATCCCATAACGACATTTTGGGACACTAAAGTGACTTATTATGGACCTGTACCATATCTACTTGTGGTGTATTGTTTTTCCTTTCGATACACCATTTAGTTGTACCCCTGAAAAGTCAAACATTGTGGAACTATTCCATTGTCCTTAGATAAAATCAAAAACTCCCATCGCCAAGCAAGTATTCTCCACCATTACCGTGCATCAGATCATAGTGTCTTAATACTTTTACCGGTTTGTTTCTCTACTCATTTCTGAATTTTAAACTTTTCAAAAGATTCGCATCAGGCTTCATATTAAATACACATAACCATATCTAGAATGATCATCCGTGAAAGGTAATGAAGTATGAAAATCCACCTCTAGTTTATCATTACTGGCCATTACATCGCAGGATGTACCAGCCCAAGTAAATCATTGGTCCATTCCCCGTTTTACCAAGAAGGGCGCGATTGGATCATTTTTTTCAAATAAACAAACCTCGCATACATCATATGACTCATAATCAAATGAGTCCAAATACCCACATTTGTGTAACTTAGAAATGCAGTTCTCATTTACATGACCAAGTCTACAGTGTCAGAGGTAGGTTTTATTTAGTTTATCTAACTTATTCTTTTCTTGTATATTGAGAATTTGCTATCAAGATCTAGAATATATAAACCGCTATTCATTTTCAAAACCATAAAAACACAATTCATCTTGAAAAAAGAATAACATTTATTCTCCTGGTTATCTTAAAACCCATTTAAATCCAAACAGAAATAGAAATGATGTTTGTAGTAAAAGTTATCGGAAACATAATAACAATTTGACAATTTTAGAATTAACCCACTGCGTAAACCAATGTAGTAAGTCCCTACGCTAAAAGTGGTAACTTTTGTCACGTTCTATTGCCTGCACGTAGGGTTACTTCTCTTTTCTTTTCAACTTTCTAGCCCTTAGACCCCGGGTGATAGATGTGCAAATGCAGAATCACATCCTGTATCTAATTCTCAGTTAGAGTCTCGATTTGAAAAATAGAAATATTAATCTCAATCATATATGTACTTGGCTAGTTTCCCCAAACTTCTTTTGCTTCAAGCTCTCCGGGTGATAAGCTTTTGCGGTGCTTTCTCTTCCTTCCAATGTCCGCTTTTGTCTACAATGGAAGCTAGTTGTAGTTGCATTGACCTGGTCTCCATTTGGCCTCTTTGGGGTTTTAGCTGGTTTGTTCTTGGGCTTTATTTTCCTTCCCTCTTCCTTTTATAGAAGCAAGCAACAACAAGCAAATTCTCCAAATAGGGAACCCCTTCACCTTTTTCTATTTCTTTCTCTAGCTTTCAACACATTCAACAATTGAGGTAGTGTATGCTACAAATTGTTCATCTGATAGTTCATAACAAATTGAAAGAAAGAATCTGGCAGAGATTGAAGAACTAAATCAATATTTAGTTTGTAATCCATCTTAAAAGCCCAATTCGCCAATTTCAATTAGCCCAATCATCTTTAAGACGTGGGAGTAACTGGTGCTCCCTCTCCGCCATTTTGCACCAACTCGGGAATTCCCTATTGAGGTATCATATCTCACCGCCAAATTGTTGGTTCAAACAACTCTGTCACCAATTTCATATGCCCCATATTCATACGTGGCCGTTGAAGTTGAGGAGTAAGCCGCCATGAGACTATCATGATACATGAAGCCGGCCCCATTATCATCATTATGTCGCAAGCATTCTTAAATGAGCTGTGTTTGTTCGTGGTCACTTCCGCATGGCCCATCAAGTACATATATTCCTATTTTCTAAGTCAGAAGAGAACGAAATAGGACATTACATGTCATTCAAAAAAATTTGTGTCGTTCACTTTACAATCAGTAAGAATTGTACGTAGGCTCAGATTATTACTCATTCTACAACAAAATAAAGATAGAGTTTGTTAGAAAAAGTTTTGTTTAATAAAATAATAAAAACTTCCAAAATTATGATTTTATCTCCACTATTTTTTCAAATCAATTACCCTCTACAAATTGATTCGAGATTTTATAAAAAATCATAGTGGCTAGAACCCCATCTTGAGTATTTTTGACTTTCAGTGAATCCCAACAAATCAAAAATAATCTTAATAAGTAGGTACTTTACCAAATACAATCCATTTCTAATTTCTAAATCCGTTCGGTATCAACTCTTGATTTTACATCTTACACCCACTTTTGCCTCTATAAGTAAAAATTCATATAGTAATACGTAACTGAACGAAGTAATTAGTCTCAATCAAACCCATCATTTTAAGTGAACATTTCTTAATAAAAGATGTAGTAAGTAAGGCAGCTTTGGGTGAATCCCAACAAATTAGCACTTAATGACCACATTTTGTTTTAAATGATAAAAGCACAGTCTTGATTTAACATTGAATTTGAGGGATTTTATTTGCCTTTTCCAAAGCATTTTAATTTAATTTGAAGTTTAAAAAAATCATTTGTCGTCTCATCAACAATCATGCATATAAATATTTCAAAAAATAAATATAGCATAAAATAAAATGGATGGTGTGGATATTCCCAAATTAATTAGGGAAATTAATGGTTGACTAAGGTTAAATCAAATTTCCTCCTTCCGTTACTGCACTGCCCTTTATTCATTTTTTTCAATGTACAATTATACTAATAATATATATAATTTTCTATCATCTATTCCTATCTATTGTTACTAAAAGAATATAAGAAACCCGACTTACATTCGGGAGAATTAGATGAAGAGAAATTAACAATCGGAAAAATCAAGAAAGGCGGACACCTCTGCAGTTCTATTTAAAAAAAATTTCCAACCATTCAACCATTCTATCCACAATACATTGGCTTATATCCAACCATCCACCATGCATTCACATAAATTTAAACAACTTTACCAAAAGAAAGATATGTGTTGGTCAACAACTTCTATGGATTATTTGGATTTTTTATATCTCAAGATCCCAAACAAATTTGAGATCATACATGCAAAAATTTTTAAAAAATATTTTATTAGTCATTTTAATTCCTAACAAAATTAGAAAATAATTGAATTAAGCAATTAATTAATTC